>CM051235.1:147166995-148405966 GCA_027917425.1 Gastrophryne carolinensis | reverse complement strand
GACTCCGCACCTTCGGGGTCGGGCTGTTCAGATCCGCTCGGACAACCAGACGGCGGTTGCCTACATCAATCATTGGGGAGGGACTCAGAGAAAGTGAGCCCTCAAGGAAGTGTCTCTGATACTGTCCTGGGCGGAGGAGAATGTTCCCTGCATATCGGCAGTTTACATCCCGGGAGTGGAGAACCTGGAGGCAGACTCAGGAGCAGGGGGATGTCTCGGCTGGGGGGGTGGTCCCCTCAGCAACAGGGAGTTTCACTCTCTGTGCCACCGCTGGGGTCTGCCGGGTGTGGACCTGTTTGCTTCACGTCACAATCACAAACTTCCATTCTTTGTCTCTCTGTCACAGGATCCTCTGGCCTTTGCCACGGATGCGCTAGCATTGCCTTGGAAGGGGTTTCGGCTCCTCTGTTTTCCCCCCGTTTCCTCTGCTGGGCAGGAAGGATGCGCAAGGTAGCCCAGGAAGGGGTGCCAACCATTCTGGTGGCCCCCTGTTGGCCAAGAAGGGTGTGGTTCGCAGACATTGTGCAGTTGGCAGTAGATCAGTACGTCCTGCCCAAGGATCCAGATCTGCTCACTCAGGGGCAGCTGTGCTATCCCAATTTACAAACGCTGGCTTTGACGGCTTGGCTGCTGAAACCTCCATCTTGTTGGAAAAGGGGTTGCCTGCCTCTGTTGTTGATACCATGATTAGGGCTAGGAAGAAGTCCTTGTCCTTTATCTACTACAGGGTCTGGCATGCTTACATTGCCTGGTGTGAGTCTAAATCTCTTCCCTATTGGGTGTTTTCTATTCCCAGGATTCTGGAATTCTTGCAACATGGTTTGGATTTGGGCCTTCAACTTAGTACCCTCAAATGTCATGTTTCAGCTAGCTGGCAATTTTTTTCCAAAGATCTTTTGCCAGTCACTGTTTGGTTAAGACTTTTTTCCAGGGGGTTTCTCATGTGCGTCCTAGGTTACCAGTTTGGTCAGGTGTGTTTCTGAGTTGGCGGCGCTTTCCATCAAGCCTCCTTATTTTGAGCGACACCAGGACAAGGTGGTGTTTCGGTTTATGCCAGATTTCAATCAGGACATTGTCTTGCCTTCCTTGTGTCCTAATCCTGCTAATTCCAAGGAGAGGACTCTGCATTCTTTAGATGTGGTCAGGGTTCTGAAGTTTTACTTGGTAGCTACTGAATCATTCAGGAAGACTGATGCTCTTTTTGTTCTTCCTTCTGGTCCTAGGAAGGGTTTGCCTCCGGCTAAGTCCACTATCAGCAAGTGGATTCATCAGGCGGTGGTGCAAGCCTATTCTGCTAAGGGGAAGGAACCTCCCTTCCGCCTTACTGCTCATTCCATTCGTGCTATTGGTGCCTCTTGGGCCTTATCATTATTCTTGGTTACCTCTCTCCCGCTTCTTGTCTAACTGCTTGTAACACTGGGAATTTGTGGGAGGTTCCTGTCCTTTCATAGGGCAGGGAGATGCCACAAGTATTTTCTGCAGTCCACTGTGCCACCTGTGGCGGATATCGCAGGCGTAAAGAATTTAGTGAAACAGGACGTGCTGTATACTACAAAATCAATTCTACAGGTGAGTACTCACAGAATTGTATTTTTTTTATGTTGAATGTGCTTGTAAAATTCATGATGTACAGATGTAACAAGGTTGAACTTGAAGTTATCTAGAAATGTTCAAGGTTTGGTTTCTCATTAACAGGGGGGACATGCCACTTTTATAGAGAGACCCATGTTAGGCTTAAACCGGACCTTCAGCATCATTAATGAAAAGCCCAAACTCTTAAAAAAAAATATTCCCCAGCATCTAAAAATTAATATATTTAACATTTTTAGTCACTTACCTTTTATTCTTTCGCTCACTGGCCTGCAACTCTGTTCAGCACTCCAGGATACGGGCGCCACTATCTTGGCTCAGTATCATCACATACTGAGGAGAGGGGTGAAAAGTTTCAGGGAAGTGGGATTATAGCTGTTCTCTGCACAAACAGAGCAGAGCTGGGGTCAGGAAAAGGTCAGCAATCCCAGAATGCAGAGCGGCACAGTCAGAAGGACACTTCCTGTTTTCAGACAACCTGGAGCTCCATGGGCCGCAATCTTGGCTGTTTAAAGGCTCAGAAAATGCAATAGATGCAGGTAGGATGATTTTTAATGTTGGCAATCTGTATGTACAGCATGGGGGGAAACATATAGGATAGACTCTTATTTAGGGTAAAGGTCCGGTTTAATACAACAGACTAAAAGTGACCACCTCCTTCCAAGACAAAGAGTAAAGATCTCTTTCTTAAAACAGCAAGTATTTACATGGCACACACAGAGCAAGAACAAGAGGCTATAACTATTATTCATAGTGAGTAGGCAGAGCCATTCAACTCAACTCACTCAAGTGCCCCAAAAAGAACAAGCTGGGTGTACAGTGCTTGAGGACATCTCTTCATATTTACACAGCCATCACTTCCTGCTTGTGGACATATGTTTCTGGCTTGTGGCCCTCGTCATGCCAATGGGTTCTATGACTGTGCCAGGATAATCTTTGCTCAAATATGCCTGCTTAATATCCAACCATAGTTATGATCCTGCCAGTCCGGGAGTGTTCCAAGCCCCCCATCCCCCCCCCCCCCCCCCCCCCCAGTATATTTGAAGTAAAAGGTAAGCGTGTCAGCAGAAATCTTGAATAAAATTCCATGTTTATCTTGATTGCTCCTGGCACCCACATAGTTTGTGTTATGAATAGTTCACAGCTCACCAATGAGTAGCATGCAGTGGTGTGCTTTGCCACCACACAACCCAGGCAATTGCACAGGGCCCCCACCTCTCAGGGGTTCCTAGAACTTTAATGAGTGAACACTGGAAACGGCTGGTGTCTTACTTTACTGCTAGTGATACTGTCAGTGCCTAGGCTACATGAGAAGGAAAGCCATCATTTGTTTTCTCTTTTGTTATATAAAAATGCCTTTGATTAGGGCCCTCAGACACAACTTTGCATGGGGCCCCAGAAATTACAAGTCTGCCCCTGGATGCATGAGTAAAAAGTTTCTTGGACTAGAACCACCCAGCTTGATGTGATCCTTGGTTGATACCATGGCCTAGTGGCTAAGATTTGATTCCCGTCTGGGGCGGGCTCCTGATCAAGGAACCTAACACAACTGCTGCCGTGTTGCGGCTGCCCACCGCTCGGGCACATGTGCACTACTGTTCATTCACTAACATTCATGTGGTTTACTGGTGGGTTTGTGTTTGTTCTTCATGCATGGATAGGTTAATGCGGAGGACACACCCCTATGTGTGGGCAAGCAGGCAAAAGGAAAATAAACACATTTTTATTATAGTAATAATAAAAAGAAATCCATTAAACTTCACGTTTATTATAAACTTTAAACTCTGATGAAGATCCACACCCAGAAAACAGAAAAACATAGGCTCACACACACACGTGTGATGGTGACTCCGGTTCCTTAATCATAATGCAGATTTCTAGTAGCTTTGATTCCCTAGTAGACTTGATTCCCACATAAGAAACTACCTACATGAAGGTTGCACTAATGTAGCTTTAACAAATTTTTGGATGCTACCATGCTTTTTATACTTCAGTGCATACCACAGCAGGTGGCCTCTTTTGGAGTCAATGGGATTTGAAATACTGGGACAGTGGGCCTAACTAGGCTCCTAGAAAAGCAAAAAAAAAACAAAAAACAAAGGGCACTTACCTTCCAGCTCACAGGCTCGTTCCCACAGTCTTTCAGGGTGCAGTGCTTCAGTTTCAGCTCTGTTGGCACAGTTGTCGACAAGTGATCCTGTCCTGGTCACAGACTCCTACGTTGGTTAGCAGCAAGAGGTGCTTCACGTGAAAGCATTAATGGAGACCTAAACATTGTGCTGGCACATTCTCAACAAATAGAACAATAGTGGTGGATGGCGAATGACAGTAAGGGACAGGTAAACGTGGCAAATATTTCTCTGTGCCGTTTCACTACAGATTAAATTAAAGATTTAGTTTTAATCTGCAAAGTGTCTTCCAATCATTAGAACATATTTGTGTGAATCTACAATTAACTATTTTTACTTTCAGCGGAATTATGGAGCAGAATTCGGGAGTTTATAAGGCCAAGCCCCCCATTTTATCACTACATCTTGACACGCTTTAAGTGGTTTTGGGATCTAATAAATAACACCTTTCATTCGGGATATAATTGTTAGACTGGTGTTGACAGGTAAGATCTCTTCTTTCACATATTACAAATCAATATTTAATGTTTTTAAGCCAAAAGCTTTCCCATTTGCCATTTCTATTGGAATGTACCTTTCAGGCCAAAATTGTTAGATCCTTCATCAGATTATTCATTGCTGTTCACACCATGTAATGCAAAGAGGTGGTGCGGGTGCTTGTGTAATAGCACCAGTGTTGCAGGCATTGAAATTGCCATCAGAAAGAGTGGAAAACTGTTTAGTTCTAGTGAATATATATATATATTCAAATAGAACAGGAACAAAAGTGGGCTTCGAAAATGGGGGAAGGACTTATCACGAAAGACTTATATCATTTAATTTGTTCAGCCTGCGTAAAAGAAAAGAAAGGAGAGGACATACATAGTCAGGAGGAAAGTGTTTTAGAAAAAAACATGTCCACTCTATTCACAGCAATGAATGGGGCATATCTGACCTCCGCACACCCCCTCCATTGCAGAGAATGGAGTGGGCATGGCCAGTGAGTGACGGGTGGCCCTTAATCACGTTGCTCACTGGTGAGCTTGAATGCCGCCGATTCAATTTCGGCACCTAAAATGTTATTTCCAATAGGTGCGCTCGCCAGCACACTTGGATCTTCTCGTATTAGATGACCTCCTAGACTAAGGGGTCTTAGCGAATTCGAGCGCGCTGCACATTCGTCGTAGGACTGGGAAGAGGTGAGTTTATTGGGGCAACCTGGGTGATTTCACACAGCGGGGCACCCTGATCGGGGTCAAGGACCAAAACTCAGATTAGTCAAAATCCTGCGTTTTGGTCCACTTGAACAAATGGGAAAAAAAAGGCTCATCTAAAATACATGACCCTTCTAAAGTGGATCAAGGTTGGCAAGGAGACCTCCGGTTTTATCGTTAGCATCCGGTAGAAGTATAATAATGTAATGTTTTCTTAAATTATAAGCTTTTGATGGACTAGCCATCACGTTTTCTATTAAAGATTTACTGTATATTTTTATTTAATATTAGTACGATCCAATTTGATACCCAGTCCTCCAACATTTAATTCGGCATATGATTACATCAGCTGGGAGGCCTACTCCAATGTAAGCTACTTCACAAGAGTACTACCACCTATACCAGAAGACTGCCCTAAACCAATGGGAACCAAGGTAAGAACAATATATGCCAACGTTTTTTTTGACCAGTCTGTTTTCCAATCCATATAAAGCATATTGCATGGATGTCACCTTCTAAAATATGTACAGTACAATATTCCACCTGTTGTTACACAGATCTAACTTGAGCTGGGATTTGATATACTCTACATCTGCATATTATTCCCTTCCCTCCAGGGGATGTACTAGACCTTCTATTCCAAGGATCAGTTATGGCATAATCTCATGGATGACTGCTTCTTTATAAGAGAATTAGTTTATGTGTGTTCATACTAGTATGAACACAGTGTACTTTGTCTTGTGTCTCAAGATAAGCCATACTGTCTAGTTCTGTGTGTTCAAACTAGTTCAAATAGGTTAAATCTCGAGTCTTGTGACTTGAGATGAGCCATCTATAATAAACACCATCAACCATAAGAAAATCTCCAAATCCTAGTAACAAAAGACTCCTCCAGAGCCCTAAGAGCCAGACGTGTTGAACATCCAGTGCAAACAAAGATTGTCTTCATGCTCACAAACATCCTCACAAATGTATTAGGAGCCAATAAAAACTACAGATAGTGAAAATGACTCTTACTTAGTACTGTTTTCCTACTGTATATTCTTATGTCTTCCTTTTGCTATTGTTGGTAATCTAAAATTGATTATCATTCTTATCCATAGCTCAACTATTGTTTATATTAATACAGCCAAGAACCACCATGACAACTTATTATGTGTTATATCAAAACGTACAAAACCTAATGGCTGCACCAGTAGACAATAGTACAAGCGTGCAACACTCTGGTTGCTACAATCTGCAATACAAAACCAAATTGGGATCCCCCACACCCCCAAAGCACACCAAAAAAAATATATCAACAAAAATTACAAATTTATTGAATTTCCACATTAACACAAAAGACTCATTAAAAGCCATTAAAAACATTTACACACACAAATAACAAGGCCCAAAGGAAATAGGGGGGGAGGAAATGTGCTTGTCAAAGAGCTATAACATCTCATGGTCCACAAATCATTACAATATTATAAAGTTTCTAGTAATCCCTCTTATAAAAAGTCTCTCTCATTGCTGAACTAATAAAGTGCAAGTGCTATTCACAATATTATAATACGCATAACCCCAAGTGCAAAGTGCATCAATAACAAATACATAACAAAATAATGAAAACATTTTTTTGCAAACCAAGGGCACTTTAAAAATGAGGAAAGAGGGACACAGCAAACCATGCATATATAAATCTTACATATGTATGGGGCCGGCTTCACAATCCACCCCTCAACAGCCTACACATTACGTGACGGCTCCCCGTCACTTCCTCAGGACATAAGTAAGTTGTGGCATTCTTGGATGTTGCTCTTGACAGGCAGTCAGTTGCTTTTCTGTTATCGGCTTAACATGGTCAGTCTGAAGCAGACAGCAGCTGACAACCAATGTAAAAAAGGGGTCAGTGCTAGAGAAGCTGACAAGGGATTATAGTATTATAGGATTATATTATACACTCCACTGACAGTGCAAAGTACAAGAGTTTTAAAAAGGGGGGGGGGGGGGGGGGGGGGGGGGGGTCGGTGTATCTGTTACAGTGTAATCTCATAGATGACTGGCTCTGTAAAACAAAATTAGTTTTGTGTGTTCAGACTAGTGTAAATGTAATAATGGTCTAATGGTCTTGTGACTCAAGATAAGCCATCCTATATTGTCTTAATACTGAGCCTGCTTGCCCAGCCATCACATCTAGGTTATTGGGGGGGTGCTTTACACAGCTATGTTGTGTCTGCACGAATAAAACCTATAATGTGATCGCAGGCCTGTAGTACTGAGTTAAGCCTGGTTGCCTTATAGGCCAGTTTAAACTAGGGCCACAGCCATCACATATTGATTATTCGTCGTGGCGGTCCTAAGTGTAAAATTCTGGAGCCCATCATAACATGGGAGCCTGCCTTTCTCCCTGTTCGCTTGTTGGTGCCTTTGCTATATAATTTACTAGAACCTGGACTGATGAGGGGCAGCCTTTATTGTGGCCTGTCCTTGGCCTCTAGTGGACAGTCTGTGATTTCGCACCCTGAACTCTGGACGCTAAATATGGACCCTTCTGGATTCTGAACACTTCGCCCTGGATTTAATACTCTGGACAGCTCTGTTTTTTTCACTCAGAGTTGCTGATGGGGGCCCTGCTAAGAAGCCCTTCCATGCTATGTACACCCCTGGTCTCAGTGGGCTCCTTTTGCTACCACCAATGGTTCCTCCTCTGCTGCTGATCACCCTTCAGTCCTCGCTGCCTTCTCCATTGTCACCTATTGTTCTTGCTACTCTCTCTGCTGCCACTGATCATCCTTTTATCCTTTTTGCCTTCGTCCCTGTGCCAATATCCCTCCAATGCCGCTGAAGGGTTGCTGACAATCGTCCTCGATACCTTCCGAAGTGCTAATCTTTCTTTTCATTCCTTGTGATCTTTTTTACCACTACGGATTGTCCCCTGAACAGGGTACACAGAACACCCCTGCTACCATCGCTGCTGCTGATCATCTTCTGATCCTTGTTGCCTTGACCACTGCCTCCAATCACCCTCCAGGCTTTACTGTTTTCTATTTTGCTATTGCTCATCGTCCAGTTCTTGCTGCTTTCTCTGCTGCTGAAGAGTCCACGATTGCTGCTAATCGATCTCTGGTCTTCATCTTCTTCACAGCTGCTAAAAGGCCCACCACTGCTTCCTATCATCCTCTGGTCCTTGCCAACTTCTTTGTTGCTAGTAATTGTCCTCTGGGAAGAAGGCCTGTACCGGTGGGTGAGGATCACCAGAGAATCATCCCACATCTTAGTCCAAGCCTGAATGAGTCTCTGAAGATGGTAGGAGCCCTGGTGTTTGCCTGGGTATACCAAGTGCAGAACACCCTTCTACCTGTTCCCTGTCCATGTATGGTTTTTTTTAGCTAGCCCTGTTAGTTACAGTAGTTAAGTATGCTTAGTTTTCACTGCAAGCTTTTGTGAAGATATGAGGATACTTTATTCACCAAGTACACAAGTTTAAGGAATTCTTATTGCCAATTATACAAGGAAGGGAAGGCATATATTAACAGTACTACATGCAATATAAACGATCACACCATTACAACCTTGAGCTACTTTAGTAATCCAGCTAAGGAGTGACATCTATTTATATATATTATATTATTTATAATATATATTATGTAATATATATATTTTAAGCATCCGCTGCTCTTAGGGAGTGTAGGGAGAGTTCACTGAAGTCATGGAAGCATATGGCCAATGGGTAGAATCCATTCCTTGATCTGGAAGATCTGCATATTGGTATTCTAAGGCATTTCTAAGGCATCTTAAATGGGATAAAACACCCATGTCCAGGATGGGAAGGGGTCAGACAAAATCTGACCAGCCCCTGACTTTTTTGACAAATATTTTCTCTGTGGTTTTGATAGTTCTCTGCAGTCTCTTAAAGTGGACCAACACCCAGGATTTTCACTATCCTGGGTGTTGGTCCACTTCCGCGGAGCACCACGATCGGGTGGATGCGTGAGAGGCGGCGGCGGCCCGCGCATGCGCCGTTGGAACGAGGAACAGGTAGGATTTGCGGCCGTCCTGGGGGCTTCCACACAGCGGGGCACCCCGACAGGCAGGGAGGTGATCGGCCCGGGAATCTTATAGATTCCCGGGCCGATCAGCGGTGGGTGTTGGTCCACTTTAAGGCCTTTCAACCTTGCCCGTGAGAATCGCAAGGTCAATGAAAAGCGAAGAATCTTGCGGACAATAGCATTGTAGAACAGAAGCATGCATTTATTGGTCTCTGCTGGCACTTCTTCAGTACTGAACTCCAAAATGCTCTTGTGCTCTGCTCCCAAGCCAGTGCATGCACTATTTAGCTGTGACAACTTAGTGGGCCCCCTAAGGCACAATGGGCCCTGGCACTTGCCCATGTTTGCTGGGTTGCAACACTGGCCATTCTGTATCTATGGGTTTTACCTCTTTATATTGTAGTTTTCAGTTTTGGTCAGAACTACTTGTGGGATTCCCTCCAGGTTTTCCTGTCATGTACTTTTAGCAAAAAGAAAGCACTCTGTATAATGTTGATTTCTAAAAAAGAAATTTGAATATAAATAAACATTTGTATTTGCATTAGTAGACTGTCAAAAAGAAAATTCTATGCATATATCTGTATATATTATGTAAAATAATTCACCTTTTCTCACGTGTTTTTACACTTGCCATTCAGTAGAGTTATTATTTTTGTTTTGTGTTGTTGTTATACTGAGCTTGTTTAGTCATGGTTCTATTTATTTTCTATATACATGATGGATTTTTTGGGAGCTGTCATACTTTCCTGGGAATCTGGCAACCATTTCCTCTCCATACACCCATGACCTAGTAAAAACATACTAGCTTAGTTACGTAAGAAAAAACTGAGGCATGTTCCATCTAGGTTGTACTTAGAAAGCTTGTTGATTTTACAATGGCTCAGGTATTTGCAGATACTTGTGTGGTGCATTTCCCAAAGATTTGTCCCATTTTAGCAAAATTACCTGGTGCTTATTCCTGCTTTAGTTAAAGAGGAACACCACCCAATAATTTTTTTCTAGGGTTTTGTTCCTCTTTATCAGGGCATCCCGATTTGGGATTCCCCCACTGTGTGTATCCTTCGGGATTTCCTGTAAACTTGCCATTTCCTTGTTCCTATGGCTTGTTCAGCCATTCAGCAGCACTTGTTCCATTCAGATTTCCTTTGCCAGGCTGAACTTAGTAAAGAAATCTGAATCGATTGATGCCAGATGCATCTGTATTGGCAACTGTACACCAAGTATGTACACCGAGAAGAGAGAAGTGAGTCCTGTACACATAGAACACAGCTGCTATGGCTGCAGTTGAGGTGAGGGAGCTCACTAGCAATTATACCTGCCTAGCAGCAGTGTTCTGTGTGTACAGTACTCACTTCTCTTTTCTTGTACAGCTTGGTGTACAATTGCCAATAACAACAGATGGCAGAAAGTAAAAACTGCTTCCATAACACACACATTTGCTAACATAGGGAAAAAATACTCGATAGGCTCAACATCTTGAGGACATGATTTTGGCACACAAAAAACATTCAAAAATTACAGAAATAAAGTTTAAAAAGTAGTATTTTTGCATGTGGAAAAAAGAGGGATTTAGTTGTAACTAATTTACATACTTACATTGATATGGTATCTAACAAGTGCCATTATACACAAAAACAATTATGACTTTTTTCTCATTACTGAACACTTGAGCAGCATAAGACAATGTGCCCGTACATGTTTACCAAACTACACCCTGTTGCCTTAGGGTACATATACTGTAAATCGGGTGTAAGTCTAGTCCACCAATTCAATTGAATGTCCAGTAGCTGTCTGCTAAACTTCACTTGCCATTTTGCCAATCCATGCAGACAGTTGAATTTTTATTTTTTATATTTTTGTTTGTTATATCTTTTTAACTGTACCATGAATG
The DNA here is from genome assembly GCA_027917425.1 of Gastrophryne carolinensis. Classification (NCBI taxonomy): domain Eukaryota; kingdom Metazoa; phylum Chordata; class Amphibia; order Anura; family Microhylidae; genus Gastrophryne; species Gastrophryne carolinensis. The sequence goes on along the minus strand of CM051235.1, from coordinate 148,395,132 downwards.
GAAAGTAAAAAAAAAAAAGAATAAAAAAAAAAACGCAAGAAAAAAAATCTCACTATGCCGTTTTGAGAGGTGTAAAGGAATACTTTGCATGGGCCTGCCTACTACAAGGGAATCTGGGAAAAATTGCATTATCCTTGGTTGTATGCCCCTAGCAAATACTTTCCATTTTAGGAAAGCTTTCTCTATCTAAATATAATGCCCAAATTCCACCTTGATACTAGGCAAAAAGAGGAGATATTTTCTATTTTATATCCCAAATTGGATTTAGCAGGGGGATCTGAGCAGGTCACTTGTTGTTGCACCACTCTAATTACACCTTTTTATGATTAATGATGTCTTATTCTTTTTTATTCCATAAAGGAAAAATGCACTTACCTAATTCCACAATGCTGGTAGAGACCTTTCTAAAGAGGCGGCAATTTATTAAGGATCCACAGGATACAAATCTTATGTTTGCATTTTTCGCCCAACACTTTACTCATCAGTTTTTTAAAACATTTGGGAGGATGGGCCGAGGATTCATTAAAGGATTTGGTCATGGGGTAAGTTGCAATTTTCTTTCGTTCTTTCTTAGAATTCCACTTAAGTTATCTTCTTAGGATGAAAAGTATTTATGTTGAAGTAATTAATCATCAGATAGGAGTCTTGATAGTACTATGCCAACAGACCTCCCTGTTTTATGTCTCTCTCGTGTTCTGGTACAGTGAGATACTGCTCTGATGGGTGTGCTTGAATGCTTGCCAGATACAACTGAAAACTGAATATCTGCCGTGGAGGCCTTTTCGAGAAGGGGTTAACTATATAACATTGCTCCAGGCAGTTTCTGAATTATTTAAGTTGAGTTTCTCAAAACAATTTAACTAATTAATGTAGCCTAGGGTAGCTCTTCAGATGAAGCCTAATGAGTGCTGCACCTTTCAGAGTATGCTCATTGTCTATTAGCGCCTGCAGGTTAAATAAACATACCCGTAGGAATGGAATGCCTGTTGCAATGCTCAGACAGAAATCAGATTGCTTGTGGAGTGGTAGCGACTACAGCCGATGACGCTGTTGCAGCATTGATGCCAGAAACAGCTATTAGTCAGATTGGAAATTTGTGTCTGCTGGTGTGGAGATAAGTGCAAATGTTCATGCATGTGTCAGGGAGGAAGAGAAAAGGTCCTGATTGCATAAATGTACACTAGGCCCATTAATTGACAGATCAGTGCAGCAAGCATGTTCAGCTGGACTATTGCTTGGAAGGTTTGTTTTGCCTTTACTATGGACCATATTGTAGGGTTTTGATGAGGGTAAATTGTAGATAATATTATTACAGTTTGCCCCCACCTGCCCTTTCTGGGTGCTTGTGATATCACAAAGGTGAAAATATATTACTTTAATGGCTCCACTTACTGCTAACAACCATGGGTAACTGCTATCTGTTTTAAGAAAGTGCTCTTTACCTTGTTTCCTTGAATATGGGGATTTTTGGTCTATTTTAGCCCATTATGTTGGGTCTAACTTAGGTCTCTTCTTTAGTGGCATCTCTTTTGTTACAGTGCCTTACTTTCCATATAGCCATCACTTCCATGTGCTGAAATGCGTGTCCACAAATAAGAAGTGTATAAATATTAGAATATATACTCAAGCATAGCATACCTGGCCTGCTCTTCATGAGTGTTTGAGGGCAGTCATGGCCTAGAGGTAGGTAACCAGTCTTGTCTTGCGGGTTTGATTCCCAGCCATGGGACATGACTGAAGTGCCCTTGAGCAAGGCACCTAACCCCCACTCGGGCGCTGAGTTTAGGGCATCCTATTGTGCAATTCACTGCCCCTTAATGTGTGTGTTTTATATTGATAGTGCATCCACTGAGTGTAATTCACATGTGTGTAGTCACTAATATAGTGTTTATTCACTTGTGTGTTCACAAGTGCACGGATGGGAAAATGCAGCGGTAACATTCCATGTGTGTGTAAGCACACAATGACCACTATAAGCACGATTACTATATTACTAAAAGAGAGTATTACAAAAGAGATGATTTGCATGGCTCTGAATACTATATCACGGGTAAATCATGTAGGTTGTGTATGGGCTAAAAAAAAAACTTTCTGTTTTAAGAAAGCACTCTTTACCCTGTACACTTGAATAGGAGACTTTTTGGTCTCTATTAGCCACTATATTAGGCCTCCCTGGTATTGATAGATGTGTATTTTTTCTAAGCTACATTACTGTAGAACCTCTATGAATTACTTTACACATGAATGGCTCGGCTTTGACAGCTCCACAAGCTGTGAACTTGGAGGACACCTTAGCTATCAGTCTAGTTTTAACACAGTACAGTACAGCACAATATAGAAAAGCTTCGTTTTTTGCATGATCTATATGGCAAAGGTCTTGAGGAAATTGTAGAACCTTGCAACATATTTGGATGGTCTGCCTGCCTCCATTGAACTGGTAGTTCATAATACGTTGGGAGCATCTCCCAAGAAGTAGACATTTTCCCAAATAATAAATAGACCCAAATGGGGACAAAGTGTAATGAAGTTCTCCTGTATATGAAAAGACTTCTCCAGTAAGCATATAATAGGTAACCCCAGATGTGCATTTAGTTTAGATGTTTGTCTACTCTAACTTGGCCTTGAAGATAAAACTACTGCTAATAAACACAAATATCCTTCAGTTTATTTTTTTTTTTCATATCAAGTGCCACCTCAAATATTAGCATGTGCTAATAGCCAACTAATGCATGGTCAATGAACATGTCCCCAACATGGCCCCACTTAATGCTTTCAGGTCCATATCACTCTAACCAAATATAGTTGTGTGATTGGGCAGGTGCTATTCTAAAACACAGGATGAACAACCAAGGTGCTATCCATAGCAACACAGACAATATTATGTTACAAATGTTTGCTAAGGATTGTATTGTTTCAACTTTTCATAAACCCATAACACTTGTTCACAGCTGGCTTATCGTTAAAAGAAATTAGTACTCTGGCCTTGATTTAGTAAACTTGCCTTAAAATATCTTATACAATTAGGGCTTTTTTTTTGCTTTATTGCAAATTTAGGCACGAGCTGAAACAAGGTGAGATTCAGTAAAGGGAGGAAGTTAGAGCATGATCTGAACCTAAACCATTCGCTGTAGCAATGTGACAATTTTAGTTATTTTTTTCTCTTTTAAAGTAAAACTTCAGTAAATCTTCACAGTCAGTGGATCTTTTGCAAGGTTTTAAGTGTTTATAACAAACATGTATACACTTAAAGTGGACCAAAACCCAGCAGGGTCGGCCCGGGAATCGATCCATTCCCTCCCCACTGGGCATCCAAAATCGGGATGCCCCGCTGTGTGAAACCCCCCCAGGACGCCTGCAAACCTTACCTGAATCCTGGTCCAACGGCGCATGCGCGGGCCGCGGCCGCATCTCGCGCTTCTCTCTAGCAGGGCGCGTGCCCGCGCCGGCCATTTGTGAATGCCGCGCATTTGTCGTAGGAGCGGGGTCAGGTGAGTTGTATCTAGCTATCTGGGGGGTTTCACATAGGGGAAGTGGACCAAAACCCAGGATAGTCAAAATCCTGGGTTTTGGTCCACTTTAAAACCCGTTTTTTTTTTTTAACAAAACATGGAATGGACCTTATTTTCATTAGATATTTTAAGGCAAGTGTATTGTACCGAGGCCTATGTGATCCAGAGAGGGACAATCAGGGGAAATGTGCCGAATTGGGTTTACAGTCGGCAATGAAGCACATCATATAATCTCAAGCTTATCATCCACAAAGCTATTACCTGGGCTACACTCCTGTATCTGAAAATTGCCCCGAAGAAGGTCTCCTTCTGCTCACATGGGCACTGATTTAGAGGTGATCGGATGGGTTACACTAGTTCTCCTCAACCCTCTCCTTGAAAGCAACCAGGAGGTCAGGTTTTAGAACTTCCCAGACAACTCTTATTGCAATGTCTTATTACTAATTACCTGTGCCTCAGTGTGGAGATGTCCTGGCCTGTTGGTGGCTTTGGAGGAGAGGGTTGTGGAACACTGGGTCAGACTGTCACTTTTGTTTTAAAGCGGACTTACACCCTCTGCTGCGAGCCAGGGTCGCCGCTAAAATGACATGTTGGGGGTTGGCATCCTGAATGCTGGAGCCCCCAGACCTTAACTCCCCTCCCCAGTGTGCCCATGTTTGGCCACCCGGCAGTCACATGGGCTGTGAGGTTCCGGCCACTGAATGGAGGCAATTGCAGCCCTGTCACAGCCCACGTGACCACCAGGTGGCCAATCCCGGTGGGGAAGTGAGGTGAGGAATCCTGGGGGATTCCTGGTGGGGCAGTGAGGTTAAGGTGAGTTTTACGTGCATCTGGGGGGTTATGTGCGGTGGAGGGGCTCCAGCATTCTGGATGCTCATCCAGCCTGTCATTTTAGCGGCAGCCCTAGCAGCAACCAACATCCTCGCCTTGGAGGGTGTTGGTCTGCTTTAAGCAGAGAGGAAAGTTGATAAGTTTGAGGAGCTGCTGAAATGCCTTCCTGTGTTGAGGGTACTATTAATACATAAGAAGCTCAAATGAACAATTTGATCCCAGGTGGATGGAGAAAACAGTATTGACTTGATTTCTGCTTTAATCAATTTTATTTGAAAGTTAGTAAGCTCTTCACTTCACATAAGATTTAAAGTAGCAAAAAAAGGGAAAAACAAGAAAAGTAATCACAGCTGTGCTTACAACTGAGTGCATGCGTACAGCATAATAAAACATTTCCTGTAAGTAGTATAAATTACCCACTACAGCCATTTATCCTGTCCAGCTTCTTTCTGTTATGCGCAAAATATTTCCCTTACGGTTTGTGATTTAATGTGGTCGCTGGAAGTTAATTCTCTGGCCTCAGTGTGTAGCACAGAAAATAAAACTAATGGCCCCAGAAAAACTAAAGCTCAACTATAGTGAACAATTCTGAATGTCATCTTGTACATGGTGCCAGCTCTGGGAATTCTGGTTGAAAGTTCTGCTCCATAAATTCTACAGTAACTTATGTAATTCAGCTCCATACGGAGAAGCATAGTCATGAATTTTTGACTCGCAACTACAGTAGCCTCTGTGAAGAGCTTTTCCTGGGCCCCCAACAAACTTTGTAAATCTGAAAGGGGAACGGTTCCTATTCTTTTTGAAAGTATCTAAAGCTATGGCGATTTCTGCTAAAATATGAGATCCAGCTATGATAATTCCTGATATTGGGCGTCTAGTACATCTGAATACCTTTTAAGATACCTTTAAAGCCTATGCGCGGGAAAATGTGGTCAAAAGGTGTGGCCATTTTCCAATTTTTTTATCTAGTCATTCTGGACTCTGCACTCTCTTTCAAACCACATATTCACTCCCTGGCCACCTCCTGTCGCCTCCAACTTAAAAACATCTCCCGCATCCGTCCTTTCCTCTCACCTGACACCACTAAAATGCTAGTGCATGCCCTGGTCATATCCCGTCTGGATTACTGCAACATCCTTCTTTGTGGCTTACCAACTAACAGACTGGCACCCCTCCAATCTATCCTGAACTCTGCAGCTCGCCTCATCCATCTCTCCTCTCGCTCCTCCAGTTCTGTGCCTCTCTGCCAATCCCTACACTGGCTGCCAGTCCCACAGCGAATCCTGTTCAAAACTCTAACTCTAGCATACAAAGCTCTCTCCAACCAGGCCCCTCCCTACATCTCATCTCTAATCCAACAATATCAACCTAGACGCAGCCTCCACTCTGCTGCCGACCTTCTCCTGTCCTCCACCCTGGTCACCTCCTCTCACGCCCGCCTCCAGGACTTCTCACGTGCAACTTCAATCTTCTGGAATGCCCTCCCACACCCAATCCGCCACTCCACAACCCTCAAAACCTTCAAAGGCGCCCTTAAAACGCACTTATTCAGACAAGCATATAATCTGGCCTAACCAATCTTCTAAAGAGCACATGCCATAAAGCTTAATACTGACTGTTTGTGATCCTTCCCCCCTCGTCTTCACCCCTCTTCCTTTAGACTGTAAGCTCGCAAGGGCAGGGCTCTCTCCCCTATTGTATCTTGTACTCAGAATATCCATTGTCAACTCTGTAAAACTGCATTTGAAATAGTATATGTACCGTATGTTTCTACCCTGTCTGTAATTACTACTTTGTAAAGCGCTACGGAAGCTGATGGCGCTATATAAATAAACAATAATAATAATAATAATCTAGTGAATTAAAAAGTGCCATCCCCTCCATTAGGACTATTAGCTCTGCGCACCAAACATGACTGACAAGGGCTTGGTGGCCAAGCGGCCGGTCTCCAGCCTCTATGGTCTTGCTTCTGCCCTCATGCTGTCAGGTGGCTTGGTACAGGGGTATCGGATACCGGTTTACATGTTTGACAGGTCCACTGATTCTGTATGTAAACAGATTGAACTTTTTTACATATTCACATGTGTATCAGCACACATAAATTTTTAATGAATATACCGGTACATCTTAACAGCACTTTAACCAACACCTACTGGCTGAATAAGTAAATGATTACAGAAATAAAATGGTTGTAAAAATAGCCTCTGTTTGTATATAATAAAGGGACATTTTTCTTGCTTTCAGATAGTTTTAGGGAAGTTATGATTTAGATTTTCTCTACAGGTTCTGTATCTAATACAAATGCTCATAATCTGTTTTGCAGGTTGACCTTAGTCATGTATACGGAGACACTTTGGAGCGCCAGCATGCACTTCGACTTCTCAAAGATGGAAAACTAAAATACCAGGTAGGCCAAAGAAAACAATGTATAAAAGAAAATGTTCTTTGTATAGAAACAACTTGAGGTAATGGTCCACCAAATACTTTTTAAGGTCAGTCATGTACAATATCTATAGCAACTGTGTATGTTGTTGCTTGTATAACCAGAGCTGCCAGAGTGCGAGGTTTAAAAATGGCACCCACATCCCAGTCACACATAATTTACATGCTATATCAAAACCGTGGACTCCTAAGTTGTTAAAGGGAATATTACATCAGAATGTCAGTATATAATAAGACTCCGAGATGCTCATTGATGTTTTTTCTGCCAAAACTCATTGAACGCATGAAGACCAAGCAATGCAGGGTGGGCTATTGAGACAGCAGTCTTTTGGGTTTGTGAAAGAAGTTAAAGAAGGCTCCGCAGTAATCTACTGAACAGATGTTCTAATGGCTGGTGCAAGGGGCAGTTTGCAAAATCTGGGGATGTTGGGAAGAACATGCCAATATGGTCACCTCAAAAATGAATACATCAAGAACTAGAAGATCCCTCAGACCCTCAAATTCATATGCAGAGGGTGTGTGAACCCCCAGACACATTAATAGCTAAAGCATCTGTGCCCCCCCCGACACATTAATTAAAGAGGAAGTCCTGTTAAATGACAGAACTTCCTCTTAATTTGCAGCAGCTGCTGTACACCTGCTGTACACAAGTGCTTGTAAGCAAGCAGCACCTACTACTTTCGCGTCCTATGTGACTGCAAACAGCCTATTGAGCTCACTGGCGGCCCTGCATATTACTGTACCTGCTGAGTATGATATACTGAATATGGCCAACGAATTGGCATAGTCCAACAATCTCTGCTTTGTAGGGGGGCACGCCATTGACATGTGCAAAGTGTGGCCATACTCTCCCAAATCCCATCTACCCATCCTCCATGGCTAAGGTAAGTGACATAAGCCTCACATGACAACGAATGTCATTTCTCTGAGCCAAGGAGAATGAGAAGCAGAATACAGGACCCTGGGGGTGAAAAATAAATTGAAGGTTTTCCAGCTGCACTCTGCACGTGTCAATGTCACGCCTCTCCCCTCCCCACACAGCTGCTGCAGAGCTTTCCAGGGCTTTTTACTGGGGGTGGGCAGGGTTATTAAAGCAAAGATCCAGTACAATGCCCCATCAAGCCATAATGCAGCAGTCAACACAATGCCTCCCCTTTCCTGTAGAGCTGGTGGCTCTGGTGGCCCTGCTAGTGACACTTAGTGACCAGCCAGGAGGCTCATGTAAAAGAACAACTTTTTTTGTCAAAACACAGCATTCTGGTCCCAGTGGGTTCGGTTTTTGATTTCTTGTATATTAACCTCTTTGTCCATGGTAACCAACAGGAAGAAAGGTCTAGCTCTATCAAATGGCAGAGCCGCCACCTGTAAATTTCGAGCCACAAACAGCAGCAATGTCTGGGCCCCCTCATAACCAATGTGTTATGGCTTGGTTCCTAGTTTAAACTAAACCTCTGGCCCCAAAGACACCAGACTTGCCTCAAAATCCAGACCATATAGGAAACAAAAACGCTGGGGGCTAGGGGCTCAGCCTTCACATTACATGTCTTGGGGGGGGGCAGACTCAATATAAGCCTTTATATAATGTCCCTCTCTCTAGCCTATATGTGATGTCTAGGCCCCTAGTTTGAACTAGGCCTAAAAGAAGACCAGTCTGGGGGAGGGGGGCAGACTGTCATTTATCATCAACACCAGCAGCAATGGTGTGGCAGCCTGAGGGCCTCGGGTCAGGGTGGCCATTAGAGCCACCTAGTGAGGGGCCCCCTCTTCATAGCTGGAACCCTTGGGCCCCATACTGAAGTTTTGGTTCTCCTGCCCTTATGGCTGCCCTGTCTAATGGTGTCCCATACTGGTAAAAAATGGCTTTGATCAGTCTCCACTATATCTGAAATTTAAAAACATTTAAGCTAAAGATACGGTGTCCATATTTTAGTTAGGTAAATTATTTTAAATGATCTATATTTTTTTATAATACACTGTGGTATTTGTAAATGATTTAACCTTTGTCTCAGTGCCATATCTAACCTGGATCTACAACAATACATTTCTTTATGGATCTGTTTACACTTCAGATAATAAATGGAGATATGTATCCACCAACAGTGGTTGAAGCTCCGGTTTACATGATCTACCCACAAAATGTACCTGAAGACAAGCAGTTTGCAATGGGGCAAGAGGTGTTTGGTCTTCTCCCAGGACTTATGGTGTATGCTACCATTTGGCTCCGGGAACACAATCGTGTATGTGATATCCTAAAGGCAGAACATCCCACTTGGAGTGATGAGCAACTCTTTCAGACAACAAGGCTTATTCTCATCGGTAAGCACCTCAATCTATTTATAGAGGGCCAGTCTCAACCCCTGTACAGAGATTGTGATTGGGGGGGGGGGCCATCTAACATTAAATCAATTTAAATGGTGTCTATCCACACACCTCAACCTCAACCTTACCTGGACATTATGAATAAAATACAATTTTTGTTGATAATCTGATCAAATCCAACTTCAACATCAAACAAAAATTATCCATACGTTAATTCTACACAACGAGAGCAACATTTATATTGTATTGCGCTTGTGAGACTCTAGTAGGTCAATCATGCAAGGGAATATCTTATTACAGGCAACCAAATGAGTACTGCATTCTTATTCAATAGGCTAACAACCTGTGAATAATTGTTGCTGCTCTATAAGCCGTATCAGCATCACGTTATTACTTGGCCATGGTTTACATATCTAAATGTGCAAAACTTTTTTTTTGGTGGTGGGGGGGAGGGTATATTAATTTTTTGCCTAAGACAGCTGACGTTTTTGGAGAACCCAAAGATTTTAAGAAACGAATATTGTTTTATTAATTCTAACACTGTATTAAAGTGATACTTCAGGCAAAAGTAATTGTTACACCGTTGCATTGGGCTACATTTTGCACTATCCTAAACTGTTTTCTGTTTTTAAATTGAAGCAGAAATAGCCAAGATATTGGGATTTACAGGTTCAGCCAATGACATTCTCTTAATCATCCTGTCCCCCAATCAGATCAGCAGAGCAGGACAGGACTGCTGGTCCCTCCCTCCTCCTTCTCCCGCCCTTCCTCCAGATTAATCATATTGCTGATTATTATGGAGCATCACAAATCCAAAGCCCACATCCACTATTTTCAGAAGAGAAATCAGGTGAAACTGTAAACATCGATATCTCTGCTATTTCTTCTTTAATTTAAAAATGAAAAACAGTTTAGGAAGATGGCAAATGTAGCTCGACCCAATGGTATAACAATTACCGTCACCTACAGTAGCACTGCTGCTGTTACATTTTTATGGTTATTTATAATTATATTTTTTGATTGTTGTGCAGGGGAGACTATAAAGATTGTGATAGAAGACTATGTCCAGCATCTCAGTGGCTATTTCTTAAAACTTAAATTTGACCCAGAGTTACTGTTTGGAGTACAATTCCAGTATCGTAATCGAATAGCTGTGGAGTTTAATCAGTTGTATCACTGGCATCCTTTAATGCCAGACAGCTTCATCATCCAAGGGCAGGAGTACAACTACAGTCATTTCATTTACAATGGTTCAATGCTAACAGACTACGGAGTTGAAGCCCTAGTGGAGTCCTTTGTTAATCAGATTGCCGGAAAGGTAAATTGTAAATTTTATTCATTCAACTCATTTTTTAATGAATATAGAACATCTTATTTTGCAATAATTTATCACCAACTATTAGATTAATTACTATCTCTTCTGTCTTTGAAAGAAAACTTTTGGAATGTAAAATAATAATTTGTGTTAGGACTGTGCCCCCAGAGCCATGTTTTACTTATGAGCATGATGTTTCCAGTTTTTCTTTATTCCTGTGTTTTGGGTGCTAAAGTGGGAGTGGCTTTCCTGGCCTTGAGTAAAGCCCTTTAGAAAAGCGGTGTACTACAAATCCCAGAATACTTCTGCTGATCAGGATGAGCACCGCTCCCTCCACAAAGAAGCAAAACATGAAAAAATCAGGCAGAAAGAAGAAAGAAACAAGGCTGTGATCCTCTCATCTGAAGGGGCTGAATTAGAGCAGGAGGGGTTACACCTGTGAGACAATCAGCTTATTATCAATAGTGATGGGCGAACCCAAACCTCAAAGTTCAGATTCATACCGGATTTTGCGAATTCAAGTCTCTGAAAACGGACTTCAGCACTCGGCCCGAACATGGAAAAGCTGGTTGATGGGCTGCTTTTATATTTTTGGGTAATTTATTGGCATTTTTCATTAGATAAATGTTTTATCTAACAAAGAATAGCCTAACTTTGTATTTTTTCAGTTTTAAGTGTTTTACTAAATGCTGCTTATAAAAGGCATTTATTTTAACATTTAAACTGCCAGCGGGTTTATATTTTTACATATTTTAGGAATTTTTTTATTAGAAACAATTTGTATCTAATGAAAAGAATGTTTTGGGGCATTTTTCCTTGTTTTAATGAATACTGCTTGAGCTGCATTCATTTAAGCAAGTAAAGTAACAGTGGGGTTCTGTTTATTACTTTCTTGGCTGTTTATTCTGTTTTTTACAAAAGCCAAAGGCTACCAGGCTGGGCACCAAGCATAAGGGCTTGTAACGCACTATTGGTAACCCCTGCTCCTGCAAGTCACAAGCCCTTATTCCCTTTGGTATGGGTTCGGGGCTCTTCCAGATGTGCCTTGAGCTACCAGTGAGGGAGTGAAGTGAGGCCCAAGGGAGCTGGCATTTATACTAGGAGGTGTGGCCTCCATGGAAATTCCCTGACATCATTGCTGACCTCACAGAAGGGCCCATCTAGGCCCCTCCCCTTCTGTGACATCATAAGTGATGTCGGGGAGATTTCAGAGTGGTCCTGCCTCTTAATATATAAGCCACTCCCCAGCAGCTTATCGTGGCATCACCAACTAGGAGCTTGGATAAACAGGAGGGGAGCCTGTGTTTCTCTCTTTTCTAAATGCTGCCAGAGCATCCGTATTTGCCTTGGTGGCATAAACTTAATGGAGTATGCATGGGAGTTCATTAAGAACTAATTAGGAATTAAGCTTTTTTTTCAAATGCGTGTGTGTGTTTTTTTTACACATTCCAAATGAATTGGTAAGAGGTCCCATGGTAAAATGACACATTACATTAAAATTACACACACACCATTTGGGTCATTGTGGAAGAGCTTGGTGGCCAGTGGAGCCCTGAGTCCATACCAAGGGGCATAAGGGCTTGTTACTTGCAGGGACAGTGGCCACCAATAGTGTGGCCTCTGAGCCCTGGGTTGCAAGCCCTTATGCTTGGTGCCTGGGTTGGTAGACTTTAAGGGGGTGGGGAGCCCCCTTTTTTTGTAAAAAAACAGAATAAACCACCTATAAAAAAAAATAAACACTTTCATTGCTTTAATGAATGTCGCTAAAGAAGCATTTATTAAAACAAGGAAAAATTATAAAAAAGTTCTGGCAAACATTTTTTCGTTAGATACAAATTGTGTCAAAAAATTCCAAAACCTTAACAAAACATATAAACAAAATAAACCCGCAGGCAGTTTCAATGTTGAAATGAATGCCTTTTATATGCAGCATTTAGTAAAACACTTCAAACTGAAAAAATACAATTAAAGAATAAAAAGACAGGCTATTCTTTGTTGGATAAATCTTGTATCTAACCAAAAATGACAAAACATTTACCAAAAAATGTATTAAAAAAATGAACCCGCAGGTAACTACCTGAGGCGGGTACAAATAAAACATAGGAAAACCGTTTATTTTTTATTTATTTATGTATTTAATTGTTTTCTGTGATTATTTAGATTATTTACTTTCCTTACCCAATTTTGTGCAGGGCTTTCTCCTTGGCGTTAACCCATGATTTGTACTCTGAAAATGTATTTATCTAATTCTTAAGTATTTTAGTTTTCTGTTATTATTTTAAGTACTTTCCCTACCCAATCTGTGCAGGGCAATCGCCCTGGTGTCCCCACCCCTAATTTGCAGCCTCCTAGCCCTGGTTACCCCAATTTTACAGCTATTTTTGAGCCCCAAGTTTGGATCCCTATTGACCTCAAAGGGGTTTGGGCTCCCAAATCAAACTTTTGTGGCAAGTCCAGCTGAACACATTGTAAACACATCGTTGCTAGAGAAAATTGTTTCTTTCTAAAACACAAGTTGCAAACAAAAAAATATATAAAAATTATCAGATACGCTCAGCTCCTTGAGGAAATCTTTCTGTTTTTTTTTTTTATTTTGAACTGCATGTAAAGCTTGCAATGCTTGATAGTGGGCCCATATTCTAGGATCTGACGTTGCTGTTCAGTTTTGGAATAAAGTTAAAGTAGACCAGAAATTAGCTGATTTATTTTGGTCGGTCTGAACAGAATTTTGATGATATACGGATCAAATTCAGCCAGCCCAGGCAATCTTTAGCCAATCTGAAGCTGGGACCTTGGAGAAAGGTAGTTTACACAATCCATGCAGCAGTGTGACTGCACTGGTCTGTCCCACAAGATCAACTGTCACTCAAGGTCCATGGCTGCAATGCAAAGCTCCACCCCTGGCAGGGTTTAGGGGGGATTTCAGCAAGCAGGTGAGTTGTTGTTGGAAATATTAGTTATTATTTTAACGTCTTAATTAGGCTTAGCACAGGGAAAGGAAGGAGGGGGGTTACAAAAAGCCTGGACTTTCTCTTTAAAACAAAAACTTTAAAGCAGTTTTAAAGCCGTACGATGCGGTTCTGGAGTCTAAAAGACTAAAGGACTTACCACTAGCCTGCCCTCGAGGCATCCAAAATCGTGATGCCCAGCTTTTGTGAAACCCCCCGCATCGCCGGTTAACATACCTTTCCCAGAGGCTCCCATCATGCTGACCTTGCATGTATGGCCATGGGCTATTTAAGATGCTCTGCCAGTAAAATATGGACCAGGTACATGTATCTCTGCGTACATGTGTTACCTATAGGTTCCATGTTGTTTTTAGAAACTTAGATCGTTAGTTAAGAAAAGACAATGAGGGGGAATAGTGTTTATGTAATATCGCAGATCATAAGATTTTCTATAACTATTTAAAGTGGGTTTTGGTCCTTTCCCCGGGGGCACCCTGATTAGGGGTGCCCCGCTGTGTGAAACCCCCCAGATCACTGCAGCCAACTCACCTCTTCCCAGTCCCATGCCGCATCTAAGAGCAGAAGCTCTGACGGCCGCATCCTCCCCCTCCCTCTAAGAGAGAAGACAACAGATGAAAGCAGAAACACAGGAGGAAGGGAGCGAGGGAAAGGGGGAATTGAAAAGCAAAAGAAGGAGTAGAAAACAGAAAGCGAGAGAAGTAAGCACAAAAGAGGGAAGTGAATGAAGCAAGGAAGAGCGATTATGAAGAAAGAAAGAGATATAAAAAAGAGAGGTATAAAGAATAAAAGTAACAAAGAAAGTGAAGAAAAGTGTGAGCGAGAGAGGCAGAAAGGAAGTGTGAAAGAGAGTGAAGGAAAGGAGAAAGAGGGATTATTGCATGAAAAGAGGGAAGGGAAAGAGACAACTAAAAGAGAAAGAAAGCGGACAGGGAAAGAAAGGTAGGAAAAAAGTAAGGGAGGATATAAGGAGGGAAGGGAGGGAGAGAGGAAAAAAAGAGAGAAATGGGAGAAGGCAAGTGAGAGGATAGGGAAGGAGGAAGGAAAAAAAAAAGACAAGGGAGTAGAGATGGTAAGAGAGGGAGGGATAAAAAGCATGTGTGAACTCATGCTCGATCTTGGATCCAGCACACAGGCTCCTCACGTGAGGCTCTGTGCTGACATCAATAGAGCATAGAGGAGGGAGGGAGGTCATGGATGAGTGACAGCAGGCACTGCAAACAGCGTAGGGAGGAGAGAGGATGGAAGGGTCAGCACACACAGCACGCTTCACCAGATCCCTGCCCTCGCCGCTTCACAGACAGACAGAAATATTCGCTATTATAATTGACGGTAAAAAAAATATTGGTACTGCCAGGTTCCAAAGAATACCGGGGGTGCCAGACAAAATACAATTCTGTGATTACTCACCTCTAGAATTTACATTATGAGTATACAGTACGCCCTGCTCCAGATAAGATTCATAACACATGGGAATTTCTCCGCCAGATGGCGCTGGACTACAGAGACAACGAAATTGGCTCCTCCCGGCCCCTCAAATACCCGGGACCTCCCACAAATCCCCAGAATTGAAAAGCAGTTAACGAGAAGCTGGGAGAATTAAAACAGAACCAAACTGGTAACTATAACAATGATAACAATCACCATACAGGGGATACAGGATAATGCAAAACCAAGGGTGGTGTGAAGCAGGACGTACTGTATACTCATAATATCAATTCTACAGGTGAGTAATCACAGAATTGTATTATTCTTAGTATACAGTAGGTCCTGCTCCATATAAGATTCATAACACATGGGACATCCAACAGCAGTGTCCAAAAGTAGGGTGGGATCCCCAAAGGTAACAACAGACAGGTCAGACCACTGCCGCCTGCAGAACCTTGCGGCCAAAAGCAGCATCAGCTGAGGCCCTAACATCGGCCTTGTAAAACTTTGAAAAGTTATGAACAGAAGACCAAGTAGCGGCCTTGCAAACTTGTTCAACAGAAGCCTGGTGCTGGAAGGCCCAAGAGGCACCAATAGCACGAGTGGAATGAGCAGTAAGGCGGAAGGGAGGATTCTTCCCCTTAGCAGAATAAGCCTGAATCACAGCCTGACGGATCCATTTGCTGATAGTAGACTTGACAGGTGCCAAACCCTTCCTAGGACCAGAAGGGACCACAAAAAGAGCATCAGTTTTCCTGAAAGGTGCAGTAGCCACCAGATAGTACTTCAGACACCTAACCACATCCAAAGATTGCAAGACCCTCTCCTTAGGATTACTAGGATTAGGGCACAAGGAAGGAAGAACAATGTCCTGATTCAAATGAAAGGCAGACACTACCTTAGGCAGAAAATCTGGCTTGAAGCGAAACACCACCTTGTCCTGGTGTCTCTCAAAGTAGTGGGGCTGGATGGAAAGCGCCGCCAACTCAGAAACACGCCTAACAGAGGTGATAGCCACCAAAAAGACAACCTTGAGAGTAAGAATGGCCAGGGCAGCCTCCTGCACAGGTTCAAAGGGAGCACCCTGCAAGGCAGACAAGACCAAGTTCAAATCCCAAACAGGCAACATAGGCTTACGTGGGGGACGCACATGAGTAACCCCCTGGAAAAAAGTCCTGATCAGAGAATGCTGGGCAAAGGACTTCTGGAAGAAAACAGCCAGGGCAGAAACATGACCCTTCAGAGTACTGAGTTGGAGCCCCATCTCCAACCCATGCTGCAGAACTCCAGAATCCTGGGAATAGAGAACACACGGCAGTGAAGAGACTTAGACTCACACCAGTCAATGTAGGCACGCCAAACCCTATAGTAAATGTAAGAAGAAGACTTCTTCCTAGCCTTTATCATGGTATCAACAACAGAGGCAGACAGCCCCTTCTCCATCAAGATGGAGGTTTCAGCAGCCAGGCTGTCAAAGCCAGAGTTTGTAAATTGGGATGGCGTAAGTGACCCTGAGTGAGCAGGTCTGGCACCCTGGGAAGAGCGTACTGATCTACTGCCAGCTGCACCACGTCTGCGAACCACACTCTTCTTGGCCACCTGGGGGCGACCAGTATTGCTGGCACCCCCTCCAGAGCTATCTTGCGCAGAACCCTGCCCAACAGGGGGAATGGAAAGACATACAGGAGCTGAAAGTCCTGCCATGCCATTGCTAGAGCATCCGTGGCCAAGACCAGAGGATCCTGGGACAGGGAGACAAAGGCTGGGAGCTTGTGATTGTGACGGGACGCAAACAGATCCATATCTGGTTGGCCCCAACGGTGACACAGAGATTGAAACACCTTGTTGCAGAGGGACCATTCTCCCAGGCGAGAGGTCCCCCTGCTAAGAGAGTCTGCCTGCAGATTCTTCACCCCCGGGATGTACACAGCTGATATGCAGGGAACATTGGCCTCCGCCCAAGCCAGGATCAGAGACACTTCCTGGAGGGCCCTCTTGCTCCGGGTCCCTCCCTGATTGATGTAGGCAACTGCCGTCTGGTTGTCCGAGCGTACCTGAACAGGCAGTCCCCGAAGTTGATGAGTCAACTGAGTCAGAACCAACCTGATTGCCCGCAGTTCCAGAATGTTGATAGGTGTGTGGGCCTCCTGAGGGCCCCACTGCCCTTGGAACTACAGGGACTTCCAGAACCCCCCCCCCCAACCTGTCAGACTGGCATCCATGGTGACCGTCTCCCAGGAGGGGGCCAGAAAGGATCTGCCCCCCAACAGGTTCCTGGAGTCCAGCCACCATGAGAGGGCCCGCCTGACTAGGGGGGAAAGCACAAAGACCTGGTCCAGGGATGCAGGAACCTTGTCCCATACTGACAAGAGGTGGAGTTGTAGAGGCCTCATGTGGAACTGAGCATAAGGAACCGCCTCGAAGCACGCCACCATCAGGCCCACCAGCTGCATTCCCTGCCTGATGGAGGGATGAGGACAAGATAGCAGGAACTGAACCTGCGCAATCAGACTGTCCCCCTTCTGCTGAGGAAGAAAAATCCTTGCCTGAAATGTATCCAGATTCATTCCCAGGAAGGGAGTCACCAAGGAGGGGGACAGAGAAGACTTGGGATGGTTGATCACCCAGCCAAATGACTCCAGAGTGGACACTACCAGCTGAGTATTCAACTCTGCCTGATGTAGGGACTGGGAAGTGATGAGAATGGCGTCCAGGTAGGGCAGAACGCGGATGCCCTGAGACCTGAGCAGAGACATCAGCAGCCCACTGGCGCAGCCAAACCGAGCGGCGTATAGCCACCACAAGGGCAGAGGTTCTGCCACACATTCTAAAGGTATCATCCAAGGCAGAGAGGACATAAGTCACAAAAACCTCACTAGACACATCAACAGGGGCACCATCAAGGATACTTCTAAGCAGGGTACTAATAGCCACAGCCGTAATGGCAGAGGCACAGCCCGGGCGCAGCGCCGTCCCCACACATGCAAAGGCATGGGACGCCAGCTGATCAATGCGGCGGTCCTCAGCATCCCGCAGCGTAGTAGAGTCAGGTGAATGCATGACAGAGGTGTTAGATAATTTACACATTAGGCCTCAAGTTTAATAACTAAATAGAGGGAGTAGGGCTGGGAGAAACCAATAGAGGTTGGCCCGTCTGAAAGACATAAGCGAAGAGAACCCCGTAAGTGACATGTAAATGACATAGGGTAAATAAAGCCATCCGCGAGGGCACTCACGGACCGCGGTAGGTAGATGCGAGTCACGCAGCAGCCAGATCCAGAGAAAATGGCGCGGGGTATACCTCGAGGGGCGGGCCGCGGAGACAGTGACACGGAACGCGCCAATCTCGGGCCCCGCCCCCCCGAAGAGCGGGAAGCCGCACACGTGACCAGCGCCTGAGGCAACGCCTCCGCCAAGCACGGAGCACAGTGGGAGCGCGCAGCGGTGGCAAATTTAAAAAAGCAACCAGTGCAACCAAGTCAGCGCGGCGACTGACGTCAACCAGAAAAGCATAATACAGTGAAGCACCAAGGCAAATTCACATACACCCCCCCCCCCCCCCGAGAGCTACAAGGGAGAGCGAGGGCCCACCGATGGACAGGGGCAATAGGGCGGGAGGGGCATCCCATAGAGGCTCACCATATGCCTATACCGCCTACCCTTTGGTGGGGGATTGCGGTAGAGCAGCGCTCCTAAGCACCTGACTACGGTGCTGTCTACCATCACCCGACCAGTGCAGCCAAGACTGGGAGGCACATTAATAATGGAACGGGTGGGAATAGTCCTACAGGGCCGCAGGCTAATAGCCCCGCTCACCTGCGAGAAGAGAGAGCCATCTTCTTGTCCTTCACAGTCCAGACTGCAGAGAAGATCTGGGGATTTGTGGGAGGTCCCGGGTATTTGAGGGGCCGGGAGGAGCCAATTTAGCTGTCTCTGCAGTCCAGCGCCATCTGGCGGAGTAACTCCCATGTGTTATGAATCTTATCTGGAGCAGGACATACTGTATACTAAGAATATACCCATAAGGTAGAAACCTTAGCTGCCAGTTTTACAGAAAATTCATTTTACAATTTCAACTCTACTACCTTTTAAAGCTCTCTCTAGCCTTCCAGCAATACCAACACAGGTGCAACCTCCACTCCAGCTCTGATCTTCTTCAGCCTCCAGGACATCTCACATGTCTTATTGCTCCCCTGGAATGCCCTCCCAAGCATTCAAAAGCACCATCAAAACCCACCTCTTTAGACAAGCATATCACTGGTTTAGATAACCCCTAAAACCTCCACTTGGCACATGCCTTCAAATGCCTAACAAATGCCTAATTTTCCCCTTTTGTCTGCACCCCTAATTCTTTAGTCCATGAGCTCATAAAGGCAGCACGCTCTCTCCTGTTGCCTGCTGTTTTCATAGTATTCACTTTAAACTTTATAGTATCTTGTTTGCAGTAAACTATGTACTGTATGTTTTTCCTCGTCTGGAATCACTACTTTGTACCGTGCCATGGAAGATGATGGCGCTATATAAATAAACAGGTTAAGGGCAGGTAGGGAAAGCCTTTCTCCCACCTGCAGGCCCATTGTGGCTGATAGGCGTGGCCTCAGTTCAGAGTGCTTTCATTGACTTCAGTGGGTGCCTCCGTACACCAGGAACTTTCATGTACCAAGTCATTTGGAGCAGGGCTGGCATCATCATGGTCAGTGGGGCGCTACACCCAAACCGATGCTCCTATCCTTGGGGCATTCCAGTTTGGGATGCCCCGCTGTATGAAAACCCCTGGGATTGCTGGCATACCCACATTGCGTGTGGTCCCACAGCTCATGTGCTCATCCAACCAGCAGTCCATGCTCTACATATTAGTGCATAGAACATTTTGTCCACACAGCCCGGCATAGAAAGCGGGGAGCAGCAGGAATCCCAGTGCAGCAGCGCATTAGCTGGGAAATTCAGGGATGTGACCCTTGCATGGGTCATGGATCACTTGAAGGGGAAATATACTGGCAATCCTTTCACACAGTGGGGCATCACACATTGGGATGCCCCAGGTATAGGGAATCAGCCTTTTAGACTTCAGTGCCAGTAAATACAGGTTATGATCCACCCAAGTGGGGTGACGGTCACAAATGAATGCTGAATGCTGAATGAATCTACTGGCCCCTTGAATTATGCTTAGTTGGAACTCTCCCACTTCTGTGTTGCCTCCCCACCAGCTGCCAGTTCACCATCCTACATGAGTGGTCACATGGGGCACTGAACCAGCAGCCAAGTGGGTACCTCTGCTGGATGCTATGTTTTTTGCAGGGGGCTTCTGGCAACCATGTTGGACAATTGGCAGGTGTTGAGGAAGTGACCGGGGGGGGGGGGGGGGAGCATGTAGTCTCGCACAGGACACCTTCCATCCCAAGGCAGGCCCTGAATGAGAGCACTCCAGAGGGAGGCCACATCTGCTGTGGCGGCTTCCCATACCAAGTGAGTCGCCTTTTGCCTGTTGCTGCATCTGGTCTAAGGCCTGAAACTTTACGTTTCTTTCCTGACTTGACATACTGCAATGTGTTCAATATGCTGATTTGATCCAGGGAATGTCTTTCTATAGTCCTCCTCCAGCTGCAGAGAGGATAGGTTCACCCCTGGCTGCTGCACATACTGCAGCTGAAAGCAGTGCCATTTACCTGCTTCTGAACTCCTACGGAGGTTAGCAGACTAATATGAAGCCAGCATTGAGCGCCAAATGGCAATATACATGACAAAGCATCAGCCCCCCTGCCCACCCGCTGCCTGTGTGACTTGTGGCGGGTCACTTTAACATTGTAAACCAAACTATGCAGATGTCGTTTTACTACATCTATAAATATAGAGCTTGGTTACTTCATACTGATTATGATGGTTTATGGAATATTCAGTAATGATGGCATCTCTGTTTTGTGTATTGATTCTAAAAGATAAAACTTTTACTTATTTTAATTTCAGGACATTGCAACTGATTTTGTTCTTTCTTTTGCTTTTGGGTCTAGATCGGAGGCGGAAAGAACCTTCACCCTCATCTATTACATGTAGCTATAGGGGTAATTGATGAGTCGCGTAAACTTAGATTACAGCCTTTTAATGAATATCGGAAAAGATTTGGCCTAAAGGCTTACAAGTCGTTTCAGGATTTAACAGGTAACAGAATAGTGTTATTACAAAGACATTGAAGCTAATGTAAGCTTTTAAGGGAAATGAAAAATTCACTATACCAAAGACTAAATACTGAAAGGGAACCCGTTTTATATACACATACATACATTTTGTGCAGTGCCATCTATTATTACTGATTGGAAGACATGAACAATTTTAAAGTGGACCAAAACCCAGGATAGGTAAAAGTTTTGACTATACTGGATTTTGTTCCTTTGTTTTGTGCCCCGCTGAGTGAAACCCCCCAGATCGCCACAGCAACTCACCTCTTCCCAGTCCCAGGCGCGTCTAAGAGCTGTGGCTCTGACGGCTGCATCCTCCGCCTCCCTCTAACAGGGAGCGCGCTCGCGCCGAGCATTCCTCTGCTAGAGGGAAGTGGAGGATGCGGTCATCAGAGCCGCTGCTCTTAGACATGCTGTAGGACCGGGACAAGGTGAGTGTGGGTGGGTTCACACAGCAGCAGCACATCCTGATCGGGGTGCCCCTGGGGAAAGGACCAAAACCTAGGGTTTTGGTCCACTTTAAGTGTAATTTCGAACCCAGTTCCAACTAGTCGTGGATAACCACAACTGTGTTTTTGCAGTGCTTAAAGTCCAGGCTAAATTTAAAAAAAAGGTACCTGCCATTACTTAGCCTGGACAGGGACCTCAAATCCCCCCCCCCCCCCCCCACACACACACACACATGGGGCATCATTTTGGATGTTCATCCCCTGTAAAGTGAAGAGAAATGTCCTAAATCCAACTACTACTCACTTTTCCCTACTCATGACAGCTGACAGACAGTAGGGTTTGTGTGAAGAGTGTGAGCAGCACCTTGAGGACATGTTTGGGGAAAAATTGGTCTAGGTCCCTTAACTTTAAGGGACAATTCAGTTTCCAGACTTGACCACTGCTCATCGGCGACCTCCATTTTGAGCAGCGCCCCTCCCTTGTGTCAGCCATGGTCACTTCAGCATATCCACTCCATTCATTTCAATGGAGGGAGCATGCCCAGGCCTGGCATGCCTTCTCCTTCATGGAGTGGGTGTGGCCAGTCACTGTACTTTATGCAGGGGACATCCATCCATCTAGGTGGTGTCTATTGCCCCTGAGGAAACAGTCCTCAAGGTGATGCTCAGTGCAGTTTGTTGTGAACATAAATTTACTGCATTTCAGCACACAAAGGAGTGCAGGATAAATGGCAACATAAAGTCCTGTATTTTTTTTTTTTTTACCTGGACAGGATAAACAGAGGAAATATACTAAGTATCTCAGGAAATGACAGGTTATGCAGACAATGACAGTGTGAATATTTATCCTACCTGTAAATATATTTCTAGCTTTTTTTTTCTCAATTCAAGTCCTAGCAAGTAGTGAGTGCATGACAGATCCAAGAGAAACCACTTTTTTTATGACCATACCAGGGACTGGAGGAGAGGTGGTTAAGCACATTTGAATATTTGCTTACCATTGTTCTTCAAAGCACCTCTGAGTAAAATAGGAAAGTGTCTAACTGGAAAATCATTCTCACCAAAGCATTCTGTCATCTGTAGGAAATGAAATGTAATTCAATACTCGCTTTTTGGCACCTGCATTTAAATGTAAAACAAAAAAATCCCTGTAACTTTTGTTACAATATTCTGGAAAGGTATTTTTATTTCAGGTGACCTTGTACGCTAACCTAGTTCTGCCTGAGCTGAGTTATTGCACATTCCCTGTCTCTCCCCTGGGCCAACACATAATTATCTGTCTGCTTAAACAGGCAAAGCCGTTCTTAAGGACAAAGAAGTGAAATGTAAAATGTGAGACTTCACAGTAATGACGTCTCCCCTGCTTACTTACAACTATATACTGAGCAAAGTAAATAAAGCATATTTAAACAAATACATTCCATTTGATTTCCAACCAGCAACCCTGGGGTAAACATAGAAGGTTGACGGCAGAAGGAGACCATACGGTCCATCTAGTCTGCCCTTATGTGTATACTGTATGTACTCTTTATCTTAGGATAGATGTGTGCTTATCCCAGGCATTTTTAAATTCACTTACTTAATGTTTCAACTACCTCTGCTGGAAGTTTGTTCCAAGCATCTACTACTCTTTCTGTAAAATAATATTTTCTAACATTGCTCCTGATATTCCCCCCCGACTAGATTCAGGTTGTGCTGATGGTTGTGAAATGGCAACCCTGGGGTATATAGATGGTTGTGAAATGGCAACCCTGGGGTATATAGATGGTTGTGAAATGGCAACCCTGGGGTATATAGATGGTTGTGAAATGGCAACCCTGGGGTATATAGATGGTTGTGAAATGGCAACCCTGGGGTATATAGATGGTTGTGAAATGGCAACCCTGGGGTATATAGATGGTTGTGAAATGGCAACCCTGAGGTATATAGATGGTTGTCAAATGGCAACCCTGGGGTATATAGATGGTTGTCAAATGGCAACCCTGGGGTATATAGATGGTTGTCAAATGGCAACCCTGGGGTATATAGATGGTTGTGAAATGGCAACCCTGGGGTATATAGATGGTTGTCAAATGGCAACCCTGGGGTATATAGATGGTTGTGAAATGGCAACCCTGGGGTATATAGATGGTTGTCAAATGGCAACCCTGGGGTATATAGATGGTTGTCAAATGGCAACCCTGGGGTATATAGATGGTTGTGAAATGGCAACCCTGGGGTATATAGATGGTTATCAAATGGCAACCCTGGGGTATATAGATGGTTGTCAAATGGCAACCCTGGGGTATATAGATGGTTGTCAAATGGCAACCCTGGGGTATATAGATGGTTGCCAAATGGCAACCCTGGGGTATATAGATGGCTGTCAAATCTTCTGACCTAATCTTTTGCACCAGGCACTCACTTCTTCACAAGGCTTCTTTTGCAAATTACAGATGTTCTTCCATATTTGCTAAGGTTTAAAGAGGTACAAAAACAACCCCCCCATCCTGCCACCCTCTCCTGGCACCCCCCCCCCCCCAGGTTGCCTGTAATCTTACCTAATTCCCACAATGCTGTAGCTGCTGATGTCTGCATCCCTACCTTCCAGTAGCTGAGGCACACCCCTGCACTGTGCTGTTCAGACGGGGTACTCCCCACACTACAGGGAAGCCAAAAATGCAGCCTGCAGGCTGGTCGCGTCAGCCATCATCCTTGAGATCAGCCATCGGCCTGAAGCGTTAAAAACTCCTTTTGACATTTATTGGCAATTTTTTGTCATTTAGTCTATATGTTGTGTTCAAGTTTTTGCAATATGGGTTACAACAAAGTGTGCAATTCACATATGCCGTACAGAAAAGATAAATCAAGTAAATACATGATGTATAGTACACTTAGAGATTCTGTCAGGTGTTTGGCTTCTTTTAGTTGCACCTGCCCTATAAGGGTATAATGGGTGAGTGGCTGAACTCGCCGCATTTCATCCTTGAAACAGACTTCCTCAGGAGTTTTGGTTTGGTGTTGGATTGGTTATGGCTGGCACGTCCCATTATCTTTGTAGTAAGGGTTAGGGTTCCCTCAGTGTTGTAGTGTTAAACTGGACCTCTGGTCCCAAGGCAATCAGGCTTACCACAATATTTAGACTAAATGGGAAACTAAAGTTTAAAAAGGGGGCACAACAATTTTAGCTCATGGAGGTGAGGATACAATGTGGTCTGAGCCTCTCTGTAATGGCTGGGCCCTTAATTTGAACAATAGCGTGGCAGCTATTTAAAACCAAGGCTATTGGAGCAGGAGTCTGGAATCTTGGTTGTCTTGCTCTGATGTCTGCCCCTGTCAGACACCTTGGTAATACGCTGAGACAAGACAGCAAACCGACAGGGAGCCATCCTACCCACCATCCAAATTACTTTCCTGCGCAGCAGGTCTGCCAATCAGCAACATCCTGGTTTCTGAGGGGCGCATAGGCACCAAGCATGCGCCCCAGAATTATTTATTTATTTATTTTGTGAATGACTGCTCTAGATGGTTATTAGGCAGGGAGTGCATTCTTAAAATAGGAAGGTATTTACATGGGGCATACAACTGATCCCTTACCATCCACTCCCACCTTTATACACTGGCTTTTGACCCTTGTCAGCACAAAGCTGGAGTTAGATGGTGACATGAGCATTCAAACACTATTAAGCTGAGCCTCTCTAGATGTAATATTTACAAATGTGTCGCAAGCCAAGCTTGTGTTGGCTGCAGCATGGGGGGAATCATGATTGCTGATGCCCCAGCATACCCTCCTGCAAGCCCTGCTAGGCTTATGTTCACATCGTTCTCTCGATCGGCAAAACTAGGCCCTGTGTTTGAACGCCAGTGGTAACCGAGTACTCTCCTGGGATTCTGAAAGATGTGACAATCACATGGTTTCATGAGGCAGCTGCAGGTAAAATAAAACCAAGCTTACATGGGGTGTATGAGCAGAGATCAGCTTCTCTAAAACCTTTAACGTGTCACCCCTTATTGCCCTTGCTTTCAGTAGAAGACAAACACAAGCTTAGCTGGAGTTTATTGATTACAGGGTGTAAAAAAGACAATTCTGTGAGAACTCACCTGTAGAATTGCTTTTACTATGCATGGCACGGCCTGCTTCCAGAACTCCTTACGTATGGGTTATTCCGCCACAAGGTGGCACAGTGTACTGCGCAAGAGTTGTGGCTCCTCCCGGTACCATATAAAAACGGAATCACCATAGACTTATCCAGTGTTGACAAGCAGTTATTCAAGAAACCGGGAGATAATAAAAGTAAAAAAGGTAACAAAACCCCAATTAACTTGGAACAATCACCATAAAGAGGAAACCAAGAATAACGATAACAAGGGTGGGGTGAAGCAGGCCGTGCCTTGCATAGTAAAAGCAATTCTACAGGTGAGTACTCACAGAATTGTCTTTTTCCTATTGCATGGCACGGCCTGCTTCCAGAATTCCTTAGGTATGGGACGTCCAACAGCAATGTCCGTAAGGTAGGGTGGGATCCCCAAAGAGTAACAACAGGCAGTTCAAACCACTACTGCCTGAAGTACCTTGCAGCCAAAAGCAGCATCAGCTGAGGCCTTAACATCAACCTTGTAAAACTTGGAAAAAGTATGGACAGAAGACCAAGTTGCGGCCTTACAAACTTGTTCAACAGAAGCTTGGTGCTGAAAAGCCCAAGACGCACCAACAGCACGAGTGGAATGAGCAGTAACCTTAAACGGAGGAACCTTCCCCCTAGCAGAATAGGCCTGCTCCACTGCCTGACGGATCCACTTGCTGATAGTGGATTAAGCCAGAGGCAAACCCTTCCTAGGTCCAGCAGGATGAACAAAAAGAGCATCAGATTTCCTGAAAGACTCAGTAGCAACCAAATAAGAGCCCAAATTCAGAGCCCTGACAACATCCAGAGTATGAAGGGTCCGCTCCTTGGAATTAGCAGGGTTAGGACACACAGAAGGCAAAACAATGTCCTGATTGAGATGAAAAGCAGACACAACCTTAGACAAGAAATCCGGCTTAAGCCGAAACACCACCTTATCCTGATGCCGCTCAAAATAAGCAGGTTCGATGGAAAGCGCCGGCAGCTCAGAAACTCGCCTGACCGAAGTAATGGCCACCAAAAAGGCCACCTTAAGAGTAAGAATGGGCAAAGCAGCCCCACGGATAGGCTCAAAGGGAGGACCCTGCAGAGCAGAAAACACCAGATTCAGATCCCAAACCGGTAGCATAGGCTTACGTGGCGGACGCCCATGAGTAACTCCCTGGAAAAAAGTCTTAACCAACTGGTGATTGGCAAAGGATCTTTGGAAAAAAATTGCCAGAGCTGACACCTGTCCCTTGAGGGTACTAAGTTGAAGGCCCGAATCCAAACCATGTTGCAAAAATTCCAGAATTCTGGGGATAGAAAACACCCGACAAGGAAGAGACTTGGACTCACCAGCATGCCATATCCTTTAGTAGATAAAGGCCGAGGACTTCTTCCTAGCCCTAATCATGGTAACAACAGAAGCCGGCAAACCCTTATCCATCAAGATGGAGGTTTCAGCAGCCAAGCCGTTAAAGCCAGCGTTTGTAAATTGGGATGGCACAGTTGTCCCTGAGTGAGCAGATCTGGATCCTTGGGTAAGACATACTGATGTACTGCCAACTGCACAACGTCTGCGAACCACACCCTCCTTGGCCAACAGGGGGCCACCAGAATAGCTGGTACCCCTTCCTGGGCTATCTTGCGCAGCACCCTGCCCAGCAGAGGAAAGGGAGGGAAAACATAGAGGAGCCGAAACTCCATCCAAGGCATTGCTACTGCATCCGTGACGAAGGCCAGAGGATCCTGTGACAGGGAGACAAACCTGGAAAGGTTGTGATTGTGGCGGGACGCAAAAAGGTCCACATCCGGCTGATCCCAGCGGTGACACAGGGAGTGAAATACCTTGTTGCTGAGGGACCATTCCCCCAGCCGAGACATCCCCCTGCTCAGGGAGTCTGCCTCCTGGTTCTCCACCCCCGGAATGTAGACCGCCGAGATGCAAGGGGACATTCTCTTCCGCCCAAGACAGTATCAGGGACACTTCCTTGAGGGCTCACTTGCTCAGAGTCCCTCCCTGATGATTGATGTAGGCAACCGTCATCTGGTTGTCCCCAAAGGTGTGTGGTCAGCTGAGAAAGAACCAACCTGATCGCCCTCAGTTCCAGGACATTGATGGGAGCATGGGCCTCCTGAGGGCCCCACCGACCCTCGAACTTCAGAGACTTCCAAAAGCCCCTCCAACCGGTCAGACTGGCATCTGTGGTGACAGTCTCCCAGCACGGAGGCAGAAAGGTCCTGCCCACTAGAAGGTTCCTTGAGTCCAGCCACCACGAGAGGGACTGTCTGGCCAGGGGTGACAGAGCTAATTCCTGATCCAGGGACACAGGGTCCCGATCCCAAACTGACAAGAGGTGCAACTGAGGAGGTCTCATGTGAAACTGAGCAAAGGGAACCGCCTAGAAGCAAGACACCATCAGACCCACTAACTGCATCCCTTGCCGGATGGAAGGATGGGGACACAAGAGCAGAATCCGTGCCTGCTTCTGAAGGCCCTCCACTTTCTGCTGAGGCAGGAATACCTTGACCTGAGAGGTATCCAGAGTCATGCCCAGAAAGGACCTCACCAAAGACGGAGACAGAGAAGACTTGGGATAGTTGATCACCCAGCCGAAGGACTCGAGAGTGGAGGTCACCACCAGAGTATCCTTCTCGGCCTGATGAAGAGACTGAGCCGCAATCAGAATGTCGTCCTGGTAAGGGAGGATGCGAATGCCCTGATTCCGCAGCAGAGCCATCACGCCCGCCAGCACCTTGGTGAACACCCGGGGCGCCGAGGTGATAACGAACGGTAAAGCCACAAACTGGTAATGCTGATCCTCTAGAGCGAACCTGAGAAATCTCTGATGACCTGGAAAGATTGGCACGTGAAGGTAGGCATCCTTGATGTCCACGGATTTCATGAAGTCGCCCGGGCGCAGGGTACTAACAGCCAAGCGTAGAGTCTTCATGCGAAAGTGCTTGAACCTGACAAACTTGTTGAGACCCTTCAAGTCCAGGATGGGCCTCAGGGACCTGTATTTTTTGGGGACCGTGAACAGATTGGAGTAGAATCCTCAACCCCGTTCCTGGGAAGGCACCAGGCAAATGATTCCTGACTCCAACAGATATTGAACCGCAAGGCACAAACCCTGAGCTGACAGAGGGTTTTGAGACATCCGGGATCTGATGAATCTTGTGGGCGGCCAGGCTGCAAACTCTAGCTTGTAACCGGAGGACACCACCTCCGTGAGCAAAGAGCCGAAGCCGTCCCCCTACCTGGATGGGTGAGGGCGCCTCCTCATGCTTGAGGGGGCTTGGGAGAAGGTTTGGGCTTGGAACCCCATGAGAGATCAGGACAACCGCGTGGTCGGCCACGGCCCCCAGGATCCCTGCGTGTACCCGAAAAGAGGGAGCCACGACCTCCTCTGGGAGCATGAAAGGAAGGAAGGGAAGGGGAGGGCCCCCGGAAGGGCCGAGGCTGCCTCCTACGCTGAGGCAGCCTACCATCCTTGGCTAGAACATCCAGACGCTCGCCAAAGTGCCGCAGTCTGTAAAGGGGGGCCCAGTGAGAGCCTTCCTAGCGGCAGCGGCAGCCGCCCACTGATGCAACCAAACAGAGCTGCGCATAGCCACCAAAAGGGCAGAAGCCCTACCACTTAGCCGTACCACATCATCCATGGCAGTAAGTACAAAGGCAACAAAATCAGAGCAAAGCAAAAGGGACCTATAATCCTCCCCCCTGCTACCAGCCGTAGCGCCATCAAGGAGACGCTTGAGCTGCTTCTTAAGGGCAATAGCTGTAATGGCAGCAGCGTAGGGTAAGGCATGACCGAGGTGTTGGACAGCCATAGAACGGGAGCGTCCACCTCAGGGGGACACGACCATCGCTT
The DNA here is from genome assembly GCA_027917425.1 of Gastrophryne carolinensis. Taxonomy (NCBI): domain Eukaryota; kingdom Metazoa; phylum Chordata; class Amphibia; order Anura; family Microhylidae; genus Gastrophryne; species Gastrophryne carolinensis. Next base: position 148,365,740 of record CM051235.1, on the reverse strand, counting down.
GACCAGGTCGGCAGGAAAGGGGTACCTCTTATCCAACCCCTTGGGCACTGCGGGCAATTTATTAGGACGTTCCCACTCCTTGAGCACCATATTAGTGAAATGGCTCTGCTCAGGGAACTCCAGACGCTGTTTATCAGGACGAAAGAGCTCACCCTGCTTCCTCTTAGCCACCTTAGGGGGGACAATGTGCAAGATTTCAAAAATGTGAGCCAACAGGCTATCAGTGTCCTCAGCAAACCATGAGTCCTCCCCAGCTGCAGACCCAGGGTCACTGTCATAACCCTCCTGCTGGTCTCCAGAGGAGTCAGAGTTCTGGAAGAGTTCCCCCTCCTCTAGGGGGTGAAGGCCACCAAAAGCATCAAGTCCCTCATCCTCCTCAAGAAAGAGGGATGGCACGGGAGCCAGGTGCCGCTTCTTGCCAGAGGCCTTACGTGGAACAGGCCTGGCAAGCTGCCTTTCAATGCTGGCCACACGCAGTGCCAGATCAGACTGTGACCCCCCGCTAGTATCCACCTCACTGGGGGCTAAATGCAGGCCCGGAGGGGTAGGGCGACGCCGAAGGGGGCGCAGAGCTGTGAAGCAAAGTGGGTAGCCCAGCCTGGGCCGCAACGACACCCTGGACGCACGGCACGCACACCGCGACACTGTTGCTCAGAGGGGATGCCCCGCACATGGCACACAGCCGGGATTGCCCCGAAGGACCCCCAAGCACGCTATCCCCAGAAGCCTCCATATGGTGATTAACACAGGCGCAATAGGCCAGCACAGGGTAAGGGCTAATAAAAGCCACCCGGGAGTGGGATGCCCCAAGAAACCAATAAGGGAAGATGAGGGAGGGTAAGGGGTAGGACCGGGAGAAACCACAACCCACAGTTGTCCCGTCTGAAAGACATAATTAAAGACACATAAGCATCCCGCAGCACATGCCCCAAGGAAACCAAAAAAAAAAACCTGAAGGGGACTCACGGACCAAGCAGGCCGAAGGCACCAGCTGCCAGACCACAGGAGGAAGCGACAACATCCAAATCATCGCCGCAGCTCCCGGAGGAAGAAGGGCCCCAGACGAGCAGCAGAAGCAAAATGGCGCTGGCAGAGGAACCTTGAGGGGCGGGCCGCGGGAGGACGACGAGATACACGTCATCCTCCGCCCCCCCCCCTGAAGAGCGTGAAAACGGCACTCACGTGACCGCGCCGGCGTCATCATACAGCAAAAAAACGCCTCACAGATATAGCACTGCCCACCGCGGAGCGTAGTACAAAGCGGCAGCGACGAAAAACAGTTAAAAAACAGAATAAAAAACAGTTAAAAGCACTCGCCGCTACCACCCGCCCCCCCAAACACACGTCGGGGAGGGGGGGAGGAGAGCGAGCAGACAGCGGCGAGAGCCCAGGCCAGGGATGGGGGGGACCCCAAAACACCAGTATAAGTCACATAGTCCCCAAAACACTCACCCCCTCAGAAGCTAGGACAGAAACTCTGCATCCCTAGTAGGCTCACCATAAAGCCTATGGCCAGCTACCCTTTGTGGGACAGGGTCTGCGGCTTGGAGCAGCGCTCCTTGAGCACTTGACCCTTGTGCTCCTCTACCTTACCTCCTCTACTTTGCAGAATCACTGCAGAGAGAACACTGGATAAGTCTATGGTGATTCCGTTTTTATATGGTATCGGGAGGAGCCACAAATCTTCTGCAGTACACTGCGCCACCTTGTGGCAGAATAACCCATACGTAAGGACTTCTGGAAGCAGTCTGTGCCATGCAATAGGAAAATAAACCCCTTCATTGATCATATTTATGCTAATTTTTTGTATTATAACAGAGCTGCTTAAGTTAGAGTCCATGTTCAAGTGTCTATACTATATATTATAGGTGAGACCACTGTAATTAGTACTTGTAGACAACATGAGGGGGTTAGGGCATGTCCTTGAGGATGCCCAACTAAAAATGTTTAAACTTCTTCAAATTGGGCAATCCATGGAATTATGGTCACCACAATCCTCGAGAGCACAGCAAAAAAAGTGAAGCACACAGTTCTTTTTATGGGATGCCCCTTCTTTATTAAACCTTTCACTTCCCAGCATCTTCTAATTCAACACAGTTCAACAGAAAAAACACGGTTTCTTCCCCAGTACCTCTGGATGGGGTCTACTGCTGTGTTCACTCCTTTCTGGGCATCCCCTCTTGGGATCGCAACGACCCCTAATTTCCAGGTCCCAAGTTGGCTTCCCCGCCAATGTCTGCCATCTTGGTGCAGACAGAGCAGCACATTACCCAAGACGTTTTCACGCCTACTAAATGTGACACTTATTTGCATAGTTTCCATTATGTGTGTTACTTCAATAACTAATTTTCACATAAGCCACACAAGAGTGGCTTTATTTAGAGTGTCTGTTCATGATGAATAGTACTCATCCTTTCCGAAGATCTGAAACAAGCCGGTTTCTCTTCCTCGCTTGTAACTCTACAGGGGTCCTGGACACTATGGCCTTCCTCAACGAGCATTCACTCCACAGCATCTCCAGCAGCTGCACTTTAGGGGCTCACTGCACCTGCCCTTCGCCTTCACACAGGTCCAGCCGGACCTTAGCACACCACGGATCAAGAAGCTTTACATGGTGGCTTCTATGCAGGGCTCAATTCCCATGCCGTCTGTAACTGGAATTCTTTAGAATCTCCTCAACTCCCCCTTTTATAGTATATCCCTCTACTGCCCTCTAATGGCAAAATTAATTACGCTACACTACGTATTATATTTCTTATCCTCTAGTGGCCTGCCTAAGTAACTACAACTAAACTATACACATATTAATAAAACCCCATTCTATCATGGTTGCACCCCTAGTCAAGGGACTATCCTGTTACATACTTAGTAAGTAATCACACATTTGTACTGTTCTTTTCAAGTCTAACCTTACATGAAACATTTTTAGTTTTTAGAAAGAGTAGGGAAAAATAAAAATCAATTTAGTTGGATTTTTGGTGTATCCAATGTGTGAGTCTCACTTTCTGTCTGTCAGGAAACCATAGCCATCACTGGTACAGCTCAATATTTTGTGCTAGTCACCACCATCCAGTCCTGATGACCCCCATGAATTTTCCTGTCCTTCCTGTCTAATCCCAAGCGAGGTTAGATAGGCAGAATTCTGTAACTTAAGTGATGAGTTGTAACCCTTGTAAAGTAAAGCAAATACATGAGGCAGCTCCAATCGCTGTTTGTATATTTAGCTATAGTAATTTAGCAGCCGCCAGGGGTCAGGTTCCGTTTGATCAGAAAAGACAATAATAAGAGGACTAAGTTTCCACTCTGCTTGAATATACATATCCAAAGACAATTCATTAATACATCCTACCATTTTATCTTCAAATGTTATCTGTATAAAGTACCCTTTAAATGACATTTAAAATGCTGTTTGGAAGGAGCGGGTTGGCTTATTGTCTGTTCGCTAGCTCGCTATGGGCATCCCAAATCCCAAACATGTGGTCCCTCTGAGCAGGTAAGATGCTAGAATTGACAGGAGACAGCCTTCATTGTTTCTTCCAAGTCAGTCACAGAGCTCTTTAGATAACATTTAACAAGTTCCATTTTGGGGGGTGTTTTCCTGAGCCTGACTTTTTGTATAATTGCAGGGTTTTGTGCTTAAAGAAGTGAGTCTAATAAGCTTGTGTATTAAGGTAGACATGCAAAATGGATTGCTGCAAGGGAAATAAATTCCTGTGTAATTGTGTGATAATCATGGAAATGCGCAGTACTAACCATTTCAGTAAATGAGTTTGGGAGATAATAGTGAAAATGTTTGTCTTGTAAATGGTAACTGATTACTCAATGATCACGTCACTATTCTAGATCTATCAGGTACTTTGTGTATTAACTTCCCATTTCCTGTCATCTTGGTGCAGACAGAGCAGCACATTATCCAAGGCTGTGCGTTTTCATGTCTACCAAATGTGACAGCTATTTGCATAGTTTCCATTATGTGTGTTACTTCGATAACTAATTTACACATAAAGAGTGGCTTTATTGAGAGAGAGCCTGTTCATGATGAATAGGGTGCTCATCCTTCCGGAGATCTGTTACATTGCTATGCAAAGCATTTATCAGAACTTAGGCCACAGACGCTTTATAGCCAGTCATCAAATGCAAATTGCTGCTTTGTCTTTTTATATAGACTGTTATAGGTAGATAGAAAAAGGAGAGCTGGACCCATAAATGAACAGATCATCATCAAAAAGCATTGTAATATATTGAGAGGCGTAACTAAAGACCTATGATGGACATATGTCTTTTTTCAACCGTATTAACTATGTAACTAAATGCGATGGAGTCCTAGCGCAGAGTTGTTCAGGCTGTAACCTATTTCTGTGGCTTTGAGCCCCTAGGATGCCAAAGTTTAAAGTTTTCGGCAAGTCAAAAGTTACAGAATAAATATCAGTAGCTTACCTTACATTAAGTGGCTCCAGCGCTCTTCTTACTGCTCTGTTTGTCTCCTTAGTGTGGAAATCACTTCGTTCTTCAGCTTTCAGTCTCCACCCCACTGACCTGGTTTAACAATCAACCTTCAGGGGACCAAGAACAGAAACAACCCCCCACTCCCTGCCCAGACGTCCTGATTGGCTGCCTCTCTCTGCAGCTCTGAACCTCGCCCTCATCTCACACTCATTACAGTGTACTTACATCATATCTCTGTTGCCATACCCACTGTTTCTCTCTATGTTGTTCAGAATCTCCAATGCTCTAATACCTTTAAAGCTAACTTAGGAACTACAGAGTCTTTTTTAAAAACAGATTGAGGTTTAGGACAGTGCAACATGTAGCCCGAGACAATGGGACAACAATTGGGCTTGCCTTTTAGTATAAACTAACCAAACTAGATTATTATGAAACACTAAAACGGCAAGAACTGCTTTTTTCTGTGGATGATAACATGTGAGCACTAATCAGAGAAATATGGTAGAAGTTTAACAGTGGTTGGGCCCCAATTAAGTTGCTACCTCTGCCCCTCCTGTAACTCCGCCCCCACTGAAAGTACCCTTTTATTAAAAAACTCCAGGATGCCTCTTATAATTCTTACTTTTTTTGAAGCAGGAAAATGGGAATCACTGGGTGGATGCCAATAGCTATCAACAACAGGCTTAGCTGTTCTCTTACAGACTTTAATAATTAAATGAAAATGAATACAGGAAATGCTGGAAGTTGACTTGTCTGTCACAGGATTTAAAGCTTAGGAAAAGCAGAAACTCACCACCTGGTGAACCAGCTGTCTACCACTAACACTCGGCTCGCCTGCTTTTAGCCATAGCTGTGTGGTATATTCCGAGAGCCATCCATTAAATCCCTAGTCTGTTAAAGTTGAGGTATGTTCATGCATTGAATTTGAATTTGGGATTTTATGGAGGTGATCAGGGGCAGACTGGGGAAAAAAATGATCCCATGAATTTCCTGCTTCTGGAAAGCCCATGAGCTTCTGAGCTTAGCCAATGTGCTTCCCAGACAGTCAACATCTGCATTCATTAGCTCAGGCTATAGCATTGCAGAGGAAAAACATAAGCTGAGATGTCTTGGGGTGCACAGTGGGGTTGGGTACAGAAGGTGGGGTTAGGGGCGAAGACTTGGAAGACAGGGAGTGGATGGGGGTGTTAGTAAATTCCAGTAGAGGCTCTGGATGAGGTATGCTGCATGTTGGGTGGTACAGTCAGCCCCAATGCAGTGCAGCCCACCAGTGCTCCTTTTGTCCAGTCTACCCCTAGTGGGGTCCACTGATCCTTTGCAAGTAAAGGGAAGAAGGAAGGGGTACAACAGCTGCTCTTTGCATTAATTTGTGGGAGCAGCTTAAAGGCTAGGGTAGAAGTCGCAGTCCTGGCTGTGTCATCAGTGGGTAAGCGATATAACCTAAATCTGCTGGCTCAGGCCGCTACTAAAAACATCTGTTTTGTTTCTAAATGTCAGGAGTTATTAAAAAGCTATGGTCAATAGAAAATGTTTCTTATGGTATATGTGGAGGTTTGATGAGACGTGGGAGACAGGCTGGTAGGAACCTAAAAGGTAGGTTAAGGTTGGAATTTCAAAAAAGAGCTACCTCTGATTGCCAGTAGAGTTCTGAATACATTAAGAGGTGCCAATGTGTCTGTTACAGTAGGCAAGCTGGGATATGATCAGGGCATGTACTAGCATTTTAGTGGTGCCATGCCTGGGAAAGAAATACTTGTGGGAGATAAGTGGAGTCCAGTATAACACTGGCACCGGCACCTTGAGGAAGTGATACGCCACGGAAAACGTGGGCTACAGAGGTCTCCAGCCACACAGTGGGGATTGGTCTCCTTACAATAGAGGTGATATTGTTCTACGTAGCGTTATTTCACTGTATGGAGCCCATTGGCTCATCTGGTTATTGTTTGTTTTCTTTTTTTCTATTGTGATGAATATAATTGGACACAGCCATTAGCACTTTTTTATTTATTAGCATTTTTGCACATTATCAGATTAATTGAATAGTGAATAGTTTTAAGGGATTTCTTTCATTGTGAGATGGATTGCACATTTAAAGGAGATACCCCCGCTGTAGAGTGTTTTTAAAACATGGGGTATATATGTTATTTGTTTAATGTGATATCTTGTTGTGACTATCATGTCTTTTATTAAATAAAATATTGAAGGATGAATTAAAATAATATCTTGATTAGTTTTTGTGCTGGCTCAGTTGTGATCCTTGTAGTAGCTGGAACCACATTCCCAATAAGTATTTCTTGTGCATGTTTCTGGACATATTGGGCAGGGCACAACATAATTAGAATAATATTTAAGGTGGTGCGGGATCTGGTGCTTGTTGTTAGGATGAAGTCCAGTATAACATTCAGCATTCAGTAATATTTCATGTTAGGGAGCAAAGCAGAATTGGATGGCAGGAAACTGACAAGCCCTGTTACCAGCTTGAGGAAACAACTTTTTGGGTTCCCCGCACATAAGAAGGCCTTATTAACATTAAGAGCTATATGCGGACATTGACCATCTCGGCGATTCAGAACATAAAGACATAATTTCCACCTACTGTCTTTTTCAGATCTTTTTAACATCCCTTCGACCCTCACACTAATTTTCACACTCCATTTCTTTTAGATTCCCTCCATCTCTTTTTCACATTCCTTTTATCTTCTTCTCTTTCCATCTTTTTAAATTTCCTTTTCTTTGCACTCCTCTTTTCTGCGTTCTTTCCATCTCTTTCGCCTTGTCTAAGTGTGAATGTATTTATATGATGTACATAGGTGTTCAAGAGGTCCCATTTTAAAAACAGGGTATAATATAATCCAAAGACAGCCCTGATCTCGCCAAACCTTAGTGAAAACTGGCCACCTGAGGCTGTGGATTAGGTTACTTCTTTAACACCCAGGATGGAGTATTTGATATAGTAATACATATACTTACCGGAAGCGAGTAAGTGTCCTGTCATTATGAGGTCACAATGGAATCTGGCTCCAAATTTCTTGCACGTCAGACACAAGAAGCTTCTTTCTAGAATTGCGGGCTTATGGCTAAGTGGTATCATGGAGACCAAGGTGCTTCTACTCCCTCAAGTGGCTGCATATCTGCATTGCAATAATATAATTTATCAAGCAGCAGAAGTTCAATGAGAATTTTGGTCAGTTTGGATAAGTATAAATGATGACAAACCCTAAATCATATACTAATCATATATCCCATTTTTATTTAAAGGAGAACAAGAGATTTCAGCAGAACTTGAAGAACTATACGGTGATATCGATGCACTGGAATTCTACCCCGGTCTTATGCTGGAAAAGACTCACCCAAATTCGATATTTGGAGAAAGTATGATAGAAATAGGAGCTCCGTTTTCACTCAAAGGACTAATGGGGAACCCTATCTGTTCCCCTGAATACTGGAAGCCGAGCACATTTGGGGGAGAAACAGGATTTAACATAGTAAAGACTGCCACTATCGAGAAGCTGGTTTGTTTAAATGTAAAGAGATGTCCTGTCGTTACCTTTCATGTACCTAGATCAGATTTATCTTCTGAAACAAAGAGAAGTGATGAGCTCTAAGGTCTGGTTTTGTTAAAAAGATGGTTATTTTGATTGTTGTGTTTTTTTTTAAGAATTAAAATGTGACCTACTTTGATATTAATATTTTTATAAACTGCGGTTTTCATTTTGGTGTTGCGAGCAACGGTTCCTAAGTGTAAAGCCTATAGATCTAGTGGGGCTCAGGAATCCACTAGAAAAGCACCAGAGGGGCAGCATGAACTCATGCAACCTATATAACCATCAGGGCTCAAGAATCCATTAGAAAAGCACCAGAGGGGCAGCATGAACTCATGCAACCTATATAACCATCAGGGCTCAAGAATCCATTAGAAAAGCACCAGAGGGGCAGCATGAGCTCATGTAACCTATATGGCCATCAGGGCTCAAGAATCCATTAGAAAAGCACCAGAGGGGCAGCATGAACTCATGTAACCTATATAGCCATCGGGGGTCAAAATCAACTAGAAAAGCACCAGAGGGGCAGCATGAACTCATGCAACCTATATAACCATCAGGGCTCAAGAATCCACTAGAAAAGCACCAGAGGGGCAGCATGAACTCATGTAACCTCTATAGCCATTGGGGCTCAAGAATCCACTAGAAAAGGACCACAGGAGCAGCATTACCTAATGCAACCTATATAGCCATCGGGGGTCAAAATCAACTAGAAAAGCACCAGAGGGGCAGCATGAGCTCATGCAACCTATATAACCATCAGGGCTCAGGAATCCACTAGAAAAGCACCAGAGGGGCAGCATGAACTCATGTAACCTCTATAGCCATTGGGGCTCAAGAATCCACTAGAAAAGGACCACAGGAGCAGCATTACCTAATGCAACCTATATAGCCATCGGGGGTCAAAATCAACTAGAAAAGCACCAGAGGGGCAGCATGAGCTCATGCAACCTATATAACCATCAGGGCTCAGGAATCCACTAGAAAAGCACCAGAGGGGCAGCATGAACTCATGTAACCTCTATAGCCATTGGGGCTCAAGAATCCACTAGAAAAGGACCACAGGAGCAGCATTACCTAATGCAACCTATATAGCCATCGGGGGTCAAAATCAACTTGAAAAGCACCAGAGGGGCAGCATGAACTCATGTAACCTATATAACCATCAGGGCTCAAGAATCCATTAGAAAAGCACCAGAGGGGCAGCATGAACTCATGTAACCTCTATAGCCATTGGGGCTCAAGAATCCACTAGAAAAGGACCACAGGAGCAGCATTACCTAATGCAACCTATATAGCCATCGGGGGTCAAAATCAACTAGAAAAGCACCAGAGGGGCAGCATGAGCTCATGCAACCTATATAACCATCAGGGCTCAGGAATCCACTAGAAAAGCACCAGAGGGGCAGCATGAACTCATGTAACCTCTATAGCCATTGGGGCTCAAGAATCCACTAGAAAAGGACCACAGGAGCAGCATTACCTAATGCAACCTATATAGCCATCGGGGGTCAAAATCAACTAGAAAAGCACCAGAGGGGCAGCATGAGCTCATGCAACCTATATAACCATCAGGGCTCAGGAATCCACTAGAAAAGCACCAGAGGGGCAGCATGAACTCATGTAACCTCTATAGCCATTGGGGCTCAAGAATCCACTAGAAAAGGACCACAGGAGCAGCATTACCTAATGCAACCTATATAGCCATCGGGGGTCAAAATCAACTTGAAAAGCACCAGAGGGGCAGCATGAACTCATGTAACCTATATAACCATCAGGGCTCAAGAATCCATTAGAAAAGCACCAGAGGGGCAGCATGAACTCATGCAACCTATATAACCACCAGGGCTCAAGAATCCATTAGAAAAGCACCAGAGGGGCAGCATGAACTCATGCAACCTATATAACCACCAGGGCTCAAGAATCCATTAGAAAAGCACCAGAGGGGCAGCATGAACTCATGTAACCTCTATAGCCATTGGGCCTCAAGAATCCACTAGAAAAGTACCACATGAGCAGCATGAACTCATGCAACCTATATAGCCATCAGGGCTCAAGACTCCACTAGAAAAGCACTAGAGGGGCAGCATGAACTCATGTAACCTATATAGCCATCAGGGCTCAAGACTCCACTAGAAAAGCACCAGAGGGGCAGCATGAACTCATGTAACCTATATGGCCATCGGGGGTCAAGAATCCACTAGAAAAGTACCACAGGAGCAGCATGAACTCACATCCCTCATTGTGGTAGGAAACACTCAGGACATGGCCTCCCAGAGTGCTCTACAGTGAAAGGTAGACTCGTTTCGGCTTCTATATATTCTTGGCACCTTCCATACTGTTTTATAAATCATCTCATAGCATCCAATGTAACAGTGCAGACGTGCTTATCACAGGCCACAGTGAGAGCTGGAACTGTTATGTCTATTTTTGCTGTCCAGAAAAGCCCACTTTACTTTTACTTAATAACCTCACAAATAGGATGTAGTCATTGTGCACATGTGCTCATTATTCTGAGGAGGAAGACCAGGCCATGGGGCAGGAGGACATTTTTAACTTGGTGTGAAGATCCAAACATGAGTAGGTTTAACTTTTGGTGCACTTTTGGGTGTGAGCTCAAACTTACATCTGGGTGAGGGTGGCTTTTTTATTGTACTTCATGTGTGTTTAAAATAAAAAAAGCTCACTCAGATGTAAGTTTCAGTTCACATCCAGGTAGAGAAAGTCTTCATGTATAGGATGGCTGTGCTTAGTTTTCTTCTGTTTCTAATTTTCAACATGCTGATTCGAGATGCCCTGCTGTGTGAACTCCTTACCCGATCTCTGATCCAATGGCGCATGCGCCACGCTATAGACAGGCCCGCCTCAGGCATGGACATACCCCTGTTAGAGACTAGCGGAGATGCAGCCGTTGGCACGCTCGGGTCCTTCCAGCTGTAGTAACAGGTGTTCAGTGACGCAGCTCACCAGTCAAGACAAATCATGGCTGGTGGTTATTTGGGAAACTTGTATTATAGGGCAGATTCGGCACCATGATAGTTTTTTTTTTTCCTCACTTTTTTGTAAGAAATTTTTCTCATGATTTTTTCCTCGTCACAGTTCAGTAGCATGTTTATTTGTGAATTTTGTTTTGACATTTGCACAGTTAAATAAGGTGCTAAACTGCATCGAACAAAAAAAATTCACAGTGCTGAATCAGCCCTTAAATGTTGAAAGCAGTGCGATGAACCACAGTGAACTCGATCCCTGGCCAGAATATGGGGTAAATCATCCACATGTGGTAGGTGGGACATACCATTTTTCCTTGTGATGGGATAGTTGGATGAAGTGACTCCCAGCATAGGATAGATCAGCCCTGGTTCAGGTGTCTGAACAGGAAGGGGCAGGGTTTCATAGGGACATTTATGTAGTACACTGCAGAGTGTAGTGTAGAGCCAGTGTGGAATGAGAGGGCCCAGCCAATAATTCATAGGCATACTTTAGCACATGTGGAGACTGGGATTGCAAGGCACTGTGGTGGATTGGCTTGCTCCTAAAAAATAGGCAACAAAGCCGGAGAGTCAGACCTCCCATAAAATAATCTGAACATGTGAATTTTAATAATGACAATGTCTAGCCAGTTGTGTCAGTGGATACTGGGTACATATCTGCAATGCTGTCCTCATGTCACTGTGACAAGGGTCATCCTGCAGGCTTGTCCTGTCATCTGCAGCCCAACTATGCTACATCAGCTATCTGTATTTACTTAAAGTGGACCAACACCCAGGCTGATCAGATCCCTCCCCGCGGGGGCATCCGAAATTGGGATGCCCCGCTGTGTGAAATCCCCCAGGACGCCCCATTCACCTTCCTTGCTCCCGTTCCAACGGCGCATGCACGGGCCACGGCCGCATCTCACGTCCCTTGTATATGCATACCACAGCGGCTCTGATACCACAACGGCCAGCGCGGGCGCGTGCCCTGCTAGAGAGAAGCGCAAGATGCGGCCGTGGCCCACGCATGCGCCGTTGGAACGGGAGCAAGGAAGGTGAATGGGGCGTCCTGCATCCCGAGCACGCTGGCGGGAGGGAAGCGCGAGATGCGGCCACCAGCGTGCTCGGAGCCGCTGTGGTTGTCCGTCCCTTGTACGTGCATACCACAGCAGCTCTGAGCGCGCTGATTGGACGAGGCCCAAGCATGCGCTGTAGGAGCGGGGTGAGGTGAGTTTTTTCTGCCATTCTGGGGGGTGCCCCGCGGAAGTGGACCAAAACCCAGGATAGTGAAAATCCTGGGTGTTGGTCCACTTTATGCTGCTCAGGGTTTTCAAGATGTTTACCTCCTGCTTCAGGGCCATCCTGATTCCCTGCAGGTCTATGTGCCTCCTTGTATTTCATCATGTATAGAACCCCAACTGCTATTACCAGACTACTTTTCCAAGCAACGTCTGAATTTTTGTGCATGTAACAATCTCTTGTTCAAGCTTTGGGATTGGACCCTAATGCACACATCAGGCCGTGTCTTGTATCTCTTCTGCAGGGAAATCTCCAAGCATGGGCACAATAGCAGCTGGACCCTTCAACTACTTGGACTCCCTGTCTTCCATGCATGATAACCGTATCTCCTCCATTGAAACTGCATTATGTAATCTACATCTGGGCAGACAACTACTAAAATACATTGCAAAATTCCAGTGTCTTATCGCGGATACCCAGAGGAATGACCCAGCTTTAAAACACTAATTCAGATTGGGACTAACTGACAAAAGATAAGATTGCATGCACTGGTGTTCCTGAAATCCCTTGAATTCCTTCCGCTTCACAGCCGCCCTAATTACCTGCCGGCCTCCATGCCTCCTGAACCCCTTCCAGTTGAACAGACTGTTACAGTCCAGCAGACACACACACACATACCTCTGCTGTAGAGGCCAATATCATGTTTGTCCACAAGTATCTGCTCCAAGAATGCGGTATAGCTGAGAAACTACAAATGTACTCATAGGCTTAAAGCCTGTGTCCCAGCAAGGTCTATGTTGAATTGGGGATTTATTTACACTCCACAGGCCCGTGTTTGATCACTGAATCTGGATTCCTGCCGTGTTTCTGCATCTTGAGCCATTGTTTCTGAATCAAACCTGTGTTCCTGCACTTCTTTATCTCACCAGGGTGTTGCTTTTGCCTCTTGTTCTAGTGTTTCTGAATTAAGCCAGCGTCTGTGCATCAAATCTATCTACTACCCAGGTACTTACTGTCTATACAAACTTTAGAGACCACTGCTAGTGAAGTGTGATCAGCATCCTGCAGAGGTGTCCACAGCAATTCAAGCTAGTACACACGTCCGTGAGGTATAATCTCCATGTGTGTAGGTTAGCCAGCGTCTGGCACTGCCTAAACAAGGAGCTGCATGACTGGGTTTCCCCAGAGAGCAATAAGTGGAATGTCGTGATGGCAATGATTATAAAGAAGCATCCGATTTTACGCCTATGTTTCCAGAATCGGAGTGGAAAACACAAAACTAGCATTTAATGGTTAAAACCTGGCTGATAGTGTCCTTTTAATGTATAAATTAATTTGATCTCTGAAGAAATGACTTGATTTGAGGATCTATACAGGATGTACATTCACATGATTTGGTAGTAAACTCTTTGAAAATGTACTGTATTCCCTGCCCAGAGTCCTTTAGCTTTACTGACCTTTTATCCCAAGGAGAAACCAACTTTAGACAATTTGTCTGGGAGCAGAGGGCTGTCACAATAAATACAAGCATTATTTTGCTCCAGAAAGATTGTGAGGCTTCCAGATGTCTCTTGGTATTATAATGCCGTCCTCCTAGTTAGACTTGTGGACTGCTGTCAGGATATGAAGCTTTGGGTGCAGTTAGAACAAAAGTTTGCTCCTCTTACTTCACTCCATGGTAACCTGCAGTTTCTCTTGGCACCTGACCTGCACCTCTGTAGTATTTCCAGGCACTCTATATCTTGAATCCATTGAAAAATGAAGACATAGATGAGATCTGGGTGTTTTGCCAGCTAAACCAGTCTAGAATTCCAGATAAACAGAAGAACTTACCTCGAGCCCTTACTTCGTTGGCTTTGCAGCAAAGTAGACACACTCTAGTATGCCGTCATCTACTCCTTCCTACATTTCCTGATTCAGGATTACTCACCCCCCTCCCCCTAAATACCTGAGGAAAGGAAATAGTAAAAGGAAGACTTGAGCCCACATCTGAGCTGAGATCACCAATTTTAATAATTACCACAAACAGCAAGTAAACTGTAGCAGGTAGTCAGCTCTCGTTTACTTGCTCTTTGTGGTTGTAAATTAGGGGTTTGCACCCCATCTTATTCAGTGACCCGAGGAGTCTGACACGATTTTGAAACATCCGCTAAATAAGACACAGCTATGTGTTATAACACTGTTTTTGGAAATTGTATTACTGTAAGATTTTACAGTAACTTATGTATGCTTGATATACATTTTTCTAGTTTTTTTTTTTTTTTTTTTTATACAAAAAAGAAAAATTGGTGAAAATATTAATTATTAAGGTGTGTTGTCCCATATTTTAGGAGTGTTTACATATATACTCATACAGTTAGGATGCCATGCGCTCGCCACAGGACAAAGTCCCAGAACGATGAAACAGGTTGGTGGACCACATGGAAGAAGTTGAAAAGAGAGGGCCAGGCCGCACTGTCCCCACAAAAGTCTGGCACAACTGCTCAACATTTACATCTTACCATAGCCCTTAGCACACCTGCGGGCGGGAGGTTGGAGAACAGGCTCCATCATACTCCACATAAGCGCAACCTTCTCACCCAATGCCCTTGATCTACTCTGGTTTGAGTAATATTTTTTTGATACATTTTATATCAGAGGACATCAGATAAGTTTACAGTGCCTAAGTGGCGATAAGTGGAGGCTTATTTGAGGACACATTAACACACAACACTGGCTGGTTTGGGGCATTGGACTGGGGATGGAAGGTGACAACATAAAGTGCACCTATACTGAGAGGGAAGTTTAAGTGCTGTTGGCCATGTTTCCATTATAGCCCTATCCCCAGTAAGCAGATGTGTTGGTGAAGGGCATGATCTGAAAGGGATGAAGGGATTCTGACTTTTCCAGGTTTTGTTTATTGCACCCCGGGCATCCCAAAATGGAATCCCTGGAATAGTCAAGTCTGCTGTGTGAAACCCCTGCTGATCACCCATACAAACTCACCTTTCCCCAGTCCTATAGCACATACGCACAGGCTCTTGTCCAATCAGAACCTTAATGCTTCTCTTTGTTTATGGTAAGCATAGCAAAGCAGGCATGCTCCTGCCCCCAGTCTATCTGAATGGCTGGGGAATGGGAGCGCGTGCAGCAGTGAAGTTACTGGGGATGCAGTTGTTGATTTTTACATCAGCAAAAACATCAGAAAACAGTTACCACCATTTTAAACACACTGACCACTTATATTCTAAAACAGATTACATTTTATTTTTTAGTCTGTTATCAAATTGTAAACCATTAAGTAATAAATATGATGTACACAATGTTTTATCTATGTACAGGGGAAAAGTTGCTGGGATGTCAGTAGTCATTCATCAGTCTATGTCTAGGTCACTGTCATCACTGTCATAACAGTGAACAGAGGGATTACAAATTGAACTGCGCACCAGATCCTTATCGGGCAACAAGCTACACTCATGCAGAAATGCTTCCAGATCCACTGCAAAGAAATCAACCCCAAGTTGGTCAGTTAATCGAACAAAGTTACCAATTAACTCTCCGGATTTGTACACAAGTAGGGCTGGAAGGGCATTTTTGGTGAATTTAGCACTTGTTCCCAAAAGGGAACTTTTTACTCTACAGAATTTGACCCCAGGGTATTCGGTGGCAAGGCAGATAATGCTGCCATTTGCTGCCTCAGCACCAGGGATATCATCCTCATATATTAAAATAAGCACAAGGATATTCTGCTGCTCTTTATCAACAGCATCAAGGAATTCCTCTCCACTGCTAATATCAAACACCTCTTTGAAGAGCTGGGAATGGCACAGTCGATTTCTCATCTCCTCGATTCGTCGTTTTCTGTACTGCTGTAGAAACTCTTCATCGTCTTCCTTATTCAGCATATTGAATTCTTGCATAGTCATCTGGGAAAACAACAAAAAGTTACCCAGAAGCAGCATACAAATGCTACCTCTATAATAAAACAACTGGCAGCTCAGGCTTAGCCATGGCGAAGGTGCTAATAATCCTTGTAATGAAATTGATAATTCCTGTTATCATTGCAGTTCAAGTCCTCCACTTCACATTGCATATCAAATTGGACCAAAACCCACCGAGATTGGTTCAGGAATCTATAATATTCTACAATATTCCCAGGCCGATTGCTTCCCTCCCCCGGGGGCATCCAGAATCAGGATGTCCTGCTGTGTGACCCCCCCCCCCCAGGTCGCCCATAAACTCACCTTCTTTTCCGGTCCATCTCCATGTGCGAGCAGCGACCGCATCCCCCCCCCCCCCCATCACTCTAGTAGGGCCTGTTAAAGGGCAACAGGGGATGCACCTGTCAGTGCGCTCAGATACACTCGTATTAGACCAGCTCCTGGAAAAGGGGCTTGAGCGGATATGAGTGCGCTGATTGGACGAGCGTCTGCGCATCTAGGACCGGGAAGAGGCGAGTTTGTTTGGGCGACTAGGGGGTTTCAGACAGCGGGGGCAAGGACCAAAAACCAGGATAGTCAAAATCCTGGGTTTTGGGCCACTTTGCTTGATTTATCACCAATGTACCAGTCTTCATTTAGTAAGAAGAGACATATTTTTTATTTATTTATGCGATATGTGCTGTTGCAAGGTCTAAGGGGAATTAAGGTTCAGGGAGGCCACTCCCACACACTATACATTTTGTACATTGATGAACCCCCAAATGACCAGCACTTAATAACATTTGATACTGGTGGTGGTCTCTCATTGTTTGCTTCCCAGGTTAGGGTTAGAACATAAACTAATACACATGGAACAAGTCTGCAACAAAACATTAGAAAGACTAGAACTACTAGACAAAAGGCTCCTGCACAGAACTTTGTGACCAAAAGCAGCATTAGCCGACACTTATCAATCTTGCAGAATTTTGCAAAAAAGTTTGAACAGAGGACAATAGGGTTGATTCAGCAGCGTGAATTTTTTCTCTTCTCACTTTTTTAATAAAGAAAAAAATTATGTATCTTGATTTTATTCCTATGTATCTTGTATCTTGATTTTAATTCAGCACCATTTTTAGCTGTACAAATGTTTGAATAATTTGCACAGCTAAAAAGGATGTCGAGTTGCACAGAGGAAAAAAAAAACAAGATTAAATGTTTTTTCTCACAAAAAAAAGACATGAGAAAAAAGTTCTCACAGTGCCAAATCTGCCCTTATGTGTTGGTCTTGCAGACTGTGTAATTTACATAAACTAAGCACTGCCCTTAAACTTGTTTTAGTTTAATTGAACATGTGGCCCTCAGATCCATCTGAGGTGGCCCCTGATCTGCTGTGGGGAAAGTGGGAGTGGTAAATAGAACAGACATGAAAAGGTGGTATAATAGGGGTAAGTAAAAGGAGCATATGCAATATAGGAGGGGTGCATTGGTAAATAGAGGTGACAGTGGTGGCTTGGAGGAACGCAGTGACATTGATTGTGCGATACCACCCCTGAATCTTTGGCACATTCGTTTTTTCTATATTAATGGTGTGCTTAGAATTGGTCGGAGCTTAGATGGGTGAGTATTTGGAACATGGATAAGATGTGGAACTTATTGGGGAGAAGCTAGAAATAACAGACCCATATATTTAGCGAGGTAAGACAATCGGCATGAGTATTGCTGGCATGTGGAGTGATACAAATCCTGTTGTAAAGAATCTTCATTACGCTATTCCAAATTAAAAAAATGCTGAACCTACCGATTATGGTCATATCTGCCCTACGAAGTTCCAAAAGTGGAGGGATACCCTAAAACAATGGGACCACTCCCCCTATTTCGGTTTTGTTTAAAGTAGCTGTCCAGCCATTATACTGTTCCCACTCCAATCCCCAACCTTGGTAAGCTTGCCTCGTAGAATTAAACAAGAAAAGAAAAGAAAAAAAACACTTAAACCGGACCTTCAGCGTGATTTAATGAAAAGCCCAAACTCTTAAAAAACGGTTCCCCAGCATCTAAAATTAATATATTTTACGTTTTTAGTCACTAACTTATTATTCTTTCCCCCACTGGGCTGCAACTCTGTTCAGGAATTTAGGATACGGGTGCCGCCATCTTGCCTCAGAAGCATCACACTTACTGAGGAGAGGAGAGTGGGATAAGGTACGGAGGGGCGGGTTATAGCTGTGCTTTGCTCAGACAGAGCAGAGCTGGGGTCAGGTAAAGGTCAGCAATCCCAGAATGCAGAGCAGCACAGTCAGGAGGTACTTCCTGTTTGCAGGCTGCCTGATAAGATGGTGGCTTCCATAAGCCGCCATCTTGGATGTTTAAAGGCTCATAACATGCAGTAGATGCAGGTAGGATGATTTTTAATGTGGCCAATCTGTATGTACAGGGTGTTGGAAACATATAAGATAGGCTCTTATTCAGAGTGAAGGTCCGCTCTAACTACATGGCACAGGGTGCCCAGTCCCCTGGCAGGGCTCAGTTCTGTAGAGCTTTGCTCATCAACAAGCTGCTGCCCACAAACATCTAAACTCAGCCAGCACTTTACATGATTTGCCACACTGCATTACATTTCAGGACAAATGGTACGGTGGTGGAAAAGCTAATGGTACCAGGCACATCCTCTTGTTGTGTCTCATAACATCTGCTTGGCTAACTGCATGGAATAAAGGGTGATTTAACTTAGCAAATTGTAGGTAGGACAAGTGGAGATTAGATTATAAAGTGCAAGACCTGTAATTGTATTTTCGTAAAGAAGCCATCTTCCACATAAATCATGCACACAAGGAAATGCCTGGCTGTATTTTATGCTAAATTAAAATTCCTCGCTGGACTGCTGAAGATTAAAAAAAGAGGAACATGTGGCATTGAAATTTTAATTATCCGCTTGAGTGGCCAGAGTTGCAGGCACCTCATAAAGGTTATTAGATTTTACCTTCCCGTGCAGTTTTTCTTCAAGCTCTTTCTGCTTCTGTTTGTCCTTCTCTTCATCAAGATGAGATTTACAAGTCATTGAAAGTTTCTTAATGAGTTGTTCCATTTCCCTCCGCTGTTCTATGCTCTGCTCAGTCTCCAACTGTTTATATCTCCGCCAGTCATTAATGACACCTTTTGGACCTAAATAATCACATGAAACAAACCACTTAGTCTGCAGAAAATAGGAGAACAATGCATTTACTTTCTGCAATGATTAGGTTTTGTATAGATGACAGATAAAGGATGTTCTCATAACAATCCACTTGTCACCTATTCATGGGGAAAATATTGCCAACTAAAGAACAAGTCAGCGTGTATATTAAAAAAGCATTTTTATTTTTACCTCCCAGTGTTATGACCTCTGTCTTAATGAGGAGAAGATAACATTATGAAAACAGAAGGGGGGTTCTCAATAACCAAGGTCACATGATTGCATCTAGGTATGCTTCATTCCCAGCTCAACTATGGGTGCACTGAGGAGGATGCAGATACAGTGCCCTCAGCCCAGGCCCGGTGCTGATGCAGGGGCGATTCCCCCAAGGAAGGTGCGTAGCCATGACAAATCACAATATGGGGGGGGGGGGGGGGGGGGTCACATATGGAGTATATAAGACTCCCTCCATGGTGACAGAGCATTCCCCCTGGTGGGATGACAGGGTGTAGGGATCCTAAGCATTTGTCTAAGGCCAGTGGCTCTGAGCGCGCTGGCAGCCGAATCCCCCGCTTCCCTCTAACAGGGAGCGTGCCCGCATCGGCCATTCAAAACAGCCCGGCAAGGGCACACGCCCTGCTAGAGGGATAGTGGGGAATGTGGCTGTGGCTCGCGCATGTGCCATTGGACTGGGAAGCAAGGTAAGTTTACGGGACAACCCAATTTTGGATGCCCCAGGAATGCCCCGGTTTTGGTCCACTTTAAAGCAGACCTCAAGTCAAGAAAATAAAGTTTAGTAAAATGTTTCCTAAAGCCACCCCTTGATGATCAGTGGCATATGCGGTTAGAGAGGGCATAGCCCCATGCAGAGGTTGTGGAATATCTGTGCTCCTGGAATTACATGGGAGCAGCCATCTTGGACCACACCTGAGAACCCTGATTATACATGAGCATGAGTGGGGGGATGGAAAAAAAGCCTTTGTTAGAACACAGGAACACATCAGCATGGCTACAGTTTACCTGTGTGATATTGTTTTTCCACACAATGCAGGCTGTCTGGAGCTTGGCGTTTTGCAATAAGCAGCCCAAACCAACCAGGGAGAAATATAACTCAGAAAGAGGATCAGCGTGCTTGTCATGTTACACACACACACACAATTACCAGCTGCTAAAGGGAAGGAGTGTAACTATGTAAAAATGTAAGTCAATGGCTTCTGGTGCTGCAGAGCATTGCAACAGTTGTTTACAATACTGATACAATGGGGTCGATTCAGAGCCAGGTGACAAAACTGCCACTGACGTTCATTGTCTACCGGGTGTAAATTTTCACCTGGCTCTGAATCAGCCCCAAGGTAAACGAAAGTCAATGACAGTTTTCTCTACTAAAAAAGAAGTGCTTTTTCTCACCTGGCTCTGAATTGACCCCTATGTGTTAAGAGCTTTCTGAGCTGTGATGAGTCATTGCAGCTGATGACTTTTTACTCCTGGCTAGAAAAACTTAAGTTAGGTACCTGGTAACTTTTTTTCTAAACATCGTAATGGGCAGTATACGCCTGTGAGATCTCCGGGCACCTCCTACCAGTTTGGAACACCTGACCACCAGACAGAATTCTTGACTCCTCCCTCCATTTCCCAGTTGTTGTAGAGATCTGAAAGAGAGAAAAGAAACAGACCCACAACTCCAATCTATAACCCATACATAAAACTCCACGGAAAAAATAAGGGAGGGAAGCCGGCGTATGCTGCCCTTTACAATGTTTAGAAAAAAAGTTACCAGGTACCTAACTTAAGTTTTCTCAAAACATCCTACGAGCAGCATACGCCTGTGAGATAGGCGAGTACTACCTTGTTGGGTGGGAACAATAGAATGGAGGATACTTCTGCCACAAGACTGATCCTTTTAGGACAGCAGATCTAATCGATAGTGTCCAGCAAAAAAACACCTTGCTGAGGATCAAGCGGCTGCAATAGCTCGCCTGATGATGTAGCATCACTTCTTGTCAAATGAGATGTGATACCATAAGGCCTGATATAACTAGAAAGCCAAATCCTGAAAAATTCGACTAGAACACTCTCTGTCCTTACTCAGAGTTACAACGTCCATGAACCCACAGTTGGGCCTCCCTAAATGTGTATAAGAATATCATTTTGAAGCTTCCTTCTCAGCATCGACAGAAGGATCATTCCTAGCATCTAAGAAAATCCAATGAGAATCAAAATAGCAAAAGCTCCATTCTCAGAATACTGGATCTGGGGAAACAAAGGCTCAAAGGGTAGAACCCTTGATCCTGAATGAATAACTTAACCCCAAAATTGTTTGGGTAAAAGTAAGGACTAGCCCAGGGCTAGAGCCAACCCAGGGCTAGAGTCAGCCTAGGGCTAGAGCCAACCCATGGCTAGAGACAGCCTTAGTGCCTAGCT
This sequence comes from Gastrophryne carolinensis, assembly GCA_027917425.1. Lineage (NCBI taxonomy): Eukaryota > Metazoa > Chordata > Amphibia > Anura > Microhylidae > Gastrophryne > Gastrophryne carolinensis. The sequence continues at coordinate 148,344,052 of CM051235.1, read as the reverse complement.
AGAGACAGCCCAGGGCTAGGGATGGCCTAGGGCTAGAAAAAAAGCCCAGGACCTAGAGAAGGCCCCGGGTTAGAGGCCACCTAGGGTTAAAGACAACCTAGGGAAAAAAGACCGCCTAGATTAGAGGCGGCCTAGGGACCCGAATGGATAACACCATCTAACCAAAAAGTGCATAGGCTAGACTGGAATACCATGCAAGGGCTGCGGTGTCCGCCCCTACTGCCGGATCCGGAAAAAAAATATATATCCTAGAATTGACCTACCAATCTGATTCCCTCAAATGAGGACATTCAGAAAAAACTGCCACATGATGCAACATTCCTACAGTCCATAGCTGAAGGAGACTCAGGTCTTCATCTAATCCAAAAGGATTTCAATGCGACCCCCCCATCCAGCGATGAACCTCGTTCTCACCTGATGGTTAATGTATGCTACTGTCGTAGCATAGTCTAACTTCATCTGCCATACCTTGCCACGGCTCTCAAACCCCAAACAGAGGTATCTGCAGTAAACCAACCTCCCTTTTGGGGTCCCAGATATAGCCTCTCCTGACCGAGATGTGGAAATATATCTTCCCACTCCGGGAGCCGTACAAGCTGCTCAGGACATGTACCTCATAGTACTTAAAGCAAGTGACATCACCTCACTGCGGAAAGGACCAATGTCAACAGTCCTAACACCCTCATGGCTAGTGTTATTGGAGGTGCTGAACTGGCACAAAGGAATCAACGATTTCCTGAAGGGCCAAAATCCTTTGAGAAAGGAGAAGAGTCCGAAGAAGTTGTTGACTTCCGACCAATAAATCATTATCCGAGAGGGAACCAGACTAAAACCCTAAAGGTTTAGAATCCAACCGAGCTGATACACAGCTCTAAACATGTAACTGAGGCTCTAAGGTATCTTGTTTCTGAAGTGTACAAAAAAAAGGTAGCAGATCGTCCAGATCAGTCGCCACAGACTCCTCTCAGTCTCCGATATGTCCAAAGTTTTTGCCACTAAATCTTTGTAAAATTCTCAGACTGAATCTAGCCTGAAGGGAAGCAATAAATTGAAAGCGCAATATCCTGCTCTGTCTTTACTGCGAATCCGAAAATAGACTGAGCCCGAGGCTCATTGGAACCTGTCAGGCAACCCCCAGATCTGTTAAGACCCATGGAAGCATGTCTCTCATAAAAATGTTTTAAAAACCATTCAAAATGTCAGATCGAACATATAGATTGATATTCTAAAAGCAGAATTAATCTCCCTCCAAAGCCTCTACCACCAGAAAGATAGAGGAATAAACCCTTTCCTTGCTGGTGACGGGAAACTAGAATATGACTCGCCTGGCTACCAGGTTAGCAGACTTCTGAATATCTGATCGTTCCTCCAACCCCACGGGTATAGGGGAGACCAGGAATCTGACTGAGGGGTACAAGCAAGTTCCACATGAAACCCCTCTTATGCCCCTGTAATGGAAAGGGGCAACACAAGATATTCAGGCCCCAACCCGAGACATGGCATCATAGCTCCTGGGATTTGGGCCAATAGGTTCCAGACCGAGTGGAACCTTTAAACACCCTCCTCACCAGCAGAAGAGGTAGAGGAGGAAGGTACCCCAAGGTTCTTTAGCAGCGTCCCCGAATGAAAGGAGCATCTAACCAAAGTAGCTCCAAAGAGCACTTCATTTAACAGGCGGCCCAGATCGGGCCGAAAATACATGTTCTTATTGGCCGTATTCCCAAATCCAGATCCCCTGGACCTTTTAGGGGCATACCTGTTAAGAAAGGAACTCTTGTTAGCTGGAGCTTTGGGACGAGGCGGAAAACATCTTTTCCTATCCGCCGTCATATCAAAACTTTACTCAGATCTGAATCAAACAGACAATCTCCCCTGAAGGGCATGGCACGTCTCATCTTTGAACCAATATCCCCAGACCAGGCCCTCAGCCAAAGAGTCCTGCACACGGAATTGGTCACAGCCATAAATCTGCCAAAAATCTGATAGATTCAGCCATGGCATCAGTCACAAAAAATCCGTAGCTGAAAAAAGGATAGGTAGGGCCTTTTCTCCAGACTAGTCCTCTCCAAAAGACAGAAACCTACATTTCTGATCACACAATTGGATGCCAAAATAGGTCTCAAGACATTAGATTCTACTTGCCAGGTCTTTTTGAGCAGTGAATCCATCTTCTTATCCACTAAGAACCCCAAAATCCTCAAAAGCTAATCCTGCTCCTTTAGAGATCTTGGAAAAAGGGGCATCCATTTTGGGACACTTTTCCCACAATCTAAGCCTTCCTCCGCAAAAGGATATCTGCGTTTAAGACCACCTGAGTACCATCTTAGATGGTTCTTTCCATTCTTCCAAAATCATGTTCTTTAAATAATCATGAAAAGGAAATGAATAGGAAGAGTCAGGAGCCAAATCCGGATAAAACCCATCATGCTTAGACCTAGGGCCTGAGATCTTCTCTTCTATCCCCATGGGTAGGTAAATCATATGTAAGAGAAAAGGTAAGTCTCCAGGAGGAAACAAATACCTTGCCTTGCCCGCGCAGAAGAGCCGGGGGCCTGGTCATCCTCCTCCTCTAGGGAAGAGATTTCTCCTTCATCAGATTCGTCCTCAGGCATAAAGGACTCCTGAGCGGCGAAAAAAAAGAGGGTTTCCCCATTTGACTGGAAAATAAGGAAGCATCAAAGAGAGCTGTTGGTTGGGAAAAAAAAAACAACCTGGTTAACTGCATTATCTGGGGCCCTCTGGGTGATAGATGAGGAAGAAATCTGGTCTTTCAATTCCCTCATCATCTGCATCAGATCCTCATTTTGCTCCTTATTAACTACCTTATCTGTGCATACTTGGCAAAGGGGTTTCTTTTAGGAATCTGAAAGCTTCGTAACACATAAGGGGCATCTTCTACTCTTTTTACTGGATTTAGATCTGGAAGAAGAGGTTTAAGTACACTTTTGGAAGCTTTGTCCAGGGTCTTAGACTAAAAGACATAAGCAAAAAAATAGGGGAATGGGCTATAACCCTCTAATAAAATCATGCCCCTAAACGCACCAATAAAGAAAGTGACTTACCGAAGCAGAGCTGGGCCTCCTCCTCCCAGAATCGGCAGCCGGCGGAATATTGGATGAATCCTGGTCCACAAGAGGCATATCTGTGGAAGCATCTTCAATAGGATCAATATAAACTTCATCCATGTGGTCTGCCATGCTTCTGGTTATGAGGCACCAAAGGAAATGCCTCCTGAGCCCGCCTAAATAGGGCAGGAGCAAAATCCTATAATTTGTAATTTAACCCTTCAGAAGTTTCATTCAGAAGGGGAGGCCATAATACACATAAACCAAAACACTGTGCTGCCCCTTTAAGGCTAAGCACGTGTTGTGGAAAAGCAGGAAGAAAACCACGGGTGCTGGGATGTGACGTCAGCAGCCCGGGAGGAAGAAGCCTAGGAACCATTTTCCTGTGGGAAAATTAGAAAAAAAATGTGCGTCGAACGCGTGCGAGATCCACTCACCCGGCCCTGGAGAAGGAAGATGCTCCCAGAAGGAAAAAACCTCCCCATCCCTCATTGGCGGAGCAGCGAGGAGGAGGCTCGGCAGGAATTAGCGCGGGCGCTCCCGTGGAAGGGACCCGAAAGGAAGAAGGAGACAAGGTTTGCAATCGCCCCCTATCGGTGCAGCGGAGGTAAGGCATCGCAACTGTATAGCTCAGGGCCAGGCGAGGAAGAGCAGCAGAGAACGCGTCATTCTCCATCTATAATACTTACACATGGGTAATCCTCCGCCAGAGGGCGCTGTTCACTGCAGACATGCAAAAACAGGCTCCTCCCGGCCCTTCATATACCCAGGGACCTCCCACAAATCCCCAGTATTGAATAGCAGTGAGAAAAGAAGCCGGGAGAAACCAACCACCAACTGGTAACTAAGGTAATAACAATCACCATACAGGGGAACCAGAAAAATGTGAAACCAGGGTGGGGTGGAGCAGAACGTGCTGTATGCATATAATACCAATTCTACAGGTGAGTATATCACAGAATTGTATTATTCTAAGCATACAGCACGTCCTGCTCCATCTATAATACTTACACATGGGACATCCAATAGCAGTGTCCATAAAGTAGGGTGGGATCCCCAAAAAACAAGGCACAGCAGACAGTAAAGGCGCTGTCACCTGCAAAACTTTGCAACCAGGTATGACATGAGCAGAGGCTCTAACGTCAATCTCATAACAAAACCTTTGAAAGGTATGAACAGAGACAAGCAACAGTCTAGTAACTTATTCAACAGAAAAAAAAAAAAAAAACCTGGTGCTGAAGGGCCAATGGTACCCAAACACCAATATAACGGAATAAACTGAAAAAGGGGAGATTCTTCCCACTTAAAGGAATAGGCCAGAGTAACGGCCCAACCAGCCCACAGGCAACAGAAGCCTCGTGGAAAACTTATAACTCTCCCTAAGGGGAAAGAGAACTGGTCACCCGTCAAAAGGCGGGAATACTGACCCCTTCATTAGCAAGAAGCCCGAAAGCTTTACTCAGGACCAAAAGGCATCCAGGTAAGATCAATCCAAAGGGCGCAGTGGCCCTGGAAGCAAGCGATATCAAGCGCATACCTAAGGAGGCGCCCGCAGACCCCAAGGGCATCAGTCCCACTAAGGGACAAGAAACCACCAAGAAATATTGCAACACCTGTTGAGGGAATGTAGACCCTTTACATTAGCATTATTAAGGATAAGGTCCGTAGTTAGACTAAACGGACATAAACAATTATCATAAAACACCACTTGGGCAAAGAGGTCCGGCGTAAGACGGAATACCACCACGGCATGGTGCGCATATAGAATATATATACACATATACATCGAGCCAAGGCTAAGTAATCAGATCCATCTTCTCAGGCACACGTCTGACTGAGGCAGGAGCCCCCAGAGAAGCGACTGGGACAACAAAGCAGCTCAGACAGCATCCAGCATAATTCCCAAGGGAAAAATCCGCAGGGCAAACAGAATGAAAATGGATCCCAACAGGAACCACAGAACTACTTGGGAGATGCCCATGAGCAAAACCCCAAGAGAATTCCTCACAAGGAAGACAGAACCAGACTCCTACAGGAAGACAGCCAGGACAGGACCTGGACCTTCAGAGTACCTAGATGGGGAGCCAACCCCAACCTATGCTGTAAGGACTCTAGAACCCTGGGAACCAAGAACGTCCAACAGGTAAGAGACCAAAACTCATGCCAAACAGTATGGGTACACCATGATCCCCAATAGACGGAGGAAGAGGAAGCCAAGGAAGCTTGCTCCTAGTCCCCCATATACCAAGTCACCCAGAAGATAAGCCCATCTCCAAGGGGTGAATGAATCAGCTGTCAAGCCCCAGACAAGAGTCTGTAGATTGAGACGACAAAAGAAGGGGCCTGACAAGGGCAGAACCGCACTCCTGAGAGAGCGTACAGGTCAGCAGACCTCAGCAGAAGCGTCTGCGAACCACAGTTCACAAGGCCACCCAGGCCATCAATCTCACGGGTCTCTCTATCAGCACAACCGTGCGCAGAACCCCACATAGTAGGGTGAACGAAGAGAAGGCCTACAAAATAGAAAGTCTATGCATGATTTTACTAAGCCCCCATGACCAGAGTCAGAATATTCTGGGACAGTAAAAAACAAGGGCGGAGCCCCTGTGGTATAAGCGAGACCCAACAGAGCCACCCTAGTTGGCTCTCAGAGCGCCACCAGGATAGCATAACCTGCCACTGAAAGGCATCTATTGGAGCGAATATCGCTGAGGAGCAGGGGGCGTAGAACCCCGCCCAGAACAGGATCAGGAACCCTCCAGAGGGATCATCCTGCTTCAAGCTCCAGACCAATAATAAACAGACCATTGTCTTTCAACAGACCAAGAGTCCCCAAATAGACAGGTCCTAAAGAGGATTAGTCCAGCCTTATAGAGTCAACAGAAGGCTCACTGTTGCCACAAGCAGTAGGTAAGATGGCCCCTCTTAAGGAACCCTACCTAGGAACCACGGGGGCTTTGGAAGAAAGTCCCCGCCCCCGCCTACCTGCGAGACTTGGTACCCAAGGTGACCATTCACAGGAAGATGTAATCAAAGAAGGGGGTGCCCCCTGACAGGGTCCTTGAATATGATCAGCTCAGGAGGAACCACCTTACCAAGGGGGAATGAGCACAGATCAACCCCCAGGGGTGCTGGAACCCCATGTAGGATCAATAACCTACTGTGCAAAAGAGCCCAAGGGCTCGGCATATAAGGGACATCATCTGATACGCCGCCAACGGGCCCACCAGCTGCAATCCTGCCTGGTGAAGGTAAGAAGTCAGCAAAGGGGGGCAGAGCCCCCGTAACCAGGAGTCCACTTGTTGCCAAGGAAGAAGGCTCAAGCCTGAACCGAATCCAAGGAATGGAGATAGCAGAGATAAGGGACTAAGAGGGATTGAGGTGACTGAGCACCCATCCAGTAACTCCCAGGGGACACCGCCGGCCGACCAATCCACTCGGCCTGACGTAGAGACTGGGGAGTAAGGAAAGACGACCCAGTAGGTCCTAATGCGGAAGCCCCCCCCCCCAGGCATGTCCGAGACATCACCCCCATTCGCGCCATGGCGAGTAGCATAGATGGTAGACAGCTGCTGCAGCAGTACCCTCACCCAGAAGGGCGAGGGCGTCCCTTCATGCTTGGGAGGTTTTGGCAGATTTGGACTTCGTCCTGCCAGAGGGCCCAGGGCATTGCCTGCCCACCCCATGGTGGAAATCCACACCGAACAGCCGTGCTCTGTCAGCCTCAGCCTGGGGCTGACCACACACTGCACACAGCCGGTCATGTCCCAGAGGGACCCCGGGTACATAATTCTGAGATGCCTCCATATGGTGATTATCTTGAGCAGTATGCCTGCAGGGATTTACGCAATAGGCAACCCTGGATGCCCCAAGACCCGCTAGGAAGTGGGAGAATTTGTTATGTGGACCCGCTGTAATATATGTTAGGCCGGGAGAAGCCACCGAAGTCCTGGCGTCTGAAAGACATAATGGGACAAGAGGGGTGGTGTCAGTGCCATGCGCAGCCGAATAAACACATAGAACAATGTCGCCCCGGAGGGCACTTACATGACCAAGGGAGGAGGCGGACCGCACCACGCGTGCAAAGATTGTCAAAATGGCGCCAAGCGAACCTCGAGGGGCGGGCCAGACCAGGCTGTGACGCGGAGCGCGTCATGCTGAGTCCCCGCCTCCCCCAAAGAGCGCGAAGCTCTAACCAACAGAATAAGAAGGACAGTATTGGATAGAAAGCGCATGCATAAAGATGCTGTCACGCTGGAAATGATGCTGCCGTCTGGACAGTCGTTAATGAAAGGACAAACGGCTCGCAACTGTATAGCAGGAGCGCGACACTGACACCCAATTATAATAAAAACCAAAGGCCTTAACGTCAATATTGCACTAGGACTGCCACACATACCCCCCCCCCCCCTTTCTTTTCCCCCCGAGTTACGGGAGGAAGCGAGGGAGAAGCGGACCAGCGTCCAGTGGACTAAATCTGTGAGGGGCACGGGCAACAATGTGGGAGGGGCATCCACTAGAGACTCACCATCGGCCTAACCGCCTACCCTATGGTGGGGGATTGCGGTGGAGTGTGGCTCCGTTCAGCACACAAGGTGCTGCCTACCTTCACCCGACCCACGCAGCCCAGGCTGGGAGGCATATTCTCCCAAAGAGGACGGGTGGGAATAGTCCCGCAGGGCCTCGAGAGCGTGATACTTCATGTCTTCGCAGTTCAGCGCTGCAGAGAAATCTGGGGATTTGTGGGAGGTCCCTGGGTATATGAAGGGCCGGGAGGAGCCTGTTTTTGCATGTCTGCAGTGAACAGCGCCCTCTGGCGGAGGATTACCCATGTGTAAGTATTATATATGGAGCAGGACGTGCTGTATGCTTAGAATAAAAACTGGAAAAGAACCCAGAGCAACCATTTCCTCAGGGAACTTCCAGAATGCCCATAATATTTCCCAGAAAAAATACTTAATAAACTAATCATTATAAAGTCCAATTAAGCTAGAGAAAGATCTCAGAGAATCATTCTCAGGGAGCTTCCATAAAAAAATCCCGCCATTAAATCCCAAAAAATTTTCTATATTTTATAATCGGGTCCGGTCACCCCGGCTTCTTCCACAAGGTCATCCTCAGTAAGAGGGAAAAAATTCTGCTTACCCCCCTTTGAAAAGATCAAAGAATGGGATCTGGCCTAAAATCCCATAGGGTATCCCGGGCCCCAGGCATAGGAAAAAACCTTCGGGACCAGGAAATGGACCCCCTGCAATAAACAGGCCCATAGCACCGGAAAAATACTTACCTGAACCCACAGGTTCAGGAGCTAGTGGTCTGGCTCCTACCTCAAGGAGGAACACGAAAACAACTGGGAAATGGAGGGAGGAGTCAAGAATTCTGTCTGGTGGTCAGGTGTTCCAAATTGGTAGGAGGAGCCCGGAGGTCTCACAGGCTGCTCATAGGATGTTTTGAGAAAAAAGTATTAGTGCATTGAGATTCAGGGTAACTGTGACTGTAGGACTAGGTTTGTCAGAGGCAGGCCTATCAGAATTGTAGCATTATGGCCATGCAGCAGTGTCATCAAATCTGCCTGCTATTCCATATCTGCATAGAGTTAAAGTGGAACTTCAGTCTAAAATTGACCCCACCCACCACGCTACCCTACCCTACCCTGGCTCTGAGGCGGGATGTGGGGGGGGTTACAAAGAAGAAAAAACCCTTACCTGACCCTCAGGCCACCACAACTTCCCCGGCGCTCTAGATCCTGGGCACCAAAATCTTGATGGAATAACAGAAAACCGCATTTGGTTCCGGGTGCGCTCCTGTCCGTCCATTCAAGTGAATGAGCAATGTAAGCGTGTGCAGACCCAGGGGATGTGGCTCTGTGTTATTTCCAGAGGCGGAGCGCCACTGGCCCAAGGATAAGGTAAGGGTTTTTTTCTTTGAGTGAAGTTCCGCTTTAAAGGACGTCTATCGCGAATAAAAGGCCCAACTATAAAAATCCATATAAATATGCTGGATGGTGGGAAGAGGGGTCACTCCTACACCCGGCATCAAAAATATCCTGCCAGGCTAGTTTCTTTGCTTTAATGGAAGGAAGAGAAAACCAGGGGGAACAGGTTCTGTCTCTCCTGATGCACTTAAACCTGTCACCCCTGGATGTCATTCCTACCAGGAGAAGAAACCACAAGCCTGGTGGGAGTTCTATTCAGTTCGGGTGTATAAGTGATCATTAGATAAATCATTAGCCAACATTTAAGTGGACCAACAATCAACAATTACTTAAACTAGACCAACACAACAAACAGTGCTCATTTGCATCCCTCCCCAGGGCAATTTAGATTGCTGCATGTAAAAATTAATTTACCATTTACCATAACTCGTGCTGTGGTAAATTTTAGAAACAAGTTGGCGGCTCATGCATTTGCAGGCTGCCTGCAACCAGGAAGTTCTGCTGGGCTTCCTGTTACTGTTCATTGTCCGTTATGTTAGTTGAATCCAGGCAGCAGCATGGCTGAGATGCTGGGAGAGGAAGCTCCAAAATGGCCGATACCTTTCTTTTTCAACTGTGCCAGGTTGTTGGTCCGGTTTAACCCTTTTGTTGCCAAGCACGTAACACCTACGTGCTGGCTTGGCTGGGCCTTAAGTGCCAAGCACGTAGGTGTTACGTGCTTGACTTTCCTCGCTTGTAGTTTAAAAAGTAAAAACAACAAATACTCACCTGACCCCTTGTTGGATCCGGCCGGGTCTCCTCTTTAATTTGGTGCCATCCGATCCTCCGTGGGGGGTCGGATGGCTCCAGGAGAGCCCCCGGAATAGGCCGCCCCCCCCCCCGCTTCTGCAGCAGCAGCTTCTAACTGTAAAAAAAAAATAAAATAAAAATGACATTCACTTACCTGTGTGTGCGCTGGCTCCCGCTGTCCCTCCTCTTCACCTGGGGGGCCTCCGATCCCCCCCCAGGACTTACCGATCTTCAGGAGAGAGCCTGGGAGGCTCTCTCCTCTCTTCTGCACGATGGCGGCCGCCATCATGCCTCTAAGCCCCGCCCCCTTGGGGGCGGGGCTTATGAAGTCATCCCGGCCCCGATCTCAGGCTTCAGCCTTCTCAGCTTCTCAGATGCCGGTGATCGGCACAGGGGAAGGAGGTGACAGGAGATCCTCTGATCTCCTGCCTTCTCCTTCTCTGGATGCCGATCACCGGCATCTGTCAGCTGAGCGGCGAGGGACAAGAGCTTGCAATCGAAGGTAAGTACAGTAAAAAAAAATTTTTTTTTTTTCTAATAAAATACTTTTTATTATTGTGTGGTGTTTTTTTTTCACATTAACCCTTTGTGAGCTGGTAAGGGGTCCATGAGACCCCTTATACCAGTTCACAAGGCTGGGGGGGTGGCAAGTCACCTGCCCTAGCGGGTGGCTTGCCATTAACCCCCGCACCCCCATTACCTGCCTCCCCAAAGGCCAGGGGGGGGCAGAAGAGCCCGGGCCCACATAGGCTATGTGGGCTCGTAGGCTGCAGGGTGGGGGGGCCACCAAAGCTGGCCCCCCCACTCTGTGCCTACAAGCCCCCATAGCTGGTCCCGGGCTGGTTACTTTGGGTAAGGGGGACCCCACGTCATTTTTTTTTTTGGATTTTGAAGGGTTTTTAACCCTTCAAAATCCAAAAAAAAATGGGGTCCCCCTCCCCGGGAAGGGGGACCCTATGTCATTTTTTTTTTTAATTAACCATTTGTCACCCAGCAGCTATAAAAGGCTTCTGGGCAGGAAAGGGTGTCTACCTATACATATGTGGTATCGCTGTAACCGGGAGAAATTGGGGTTTCTCACGCAATAAGATTTTATTGACAAACTTACATTTTTTATTACAAAAAAACTCTACAAATTGTAAAAAAATGTTTTTTTTTTGTTTTTTTTCACACATTTCACCCAAAAAAATTGAGAATACACCTAAAAAATACAAACAAGACATTTCATGTTAAAGCCCAGACTCTGTTGAAAAAAACAATATATAATTTTCCTGGGAAATCCCTGGAAATCCCTTCAAAAATGACAGTTGAATATGTGTAGCGCAAAATGGTGAAACATCGTCTGGCAACAGGGAGTGGCAAATGCTGCAGGTAGGCTGGCAGCGAAAGGGTTAAGCTCTCTCAAATAGCTTACACCAGTGATTGTGAAAGACTGGGTTTAGGGAAGCAATTTTTGACTGGTGGTCCACTGTCAGTCACAGGGAGCCTGGCCACACCTTCTTCACTGGAGACGGGGCATGTAATGCCTTACTCTCTTTTCTTTAATTGCAATGAACGGATAGGGCGTGGCCACACCCCGGTGATTGATGGCAGGTGGCAATTTCGGCTCACCATCAATCACGTCCCCGTGGTCTGGCCCCGGAAGGTGCGATCAACTGAGTTCTGGAGCGCCGCACCTCCGGTGACCAGTGGTGTCAAACAGAAAGCATTATTTTTTTTTTTTTTTTTTTTTTTTTAACATACTCAATTTTTATTGGTATATTTAAAGCAGAAGTCAAGAATACAGACAGTATCCATTGTTAGCATATATTAGCACACATTACATGGGTCAGACATTCAACGTAGCAATATAATACATTCTTCAAGTCAGGGTAAAAGCTTTTCCAGGACAGTGCCCTTCTTAAGCCGCCATTACAAGGTAAGCAGCTGGGGAGCCTCCTTCCTATATCCTCTTTAAACGGTGTGGGGGGAGAGCTCCCCCTATCTAGGGGGTGTCATCCATATATTCTTGGTGTTACCCGTTAGATTCCTGGTATAGTATAGAGATTGGGGGTTAATGACTGACCCAGTTTCAACAGCCCTGATGACGAACTTACTACAGACCAACTGGACAGGAGACAGACCTAATGACCAACGAGGGACAAACATACAAACAACATCCACACTCACATTCAGTCCGACTAAAAGGTATAGAGAGACTAGAGGTACGAAGAAGAGGGAGGGGGGGGAGGGACAGAGGAGACACAAAAGGGGAGAAAGAGTAGAGGGAAAGAGATAGGAACGAAAGAGCCCTTGCCGATCAATGTCCGTCAGAGGGGATTCAACCGCTGGTGAGTGGTCGAGCAACTCCCCAAGAGGGGGGGGACTAAGCCCTCCAGCCACCCTCCAGAGCATCCCATCAGTAAATCTACTCCAACCTCCCAGTATAGTATTTACTGGGACCAGTTATTCCCACACTCTTTTATAAGCTGCTGTATCTTTGAAAAGTGACCACGTCGTCCAAATCTTCCTATACGCGTCCAGCCTATCTTGTCTAGCATAGCATATTTCCTCCATATGTTCCACGTGATTGACCTGACCTACCCAGTCTTTGATTGTGGGGGCTCTCTGAGACCTCCAGTTCCTCGGAATAAGCACCCTAGCGGCGTTTAAGAGATGTCTAGCTAGAGGGGCTCCGCCCGCTATCCCTCCACTGTCTGAAGACCACCCCAGCAAGACCGTCTCGACATTCCATTCTAGTGGTTCTCCCATAATGTGAGTGGATAGTTCTTTCACCTTTGACCAGAAGTCGTCTAGGGCCTGACATGACCACCAAATATGTAGCATCGAAGCTCCAGCCTGTCCGCACCTCCAGCATATATCCGGCACTAGGGGGAAAAAGGAATGCAACAGTTCCGGAGTCCGATACCAGCGTGTGATCAGCTTATAATTTGTCTCCTGCATCGAGCTGCTTATTAATCCTTTGTGGGCAGATTTATACACGTTTTCCCATTCCTCCTCTGAAAAGGCTCGGCCTAGGTCCGTTTCCCACCTCTTCTCCCATGGCTTCTCCTCCAACTTATCACTCCGCCTTAACATCCCGTAAGCCCATGATAATAGGTGTGAATCCGGTCCCATGCCCAGACAGGCTCTCTCAAATTCAGTAGGGTCCTTGCGCAATCCTGCCATGACATCTTTTGATGAGAGAAAGTGCCGCATCTGGAGATAGGAGAGGATAGAAACGTCCCTCTCCAATAGCAGTTGCAGTTTCTGTTTATCTATGAAGGCTCCTCTATCCCACAAGTGATATGCCCTCAGCGGTCTAGGACCCTTGCAGTCTTTTAAGAGCGGGGACTCCAGCCCCGGTGGAAAAGCCGGGTTGCCACCTAGCGGGGTCAGGTGGCCAGGTCGGGAGGAGAGCGCCCCTGAACCTTTACAGAGCACCCCAAGGATCTCCAGGGATGCCCCCACCAGTGGATGGGTTTTGATCTCACTTGGGATGTCACATCCTCTCAAGTTGCTAAGAACATCCAGTCTCCCCCCCTTCTCGATTTCCCCCTCTATCCGAACCCAGTCCTTCTGCGACCTATGAATATGCCAATCTACGATCCTTCCAATATGTACTGCTCTATAATATGTCCGCAAGCAAGGTAGTCCAGAGCCCCCCCGTTCCCTAGGGAGTAGCAAGATACGTCTCCTGATTCTGGGAGGTCTACCAGCCCACACAAACCTCATAAAGGTTTTTGTCATGTCATTAAAGAAAGAGTTGGGGATTTTTATGGGGATGCATTGTAGAAGGTACAGCAGTCTCGGCAGCACGTTCATCTTAATTACAGCTATGCGTCCGAACCAGGACAATCGCAATCTATTCCAGCTTTCCAGTTCCTTTTTGATCTTAGTCCCCATCGGGGCAAAGTTAAGCTGAAAAAGGTCCGAAGGAGAGATAGGCACCTCGACTCCTAGGTATTTTAAGCTCCTCCCCTCCCACTTGAAGGGAAAAAGCGTGCGGAGCTCACCCACCTCCTCCCTCGGCATTGACATATTCATGGCACAGGACTTGCTAAAGTTGATTTTCAGATTCGTGAGCCGGCCAAATGTCTCAAATTCTTTCAATAAGTTCGGCACAGAGGTTCTCGGCAAACTTAGAAAGAATAGCATATCATCTGCATAAGCCGCTACTTTCCTTTCCTTTGACCCAATCTCCACCCCCTTTATATCAGCGTTTAAATTAACCTTTCTTAGAAACGGCTCTAGTGAAAGAGCAAATATTAGGGGGGACAGCGGGCAGCCCTGTCTGGTACCATTGCGTATGTGAAACGCAGAGGATGTACAGGTATTGACTCGTACTCTGGCGATGGGGTCAGAATAGAGCGATAGAATTCTGTTCCGCATCTCATTTCCCAAGCCTATATGCTCCAGAACTTTCTTTATCCAGCCCCAATTGACCCGATCAAATGCCTTATCGGCGTCAGTAGAGAGCATAATCGCTTTAATTTTCCGGGCCCTCGCCCACCATTGCACATTCAGAGCTTTGATGACATTATCACGGGCTTCTCTAGTAGGGACAAACCCCACCTGGTCCTGTGTGACCAGATCTGGGAGGAAGGAAGCAACCCTGTTAGCTAGAGCTTTCGCGAATAACTTCACGTCCACATTCAAAAGAGAAATGGGGCGGTAGCTCCTGCAATCAGTTGGGTCTCTCCCCTCTTTTGGAATCACCACAATCCGAGCTTCCAATGATGTGTTGGGCAGTTTGCCCGAGGATGAGGTGGGTTCAAATGCTCTCTGCAACATAGGGAGCAACAGGCCTGGAAAAGTTTTATAATATTGTGTAGGGAAGCCATCCGGACCCGGGGCCCTCCCTGGCTTAGTGGATTTCAGGGCGTTCTCCAATTCTTCCACCGATATCGGGGCCTCCAGTTGGGCCACCTCATCCTCGGACAATGATGGCATCCCCGATTCAAGTAGGTACGCAGCCATAGATCTATCTTGATCACCTCCCTGTTGTTGTCCCTGAAGGTTATATAAGTCAGCATAAAACTTGCCAAAGACATCAGCCATAGCTTCATTTTTTTGTAGCAGTAACCCGTCTCCTGCCCTGATGCCCTCAACTCGAGTGTGAGCAATTTTGGGTCTTAACGCTCGTGCTAACATCCTACCAGATTTATTACCCTGCTCATAGTAGAGCCCCAAGCGCCTAGTGAACCACCGATTGGTCTCTCTAGACATCAAATCTCGGAGCTCCACTCGCTTCATTTCCAGATCCCTAAGGCACGTGTCCTGGAGTGACTGCTTGTGTGCAGATTCCAGGTCTGCTATTTGTCTAAGCAGGTCTTTTTGCTTTTGCACCCTCTCCTTTTTAAGCTTCGAAGCCTCCTGTATCAATATGCCTCTCATTGTGCATTTCTGTGCCTCCCAGATTGCCATCGGATCCATCCCTTCTGTCACATTTTCCTTAATATAATTGGCCAGACTGTCTTTAAGCTTCGTCACCACCCTGGGATCCTTCAACAGGCTCTCATTGAGTCTCCAATGCCACTCCCCCCGTTCTGCGCACGGGAGAGTCAACGAGAGCACCACCGGGGCATGATCGGAAAAGGTGATGTTGCCAATCCGAGTCTGCTCCACCCTCCCAAGGTCCCTTTGTGAGAGGAACACATAATCAATTCTGGAGTATTTAGCATGAATAGGTGAGTAATAGGTGTAGTCTCGGCCTGTTGGGTTCATCAAACGCCAAGTGTCCACCAGCTCAAGGTCCTGTAAGGATCTCTTAATCCGCTTCAGCGCTTTATAAGAGATGGCAGTCTTAGCGTCCGATGTATCCACCCTGGGGTTCAATGCACAGTTCAGGTCACCCCCCAAGACCACCACGCCCTCCCTGAAGCCATCGAGCTTGGCCAGTGCCTTTGAGCAGAAAGTATGTTGGTCTTTATTAGGGGCATATACATTAGCCAGGGTGATGACTGTGCCATTTGGGAGGGACCCTTTCACAAACACAAACCTGCCTTCTATATCCTTTTCAATGGCCGTGACCCGGAGCGCTATAGATTTATCAACAAGGATAGAGACCCCTTTTGCTTTATTGTTGGGTGAATGGGCCGAGAAGCAGGTTGAATATGTTCTATTACCCAGGAAAGGGGCCTTGTTTCTTTGAAAGTGGGTTTCTTGGATCATAGCGATGTGTGCCTGGAACTGCTTCAGCTCCCGAAATAGGGCATGTCTTTTAACTGGGGTGTTTAGACCTTTGGCGTTTATAGATAGGACATTTAAACTTAAGGGTTTCATCCTGCCTAGGGAGAATTAGTAAGATTGCTTTGCTACGTCCCAATTTAGTCAAGAACAGTCCCCAAACAGGATGTCGTGTGGAATCTTTTCCTTCCCTCCCGGAGACAGAGATTACAGAGAGAGGAGGAGAAGTGGGGAGAAAGTAGTGTCTCGAAAGTACACTCAGAGAGATGAGGGGAAGGACAAGACAGTACAGGGAGTGACACAGAGAGGGGTCCAATCACACGTCAATCTCACACAGAAATACCACACAGAACACCCGCGCTGAAAGAGGGCCGGAGGAAGTGGGAATATCCCCAATTCCTAAACAGGTTATGGAACTTTAATGGGACTGCTCCCCCAAGGGGAGCGCCCCCACTGTGGTTATCCCTCCAACAACAGAGGAATTCCCGTGAGATCAGGGTGAGAGATGCTCCCCTCCCGATCTCAATAGAGATTCAACCTGGATTACCAGCCCTTTCTGGGGAACCGTGGAAGGCCAAGGAGCTCTACCGGGGCCACCAACTCCTAGTGTCTGTAGTGTTATAGATCAGCTTGCCCTCCCAACGAGGCCCCCATCCACAAGCCCGTGCCCCTGTCCTACGTATCCCAGGCCTCTGCTTGTCATAGGACGTGAAGAAGATTCAGAGCCGGCTCCGCTCTCCAAGTCCCTCTTCCCCCCCGCCCCAGATCCACCCCCCCTATCACCTCCATTCTGCGATAGGTCCCATGAAATACAATTACGCCAACTGGGCCCCTCCTCCGGTAGCTAGCCGGGCGCATAGGCAACTAAGCAGCGAGGTCGAACCTAATACATGAAGCCGCTGCATGCTAGAAGAGGAGAGTAGGCCCCGTATCCATTAGCAATCCCGTCTCTCTCAGCTCTGCTTTAGACATCTGGGCGCCTCCTCATCCGGAGTGCCCCCTCCCCTCCGTCGGGGTCGCGGAACGGCGCCGCAGCACAGCACTGCCGATCAGGGCTCCGTGCCCCGGGTCGATGTAATGACGCGACACATGGCCAGGGGAGATGAGTCTCCCTGCGAACACCACAGCTCGTAATGCGGCACCCCCCCGCGGCCCGCGAGAGAGCCAGCCCGAAACCCCACCTCCACGTCCCATTTCCTTTAGTGCTTCTCGGCTAGGAGGAAGCCCACCCCCACGAGGCGCGAATTGCACCTACTCGGATCCCAATATACCGTATAAATATAACATTACTGAATCAAAGCTACGCATTTTAGGCCTAAACCTGAAATCTCCGTGTCTGCGAGGCTGGGAGGCGCCGGGAGAGCAGGGGATCCCAGCCCCCATCATTGGAGACGACGGGCCCCCAGCTCCCCAGACGCCACCCCAGCAAAATGCAGATGAGAGCCCAGCGCCCATTACAAATGAAGCTGTAGAACTAGTAGAGCCTGTCAGGGCAAATATAAACATAGGTTCAGCTACCCATCCACCCCCTCCTCTCCCAGCGCCCCCCCAATGCCAACAAGGACATTTCCAAGGATTTCAAATAATTTGTGGCTGTGCCCAACCGCAAGCTAGCGTCTGGCCTATTATGCTATACAATGCATGGGCCTAATAGCTATAGGGAGTCAAGGAGAGAGATCTCCATCATGGGGGTATTAGGAGATTTGAACATTTCAAATAACATGGGGCTGTGCCCAACAGCAGACTGGTGTGTAACCTATAATGCTATACAATGCATAGGCCTACCAACTATAGGGAGTCAAGGCGAAAGGCCTCCAAGCTGGGGACATTAGAGCCTTATATCATTACAATTAGTTTGGGGATGTGCCCGTCAGCATACTGGTGTGTGGCCTATAATTCTATACAATGCATAGGCCCAAAATCTCCAGGAAGTCAGGGAGAGAAGCCTCCAACATAGGGGTATTAGATTAAATGAGCATTTCAAATAGTTTGGGGATGTGTCCAACAGCAAACTGGAGTGTGGCCTATAATGCTAAACAATGCATAGGCCTAACAGCTATAAGGGGTCAAGGAGAGAAGCCTCCAACATGGGGGTATGTGAAATTCTCTTAGCTTTGGTAGCCATCGCGGCCGCAGCAGGCGTCGATTCAGCTCCTGGATCTGGAACGGGATCTCGCACCAGAGTCCGCCCGTGGGGAGCGCTCCCGGTCTGCTCGCCTGGGTGTTCTGGGGCGATCCTCCCCATTTGACCTTCTCACCAGTTGCGGGATAGAGAATTCCTGAAGCCAGTCCGGTATCGCAATTAAGGGAATCCGCAGCTGAGCGCAGAAGTCCGGTAAGTCCTCTGGCATCCGGAGTGTGCAGGTCTTGCCATTATTTGAGGCCGACAGGGCAAAAGGGAAGCGCCATCTATATATGATGCCTCTTTCTCTGAGAAGCGCCGTGAGAGGTCTCAAAGCTCTCCGGTTTTGCAGTGTGATATTCGATAGATCCTGATAGAGTTGAACCTCACAGTTGTTGAATAAGATGTGGTCACGGCTTCTAGCCTTCGCAAGGATCTCCTCTTTTAAGGGAAAACTCTGTAGGCAACAAACGATATCTCTGGGGGTGGAATCTCCCACACTGCGAGGTCTCAGTGTCCGGTGGGCTCTGACAAACTCGATCTGTGTCCCAGGCGGTCTTTCCAGGAGAGAATTAAAAATGGAGGACAGGGCGTCTTGTGTTTGGTCTGGGCCGACCTCCTCGGGTAGGCCTCGCACCCTGATGTTACACCTCCGGTTCCGATTTTCGAGGTCTTCCAGATGGCGATGAAAATCTAACAGGTGTCTGTTGTGCGCGCGCACCACGTCTCGGACCTCGGTCAGTCTGATCGACGTGCAGGCCTCCTCTCTCTCCACTTTGTCAACTCTTTGGGAGAGTTGTTGCAGGTCGCCACGCAGGTCAGCAATGGCAGCCGTGATGGACGCTTTGATCTCTCCTGCGAAGCTGGCCAGTTCGCTGCGGGTGGGAAGTTGACTAAGCTTTGCCGACAGCGCGCATTCCTCTCCTTCAGAGGTAGGTGCGTCTTCCCGCTCCGGAGAACTGCACGTGGAGCGCGAGTCCGCCATATTGGAAGCTCGGGGGTCCTCTCTTCCCTGGCTCCGAAATAACTCCGGGAGTCCTTTGCCAGCCGGCTTTGAGGTCTGAGAGGATCTGGGGGTCTTAGTGGAAGACCCGGGTTTGTTTAGGCGCCCCATCTTCTAGGAGGCACGCGGATATAAGTGCTTCTTAGGGGACCTCGTCAGGAGCTCGCAGTTCAAGCAGCCATCTTGCTCCCAGGCCAAGCCACGCCCCCAGAAAGCATTATTTTAAGCTGCAGAATCACTTTAAAGGGTAATTTCACTGGTATCTTTAAAGGATTCTATTATTATATGCCAATGTGATGTGCTCAAGGTGCTGAAGTTATCTGTTAATTGTTTTTGCTTTTCTATACAGTTCTTTTAAACCCTACAGAGGCAAACCTGTCACCAGATAGGCTCAGCCCTGTAAAAGCAGCACGCATGCCTTAGTTCTCAGAACAAAAAAGTTTGTATGCAGCCGATTGAGCAGATGGGTGAGAGGGGAAGTGGTGAGCAGAGATTTGTAGAGGCAAGAGGGGAAGTGGTGAGCAGAGATTTGTAGAGGCAAGAGGGGAAGTGGTGAGCAGAGATTTGTAGAGGCAAGAGGGGAAGTAGTGAGCAGAGATTTGTAGAGGCAAGAGGGGAAGTGGTGAGCAGAGATTTGTAGAGGCAAGAGGGGAAGTGGTGAGCAGAGATTTGTAGAGGCAAGAGGGGAAGTGGTGAGCAGAGATTTGTAGAGGCAAGAGGGGAAGTGGTGAGCAGAGATTTGTAGAGGCAAGAGGGGAAGTGGTGAGCAAAGAAGGGTAGAGGCAAGAGGGGAGGTGATGAGCATAGATTTGTAGAGGCAAGAGGGGAAGTGGTGAGCAGAGATTTGTAGAGGCAAGAGGGGAAGTGGTGAGCAAAGAAGGGTAGAGGCAAGAGGGGAGGTGATGAGCATAGATTTGTAGAGGCAAGAGGGGAAGTGGTGAGCAGAGAAGGGTAGAGATAAGAGGGGAAGTGGTGAGCATAGATTTGTAGAGGCAAGAGGGGAAGTGGTGAGCATAGATTTGTAGAGGCAAGAGGGGAAGTGGTGAGCATAGATTTGTAGAGGCAAGAGGGGAAGTGGTGAGCATAGATTTGTAGAGGCAAGAGGGGAAGTGGTGAGCAAAGAAGGGTAGAGGCAAGAGGGGAGGTGATGAGCATAGATTTGTAGAGGCAAGAGGGGAAGTGGTGAGCAGAGAAGGGTAGAGGTAAGAGGGGAAGTGGTGAGCAGAGATTTGTAGAGGCAAGAGGGGAAGTGGTGAGCAGAGATTTGTAGAGGCAAGAGGGGAAGTGGTGAGCAGAGAAGGGTAGAGATAAGAGGGGAAGTGGTGAGCATAGATTTGTAGAGGCAAGAGGGGAAGTGGTGAGCAGAGAAGGGTAGAGATAAGAGGGGAAGTGGTGAGCAGAGAAGGGTAGAGATAAGGGGGGAAGTGGTGAGCAGAGAAGGGTAGAGATAAGAGGGGAAGTGGTGAGCAGAGAAGGGTAGAGATAAGAGGGGAAGTGGTGAGCAGAGAAGGGTAGAGATAAGAGGGGAAGTGGTGAGCAGAGAAGGGTAGAGATAAGAGGGGAAGTGGTGAGCAGAGATTTGTAGAAGTAAGAGCTGAATGGGTGAGCATAGAAGGGTAGAGGTAAAAGGGGAAGGGGTAAGCAGAGAAAGCTAGAGTAAAAGGGGAAGGATTGAGCAGAGACGGGTAAAGGTGAGAGGGCAAGAGGTGAGCAGAGACGGGTAAAGGTGAGAGGGCAAGAGGTGAGCAGAGACGGGTAAAGGTGAGAGGGCAAGAGGTGCGCAGAGACGGGTAAAGGTGAGAGGGCAAGAGGTGAGCAGAGACGGGTAAAGGTGAGAGGGCAAGAGGTGAGCAGAGACGGGTAAAGGTGAGAGGGCAAGAGGTGCGCAGAGACGGGTAAAGATGAGAGGGCAAGAGGTGAGCAGAGACGGGTAAAGGTGAGAGGGCAAGAGGTGCGCAGAGACGGGTAAAGATGAGAGG
Organism: Gastrophryne carolinensis; assembly: GCA_027917425.1. NCBI lineage: Eukaryota > Metazoa > Chordata > Amphibia > Anura > Microhylidae > Gastrophryne > Gastrophryne carolinensis. The sequence continues at coordinate 148,322,991 of CM051235.1, read as the reverse complement.
GCAAGAGGTGAGCAGAGACGGGTAAAGGTGAGAGGGCAAGAGGTGAGCAGAGACGGGTAAAGATGAGAGGGCAAGAGGTGCGCAGAGACGGGTAAAGGTGAGAGGGCAAGAGGTGCGCAGAGACGGGTAAAGGTGAGAGGGCAAGAGGTGCGCAGAGACGGGTAAAGGTGAGAGGGCAAGAGGTGCGCAGAGACGGGTAAAGGTGAGAGGGCAAGAGGTGAGCACAGACGGGTAAAGGTGAGAGGGCAAGAGGTGCGCAGAGACGGGTAAAGGTGAGAGGGCAAGAGGTGCGCAGAGACGGGTAAAGGTGCGAGGGCAAGAGGTGAGCACAGACGGATAGAGGAAAGACAGGAAGTGGTGAGCAGAGGTGAGAAAGATAGACATAAGGTGAGCAGAGGCGAGGTGAGAAGAAGCAAGTAGAGGTGAAATGAGCAGAGGTGAAATTGGCTGAGGTGAAGAAGTGGACAGAGGTAAGCAGGTGAGGCGAGCATAGGTGGGCGGTGGTAGGTAGATATTACTGGAGGCCACAACTGACAGCAGTGCGGCCCACAGGTTGTGAATCCCTGAACTAAACAATAACACTTTCATTATTTAAGCCTTGAACAGTGAGGTAATAGGAGGAACATGTCTTTATTAATTTTAGCACATGCTGAAAATATGGTATAGGTAGAGCAATAGCATAACAGCCAATAGAAAGGTACAGTCACCTGTATTAATGGCTCCTTCATCCTTGTTCCCCTGAGAATCCCTGATAGAGCCTTGTTGGCTTCGGTGGTCCTGTTCGCTATCCTCATCATCGCTACTGCTGCTGTAGTAGTACTGACATTTTTCGCCCAGCAGCTTGTCATCCAAAGTAGTCATTGTGTTTTACGTCTATTAAATAAAAATACTAGGTTACCATACAGCCTTTCAAGAAATGAGATGAAGTCAGTATCTCATGAAAATTACAAGCCAAATGTGAACTTTATTTTTCATTTAGATATGATAGGGATATGAAAAAAACCAAAATGGTAAAATCTATTTCAGAGGCTGAACCTAACGTCATTTCATCTACAAAGAGATAAGTGGAAAGGACACTTAATAATCACACACATCACCAAAAGATACATTTCCCAAGCTCAATCTCAAAAGCAGCTATTAGAGGTCATCATTGTCCTACACAACAGGCAATTTTATTATAAGAAATACAGCCCCTCAAACGTCAAAAAATCTAAAGCCAGCATCCTGTAATGATGCACATGAAAATGTTAATCTATAAAGCTATACACCAAGCACCAACCAATTATTTGCATCTATTACAAAAGAACCAAATGCCAGTGGCGCAATTGCCATGATACTCTTAAATGATTGGTACATTTACGTCCATATTGGGTTTCCAATGAGGTACGTGGCAAGAATAGTAAGCCATCTTAAAGTCCAGTCTCTAGATAACCGCCTTGCCAATGAGGCAGGGCGGAGGGTTGCAAAGAAAAAAACCCTTTCCTTACTCATGGTCCAGCACTGTTCTAGCGGGTCAATGCGGCCGCCGCATAGAAAGGCACAGGTCAACATCCCCCGCGCTGTACTTTCGGCCATCAGCATGCATAATGCAACTGCTTTCTGTTTAGAGTAAACATTCGTTTGCTAATATGTCCATTTAGGAATAGATTTGTGTTCATTTGTGGCTCCTTAGAACAAAAAAAACGAGGCATAAAGAGATTAACATGGATCTGCCCAATGGCTAAGCATTACGGGTAATACTTTATTTCTGGTCATTATGCACCATGCAAATGCATTTGCACTCCAATAAAGTGCATACTATTTAAATGTGGCATACTTTTGGAGTTTGGAGTGGCCTGTAGAACTTAAACACAAATTAGTTATTTAATGGTATATTTACTATAATACCTTTTCACTCTGTTTCTTAAAGAGGAACAGAACTGGCCCTAGAGTGTGTAAGACCCTAGGGTTGGCAAATCCTCTGTCCAGGATGCCCTGTTGCTTGACACCCCCCCACTAAGAATCTTATCTCCTCCATGACCCAGTGGCACATCAACCTTTCTGCATGCACACTGCACCAAGCATATTGGAATGGCTGGTGCAGGGACGCACAGTCGGAGGGAGCATCCAACCTGCCACATAATTCATTCTTTTAAGTTCTTTTAAGATAATTATTATGCACGGAAATGAACGCAAATTAGAGGAGATACCATGAGTGAGCTGTAGGATCACAGAAAAGGTAGGGGAACTGAGCAAACAGGGGATTTCACACAGCGAGGCATCCCAATTCAAAGGGTTTTACCTATCCCTGGTTTCGGTCCTCTTTAAAATGATCACATGCCATCCTATATTAAGCCCCCAGCTGCTTTTCTTCCTCCATATACTTTAAAATAAGCCCCATGTGTTCCTGAATACCTGTTCCTAAACCTAATGAAAATACTGGAAAATGGCTATGGTTCCCATGGTGGCCATATGTTCGAGTCCTGAGGTCCCATGCTGTTACACAGGCTTCAGTATGCTCAGTTAGTGGTAAACTAATAACATGAGCAGGCCGAAGACAGCATTCCAGAACATGATGGCACAGGACCTCAGGACTTGATCCTATGGCCACTGTGGGAACTACAGCCAGCTTATGGTATGTTTAAACTGGACCTTCACCATGATTTATTGAAAAGCCCAAACCCTTAAAAAACTATTCCCCAGCATCTAAATTTAATACATTTTAAGTTTTTAGTCACTTACTTATTATTATTCTTTCCCCCACTGGGCTGCAACTCTGTTCAGGACTTTAATATACGAGCGCCGCCATCTTGACTCAGAAGCATCACACTTACTGAGGAGAGGAGAGTAAGATAAAGTACGGGGGGGGGGGGGGGGGTATAGCTGTGCTTTGCTCAGACAGAGCAGAGCTGAGGTCAGGGAAAAGACAGCAACCCCAGAATGCAGAGCGGCACAGTCAGAAGACACTTCCTGTTTGCAGGCTGCCCGATGTTCCATGAGCCGCCATCTTGGATGTTTAAAGGCTCATAACATGCAGTAGATGCAGGTAGGATGATTTTTAATGCGGGCAATCTGTATGTACAGGGTGTGGGAAACATAAGATAGACTCTTATTCAGAGTGAAGGACCGCTTAAAGTCTTTACTTGCTTAGTTGGTCCAAGATGGTGTAGATTGTGCTAACCCCATAATTTGCCTGGGGGCTCAACTTATCCATGTGTGATCTAGATTTCTATCAACACCATAGAATTAGACCCTGCCATACAGTCCGGTACAGGGGTTGCCATGCCCTGCGATTTGCATGAGAACCTCCTGTTGTGTAAAAAGAGCCCACCATAGGCTAAGAACCTGCGGACACCTCGGCATGAGCTGGATGACTGCAAAATGGAGGGCAACCCAAAACCTCCAGGGTGCTGAAGAGCATACAAAGTGCTCCTGACCCTTACAACCCAAAATATCTACCTGTGTAGAAGCACTGGTAGCACCAGTGCAAGAAGAACATGGCACAAAATCTCTGACACCCATTTTCCATCCCCAAATAATATCTCAGGACGACGTAGAGCCTCCTTTCCTTCTATACACAGTCAGATCCCCCTCAGCTATGTCACCTCACTCATTTTAAATCAGGGAGCCTGGCTTCTGGCTGAAAGCTTCACGGATATAACTGCCAAATTCTTTCTAGAGAGTGATTATTTTTTTTTTTATGAATGAAGATTTTGTTATTTTCACCACGTCTCACGTTTTGATGAAAGCACTGTAGGACATGGAGCAAAATATTCCAGAGACTGATTAACCATAAAAACCCTCAGCAGTTACAACAGAAAATATTCTGTCTGTCGCGCCTCTTTAATGACTGCACACATTGGTGTTGAGCTGAGAGGCCACGACTATACTGGCAAAATGACTAATAACATTATGCACATAGTCGGAATAATGAGATGTTCTACATGCAGAAGCATGTAATAAGACAGGAAAATATAATGGCAGATTAGGAGCCTTTCCACGGTTCCAGTATTGCAGAGATTAGGCATAAATCTATGCCTAACAAATCTGGGATCAATTGCCATGGAGACCAGAGAATGACGGAGATGTGCTGCTTAGACTATACAACGGCTGGCCTGATTTTTAGTGTATGATAGTGAGATGCAACATGTTAGTAATTTAATATATAATTGGAAGGAAAAAAAAAGGGAATGAAAGCAATGACAGTGCATGTCTTGTTTGGTCCTTGCTAGTTCTGGCCCCACACATACACACGCACACACACACTTAACTCAAGACTTTGCTTAAAAGTGGACCTAACACCAGAATTTTTACTATCCAGGTGATAGGTCAGTGTCAGCTAGTTGGATCCCCTGGGGCCACCCAATGAACTTACCTTCCCTGATGGTCCCAAGGCACGTGTAGGCTCTCGTCCAATCTTACTAATGCAGGGCATAAAGCTCTACTTTGGTGAGCATGTCGACATACAGAAAGGGAAGCGGCTGCTTCCTCATTCTCGCTGTGATCTGAGTTGCGCTCCTGCCCCCAGCCTATGTGAATGGCTGAGAAAGGGAGTGCTCCTCAGCATCAGGGAGACCAAGGATGTGGCCGTGACCCAATAATGTGGTGCAGGAGCGTCTGAGAAGTAAGCAATCCCTGGGGGTTCACAAAGTTGGTATAGTGGGTGCCTAGACCTAGAAGAATAAACTCATTTTTCTGAGCAGGTGATAAGTATATATGGGACTATGATGAAGTCTCAAGTAGACAGATGAACAATGAATAGCAACCTTCCCTTTTGAAAAGGTCTTTTATAAAAAGATTTGGAATCACACTTGCAAGATGTGCCTCTGGAATCAGAGAATAAACATGCTGCCCCCCACTCCTGCAGGTTGCAATGAGGCAGGGGCACAAACTGTTGATTTCCAAATTGTGATGCACCATGAGGGGGAAATTGGGAAATTTGAAGGTTTTAAATCAGAACAATGTCCCCTTTTCTAAAAATGGGGGTTTTGGGCAAAGGTTGGCGACCTCATTGCAGGTCCCCCTGCGCATTAATTAACGGGGGAAATTTTACCTTTCTCCTCCATTTCCTGGAGAAAACCAGCTCTCTCATTGGCTGGTGCAGTCATGTGAGGGCCACCGCCTACAACCTCGACATGCCCCCAACTCCTGAGCCTGGCCTATCTATATGAAAGAAAGCCCCAGGCGTAAGGCTTTCTTTCATTCAGTTTTTTGGAGGATTGGAGAAGAGTCTGCATATGTGGCGTGGGATGGCTTGAGAGGTAAGCAAGCAAGATGAACTGAGTGTTTCACACATTGGGATACCCCAGCGTCAGGGAAAAAAAACAGGGATAGTCACTACTTTTCAGAAGAGAAAACTGCCCTCCACTTTCATGGTCATTCACTTTCAGCACCAGATGTACATTTTAACTTGTGTTGAATTAAAAAATGAAATTGAATGACTTTTCTCACCATGCCGCTATCTTTTCCTACCCTCTGTGTGTTGATGCACCACAAGGTTCCTTGGACCCCTACTCCTCTCAGTCTACACCTATGGTTTTAGCCTACTCAGCTCATTTTGCTTCCAACATCACTTCTATGCAAATATATATCTTAGGGGCACATCTTACTACCCTTTTATTTTGTGTTTCTGACTGTCTATAACAATTATCTTATTCATGTCCTCTTGCTCTCTCAAACTGAACAAAACAGAGCTTATCATATTCCCACCTCCAACTTACCATAACAACCTCTGTCAAGGATCTCGCTGTCACTGCCGCTCCCCCAAGCGCCGGGTGTCTTGGTGTTTTATACTGGACTCCTCTCTCAATTGCATCTCACGTCCAGTCTCTAGACACCTTTTGTCATCTCCAACTCAAAAATATCGCAAAAAGGGTTTGTGCCACTCAAAAGTGGATCTGTTACTAGGAGCTTTACTATCTTGGTGATATGTCCTCATCCCTGATCCAAATCCTGACTTTGGATGCCCCGTTAGTCGAATCCCCTGGGGTCCTCAGTTTCCCTCTAGTTGGGAAGTGCACCCACCACCAGCCTATTAGATAGGCCGGCTGCGGGTGCATGCCTCAGCTGAAGGGAAGCAGAGGGCAGAAGCACCATGGGAGTCCTCATGAAAGGTAGGTTTACTGGGGACCCAGAGGGGATAGACACACACAGCCAATGGATGGGAGCAGGGCCCTGGCAGTGAATGGGTGAGGCATTATATAGAGAGGGGATAGACACACATAGCCAGAGGATGGGAGCAGGGCACTGGCAGTGAAAGGGTGAATAGGTGGGGCATTATATACAGAGGGGATAGACACACATAGCCAATGGATGGGAGCAGGGCCCTGGCAGTGAAAGGGTGAATAGGTGGGGCATTATATACAGAGGGTATAGACACACACAGCCAGAGGATGGGAGCAGGGCCCTGGCAGGGAAAGGGTGAATAGGTGAGGCATTATATACAGAGGGTATAGACACATACAGCCAGAGGATGGGAGCAGAGCCCTGGCAGGGATAGGGTGAATAGGTGAGGCATTATATACAGAGGGTATAGACACACCTAGCCAGAAGATGGGAGCAGAGCCCTGGCAGGGATAGGATGAATAGGTGAGGCATTATATACAGAGGGTATAGACACACACAGCCAGAGGATGGGAGCAGGGACCTGGCAGTGAAAGGGTGAATAGGTGAGGCATTATATACAGAGGGGATAGACACATACAGCCAGAGGATGGGAGCAGGGCCCTGGCAGGGAAAGGGTGAATAGGTGAGGCATTATATACAGAGGGTATAGACACATACAGCCAGAGGATGGGAGCAGAGCCCTGGCAGGGATAGGGTGAATAGGTGAGGCATTATATACAGAGGGTATAGACACACCTAGCCAGAAGATGGGAGCAGAGCCCTGGCAGGGATAGGATGAATAGGTGAGGCATTATATACAGAGGGTATAGACACACACAGCCAGAGGATGGGAGCAGGGACCTGGCAGTGAAAGGGTGAATAGGTGAGGCATTATATACAGAGGGGATAGACACATACAGCCAGAGGATGGGAGCAGGGCCCTGGCAGGGAAAGGGTGAATAGGTGAGGCATTATATACAGAGGGGATAGACACACACAGCCAGAGGATGGGAGCAGAGCCCTGGCAGGGATAGGGTGAATAGGTGAGGCATTATATACAGAGGGTATAGACACACCTAGCCAGAAGATGGGAGCAGAGCCCTGGCAGGGATAGGATGAATAGGTGAGGCATTATATACAGAGGGGATAGACACATACAGCCAGAGGATGGGAGCAGGGCCCTGGCAGGGATAGGATGAATAGGTGAGGCATTATATACAGAGGGTATAGACACATACAGCCAGAGGATGGGAGCAGAGCCCTGGCAGGGATAGGGTGAATAGGTGAGGCATTATATACAGAGGGTATAGACACACCTAGCCAGAAGATGGGAGCAGAGCCCTGGCAGGGATAGGATGAATAGGTGAGGCATTATATACAGAGGGTATAGACACACACAGCCAGAGGATGGGAGCAGAGCCCTGGCAGGGAAAGGGTGAATAGGTGAGGCATTATATACAGAGGGGATAGACACATACAGCCAGAGGATGGGAGCAGAGCCCTGGCAGGGAAAGGGTGAATAGGTGAGGCATTATATACACTGGGGATAGGGGCACATAGCCAGAGGATGGGAGCAGGACCCTGGCAGGGAAAGGGTGAATAGGTGAGGCATTATATACAGAGGGTATAGACACACACAGCCAGAGGATGGGAGCAGGGCCCTGGCAGGGAAAGGGTGAATAGGTGAGGCATTATATACAGAGGGTATAGACACACACAGCCAGAGGATGGGAGCAGGGCCCTGGCAGTGAAAGGGTGAATAGGTGAGGCATTATATACAGAGGGGATAGACACACACAGCCAGAGGATGGGAGCAGAGCCCTGGCAGGGAAAGGGTGAATAGGTGAGGCATTATATACAGAGGGTATAGACACACACAGCCAGAGGATGGGAGCAGGGCCCTGGCAGGGAAAGGGTGAATAGGTGAGGCATTATATACAGAGGGTATAGACACACACAGCCAGAGGATGGGAGCAGGGCCCTGGCAGGGAAAGGGTGAATAGGTGAGGCATTATATACAGAGGGGATAGACACACACAGCCAGAGGATGGGAGCAGGGCCCTGGCAGGGAAAGGGTGAATAGGTGAGGCATTATATACAGAGGGTATAGACACACACAGCCAGAGGATGGGAGCAGGGCCCTGGCAGTGAAAGGGTGAATAGGTGAGGCATTATATACAGAGGGGATAGACACACACAGCCAGAGGATGGGAGCAGGGCCCTGGCAGGGAAAGGGTGAATAGGTGAGGCATTATATACAGAGGGGATAGACACACATAGCCAGATGATGGGAGCAGGGCCCTGGCAGGGAAAGGGTGAATAGGTGAGGCATTATATACACTGGGGATAGACACACATAGCCAGAGGATGGGAGCAGGGCCCTGGCAGGAAAAGGGTGAATAGGTGAGGCATTATATACACTGGGGATAGACACACATAGCCAGAGGATGGGAGCAGGGCCCTGGCAGGGAAAGGGTGAATAGGTGAGGTATTATATACAGAGGGGATAGACACACACAGCCAGAGGATAGGAGCAGGGCCCTGGCAGGGAAAGGGTGAATAGGTGAGGCATTATATACAGAGGGGATAGACACACATAGCCAGAGGATAGGAGCAGGGCCCTGGCAGGGAAAGGATGAATAGGTGAGGCATTATATACAGAGGAGATAGACACACACAGCCAGAGGATTGGGAGCAGGGCCCTGGCAGGAAAAGGGTGAATAGGTGAGGAATTATATACAGAGGGGATAGACACACATAGCCAGAGGATGGGAGCAGGGCCCTGGCAGGGAAAGGATGAATAGGTGAGGAATTATATACAGAGGGGATAGACACACATAGCCAGAGGATGGGAGCAGGGCCCTGGCAGGGAAAGGATGAATAGGTGAGGCATTATATACAGAGGGGATAGACACACACAGCCAGAGGATGGGAGCAGGGACCTGGCAGGGAAAGGATGAATAGGTGAGGCATTATATACAGAGGAGATAGACACACACAGCCAGAGGATTGGGAGCAGGGCCCTGGCAGGAAAAGGGTGAATAGGTGAGGAATTATATACAGAGGGGATAGACACACATAGCCAGAGGATGGGAGCAGGGCCCTGGCAGGGAAAGGATGAATAGGTGAGGAATTATATACAGAGGGGATAGACACACATAGCCAGAGGATGGGAGCAGGGCCCTGGCAGGGAAAGGGTGAATAGGTGAGGCATTATATACAGAGGGTATAGACACATACAGCCAGAGGATGGGAGCAGGGCCCTGGCAGGGAAAGGGTGAATAGGTGAGGCATTATATACAGAGGGGATAGACACACACAGCCAGAGGATGGGAGCAGGGACCTGGCAGGGAAAGGATGAATAGGTGAGGCATTATATACAGAGGAGATAGACACACACAGCCAGAGGATTGGGAGCAGGGCCCTGGCAGGAAAAGGGTGAATAGGTGAGGAATTATATACAGAGGGGATAGACACACATAGCCAGAGGATGGGAGCAGGGCCCTGGCAGGGAAAGGATGAATAGGTGAGGAATTATATACAGAGGGGATAGACACACATAGCCAGAGGATGGGAGCAGGGCCCTGGCAGGGAAAGGGTGAATAGGTGAGGCATTATATACAGAGGGGATAGACACACACAGCCAGAGGATTGGGAGCAGGGCCCTGGCAGGAAAAGGGTGAATAGGTGAGGAATTATATACAGAGGGGATAGACACACATAGCCAGAGGATGGGAGCAGAGCCCTGGCAGGGAAAGGATGAATAGGTGAGGCATTATATACAGAGGGGATAGACACACATATAGCCAGAGGATGGGAGCAGGGCCCTGGCAGGGAAAGGATGAATAGGTGAGGCATTATATACAGAGGGTATAGACACATACAGCCAGAGGATGGGAGCAGGGCCCTGGCAGGGAAAGGATGAATAGGTGAGGCATTATATACAGAGGGTATAGACACACATAGCCAGAGGATAGGAGCAGGGCCCTGGCAGGGAAAGGGTGAATAGGTGAGGCATTATATACAGAGGGGATAGACACACACAGCCAGAGGATAGGAGCAGGGCCCTGGCAGGGAAAGGGTGAATAGGTGAGGCATTATATACAGAGGGTATAGACACATACAGCCAGAGGATTGGGAGCAGGGCCCTGGCAGGAAAAGGGTGAATAGGTGAGGAATTATATACAGAGGGGATAGACACACATAGCCAGAGGATGGGAGCAGGGCCCTGGCAGGGAAAGGATGAATAGGTGAGGCATTATATACAGAGGGGATAGACACACATAGCCAGATGATGGGAGCAGGGCCCTGGCAGGGAAAGGATGAATAGGTGAGGCATTATATACAGAGGGTATAGACACATACAGCCAGAGGATGGGAGCAGGGCCCTGGCAGGGAAAGGATGAATAGGTGAGGCATAATATACAGAGGGTATAGACACACATAGCCAGAGGATAGGAGCAGGGCCCTGGCAGGGAAAGGGTGAATAGGTGAGGCATTATATACAGAGGGGATAGACACACACAGCCAGAGGATGGGAGCAGGGCCCTGGCAGGGAAAGGGTGAATAGGTGAGGCATAATATACAGAGGGTATAGACACACACAGCCAGAGGATGGGAGCAGGGCCCTGGCAGGGAAAGGGTGAATAGGTGAGGCATTATATACAGAGGGGATAGACACACACAGCCAGAGGATGGGAGCAGGGCCCTGGCAGGGAAAGGGTGAATAGGTGAGGCATAATATACAGAGGGTATAGACACACATAGCCAGAGGATAGGAGCAGGGCCCTGGCAGGGAAAGGGTGAATAGGTGAGGCATTATATACAGAGGGTATAGACACACATAGCCAGAAGATGGGAGCAGGGCCCTGGCAGGGAAAGGGTGAATAGGTGAGGCATTATATACAGAGGGTATAGACACATACAGCCAGAGGATGGGAGCAGAGCCCTGGCAGGGAAAGGATGAATAGGTGAGGCATTATATACAGAGGAGATAGACACACATAGCCAGAGGATGGGAGCAGGGCCCTGGCAGGGAAAGGGTGAATAGGTGAGGCATTATATACAGAGGGTATAGACACACATAGCCAGAAGATGGGAGCAGGGCCCTGGCAGGGAAAGGGTGAATAGGTGAGGCATTATATACAGAGGGTATAGACACACATAGCCAGAAGATGGGAGCAGGGCCCTGGCAGGGAAAGGGTGAATAGGTGAGGCATTATATACAGAGGGGATATACACACATAGCCAGAGGATGGGAGCAGAGCCCTGGCAGGAAAAGGGTGAATAGGTGAGGCATTATATACAGAGGGGATAGACACATACAGCCAGAGGATGGGAGCAGGGCCCTGGCAGGGAAAGGGTGAATAGGTGAGGCATTATATACAGAGGAGATAGACACACACAGCCAGAGGATGGGAGCAGGGCCCTGGCAGGGATAGGATGAATAGGTGAGGCATTATATACAGAGGGTATAGACACACCTAGCCAGAGGATGGGAGCAGGGCCCTGGCAGGGAAAGGGTGAATAGGTGAGGCATTATATACAGAGGAGATAGACACACATAGCCAGAGGATGGGAGCAGGGCCCTGGCAGGGAAAGGGTGAATAGGTGAGGCATTATATACAGAGGGTATAGACACATACAGCCAGAGGATGGGAGCAGGGCCCTGGCAGGGAAAGGATGAATAGGTGAGGCATTATATACAGAGGAGATAGACACACACAGCCAGATGATGGGAGCAGGGCCCTGGCAGTGAAAGGGTGAATAGGTGAGGCATTATATACAGAGGAGATAGACACACACAGCCAGAGGATGGGAGCAGGGCCCTGGCAGGGAAAGGGTGAATAGGTGAGGCATTATATACAGAGGAGATAGACACACACAGCCAGAGGATGGGAGCAGGGCCCTGGCAGGGAAAGGGTGAATAGGTGAGGCATTATATACAGAGGGGATAGACACACATAGCCAGAGGATGGGAGCAGGGCCCTGGCAGGGAAAGGGTGAATAGGTGAGGCATTATATACAGAGGGTATAGACACACACAGCCAGAGGATGGGAGCAGGGCCCTGGCAGGGAAAGGGTGAATAGGTGAGGCATTATATACAGAGGGGATAGACACACACAGCCAGAGGATGGGAGCAGGGCCCTGGCAGGGAAAGGGTGAATAGGTGAGGCATTATATACAGAGGGGATAGACACACATAGCCAGAGGATGGGAGCAGGGCCCTGGCAGGGAAAGGGTGAATAGGTGAGGCATTATATACACTGGGGATAGACACACATAGCCAGATGATGGGAGCAGGGCCCTGGCAGGGAAAGGGTGAATAGGTGAGGCATTATATACACTGGGGATAGGGACACACACAGCCAGAGGATGGGAGCAGGGCCCTGGCAGGGAAAGGGTGAATAGGTGAGGCATTATATACACTGGGGATAGGGACACACACAGCCAGAGGATGGGAGCAGGGCCCTGGCAGGGAAAGGGTGAATAGGTGAGGCATTATATACAGAGGGGATAGACACACACAGCCAGAGGATGGGAGCAGGGCCCTGGCAGGGAAAGGGTAAACACCTCAGTCGGGTATTATATAGAGAGGTGACAGCGCTATGGCTGCATTTTCTCACGTGTGGGGCGCACACAGCATATATAATACATACATATACACTCATATACATATATACATACAGACCTGTAAGTGGTCCCCGCTTCCTAGGTCCTCAAGATAATACCGGCAACAAATTCACCTCCCTACCAGGGGAAACGTCAGCCGCTCAAGAAACCGCGCCTCTGATTGGCTGTCTCCGCTTTCAATTACTGTCTTCGCTCGGACGATTCGCTGGCTTTTACTTCCTGCTTCCAGTAGCACAATGAAAGATAAACTAAACGCTGATTGGCTGAACAGTGACCAAAGGCCCGCCTGTGATGCTCTGCTCTTCTTTAGTTGTGTGTGGTAAAGGTATCGTGTGCATCTCCGGCCACAGCGCCCTCTGCTGGAAAAGGCTGCTGATAATAGGGAGAGAAGAGTAAAAGCAACAGTAAAGGCTTTTGTTTTTGTTTAGCTTTATACATAAAGCACATACCCATACCATCTCTTATCCATCCCTCAATGAGGGGTCGTGGCTTCATTTATCAATTGTCCCTCTTTCCCACCCTGAAAAGTTGGAAGATATGAAAGCATACCCCCTGACTTTTGAAAACTGGAAAGAGTAAACTGACTAGAAGTCCCACTTGCGGTGGGGCAGTCCCACTTAAAGGTCCACTGTCCCTCCAAAAACTCTGGGGACACCTAAATGTCCCACTTTGCTGACATAGGGAAGAATTTTTAGGGCAGAATGGTGGTAGTGTAATTCATGGACTTCTGAGCATTGGCTCAATCATCAACATATTTTATGGACCAAATATTTTTACAGCAAGTAGATACTTCCCAAATGATCTGGAGGGACTGTCCCTCTTTTCAGTACATGTCCTCCAGTCCCTTGTTGTTCCCATTTGTTTTTCTTTGTGGACAAATGGGAACAACAAGGGGCAGGAGATCTGCAGCAATAAATTGCCTATTCAAAGTGTTTCTATTGTTGTGACTGTTACAGGCTATCTCATATCCATCCCCCAATGAGGGGGCGTGGCTTAATTTAGAAATTGTCCCTCTTTCTCACCCTAAAATGTTGGAAGGTATGCATGCATGTGTCTATCACCCACAAACTGATCTAAACTGTCCCACTTTGAGGATCCCAACAAATGGTCGGTTTAGGAAAAATGGGACATGTGCAGTGGTGCACGTAGCAAGTAAACCATGCCCCCAGCCACACCCTTGAAGGGAAAAAACCACATAAAAATTACATAATAATAATAATACAAGCAAGCCCCCCCCCCCCCCAAACCCACACATACATGCAGGCAAGCATCCAACCAGGGGAGGACTGGGACCTTTTGGGGCAAACGGCCCTACTGTACTGTTCCTGACCCAGTATATTATCTTAAAGTGGACCAACACCCTGAGGTGATCGGCCCGGGAATCTATAAGATTCCCGGGCCGATCACCTCACACACCGCGGGACATCCGAGACCGGGATGTCCCGCGGGGTGAACCCCCCCTGAACACCCCAAATCCACCTACCTGGTCTTCGGCGTGCGCATGCCCACGCCGGCCGTCTCTGAATGGCCGGCGCGGGCGCGCACACGTCAAGAGTGACGCGCGGGAGGCGCCGACAGGCAAGCTGCTTGTACGTTGCTGTCAATCAGCTTGTCCTTCGGCGCCGATTGGACGGCGCGGCCACGTGGGAGCGGAGAGAGGTGAGTTTTGGGGGCTTTCTGGGGGGTTTCACACAGCGGGGCACCCCCGATCGGGGTGCCCCGGGGAAGTGGACCAATACCCAGGATAGTCAAAATCCTGGGTGTTGGTCCACTTTAATGTCACATCATAAATATACATATACTGTGTTTTTCTCTCCATAAGATGCACTGTAAGATGTGCCTAGGATTTAGTGGACAAAAGAATGGTAAAAAAATATTCTGAAACAAATCGTGTGCTAAAATCTCCCTCCCAATCCCCCCATTACAGGCAGTATGCAGAATTCCCCATTACAGCCAGTGAACAGCATCCCTCCATTACAGCCAGTGAGTGGCATCCCCTCCATTACAGCCAGTGAGTGGCATCCCTCATTACAGCCAGTGAGGGGCATCCCTCATTACAGCCAGTGAGTGGCATCCGTCCATTACAGCCAGTGTGCAGCATCCCTCATTACAGCCAGTGTGCAGCATCCCTCATTACAGCCAATGTGAAGCATCCCTCATTACAGCCAGTGAGTGGCATCCGTCCATTACAGCCAGTGAGTGGCATCCCTCATTACAGCCAGTGTGCAGCAACCCTCATTACAGCCAGTGAGTGGCATCCCTCATTACAGCCAGTGTGCAGCAACCCTCATTACAGCCAGTGTGCAGCAACCCTCATTACAGCCAGTGTGCAGCATCCCTCATTACAGCCAGTGTGCAGCATCCCTCATTACAGCCAGTGTGCAGCATCCCTCATTACAGCCAGTGTGCAGCATCCCTCATTACAGCCAGTGTGCAGCAGCCCTCATTACAGCCAGTGTGCAGCAGCCCTCATTACAGCCAGTGTGCAGCAGCCCTCATTACAGCCAGTGTGAAGCATACCTCATTGCAGCCTGTGACAGGCATCCCTCATTGCCGCCAGTTGACAGATTCTTTCAGTACAGCCAGTGAGGGGCTGTACACACACAGCGCTCTTAGCTTGCAGGAGTGGGACGTCTTCCTCTGGAGCAAATGTCTTCCTCTGGAGTCCCGCCTACTCACAGGACCACTAATGAAAGAAAGCTAAACAAAAAAAAGAACAGCAGCCAACCCTGCCCCTCGCCAGACGTGTGAGCGCTTGGTTGCACATTTGGAAGCCGGCGGCGGAGAGCAGCGATGGCGGGAGAGCAGACAACCTACTCCCTTGTTGACCCTTTTCAGGAGATTGTCCAGGCAGAGGAAAAGCAGATCATCTGATTCCTGAGCTCTAGCCAGAATAGGCCACCTGTAGTGGAAATTTCGACATTGTGAACTGCATGAACATGCAATGAGCTGGGCAGATGGGAACATAAGGGTAAGTCTCCTTGATATTTACAATTGCCATATAAATATACCCCACCAGGGAGAGACCAACACTGATTGTACCAAGTAGTGGCTGAGGCACTTGAGACTGAGCAAGCTTGTACCACAGACACCTCTAGGGGCATCTGAAACTCAGGTCTGCCAACATCAGTAACTATCCCCTTATCTTAGGGTCAAAAGCAGCCCAGAAAATAAATTGCCAGCCTTGATCAAGTGTTCAACAGGGTCAAGGAGGCCACATGTGACCCATATTGGGGCCCTCTTTCTTGACCTCCTTGCTAGTCAAGAATGATGCAAATACAGGCCCTTCTACTGCAGCAACCAACACGTTTAAATGTTTAAAGTGGACCAAAACCCAGGATAGTCAAAAGCTTTTATTATCCTGGGTCTTGGTCCATTCCCCGGTGGTACCCCGCTTTGTGAGCCCCCCCAGACCGCCGCAGCAACTCACCTTATCCCGGTCCCACAGGGTGTCTAACAGCAGCGGCTCTGATGGCTGCATCCTCCGCCTCCCTCTAACATGGAGTGTGCCCGTGCCGGCTATTCACAAATGCCTGGCGGGCATGCGCACTGCTAGAGGGAAGCGGAGGATGCAGCCATCAGAGCCTCTGCTCTTAGACACCCTGTGGGACCGGGATAAAGTGAGTTGGCTGCAGCGATCTGGGGGGGTTCACACAGCAGGGCACCCCCCATCGGGGCGCCCCCAGGGAAAGGACCAAAACCCAGGATAGTCAAAATCCTGAGTTTGATCCACTTTAAACAGATAATCCTGGTCTTGTGCTTAAAATGGACCTAACTCCCCCCCCCCCCCCCACCTGGTTGGCTGACTTTCTAAGAAGGGTGTATGTCCGTTTGAAATATGAATACTCTTCAAACAGTTTAGTTTCCTTTTCTGAATATTTTGTATTGCAGAAAAAGACTAATAGTGGTGGTCTATTAGTTCAAACAATTATTCATTACTTCAGATACTAAAGGCCGTAACCTTAGTCCAAGTATTACCCAAAGGGTTGCATTAGAAACAAAAAAGAAGGGAAGTAAAGATTAGGTCTAATTTAAAGGAAAACTCCCTTTTTGTTAGGTTTTACTTATCAGCTTGCTGTTTCTAAGTTTCTTATATTCCTGTGGCTCTGTTTTGTTAAGGAAGGGGCAACTTTCCTGGTCTTTGGTAAAGCCCTTAGTATAGTTTATGACTACAAATCCCAGAATCCTTCCACTGTAACAGGTGAGCTCATTAGCAGCATTGGCAAAATTAAGCAGTAGTAATGATCTGCCCAGGTGAGAGTGCTGCCAGTAATCCTTTAGCTACTGGAAGACAATATTGTGATCCCCCTTACCATAAAAGGTTGAATTTATGCAGAGAGGATTAAACCTGGCATTTCTGCCTTAGCCAATCAGATGGTTAGCAATCCAGAGTCAGGAAATCTCATATACATACACCAGAACATGCCTTATGTTGCTATCACAAACATATTGTTGCTAGGGACAGTTTTATTTTATAACACAGGGTTGCAAACAAATAGAAAATAAAAAAATAACAGATAACATTAACAGATAAGCTCAGCACCTTGATGACATCATTTTTGTTCATGCTAATGAAAACTTTTAAAAATGCCATAGAAAGTGGAATAACCCTTTTAAGAGGAACAACACACTGATTTTCACTTTTCGGGGTGTTGTTGGGATGCCCCATTGTGTGTATGCCCCTAGGTCACTCACCTTCATATTGCTCCCACAATGCAGACTCGGACGAGAACGCACACCCTGATTGGCTGAGCGGCCTGTTAAACCAATCGGCATGCTCGCTTTTACTCGACTCCCTTCAGTGCCACTGATAACTAAGCCATCTGGAAGGCTAAGTACCTGAGCAGTGCCAAAGCGTGCTGCTGGCTGGATCCCCCCTCCTAGCCGTCACGTGCCTGCGCCACCCATTCAGAAAGGCAGGATGGGGGTGCGTGCACGGTTAGAGGTGAGCCAGGATGCGGCCGTGCCACATATGAAACATGGTGAGGGCTCCGGGACAAGGTGAGTGAAATGGGGCTAGTGGGGGAATTTACACAGCGGGGCATCCCACTTCAGGATCCCCCAAAGAAGTGAAACTCAGTCATTGTTGATGATTACTGATACATATACGTAGGATGTTATTTTTATCCTGGACACTATAGACATTAACAGGATGTCAGAGAAATGCCTTATATCATGATGAGGTGGCTTGTGTTCTAAAATCAGTTCACTTTATGATCTGTTGATGGCTGCTTATACTGTATATTACTTTAACTAAACTGTTGGTATAGCACTAAAGCCTTTTAATGCCTTTTAATGTATTTTCTAAACTTCACATTTAGTCAACACATGTCAGAGATTTGGATGATTTTGAAAGGTTGGCGCTCACACACACATCTGCACCCACACATGAATAAGCATTTAACAAAATGTTGTGTTCTGAGACACTAAAGACTCCAATCAGCAGTTGTTGCCTATATCTACTTTGTATAATATAAAAGATAGTAGTATCAGATGATTGTTGTTAAGTTTAGCCTAAAAGATGGACAAATGACAAAAATAAATGATACCAAACCCCCCTTTTTGCTTCTCCTCCTTATTGCAGTGATTACATTTTATTACCAAATATTATACATAGTTAACATACCCATATTATTGTGAAGAATGAAAATCCACAACTGATAGACCATACAGTGTATTATGACGGTAAGGAAATCTGAATAATAATGATGTTGGATATGTAGCATATAGCATATGTGTGCTGTCTTTTTTTTTTTTTTTTTTTTTTATATATACTAAACTCTTCTCACCGTCATGTTAAGCTTAAAGCGGTCCTTCACTCTGAATAAGAGTCTATCTTATATGTTTCCCACACCCTGCACATATGTACAGATTGCTCACATTAAAAATCATCCTACCTGCATCTACTGCATGTTATGAGCCTTTAAACATCCAAGATGGTGGCTCATGGAACATCAGGCAGCCTGCAAACAGGAAGTGCCTTCTGACTGTGCTGTTCTGCTGACCTTTTCCTGACCCCAGCTCTGCGCTGTCTGAGCAAAGCACAGCTATAACCCGCCCCCCTGTATTTTATCCCACTCTCCTTTCCTCGGTAAGTGTGATGTTTCTGAGTCAAGATGGCGGCGCCCGTATCCTAAAGTCTTTAACAGAGTTGCAGCCCAGTGGGGGAAAGAATAAAAAGTGATTAAAAACTTAAAATATATTCATTTTAGATGCTGGCGAATCCTTTTTTAAGGGTTTGGGCTTTTCAGTAAATCATGGTGAAGGTCCGGTTGAAAGTGGATGTCCAGTATAAATTCCCCCCCCCCCCATACTGCCACCCTCCTCTGACCCTAAGGCATTCCCGGGGGGTTACAAGAAAGACAAGATCTAGCATGGCTACAGGCGATCCAGTGACTGATGCACAGACTGTGCAAACAGTGGCTTTACCTGCAGTGTGTGCGCACCCGCCCACTATCAGAGTTGCATCCTGGGCAAGGTAAGGAGTTTTTTTTTGTAACCTTCCTGTCCTCCCTCAGCGTCAAGACTGGGTTTCCACTTTAAAGTGGACCAAGATCCAGGATTTTGACTATCCTGAGTTTTGGTCCTTACCCCTGGGGCACCCTGTTCAGGGGTGCCACCCTGCATGAAACCCCCCAGGACGCCAAGACCAGCTCACCTCTTCCTGGTCCCACGGTGCATCTAAGAGCAGCGGCTCTGAGCGCCCTGGCGGCCGCATCTCCCGCTTCCCTCTAACAGGGAGCTTGCCCGCGCCGGCCATTCACAAATGCGTGGTACGGGCACATGCCCTGCTAGAGGGATAGCGGGATGCGGCCGCTGCTCTTAGTTGCGACGTGGGACCGGGAAATGAGGTAAGTGAATGGGGCAACCTAAGAGGTTTCACACAGCTGAGCATCCCGATTTTGGATGCCCTGGGGGGGGGGGGGGGAAATCGATCGGACCGGGTTTTGGTCCATGGGTTTTGGTCCACTTTAAAGGAGAAAAGTGATTAAACATCTGTAAAATTTAAAGGAATATGGCAGGTAAAGGCAATTGTTAGACCATTGTGTTGGGCTACGTTTGGCACTGTCCTCAACTGTCTTCTGTTTTTAAATGGAAGGAAAGGCAGAGATAGCTAGGTTTCCAGTTTCTCCTCTGAAGCACATGCGCTTGGCCCTTGGCTCTGTGATGCTGCATAATAATCAGCATAACAGGCGATACATTCTCATCACCCTGGCTGTTTTTCCTCTCTCCCAGTGTCCACAGTTTGATGATGCAGAGCTTTAGACCACCAGCTTATCCCTATTATTGGTGGTCTACGCCAAAGGAATTCAGGAGATGTGCCACTACTCTTTGCCTTGTTTCTACTTTCAGGAGCATCTGTGTTCTGACAGGAAGGGAGAGCACAGCCATGTTGAGGTGAGCTGCTGAATGACAGGTTATGCACTTTGCCTACAGTGTCCCTTTAAATGCTAATATATATATATATATATATATATATATATATATATATATGACTGAAAAGCACAGAATGATGGATGTCAGCAGAAAGGGGCAGGGCCAAGCAGCCTGACAGGTAAAGCTCGATTCAGCACCGTTAGTAAATGCATTGCAGACGGTTTTAATAAAATAAAACCTGTTTACTCACATTTTTTCCCCTTACTCCAGACCTTTTTGTGCGACATTTTGGAGGGGGAAATATATCCACGGATGGGTTTTGATGATCCATCATTTTACTCCTGCTAATGACAAGAGTAAATTGACTACTTCACTCAGGGGCATAGCTGGAGTCGAGGGGCATTCATGTGTCCCGGGTGCAGCAGGTCAGGGGGCTGAACACAGGTGACACAGGTGGCCATGCTTACTGCCCGGAAATCTCAAACTTAAATATATATTTTCTCTGCTTTGCGGAGTTCATTTGGTAAAATAAATAAAATAAAGAAACATTGAACATTAGGAGCTTTAGGGCTTTGTGAATATATGGTCTATGTAGTTGCCTGGGCAATCCCTTTAAACACAAGTGTGTTACCAGTTACATGCCACAAGGTGGCACCATATAACTGTATATAATTGAGCATACTGTAGTGCAGTGAAGGCAAATTATTGATTATGGGCACCAAAGCCTTCATATATAGGATAAATATAGAGAATATACAGCATAGGCCATAAGAAAAACAATATCCTAAAGCACATGTAAGCTACACTTCTAGAACACATAAAATATTGTATGTATGTATTATATGTGGCACAATAGGGTTGATTCAGAGCCTTTTTTAGGAGCAAAAAGTGCCATTCATTTTCATTGTCTACCTGGGGGTTGATTCAAAAGCAGGTGAAAATGTACATCCAGTTGCGAGTTAGGCCCTTATTTAAGAAGGGATAGCATCAGGTAGTGGCTGGTTAATGACAGGTAGCGACTGGTGAACGCCGGACACGGCACGCAATTACACATTTATCAAGCAGAATCTGTTTAGCGACTGGGATAGCACCATGTAGCGTCTGATTCATCATTTTCACAGCCTCAGCGAACAGCGCCGGTGTTCAGCCTTGCACAGCGCCAGGTATGACCTCTCGCTACCTGTCACTCTCCTGTACATTTCAATGGATGATCCTTTTCTTCTCTTTAAACAGGGTTTTTTTTCCAAAAAATCACAAATAATTCTGTGACCTCTTCTGGCATTGAAAAAGCGTTTTTTCCACAATTTTTTCATTTTTTATATATTTCTTCAGAAATGACATTACAGGTCTGCCATTAAAGTGTTCATGTTACAATGTTGCTACAATGTAATTCCATATGTTTTCGCTTTGTTACTAGTGGATAGATGCTGGAAAACAGACTTTAAACACACCGCCTCCTGCGCTCTGGGCTTCAAACAAATATTTTTCAGCGCCTGAGTTTTGTGAGGCTGTTTTTTTGCTGAATATGGTCGCTATGACCAGTCGCTACCATGCGCTCCCATACAGCGCTGTACTGGTCAAATAGCGACTCCTCACAATGTATTCAACATTACTGAACAGCGACTGAGTCGCTATGAAGTAGCGACTCACGGCCGAGCACAGCGACTACTAGCGGGCGCTCTGAAAATGCCTGCTACAGACGCTCATCTGTCGCTACCTGGCGTTGGTGATGAATCAGCATGCCCGTTTTCTCATTTGGCTCTGAATCAATCGACCATTATAAACTCCTTTTTTTGGGACGGGGGGGCAATCGGGGGGGCAATCCTTTGCCACCTTGTGGTGAATGACTGGTAACACAATTACTGTATATTTAATGTTTTATTCTGTTGCTATCTTGCAACAGCCATACAGATTGCTTCACCATTGTATATTCACATAAAATCTTGCTGAACCTCTATTTTATTTAGTCTGTATATTTTTAGCTGAATCATACGTGTTATTCAAGGGCTTTTGTTTATTAAAATGTGATGAAAACAACATTTCCATCACAACATGCAATCGTTAATTACATCTTGGCGTATCCTCCTTCTGTTCTCATAGCCATATATTATTCCAGCCCTCCTGTTCTCTCTACCCCGCTGCTATCTACATCAATAAAGAGTGAATCACAGCACAGATCAACTATCCACCCCTTAATCCCACATCTTCACTCCAACCATCTTTCACTTTGTTACTGAGCTCCTTTTGCTTTTCTATAAGATGAGATCTAGCATAGGAAATGTGTGAGATTCCAGTAAAGAAATAAACATATTTATATAGGGAATAAAATACCAAAATGTAATATGTATGACCACAAAGTGCAGGGCATGCTCTTAAGCTGCGGCGAGAAATAGCCTACATCATGATTTCTCTTCCCTAGTGCTCTTCCTGCATTCTATACATAATACAGCATCACCAAGAGACATAGCCGACTGGGAGCCAGAGAGTTAGGCTGCTCACACCTAGCGATTGTGGGGCGACCATGCTTCCAGGGCAAGCACCCTGCAATCACTGGTGTTCCATGTGTGGAGGGCATTTTACATTGCGATTTCCATTCAATTAATCGCTATCACAGCCGCCTTCAAAATGCTGCAGGCAAGGATTGTGGGAGGTGCTGTGATTGCCCTGCAAAGCAAAAAGTTGATGTGAAAGTGCCCGTAGGTTAAAGTGGACCAACACCCAGGATTTTGACTATTCTGGGTTTTGGTGCCCCGCTGTGTAAAACCCCCCAGAAACCCCCCAAAACTCACCTCACCACGCTCCCACGTAGCCACGGACAAACGGGTGACAGCTGCGGACAAGACAGCACGTCCGCCGCCGCCTCCCGCGCGCCCCTTTAACAGTGCGCGCGCCCGCGCCGGCCATTCACAAACGGCCGGCGCGGGGGCGCGCACGCCTAGAGGGGCGCGCGGGAGGCGGCGGCGGCCGCTGCCGTCGCCGATCAGGTGAGTTTTTTGGCGCTTTTGGGGGGGGGGGGGGGTCCCTCACCGCGGGACATCCCGATCTCGGATGTCCCGCGGTGAGGGAGGTGATCGGCCCGGGAATCTTATAGATTCCCGGGCCGATCACCCCTGGGTGTTGGTCCACTTTAAAATATTCCCATGTGATTGCAGGGTGATCACAAATGCCCTGCAATTATGCCAGTGTGAAAGAAGCCTTAGAAAGCTAATTACCAATAGGCAATACCCTGCCACAGTGAGAGGTTGCCTCAGTCACTGCTCATCTCGTACTCTTCTCCTTGACCCCCCCTTTTTTTTTACTTCTTTCTCCTTTCTTCTTTCCCTCCCTCTCACTTTCCTCTTTCTCCGCACCCCTCCTTCCTCCTTCTTCCCCCTTCGTTCCCCCACCCCCCCTTCCTTTCACATCCCCATACTTAGCCCACCCCCTTCCCCCTCTCCCTAGTCCAAGGCAGAGGGATGGCGATGGGGAAGGTCGTGGACCTAGTGGGATAGGGTCATCCAACCCCCCACAGGCCCAACACTACACATGCGCTAGCAGGCCATGGTGCTAGGAGGTCATGTTGCTTCAGAAGGCACGCCGGAGACAGGCCATGATTAAGACAAGTATATGCGTGTAATGGAGAAACAATTGCTGTATAAGACCATAGAAAATGTTATTACGATGTAAAACTGAAACTTTTTGTATCACACAATGTTTTTGCATTTCCTTATATAAAAAAGTACAATAAAAAGATTGAAACAGAAAACAAATGACCAATGTGAAAGCAGTATACAGGAGTAAGTTTAGATGGCCAGGCAGATGTTTGCTAAGGTAGAGATCTGAAGTGAGGGTAAAAGGTCAGTGTACTTGCATGTGCAGCTAAACTCTACAATGGGCTATCATGGAAGGTGCTGCTGCTCTTAAAGAGCCCTTACGCTGGGCCCTATAGCCCAATGCACACCATGGCAGGGCCATTTCCTGTCCTAGAGGCATACTGTTTTGGTTTGCCCCATAATATAAAATAACTTTGTGTCCCCATAAACTCACCTTCTGTTTAGCCATGTACCCAGTGGCACCCCTGATGAATCAGTGACTTAATGGGGTCCCCAGGGTTTCACAATGCAGGGCATACCCTGTAAGCCCGTGAAGGGAGATCTAAAGCGAGGGGGGCCTGATATGGTGGCTGACACACTAGGTCAAGAGCTTGATCCCTTAAATAAATTGTATATGTATATATCTAGTATGTCCCATCTAGGGTTAACTGTATGGAAGATAGTAAATCCAGGATAGCTGTGTTGCCTAGCAGGGCATAGTCTGCTAAGGAGTTTCTAGGGAATGACAAGCCTTTCTATAGAGCCACCTGCCATTCCTTTTCTGATTTTTCCTTTGGCTCACAGGTGCCATGTCCAGCCCATATACTGGCATATAAGGTGTATAGTGTCTACACAGCAAGATGGAGGAAGCTTTGGACTGAGAAAAATCTGAGGCCTACTGGCCGCACTGGACTTGATATGGTTTCATTTGAGGTAACACTGCCTATTTTGCTTTGTGTAGTGGTAGTAGGTCACCTGTATAGTGAGGGGGACCTGTTGTTTTGTCAGCGCCCAGACGGCAGGATTTAGGTTATGTTATGCGTGTAACGGCTGTTCTTTATTTTATGCCTCGAAATAATAGCCAGCAAGCCTGGTTCTAAACTAAGATCCTTTGTCCCTTTCTCTGGCTACTGAAAATGGTCTACTGCTAAAGAGCTAAAAACCGCCACAACCCAAATTTCGTCCCCTTGTGCACCCCATCACAAGGCCACGTCGAACTGCCAATTTACCCATAGAAGGATGTCATCCCCCGCATCTCCGGTTTTCTAAATGGCTGTGGGCAGGAGCATGCGCAGTGGGTGCCAACCCTGGGGGATTCACACAGATTTGGCTAGCGGCCAGCCCTGGAGTATTTTAGCCTCCAGGACTGTGCCACAGCTAAAATACTCCAGCTTTCTGTGTGTACCCTTGTGCAGGCTTAGATTTCTCCAGGTATAGGATGGTAGGCTACTGAGGGTGAGGAACAATAAAATGTCACTACCA
Source organism: Gastrophryne carolinensis (assembly GCA_027917425.1). Classification (NCBI taxonomy): domain Eukaryota; kingdom Metazoa; phylum Chordata; class Amphibia; order Anura; family Microhylidae; genus Gastrophryne; species Gastrophryne carolinensis. The sequence continues at coordinate 148,297,842 of CM051235.1, read as the reverse complement.
CCATAGTAGCAAGTGCTACACCACAAACCCAATAAGTGTTAAGCAGAGTGGCAGCAGAACCCCCAGAGCCGATATTTATATGCAGAACACAGGGGGATCTCTTTAAAACATAAATCAATGCACTTTGTGGAAGGCACGACACTGACCTTTGCAAAGTACAGGCTGGGAAGTGTGCTCTTATACTCACCCGGGCTCCTAAACTCTGCTCACGATCATCTGCATCTCAGACAGATGACATAGACATCACATGACATCGATAGATGTCATCGCCGATAACGCTAGGCTGGACTGTAGATGATGGGAAGCAAAATGAAGGAGCTGGCATGAGTGTGATGCTATGCTTCTTAGCCCCATTCCGTTCACTTAGCTGGGCCTCCCTTCTCCACCAAACTTCCGCAGGACATAGCAGGGGTTTTAAGATACCCAAGGAAGGCAATCCAGCAGGGGGTGCAGGGCTCAGAGCCAGATGGCAAGAGCAGTAAGTTTGGCCCCCCTGCTTTTTTTGAGCCTCGGGTGACTGCACTGCTGCACTGCTCCATGTCTCTATGAAGAAAAAGAGGTGGGGCATGTAAGTGTGGCTGCAGGGTGGGGGCGGGGTTGTAAGTGTGGCTGCAGTGATGCGTTGTGGGGGTTGTAAGTGTGGCTGCAGGGTGGGGGCGGGTTTGTAAGTGTGGCTGCAGGGTGGGGGCGGCGTTGTAAGTGTGGCTGCAGTGATGAGTTGTGGGGGTTGTAAGTGTGGCTGCAGGGTGGGGGCGGGTTTGTAAGTGTGGCTGCAGGGTGGGGGCGGGGTTGTAAGTGTGGCTGCAGTGATGAGTTGTGGGGGTTGTAAGTGTGGCTACAGGGAGGAGTGAAGGGAATTAAGTTTAGCTGGGGGAGTGGGGGATGTAAGTGTGGCTGAAGGGGGAGTATAAATGTGGCTGTGGCATACTTCCCAAGTGTCCCTGATTTGGAGGGACTGTCCCTCTTTTGAGTCCATGTCCCCCTTCCCTGGTTGTTTTTATTTGTCCCTCTTTGAGGTGTAACATGCAGATCTGCATCAATAAGTGATTAATGTGCCTATTCAAAGTGCTTATATTGTTTTAACTGTTACACCCTATCTCCTATCCATCAATCAAAAGTCCCTCTTTCCCATCCTGAAAAGTTGGTAGGTATGCTGTGGGGTGAGTGAGGGGTGTAAATGTGGCTGCAAGGGAAAAGTGGTGATTTCTAGTACATTTCATAGACTTCCTCACTCTAGCATGCTAATCATCGGATTGGCTATGGCATGGGTGGCTGGTTTTAACCCATTCTCCTGAATTTCAACTTCTTCAGTTTGGAACTATCACTTGTGTTCCATTAGCAAAGGTTAATGTCCAGGCTCTCAGCTGGATAGGTCCTTCGTCTGCTTAGACTTAGCCAAAGCTGCTAAAAAGTTAATCTGGAGGAATTGTGGGATTTGTAGTCCATGTTTTTTACTCAAGGCCATGAAAACCACTCCCACTGTAGCAAAATAGAGTCCCAGAATAATGAGATTCATGGAAACAGCATGCTGATATGTAAATCACAGGTATGAGGGCACAATCCTAACACATTTTACATTCCAAACGAGGAAAATAAGGCAAAACACCAAAAACCTGACAAAAGGAGTTTTCTTTTAGGCCGCATGGGAATCTATATTTGCATTATAAGAATATATATTTGCATGGTGTTGAATCGACCCTAATATCTATTTTTTTTATTTGGGGGGGGGTGTTATGTGGCTATTTTTGGTGAGAATTTGATCCTCCTTAATTTTTGAGTCAAAATTATCACTTTACCTTAAAGTTCAAAGCAAATAGTTCAATGGGTTACCTGAGCCTGATTTCTGCATCATTTATCCAGCTTTCATTCAGCCTGTTTAATATTTCTCAATAACAGCGAACTCTGTCCTCTTTGCAGGGCCTCCTCAGCAGAAGATGAGGGTCACTTCATATGTCAAATCATTTCAGATACACTGAAAAATGAGTCGGGGGGGAAAAAAGGAACAATTTCTACAGGGTTTATTATGGAATGGAAACTGCTGGTAAATGAAAGGTGCAGCTCCTGACAACCAGCTTGGAGTAAGCACAAAGTAGGCCAATTTAACCCTTTGCCTGGAATGCCCCTTTAAAGCAGACCAACACAATCTGGCAGGGGGGGGTGTTGCTTCCCGCTTGTGCTGCCGCTTTAGGAAATCATGGGTCATCCAGAATGCTGAAGCCCCCCCGCACATAACCCGGGGGGGGGGGGGGGGCATCGGTTGACTTTACCTCAGTCAACCGATAAGAATAAAGCTCCGCAATTGGCCGCCCCGTGCTTGAGTGGGCAGGACATTCAGTGGGCGGAACTTCATTATCCACGTGATTGCTGGGCTGGATTCTCATTGGTGGACTGAGGTAAAGTAAGGATTATGGGTGTTCTTGTGGGTTACTGTCTATATACTGGCGGCGCCAGTGGCAACCAACACCCGCGCCGTGGACTATGTTGGTCCGCTTTAAGAACCAAAGCTGTCATGGGTTCAAAGGTGGTAACCAGCACAAAATATAAGGTTCCTGAGGCAGTGGCACTACGTTGGTCCCAACATTTGTTAGAATTCCACAATTCCTTACACTTGTAAAGCACAAAGAAATTCGGATGTGGTTCTCATGCAATCAGTGTGCCATGCCATGCATATTAATAATCATGGCTCTGCTTTCACACAAAGCTCGGGAATAGGAAGCGACTGCACCCCAAGTATCTCTTTAGATCGGGGTGGGCAATTATTTTTTCCATGGGGCCACATGAGAAACTAAAGATATTGTGGAGGGCCGGGCCAAAAGGTTGAACTCAATTCTGAATAATATTTATTGTATTTCTTTATAAAAAGCAGTAAATAGCATTGTTGTGACACGCTGGTACGGGTATATGTAATAGTTAAACAATGAAAAAATGAGGTTGCCTTACAAAAAAAAAACTACCTCCTTCTCCTCCCCTGGTTGGGCTCTTCTTCACTGTTGGGCGCCTGTCCGTCCCTCTTCGCAGCAGGTCGGCGCCTCCCGCACTGTAATTGTGCAGCCCAGGCTATCACTTAGGCCGCAGCCCATTGGCCGCTCGCAGGACCGGATTATGAGAGGGGCGCAAGGGGCACGCCCCAGGCCCTCCACCACTTGGCCTGCAAAGGGGGCCTCCACCAACCTTTGGGTTAAGGTCTGGTCCAGGAGGCTTTTCAGCCTTTGGTCGGACGGGCTGCAGGGTCAGCAACAAAGCTATCAGCGGTAGTGGGGGCCCCCTTGCCTGGGCAAGCCTTTTTTTGTTTTTGCAAACCTGCAGCCAAAGCCACCACAGGGCAGGACAGAGAGTCTAGAGCAGCAAAGCCGCCGTCAGCAACGCTACAGTGATGGGTGCATGCCGAGCTGTCAATCGGCGGCTGCTCACTGCACATAAGCCACCAAGCACAGCCGCTGGCAGCTCAATGCAGGAAGCAGTTTTCTGCTGGACCAGTTGGGCAACTACACTACACCCTGCCCAGAATGGTAAAGCAGGAGTTCCCGAGCAGCACGCACCCGCACAAGAGTGGCACCACGGACTGAATCTGCCATTCCATTAAGTAGCCGAGTGCCAGACAACCACCCATCAGTTACTTGGCTGGACTATCATTTTAAAAGGAAGAAAAATACTGTATCTGGGGCTTCCACCAGATTTTGTGCCCAGAGGCCTCCACCACACTAAATCCGGCCCTGGTCGCTCGGCTTGTCGGGTCTGGCGCGTTCTCCCTTTCCTCACTCCCTTGCAAGCAGCACGAGCGGAGGGACGCCAAATCACCGGCCCCGGACTTCGCCAGCCAGCTCAGCCGCACACCAGGGGTCGGGGGAGCCGCTCACTACCCGGGAATCGCTTACAGGATGAGGTGGGTCAGGATTTCTGCTGGAGCCCCACTAACATGCGACTGTTCACGCCGCCATCTTATCCATGCCCCTGATCCTATAGCATAGTGAGCAGTGGGCAGCGGGTCATGGGCCGGTCAGAACCAAAGGGCCGTATGCGACCCGAAGGCCGTACAATGACCAGGTCTGCTTTAGGTGCTAGTCTGGGGATGGGAATGGCTGGCTCAGTGATACTGTGGGTGCAGACGCCGCGGGAGCCAGGGCAAAGGTGAGTTTTGTAGCGAGCCGGGGGGGGGGGGGGGTGTTGACACAGCAGGGCATTCCATTTTGGGATGCACCAGATGCAGGGTTTTGTTACACTTTCCAAAAAGACACAGGCAGCCAAAAGAACTTTACATCATATTAGTTACATTAGCAAAAGAAGTTTGAACAAAGCTGAAGGACTCCATCTGCCTTTTTGGAGTGTTCTTAATAAGTGACAGGGCGGGGTTATATCTATGTCTCCCACCTTCCTGTGCCCTAGCAGAAGAGTGGCACATCAATCTGTGAAATCACCCAAAATATAATGACAGGAGAGGTACAGTAGGGTTGATAGTTAGTGCACATTATGTAAATTTCTATGAAGGATATGCTGTAACTTAGCCAGTTTTTAACTGATATTTCTGGAACCTGACTGGTGTCAAAGAAAAGGACACTAAACCCTTTTTAATTGTGACAGCTGAGAAAATGCAGCCTAAGCAGTCAGTGATTTCAGTATTCTGGCAGTCAGTAACGCTCTGTGCCTTCCTTGGCAAAACACTTGGCATGTTACGGGGGGGGGCAAAGCCACTGACATCTGGGTGTCATAAACTGTTATAGTTACAGCTCCTGGAGATATTGACTCAGGCTTTCTCAAGTTAAAGCTATTGGCTTTAGTAGTATTAAAATAAAGCTTAGTATATAAACCTATATTTATCTGTTATGCCATAAATATTTATAGGGCAGTTTTATTTCAAAGTACCCTATAATGTCACACTTCATTCTTGGAGGGCAGAGATAATGGCTTTAATGATATTTCTTTACAGAGAGGTGTCAAAATGAAATGGCAGAAGCAGCCGGGAAGTCACTGCCAGACTTACTTGATTGGAGGTTTATTACTAGCACAAATTTTAGGTTTATGCAACATTAAAAAGTAGCAGCTTATTTCGCTGTGTAGGGCTGTCAAATACTCACCCAGTGACCGATCTGGCCATGTTATAGATGCTCACGCCCTGCTTCTTCTGTACATTGAATTGGTTGTAGTGTGGGGATTTTTGTGTGTGCTTAGGAAATAGTTAACATCAGTTTGCTTATGGCCGTTTCTAGTCCCTGGCAAGCTGTGCCATTGCCCGCAGCAGGGGGTGCCAATGACTGCTGAGTTTTGCCTTCTGGCACTGGGTGCAGCAGTCCCTGCAATGTTCTGTTGTGCTTGTTGGGTGCCTTAAATCCCCCATCTGTCATCTCGTGGGACACATGTGTGGAGGAGGAAGGTGTGGCACCAAAAATCAGCCTGGGATTTTGCCAACCCATTGCCGGCCCGAGTCATCCCTGCTGTGGCCCTGCCACCCCACACAACCATGATGCTGAGGCTATAGCATTGGGGGCTGGGGTTCCTTGGCTTGTGGGTACAGTGGGGCTGAGAGGGAGACTAAGCAGTCAGGGGTTGAATATGGGTGTTAAAGTGGACTAAAACCCAGGATTCTGACTATCCTGGGTTTCGGTCCTGGTCCCCAGATCAGGGGTGCCATGGTGTGTGAACCCCCCCCCCCCCCACCATATCTCCTCCAACTCACCTCTTCCAGGACCTATGTGCATGCGAGGCTGCTCGTCCAATCAGCGCGCTCAGAGCTGCTGATGGCAAGGCATCTAAGCCCTCATCTGAGACCAGCGGCTCCGAGCGTGCTGGCGGCCACATTCCCTGCTTACCTCTACCAGGGAGGGTGCCCACGCCAGCCAGCTACACGGCCTGCTAAAGGGTTAGCGTTGGACCGGGAAACAAGTTAAGTGTATGGGGCAACCTGGAGGGTTTCACACAGTGGGGTATCATGATTTTTGCCAGGAACCTGTAAACCCTGATATTTCAGCCAATTCTTCAATTTAAAAATGGAAACCATTTAGAACAGCCTGATGCAATGGTGTAACAATTACCTTAGCTTGCAGCAGCACTTAATTAAAATTAAAATTAAACTGGTTTACATGGGTTTTAGCCCACTTTAACAGGCTGTTTTCCAGAGTTGACTGCTTTTAGAGCTTTTGTTTTTATCCATACAGTTCCCACAGGATGGTGATGATGGCAGTGGAAGCCCTGGAGAGCTGGTCACCCTGGCAACAAGAGGAGGCATGCGTTTAACTAAAGGTGTGTCGGTAGAGAGATGGAGAGTAGTAGTACCTGGCATAGGCTTTACTATGATGGTGTATGTCTGCTTTAACCTCTGAAATGATGTGTAATATTATGGTGAGAATACATACCAAGTCAATTTTTTAAGTGCACATAATACAAAATAAAATGTAAGAAAATCTGGAAAGGCTTATAAAGTGAATGTAATTTTTTCATCCAATTTGACCTATGTAATCTATCTAAGAGCTACAGACCACATATTGGATTGGTTTGATCCAATCTCTTAGATCACGTAAGGACTTTTGGGTCTATTCCATATATTAGATAATATTAAGTTAGATCAAACAAACAAAGGTGTGTGTGTGTGTCTGTACAAATTAACCGGAGAGGCATCTGAAAGAGGAATGCATGGCCCCACATAGCGGCAGTGATATCCCGATCCTGGGACTTGGTACTCGTCTGCTTCCACGTTCCCATATTCCATAGCAGCCATACATTATTTGACTGGAGGGTCACTTTAAAGTGGACAAAACCCTGTGCGTCCAGTCCTGGAATCTCAAGGGGCGACCGCTGGCCTTCCCCCTGGGCTTCCCATATCCGGTGTGCTTTCCCTGGCTTCCACGGCACTGTAAACAATGCCTGCCAGCCACCTATTTGGCATCCCTTGGATGAGGCCAGCCCATCCAATCCCTATTGCTGAGCTCTGTTTCTAACTAGGCCATGTGCCAGGCATTAATATGCGGTGCTGACTGGAGAAGAGCACACACCTGAGCCATTCAGGGGAACAAAATTCAGGGATAGTGAAGATATTGGGCTTTGGTCCACTTTAAAGTGTACCAATTGTCTAAATATAGACTTGCGTTACACAAATCGTATGCTTAATCCTTACCTTAACCGGGCATGCCAATTAGAGATCAGCGAAATTCCTAAAAATTTGATTCAGGTGATTCGCCGAATTTCTCCAAGAAAAAATTATACTTTTGAGAATTGCTCATCTCTAGTGCAATGTGCGATACACACAGCATGGTGGGAGTGGGGGAGGCCGTCCGCCCTGTCAGCAAGAGGCGAAAGCCGACTCCCCCGCTCCCACCGTGCTGTGTATATCGCACAGACACTTACCTACATGCCACCTTCCCCATCGTTCTGGTCCAGCGGCTTGCAAGCCAACTTGCTCCTGCAGCCAGCCACTGGTCCAGAACAACAGGGAAGCCAGTACAGCACACAGCACGATGGGAGCAGGGGAGGGAGACTGCACTGTCAGCGGGTGGCGGAAGCCAACTTGTACAGCTGACAGTGCAGGCGGCTCCCTCCCCGAGCAGGAGAGGAGCTGGGAGCTGGCCACACTGTCAGTTGTGCAAGTCAGCTTCCACCGTGCACACTGGATGCAATCATAGCGCTGGAATGGGGATGGTGGTGAGGTTTTTTTTTTTTTTTTACCCACCGCCCGGGGTGCCAGTAAATTACAGGAAAAATCCGGTCAGCACAAACCCCCAAAAATTTGGATTTGTGACGCATTGAATTTTTCCTGAAATGCGGAACGGACTTGGGTTCTGACGAACCAGTTTGCTCATCTCTAATGCCAATACATGGCCGGCCTTTAGGGCGTGTGAGGTGTGTGGTCGCACATGGTGCCATCCATAAGAGGCGCCAGGAGCTCTGGGACAGCAGGCCTCTATTTTTCACAATATCCCCATCTTTGTCTATTTTTTCTTGCACAATTCTTTTACCTTGTTCTTTCTCTTATTTCATGATCCCTCGTCTTCCTCACTTTTCACCCCCCCCTTTTCATGATGTTTCCACATTTCCTCCATCTTCCTCTTGTCACCTCTCCTTTTTTTTCTTTCTTTCTTTCTCTCCCCCTCCTTCTTTCTCCATCTCCTCCTCCTTTTCTCCAGATTCCTAAGTTTTACCTCTTTTTCTAGCTCTATTCACCTCTGTCGCCTTCTCTTTCTTCTCCACTCCCTTGTTTTTCTACATTCCACTCATCTCAATCTCATTTCCACATTCTCTCCATCTTTCTCTTGTCACATTGGTAGTATCATTCTCTCTTTCTAGGCCATCCTATTTTTTTTCCTCTTTTCTCTTTTTTCCACATTCCCTCCATCCCCTCTCTTTTCGCCCCATCTTCATATTACATTGCTTTTTCCTTCTCTTTTGCACATTTCCTCTTATTTATCTCTAGTCAGTCTTTTTGATGCATTCACTTGCCTCACGTTTGTTTTTCTTTACCTCGTCTCTCTGTCGCCTTCTTTACTGCATTTCCTCTGTTGCTCGCTTTCCATCGTTTGTCTCTGTCAGGTGGTGTCATCCTGAGATCCTCATCCTGCACAGGGTGACATTGACCCTCAGGCTGGCCCTGTGCTGATGCCCCAGAAAGGTACGTACACAGACCACTGACTTTATCTGCGTTCCAGCAATCCTAATTTGTGGCAGCACTAGATTGCTGTTAGGTAGCCACATCTCTCTGTTCCCCCATCAGTACTGATTTGCAGAGAGGAGATATGTGGCTGCTCAGCAGCACCACCTAGTTCTGCTGTTGCTGAAACGCAGAAGGAGGTATATAACCTGACTATTGTGTACATGCACATACTGGATCGGGATGCCACTAAGCGTTTACATTGTGTCTTTTTAGTAAATCTTCATCTTTGTTTTGTATTATTTTCTATTGCAATCCAATGTTAGTTATTTCATGAGATACGTTAGTGAAAAGTTTCTTGCATCAGGTCCTAAGCCTGAGCGACGGTGGCAGTTATAAAAACTACTGTCCAAGCAGTGATTGCTTTCTGTATTCTGGCATCCAGCAAACCTTGGAAGGAGTCAAGCTCTGTGCTTTCCCTAGCAATACACTTGGCATGCTAAGTAAGGCAGGGAAAGCAATCACTGAGCCATCTGGATGTCACAAACTGTTATAATTATAGAGGGAGCTTGTGGGGGTATTGACTTTATTTTATGGAATTTAAGCTATTTACGCTTTTATAGTATTACAATAAAACCTATATTTCGTTAATAAGCTATAAATATTTATACATCTGCTTCTTTTTTTTAAGTGTCCTATAATACTGTCACACTTAATTCATGAATGTCAGACATAATGGTTTTTAATGCTATGCCTTTACAGAGGTGTCAAAATAGAATGGCAGGAGCAGTCAGTACCGGACTAATTTCACATTTCTGGCAGAACTCATTTTAGGTGCATCTCTCACTAATTCTGACCCTCAATCCAGTGCAGGTGCACTTTAGGTAAATAAATTAAAGTGCATTTTGTAAACCTGGTGTTATATCCCCTTTAAACTGGACCTTCACCCTAAATAAGAGTCTAATATGTTTCCCCCACTCTGTACATACAGATTGCCCACATTAAAAATCATGCTACCTGCACCTATTGCATTTTCTGAGCCCTTAAACATCCACGATGGTGGCACATGGAGTCTCAGGCTGCCTGCAACCTGAAATGTCTTCTGACTGTGCTGCTCTGCATTCTAGGATTGCTGACCTTTTCCTGACCCCAGCTCTGCTCTGTCTGTGTAAAGCACAGGCTATAATCCCACCCCCTGCACTTTTGTCTCCTCTCCTCTTCTCAGTATATGTTGCTTCTAAGACAAGGTGGTGGCGCCCGTATCCTAGAGTCCTGAACAGAGTTGCAGCCCAGTGGGGGAAAGAATAAAAAGTAAGTGACTAAAAACGTAAATTCTATTATTTTTGCAGATGCAGGGGAAAAGTCCGGTTTAAGGTTTTTAATTCAAAAACAGTGTAGTGCACTTTTTACACCTGTTGAATCACCTCTTTAATTCCCCTACAGATACAAAAAGTGCCATTCCCTTTAGTTTTCTACATAGCAGATCAATTCAGCAGCAAGTACACTTCTATTTAATTCTTCACCTTAAAGAGGAACATCAGACCTAAAATAAAAAGGGGCTGATCCCCCCCCCCCCAATCAGCCTCTACCTACCTTTTGCATGTCCCTGCTGTCTGCTGTGGCGACATCCGGCTGCTTCAGGACCCGATTCTCACTCCGCCGCCTGCTTAGCCATCGCTAACTGACAAGCACATGTTTAGCCGTGCTCTTCATTGTCCCACATGATCTCGCAGCTCCACAAAGTCTCGCAGGATTTCAGGTGGCTCCATTGCATCCTATTCGTGGACACTGCACAGACGCGAGATCGGGGGCCGCATACAGTGACTGAGGGGATGCAAGATGGCGCCGCCAGTCGGGTGGTAGCCTGGAATCCAAGGGACCCAAAAGATGGATCCTCTGGCGAGGTGAGTAAATACTGCTCAATTGTGAATCTGGATGGGGGGGCAGTTTTAACCTCCCCCGATGTTCCTCTTTAAGTGCACTTTTTTAGGCTAGTACTAAATCGACCACAATTTTTCTACTTGTATTATTGTAAGCACCTGCCTGGGTTTACGATTGGGAACTACTTTAATGAAAAAATCAGAGGTTTCTATTTTTTATGCTGTAAAAGAGGTTAAATCCTGAGGATACATAATAATGTCAGTCCATAGCATATGATAAACTATAGCCCATAACCACATTTTCCTATAGATTTGTGGAAGGTGGCCTGCGAATGCGCGAGATGCCATTTTGTTTTTAAAATTGACCCCAGCAGGAATTAGAAAAAGGTAAATGGATTTTTATGTGCAGCAATCTAAATTGCCCCAGGGAGGGATGCATATAAGCACTGATTGTTGTGTTGGTCTGGTTTGCCATTTTTGACTGTTGGTCCGCTTTAAGGTTATCAGGGGAAACATTTCTGAATCTGCTGGGTTAGTTTAAAGAGAATGAATTGTGTGTTGGCCAATTTCTCCCACAATAGATTGTATGTAATGTTACTTGTGGGAGACACCGCACTATGAATATTAATGTTTGCGCTATTGAAATATTACATTTATTGGAATATTGAAGGTTATTAATCCATCAAATCTTAATAATTCATAGCTCCCTCTGACATACACAAATAGCATTCCACTCTCCACCACATAGAGAACACTTAAAGCGGACCAAAAACCCACATTTATAACTAGCATTCCCTGAATTGCCCCCCCCATGAGGAGTACCTTTTGACAATCTCCCCTGCTCCTGCTTCACTCTGCTCCTCGTTAATACTGCTTGTTTTAGCTTTAATGCCCCATTTCCTCCATTTATTGCCACTGTAGTGAGTGGAAATGATGTCATTGCCACACCTATGCAATGACTGATAGTCTGCAGTCTTACAGGACAATTCTGGAGGCAAAAATATCCATTTCTAGGTCTACACTCTAAGAAGGGATGGGCTTTTATTTCACAAGCTCGGAGGGTTTTGGTCTGCTTTGAATATTTTTTTAAAATATAAACATTTAGAAAATGCAAAAGAATAAATTTCCTTTGATGACTGATAGGTGCATGTACTATAGGCTCGATTCAGAGGCACATTTGTCTGGACTTCCGTAGCTGTCTGTGAAACTTTTTGTGTGTGTTAGTAATTTTGTTTGTTTTTTTTGGTTCATTTTCCATTCGTACGAACGTTCGTATATGCGCTTTCGAAGAACGAAACTAAATCGGATCATTTGCGTTAGTTCGGATCATTTTCCCATCAAAATCTGATATTTTGCGTTCGTTCAGATAACTTACGTTGCTGGGATGGGCTTGCGTCTGATTCAGAGATCTGATTGCCGAGGCACCACCATCCTATTAAACAGTTTCATTTCCGATCCACTTACGGGACCTTTGAGGCCTCGGATTGCTATTGTTGAACATGTTTTGCGGCTATGTGGAGGAGTCTGTGCGCCTTTAGCTCCAAGGCATTGCATGTATCAGCATGGCCAAGGCCATAAATTGTATAGCAATGCATACCTGAATCAATAAATTTCATGTATGCCTTATAGATGCATTTTAATGCTGACCTTAATTAGTCCTTAGCATGTAAACCTTTATTTTCCCACACATCCATATAATTGCTATATTTTTTTAGACTTATGTCCTTTGTGAATTATATTTGGATTGTTGAACTTGAATCTTAATTTAATTTAATTTGGAGTTATTGTTTTAGTTGGTTACCTTTGCTTTGTGTAATTATTTTATATTTGGTTGCAGGAACCGCAAGATGTGCCACTCGCACAACATACAAGCAGTGTTTGGTCCGGATATGTGATTCCTCAGTGTTCTAGCAGGGCATCCAGGGTTGTCCCATGATGCTTTTATATTGCGGAGCTCCGGCTTATTTCGTCAGTTTGAGTCAGGAGAATTATCTGGTTGATGGCTCCTGGGTAAGTTTGCTCACATTCCATCAATCCATTTTCACTGTATGGCAATGAATATAGTTGATGACTCATGTCTTAACCTATGGCTGTTTTTAGCCCTTGATGACATGTTAAACAATATTGTAGCTTAGAATGTGTATTTTATGTTTATTATTTTATTTTTAAATTCATTCAGGGGATTCTGGATATCCGCTCCTGCCCTTGCTCCTGACGCCAGTTCTTTGCCTGCAGAATGCGGGCCAGGAGTTCTATAATTGGGCCCTATGCAAAACCCGGCCGTGGTGGCGAGGGCCTTCGGGCTTTTGAAATCCAGATTTAGGTGTTTGGACCATACGGGGGGGGGGGGGGGGGGGACTGCAGTATGACCCCAACAAGGTTATACCAATAATTTAATTTACGATTTTTAACAGAGACCACACGTGCCATAGTGGCACAACTGAGTGTCAGGGTCCTTCAGTTGGTGGGCGAGATGCAGGAGCTGCGCGACTCGTTGGGGACCACAGATGAAGAATAATGTTCTGTGGCCTGCCATTGCTATGTATTTAGTTTTTTATAGTTGTAAAAATTTAAACTTTGTAAATATTTTAATATTTTATATTTTATGAAGAAAAAAAAATGTTACATTTTTTGAAAAAACATTTTCAAAAAAAGGCCAAACAAAAATGGCATTTGGTATTAATAAAAAAAAAAACAATAAAAGTTTCAGTGTCATTTCATTTCCAAAATACATTAACACAAAATTAATGGGCCCAGAAATATTTAGAGATGAATATTCACATGACCGCGAAGTGGTTTGGGTGAGTTTTAGGGGTCAAACATGGAAGATGTAGGAAAGCGCAAAGTGATTTAGCTAAGCATTGTAGCAGAAGTGAGTGACCCAAATATGTAGGCGAGCACTTTAATGAGTGGGAAACGTAAAGGATTTGTGGGAGGAGACGATGGAAAAAGGGCAAAAACAAAAGCCTACGTTGTAAGTAACATGAGAAAATGAAACGGAAAAGTCACACTGGAAAATGACATCCTCGTACTTGTACTCTGCCGTACGAACGGACGAAAACTTTACAGAAGGATTGCAATGCATGCATAGAATCGCTTGTACACTCATACGAGAGCGGGAACATTTAAAAAAATAAACAGATCGGCACAAAAACAAAAGTCTTTTTTTGTTTCTCTGAATCAAGTCTTATATCCTGCTCTCTGCAGCATTCATGTTGACTTTTAAAGGCATGTTGGATTTACTGTTACAAGTTATAGGCAAATCATATATGTTTGAGCATGTTTGAAACCAAGAAGATGTTTTGGTCACCACAAATCACGAAAAAATGGGCCAATGATAAAAATCCATATAAATATGCAGGTTACTTATACACACGACATCAAGAAATATCAAGCCAGGATTGTTTTTTTTATTTTAATGGAAGGAAAAAAAAACAGGCTCTGTCACCCCTCATAGACTAAAGCTGTCATCCCTGGATTTTGTTTCTATAATGTGAGAATAAACCACAAGCTTGGTGGGAGTTTCAGTCATTTTGGGTATATAAGTGACTTGTCCTCTCATTAACCAATGTGTTTATATGGATTTTTAACATTACACAATTTCGCGATAGTGCTCCTTTAACCCTTTAAGTTCCAGCCTACCTGGAGTTTTTGTCACCTTTCGTTGCCAGACCATTTTGTACTATTATGCGCTCCTCATGTTCAAATGTGATTTTTGAAGGGATTTTCCAGGAAAATTATATATTGTTTTTTTTCAGCATAGTCTGGGCTTTAACATGAAATGTGTCTCAATATTTTTGGGTGAAATATGTGCAAAAAAATTAAAAAATCTATTTTTTACAATTTGTAGTGTTTTTTTTGTAATAAAAAATGTAAGTTTGTGAATAAAATCTTATTGCATGTGAAATCCCAATTTCTTCCGGTTACAGTAGTACCGCATATGTATTGGTAGACACCCTTTCCTGCCCAGGAGACTCCCCCAAACTGAAACAGCGCTTTAGGGGATTTTCAGATAAAATACAACTGTGATATGCGCTATGCGCACCTTGCAGTTTTTCCAGGAAAACAACCCTTTACATTTGAAATACCCCCCACAAATGATATATTCTCTGAAAGTACACTCCTCAAGCTTTCTAGATGTACCAGGCTTGTTGATGTGGCCACAGTTTTCTGGAAGTAATCCCTCAATGTATTCTTTGGTTTCAAAGAGTTTTCCCTAAAAAAAGCAAAAAAAAGCAGAATCAAAGCCGCATTTTCCTAAAAAAACTATATACAAACAAGAAAAAACAAGTATAATCTGAAAAAGCAACATCCCCTGAGTAGGACGATACCCAACATGCATAGCTACTGTCAAGGGAAGAGTTGCCAAACACCCCAAAGTAAAGCATGTGCGTAACGGTAATTTTACTTGAAAATTTCAGCTCTGCAGACAAAGTGCGCACCTTGCAATTTTTCAACCAAAACAACCCTTTACATTTGGAATATCCCCCATAAACCTTATATTCCCTGAAAGTACACATGTTAAGCTTTCTAAGCGTACCCATCTTGTTGTTGTGGGCTCATCTTTCTGGAATTAATCCCTCAAAGAATTCTTTGGTTGCGCAGGGTTTCCCTAAAAAATGTATAAAAAAGCTGAATAAAAACACCTTTTCCTAAAATATAAATATGCAAACAAGAAAAAACAAGCTAAGTCTGAAAGCGCAAGGTCCCCCGAGCAGAACAATACCCAACATGCATAGCTACTTTTAACCCTTTTAATCGACAGCCTACTTGAGATTTTGTCACCCTCTGTTGACAGGTCATTTTTCCCCATTTTGCGCCATGTTTTGCGCCATTTTTGCTGGAATTTTCAGGAAAATTATATATATTTTTTTGCAGCAGAGTTTAGGCTTTAACATGAAATGTTTTGTTTGTAAATTTTATTAAGTTTTTTACAATATTATTAAGTAAAAAAAAATAAGTAAATACATTTTTGTTTTAGAAAATTTCCTCCTTTATCTTAAATAAAAAATGTATTTTATTAAAGAAAACCATATTGCATGTGAAAGCCCATTAGAACGGTACCACATATTTATCAGTAGCCCCCCGTTCCTGCCCAGGAGTCCCCCCAAACTGAAACAAGTACTTTATAACATTTACAAACCATCCACACTACAAAGGGTTAAATCGAGAAAAAAAAATGACAGAGTCCCCCCTCCCGTGGGGGGGGGGGGGGGGGGTACCCCATTTTTTTTAAGTGTTAAAAACCCTTAAAAATACCCCCAAAAAATGACATGGGGTCCCCCTTACCCGAAGTAACCAGCTCGGGACCAGCTATGCAGGGCTTGTAGGAACAGGGCGCAGGGGACAGCTTTTGCACCGTGCGTGGTCACGGGCTCTTCTGCCCCCCCTGAGCTTTGGGGAGGCAGGTAATGGGGGTGCCGGGGGCCAGCCCCCAGCCTTGTGAACTGGTATAGGGGTCTCATGGATCCCTTACCAGTTCACAATGGGGTAAATGTAAAAAAAACACATACACAGAGAAAAAAATATTTTATACCTCCCATCCATCCTGGAGCACTGTGTCCCTTGACAATCATTGGCTTCTGCTCACCTACTGGAAGCCTTTTATAGCTGCTGGGTGACAGAACATAAGGGGTTAATTAAAAAAAAGAACGACATAGGGCCCCCCCTAGGGTTAAAAACCCTTAAAAATCCCCCCAAAAATGACATGGGGTCCCCCTTACCCGAGGGAACCAGCCCGGGACCAGCTATGGGGGCTTGTAGGAACAGGGCGCAGGGGCCAGCTTTTGTGGCACCTGGCCCTGCAGGCTACAAGCGCGCAAAGCCCATGGCCACAGGCTCTTCTGCCCCCCGGGCTTTGGGGAGGCAGGTAATGGGGGTGCCGGGGTTAATGGGTTAATGGCAAGTCACCCGCTAGCTGCAGGTGACTTGCCAGCCCCCAGCCTTGTGAACTGGTATAGGGGTCTCATGGACACTGTATTATGGGGGGGTCACTATATTATGGTTTGAGATGTTTGATGTGTTTATTAGTGTGTGTTGTCTGATGATTATTACTTCTAGGTTTTCTAGTTTTATTATCACAGGATGAAAGAAATGCTTAGTCTTCAAATATTGGCCCTAGTTGAACATCGAATGGAAGAACGGAGAGCGCCTGGAGAATCGTCCTGATGTATACGCTGGACATAAAAGAGCTTGAGGGGCCTATCGGGGCTCACCGTTAGTGGGAAGATTCTAGAGTCTGTATCTATATGTATGTCATCTTGCTGATATGTCTCCTCCCCTTGTGCTCCCCTCTTTTTGCTCCCTTTCCCTCTCCGGTTCCCCTCCCTCTTTTTTGCCCTTTTCTTTTGATATATGAAAATGCCTTGTATATACCGTATTCTAATTGGTGCCATTATTCTGTAGTATAATAGTTTATTATGGTTTTCTGCTGATCATTGTTGGCATGCTAGCCTGATATTTTATATGTCTCTATAACATTGTACTCATATAATATGTATTTAATATGAAGGTTATGGGTAGTGATGGTGTAGCTTATTGCTATTAGTCTTTATATCCTTAAGATCCACCAATGTTTAATTTTGTACCTCCATATGCTCACCTGACCTGCTCCACTCACTGTTCCAGCGCTGCCGGGGACTCCTCTGGTGCGCCGGTCTGACGTTCCCGCCTGCGGCTGCAGACAAACGCTTCTCCGACGTACTTCCGGCCGGGGTGCGTCGGACGGCCACAGCCTATGCTTTGCGTCTGGCGGACCGCAGCGTTGGCTTGCAGCGGTGCGTGGGAGTGGGGACGGTGAGTATATAAGGAGGCAGGATGGATAATATGGCCACTCTCTGCCCGGATAAAGTAACGGGTTCACCGTTACGAAACGCGTCGGCTGGGTTCCGGGGTACTTAGCGCTAGAGGGAAAGCCCTTATCACGGTCATGTAAGATTTGCATATGTTTTGATATAATTGCTTTTTTCTCCACTCGGCTGTCCTCATTATTAGGATAGTTATTATAGCACTTTATTGCATCCTTTGCACAGTAGTTTAGTTATCACTAGCACTTTATATATAGATTCGGGTTAATAATAGGGATATGGTAGTCCCTGTCATGAATTAATATTGGTATGTTATGTTATGGCTTGTACTTGATAACAGCGCTCCCCGGTGGTCATTAGTGTTTTGTGTCTTTTATCTGTTTTTAATCTGTGTGTCATTATGCGTTTTGCTACAATAAATGAAGTAAACATTATCTAAATAGACGTTTGGGTGATGCCGTCTTTTCTCCTGGTGGTTGTGGGGGTTTTTTGGGGCCCCCGTCCTATAGCTTTCATTTAAAAAAATAAAGACACGGACACAAAGAAAAAAATGATCTATATTTTTTTTTTACTCTACGCACCTCCGATCCTGCATCCCTCGCCGCTGTCAGTGACAGATGCCAGGGCGGGTGAGAGGCGAGAAGGCTCCGATCGGAGCCTCCTCCCCTCACATCTGTTCTGCTCCGATCACCACCGGCATCTGACAGCCGGGTACGGGTGAGGGTGTAGGAGGAGCGGGATGACTTCGTCCCGCTCCTCTCACAAAAGGCGGGGCTAGGGGCGGCGGCCATCGCTGCCATTAGAGGAGGTGAGTTCCCAGGAGGGGGTCCTCACCTGAAGCCTGCGGAGCCCAGGGGGGGGGGATCGGAACCCCCCCTGGTGAAGAGAAGATGGGGCGAAGGCCTAGGGGCGAGTAGGTGTGTGAATGACTATATTTTTTAATATTTTTTGCAGTGGTGAAAACGGGGGGGGGGGGGGGGGGGGGGTCGGCCAGTTTCGGCCCCCTCCTGAAGATGGAAGACGCCGGGGGAGGGATCGGATGCCCCTCTAGGAAGAGAGAGGAGACCCCCAGCTTTCAAACAATATCAGAGGTAAGTGTTTATTTTTTTCCATTTTTTAACTAGCAGGGGGAAATGCCAGGCATGTAGTTTCTACGTGCTTGGCACTTAACAGTAGGAGAAGCAACCACGTAGAAACTATGTGCTTGGCACATAAAGGAAGGTTAAAGGAAGGTTAAAAGTTCATTAGGAGTCACTGTAGGGCCCTCGTGTGACCATTAAATGGGTTCTTGTCAAGGCTCACACAGTAAACTTTTAACTCCATTGGATGCAGCTAGACAACTAAAGACTGAAACAGCAGAGATAAATGGTTCTTCCTTTCTCTAAATGATGCCAAGTAAGCACAAATATGATAAATAAGGTGGAGGTGCAACAATGATGGGGCCCCCCTGAGCTCCTGGGCCTTGGTGCGGTCACTCCCCCTGCACCCCTATAAATATGCCCCTGGGGTCACTTTTCCTGGCCTCTCAGATTGGTGGATTGTTCTCGATCTGCATGCTCTGCCAGCATACTATATATAAACTCTTAAACCGGACCTTTAGCATCATTTAATGAAAAGCCCAAACCCTTAAACTATTTCCCAGCATCTAACATTTATATATTTTACATTTATTAGTCACTTATTGTTCTTTCCCCCACTGGGCTGCAACTCTGTTCAGGACTCAAGGATATGGGTGCCGCCATCTTGGCTCAGGAGAAATCACATACCGAGGAGAGGGGTCAAAAGTGCAGGGGGCGGGGTTATAGCTGTGCTTTGCCCAGACAGAGCAGGGCTGGGGTCAGGCAAAGGACAACAATCCCAGAATGCAGAGCGGTGCAGTCACAAGACCCTTCTTGTTTGCAGGCAGCCTGAGACTCCATGTGTCACCATTTTGGATGCTTTGCATGTATTGCCGAAAATGCAGTAGATGCAGGTAGGATGATTTTTAATGTGGGCAATCTGTATGTACAGGGTGGGGGAAACATACAAGATAAGCTCTTATTCTGTGTGAAGGTCCAGTTTAATGCATTGCAAATTCTACTTCTATGTTTTTCCAAATGCCCCCCTTTCCATTTGCATAAACGTACTAATGTGATCTAAAAAAATTAGAATAGTACATGGATTCCATTTGTGGCCTATCTTTTGCTGCTGGCATCAAAGCTTCTAACCTGAGCCTTTTTGGAAAGAGATATAAGGGATGATTCAGCACCAGCAGAATTTTTTTCTCACTTTTATTTGTGAGAAAAAGCTTTTTATCTTTTTTTCTTCCTCTGTGCAATTTCAGCACAATTTTAGCTGTTCAAAAAGTTGAATTTCGCTGAGGAAAAATAATTCTCACAGTGATGAATCAGCCCCTTTTGTACATGCAGAAAAGAGTGTCAGTTTCTTAGTGTTTTTTTCCTGTCTGTAACCATATTGGACAAATCTTTGGATCGAGTTCATATCGCCAATTAGCAGAACAGTCTGTGCACTACCTGCCTTGCTGACCTGAATGTCTGCTGGTGGGTGTGCATAGAGCAGAGGGTACAAGGTTGCCTGCGCAAAAAGGCTCTCTCTTGTTGAATTTAATGGCATTGTGGAATCAGGGCAGTTTCTAGGGGAGAACAAGCCCTGCCCTGGGTGTCAAGATCATTATCTATTCGGGGGGGCTCTATCCCAGCATCCCATTTTCTGAGATAGGGCCAGGGCCACTTTAAGTGGTGGCAGCTATACGCCAGGCTTCTCACCCCCCATTGGGCTTAGCCTTGAGAAGTAGGCGCAGCTTTCTGCCAAGTAAAAGAAACAGCATGGCACAAACTAATATGAGACAGCAGGAGAGGCAGATTTTTTTCTCTCTTCCGAAATGAGACTTTAAAAAAAAAATTTTTTTAGACCTATATGATAGTAGGCACATAGGCATACCACCCAACTTTTGAAAATGGGAAAGAGAGGCACACGCGCTGTGGACAATTTTTCTGCAATTAAACCATGCACTTAGCCATGCCCCTAAAGAAAAACGCCACCTAAGAATTACATAATAATAATGCAGGCAAGCCCCCCCCACACATGCATGCAGGCTAGCCCCCCACACATGCATGCAGGCAAGCCCCCCACACATGCATGCAGGCAAGCCCCCCACACATGTATGCAGGCAAGCACCCCCACACATGCATGCAGGCAAGCCCCCCCACACATGCATGAGGCAAGCCCCCCTACATGAATGCAGGCAAGCCCCCCACACATGTATGCAGGCAAGCCCCCCCCACACATGCATGCAGGCAATCCCCCCACACATGCATGCAGGCAAGCCCCCCCCCACATGAATGCAGGCAAGCCCCCACACATGCATGCAGGCAAGTCCCCCCCTCCACACATGCATGCAGGCAAGCCCCCCACACATGCATGCAGGCAACCCCCCCACACATGCATGCAGGCAAGCCCCCCACACATGCATGCAGGCAAGCCCCCCACATGCATGCAGGCAAGCCCCCCACATGCATGCAGGCAAGTCCCCCCACACATGCATGCAGGCAAGCCCCCCACACACATGCATGCAGGCAAGCCCCCCTCACACCTGCATGCAGGTAAGCCCCCCACACACATGCATGCAGGCAAGCCCCCCACACATGCATGAAGGCAAGCCCCCCAACACATGCATGCCGGCAAACCTTCCCCACACACATATACACATATGCAGGCAACTAGACTGGGGTTAGAAAATGGCCCGGGACTTTTTGGGGCACAGTGAGGGGCAGCCCTCCATTACAGGCAGTGAGGGGCATTCCTCCATTGCAGACAGTGAGGGGCATCCCTCCACCTTCCCCTTAAAGTTGGACACACACACAGCGCTCCTACCTCCTCTCCAGCTAGCAGGCTCCTTCTCTTCCTCTTCCCCTCTGGAGTTCCGCCTACCCGCTGGACCACCAATGAAAAAACAGCAGAAAAAAAACAGCCCCAGGGAAGCTGTACATGCATGCAGGCAAGCACCCCCACACATGCATGCAGGCAAGCGCCCCCACACATGCATGCAGGCAAGCCCCCCCACACATGCATGCAGGCAAGCCCCCCACACATGCATGCAGGCAAGCCCCCCACACATGTATGCAGGCAAGCCCCCCACACATGTATGCAGGCAAGCCCCCCCACACATGAATGCAGGCAAGCCCCCCCCACACATGCATGCAGGCAAGCCCCCCCACATGAATGCAGGCAAGCCCCCCACACATGCATGCAGGCAAGCCCCCCCACATGCATGCAGGCAAGCCCCCCCACACATGCATGAAGGCAAGCCCCCCACACATGCATGCAGGCAACCCCTCCACACATGCATGCAGGCAACCCCCCCCACACATGCATGCAGGCTAGCCCCCCACACATGCATGCAGGCAAGCCCCCCCACACATGCATGCAGGCAAGCCCCCCACACATGTATGCAGGCAAGCCCCCCCCACACATGTATGCAGGCAAGCGCCCCCACACATGAATGCTGGCATTCTCAAGCTCCTTCTCTTCCTCTTCCCCTCTGGAGTTCCGCCTACCCACTGGACCATGAATGAAAAAACAGCAGAAAAAAAACTGCCCCAGGGAAGCTGTGTGAGTGCTTGGTTGCACACTCGGGGGTGGCGAGAGGATGGTGCGTGACACGGGGACAAATTCCCGAAAGCTGGATCGTCCCGCAGAAATTGGGACATTGGGGGGGGGTTGCATAGGGTTTTGTCCTCTGTATTTATCCTATCCATACCATGAGATATTCACAAGCAGTGAGTGAGGACATTCCCAGAGCTGTGGGCTACCCTAGAAGTGGCGCCCATGGATCAGTAGGGGATTAGGTGCCTTGATCAAGGCACCTAACCCCCAACTGCTGCATGGGCACAATTTTTAGGGCAGCCCACAGGTCTGGGAATGTCCTCACTCACTGCTTGTGTTCAGTCATGTCCTGGCCAGGCCAGGGAACCTGAAAATAGATATTTTTCAGCTTGATGATAGATTTCTTTAAATAACATTACAAAAACTTTAAAGGGTTAGAATCTGCTCTGCACCAATGAACAGGGGGCATTGCACAATCATCCCACACCACTTGATTACATTTTTGAGGTTTTCTGTGGCTAAAACCGTTTGCTTTACATCTGGCTTCTTTTGTCCGCCCACATGCCATAGGTCTGAGTTACTTGATCATTTACACACTGGGTAGCCTGATTTTTAAGCACCAGATCCTCTTAAAGTGCACCTATACTCAGAGAGAAGTTTATGTCGTCACCTTCTATCCCCAGCCCTGTTCCCCAAACAGCCTATTTTTTTACTAAAACTTTTGCCCAATATTCATAACATGAACTGGATGCAGTTGGCCATATTGCTCTCTGGCCAAGCAGCCCCACCCTCAGTGATGATGCATTCAGTCACAGTATACACAGCTCATGGGGAGCACTTGGGGAGCACTTCAACCTAACTGCCATTAAAGGCTGATTCAGCACCGTGAGAATTTTTTATCTTCGCTGCAATTTAGCACCATGTTTAGCTGTGCAAATATTTTATAAATCTGCAGAGCTAAAAAAGAATTGCACTGTGGAAAAGATTACATTTTGTTTCTCATGCTTTTTTTGTAAGAATTTTGTGTTAGTGATTTTTTTTCCTTAGTGCAATTAAGCATAATGTTTAGCTGTGCAAATTATTTGAAAAAGTGCACAGCTAAAATGGTTTTCTCACAGTGTTGAATCAGCCCATAATGCCCTTAGTTGTAACTGAACTAATAAGCATATGGCAAGCCATTCAACATAAACTACTTCCTGTTAGTCTTTTTATGAAAATTGGGCAAAGGCTTTAGTAAAGAAAGAAACGCAGGCTGTTTTGGGGCACTGGACTGGGTATGGAAGTTGACAACATAAATTTATTTTCTAAATTTAGGTGCACTTTAATACCACTCGGTGCCAATATTTCTGCCTTAGTGGCACTTAGTGGTATCAGTGGCACTAAAGAGTTGTGCTGGGTGGCACTTAAACAACTGCCGCTCAGGTCCAACAGGTGCTGACACAGGCCGGCCAATACCTAGTACAACAATCAAAGCTAATTGGTGGAGGTTGGGGTCCTTTTTTGGTTCAAGTGTTTGGAAATCTGTGGCATTTTTATTGAATATTAAAAGTCTTAAGCAATATTAAACTATGTTGCGTATTTATATCTTTTAATGTAATGTATGTAACACTTGGATACCACGGAATGAGTGGTGGTGAAGATTGATTGGTGACGATACACACTAATGGAGCTAAAGAGAAGCAAACCTAAAAAATTAGCATTTTAGCCTATTCCTGAATTTTAGCCCGAATCTCTGGTAATCAGTATATCAGTGCTTCATAACTGCGAAGGATTACTTATGTTGTTATAATATACGAAGATGGGGAGATATTGTTTGAAGTTGAACTATTTAAAACTTGAACCCTATCCTTTTAAAAAATATTGAAGAATATTGAACTTTATTTTGTGAAATATTAGGGTTCAGTTTAATACAATATGTCAAGTTCTGGAATATGAGCTTTGGCTCCATACATTTATTTTATTGAAGAATTATTAGTTTTTATACCAATGAGCCTGTGATTGACTGTCCGTTTTTTAAAATATATAAGGGTAATAAGATTGTAAAGGTACTTTCAGGACGGTATTATAACTCTTGATATTTTAATAAAAGCTAATTAGTTAACATCGAGCGTTGTGACTTCCAGCGCCATTCTGTCCAAATAGCAGTCAAAAAAGAGCGCCATGGCAGCAAAATGGCGCTACACTGCACACTTGTTCAATAAAGCCTTTAGCTGCATAACCTTACAGCTTTTCCTTCTTGGTGTTGTCACATCAAAGTTCAGGAATGTACTGCAGGTTCTTTAAAGAAATCTGTCAACAAGCTGAAAAATATCCATTTCAAAGGCTTAAGGCCCCTAAATTAAAGGTTAGTTAACTAAATCATTTTACCAATTCATTTTCTGAAATCTGTCAACAACATATTAAGAGGTAATCAATGATCATAAAAAGGCAACCAGAGGATCCGGGTACATGATTGTTCCTGCTTTAATTTAACATTTCTCTTAGAATGGTGACAGGCGCTACTGTATAGATGAAGTAGATCTTTCACATATGTCGACTATTAAAGTGATTAAATTACAATTCTAAATGACTGCAATTTGTTTTTATGTGCATAGCTACAAACTTCTGATTAAAATTTTAACTGCAGTTGAGATAGCTGACAATTACAAATAGCTGTTTTAGCTGGCAGAAGAGAATGAGCATGGTAATGTCTATCTTGATTGTACTTTTGGCAGCAGAGGCTCATTGCAATCATTTTATTGTGCCAACTGCCACATGGAATCCCACAATTTTAATAAATTACTTTGTCCTGTTTATTATTTTTTTTTCAGAGAATTCTTACCTTCTGGGTGCCGTTTAGGCCTGCCATGTCTAAAATAACTGAAAGACACAGAAATAGTTTTTACCCCCTGGCAATTAAAAGCTTGAACAGAATAAATATTAAGGTGTGATTACTTAGAACATGCCAGAATTATTCACTGACAGCTTAACGGGTTATTAAACACCCCCAAAAAAACAAGAAAAGGGACTCGTCATCTCTTCCGCGATGCACGCCCTGGCAGGTCAAACACTCAGACATCTCCCTTTTTCCAAGAACCATGCCCCTGGTGCTTTGCACGCCATCCCGCCCCTCTTGTAAGTTACACAGCGCTGTCCATTCTTTGAAATGAATAGAGGATGCACAGTGACCAGCAGAGACTGCAGGGCTAAACCAACAGGAAGCATAGCAGCTCTCTGTTGGTTGTGAAGCAGGGAGCGTCCCCCCACCCCTAGTTCTCGGAAAGGTTTCTTAACGGCGGACAGGGCTTAAGTCTGCTGCATAGCAGAGTGTCTGTTTTGTTTGTTTTTTTGGGGGGACTGTATACTTCCCTCTAAACACTGTGAGTGATTGGGGCGAACGGAAGTGACATGGACAACAGTTCTTCAACAGCAAAGGCAGGTTTATTGAGAAAATAATAATAAAAAGAAAAATATCTCTAACTTCAGAGGTTGCAGCAACAATGCAATACATCAAAGTTGTTACTTCACCAACTTAATGCAAGTCCAGGGTTTGATACTCCAGCAAGCTGCAAGTTTGGGGTATCAGGTTCCGCTTTACAGGGCATACAAGCCCTCCGCTGCTCATCCACACAAGTCCAAGTTTTGGGGTTGCAGAAGCAAAGTCCTTCGGCTTAAATTCAGTCTCTCATTTACCACTGAGCAGTACAGCCTGTGCTCCTGCCTCCAGGCTGGTCAACAGCCATAATGACAGGCTCGGTGGCTCCTTTTATTCAGGCTTCCCCTGCAATCAGCCTCATCACTTGTGCAAGGCCTGAGATCAGGGAACAAACCTGTAGAGGACTGGGAAATGTAAGCTGGGTCCTGAAAACCCGGCATGGATTTTTCCATACACTTTACCACAACACTCACAGCAGAAAAAAAGTCCTTGTATGTATGCCGTATAGTATAGTATTTGGTGAAGGAAATTTGGACCTGAACTTATCTATATTGATGAGCGAACCCAAGCTGCAATGTGAGGACACTGGCTGCTGTCAGTGCCCTCACTCATGGGGGCAGCCATCTTATTGTAGCCCCGGCCATGGACATTATGTTAGTGGAAAAAACGTTGACCCTGATCGCTGGCCATTGACATTATGGCCACTACCCCCTCCACATGCAAAAGCTGGCCCCTGTGCCCTGTTTCTACAAGCCCTGCATAGCTGGTCCCGGGCTGGTTACTTTGGGTAAGGGGGACCCCATGTCAATTTTTTTGGGGATTTTTAAGGTTAACCCTTAAAAATCCCCCCAAAAAATGGCCCCCCCCTCCCCGGGAGGGGGAACCCGTGTCATTTTTTTTCTCGATTTAACCCTTTGTAGTGTGGATGGTAGTTGTATTTTATTTGTAAATGTTATAAAGTACTTGTTTCAGTTAGGGGGGTCGCCTGGGCAGGAACGGGGGGCTACCTATAAATAGGTGGTACCTTTCTAATCGGTAGAAATGGGGCTTTCACATGCAATATGGTTTTCCTTAAAAAAATACATTTTTTATTTAAAATAAAAGAGTCAATTTTCTAAAAAAAAATGTATTTATTTATTTTTTTTTTTACTGACAAATCCAAAGACCACTACTCTTTTCTCTTTCTTCTTTACCTATCCTCTGCTTTGGACACATTCAACCATGCTCTGCTTCTAAATTCTTCTGTTGGAATCCAAGGACTTGCACTCTCTTGGCTCTTGTCCTATCTCTCTGCTCGCACATTTAATGTGTCTTACTCAAACACAATTTCCTCACTCCGTCCTTTATCTGTTGGTGTACCACGAGGCTCAGTCCTAGGACCCCTACTTTTTTCAATATACACTTATGGTCTTGAGCAACTAATAACCTCACTGGGCTTCCATTATCACTTTTAAGCAAATGACACTCAGATCTACCTCTCAGGCCTAAATCTTTCTTCCTTCCTCTCTCGCCTTCCTGACTGTCTAACAGCCATTTCTTCCTTCATGTCCTCTCGCTCCCTTAAACTGAACATGGAATGAACTGGTCATCTTTCCACCATCTCACTCCCCTCCTCTCTATAACACCACAATCTCTGAGAATAATCTTACAATAACTCCAACACTTCAAGCTAGATGCCTGGGCATCATTCTGGACTACTCTCTCTCATTCACACCTCACATTCACTCTCTAGCAAACCTCCTGCCATCTCCAACTTAAAAACCTCTCCCGCATCAGTCCCTTCCATTCACCTCATACCACTAAAATGTACGCACGCCCTGGTCATATCCCGACCTAACTACAGCAACATCCTCCTTTGTGTCTTACCAACAAACATCCCTCCAATCTATTCTGAACTCTGTTGCTCACCTCATCCACCTCTCCTCACACTTCTACATTGCTGCCCCCCTCTGTCAATCTCTCCACTGGTTACCTGTCTCTCTGAGAGTTCAGTTCAAACTTCTAACACTAACCTAAAAAGCACTATCGAGCCAGGCTCCTCCCTACATCTCTTCTTTATCTAGCGTTGCCAACCCAGGCACAACCTGCACCTCAAACATTCTTCTGTCCTCCTTTTTGGTCACCTTCTTGCACTCCCACCTTCAAGACTTCTGCGGTGAACTCTCCCACTCAATATGTCACTCTTGAAAACTCTAAGACTTTAAAAGTGCCCTCAAAACTCACATCTTATAGCATATAACCTGGCTTAAGCACTACCTCCACTGGGCACATGCCGCCAGAACTCAAGTTCTACCACTTGTGATCCCGCTCCTTTTTGTCTCCACCCCGTATCCTTCAGATCGTAAGCTCACAAGAGCAGGGCTCTCCTTCCTATTGTCTCTTATTATCACATTTGGTTTGAACTTTGTAACATCTAGTTTATAATGATCCTCGTACAGTATGTTTTACCTTGCCTGTAATTGTACCTTGTACAGCACTACAGAAGAATATGGTGCTATATTAATGCACAATAATAATAATATGTATTTCTAGTCCATTTTCAGTTCACCATGTTCGTTTCCCATTGATTTCAATAGGGTTTGTGTCAAGTCTGGGTACCCGAATCGATCTTTTGTTTAACCCTTTAAGTGCCCGACTACGTTTCACTATTTTGCGCTACACATGTTCAACCTTGATTTTTGAAGGAATTTCCAAGGATTTCCCAGGAAAATTGTATATTATTTTTTTCAGCAGAGTCGGGGCTTCAACATGAAATATCTTGTATGGCCTTTTTAGTGGATTGTCAATACTTTTGGGTGAAATATATGCAAAAAATTTTTTAAAAAATCTATTTTTTTGCAATTTGTAGTTTTTTTTTGTAATAAAAAATGTACGTTTGTCAATAAAATTTTATTGCGTGTGAAACCCCAATTTCTCCCGGTCACAGCGGTACCACATATGTATAGGTAGACACCCTTTCCTGCCCAGGAGACTCCCCCAAACTCAAACAGAGCTTTAGGAGATTTTCAGATAAAATACAACTGACATGCGCTATGCGCACCTTGCAGTTTTTCCAGAAAACCAACCCTTTACGTTTGAAATACCCCCCACAAACTATATATTCTTTGGAAGTACAAACCTCAAGCTTTCTAGGAGTACCAGGCTTGTTTATGTGGTTTTCTGGAAGTAATCCCTCAATCAATTCTTTGGTTGCACAGAGTTTCCCTAAAAAAGAATAAAAAGGAAGAATCAAGCCACATTTTCCTAAAAAAAAACTATATGCAAACAAAAAAAAAAGTTTGAAAAAGCAACATCCCCCGATCAGAACAATACCCAACATGCATAGCTACTGTCAAGAGAAGAGTTGGCAAAGACCCCAAAGTAAAGCATGCGCATAACGGTAATTTTACTTGAAAATTTCTGCTCTGCAGACAAAGTGCGCACCTTGCAATTTTTCAACCAAAACAACCCTTTACATTTGGAATATCCCCCATAAACCATATATTCCCTGAAAGTACACATGTTAAGCTTTCTAAGCGTACCCAGCTTGTTGTAGTGGGATCATCTTTCTGGAAGCAATCCCTCGAAGAATTCTAAGGTTGCACAGGGTTTCCCTAAAAAAAAGTATAAAAAAGGTGAATAAAAACATGTTTTTCTAAAATATCAATATGTAAACAAGAAAAAACAAGCTAAATATGAAAGCACAAGGTCCCCCAAGCAGAACAATACCCAACATGCATAGTAACCCTTTTAATTGTCAGCCTACTTGAAGTTTTGTCACCCTCTGTTGACATTTTTCCCCATTTTGCGCCATGTTTAACCGTGATTTTTGCTGGAATTTCCAGGAAAATTATATATATATATTTTTTGCAGCAGAGTTTAGGCTTTAACATGAAATGTCTTGTTTGTAATTTTTCTCCTGTTTTTTAAATATTTTTTTGCGTAAAAAAAACCCCCAAAATAATATTTTTTAGACAATTGTCTCCTTTATTTTAAATAAAACATTTGTTTTATTAATGAAAACCATATTGCATGTGAAAGCCCTGGGGTCCACATGAAATAGCCTGTATAAGAGCTCTAGACACAGTCAGTGCACAGCTGACTCCCCAGGCTATTTATGCAGCCCGCAAAACCCGGACCTGGGTAGGGGATGGAGTCCCACCCTGCTCTACTCCATCCCAGTAAAGCCGTCCCGGGTTAGCCTTTCGGCTATACTAAAATTTCAGCAGCAGACTGATGCTGGAGAAAACTACACAGCTTTACTGCACCAAGGCTAGGTACCTTGGTGCCACATACCTACCTTCAATGACTGCACCTTGCACCTTACCACATACCCCCCCCTTTGTTCAACCCTGAGGGGGTGGACACATGACAAACAATGTGCCCGGGACAGGGCATTCGCATTACCCAACATCCGTCCCGCTCTGTGCTCTACTGTGAACTTGAAATTTTGTAAGGACAGGAACCACCAGGTGACCCTGGCATTTCTATCCTTAGCCTGGCACATCCACTTGAGGGGAGAATGGTCCGTAATCAAACGGAAGCTTCTCCCCAGCAAGTAGTTGCGAAGAGACTCAAGGGCCCACTTAATGGCCAAACACTCTCTCTCCACTACACTATACTGGGTCTCTGCGGGTGTCAGCTTGCGACTCACTTAGACAACAGGGTGTTCCTCCCCATTGACTTCCTGAGACAGTACAGCACCGAGACCTACCTCAGAGGCATCGTTCTGCACTATAAACTCCCTCTTAAAGTCGGGTGTTACCAACACCGGAGACCCACACAAGGCAGACTTCAAAGTGGAGAACGCTTTTTCGGCCTGTTCATTCCACTTCACCATGACAGACTTGCGTCCCTTTAACAGGTCGGTCAATGGTGCCGCTACGGTGGCAAAATTGGGAATGAACCTCATGTAATACCCTACCAACCCCAGAAATGACTTCACTTGGCGGGTAGTGTTAGGACATGGCCAGCTACGAATGGCTTCTATTTTATTAACCTGGGGCTTGACCACTCCTCGTCCAATCACATATCCCAGGTATTTCGTCTCTTCTAAGCCTAAGGCACATTTTTTCGGGTTTGCTGTCAAACCAGCCTTCCTGAGGGAATCCACTACGGCCTGGACTTTGGGTAGGTGACTTTCCCAATCCGTACTATGGATAATTGTATCGTCCAAATATGCTGAAACATACCGACGATGTGGCCGGAGGACAATATCCATTAACCTTTGTAACGTAGCGGGAGCGCCATGTAAACCAAAGGGTAATACCTTGTACTGGAACAGTCCCTCAGGTGTGATAAAGGCTGTTTTCTCCTTGGCAGCCTCAGTCAAGGGTACCTGCCAGTACGCTTTTGTGAGGTCCAAAACAGAAAAATACCTGGCTTGGCCTAGCTTCTCAATAAGCTTGTCTACTCGGGGCATAGGGTAGGCATCAAACTTAGAAATTTCGTTAAGTTTGCGGAAATCATTACAGAACCGCAATGTACCATCGGGTTTGGGAATCAAGACTGTTGGGCTGGCCCATTCGCTCGTTGATTCTTCAATCACGTCTAACCGGAGCATTTGCTGCACTTCTTCCGCGATAGCTTGTCGCCGGGACTCAGGTACCCGGTGAGGCTTCATCCGGATCTTGACCTGAGGTTCCGTGACAACGTCATGTTGGATGACAGAAGTGCGCCCAGGGAGATCTGAAAACACATCTGTGTTTCTGCTGACAAATTCCCTGGCTTCCTGGTGCTGTTTAGAGGAGAGGTTGTTGCCTGCTTTCACTTCAACTACCGCTTCTCTAACAGCAGACTGATGGACGGGAAGCTCCACCCCTAACATACCTGGTCGGGGACTGTCACCCACAGGGGTCTCCCTGTCTTTCCACAGCTTCAGCAGGTTGACATGGTACACCTGCTCTGGCTTTCTCCGCCCGGGCTGATGTACCTT
Organism: Gastrophryne carolinensis; assembly: GCA_027917425.1. Lineage (NCBI taxonomy): Eukaryota > Metazoa > Chordata > Amphibia > Anura > Microhylidae > Gastrophryne > Gastrophryne carolinensis. Next base: position 148,266,650 of record CM051235.1, on the reverse strand, counting down.
GTAAGTCACTTCCCCAACTTTCCCAATCACCTCGTAGGGACCCTGCCACCTAGCCAGAAATTTACTATCCACTGTGGGTACCAGAACCACAACCCTGTCACCTGGGTTAAAGTTCCGTACCCTGGCTTGCCGGTTATACATCCTGCTTTGGGCCCGCTGTGCTGCTTCCATATGTTCCCTCACCAGCGTCAACACGGTCTCTGTCCGTTCCTGTAATTGAGTAACATACTCTACCACACTTTTGTGGGGGGTGGGTTGCTGTTCCCAAGCCTCCTTGGCTATATCCAACAGGCCCCGTGGATGCCGACCGTATAAGAGCTTGAAGGGCGAGAACCCCGTAGAGGCCTGGGGCACCTCTCGCACTGCGGACATCAGATAGGGCAGAAGCAAGTCCCAATTCTTCCCATCCTTGGCGACCACCCTTTTTAACATGGTTTTTAAAATTTGGTTAAACCTTTCTACCACGGATGTCCGCAATTGTTTCACCTGCAACAACTTACAGAGCTCTTTCATCTCCTTAGACATCAACGGGGTACCTTGATCGGTCAGGACCTCTTTAGGCAGGCCTACCCGGGAAAACATTTCCATTAGCTCCTTAGCAATGAGCTTGGCTGAGGTGTCTCGCAGGGGTGTGGCCTCGGGGTACCGCGTGGCATAGTCCAAGATTACCAGAATATTTTGATGCCCTCTAGTGGATTTTGGCACTGGACCCACCAGATCCATGGCAATCCGCTCAAAGGGCACCTCAACAACTGGGAGAGGAACTAGGGGACCACGGTAATGAGGCTGGGGGCTGGTCATCTGACATGTTGGGCAGGACTCACTATATCTCTCCACCTCCTTGTACACACTGGGCCAGTAGAATCGTTGTAAAATTTGGCACAGAGTTTTCTGCTGGCCTAGGTGTCCCCCCAGAACATGTTGGTGGGCCAAATCCAACACCAGCTTGCGATAAGGATTGGGTACCACCAATTGTTCCACAACCTCTTCATGTACTTTGTTTACTCGGTACAGCATATCCTGGTAAACCACAAAGCGAGGAAACTGTAACTCCGCCCCTGGCTGTTGTGGCTCACCTTCCACCTCAAGTACATTCTCCCAGGCCCGAGATAGAGTCGGGTGCTGGTGTTGTGCTGTACCAAAACTACCCGTGGAGACATGGAGATCGGCCAACTCTGGACCTGTTGACAGATCTTCCACATCTCCAACCATAACACTCAGTGGGGTTGTCTCCCCCTCTTCCACCATAGTGGCGGTCACCCCTACAGTTGTGCCTTCTGACTCCGGCTCCCAAGATTCTGGGGTCACCCCGGAGTAGGGCCAGTCTATTGGGGACACACCCGCCTCACAGGTTTCCGGAACTCCCAGCTTGGTCCATAGTGACATGAACCCCGGAAAGTCTCTCCCAATAATAAGTTCATACGGGACGGCGGCGACGGCGACTTCATGGTCCCAGCTGCCGGAGACGGTGGTTAGAGTCACTTGTGCTGTGGCATAGTCTCTCAAGTCCCCGTGTATGCACAAGACCCCGGTTTTCCGCCCTGTGTACTCATCGGGCAGTACCATGGCGGGTCTCACCAGGGTAACCATACATGGAAGGGTGGTAACCAAAGTTCACGTCCATGGGCTCCCCCTGGTGGGGACAGTTGGCTCTGATATGTCCCGGCTCCTTACACCCCCAACACAACACCGGGGCAGGGACTTTGGGGGGTAGGTCCTGAGGGGGTTTAGGGGACACCACTCGCCTGGGCTGGGGCGGGGACCTCTGGGGTTTCCCCGAATCCTTCCCCGTAGAGCCCCCTTGCAAGTTCCTGGTGGCCTCATATCGCTTCACTAGGTCCACCATCTCTAGAGCATTGCCGGGGGATACCTGTCCAACCCAGTGCTGGAGAGGGTGCGGTAAAGCTCTCCAGAACATGTCCGCCAGCAAGTGGTCCAACATGGCAGAGGGGCTTAATAAATCTGGCTGCAGCCATTTTTGCAGTAGGTGCAGCAGTTTATAGTACTGGGTTCTGGCGGGCTCTGCCGACTGATAGCTCCACTGATGCACCCGTTGAGCCCGAACCCACACATTCACCCCCAGTCTGGCCAGTATCTCACCCTTCAGAGTCGGGTAGTCAGCGGCTTGGTCGTCTGGAAGATCAAACAACACCTGCTGGGGTCCAGATGCCAGAAATGGAGCGATAACATCAGCCCACTGGTCACGAGGCAACTTCTCCCTTGCAGCCACCTTTTCAAACACTGCCAGGTAGGTCTCGACATCATCTGAAGGGGTCATCTTTGTAAGCGCCAAGCGGACAGCTTTCCGGGCATCAGGGACACTTTTGGGCGCTCCTGCAGCTTGCAGCGCCATCTCATGTTGCGATAGCAGCTGGTTGGTCTCCTGCTGCTGCTTGTTGGCCTCGCGCTGCTGCAGATTCGCCTCCATGAGCGCTTTCACGACCGCCTCCATTTTGGCTGCGGTCACAGGTAGCAGCCTGGCATGCAGAAAAAAAAAAGTTTCCGTCGGTTGCTCCTAGCAACGGCCTCACTGCTTTGCCCGCATCGGACACTAAATGTGAGGATTAGCTCTGGTAGACAGCAGGATGTTAGCAGTATAGAGGCTCAGAGGCGAAAAGTTCAACTTAAAGTCCGTGTTTATTCACACAAAAAGTCCATAACACAAAATATTCTTTTTGGGTTACATCACCTTGTCAGGAAAAGTGCCACAGAATTGCATCAGACAGGCAACGGCTTTTCTTAGTTTTTGTCCAAGCTTGCACACTTGTAGCCGAATCCACCTCGGGTCCACATGAAATAGCCTGTATAAGAGCTTCCAGCCAGGCACACAGAGTCTCACTCCACAAGTGAGCTCTAGACACAGCCAGTGCACAGCTGACTCCCCAGGCTATTTATGCTGCCCGCAAAACCCGGACCTGGGTAGGGGATGGAGTTCCACCCTGCTCTACTCCATCCCAGTAAAGCCATCCCGGGTTAGCCTTTCGGCTATACTAAAATTTCAGCAGCAGACTGCCATTAGCAGCTGATGCTGGAGAAAACTACACAGCTTTACTGCACCAAGGCCAGGTACCTTGGTGCCACATACCTACCGTCAATGACGGCACCTTGCACCTTACCACAATGGGTGGCACCAAACAGTGAGTTACTAATTGTAAATATAGGTGCCCTGCTCTCGTGGATCCCAATTAATCTGAAATAATGCAAGCACCAGGGGTGCCCCAAACCCCAAAGCGGGATATATTCAGAGACTGACAATGGCACTCCATTGAATTTAATCCATAGCAAGTTTATTACATAATCAAACTGACATACAAGGACACATTAAAAAAGATTTCTTTAAAAACATATAACACACATATAAACTGCCATCAAATGAGAGGAAAGGGGGGGGGGGGGATTTTATCCTATAATATCCCAGTGGGGTACCCTAATCTCTGTGCAATAACTAATAATACTATATAGATAAATATATAAAGTGTCAGAGTGCTTCCAAAGTGCATCAGCATCAAATATAAATAAACATTAGCAATGAGGTAGGTGCAAGTCATAAACAAAATACAAAAACATAAAAGCTTACTTGTCAATTAAAGTGCAGTGCATACCCACTGGTACCCCCAAGGCAAATTCCTACAACGCGTTTTGTGACGTAACGTCACTTCTTCAAGCAGAGTACGTAGTTCACAAGGGGTTAAGTGTAAAAAAACCACACAAACACATGGAGAATTTTTTTTATTTACATTTTTTTATTTATTTAATTAATTTTTTTTTATACTTACCTCCCATCCATCCCTGGGCACTGTGTCCACGCTAATCACTCTGGCTTCTGCTCTCCTGCTGCTGCTGGAAGCCTTTTATAGCTGCTGGACGAGCATAAGGGGTTCATTTAAGGGCTAACCCTAACCCTTAAAAATCCCCCAAAAAATGATGTAGGGTCCCCCCTACCCATCATAACCAGTCCGGGACCAGCTGTGTGGGCCCAAGCTCTTCTGCCCCCCCCCGGGCCTTGGGGAGGCAGGTAATTGGGGAGCCGGGGGTTAATGGCAAGTCACCCGCTAGCTGCAGGTGACTTGCCAGCCCCTAGACTTGTGAACTGGTATAGGGATCTCATGGATCCCTTACCAGTTCACAAAGGGTTAAGTGTAAAAATAAAGACACAGACACATAATAAAAAAAATGACATTTATTTATTTATTTTTTTCTTTACTTACCTCCGATCCTCTGTTGTCCCCCGGCGATCTCCAATGACAGCTGCTGGGTGCTTGGTGGAGGGGGGCTGGGGGGAGAGGGATCACAGCCCTCTCCTCCTCCCGACCCCTCGCCTCCAAGCACCCGTCAAGACTGATCATGTCAGGTGAGGGGCAGAGAAGCCGGCTGTCAGGTGACAGTGATAACAGCCGCGAGCGAGAGGGCGATTTCTCGCACTCTCCTCACCACGGAAGAGCCCGGGGGGGCGACCGGAGGCCCCCCGGTGAAGGAGAGAAATGTCATTTTTTTTTTTAAAGTTAACTGAAAGGGGGGGCACTATTTCCACTATTTCGGGCGCCCTCTTGAAGCAAGAAGAGCCCCGGGGGGGGGGGGATCGGATGCCCCCCGGGTGAAGAGAAGACCTGGCCCAATCCAACGAGGGGTCAGGTGAGTTTTTTAACTTTTGTACTTTTTTATCTGTGGGGGTTTAAAATCAGCTACGTGAATTTAGTGCCGTCAGCTACGGCATTAAAAGTTCGGCTGAACTTGGCGAACCTGAACTTCTGCGGGTTCGCTCATCGCTACTTATCTATTCTGATGATCATGTTTAACTACTAGTGTTTTTCTTAGATGTCATTTTGCTAATATTCACAAGTATATTTGCAGCCCTTAAATGTATAAGGCAATTTAAGAGCTCAAATACATGTATATCTCTAAAATTACACCACGTTGTCTAATAAGTTCATTTGTCAGTAACTCCAAGGAAAAGCTAGACCAGCGGTACTCAACTGGTGGACCAGGGCCCGAATGCGGACCTCAACACCAGATTTCTGGACCCCTGCCTTGACAGCCCTGCACTGAGTTGCTTTTCTTGATCGCCAGTGTAGTGCTTAGTCTCCAGCCTGCCAGTGGCTCCCTGGCATCTAGCAATATGAAGTACTTGCTGAGGTGGGAAGTGGCACTGCAAGGTACACACAAACTTTGTTTCTCTGTCTCTTTGCCCTATCCAATCCTGTCCCACAGCCCCAGCTCAGTTCCATCCATCCCTGTCCCACCATCTTTGCCCCATCCATCCTCCTCCCCCCACTTCAGCCTCATTTATTCCTTTCCCCCCAGTTTTGCCCTATCAATTCCATCCATTTTTGCCCCCCTCCCCAGCTCTGCCCCATCCATCCCAGCCTTTTTTAGTTTTACCTGTGAAATCTATAGCCCCCAATGTGCGGATTTCTTACTCTCCATCCCTTGCGACAGCCCCCTGTCTGGACCTTCACCTCTCACCGGACGCCTATATGTGGACTTTTACAAGAAGTGGTTGAGTACCCCTGAGCTAGACGATGGCTGGCTTTCTCATAACAAACACAGAAAGCCTCAAAACGGGCAACAGCGAAACATATACTAAAACAAATTAATCATCTGTTTAATCTGATCCAGGCACAAAAACAACCAAAACAGCAGGCCTCACCCAATTCCCAAACAAGATCGTTGCTGTATTCAAGTTCACAAAGCAGGTCTCTCTATCCGAAAGCAAATCTCATCATCGTCCATCAGTGGCCGTCTCCATTCCAAACACCACTCCGTGTGTGACCTTCGGCTGCCCCAACCGAATCTCTCTGTCTCTCACCAGCCAGCTGTTTGTAATGTAAATCTGTAAAGCTGTTTGTAAAATGTAATTTTTTTGATTGTATAACAATTTTTCAATTTCTTTGTGAACACAATATATGAAAATATCATAGCATTACAACCAGTAAAGTAGAAGAAAATGTAATGTTGCTGAAAGGTGGTGTACCTTGAAAATACTGGGCCACTGTATGCCCCCATCTACAAACATACACATAATTTCCAGTTTAATATGTATTTTTATCACTGATTTTCTAGGTTGTATCAGAAATAATTTGAATAGCCTATAATCTATTTCTCCCCAGTGGAATCCAACAGGCAATGCCACACAGTGGCTAATGTTGGGGTGAAAAAATGCACATTTTGACATGTAACACGTGTCATGAAGGCTGAGTGTCTAGTAGTCATCCATCTTAATGATGTGAACAGTAAGCCTGGGCATCTGCAAACAGTCCAGCATGCAGCCTGTTATGCTGGGCAGAATGGATTAAAAATCCATCCATAAAGTAGTTTTGTACCTTTCAGTCCTTAGATCCATTGTATTTCCACATTTGTAGCCCAGGACATTATACACTGAGTCTTCAGAGCTACACACATTTCCTCAATAACAGAGGGAAGTACAGAAAAAGAAGTACAAAAAGGATGTACAAGGTCATTTAATAAACCAGATCACAGGGTATGATATTCCACTTACTTAGATGAAAATTGATCTGTGGAAATGCTCGCTGTAATCAAGTGATCAATTTGTTCCTTGCTCGAGCAGCATGGCGCTTTGGCGGACATAACATTTCTTGTTAGTTGTGTTTGTTGAAGATTCTATGCGACAGCCTAGCTTAGTCTATTGCTGGAGTGACTTTTGCTGTCTTGGCTACAGTGTGCAGTTAGAACATCTGATGACACTGTTAACAATGCTTACCTGTAGTCTATCTATGCATTCTCTATTGCTTGTTGTGTTTCCTGTATATTGAGGTGATTTCTATGATTTCTTTTTCAGTCTGTTCAATAATTTTACACATAAAATAGTTTTACACATAACTGACTTGCTGATATTTTATATATTGCTCATGCTGTTTCTGTGCTATTCATTTTCTATGCACTTCATTACACCACATTGTTTATTAAATTGTTGTTTCTCTGCCCCATTACTTGACTTCTTTTCTTCTTTTTTGGATAGAACATGTATGTAATACTGCATATGGCTATGTAACCAATGAAGTTTTATTTGAATCCAGATATCTACATCAGATTGAGCTGTATGCTATTTGTAAGCTATTTACATTCCAATATCAGGCTCATGACTGTTTTATACTGTATCACAGCTGACTACAATAGAAATGGTTATGATACACTAACTGTCTCCGTGGCTATAACAATGCAACACAATGTAACTCTCAGTAGGGTGCTGGCAGGCTTTTCAGAATTACTAATCTTGTTTGTTATTGTCACCACAGGAGGGAGAGATAATGCATCCCGATATTTTAAACTCACATCCCAGCATTTGGCACTGTGAGTTCTGTCACCTATCTAAACTAATATCACAAAAATCAAGTCATTCTACTTGACCTTTTAATAGTAGCTGGGCACAGACTGCAGTACCGAGGCACTAATGTAAGTGATTGAAATTGTAACTCTCACAGTAATAGGACCTTGGTGCCATTGGCAGCTGTGTTGGGCTAGTGGGGTCAATTCTAGCACTAGTTTAGAGATGAGGCTGGGAAAAAGTTAAGTAAGAAATTTTGCCTATAAATGTGCCAGGAAGGCCATGTCACATGCAAAGACATGTGAGCTGTCTTGGTATTGTTTCAGTCTGGGAACCAGCTAGAGCAAGTTAAGGGGGAACTATGGTCAAAATGACCATAGTCTCTCTTTAATATGCAGCAGAGAGGCAGTCTGGATTGGGCTTCCCCGTAGCAAGGTACTTACCTTTTCTGATGCCATGGAGCAGCCTGTTAGCTTGTGCAGTCAGTGCTGGACATTTTTGAGCCAGCACTGAACCAGAACCCTTTCACTAGGACCCGAAGAGCACAGAGGCTGCTGTGTCAGCTGGAATCAGTAAAGGGTAAAGCTTAGGCCTAAGTCTACAGCTGGAAGAGTGAGCTTTAACCCTAGAAAGCAGCTAATAAAGTATAGGGAGTGAAACTTCTCATGCCATGTAGTGTGGTATAGGAATACCCCTACTCATGTGCCACAGGACACATCAAGGTTCCAGAGGTATCCCTTCCCTGTCACATGATCATCTAAACAGGCCCATGTGGGCTACAATAAACCAGAAGCCACCAGGGGAATGCCACAAGATTGTCAGCAGTATGGGGCTTATTTCATTTTCTGGGTTTATGAAAGTGTATAGGAAACTTTATTCTGAAGTTTGCATCTGACATGAGAGTTAACTGTAAGAAGTCAGCCAGGCTGTATATTACAGTGTATTTATGTGGTAGGACCCCGGTTAGGATAAATACAATGATTTCACTGCCAGCTTGAGTTCACGCCTCGCCCAGCAGGAAGATTCAGTGTGACTGCTGAACACACACTAGTCTTATTTCAGATGATGGGCTGCTTTTCTAATGCCCTCTCAGGTTATTTATAGTGCTGTGCCAGTCAGTTGGTTTGATTTAATTGTTAATGTCCTTTTTTCTGTGGTTATTAAAAGCACGATGTATACTATATCATGCACCTCACTGGATTTTATTTCATTTTTAATGCTCAGTTTGGTTATTAAAAGTACTCTGCATCCCAATGATCTTTGCTGATAATTTATTTCCTTTTTAATGGCCTTTCTGGAGTTATTATAGGTAGTGTGCCTCATCAATTCTTCCCTCAGTTTAATGCAACTTCTAATGTTCTGTCTGGCTATTAGAAATATTATGCCTGGTAATCTTTAAGGAGTTTTATTTCACCTCCAGTATTGTGCCATTAGTTGGGAGCACTAAACTGTTAAAGAAGACTTTGCACTTTGTTGACAGATCTGTTGGGTGTTTTACTGGGAACTGTATAAAGCTAAATAAAATTACGATCTGGAAGGATTTACAGCCCATGTGGGCAACATCACAGTTACTGGAGTTGTCCTGGCTTATTGTAAACATCAGCAGGGACTTGTGCGTCAAAGTACAGAGCCACGGGGTGGGCTACCTGCCGGACAGTTTTATATCAGAAGCAGAACTGAAAGTAAAAAAAACGGGTAATCTCAGGAAGCAGGAACAGATTAAGAGGATATACAGTATGTTTAGAAAGTACGGAATACATTCTTAATTCCAGATATCTGATACATTCTACTGTACTTTAAATCTGAACTTTAGCTTTGTTGCTACAACATTATAGAATATTTGTAGTTGTTTTAAATAGTTTTTGGAAAGTATTATAGTTTGTAAAATGAGTTTTTCTGTGTCCTGTGACACAATGGAGGAATTTTAGAAGAAAAGTTTTTTGATCAAAGGCACACCAAAATACAAAGGGTACTTTGCAAATAAAATATTGTATTGGGTATCAAGTGAACACATACATATATACAGATATACAAAAAAGGAATGCAAGTATACAACATCAATAGCAAAAAAGGATACAATGGGTCGCTCTGTATAGGCGAAGGTCAAGATCCTCCACCTCAGCAAGAAAGGAGATTATAGCATTAGCACTAACATGTACCTTGACTAGACCAATTGCTGCTATGTAAAGGTAACCACATATTACCATATATCTATGAGGTGATACTGTCACGAACCTGATGAGAGGTATTTGATGCAGGCTGTCTGATGTGTCAAGAAAAATAGCCAGTATATAGGAACAATATATGTTACATGAGTAAAAGTTTCTGGTCAGTAAAACCACATATAGCCCTGCATCATACCAGAATGAGACCTATAGTACAATACATCATGCAAAACAAGAGTTAAATCATGACGCCAACATGAGATCATTTAAGCAAAATGTGGAAAAGGTATTTCCAAGTGGCAGTACAATAGCATCTGATCGCAAATAACACACCCACGTTCCGGAGCCAACGGCCCCTTTCTCTATCCTTCTCTTTTCTTTATCAAATACCTCTCATCAGGTTCGTGACAGTATCACCTCATAGATATATGGTAATATGTGGTTACCTTTACATAGCAGCAATTGGTCTAGTCAAGGTACATGTTAGTGCTAATGCTATAATCTCCTTTCTTGCTGAGGTGGTCTAAACGTCCCTGATGACATCTTCATCTTCCTTCCTTCCTTCATCTACCTTCGCCTATACAGAGCGACCCATTGTATCCTTTTTTGCTATTGATGTTGTATACTTGCATTAGTTTTTTGTTTATCTGTATATATGTATGTGTTCACTTGATACCCAATACAATATTTTATTTGCAAAGTAACCTTTGTGTTTTGGTGTGCCTTTGATCAAAAAACTTTTCTTCTATGAGTCTATATAGGGGTGGTAATGTGGTGGGACACCCTGGATCTTATGAGTACCCTCTCTGACTATTATTTTTTCTTTTTTACTGTGTGGTGTGCCGATTACCAACTACTAATATTACAATGGAGGAATTTAGCACCACTAATTCATTTAAAATAAAAAAGAATTTAAAAAAGTGATACGTTAACCCTTTCTGTTAAATTAATTTTTTGGTTGGTCACCAAAGATAGTAATTGAGGCTAATTCTCCATAATTAATTTTGTTGTAGCCTTTGCTTAGGCCTTTGGTTGGAGTTCAGCTTTAATTCCAAATCACTTAAACAGGACCAAAAGTCACAAATTTGGTCCGCATATTCGGATTCCTGAGGACCATCACAACCCCAATACAACATTTTCTGAACGGAATGTCTTGGGCCCACCTTTAGAATTGACTCTGGAGCCCCACTCAACATTTGAATGCAAATATTACCTGATTATATTTAGGACCAATGCATATTATGCCAAGGTCCTGTGAAATATCATTTGAGTGTTTGGCTGTACAAAGGACAAAACTAAGAAATGGCTAAACATTTTGTTCCCTGCCCAGAGGGATGGGCCTTTCTAGTTTAGGGGGTCTACCAAGGAATTCCCTTGTTCCCCTGGGGGTCATTCTGAGCCTGATCTGCAATATCTAGTCAGTCTATAAACGCTGTGTGAAACCTTCCAGAACGTTGAGCTAACTCACCTCTCCTCAAGCCCATGGCATGGCTAGAGAAGCTGAATGGAATTCCTAGCCGCAATTACTAGTGGTGCCTCCTTCCCCTCGGGTGTGCGTGGCGACACACAGCCCAGGGGAAGGAGCACCGCTCATAATTGCAGCTGGGAATTCCATTCAGTTGCAGCGAACGAGGCCGCGCACAGCTGAAAAGGAAGGCGAGTAATGCCAATGCCGGATGCCAGAGGGCTCTGGGGAGAGGTGAGTTTACTGGGCGCCTTGGGGGTTTCACAGGGGGAGGTAATAAGGGGGAGGGAGTAAACCTACCCTGCAGTCTCATAGACTCCAGGATAGGTTATGGTCCACTTTAAGGGTCCTATGTCACATTTTTTACAAAAATATATAGTCAGCATTTTTTTTCTTCAAACATATTTTACCAATATATAATATACCAATATATTTTACTGCACTCCAAAACATTTATTTTATTGAAAAGCCATTGACCAGTGGCACTTTATTGAAGGGGAACTGTCATGTCACACATTGAATTCAATGCATTCAAGAGACAATAATATACATTCACAGTATTTTTATAGGACCGGGGTTCAATTTAATTACCTCTTACAAAGTGTTTTCTTTTCCAATTTCAATATACAATTTTGTTTACTGCAAAGCACCGATTGACCCTGGCACGCAGTCCAAAAATTCTTATTTAGAGATGGTGGATGGACTCCATAATATGATCATGTAAAAAAGAGATAACAAATCCATAGTGCAACATGCTAAAAACTAAAGGCCTTTTATTTCTGAGCCAATAAAACACTCACAATAAAATCTTTAAAAAATGCGCATAAACAATCAGGCCTTGTAGCCAACTCACACTGCTCAATCACCCAAACCTTGCAGGGGGAGAGGGTATCCAATAGCGCCGGCGAATTAAGGGTGGAGATGAGTTGAGCATTGCCTAAAAGAGTGGGAAACCATTTGGAAAATCCTTTGATTCAACGCATTTCTATACCATTTCTTTGGTAAGAGCATATGTATGGTGGTGGGATCGCACAAAGTTTGATCGATCAGTCCCTTGTTAGATTCAAAGCACCATTGGATGCACTTTAAAGAGGAATTTAATATAGAAACATTTAGCTCTGCGTTTTGGTGTTGGCTATGTTTTGGACTTATTGGTGGGATATAAGTTTTGCACGTTGAGCTGTATAATTAATAATTGTTGTTTGCAAGATACTAGTGATTTAAACAGACAAGCACAGTATTTTCACTTATAATTTTAAAGGAAAAGAGGTGCTTTCCTACAATGAAAAGTATTTGCACAGAGCCCAAAACAAGGAATAATAGAATTAGCCATCACTCCTTGCAGTGAGCGGAGCTATGCAAATCATCTCTTTACCTCTCAGAGCCATCCAATCATCTCTTTAATCATTGGCATTGCACACTCAGCGGATTCTGAGTGCCTTGGATGGCTCTGAGACGTAAAGAGATGATTTGCATAGCTCTGCCCACTGCAAGGAATGATGGCTAATTCTATTATTGTTTTGCAAATACTGTCCATTGTAGGAAAGCACCTCTTTTTCTTTTAATTTTTGGGAGGTAATTTTGTCTAGGAGATTTGGCAGGACCTTTGGGCTACTACTAATATTACTAACAGCAGGGAAAGGGGCACAGAGTGGAAAATATTGACTTTTACTCCAAGCGTAGCCCTGTTCAGTAGTCAGCCTTTCCTCCCTGTTTTTTAAACATATAGAATAGTACCACACAAACCAGAGCTTAGACTCTCAACATGTCATTTTTTCTGCTGCTACAAATGCTCCAATACAGATTAGTGGACACTAGTGGTACAACCCATCTCTACCTTGTGTCACCATATGACCATGTCCCCTATACAACAGGGTCCTTTAATCATAAACAAAGGTGCTAGACATAACAGGACACAGGGTTAACTTAATTTCGGTGCTGACACTGAAGATATCAGTGATGGACGAGGAAATCCCCGATTAGGGTCCAAGAAGACTTTGCTGGAAGGCAACAGGATGCCGCCCGGCAGGGTACTGAAGGTACAAGACTCAAGTGGTCAAATTTAGACTATTAAATAGATTTGGTGTGATGTGTTTTTTTCACAACTGCTCTTGGTGAATTGATAGGGGCTCCAGGGGGGGGGGGGTTCGTCGTGTCACATGCCAATTCGGACACCTGATTACCTCCACCCTCTCTTTGGGCACCGGGGGTGAAGAAAAGCCCAGTGCCTAATGCTCATGGGCCCGGGGGTGACCCCAGCACACCTGGAAAAGTTACAAATCCATACTGAAGGGCATAGGAGCTAGTCATTTGGTCCCTGACCCCTGGGTTACAAGCCCCCAGTGACTGGCTATTTTTTTATTTTTTAAATAAATGATTTAAATAAATGGAAATAAATAAAATATACATCATGTCTTTTTCACTGAAATAAACCATGCTGGCATTTGCTGAACAATGTTTTAAACCTCTCTGAATCTCACTTTGTATAGCCTGCACCTCTTGAAAAACTCTCTTGAAGCCAAAGAGTGATCTATCCATAACTAAACTCAGCCATTGTCTGTAGAACGGAGGAGCAGCAAGAGGGCACTGTTCTTTCTGACCTAGAGAAAGCAATTTAGGGCACACAAATGACTTCATGTTCTTTTGCTTATTTAATAAGCATAGGACATATCAAAACCATGGATAATTTCTGAGTGGCCAAACCCCTGAATAACTGTGTTTATCTACTACCTGTCTACCATGTCAGACAAACATGAAGCAGCAACACCAGCAGCAGCAAGGGACGCTTAGCAAAAGTATTGTATAGTTTTTAGCTTGCAGCATGTTAGCGCTCGCTTGGGTACCAGCGGCCTCAGAAGCAATGACCTCATGAACTACTGGGCATCCAAAACATGTCTGCAATGACCTCTAATTGATCTATGCCCCATTATTGTGCTGTCAGCTCCGCTGCTGACATTGTATTCCTTAGGCGACTTGCGTTCATGCTTCTGCTTTCAGTGAAAAGGTAGCAGGGGACATTTAAAAGCCATTGGAAACACATTGTTGACCTCGGATCTGACAGCACAAAAACAGGACACATTTTACTTGATTTTTTGTCCAGACAAACCCATTAAAAATAAGAGGAATATGCACTGCATATATAAAAGCGATTGCATTAAGTTTGTCAGAAATGCTTCTATGAGCTACACACCCACTTGCTTCTCCTGGCACCTCTGTAATATACTATGGGTTAATATTCTTCCCATTAACCTGATAGAACCCCTACACTATACATTTAAGACCCCCCCCACCACATTCTTTTTTTGTCCTCTGGATAAGACTGGGGTAAGACGTTTACCTAGTATTACAACTATTGTGTCTGTCAGGCATGTGAAATTTACGCAGCCACATTGCTAACCGTTAAATGCCAGCCAAGTAAATTTCATGTGGCTGATATTTTTGTCCCCTTTAGAGCTAAAAGAAAAAAATAAACTTACCACCACCCAGGTTCCAGCCCCAGGGGTCTTCTCCTCCCCCCGGCAGGCCTCTGATCATCAAACCGGTGCATTCAGTGGGAAAGAGAGCACAGATTATCTGGCCTGTCCTCAGGTTCCGCAGCTCACTCGCGCTCTAGGGAGGGGCTTTTTGGTTTAATCTGACTTTATTAAAGTTTTGTCATACAGAACAACAAAAAAAGAAAGGCAGGCAAAACCAACCATGGGGCAAAGGAAATGGCCGGAAATACGAAGAGAGGGGAAGGTTACATACCGATATACAGGTTAAACATGCATAGGAAATACAGATCATCCGCATACAACATCCACAACCCAAGATTTAACTATGTTTCCCTATGCCATCGCCACCCCGCCCCACAACTGCCCGAGATCGGTCCAGAGAGAGGGTGTGTGATTCTCCACATTGGCGTACCAAGTTGCATCTCGTGCCCAACTCCGTCCTCCAGACAAGGCAACAATAAAAGTGCCCAAGCCACGCCCCAGGCTGTCAGGGGCCACCCACCCGCGCTAGCAGAGGGCCAACCCCGTCAGTGCCAGCCTGACCATAGTCATAATCGCTAGAGCTGGGTTTTTAGGACGCAGGAGACAATCCCACCAATAGATAGTTCCCTTGACAGGCCTCCCCCCCATACCACCCGCAAAATGCGGGAAGTGCAGGGGGTGGCCTGCCCCAAAGGTGCACTCCCCTCTGTGGACCAAGAGGGGAAGAGATATGGGATCAGGAGGGGCACGTGTGGACAGGCCCGGGCAGGAGGGAGAACAGGGGTGAGCACTGGCGTGGTGGATCACAAGGAAGGGATGTGGTGGACGGTGTGGAGGGTCCGAGGACGGAAAGGAAGGGAGGGGCTTTTTTTATCAGTAGAATGAGCTGACATCAGCTCACGCCGCCGGTATAAAAAGCCCCTCCCTACAGCGGGAGTAAGCGGCGGGAGCGGATGAAAAGAGCACAAATCCTCTGCCCCGCTCACAACTTCCACCACTCACTCCCAGCTGAGTTTGGACAGCACCCAAAGAAGGGGTAAGGAGAAGTGTAAAAGAAAAAATAATAATAAAGTACTTTTGCCTGCCCCTTTTTTTCCACATAACCCTTTGTGTACTTGTAAGAGACCCCTATAACAGTTCAATGGCCAGGAAAATCACCTGCCAGCAAGAGGGTGACTTGACAAAACCCCCTGCTCGATTACCTGCATCCCCAGTGGCTAAGAGGGTGCAGAAGAGCTCGGTGCCCTTGTGGGCTGCCATTAGGGCTGGGGGGGCAGCCGCCTGGCCTCTGAGCCCTGGACTACCAGCCCACATAGCTGTTGTCGGGCTGCTGGTTTTCCTGAAGAAAGGCGGGGCCTTGCCATTTTTAAAAACAATTTTGAATTGTCCACTGGACATTTTTTCCATTTTCTGAAGTTTAACCCTTGATAATTATTGTACGTTAACTGTTAAGGTGTTTTTTCTACATATTTCACCCAACAATTTTGAGAAAGCAATGACAAAATTGCAAACAAGACATTTCATGTTACAGCACAAATTCTCAAGCAAAAACCACAGTTAAACATAAATAGTGCAAAATGCTTAAACACTGCTTGGCAACAAGGGGTGACAACATCTTTAGGTAGGCTGTTACTGAAAGGGTTAACTATGGTTTTCCTATTTACTTGATTACCAAGGCAAAAAGCATGGCGCCAGCATAAAAAAGACTTAAAGCTATAAATTAGCTATGAGTTGCAAGGTATACAGAACCTGAAAACATACCTGAGTAAGCCCGTATCCATGTCCATAGCACCGTGCTGTGAAACAGATGAGTCAGGTCATATGGGGTTTGCAGAGGAGCAGGCACATGCACAGAATAGCTGGAGCCATCTTTGATGCAGGTGGTAGGCCAGAGATCAATTGTGTTTTTACTTGTAGAAAGGCAGGTTTCATGCAGCCTGTGAGTAAGTTGAATTTACACTTACGGTGCAATGCCTAATTTTCTGTTTATTATTATGGACATAGAAACAAATACTACTAGAATTCTTTGTCATATAGCACACAATAAGATTCTCTATTTGTTTACTGTTGTGCATTACCAAAAGATCATTCCAGCACAAGAGTGGCTAAGCAGTCCAGTGCATACTCCAAGGGGACACAAAAGAAAAGGAAGGGATCAAGATCTTCATCTAGGAGGAGATGTTCTGTATTCAAAAGGAATACCAGATTTCAATCTGGGTCTCTGTCATGTTCCTGCTGTGGACATAGATGCCACCATGCTGGGTATGTTTATAACATTTCAAGGAACCAGTGTTGTCAATGCTTTCTGCCAACCCAGAAAGAAGTAGTAGGCATATGCCTAAAACATTTCTTTCCAGTGCATGGAATTCAAAATACCAATGGATCCTAGAAAAATTGTGAAAGGCCACTAGAGATGAGCGAACTTTTGAAAAATTCGATTCGACTGATTCGCCGAATTTTCCGACAAAAATCGTTTCGACCCGAATAAATTCGCGACGAATCGCTATTAAAAACGGCTATTTCTGAGCCTCCTACAGCCTCAATAGGGTTGTAAACCATTCAGCCTTGCTGTAACACGCACAGGATGCGTGCTGGGTTAGTTAAATAATACTTTGAAGAAATATCACATGCAGATCAGAGGCATCGCTAATAGAATCGCAGAGCGGCACAATTGCAGAGAGTTGAAGTGGCATCACTATGAGGGGCAGAAGGAGCCCAAATATACACTGGAGTTGGCCTCAGGAGCCCAAAAATTGGATGAATCACACCCTGGAGTTGGCAGAAGTTGGCAGCAGCAGCAGCAGCAGGAGCCCAAATATACACTGGAGTTGGCTTCAGGAGCCCAAAAATTGGATGAATCACACCCTGGAGTTGGCAGAAGTTGGCAGCAGCAGCAGCAGGAGCCCAAATATACACTGGAGTTGGCCTCAGGAGCCCAAAAATTGGATGAATCACACCCTGGAGTTGGCAGGAGTTGACAGTAGCAGCAGCAGGAGCCCAAATATACACTGGAGTTGGCCTCAGGAGCCCAAAAATTGGATGAATCACACCCTGGAGTTGGCAGAAGTTGGCAGCAGCAGCAGCAGGAGCCCAAATATACACTGGAGTTGGCCTCAGGAGCCCAAAAATTGGATGAATCACACCCTGGAGTTGGCAGGAGTTGACACCAGCAGCAGCAGGAGCCCAAATATACACTGGAGTTGGCTTCAGGAGCCCAAAAATTGGATGAATCACACCCTGGAGTTGGCAGAAGTTGGCAGCAGCAGCAGCAGGAGCCCAAATATACACTGGAGTTGGCCTCAGGAGCCCAAAAATTGGATGAATCACACCCTGGAGTTGGCAGAAGTTGGCAGCAGCAGCAGCAGGAGCCCAAATATACACTGGAGTTGGCTTCAGGAGCCCAAAAATTGGATGAATCACACCCTGGAGTTGGCAGGAGTTGACACCAGCAGCAGCAGGAGCCCAAATATACACTGGAGTTGGCTTCAGGAGCCCAAAAATTGGATGAATCACACCCTGGAGTTGGCAGAAGTTGGCAGCAGCAGCAGCAGGAGCCCAAATATACACTGGAGTTGGCCTCAGGAGCCCAAAAATTGGATGAATCACACCCTGGAGTTGGCAGGAGTTGACAGTAGCAGCAGCAGGAGCCCAAATATACACTGGAGTTGGCCTCAGGAGCCCAAAAATTGGATGAATCACACCCTGGAGTTGGCAGAAGTTGGCAGCAGCAGCAGCAGGAGCCCAAATATACACTGGAGTTGGCCTCAGGAGCCCAAAAATTGGATGAATCACACCCTGGAGTTGGCAGGAGTTGACACCAGCAGCAGCAGGAGCCCAAATATACACTGGAGTTGGCTTCAGGAGCCCAAAAATTGGATGAATCACACCCTGGAGTTGGCAGGAGTTGACACCAGCAGCAGCAGGAGCCCAAATATACACTGGAGTTGGCCTCAGGAGCCCAAAAATTGGATGAATCACACCCTGGAGTTGGCAGAAGTTGGCAGCAGCAGCAGCAGGAGCCCAAATATACACTGGAGTTGGCTTCAGGAGCCCAAAAATTGGATGAATCACACCCTGGAGTTGGCAGGAGTTGACACCAGCAGCAGCAGGAGCCCAAATATACACTGGAGTTGGCTTCAGGAGCCCAAAAATTGGATGAATCACACCCTGGAGTTGGCAGAAGTTGGCAGCAGCAGCAGCAGGAGCCCAAATATACACTGGAGTTGGCCTCAGGAGCCCAAAAATTGGATGAATCACACCCTGGAGTTGGCAGAAGTTGGCAGCAGCAGCAGCAGGAGCCCAAATATACACTGGAGTTGGCTTCAGGAGCCCAAAAATTGGATGAATCACACCCTGGAGTTGGCAGGAGTTGACACCAGCAGCAGCAGGAGCCCAAATATACACTGGAGTTGGCTTCAGGAGCCCAAAAATTGGATGAATCACACCCTGGAGTTGGCAGAAGTTGGCAGCAGCAGCAGCAGGAGCCCAAATATACACTGGAGTTGGCCTCAGGAGCCCAAAAATTGGATGAATCACACCCTGGAGTTGGCAGGAGTTGACAGTAGCAGCAGCAGGAGCCCAAATATACACTGGAGTTGGCCTCAGGAGCCCAAAAATTGGATGAATCACACCCTGGAGTTGGCAGAAGTTGGCAGCAGCAGCAGCAGGAGCCCAAATATACACTGGAGTTGGCCTCAGGAGCCCAAAAATTGGATGAATCACACCCTGGAGTTGGCAGGAGTTGACACCAGCAGCAGCAGGAGCCCAAATATACACTGGAGTTGGCTTCAGGAGCCCAAAAATTGGATGAATCACACCCTGGAGTTGGCAGAAGTTGGCAGCAGCAGCAGCAGGAGCCCAAATATACACTGGAGTTGGCCTCAGGAGCCCAAAAATTGGATGAATCACACCCTGGAGTTGGCAGAAGTTGGCAGCAGCAGCAGCAGGAGCCCAAATATACACTGGAGTTGGCCTCAGGAGCCCAAAAATTGGATGAATCACACCCTGGAGTTGGCAGGAGTTGACAGTAGCAGCAGCAGGAGCCCAAATATACACTGGAGTTGGCCTCAGGAGCCCAAAAATTGGATGAATCACACCCTGGAGTTGGCAGAAGTTGGCAGCAGCAGCAGCAGGAGCCCAAATATACACTGGAGTTGGCCTCAGGAGCCCAAAAATTGGATGAATCACACCCTGGAGTTGGCAGGAGTTGACAGTAGCAGCAGCAGGAGCCCAAATATACACTGGAGTTGGCCTCAGGAGCCCAAAAATTGGATGAATCACACCCTGGAGTTGGCAGAAGTTGGCAGCAGCAGCAGCAGGAGCCCAAATATACACTGGAGTTGGCTTCAGGAGCCCAAAAATTGGATGAATCACACCCTGGAGTTGGCAGGAGTTGACACCAGCAGCAGCAGGAGCCCAAATATACACTGGAGTTGGCCTCAGGAGCCCAAAAATTGGATGAATCACACCCTGGAGTTGGCAGAAGTTGGCAGCAGCAGCAGCAGGAGCCCAAATATACACTGGAGTTGGCTTCAGGAGCCCAAAAATTGGATGAATCACACCCTGGAGTTGGCAGGAGTTGACACCAGCAGCAGCAGGAGCCCAAATATACACTGGAGTTGGCTTCAGTAGCCCAAAAATTGGATGAATCACACCCTGGAGTTGGCAGAAGTTGGCAGCAGCAGCAGCAGGAGCCCAAATATACACTGGAGTTGGCCTCAGGAGCCCAAAAATTGGATGAATCACACCCTGGAGTTGGCAGGAGTTGACAGTAGCAGCAGCAGGAGCCCAAATATACACTGGAGTTGGCCTCAGGAGCCCAAAAATTGGATGAATCACACCCTGGAGTTGGCAGAAGTTGGCAGCAGCAGCAGCAGGAGCCCAAATATACACTGGAGTTGGCCTCAGGAGCCCAAAAATTGGATGAATCACACCCTGGAGTTGGCAGGAGTTGACAGTAGCAGCAGCAGGAGCCCAAATATACACTGGAGTTGGCCTCAGGAGCCCAAAAATTGGATGAATCACACCCTGGAGTTGGCAGAAGTTTGCAGCAGCAGCAGCAGGAGCCCAAATATACACTGGAGTTGGCCTCAGGAGCCCAAAAATTGGATGAATCACACCCTGGAGTTGGCAGAAGTTGGCAGCAGCAGCAGCAGGAGCCCAAATATACACTGGAGTTGGCCTCAGGAGCCCAAAAATTGGATGAATCACACCCTGGAGTTGGCAGGAGTTGGCAGCAGCAGCAGCAGGAGCCCAAAAAATGGCCTAAAGACATAAATATGTTTCGCACCATTTGGAAAGTGTAAAACGTGGCACCATGCTGAATCTAGTCGCATGCATCAGGCATTGGTGGGTGGAAATCCTGGCTGATCCATCCCTGATTCATTTTGACAAAGGTGAGTCTCTCCA
This sequence comes from Gastrophryne carolinensis, assembly GCA_027917425.1. Taxonomy (NCBI): domain Eukaryota; kingdom Metazoa; phylum Chordata; class Amphibia; order Anura; family Microhylidae; genus Gastrophryne; species Gastrophryne carolinensis. The sequence continues at coordinate 148,245,854 of CM051235.1, read as the reverse complement.
CATTTTTAGTTGACAGACGAGTTCTCCTCGCCGTAACTATGGCCCCCGCCGCACTAAACACCCGCTCAGATGGCACGCTACTTGCCGGGCAGGACAGCTTTTCCAGGGCAAACTCTGCTAGTTGCGGCCACAAATCAAGTTTGGCTGCCCAGAAGTCCAGCGGATCCTCAAGGTGTGTTGGCATGGTCATGTCAAAGTATGACATGACCTGCTGGTTCAGGTCCTGCTCCAGGTCTTCCTGCTGCTCATGAGTAGCCTCACTATGCGGGTGTAGAAAGCTACTCATTAGCGACTGAAGACTGAGGCTGCTGCTGCTGATGGAGCTTCTGCTGCTGCTGCTGCCAACCCCCCAGCAAAAGTGTCTTTATCAGGCCTAATTTCAAATATGATAAGAGCAAATGCTTATATGGTCTTAAACAGAGGCTGCTGTAGTCACAGAATGGGATGCCCCGGGCAGGAATGGACCTGGCAGGGTCCAGTAGTGCTTTGGCCAGCAAAAGTGTCTTTATCAGGCCTAATTTCAAATATGATAAGAGCAAATGCTTATATGGTCTTAAACAGAGGCTGCTTTAGTCACAGAATGGGATGCCCTGGGCAGGAATGGACCTGGCAGGGTCCAGTAGTGCTTTGGCCAGCAAAAGTGTCTTTATCAGGCCTAATTTCAAATATGATAAGAGCAAATGCTTATATGGTCTTAAACAGAGGCTGCTGTAGTCACAGAATGGGATGCCCTGGGCAGGAATGGACCTGGCAGGGTCCAGTAGTGCTTTGGCCAGCAAAAGTGTCTTTATCAGGCCTAATTTCAAATATGATAAGAGCAAATGCTTATATGGTCTTAAACAGAGGCTGCTTTAGTCACAGAATGGGATGCCCTGGGCAGGAATGGACCTGGCAGGGTCCAGTAGTGCTTTGGCCAGCAAAAGTGTCTTTATCAGGCTAATTTCAAATATGATAAGAGCAAATGCTTATATGGTCTTAAACAGAGGCTGCTGTAGTCACAGAATGGGATGCCCTGGGCAGGAATGGACCTGGCAGGGTCCAGTAGTGCTTTGGCCAGCAAAAGTGTCTTTATCAGGCCTAATTTCAAATATGATAAGAGCAAATGCTTATATGGTCTTAAACAGAGGCTGCTGTAGTCACAGAATGGGATGCCCTGGGCAGGAATGGACCTGGCAGGGTCCAGTAGTGCTTTGGCCAGCAAAAGTGTCTTTATCAGGCCTAATTTCAAATATGATAAGAGCAAATGCTTATATGGTCTTAAACAGAGGCTGCTGTAGTCACAGAATGGGATGCCCCGGGCAGGAATGGACCTGGCAGGGTCCAGTAGTGCTTTGGCCAGCAAAAGTGTCTTTATCAGGCCTAATTTCAAATATGATAAGAGCAAATGCTTATATGGTCTTAAACAGAGGCTGCTATAGTCACAGAATGGGATGCCCTGGGCAGGAATGGACCTGGCAGGGTCCAGTAGTGCTTTGGCCAGCAAAAGTGTCTTTATCAGGCCTAATTTCAAATATGATAAGAGCAAATGCTTATATGGTCTTAAACAGAGGCTGCTGTAGTCACAGAATGGGATGCCCCGGGCAGGAATGGACCTGGCAGGGTCCAGTAGTGCTTTGGCCAGCAAAAGTGTCTTTATCAGGCCTAATTTCAAATATGATAAGAGCAAATGCTTATATGGTCTTAAACAGAGGCTGCTGTAGTCACAGAATGGGATGCCCTGGGCAGGAATGGACCTGGCAGGGTCCAGTAGTGCTTTGGCCAGCAAAAGTGTCTTTATCAGGCCTAATTTCAAATATGATAAGAGCAAATGCTTATATGGTCTTAAACAGAGGCTGCTGTAGTCACAGAATGGGATGCCCCGGGCAGGAATGGACCTGGCAGGGTCCAGTAGTGCTTTGGCCAGCAAAAGTGTCTTTATCAGGCCTAATTTCAAATATGATAAGAGCAAATGCTTATATGGTCTTAAACAGAGGCTGCTGTAGTCACAGAATGGGATGCCCTGGGCAGGAATGGACCTGGCAGGGTCCAGTAGTGCTTTGGCCAGCAAAAGTGTCTTTATCAGGCCTAATTTCAAATATGATAAGAGCAAATGCTTATATGGTCTTAAACAGAGGCTGCTTTAGTCACAGAATGGGATGCCCTGGGCAGGAATGGACCTGGCAGGGTCCAGTAGTGCTTTGGCCAGCAAAAGTGTCTTTATCAGGCCTAATTTCAAATATGATAAGAGCAAATGCTTATATGGTCTTAAACAGAGGCTGCTGTAGTCACAGAATGGGATGCCCTGGGCAGGAATGGACCTGGCAGGGTCCAGTAGTGCTTTGGCCAGCAAAAGTGTCTTTATCAGGCCTAATTTCAAATATGATAAGAGCAAATGCTTATATGGTCTTAAACAGAGGCTGCTTTAGTCACAGAATGGGATGCCCTGGGCAGGAATGGACCTGGCAGGGTCCAGTAGTGCTTTGGCCAGCAAAAGTGTCTTTATCAGGCTAATTTCAAATATGATAAGAGCAAATGCTTATATGGTCTTAAACAGAGGCTGCTGTAGTCACAGAATGGGATGCCCTGGGCAGGAATGGACCTGGCAGGGTCCAGTAGTGCTTTGGCCAGCAAAAGTGTCTTTATCAGGCCTAATTTCAAATATGATAAGAGCAAATGCTTATATGGTCTTAAACAGAGGCTGCTGTAGTCACAGAATGGGATGCCCCGGGCAGGAATGGACCTGGCAGGGTCCAGTAGTGCTTTGGCCAGCAAAAGTGTCTTTATCAGGCCTAATTTCAAATATGATAAGAGCAAATGCTTATATGGTCTTAAACAGAGGCTGCTGTAGTCACAGAATGGGATGCCCCGGGCAGGAATGGACCTGGCAGGGTCCAGTAGTGCTTTGGCCAGCAAAAGTGTCTTTATCAGGCCTAATTTCAAATATGATAAGAGCAAATGCTTATATGGTCTTAAACAGAGGCTGCTGTAGTCACAGAATGGGATGCCCCGGGCAGGAATGGACCTGGCAGGGTCCAGTAGTGCTTTGGCCAGCAAAAGTGTCTTTATCAGGCCTAATTTCAAATATGATAAGAGCAAATGCTTATATGGTCTTAAACAGAGGCTGCTGTAGTCACAGAATGGGATGCCCTGGGCAGGAATGGACCTGGCAGGGTCCAGTAGTGCTTTGGCCAGCAAAAGTGTCTTTATCAGGCCTAATTTCAAATATGATAAGAGCAAATGCTTATATGGTCTTAAACAGAGGCTGCTGTAGTCACAGAATGGGATGCCCCGGGCAGGAATGGACCTGGCAGGGTCCAGTAGTGCTTTGGCCAGCAAAAGTGTCTTTATCAGGCCTAATTTCAAATATGATAAGAGCAAATGCTTATATGGTCTTAAACAGAGGCTGCTGTAGTCACAGAATGGGATGCCCCGGGCAGGAATGGACCTGGCAGGGTCCAGTAGTGCTTTGGCCAGCAAAAGTGTCTTTATCAGGCCTAATTTCAAATATGATAAGAGCAAATGCTTATATGGTCTTAAACAGAGGCTGCTGTAGTCACAGAATGGGATGCCCCGGGCAGGAATGGACCTGGCAGGGTCCAGTAGTGCTTTGGCCAGCAAAAGTGTCTTTATCAGGCCTAATTTCAAATATGATAAGAGCAAATGCTTATATGGTCTTAAACAGAGGCTGCTGTAGTCACAGAATGGGATGCCCTGGGCAGGAATGGACCTGGCAGGGTCCAGTAGTGCTTTGGCCAGCAAAAGTGTCTTTATCAGGCCTAATTTCAAATATGATAAGAGCAAATGCTTATATGGTCTTAAACAGAGGCTGCTTTAGTCACAGAATGGGATGCCCTGGGCAGGAATGGACCTGGCAGGGTCCAGTAGTGCTTTGGCCAGCAAAAGTGTCTTTATCAGGCTAATTTCAAATATGATAAGAGCAAATGCTTATATGGTCTTAAACAGAGGCTGCTGTAGTCACAGAATGGGATGCCCCGGGCAGGAATGGACCTGGCAGGGTCCAGTAGTGCTTTGGCCAGCAAAAGTGTCTTTATCAGGCCTAATTTCAAATATGATAAGAGCAAATGCTTATATGGTCTTAAACAGAGGCTGCTTTAGTCACAGAATGGGATGCCCTGGGCAGGAATGGACCTGGCAGGGTCCAGTAGTGCTTTGGCCAGCAAAAGTGTCTTTATCAGGCTAATTTCAAATATGATAAGAGCAAATGCTTATATGGTCTTAAACAGAGGCTGCTGTAGTCACAGAATGGGATGCCCTGGGCAGGAATGGACCTGGCAGGGTCCAGTAGTGCTTTGGCCAGCAAAAGTGTCTTTATCAGGCCTAATTTCAAATATGATAAGAGCAAATGCTTATATGGTCTTAAACAGAGGCTGCTTTAGTCACAGAATGGGATGCCTCACAGCAGACTTAAGATCAGTTCAGTATATATGCACAGTTAGTTACTATAAGCAGCCTGAAAACGCTAACAAAGGCTGGATGAAAAAAAAAAAATCTCCCTGTCAGCCAGCTCCGTTTTTCCTACCTTTCCCTGGCTTTCTGTCTGTCTCCTGTCTGTCTCCTGCCTGTCTCCTGCCTGTCCCTGTCTGTCCCTGTCTCCAGCCTGTCTAACTGCCTCAGCTACACAGCGTTCCGTCTGTCTGTCACGAATGCAATAGAGAAATGAGGAAAAGCAAGATGGCCGCCGTTAAATACCGCTGTGTGACGTCACCGGGCTTGCTGGCTGCTGATAGGCTGCATGTGACTGCCCCAGCTTGCACTGGCGCGGGATACATGTCCAGACATGTCCCGTCCGCCATCTTAGAATGCCTGTAAATGTAAATGAATGGATGTTAAAGGAAAACTTCGAGTGATCGAATCGCGGGGAAATTCGGATTCGATCCGAATCGAATTTTTCCTGAAATTCGGATCGAATCCGGGTTCGTCCGGATCGATTCGCTCATCCCTAAAGGCCACAAATGGTCCTCTTTATGTCTGAAATAAAAAAAATCAAGAATAATTACTCCAGAGTCTACCAATATATTCAAGAAACAAATGGTAATTGCTTCAGTACCTTCAAATAAGAGAAGGCATGGATAGTATTCCTTTTTTTCTCTTGCCAATACACTTCTCCCAGAACATTCTTCAAGATTTTAGTGGCTCTAGTGTCAGGACTGAGGATGAAAGCATTCAGGTTATTCCACAATTTAGACAATCTGCACAGGGCCCCATAACAAAAGTCATAGTGGGCACCCCCAAAAAAACAAGACCAGGGCAGGTCAATTCTCTGCACAGTGGAGATTGCAGGGGATACAAAGGGGTGTTAAGTTTAGCTATGGACTATTTGGCACACCCTGATATCTCCACTGTAGATGCTCAAGTCTACTGTGTGCAGAGCGGCTACAGCCCCAATGCATTGTCTTCTGTTGTTAGGTCTATTAACTATCCCAAAGGTGAAGTGGACCTGCTGGTGAAAGTGGTTATTACAGTTGGTCTAAAGGGTCAGTCAGCACATTTGTATAGCTCTCAGGCAACTGAGCTAACAGATTCCTTGGACCAGCATGGAAAATCTGGGGTACTGTCTTTCCTTTGTTCCAGTAAAATGGAACAGGGTGACAAAAGACGACGCAGGTTAGAGCGGGCTGGGGGTGGGGGCATCAGAGATAAGTGGAGGTTCTGAATGGAACACTTAGAAGCCGATTCATTACTAGAGCCAGGTAGCGACAGATGAGCGACAGTAGCGGTATTTTCACAGCGCACGCTAGTATTCGCTGTGCTTGGTCGTTGTTCGGCTGTTGACAGCGACTCAGTTGGTGTGCGGTAATGTTGAATACGGGGTTAGGAGTCGCTGTTTGACAGGTTCCGCGCTGTACGGGAGCGCATGACAGCAAATGGACATAGCGAACGGCTCCCAGCATATTCATTAACAAATCACGCTCAAAAAATTCTCGCGCTGTGAAATGCTTGTTTAAACCCCAGAGCGCTGGCGGCGATGGGTTAAAAGTAGTTTTTTAACCCCCAAACAACCATATTTTTTGATTAAAAAAAAAGCGTTTTTCAAAACATTTTGTAATATGACTACATTAATATCAGATCTGAAATATCAATTCTGCACAAATTTTTATTTTTTATTTTTTTACCTTAAAAAAAATATCTAACATTGCAGAAGTGGTCACAGAATTTTTGACATTTAAAAAAAAAAAAAAAACATTAATAGCAATTAGTTAAGAATATTTAAAGATTGCTCCATTGAAATGCATTGGAGAGCGCCAGGTAGCGAGAGGTCATACTTGTCGCTGTTCAAGGTCGCTCGCTGGCGCTGTGGGGTGAGGCTGGAATAATGATGAATGATTCGCTATCTGGCGCTCTGTCAGTCGCTAAGCAGGATCGGCTTGATAAATGTGTGATTGCGGAGGGGAGCCGGCGTACGCGTGGCGGTGACCGTCATTACCATTCGCTCACCATTCGCTACCTGGCGCTATCCCTTGTTAAATAAGGGCCTTAGATGCATGACACACATTGGGAGCTTTAATTTCACATTTGCTTTTCCTAGGAAGCAAAGGAGGGGTGGCAGCGGCTCAGACCAATTTATCTAATCAACTAACCTGGGAGGTGCATGTGGGCAGGGCAGCCAAGATACACAAGTCTTAAAAGGGCCACAGCACTTAACCCTGTTAGCTTGCAGCAAAACCTAATCTGTCTCTAAATCTGTTTAAAAACAGAGGCCTTGGTCCACACACAACTGCAGAAGTATGCTAAAGCTGCATCACCAAACATCACGGTGCCTCTGTGAGGTGCAGTCCTAACTCCAATCTATGAGAGCCCCCTTTGGAACATACAATACAATGGATAAATTTGGAGCAGGCTTACCTGCGGTTGGCCTATAACTTTGAGTGCAGCGCATGGGAAGAAATGGTTGAAAGCCTTGCAGTACAGCTTCAGACCCCCCAACACATATGCTTGCACAAAATCAAAGGAAACAAGCTTTGCTTAGCTTGCAGTCAAACCTATAATCTGTCTCTAAACCTGCTTTTCCCTTAACGTCATTTCTAAGGAAATTGATGAGCTTTTTGTTATCAGTGATAGCAATCCTCCTATTGTGTCTGTCCATATTTCCCTTACTCAACCTAATGAGGGTGAAAGGCTCATTTTGTTTTAAACCAACTATGCCAGGGACTATGTCCTGAGTGAGCCATCCTGTCGGCATGATGGGAGGCAAAGACTGCTAGGTTTAAATTAATTGGGACACTAAAAGGCCAGAAAGACCTCAAATTCAATATATTCTAAAGTCTAAGAGAAATTGTTGGCCCTTTTTGATTCAACAATTAATGCCAAGAAAAGTATGGCATCAGAGAAAATCAAAGTGTCATCAGTCAAGGCTTGGCCTAAGAACATTGAGAGAGCAAATCTTTGCAATTTTAACGCTGGATGGACACCTTTAGACTACAGATCCACTGCTTTATGAAAGCAGTCCTCAAGGTCCTGCCTCCCACAAAAAGTACCTTGGGGATTTGTTTCTCCCCCCTGGGGCATCCTGATTTGGGATGCCCCACTGTGTGAAATCAACCGGATCACCTAATTTACTCACATTGCCAGCAATTACACAGTGCAAAGCAGGCTTGTCTCCAATCAGTGGCTAGCACTCCATTCAGCTTTACTAAACCAATCTTATGGCACAGCGGCTTATTAAAGCTGGATAGATTGCTAGCTACTGGACTCCCCTTTAGCTGTGCATACCCACACAAGCCATTCAAAATCTCTGTGCCATCTAGCAGAAAGGCTGCTGTGGCCTGTGCATAAACAGTTGGATTGCTGGATTGCTGACTAAATCAGGATGCCCCAGGGATAGGGAAATAGACAGCCATGGAACCTTTTGTCCTTCTTTAAATCCACTGCTCCTATGTTCTTTGGACACTAACTAGTGTTACTCTGGGAAGATATGAAACATGCGTGGCACTATTGAATTTTGGTCAGGGGCTCTATACACTGCCACTGACTGTTCAGTTAAGTCTGCTAGGAGTGATATCATGTTTCCCTGGTTATAAGACAGGGACTTATATTCATTTTTGTTCCCAAAGTTATTCTAGGGCTTATTTTCCGGGGAACAAATCAAGATTTGTTCTTCATTTTCATTCCGAAACTGATAGAGCTACCACAATATGGCAGCCCAACTACCCTACCCCATGTTCGTAGTGGGTTCTACTCAGCAAAAAATGCTAATATTTGCTATAGATGCTACTGTGCCCATAGTGGGCTTGGGCAGACAGGTGTCACTGCAGCGTGTGTAGCGTTAAACTTACAATTCATGGCTCCTGTATGCGGCTCTCCGGCATTTGCACGACTCCATCACACCTGTTTAATATTGGTGTGGCTAGGTGCCCTGCGGTACCTGAAACTCCAGGCAAGAAACGTCCATGACAGTGATAGGGACCCTCTGGTCTTGGCGCCACAGGCAATTGCTGTATTTGCCCCTGTAACTGTAAACAGGGCTTATTTTTAGTGGGGCTATGGGCCGGCCTGGAATCTAAAATGCCTCACTGTGTGAAACCCACTGTTACGCACCGGGTGCGAAGAAGTGGACCCGCAGGGTCTGCAGAACTGTTTGGCAGATACCGCGTCAGGGGAGCGGAGTCTAAGGAGCCACTGGTTTTCACCAGAGCCCACCGCAAGGTGGGATGGTCTTGTGCGGCAGGTGACTCCCAGGTCGCTACCCCCCAACAGCGGCACAGTTCCACAAACTGCTGAAGTGACGTGCAGCAGAGACAAACAGTGGTCGAGGGAGAAGGCCGAGGTCAGGACTGGCAGCGCGGGTTCAGTAGCGGAGACACAAGCCGAGGTCGGGACTGGCAGCGCGGGTTCAATTGCGGAGACACAAGCCGAGGTCGGGACGGGCAGCACAGGTTCGAAGGTCAATGGGAGAGCCGAGGTCATACACGAGGAATCAAGCAATACAGCGATAATCATTCAGGGAACAACACCGAAGATCCGGCACAGGAAGTAAGGCAGGGTTTAATTTATAGGAAGAGCCAAAAAGGGATTGGATGGCAGAGACCAATTAACAGGGCCTTGGCCCTTTAAATCTGAGAAGGTTGACGCGCGCGCCCCCTAGTGGCCGGGGACGTGCGTGCAGGGAAGGCGGAACAGTAACAGAAGGAGGAAGCCGGCGGCCATGCCGGTCAGAGGAGGAAGCGCGGGGACCAGGTAAGGGGGAACCGCAGCCTGGGGGGCCAGCAGCGGACGCCCGGATGGCGGTGGAGCGGGGAGCGCTGCAGGAAGGGGACGCAGCGCTCGCCCGAGGAGAGGCACGGAGGGGGGCGCTGCGCGGGGAAAACGCAGCGCTCGCCCTAACAGTACCCCCCCCCTTAGGTCTCCCCCTCTTTTTGGGACCGAGGAAGTTTGAAATAAGGCTCCGATCGAGGATATTCTCCTCAGGCTCCCAGGACCTCTCTTCTGGACCGCAATTCTCCCAATCCACTAGAAAGTATCGTCTCCCTCTGGATGTTTTGGAAGCTAGAATCTCTCTCACCGAGAAGGCATCTTCGGTACCCGCGACCGGAAGTGGCTCCAACGTTTTAGAAGAGAATCGATTAGTCGTCAGAGGTTTTAATAATGAAACATGAAAAGAGTTGGGAATACGTAAGGAGGCTGGCAGATGAAGTTTGTAACAGACCGGATTAATTTGTTGCTTGATCCTGTATGGCCCTAAATAGCGAGGGCCCAATTTATAACTGGGTATCTTGAAACGAATGTACTTGGCTGAAAGCCAAACTTTATCTCCAGGAGAGAAAACAGGAGCGATTCTCCTTCTTTTATTAGCGCTGCTCTTCAAGCGGGTAGAGGCTAGAACAAGAGAATGTCGTGTTTCACGCCAGATAGAGGAAAAAAACTGTGTTAAGTCATCCACGGCGGGTACCCCCGACTGTGTAGGTAAGGGTAGAGGAGGCAAAGGTTGGCGGCCATAAACAATGAAGAATGGAGATTTTTTTGTGGCTTCAGAATCTTTGAAATTATAAGAGAACTCCGCCCATGGCAAGAGATCGACCCAGTCGTCTTGTCGGGCCGAAACAAAGTGACGTAGATATTGTCCTAGAACCTGATTGACCCTCTCCACTTGGCCGTTGGACTGGGGGTGGTAAGCCGAGGAAAAATCTAATTTCACTTTTAACTGAGTACAGAGAGCCCTCCAGAATTTTGAAACAAATTGAACTCCCCTGTCGGAGACAATGTGGGAAGGAAGTCCATGGAGCCGAAAAATATGCTTAAAAAAGTTCTTAGCCAACTGAGGAGCGGATGGGAGTCCAGGTAGCGGAACGAAGTGCGCCATTTTTGAAAAACGATCCACAACAACCCAGATCACTGTATTGCCTTGAGATGGAGGAAGATCCGTGATAAAGTCCATAGCGATGTGAGACCAAGGGATTTCAGGAATAGGTAGAGGATGAAGAAGACCCGCCGGTCTTTGGCGAGGCGTTTTATTACGTGCACAGGTGGTACAAGCTTGCACGAATTCTGCCACATCCTTCTCAATGGAGGGCCACCAATAATATCTGGCAATAATTGCGTTAGACTTTTTGATACCAGCATGCCCGGCAATACGGGAGGCATGACCCCATTTTAATATTTGGAGGCGTCGGCGAACCGGGACAAAGGTCTTCCCAGGCGGAGCCTGCACTAGGGAGACAGGAGCGGAATGAACCAAATGATCAGGAGATATAATGAACTGAGGAGCAGCGTCCACGTCTGTGACGTCCGAGGAGCGAGATAGAGCATCTGCCCTGATGTTCTTAGAGGCAGGCCGAAAGTGAATGCGGAAATTAAACCGCGCGAAGAATAGTGACCAACGAGCTTGGCGAGGATTCAAGTGTTGAGCAGTTTGAAGATACAAAAGGTTCTTATGGTCGGTAAAAATAGATATGGGGTGAAGCGACCCTTCTAGTAGATGTCTCCACTCTTCAAGAGCTAATTTGATAGCCAGGAGTTCACGATCCCCAATAGAATAATTTCGCTCCGCGGAAGAAAAGGTCCTGGAAAAGAACCCACAAGTATGATTTTTTCCTGAAGGAGACCTCTGTGTGAGAACAGCTCCTGCTCCAATGGAAGAAGCGTCAACCTCCAGAGAAAAGGGACGAGAAGGGTCTGGTCTGGTGAGCACCGGGGCCATAGAGAATGTCCTTTTCAATGCTAAAAAGGTTGCCTCCGCCTGAGGAGGCCATGACTTGGGGTTGGCTCCCTTTTTGGTGAGAGCCACAATGGGGGCCACGATAGTGGAAAAATGGGGTATGAATTGACGGTAATAGTTGGCGAAGCCCAGAAATCGTTGAATGGAACGCAGACCAACAGGCCGAGGCCAATCTAATACCGCTCTCAATTTGCTAGGGTCCATTTGTAGTCCTTGGGCTGAAACAGTATAACCCAAAAAGGGCAGAGCGGTCTGGTGAAAGAGACACTTTTCTAATTTGGCATAAAGATGATGCTGCCGAAGGCGGGATAGTACCAGACGAACGTGCCGGTGATGCTCTTCGAGGGAAGAAGAGAAGATGAGGATATCATCTAAATAGACCACGACACAGGAGTACAACAAGTCCCGGAAGATGTCATTGACGAACTCTTGAAATACGGCAGGGGCATTACAAAGCCCGAAGGGCATCACCAAATACTCGAAATGACCGTCACGGGTATTAAAGGCAGTCTTCCATTCGTCTCCCTTGCGGATGCGGATCAGATTGTAGGCTCCTCGGAGATCTAGTTTGGAAAAGATCCTGGAGCCACGAAGACGGTCGAAGAGTTCTGGAATTAAGGGTAAGGGGTATCGGTTCTTTACCGTGATCTTGTTAAGACCCCGATAGTCGATACAGGGTCGGAGAGAACCGTCTTTTTTCTGTACAAAAAAAAAGCCTGCCCCAGCGGGAGAAGAGGACTTCCGGATGAAGCCCCTCTGCAGATTTTCTTGTATGTAAGTAGCCATTGCTTGAGTTTCGGGGACGGATAGTGGGTAGATACGGCCACGAGGGGGAGTGGTCCCAGGCAGGAGATCGATCGGGCAGTCATAAGGGCGATGTGGCGGAAGGGTCTCAGCTTGCTTCTTACAGAAGACGTCAGCGTAGGCCCGGTAAACTTCGGGTAGGCCCGGTAGAGATGTGGTAGGGTGATCGGTTCGAACTGGTAAAGCTTTCAAGCAATTCTTGAGGCAGGTTGTACCCCACGCCTTGATGTCCCCAGTGATCCAGTCTAGGGTAGGATTATGAAGCTGAAGCCAAGGAAGACCCAATAGGATTGGGGAAGTACAATGGGGTAACACAAAGAGTTCCAAGTATTCCTGGTGAAAGAGGCCAATCTTAAGGAGCAAAGGCTTGGTACGGTACTGCACCATACAATTCAGTCTGTCTCCATTAACTGAGGCGAAGAATAACGGTTTGGCCAAGCGGTTAACTGCTATGTCGTATTTCTTGATCAGGGAGGCCTCTATGAAATTGCCCGCCGAACCAGAATCCAGGAAGACCGGCAAATTAAGCACAGAGGCAGATGAGAGACAAAGCTGTGCAGGTACGGTAAATCTTGGAGAGGAAGCACACACACCCAGAGACGCCTCTCCCAACGAGTCTAGGTGCGCCCGTTTCCCAGTCGAGAAGGACGAATGGGGCAATCTCTTAGAAAATGATCAGGACTGGCGCAATACAGACAGAGATTTTCATTTCTCCTGCGAGACCTCTCCACGGGGGTTAGGCGAGAGCGGCCGACCTGCATGGCCTCCACCTCTGGAGAAGATGGTACAGACAAAGGTTTCTGAAAGGTGGGAGCCAAACGGAACATCCTCCTGTCGCGTTGGGAATCTCTCTCCAGGCGAAGTTCCTCACACCTCTCAGCAAAGCGTATGTCAATGCGAGTGACGAGATGAATGAGTTCTGAAAGGGAGTCAGGTATCTCTCGGGCCGCTAGAACATCTTTGATCTTGCTAGAAAGACCTTTCTTAAAACAAGCGCAGAGGGCCTCATTATTCCATGCTAACTCGGAGGCCAAAGTACGGAATCGAATAGCATATTCACCAACAGAAAGATCGCCTTGCGTTAAATTCAATAGAGCGGACTCGGCAGATGAGGCCCGAGCGGGTTCTTCAAAAACCTGACGGAATTCAGTAACAAAGGCCTGGACGGTGAAGGTGAGAGGATCATTACGGTCCCACAAGGGAGTGGCCCAAGCCAAGGCTTTTCCGGAGAGCAGACTAATGATGAAGGCCACTTTAGAGCGTTCGGTGGGGAATTGATCAAACAATAATTCCAGGTGCATAGAGCACTGGGCTAGAAAGCCTCTGCACAACTTCGCGTCCCCCTCATATTTTGCTGGTAAGGAGAGGCGGATTCTGGATGAGGAAACTGCTGGAGACTGCGGTGGCGGCACCGGTGGCGGTGGAGAAGGCGACAGCTGCTGGGTCAAGAGTTGCTGCATCATAGCGGTAAGCTGATTAATCTGCCGAGACTGCAAAGCCACCAGCGCTGGGAGTTCGGAAGTCTCCGGCAAGGGCACCTCAGCGGGATCCATGGCCGGATCTTACTGTTACGCACCGGGTGCGAAGAAGTGGACCCGCAGGGTCTGCAGAACTGTTTGGCAGATACCGCGTCAGGGGAGCGGAGTCTAAGGAGCCACTGGTTTTCACCAGAGCCCACCGCAAGGCGGGATGGTCTTGTGCGGCAGGTGACTCCCAGGTCGCTACCCCCCAACAGCGGCACAGTTCCACAAACTGCTGAAGTGACGTGCAGCAGAGACAAACAGTGGTCGAGGGAGAAGGCCGAGGTCAGGACTGGCAGCGCGGGTTCAGTAGCGGAGACACAAGCCGAGGTCGGGACTGGCAGCGCGGGTTCAATTGCGGAGACACAAGCCGAGGTCGGGACGGGCAGCACAGGTTCGAAGGTCAATGGGAGAGCCGAGGTCATACACGAGGAATCAAGCAATACAGCGATAATCATTCAGGGAACAACACCGAAGATCCGGCACAGGAAGTAAGGCAGGGTTTAATTTATAGGAAGAGCCAAAAAGGGATTGGATGGCAGAGACCAATTAACAGGGCCTTGGCCCTTTAAATCTGAGAAGGTTGACGCGCGCGCCCCCTAGTGGCCGGGGACGTGCGTGCAGGGAAGGCGGAACAGTAACAGAAGGAGGAAGCCGGCGGCCATGCCGGTCAGAGGAGGAAGCGCGGGGACCAGGTAAGGGGGAACCGCAGCCTGGGGGGCCAGCAGCGGACGCCCGGATGGCGGTGGAGCGGGGAGCGCTGCAGGAAGGGGACGCAGCGCTCGCCCGAGGAGAGGCACGGAGGGGGGCGCTGCGCGGGGAAAACGCAGCGCTCGCCCTAACACCCACTCTAACAGCACATGTGTGGGCTCTCGCCCAATCAGAGCCATCTGCCATTCGACAAACGGCTCTGATTATTTACAATAGGGAGTGCGCGCTGCCGCATCCCCTGCATCACCTGTGGCACTGAAGTCAAATTCTTGGGTTTTGTGCCACTTTAAATAATCCTTAAAAATCCTGTCAAATCAGGGTTTATTTGTGGGGAAACAAGGTAGTGATTAGTTAGTGCAGTTAGCAAAATAAACACAAGATGGGAGTGGTGAGAAAATTAACATTAGCTAGTATGGGGTTTAGTTTTAAGTCAGAAGGTGAGAAAAAACAAGACTCAGCTTAGACCTGGTAGATCTGGTTCAGACAGGATAGTGGGGAAGTTCTGAGACACAGGGTTGCATGTTCAGTCTAGTGACACATGTGAGAGGGTAGTTACAGTGTTTTAGCCTGGATGAAACCAGGGCCTAATTAAAGGCAGAACTTTGACTAGAGAGTGGTTGTTGTAGCCAAGGAGCACAGAAATCTGAGTAGAAGTCTGAGGCAGCTAGATGCATATGACTTGAGAGAACCTGGGAGAAGAGGAAGAATGGTGTCAACCCAGAGGGCTTGGTGGGAGCTTACGACCTGACGACCCCATTGGTGGATACAATACCATTTGTGACCAGCCTTGTGTCCAAGGGTAATGTGTGTATCATGAAGTGTGAACCTGTATTTGGGAAGGAAGCCATTGTTTATTGCAGAGCTAGCCACGCACTTGTTGGGGCTATTGTTTATATTCATTGTTTATTGCTGCTGACGTTGCCTAAAAGCAATAAAGAATCCCGCTTTAATTTTATGTAAAGAGGTTTAAGCCTGTGCAGCTCAACTGGAATTCCAATGGAACTGCCCTGCAATCCACACTCCAGACACCAGGCCCCCTGCATGCCAATAGCAACTGTTCTGCACCGCCCTGTCACTAACCAGCTGCCTGCGTGCATGAAAAATCATCGTAATGGAATGGGTCAGATTGTGGTCTTTGCATATATTTATCACATTATCACAGTTTAAATGTTATCAACCTTTTTTAAACACGCTCTTGGTTTCAGGAATCTTTGTAATGGTGAGTTTCTTTATTGTCATTGTGTACTATGAATGATATATGTACTTGGAATCAAACGGCTGATGAGATAAGAAGCCATATCCCAAACAGAAAACAGACTATACAGTAAGCACTGCATGACATTGCATAATATACTTATATATAGGGTAGAGGCTATTTTCAGTGGAGGGCCAGAACTAATGCCTTAGTACAACATTACTAAAAGGAATCATTATACAACTGCATCTTTTTGTGCCAGTGTATGGCGGGGTTCACACCATTGTGCTTTCATACAAATACTTATAAATGCAGTGAAATGCAATTGTAATTGTTTTACTAGTTTTCTGCTATTGGTATTACTCTTTGGCTTTATTTTGAGGTATCTAGTGTAACATGCACTAGAATTTAAACTGAACAAACTGGGCAAACTGTAGCCAACACAAGTCATCTAAATGTACAAATACATTGCTTCCATTGGCATGAAAGATGCTATATCTCTGAAGGAGCCTGCTCTATTGTGACTTGACGCAGGGGTGCCTGGGGATCGGTCATTGCAGTAGCTGACATTGGAAGCCTCATTTATGAGTGCCGTTTAGCGTCATTTTGCCTGCAAAAGAGTCCACCTTGGAGCTCCGGCATCTATTTATATATTGGCGCTGTTATTTTTACAAAATAGCTCTGCAAGTCAAAATGCCTGATGGGAAAGCCTCAGCTTGGATTGGGTGCTGGGTATTGGCTGGCCTGTGTCAGCACCTGTTTGACTCTTAGAATAAAGCCATGATAAAATAGTTTACAACAAAATAATAAAATTACATTTGACAACATCTAAATCATGTGTTTACATTTTTGACAAGTCACCAATGCAAGTTCTGTAGAAATAATTGTGGTTAACATTGTGGTTAAGAAACACTTCTGTACATTTCTGCCCATTGTGGTCTATAGGATCTAAATCTATAGCACCACTATAAACTGGCACAGATTTGAGAAGAGCGCTGGTCATCGCAAACTATATGGTGCTGGTGATAAATTAGATGCAGAACGTTGTTTGATAAATATTGGCGCTGGAGGAGGTAAGTGAAACTGAGTGACTATGAAGGATCAAAGCAGCATAGCAAAGTGTATGAGCTCATCTTGCATACAACATGCTGTAGCCTAATTCATATCCGCACGTCCCGGGGGAGGGGGAGGTTGCCAATCCCCAGTAAAAACATACCTTTTCCCCAGTCCCACACTGCATGCTTATGCTCTAGTCCAGTCAGAGCCATATGCCGTACAAATTAATGCTGGACAATACTGCCCTATTTCGACCAGCAATCTGCAATTGCGATTGGATCAGTTGCATTCCTGTTTTCCCTGCAGATTGCACCCCCCCCCCAAACCCTATCTATATGGCTAGGTGTGGGAGTGCACCTCAGCCCAAAGATGCTAGAGATGTGTACACAATTGTTTACATTGGCAAGGGAGTTGCCGGAAAAGGTGAGTTTTGTGGTGACCAGGGGGGTATCACACAGCGTGGATCCCGATTTTGGATGCCCCAGAGGAAGGTCAGTCCTGAAATCTTTTAGACTCCAGGGCCAGATGCTCTGGGTTTTTTCTGCTTCTGTTTTTTAATGAAAACAACACTCAATAGGAAAAAATGCTCATAGCTTCCCCAAGGTTGCATTAAGGTTGTAAACATGTATTTAATTAATTGAATTGTCATAATGTTCCCTGTTGATATGTATTTAAGGGTTACATGATACGGTGTGATGTACTTAGAGTCTTGATTGCCAATGTCCTTCTGTGCATTAACCTAGGTAAAACTGAGATATCTTACCTTTCTCCTAGGCCCCATGGTGATATTGAGTGCTGCCATTGGCTGCCGCAGTCATGTGGTCCACTGGCTGCTCCCAGGTAACTGGCCACTAGCAAGTAGTATTATGGTGAATGGCTAATTAGAACTGTGAGAAAAACATTTATTCCAAGTATGTCACATACCCCGCTTCCAATATTCATGACATATGGGTTATAACCAGCAGAGGGCGAACTTCTGCAGAGATGACAGGAAAAAGGAAGCCCCTCCCGGTCCATAAATACCTGGGACCTCCCACACATTACCCAGTTTTCGTCTCTGCAGACGGCGAGCAAGTCAGAGAATGGCTGTGTCTCTTCCTTGCAGGTAAGCCGGGTTTACACCCGGCCATTTTGTCTCTATTTCTGTCTGGACCTTGTTTGTTTTAGTCCCCATGCCTCCCAGTTATGGCTGTAGGTCCGGGCGACGGTAGACTACACCTTTAGAGGTGTATTAGGGAGCCATGCTCCCCCGTGAGACCCCATATTTAGGGGTAGGCGGATTCCAGGTTGGTGATCCTGGTTTGGGATGCCCTGTCCCTGATATCCCATTACACCGGGATTCTCCCCCCCCTTCCGGGTCTCCCTGTTCCCCTCTGCGCGGGGGGGGGGCTTCCTTCTATCCTTATTTTTCTTTATTATTTTCCTTTATTATTGGTATGCCATTGTGTGTGTGTGTGTGTGTGTGTGTGTGTGTGTGTGTGTGTATGTGTTTTCACTGTGCCTCACTCGTCGCTTGTGGTGAGTAGGCTGCTGGCCGCATGTGAAGGCCTTTTTGGGGGAACTTCTTCGCCTCATGTTGCTCGGATAGGGGGCGGGACCGGGCTCTCGCCGTGCTCGCCGTGGTCCGCCCCCCTCTGTCTTTGGCGCTGTTGCGGTGCCCAGCTATTTTCTGAAGGGAGGGGGCGGGGCCAGGCGCGGTGCGCGATCCGCGCTGGCCCGTCTTTCCTCTCTTTCTCTCTCTGTCTCTCCAGTCACGCTGCTGGCAGGACGCCATTATCGATCCGTGAGTACCCTATTGGGCCCTTCTCATTTTTATATTCATACTGGCTGCTTGCCCCATTTTAGCGCGTTGGGGCAGCGGGGCTCATGTTTTCCATGTGTCTATATATATATATATATATATATATATATATATATATATATATATGTATATCTTTGTATGTATGGTTTTTTTGTGCGTGATTGTGTGCCTTTCTTATGGCCCCTTCGCATTGTATCTTTCAGGAGGAATCCCTATCTATCATATTAAAAGGGGGTTTCTCCCGGTCCTAGATTCCCTTGGAGATAAATTTGGGGTCCTACAAATCCTCCCACTTGGGACTTAAAGGGGCATCCCGGGTAGCCTAATTGTCATAATTCCCTCTGGTCCTTGCGACTACATCACCATATGGAGGCTCCCCAGGATACCGGGCTCGGGCTCCCTTCGGGGCAATCCTGGCAGTGTATGGGTTGTGGGGTATCTCTTACGGGGGATAATGTGCTGATTTGCATACCATGTGCTCAGCAGGCCATAACGCGGCAGTCGGGGTCCCAGGCGTCTGGGTCCGCGCCACCGGCTTCATCACCTACTCCACCCCGCCTGATCCGTACCCCAAGTGACACTGTCATTAGTGGGGAGTCGCAATCTGATGTATGTGCTAGATTGGCCAACATCGAGAGACGATTTCTAGCTCTGCTGCCAGAAAGGCCCCAGCTAAGAAGAGACATTTATCACCGGCTGCGCCGGTTCTGGATTTTGATGATTGTGATATCCTTGACTGGTCTGATTATTCCCCACTTGAGGAGGGGGAATTGTTTGATGAGTCTGATGGCTCTGAGGATCAGCAATTTTTGGATGCTGATGCTGGGCAGGAGCATGGGGATGCCGTGGATACCCCCAGCAGAGTCCCCTCCGCAGAAGGGGGAATTTTTTGGGGACCTCTAAGCCTGGTTTGGAGTTCCCAAATCAGAAGCATTTTGAAAATCTGATTCTTAAGGAATGGGAAAGACCTAGCCGGCTTCCTGATGTTCCTCAGGAATGGGATAGGAAGTATCCCTTTCCGTGGACACGGTGAAGCGCTGGTCGTCCCCTCCCGAGGTCGATGCACCCGTCCTGGGATTGTCCAACACATCTCTTGTGCACTCTCCAGACGCCACCACGATTAAGGATGGTGAGGACCGACGTATTGACCAAATGGCTTGTCATGCCTTTGCTATTGTGGGTTCAGCCTTGTGGCCTTTGTGTGCTTCTGCGCTCACGGCTGTGGCTACCAGGTCTGTGGTTAGGGGCCTGTTGAGTGGTACCCAGCTTAACCCGGCCAGTGATGAATTTGCAGCGCCTACGTGGTGTGATTTATTCATGTCCTTTGTCTTATCTGCCTTGGATGACACTATATGTATGTGTAGCAGAACTTCGACGTTGCTGGTGGCTATTCGCCGATCGGTCTGGTTGCGCCAGTGTGCAGCTGACATTGCAGCTAAGAAGTCACTTACAGGGCTACCCTTCCTGGGTATGCGGCTGTTTGGAGATAAATTGGATTCAGTTGCGAAAGGAGGAAGGCTACCGCAGCGCAAGAAGCAGCGTCGCTCCTTTCGGGGGGCAGGCTCCTTTAATCCTTCCTTTCGCTGTGCCAGAGCAGGCAGAGGAGCTGCCTACTCTACCTTCAGAGGGGATTCCTGGAACAGAGGCAGAGGACGGGCCCGTCCGGGACCTGTCTGGGGTTCCAAGACCAAGCCCGCTGCCAAGCCAGCTCAGCAATGAGGGGGCGCCCTCACCCTTGCGGGTGGGGGGACGGCTGCGGCACTTCTTCCGGGTCTGGGCCCGGGAGGTCACAGACAAGTGGATCTTGGAAGTGGTCTCTTCCGGGTACAAACTGGAGTTCGAGGACCGGCCTCCTCCCAGATTTCTCAGATCTCGGGTCCCCTCGGACCCCCGGGCTGCGCAGGGGCTTCTGTTGGCAGTGCAAAGTCTTCTGGACATGGAAGTCATCTGCCCGGTGACTTTATTAGAGAGAGGCCGGGGCTATTATTCCAACCTTTTCACGGTGCCCAAAAAGGATGGATCCATAAGACCCATTCTGGATTTGAAGCTTCTTAACAGGTTCATCAGAACCAGGAAGTTCCGCATGGAGACTTTGCGCTCAGCCATCCTTTCTCTTCGTCAGGGGGACTTCATGACGTCCATAGACATCAAGGATGCTTACCTTCATGTACCGATCTTCCCAGCACACCAGAGATTTCTCAGGTTTGTGGTGGGAGATCGCATTTTCAGTTTGTGGCCCTCCCGTTCAGGCTGACCTCGGCACCAAGGGTGTTCACCAAGGTGTTGGCAGGTATAATGGCCCTTCTCAGAGCCCAGGGAATTCGCATTGTGCCGTATCTGGATGACCTCCTCATTACGGCATCCTCTCTCAGACAGGCGGAGCTAGACACCAGGACGGTGGTGTCAAGGCTGGAGGGGTTCGGCTGGGTGATCAACCACCCCAAGTCTTCTCTCTCCCCGTCAAGGGAGATTGCATTTCTGGGCATGAATCTGGATACCATTCAGACCAGGGTGTTTCTACCTCAGTCGAAGGTGCAGATGGTTCAAGATCTGATACGTCTTCTTTTGTCAATTCCTCGCCCGTCAATCCGGCTAGGGATGAGACTGGTGGGGTTGATGGTGGCTTCCTTCGAGGCAGTCCCCTTTGCTCAGTTCCACATGAGGTCGCTCCAGCTCCATCTACTGTTGGTTTGGGACAGATGTCCGCTGTCTTTGGATCCGTCATTTCTGATGTCTCCCCTGGTTCGGCAGTCTCTTCAGTGGTTGCTGGAACCAAGGAATCTTCTGAGGGGCAGGTCTTTTCAGACCCCTTGTTGGGAGACGGTCACCACGGATGCCAGCCTGTCGGGCTGGGGGGGTTTCTGGAAGGAACATCAGTTCTAGGGGCTGTGGGGTCCTTGGGAGGTCCACACCCCCATCAATGTCTTGGAGCTGGGAGCTATTCGGTTGGTGCTGTCACGCTTGACGCATCACCTCCAGGGTCTAGCGGTTCAGGTTCGATCAGACAATCGGACTGCGGTCGCTTACATCAATCACCAAGGAGGGTCTCACAGCAGGAGTGCCCTCAGTGAAGTTTCTCTGATTCTTGCATGGGCGGGGAGCAATGTCCCATGCATTTCAGCGGTGTACATTCCGGGAGTGGAGAACACGGAGGCGGACTCCCTGAGCAGGGGATTCTCTCGCCGAGGGGAATGGTCGCTCAACCACAATGTGTTCCGGTCCCTCTGTCACAAGTGGGGGATTCTGGAGGTGGATCTT
Source organism: Gastrophryne carolinensis (assembly GCA_027917425.1). NCBI lineage: Eukaryota > Metazoa > Chordata > Amphibia > Anura > Microhylidae > Gastrophryne > Gastrophryne carolinensis. The sequence continues at coordinate 148,224,357 of CM051235.1, read as the reverse complement.
TTTGCCTCATGTCACAATCACAAGCTTCTGGCATTTGTGTCTCTGTCTCAGGATCCTCTGGCCCTGGCAGTGGACGCCTTGTCTCTTGCCTGGAGGGATCTTGGGTTTCTGTACCTGTTTCCCCCCTTCTCCATGGTGGGCAAAGTGGTGCGCAAAAAGAAAAACAACAGCTAGAGAGCTGTACAACACCGCGCTTGAACACCCAAAAATTAAATAGAATAAATTTAGGTAATTTACAATTAATTAAGCTCAACGTGTACAAAGATTCCCAACTTCCCAAATAGAGCATACAAAAGAAAAAACACAGAGCTTGACAGTATTAATCCAGACAAATATGTGAATAATGTCCAATCATTAGGGTGATCCTCAGCAAATCAATATCACAGTCCACAACACTATATATATATATATATATATATATATATATATATATATATATATATATATTCTATGTATATATATGTATATATATATATATATATATATATATATATATTTTTTTTTTTTTTTTTTTTTAGAGAGAGTTTATTCGTTATATTTTTATATTTGTGATCACCGCATACATAGATTTTGGTATGCGTTGTGGAAGATTTATAAACATGTTACTTTATATTTACCTCTAATATTATTTATGGTGAATTTTCTTCTTCCAAAGTGCCATGTAATTATACTTATTTTATGTTTTATTTCATGTCTGATTATTTGCCTGTTGTCTGTAGAGTGGTTTCAATGCCAGTCTACGATGCTCTGGTTTCCTATTAATATTATTTTTCCTCTTAAGCGCAATTTTTAGATAAACTGTACAGTTAGCTTAGGTGTGCACAGTTTTAATTAAACTCTTTTGTTACTGTGCTGCGGCTTTCTCCCTGTGGACAGGGGCTATTGTAATTATTAGTGTCCTGCCCCAGTTGCCGTAGTAATAGCAGGGGGAGAAAGCATCCTTTGGCAGTGCTCACGTGACCTAGAGTATTTACACGTGACTATTTGCTGTTATGATCTTGGAGCGGGAGGGAGAGCGCTGCGGTTTTGACAGCGCTGCGGCTCTGACAACGCTCACGTGATTGACTCGTTACACGTGAGTGATTGTTGATTTGGCCCCGTAGTTTGAGGAAGCGTGAGTTGGTTGCTACAGCAACCTATACGTCGTAGTGGACGTCACAGGAGGAGGGCGGTAGTTATGCCCTTCACTTCCTCTTCACTTCCGCTATTTAAAACTTCTTTTCTACCTGCCGAGTATCCTGGTAAAAGTCGCAATGCGTCGAAACGCGTTGGAGCTTGGCTGGTAGATTTCTCGATATACTGTTTGGACTATTTGCTGCAGGGTCTTACCCCTACTGTGGAATATATCGCTGGCCATATGCCTTTCTTTGGCACTGGGAGAATTGGAGATTGGCGGTGCGATCTGCTCTTATACACTGCTCTTTTGAGCTGCCAAGCTGTTGTATGCTTTATTCTTGTGAGTGTGATTCTTGTTCTTATTAAATGGTGTTTTAAAGACATTATTGCACTAGCCCTGCTTTGTATCTTCCTCCCTCTATGTGCGGTTCTGTTATTCATTACCCTAATGATGACCTGAGTGATTATTTGAACCTGCTTATCATCCTGTGAGAATTGATGGCACATCGGTCTGTTGTGGATGCTGATGATTCAACCAAGCTGTGTGTCTGAAAACATTCTGCTGCTTTGGGAGAGTTGATGAAATATTTATCTGCTTTTGATGGTTATGAATTGATCAAGATGCATGTCTGGTAAGGATCTGCACAAACGGGTGATAAGAGCACGGAATAATAAGACTGCATATGCACTTTGGGACGTGGTCAAAATATAGTGCTGTGGACTGTGATATTGATTTTCAATTTGTCCATGTGCTGAGGATCACCCTAATGATTGGACATTATTCATATTTGTCTGGATTAATACTGTCAAGCTCTGTGTTTTTTCTTTTGTATGCTCAAAGTGGTGCGCAAGCTGGCTCTAGAGGGTGCGCCAGCAATTCTGGTGGCCCCAAGGTTGCCAAGACAGGTTTGGTTCGCAGACGTCGTGCGGCTGGCGGTAGATCAGTACAGGTTGCCCCTGTTTCCGGATCTGATCACTCAAGGTCAACTTCGTTACCCCAATTTACAAACGCTGGCTTTGACGGCGTGGCTGCTGAAACCTCCATCTTAAAGGAGGAAGGTTTGTCTGATGCTGTGATTCAGACACTTGTTAGAGCTAGGAAGAGATCCTCCTCTAACATCTACTACAGGACTTGGAGGTCCTATATTGACTGGTGTGAGGCTAGGACATTGCCTTGCAGGGTGTTTTCGATTCCTAGGATTCAAAGGTCCTTTGCTCTGCATCCCTTGGTTAGGACTTTTTTCCAGGGGGTCACTCATGTGCGGCCCCCTAGAAAGCCCTTGTTGCCCGTTTGGGATTTGAATTTGGTTCTGTCGGCCCTCCAGGGGCCTCCCTTTGAGCTGATGCAGGATGTTGCACTTTCTATGCTTACACAAAAGATTGCCTCTTTGGTGGCTATTACCTCTGTTCAACGTGTCTCTGAGTTGGCGGCTCTGTCCATTCAGGCCCCTTACTTTGAGAGACACCAGGACAAGGTGGTCTTTCGCTTTAAGCCAGATTTCCTTCCTAAGGTGGTTTCTGCTTTCCATCTCTATCAGGATGTGGTTCTTCCTTCCTTGTGTCCTAAGCCTAGCAATGACAAGGAAAGGGTCCTGCACTCTTTGGATGTAGTTCGTTGTGTGAAGTACTATTTGGTGGCTACTTCTCCCCTTCGTAAGACGGACGCCTTGTTCGTGGTGCCCTCCTGGCCTAGGAAGGGTTTGGCGCCCGCCAAGTCTACCATTAGCAAATGGATACGTCAGGCCATTGTTGGGGCCTATTCTGCCAAGGGGAAGGTTCCCCCTTTTCATATCACTGCTCACTCTACTCGTGCTGTGGGTGCATCCTGGGCTTTTCAGCACCAGGCCTCTGTTGAACAAGTTTGTAAGGTTGCTACTTGGTCTTCTGTTCATACTTTTTCCAAGTTTTATAAGGTTGATGTGCGGGCCTCAGCGGATGCTGTTTTTGGCCGCAAGGTTCTGCAAGCTGCAGTGGTTTAAATTTGTGCATTATTGCCTTTTTGGGATCCCCACCCATATTGGACACTGCTATTGGATCTCCCATATGTCATGAATATTGGAAGCGGGGTGTGTGACATACTTGGAATAATAACATTTTGTGATTACTTACCTGTAAAATGGGTATTATAAGTATGATACACACCCCGCTTCATCCCACCCTTATTGTATTCTGGATCCTTTATATGGTGAACCTTTTATTGTTAAGATTTTTGGATTTGGCTCTTCCTGGTCCCCTTACTGCTTTCCTATACTGGGTAATGTGTGGGAGGTCCCAGGTATTTATGGACCAGGAGGGGCTTCTTTTTTCCTGTCATCTCTGCAAAGTCCGCCCTCTACTGGTTATAACCCATATGTCATGAATATTGGAAGCGGGGTGTGTGACATACTTATAATACCCATTTTACAGGTGAGTAATCACAAAATGGTATTTTATCTATGATTTTTTTCTCATTGCCATTCAGCACCGTTTTAGCTGTGCACATTTTTAAATTATTTGCACAGCTAAAAATAAAGCTGAATTGCACTAAAAAATAAATAATTTAAAAAGAAAAATCTCACAAGAAAAGTGAGAAAAAAACTGTAATCTTGATTTTTTTTCACAGTGCAGATCAGCATCTTTTTTTTAGCTGTGCACATTTATAAAACATTTGCACAGCTAAACATGGTGCTGAATTGCAATGAGGAAAAAAAATCAAGATTTTTTTTTCACACAAAAAGTTTGAGGAACAAAAATTCTCATGGTGCTGAATCAGCCCTAACGGCAGTTAGGTTGAAGTGCTCCCCATTGCTGAGCTGTGTGTATGGTGACTGAACGCATCATTACTGTGGCCGGGGCTGCTTGGCCAGAGAGCAATATGGCCAACTGCATCCAGTTCATGTTGTTATGAATATTGTGCTTTAGTAAAAAAAAAATGAACACAGCTGTTTTGGGGCACTGATCTGGGGATGGAAGGTGACAACATAAACTTCCCTCTGAGTATAAGTACACTTTAATTACTAATTACTGACAGCTATTTTCTATGCACTCCTATTAGATTTGATATTGGAGGGTTCAAATAATTCCTACTTCTAACTAGTGGTTATCAACTGAAAGAACTGGAAAACTGTCCCACATCCTTCCCACTTAAAATGGCGTAGCTTCACCACGTGTGAGTAACAACAGGCTGATCTGAAGGCTTACCTGAGGCACAAGGTAAATGTTCATTTACCTTCTCCCCAGCGTCTGCTACATCACCTAGGGATTCTGACACTTTTCGCGTTCCATCCTGTTCCACCATCACAGACTTGATGAAGGTGATAATTAAACCGGACCAACAGTCTTTCACAGTTGAAAAGAAAGCTCCCAAAACTCCCTTGCCCCATCTGAAACAATGATACTGAATCATTGTCAGCGCTTACGTTTGCTCCTTTTCCAGCTTTTCAGCAGCTGCCTGGATTTAACTGACATAACCCACAATTCACAGCAGCAGGAAACCCAGCAGCACTTCCTCTTTGTAGGCAGCTAGCAGCTCCATTAAAGACAGGGACGTTGAGGGACTTATCATGCTCACATTATGGGTTTGATTACCTCTGGCATTAATCAGCGCCCCTGTCTTCAAAGATGATAAAGGGCACAGTCCAGTCTAAATAACTCTTGTGGTTCATGGGAGCAGCCATGATGAGATTACTACATTGATTTCTATTTAGAGGAGAAGGGGAGGGGGCTGCTTTGTCTCATACAGCTCAATAAAAGTCAATGGGGCAGCACGTCACAGTAATCCCATCATGGCTGCTCTCATGAAACACAAGAATTTTTTTTAGGTTGGACTGTCCCTTTTGTTACCATCAGCCCTTTCTGGTTACCAAGTACTTTTTTTTACTCCTGAGGATTTGGCAGTTGTATCAATGCCCTGCAGTAGCCACTGACATTTCATCCAATACCTGTTTTCACCTCCAATTATATCCACTGTTATACCAGACCCTGTCTGGCTCATCACTACACTTGAACACTTCAATTACCGGTATTCTATGCAGCTGACAGCAGAACAGGGAGACCGAGGGTGAATATATATATATATATATATATTTTTTTTTTTTTGGGGGGTGGGGGGGGGTATTTTATGCCTGTAATCAAAAACTTGATGCCACTGCTCTGAAACTACTAGCAATGAATTTCCAGTACAAAAGTCTGAATACAATTTAGACATTTCTTCTCTGTGAATACGCATCACACTCCTAATAACCCTCTGCTGTATTTTAGATCGACCTGAAATAATTCAGCGCAGGATCATTTTTATCGCATTGCCCGTGAAACATAATATTGCATATATTATATGAAAGCAGCATGGGGTGTCTGGTTTTCTCTACACAGTATGGTTTTACATACAGCAACATCCCACCTCTTGTTTCTCCTGCAACAGCCCTGACATCAAAGCTATTTTCCTCTATTATTTCTGTAGGGCTACTGCCAGGAGATGCGCGGCATGGGTCTAGCTAGCAGTTAAATTGAAGCATTCAGGGAAAGTGCACATAATGTATTGAGAGCTCTCATGGTAGGACGTGAGGTTCCTGTTTTCAGATGACTGTTCTGTATTCATCACCATAACGCTAGGAGAATTCTACCAAGCCTAATATATCCCGCACTACTGCAACTAGATATCTGTGTCATGCTGACATAAAGGAAAGGTAACCTTGGATATGTATATCATTCTCAGTATCTGTGCTCTGTATCTAAATTACACTGGTCTTGGTAATAAATCCTTCCCGCGAGATATGTTCCAAATCGCATGTTTTCAGTTTATGATTGAGCGGTTTAATTTAGCTTTTCTGAGCACAGTTCAAGGTACATTTTTTCCCTGTGTGGCAAGGATGCGTCTAGTGTGATTGCAAAGCACAGATGTTCCTCTTAGTGGAGAACAAATTATCACATGGAATAATGTCTGCCATGATTAGTATTTATAACCCATTTAAAACTGGCAGTTAGCATGCCAGTACGAACTATTTCATCGGGGGCCTGGTATTCCCTACTTTATGTCTGAATAAATAATGCTCAGATTTTAACGTGCATACATGGTGTGTATTCTCTTTACCACCTTTGTTCCCAGGAGCCAGGAGAAATTGTTTCAGAGAAATCGTTTTTCTTTCCAGCTGCTATATTCAGATGCAACTAGACTGCTCTTAAAATGGACTTATAGTCTACAATGACATCAAATCCCTCCCCACAATGGCATCCCATGTACAGGAGTTCAAAGGATATTAGCAAGGCTGCCTGGCGAACCTACTGATGGGGAAGGCGGATGTATAAGATGTGATTGACACAGTCCAGGAATGCAGAAGGCTTTACTACATATATTTAACTAGATCTGAACTTTATAGCAGTGTGCCTTTTCAATAGAAATATAGAAGCCCAGGCTTCCTTTTTCTTTTTGTAACCAGCTTTGATCGGTGGTTCCATAATCAGTACTCATTCTTACACATCCTCTTCTCTATTGGCAGGTTTGCCAGACGAACCTGCATGCACTGTACATGATGCATTGAACTCCCTTGGCTGTCGGGGATCAAATGGGATCAGTTTTGACTCATTGTGGGCATCCTATGGATGTTTACTGTAAAGGTTATCCCCAATGTAACTACAGGCTACCACTAAAGACCTAACAGGGTATAGGTCAACTAATGCTGTATATACAGAGCCCTTACGTAAATTTACACATAGCGGCTCCTCCTTACTGGTAGAGGTTTTGTAAGAACTTACCTGCTTTGGGTGACCTGTGGGCGAGCGCCTCCTGGCCGGCAAGTCGTTCTCCGGATGTCTGGAGCGTGGTGCACTCACCGCTCCCGGAAGCCAGAGAGTGCAGCAAGCCACCCTGCCTGCCTCCCTCGCTTCCTAGTAGTAGTGCAGGCGCAGCCCTGCTTTTTGACAGAGTGGCTCGTAGGAGACGCCGCTCTGTCCATTAGCGATTTCCTGTCACCTACACCTGAGTGTCTCAGGGGCTGGACAGCCTTACTGGTCAGGGCAGCCCCTGAGATCTGTTCTCCAATCCTATCCAGGGTCAAAGTTGCACCAATCACTTACTTCGTTCCCTCAGTGCTCCCATTGGTCAGCCATCCTTTAAATGAAATTTAGCTCTGACCTCATTTCCCGTTATAGCTAGCTGTGCTAAGGGTGTGATCCATGCTTATCCTGTTACCGACTTGGCTTTTGAACTCATCTTGTGGTTCTTCCGTCTTTACCGTAAGCTGATATCCTTTGTGCCTTTCAAGACCTGACCTGAGTCGTATCAAACGTCCCGGCGAACGGGGGCTTGACTATGGGCGGAAGTGGCAGTGGAGATTCGGGATTGTCAGCTCACAGAAGGCGGGAGTCCCACAGGGCATTACAGGTTCGGCTTCTGTACTTGTGTGAAGCTGTTGCAAGGTCGGATAAAGCTTCACAGGACTAACAATGGGGAGAAGTCTATGTGTTGCTGCTGAGCCAGACTCTGCTTGGCACAACGGGTTCAGAGCCACCTTGATTTCAAATCATTTTATTTAGGCAATTCTTTTACATACAGTTCACCCTTCTGTGCCCTTGCAATGGTATGAAGTGATGAGGGATGCTGCAATCCACTCCATTCTTAAAATAAGTGTCTCAGTTAGCTCCAGAGGCCGACATTGTTCGGATGCATTTGCCAAATGTGATTTGAAAGCGATAGCACTTGGAATCGCCATTCAAAGGAGTGTGATTGCGTGCGCACTTGCAAGTCTGTGATGTGAAAGTGTCTATAGGTTACTATGGGTATCCCATTTATAGCAATTCCTGGGCGATCCTAAGCTGATCGTACTTGTCCTGAAAATGAGATGGTGTGAAAGTAGCCTAAAATCCATTTTCTACCCACCGCTGAGACTATATACACAAAGCATCTGCTACACTAGGACAAATATGCAATGTCCTTGGGCAGACTTTAGGTCCACTTAGTAAAAATGAGATTCTCTACTTTAACACACAGTTACAACTGACAGTCGATACATTTACAGGTGGTCCCATTGATATAGCCTCATTCCTGTTTGGAATTCATTTAAATCTGAACACTAATTTTACACAAAATGGCATCCAAATGGCTGATGCCCCCCCTGCATTAATCCCCTATTCTTTTGTCCTTCCCTTGTGGTAGTCGGCTGTCCCATGTGGGAGGCATGTGGGGAGTGGAAAAACGTAAAACTTCTGAATCAGTATATTTTGAAGATCCGGACCCAGAGGGACATTGTGCTCTGCGTAGCTGCCACAGATGAGTGGTCTCAACTTGTTGCCACTGGGTGGCCATTAAAACCACCCGCAATGTCACAGCAATGTCACAGCAACTCTAACTAAAAGGTGCAATGTAAATGTAAATAACTTTTCGGTAATACTATTCAATGTTGGTGGAGTATTGAGTATTCACACAGTGTACATCTGGAAATACAAATTAAATGAATAAAAGTGAGTACTTTTATATTATATATATATATATATAGCCTTATATACAGTAGAGCCTTATTTAAGTAGCATCAGTGCCACACAATCCCTCTTTCTGTCCTCAGTGGCACTAAGCGTAAGGAGGCGGCGCAGGGCGCTGTGCTTGGAGCTGGCACTGGTGCTCAAGATCCCATAGAGCACAATGGGCAGACCTGGATTGAAGTCATTAATGCTTATAATTAATATTACACACATTTATTTGTACAGAACTTACATTGGGACTTGTCAATAATTGAAACACAGGTCCTAGATGGTCCAAAATGTTTTTATATTATATTATTATTATTTTATTAGCTTATTTTTCTTCAGAAAGTGTAATTTGGACACCAACAACTAAAACACTGTCAAAACACCCTGTAAAGTTGTCCCCTTTGTCCCCAGCAATGATTTCTTGTAACTGTAATGAAGAAATGCTGACCAGCGTCGGGAAAATACAGCACCAAAGATTTCAAGGAGGAAAACAATCATAAATAAGCTGGGGAGCGCCAGAAAAACGGCATTACAAAGTGGAGCTCACTGGAGCTGGGATAATCCTCCGACAGGTCCAACAGACACTGGATGACCGATACTTAAGCGCAATCAGAGCTAATTAGTAGCGTTCTGCTCAGCTAATGCTAGCGCCAAGATAAGACAAGTGCTAAATAAGACAAGAGTGCTGTTGCTCCGAAGCTGGAGTTATAGCCACAAAAATGATGCTAAAAAGCGCACATCATAATCAAGGCCCTTAGTTTAGTATTTGATTTTCATTTGCATTTCCAATTTTGACTAATTGTGCAGTAAATGTTATTCCAATAATGTAACACCTTAGTTTCATTTTTTTGTACTTGTCCAGTGAGTCATGCAAGGATGCCTGATAGCAAGTTGCACATCAGTGCATATGTGTCCGCATATAAGGCTCGATTCAGAGAACCAAAAAAAGACTTTCGTTTTTGTGCCGATTTCGTATTATTTTCAAATGTTCCGGCTCTCGTATGAGTGTGCGAGCGATTCTATGCATTCCTTTAAAAACCTTCTGTAAAGTTTCCGTCCGTTCGTATGCCAGAGTACGAGTACGAGGATGTAATTTTCCATCGAGACTTTTCTGTTTCATTTTCTCAGGTTACAACGTAGGCTTTCGTTTTTGCCCTTTTCCATCGTATCCTCCCACGAATCCTTTACGTTTCCCGTTCGATTCTGTTTCCCTTTTTCAATAAATATTTGTCCAGACGGAAATCCTTACGATCTTGCGCCTGCGCACTACAAATTTAACTCATTAAAGTGGTCTCCTACATATTTGCCACCCTCACTTCTACTACAATGCTTAGCTAAATCACTTAGCACTGTCCTCCATCTTCCCTTTTTGACCCTTAAAGCTCACCCCAACCACTTAGCACTATTCTCCATCTTCCCTTTTGGACCCTTAAAGCTCACCCCAACCACTTAGCACTATCCTCCATCTTCCCTTTTGGACCCTTAAAGCTCACCCCAACCACTTAGCACTATCCTCCATCTTCCCTTTTGGACCCTTAAAGCTCACCCAAACCACTTAGCACTATCCTCCATCTTCCCTTTTGGACCCTTAAAGCTCACCCAAACCACTTAGCACTATCCTCCATCTTCCCTTTTGGACCCTTAAAGCTCACCCAAACCACCTCGCGGTTATGTTCTTCTTCCATTTTAGGCCCCTAAAACTTACCCAAACCACTTCCCGGTAAGGTTCTTCTTCCATTTTAGTCCCCTAAAACTTACCCAAACCACTTCACAGTTATGTTCTGCTTCCATTTTAGGCCCCTAAAACTTACCCAAACCACTTCGCGGTTATGTTCTGCTTCCATTTTAGGCCCCTAAAACTTACCCAAACCACTTCGCGGTTAGGTTCTGCTTCCATTTTAGTCCCCTAAAACTTACCCAAACCACTTCGCGGTTATGTTCTTCTTCCATTTTATGCCCCTAAAACTTACCCAAACCACTTCGCTGTTATGTTCTTCTTCCATTTTAGGCCCCTAAAACTTACCCAAACCACTTCGCTGTTATGTCCTTCTTCCATTTTAGGCCCCTAAAACGTACCCAAACCACTTCGCAGTTAGGTTCTGCTTCCATTTTAGGCCCCTAAAACTTACCCAAACCACTTCCTGGTAAGGTTCTTCTTCCATTTTAGGCCCCTAAAACTTACCCAAACCACTTCGCTGTTATGTTCTTCTTCCATTTTAGGCCCCTAAAACTTACTCAAACCACTTCGCGGTTATGTTCTGCTTCCATTTTAGGCCCCTAAAACTTACCCAAACCACTTCGCAGTTAGGTTCTGCTTCCATTTTAGGCCCCTAAAACTTACCCAAACCACTTCCTGGTAAGGTTTTGCTTCCATTTTAGGCCCCTAAAACGTACCCAAACCACTTCGCGGTTATGTTCTGCTTCCATTTTAGGCCCCTAAAACTTACCCAAACCACTTCGCGGTTAGGTTCTGCTTCCATTTTAGGCCCTTAAAACTTACCCAAACCACTTCGCGGTTAGGTTCTGCTTCCAATTAGGCCCCTAAAACTTACCCAAACCACTTCCTGGTAAGGTTCTGCTTCCATTTTAGGCCCCTAAAACGTACCCAAACCACTTCGCGGTTATGTTCTGCTTCCATTTTAGGCCCCTAAAACTTACCCAAACCCCTTCGCGGTTAGGTTCTGCTTCCATTTTAGGCCCTTAAAACTTACCCAAACCACTTCGCGGTTAGGTTCTTCTTCCATTTTATGCCCCTAAAACTTACCCAAACCACTTTGCGGTTAGGTTCTTCTTTCATTTTAGGCCCCTAAAACTTACCCAAAACACTTCACATTCATCTGAATCTTCATCTCTAAATATTTATTTGACCCTTCGTTTTGTGTTAATGTATTTGTGTTTAAAAATGACACTGAAACTTTGTTTTTGTTTTTTTTTTACTTAAAGGCCATTTTTGTTGGCCATTATATATTTAAAAAAAAAACATTGGGTAACCAAGTTTAAAAATAACAACATTAAAAATATTAAAAATTTAAAAATTAAAAAACTATTTACAAAAATAAAATCAGTGACAGGACCCAGAACACTATTCTTCTTCTGTTGTCCCCAACGAGTCAACCAGCTGCTGCATATCGGCCACCAACTCAAGGACCCTTCGATTCATTTCTTCTACTCTTGCCCGTGTGGTCCCTGTATAAAATTTAGACAAAAACATTATTTGGCGACAAATACATGTTTCTCCCCTGTGTAAAATAATCATGACATATGTCAGTCTGCTAAGTCATTACTGTAAGGAAGTGGCCAGAGGTCATTGTGGTAAGTAATTTGTCTAAGGAAGTGGGCACAGGTAATTCTGCTAATGCCATTGACTCTGGCTTTCTGAATCTGGGGGATCATGTCACTTAACACATACTGCAAAGAATGACATTCCAACTTACTTGGTTGGTGGCCGACGGATGCCTCGTTGCGGACAACCCTACGTCCTGGGCCCTGCCACTGTTTTGAAGTAGAGGCTGTCGAGACATGGCAAATAGGGTCAGTTATAATGTCTTAGTCAACAGTAATCAAATGTCATTTTCAATGTGTGTGTCACATCACTCACCTTCTCCCTGTGCCTCCTGGGCGAGATCTGCTGCATCCTCCACATCTTCACCCGCTCCAGAAGCATCTACAAAAACAGATTAAGGGAATCAGCTTGAGTGGAAATTGCATGTATATGTGTGTGCGATTACATGAAGAGTCACATACCAGAGTCTCCTGCATGCGTCGCTGGGTACGACTGCCTGCCCACTCCGTGCCGCCCCTCCTCTGTGGAAAGGTCCAGGGGCTGGTCGGAGGACCCAACAGCGGAGGGGTAGGACCGTCGCACTGGAGATCCACCACCTTCACTTCCAGCTGCAGATTCATGCAGCACTGGTTGGCCTGTGCGCCTCTGGGTGCGGCGAATGCGGTAATCCATTTCCAACACTACCAAAGAAAAGGCATTATAACTAAAGGCCTACCTTCTGTCTTAGTTACATCTTGCATGCAATCGCTATGTACTTACTTGGGAAATGGATTCCGAAAAACCTCCGCACCTGGGGCATGTGCAGTCATTTCAGGTCCGACCAATGCTGCATGATCTGCGTGTGGGTGAAGGTGGTGTCCGTTTGATGTTGTATTTTGACAATGATCTCCAGTGCGACGGTGCGCTTCTCAAAAGAGTTGGGCAGGTAGTCGTACCTGCGCTCCAGCATGGTCTACAAAACACAAAAAAAAACAAGGTTTTAGTTAAAACAGCATACCAATATCTGTCAACAATCGATCATTTGACTAAATGACATTAACAGACACATTTGTAGCCTAATACAATCCTTGAAGCTGGCCTCAGAGCTGGTTCGCATGTGTGGGCACTCACTTCAGTTTGGCACGGAGTTTGATACACTTTTTAAAACAACCGTGTTCATGTGCTTCCTTAAGGGCTAGGCATGCATTTACATGTCAAATCAAAGGCATTAAAAGACACTTACAAGCATGATGATCTCTTCTTGTTGGCGGGTGAAGATTGTGGGCGCCATCTTGCCTCTTGTCTGCAGCAGATAAGTAATGCCCCTGCGGTTTCCGGGTTCCGCACGGCCGGACGAACGGCCGCACGCACGCGTACGCGAACGCGTAAACGTCAGACCCTGATATTAGTATTTAAAGGGGCCTGGAGCCACAGCTCATTCTCTTTCAGAGTCTCTTCATGATGCCAGCCAAAAAATCCGCAGCAAAGGCCAAAGCAGCCAAGGAAGCCAGCAGGAAAAAGTGTGAGGAGGCTTCAGCAGGCCCCACCACTCGCACAAAAATGCCTAAGGTGAAGCGGTCGGGAACCCGCAGTGGGCAGGCGAAGGCGACCACAAAGGCACCCACAAGCCCAAAAACCAAGGAGCCAGGGCAAAAGAAGAAGGACCAGGCCAGCAAACACACAGGTACGGCCCATAAAAAGCACACCAAGAGGGTGAGAAGCCCCAGCCCCCAAAGGTCACCATCACCCCAGCCACGTGGGAAAAGCTCTCAGGCCAAGAGGCCAAGCCACCGGGCCCGCAGCCCCAGCAGCCAGAGCTCAGCATCACCCTAGCCACGTGGGAAAAGCTCTCAGGCCAAGAGACCAAGCCACCGGGCCCGAAGCCCCAGCAGCCAGAGCTCAGCATCACCCCAGCCAGGTGGGAAAAGCTCTCAGGCCAAGAGGCCAAGACACCGGGCCCGAAGCCCCAGCAGCCAGAGCTCAGCATCACCCCAGCCACGTGCATCAACCTCCCAGGGCCATGAAAGTGTGAAGGGGCCACAGAGGCACAGGCCAAGAAGCCCAACATCATCAATCACACCCTCTCCTCCTCGCCCACATTTGGCACCGGCACAGGTGGAAATGCAGGCAGAATATGCCACAGCTACGCCTGCTAGTTCAGTGGCCACCCAGCCAAGAACCCCAAGTCATATCCAAGTCCAGGCCAATCAGAAGCCAGCCACCTGTCCTACATTTCTCCCCAACACAGCCAGCCCAGAATGTCCCCCCATTTGCCGCCAACCACCGATGAGCCAGAACGTCAAGCAACAGGGCGCACATTGCGCAGAGGCCACTTGAGTGGCAGGTTTGGTGAGGCCCAAACTCTGGCATTGGCTAGTGGCCTCACCTTGTATTATGATGAGCTATATGGGCCCAGATCCAAAGCTACAAACAAGCAGCGGAAAGCCGAGATTTTGGAGGAGCTCACCAGATAGGTCAATGCAGCGGGGGAAGAGCTCAAAGATGTGGAGCAGATACAAAGGAAAACATCGGACCTAAAGTATGCAGCACGGAAGAAAGAAAATAAATGGCATAATTACAGGTACATATATACTTTGTGGATTTTGCTTCATCTTGTATTGGAAACATTTATCTAAATGTGTGCAACTCTCTTTTTCAGCTTACAAACTGGCGGCGGATTCCCCACAAAACTGCAATTTACCTGAGCTGAGGAGATTTAGAGGGACATTCGGCCCGGCAGGACACGGACATCCCTAATATTTCTGCCGGTTAGTAATGTTAGTGTGTATGTGAAATGTGAGCTACGTGTAAAATGAGGCACAAAGCCATAGATTAACACATGCCCCTAGGTGTGCCTTGTAGTGGAGGTAACAATTTAAACAGGACGTGTTATGTGTGGTGACCCATTATTTGCTTGTTTACTTCCTCAGAGATTATTTTGGAGAGTCTTGAGGAACACTATTGAGATTAGCAAAGGACTGCCTGTTATGTATTTTCAGAAAATTACATACAACACTTCCATCTTTATCTGTAGCCAATTTGGGTTGGAGCTGTGCTTTGTTCAGAAAGACTTGATGTGGGGTGCTTGAACGAATGTCAAGCAGCCTAATCTAATGGCAAATGCTATTTGCAAGCTGAGTGTGGTCCCATAATGGGCTTTAAGTGATGTGTGAAGCCTCAGAACAGCCAGTACATGCATGTTTATTTTGGTTAAGGAGACCAATGTGTATGTACTTGTTGACTAATACATCTAACAGATAATGACATTCATAGTCAAGTTTAACTTGGTCCGTTGGGGGAGTTGCCATGGGCCCGTGTTTTAGTGAACCATATGTGTTAATACACATCACCAATGCCTAGTTGTGTGTTAACATGACTTATTTCCCCCAATGCAGCCCAGCATCATCCCTCAGCTAGTGGGGAATCCTCTGCCTGTTTTAACATGCCGTCTACTTCCTGCTGCTGCCTCGGACCCAGGATCCGATATATACGGTGTCTTTATATGATGTTGCTTATGCATGTGCCTTGACATGTTTATTTTTGCGGAATTACATATGTAGTCCCTAAACTGAACCTTTTTTTTACATGTCCCAACAGACCCACACACTGATGGAGGAAACCCAGGAGCTGGAGGAAGATGGAGCCTTCACTGAACCTTCAGAGCACCTACCCCTGGGACAGAATCTGCAACTATCCCAACATGTTTCTACAACAAATGCTCAGCAGCAGAGTGAAGCTGGCTGCATGCTGCCAGCCCATCGTGGCCAGCACATCATTTGCACATCATTTGCACACCCCCAAACCCGGGGAATTGGGAGGCGTAGTCGACTACGTCGCCCACTTGCCCAGGGGAGGGGCGCGCAGATGTCAGCATGGCACCATGAGAGGCGGCTATTTCGCCTCCAAAATCAAGGAAACCACGAACATCTTCATGGCCAATTAGAAACCTTAAACAACACATTAATCTCCATGCTGACTGAATTTAGGTCCAACAACAGCCACATGGCCACCTTATCCAATTATTACAGTGGCATGCTTGAGGAAGTTCGAAATAGCAACAGCCACATGGCCACCTTAACTGCCAATCTCAGTGCCATGATGGCTGAATTTCGAACTTCTAATAGAAACATGTTGGAACAGTTGCAGATTCTGAATGCCACACAGGCCCAGGTGAGGGCCCACCTCCAAGGGCCCCAACCTGGGTTTTATGGGCATCCCCCATTTTAAGGCCTATTTGACCTGTATCTGCTCCACATCTTTGATCTACATCCCCACTGTATTGACCTGTCTGGTCAGCCCTACCAATAGACCCTTTTGGTCTTTGCTGGTTTACTTTGGATTTGCGCCCATATAGCTCATTAGAGTGCTGAGGTAGGCCACTAGCCAATGCCGGAGGTGAAGCCTCAATGAACCTGCCACTCAAGCTGTTGCGCTGCATGCTTGTGGCGAATTACATTGGTTCTGCCTCCTCCTGTTTGTAGGCATGATTGGGGGGACATTCTGGGCTGGCAAACTACTACCTTAACCCCTGGCTAAGATTGAACTGGACTTGGATTGGGACTGGGGGTTCTTGTTTGAGTGTCACACTGAGTAACAGGTGTAGATGTGGCATAGGTTTGGCTGCTTTACACCTGTGCCTGTGGCAAATGTGGCCAAGCAGGAGAGGGTGTGTCTGTGGGCCTATTTGTTTGCTGCACAATGTGGACATGGCAATGCTTGTCACCTATGTTTGTAAAATTTTCATTTGTCCTTAACTTTGCACAGGAGTGGCTTACTTTAAAACTCCTGCCTCTGGGCAATTGCTATGTGGCTTGATTTGGATAAACTTTCATTTGTGTTTTGCCCATGTATTTTATGCAACTATGGGAGTGACCATCAAATGCAATGTTTGCTTCTGAAATAAACTACATAAAATTGTAATTAACCTGTTGTGGACTAAGTTTATGCCTTTAAGTTTTGGGTGAATAAAGATGAGTTAAAGTAGGCAGTAACATATTTGGAACATCCCAAAAAACCCAAATGTTTTAAATTATTTCTTTACTGTTTGTAAAAGTAACAAACAAACATACAAACACAAAGGGCCAAAAACAGAATTAGCCAAGAATAAAGGGACAAAACAAACAAAGGAACCACAAATTAAGCAAAATGTGTCTCAATTAAATTAGACCGCACTGCTTGGGCAGACGCACTCGGTGGCCCACGATAGTCCTCGTCTGGGTCATCGGTGGGTGGAGAGGGGGGCAAATCCACATACCGGGCTACACGCTGCAATATAGCAAAATTATGCAACACTGCACAGGCCATTATAATATCTATGACCTTTTTGGGGTCATACTGAAGTGCTCCCCCGGTATGGTCCAAGCATCGGAAACGGGTGTTCAACAGGCCAAATGCCCTCTCCACCACGGCCCTAGTCTTCCTGTGCGCCCTATTATATGACTCCTCGGCTGCATTATGGGGCCGGAGGACGGGCGTCAACAGCCACGGAAGAAGTGGATAGCCGGAATCACCTGCCAAAATGTATGATAAAAAACATAAATCACACATTCCTCAATAAATGGAATCCCCTAAACGGGCCATCAACATTACTAAGAGCCTAGGTCACATTTGCTACACAGCATGAGCATACATAGTGTTCAGGCCCTTTAAAAAATTAAAATACATCAAATAGATGTTTGAAAAAATTAAACATCCAAGATGGCGGGTGAGGGCCAATCAGCCATACTGCTAACAGGTATTGGTTTCGGACTGTGCTGCTCAGCATTCTTGGATGTCTTAACTTTTCAGGACCCTGTAGCTGCTTGGAGTACAAACCAGCTCTAACCCGCCCCCTGCACTTTATCCCGCTCTCCTCTACTCAGTAAGTGTAATGCATCTACTCAAACATGGCGCAGACCCTAGGATAAATTCAAGGACATAATTTAAGCAGAGTGTGTGGAAGACTCATTATTACTTTAATCTAAATTCCATTTCTGCAGTTTGCTAATGCAGGACTAACATTTGCCAAGGCTTGGTTGCTTGAAAAATCTAATGGTTAAGGTCATGTTTCACAGGTAAACAAGGTGTTCATAAAGGCATAGTTTCATACATGGAACACAAATTAAATTCATAGCCATACATATCCAAAAAAAAGGACGTTATTGGCGGCAACTTACCAAGGAGCCATCCCCCGGAAAATTCCCCAGGCTCAAACCGACCGTACAATCCAGATCTGCAAAGAATGTAGGCATCATGGGATGAGCCTGGGAACCCGGCGAGCAGACTAAGGAACCGCATGTCCAGGGGCACCACTGCTTGGACATTCATTGAGTGACCCATTTTGCGGTTCCTGGGATAAAAAAAAACAACAAAAACATTATAAAGGGGACGCAAACTAGGGGAACACTAACTAATCACACCCTAAGCAAATGCTGTGGGCAAATTAAATTAGCAATAAACAAGTACATAAGTATTTTGTCTTGCCAAAAAATAATATGTATGTTTTATAAAGTAAAGATTAACTTTCCCGGGTCTATTTCAGGTACACATTAAAATTTTTCCTTGGTGAACACGGATCATTTATATGCAACTAAATACGGTCCATGGTTCCACAGGGACTCTTTAAAAGGAGGGAATACTTAAAAGGAGGGATACATTAAAATGTTGGCAAAATTACAAGGAGGGATAAATTAAAAGGAGGGCTAAATTACACGGAGGGAATAAATAAAATAAGAGAAGTATTTGCAACGATGGATAACTTACAAGGAGGGATTAATTACAAGGAGGGACTAATTCGAAGAAGGGACATTTTACAAGGAGGGTATTTGGGAATTTTTAAGGACATTAAAACAAAAATAAAAAAAAAGGACTGATTGAACCTGCCTGTAGGTGCCTGTGCCTGTCGTCGACTGCCGGAGGGACAAGGGCAACGTGGGTGCAGTCAATGGCACCCATGACGTTGGGCATGTCGGCGATGTTATAAAATGCAAGCTTAATCGCGTTTCTGGCTACCATGTCGTCAGGAAAACAAATATATTTGCGAATAATGGTAGCCATGCCTTCCAAAAACTTGGATAGTGCGCGGCTCAGCGTAGGCTGTGAGATCCCCACGGAGAGGGCACCCAGCCTCTGGAACGAGCCGTTCGCCAAAAATTGCAGGCAGCCAAGCATCTTGGTCATACCTGAAATTGCTTGCCCCTTCCTTGTGGTGCGGGCTAACCATGGCCGCAGCTCATTATACAATTTATGGAGGGAAGCACGATTAAGTATGGTGAGCTCGAACAGCTCAACGTCATGCATGCCATCGATATGCATGCGTCGCCGCCGGTGCAATCTGGTCTTAGCCCTCCGGACAATTTCAATGCCCATGAGCTGCAGATCCTCATGCTCCTCAAATGCACTAGAGTCGTCCATAGCTGCTAGTCTCGAGGTCAAAATGGTCCCGTAAGGGGATCGCAAAGGAAACGGATTTATAGGGTGGTGGTCCGTCGGCAATCAGCTCTCTGAATGAGAGGCAAGCCCATAGCAATAACGTAAGTTATCTGAACAAACGAAAAATATCAGATTTGGTTTGGAAAATGACCCGAACTAATGGAAATGTTCAGATTTGCTTTCGTTCATCGAAAGCTCATATACGCATTTGCCCAAACGTTCGTACGAATGAAAAATGAACGAAAAAAAGCAAAAAAATGACAAACGCCCACCAAAACTTTCACAGACAGCTACGGAAGTGCAGACGAATGGCACAGTGTGGCTCAGCTGGACATACATATGCGAAATCCACTTATTTCTATGTTGCTAAGACAAGGAAATTAATGCCATGGCAGTACGAAGGCAATATATAACATTGCAGGACATTGATGGGCTTTTGTGATGTTTGTACACCTCAATATGTTGTATTATTTCACCCTATAAGATGCAGCCCCCCCCAAAGTGAGGGGAAAATATGGGTGCATCTTATAAGATAAGGTATGTCTGGGGAGGGCCGCACAATGAAGTAACTGTGGGCAACAAGCAGTTAAACTTGCTCCCTGTCTGCCGGTCCTCCAATGCATGGCCCTCCCCACACACACACACACACAAACACACGTGGAGGCTGATTCATTACTAAAGCCCGGTATCGGCAGATGAGCGTCTGTTTAGCGGTGCTTAGAGCGACCACTAGTAGATGCTGTAAGCGGGTATTGGGTGCTGTAACATAGCGCCTCAGTCGCTGTAGTAACCTGGCCGGCATTGATGAATGTGAGTGTATGTTGGGCGCTCTAACACCAGTACAGCGCTGCAGGGAGCTAGAGGTAGCTCCAGATCAGTGCGACCGACTCTCAGCGCTCCACACCATACTCCACACACACACAGCGTCGGCGCTCTAAATCTGGTCGCTGTAGCATAGAGCGCCAGACGCTGTGTGATTAAAGTCTGTTTTTGGACACATATCCACCAGTAACAAAGCGAAAACACATGGAGTGACATTGTTTTAACACTGTGACATTAACACTTTAGTGCCAGACCTGTAACGACAATTCTGCATAAAAATATAAAAAGTCCAAAAAGTGTCTAAAAGTTTTTGTTTGCAGCCAGGAGAGGTCACACAATGATCTTAAAATGTCAAACACGCTGTTTAAACACAAGCAAATGAATGCCCATTGAAATGTATGGGAGAGCGACAGTGAGCGAAAGGTAATACCTGGCGCTCTGGAAGCAAGAGTGCCGACGCTATACGCTGAGCCACCTGTAATAATACATCGCACGCTACATGGTGCTGTTAGAGGCGCTCACCAGATTCGCTTTCATAAATGTGGCTTTGTGCACAGCGCCCGGGCGTTCAACAGATGCTGCCTGCCACTACGAGGCAATACCTGGGGTTATGCCTTCCTTAATAACCCCCATAAAGTACCTTACAGTACCTGGGTTTTGGTTCACATTAATCCTAAAGCTGTTGAGTTTGATTTTTCAGTTTTTTTCTTACTGTGTAACTAAATCACGGAGTTCCACATTTCTAACAAATAAATTGTGTAGGTTACGTATACTATATATATGGGCACTTTTACCCACAGCCAGGTCTATATTAGATTTCAACAATTTTTCCTGCAGCAGCCATCTATATTACGGTGAATAGATTTACAACATAGTTTTGAACACATTAATTTTTGATTTAAACCTCTCTGACCCTTCTGTTGAAAAGCCTTGATCATACCATTACTCTCTCTGATCAGTCTTGAGATCAATGACCTGTTTTTACTAGATGACTTATAGAGTTAATCAAATCCCTTTACAGCAGATGGCAGTATTTCTCCATTTTTGAATATTGCTATCTGCCGCATAAGGAATTTGCTCAGGAAATATCTCTGAAAGACTCTCTGTGCCGAGACATGGTCATCAACAGTGGGGATCACTAAAACTCTCGGACAAACACTCCCGTGTGGTCCTTATCTATCTAACCAGGTGAAGGCAGGGTCCATTGCTGATCTGGAGAACCCAAGGCAGCTAAGGGGTGAGTATTACATGCTGGTGGGTGCAGAAATTATGTGGGGCCTTAGGGCCGGAGGGGCCCTGTGCTAGAGTTCAGGATGGTGCCCTTACACTCATACAGTCACACCAGACAATGATAGAGACAGAGGGAGAGAATCAAAAGCGGGAATAGAGGAAAAGGAAAAGTAAGAAAGAAATAAAGAGACAATGTTAAAGAGAGGATGGAATCGCTGGCTCTCCGCTACCTGTAAGTAAGACGATACCACCGATGCACGGAGAATCTACGGGGCGGGGAGTGAAAGGTGAGCATAGACTTTTCTAATATCTATACAAAGACTTTAAAATCCATGGAAGGGAAAATCCAGGAAAAAAGTCTATGCCCCTCCGTCGGCTACCAGTCTGATGTACCAGGCGTACCAGGCATAGTGGCTGGCAACCAATGGCTCAAAATCTGAACAGCCAACCTTCAGCCTTGCAAGTCTCCAAAATGTTATGCCCTTTAGAACTTATGCACTGGTCATACAAGGGTGCTGGGGACTCCCCTACGTGAGCACCATGCTCGTTCTGGTAGGCATGTGGGTATCTGGCACATGACTTACCAGACCTCCTACGCTTTGACTTTGTATTCACATAGCATTGGAGGAGACTGAGCAAAATGTTTTTTCATGTTATTAAAATGGATTTAAATGGCTTCTTGCTTAACAATGTGTATTTTGGACACCAACAACTAAAATGCAACCTAAACACACTGTAAAGTTTGTCCCCTTTGACCCCAGCAGTGATTTTTTGTAACTGTAATAAAGAAACACTGACCAGCACAGGAAAAACACAGCACCAAGGATTTCAAGAAAAACAAAAAAAAATTCTTAAATATGACGGAAAAACGGCAGTACAAAGTGGTGCTCACTGGCGCTGGGCTTATCAGCTGCTGGGTCCAACAGGTGCTGACATAGGCTGACCAGTACTTCAGTGCAACAGTCAAAGCTAATTAATTAGCGTTCGGCGCAGCGACTGCTAGCGTCAATGTAGTACACAGCACAGCGTCAGATTAGATGGGAATGCCAGGCGCTCCGAAGCTGGTGCTATAGCCACAAAACAGTTGCTAACAGACGCACATCATAAATTAGGCCCTGAGATAACTGCTTGTAAGATGGGAAGCAGCCAGACATTCCTGCAGTGAAAATCTATAGCTAACAAAAAGAGTTTTTAATTAAGAGTAAGATGGATAAGGGAGGGGGTGGGTAAATATTTGCCTACAGATATCCTTTAAACCTTGCTCTATTTTCCTTATAAACACATTTAGGCACACACAAATTATGTAATTAAAAATTATAGATTTTACTGAGGGAAAAAATCATACATAAATGCTGGTATATATAGAACAGTGCGTATGCAAAAAATGAACCATCAGTAACTTAGGGGTTTATTTAAGAAACACCACATAGCGACATGTAGCGGCAGGTGTTTTTCGCGAGCGCCACCAGCAAGTTATATTTGTGATGCAAAAAATTGTTTAGCGCCTCTCCTAGCGTCATGTAGCTTTCCAGGTACCAAGAGCGCCATGTGCTTTGTTAGCGCCAGCGCTGTGTTCCCTATAGCACCACATCACATCAGATTCTCAATGTTGTTCTCCCCTAGATTTAAAATAGCCATTCTAAGCCTGTTTTTTTTGGTGACTTATAGTTAGCGTATTTGAATTTTTTTTGCTCAGTGAAGTGACACGGTATCCCAGACATGTTGAGAATGTTTTTTCCATTCATTAATGTACTTAGGTTACCTGCTGCTCACTTGCGTTTTCATGTCTGCCAATCATGTGTCATGTCATTTGTATGTTCCCAGTGTTGTTCCATATGATCATTGTGCAGTCATCGCCAGTTAAAGCCTTTTTTTATATTGCACCTGGCGCTATGTGCCTGAGTATCGTGGTTTCACAGCTCCCGCACTGATGCTGTTCATTTACATGGTAAATACAAATGATTTCTGTCCCACCAGCCTCACTCCCCATACAGCCAGAAACATCCGCCCTAGTGCTGATGAAAGCCTCAAGCTCGAAACACGTGTCCACTAGCTGGATGTATATAGCTGTGTAAATTTAGAGCTAATCCTTGGCATTGCGCCCTTTGCGTTTCTAAGGGCCTCGGATTGCTCAGAGACATAAAGAGATGATTTGCATAGCTCCACCTGCTGCAATGATTGATGGGTAATACTATCTTTAATTGTGTTGGGTGCTGTGCAAATACTTTCTGTTTTACGAAAGTGCCTCTTTTCTTTTACCTTTGAGTAGAGGGTTTTTTGGTCTCTTTAGCCCCCTATATTAAGCCTAACATGGGTCTCTCCACATAGTGGCTTACGACTCTCATCTTTTTTTCATAGAATTCATCTTGAACTTTGTAGTATCTTGTGTGTAATAGTCTATGGGCCTTATTTAAGAAATGCTAGCTCCACGTAGTGATACGTAGCAGCAGGAGCTTTTCTATCGGGCGCTGTAATAGAGCGCCTCAGTCGTTGTAGTAACCTGGCCTGCATTGATGAATGTGATGTATGTTGGGCACTCTAACACCAGTAAAGCGCTGCAGGGGCGAGAGGTAGCACCAGCTCAGTGTGACCGACTCTCAGCACTCTATACCATAATTATCAAAAAAAGACGCACACAGCGTCGGCGCTCTGGCTCTGGTCGCTATAGCACAGAGTGCCAGACGCTGTGCGATTAAAGTGTTTTTGAACACATATCCACCAGTAACAAAAACACATGGAATTACATATTTTTAACACTGTGACATTAATACTTTAGTGCCAGACCTGTAATGACAATTCTGCATTACAGTCAAAAAAGTTTCTAAAAGTTGCAGCCAGGAGCAAAAAAAGCAAAATTAAAAGCAAACAAGCAAATGAACGGCCATTGAAATGTATGGGAAAGTGACAGTGAGCAAAAGGTAATACCTGGCGCTCTGGAAGCTAGAGCGCCGTCGCTATACGCTGAGCCGTCTGTAATAATACATGGGACGCTACATGGCGCTGTTAGAGTCGCTCACCAGATTCGCTTTCATATATGTGGTTTTGCCTACAGCGCCTGGCGTTCACCAGACGCTGCCTGCCGCTATGAGGCATTACCTGGCGCTATTTCTTCATGAATAACCCCCAAAGTTGTCTTTTGCGCTCAGATTGCATCCTGCTTGTAAATTATTGGATTGATTTTTGAAATATAACATGACTGATGGCAAAGCAAAATCCTGCCTGTAAGCACACAAGCACATATCTCTGCAGAGCAAAGCTCTGTTATTAGGCTGTTTATTTTAGCCCCTTATTGCCGCCTACCATAAGCTGTGGGTACAGAAAAGAAGGCATTAGTGATCACAGGAATAAATCCCCTGCTTACATGACAGATCATGCCTGATACTACATTTACGTGTGCATTGCCGGAATGACAGAACAAAGATTAGCGCTGCTGTTTTAAGACCGTATAAATACTGTACAGTAAAGTGGCATTTTCACTTGCCTCTCTGCTAGCCTTAGGAGTGTTCCTTTCTAATGCATAACAGGAGGCGTGGGAGATTTGTCTGCCTAGAATCTAGTGGCGTTTATTCCCTGGTAACTGCTCAGTGATAACAGCATTTATCTGTCAGTATGTAATAGCACTCGTATACTCATGGGCCAAACTGACATCTGTACAGTATATGTCATGGGAAGTTATTGTGAACCTTCCCACTACCATGCCCAGAGGTGTAACAGTACGGAGTGCATGGGGTGTGACTGCACTGGGGCCCAGAAGGTCAGGGGGCCCCATCATTGTTGCTTCTTTACCTTATTTATCAGATTTGTGCTCACTTAAACCACTTAGGCCCTTATTTAACAAGGGATAGCGACAGGTAGCGCCTGGTGAGAGACCGGTAATGACGGGCACCGACACGAGAACGCCGGCTCCCCACCACAATCACACATTTATCAAGCCAATTTAGCCCCGCCTCTTGACTCCTTTTGTGGCAATGAGCCAGTCTTTCCTTATTATGAAACCCTCAGTTTTCTTGGAATTTTCAGTAGGGGGTTTATCTAAGAAGCACTAATGCTACGTAGAGACATGTAGCGGCAGGTGTCTTTAGTGAGCGCCACCAGCAAGTTATATTGATGATGTAAAAAATGCACCATGTAGCGGTCCATGCTTCAAGAGCGCAGGGTGGTTTGTTGACGCTGGCGCTGGGTTCCGTACAGCGCCATGTCACATCTGACTTTCAGTGTCCATAGACTACAATTAGCCATTCTAGTCCTGTTTTTTCTTGGTGACTTCTGGTTAATGACTTCTGCGTTCATTATTGTACTTAGGTTACCTGCTGCTAACTTGTGTTTTCATGCCTGCCAATCATGTGTCTTGTCATTTGTCCCCAATGTCATTCCATGTGTTTTCGCTTGGTCACTGTGCTGCCATCTCCAGTTAAAGCCTTTTTTTGTATTGCACATGGCGCTGTATGTCGGAGTATCATGGTTTCACAGCGTCCGGGCTGGCGCTGTTCATTTACATGCTAAATACAAATGATTTCTGTCCCTCCCCATTGGCACCACCTGTCGCTAGCTCCATTGGAAAAAAACAAATTAGACACAGCGCCACGGGTAGCCTACAGCGCTAAACACTAACAGTGCCGTCTGCCTATGGCTGACATTGCGGTTGAAGTGCTAATAGCGCCCATCCGCAGACGCTAAAGTGGCGGTACAAGGCGTTTGTGATAAGTTAGCCTCTGCAGCATTTTGTGTGTCATTTTGTGTTTCATTGTGTGTTTTTATATTTACGGTAATTGTATTTACTAGCATTATGTCACAGGAGCAGATATGTTATTCATAACGATTTGCAGGTATTGGCAGGCAAACTGGTGCTTTATTATTCTCCGGGCAGATGAAAGTATCAGTCATTCTTTCTCAGTCATTCAGGGGCTTCTGAGAACATATCACAGCTTGACTCTGAAACAGAATGGAGTCTTCTAAAAATATTTCACAAGACATGAATATCTATATTGGGAATATATAACTTCTTTTTATTACTATGCCATGTAACACCGATTGTTTGTGGCAGTAAAACTTTTAGACTTTATATTTTTCTATCTTTGTTTTCTTTTCTATCTTTTCTATATCATTACTGGGCAGGTTTTCCATTAGGCACTCGAGGGTTAGGGCCTAGGGCAGCATGATGCCAGGGGCAGCAACCCTTTGGATAAAGTCTCGACTACTTTTCTGTGATATTCTTACTTGTCTTACCCTTCTCAATATTTGCAATGAACTCAAAGTCGGGGGTTGGGAGGTGGGGGGCAGGAGGATGTGGAAATCAGCTGATACAGTGTAAACCTGAATTTTAAAGCCATTTGCTTTTTCAGGAAATATAGAAGCCTGGACCACCTTTTTTTCTGTTCAGTTTTTGCTCCAATCCCCAGCTACAGTTCATGGTGTATCATGGAGCACTGTTCTTACTTTTCTGGAAATTTGCAATAAAGGATCAGCAGAGGCAAAAAAAATGACACTTAGGGGGTGTGGCTTGACATGGCGCCGTAGAGACGCACGAGAGGGGAGCTCCGCACATACCTGTAATTGCTGGCACTCGGGTGCTCCAGGAGAGCTGCTTTTCTTGATGCCCAGGAAGGGGAGAGGCAGGGGAGCCACCAGGAAGCTCCGGGATCGCTCCATTCCCTCCTTCTTCAGCACCCTGGAAGAGGGTCCGGCCCACGAGGTGAGGAGCAAGATGGCGGCGGGACGCACACAGTTGAATGGGGCCGCGGCCCCTCCCGCTCATGATGCCCCACGCGATCCCGCACAGAGGATGGAGGACGGATGCCCCGGTGGCAGTGTGGCCCTGGGGGCCCAGACAGCTGAAGTGAGCGGCGGGCGCGAGTCGGCGGGGAGAGAGGAGCCCCCCCCCCCTGAGGCCGCCGACGTCGGAGGCAGGAGATGACAGCCGTGCCCCGGCGGGTGCGGGAGCTGCTGCCCTTATATCTCCAATGAAGGGAGGAGGCGAAGATGCGCGAGCGGCGGTCGGGAGCTGCAGCCGGCGTGTGACAGCTCAGATACACTGCGGGTCGGACGGCAGTGCGGGAACTACCGGCGGAATACCTGGCGGCGCAGGTAACAACACCTCCCTGAGCCAAGTGAATGACATGCCCAGTCAGGGCATGATGAGGGATGACCCACAGCTACCTGGGGATCATCCTGGGGAAGGGGGGGATCAGCAGCGGAGGCCAGATGGCAGCCTACCCCCGAGGGAGCACAGCCAGAGGCGAGTGGATGTGTCCAGACCCCTGGAGGCAGACAGTATTTCCCCAGACTCGCCACCCCATAGCTGGGGTATGATCCATGCGTCCCCGGAAAGGGGAAATGTGACACGACTCTCGCCGGAGCCCATGACCTTCTCCCCAGAACCAATGAGTACGCCGGGCGGCCCGACATCTCCAAGGGGCCCCTCCCCGCTCTGGGGGTCCCACCATGAGTCAGGCCTGAAGAGGCATAATAAGAATAAGGGTCTTTGCAACCGCCCCCCATGGGATGCGCATGAGCCGCCGCGACGTGATGGGCATGGCCTTCGCCCCTGGGACGAAAGGGGTCCGACCGGTCCCCCCTACCATGCAGCCAGTCGTGTTGAGCACGGGGCACACAACCTCGAGCCCAGCCCCGGTGCGGAAGAGGTGATCCCACATGATCCCGCGCGACCGACCTATAGCCGTGGTCCCTGTCCTTCTATCCCACTGGATCTTCTGTCGCAAGTGGTTGCGGAAGCGGTCAAAGTCAATATCAAAGAGGCCCTATGTGGTCTCCCTACCAAAGGTGATTTTGATGGATATGTCTCCAGGATGGAGGGGGCCTTTAAGAAAGAACTGGCAACTTTACAGGGGGCTGTGACGGAGGTCGCACTGAGAGTTGACGGCGTGGAGAACTCATGCGGGGCACTAGAGGCACGTGTGGCATCTCTGGAACGACAGCAAACAGAGAACAGGCGACAAGTGTCTGACCTACTCCTTATACACGACGACGCTGAGAATCGCAACCGCCGAAACAATCTCCGCTTGAGGGGGGTGCCTGAGTCTGTGGAACCTCGAGACCTTGCGGCTGCGACAATATCGATCTTTAATGAGCTTTTGGAGCTTCCCAGCACCAACCATATTGAACTTGACCGTGTGCACTGTGCGTTGGGCCCTCGCCCTGCGGAGGGAGATAGACCCCGAGACATCATATGCAGGGTCCACTTCTTCAAAATTAAAGAGGAGATTACCCGTCGAGCTTGGGAGAAGGGCCCCGTTGCGTTCCGGGGCGCCCAGGTGATTATTCTGCAGGATCTATCTCGTAGGACTCTGCAAATGAGGAGGCTACTAAAACCCCTGCTGGAAGTTGTCCAGTCTCGGGGTGCTACCTATCGCTGGGGTCACCCTTTTCAACTCAGAGTCCGGAGAAGTGGAACCCTCTTCGTACTGAAATCCCCAAACCAGCTTCGGGACTTGTTTCACTTCCTGGAGACGGCCCCAGTGGATGTGCCTGATTGGACTGCTCCGGATTTGCCGATCTTCGGCGGACGAGCGCCACGAGGCGACGCTGGTCCTGTTCGTGGCGGTGGCAGAAGAAACAGGCGAGGTCGCTGATCCTGCCGCGCTGGCGCCCGGATCCTCCCTGTGCCGGCTAACCCCACCACCCTGTGATTTAAAGTTTGGGAGTGGGCGGCCGGAGCGGGCGGGGTGAGAGGTGCGGTGTTAACAATTTACTGATTCTCTATGACTGTTTCCTGTTGGTTCTTGTATTTGGCATTATTCCTGTCTGATAACATATGTATATGTAGGGCTGCGGACCGGTCCTGGTTGAGCGGGGTCCTCTGGCCGCGTGCTGGGGTGCCCCTCCCTTGGGGGGGGCCCTCCGCATGGACAGGGGCTGCTGTTGTGGATGACAGGCGACTGTGTCCACTGCGGTGCCCTGCGGGTCCCGATATCCCCTCACACGGTTATCAGCCACTGAATCATCTGTACCCTCCCCGGTAACACTGAAGCCTATGAGTGCAACAGCTTAGAAACTTGCAATAATGTGCGGTCCCTCCCCTGTGGACTGCGACCCTTGTCCTCCTCTCCCCCTATAATACAGGTGCACCCCTCTACTGACGACTCCAGTCCTCGTGGAGGGGAAAACAGAAGCGGTCTGCTATCTGCCCCCATAACTGGGGAAACAGAGCGGAATCCCACCATCCTCCGCTAAAAAGCACCATCTCCGGAACACGTTACCCGTGGACTACCGGTTGACTATTACCTAGTCTCATTCTTTGTTACTTAATTGTTTGTTCCCCTGTCCCTGTGTCCCCCTAGACCCTCATTGCTAGCCCTACTCCTAATCCCTTTCCCGACCACTCAAAACCTCGTAAGTTTTAGCAGCGACTTCCCATTGTCACTTTTTCTTGGGCGAGGTCTACAGGCACTCAAACAGCATGGGCTCGCTGAAGGTTGTGTCCCTTAATGTGAAGGGCCTTAACACGCCAGAAAAAAGAACAATATTGTGGCAAGAGTTGAAGAGACATAAGGCGAAAATAGCCTTTATCCAGGAGACACACTTTAAAAGAGGGGCTTCCCCTAGGTTGAATAGTAGATCCTTCCCACACGTCTTCACCAGCTGCGCCTCGGAGGGCAAGAGAAAGGGGACGGCCATCTTGCTAGCTAGAGACACCCCATTTGCATTGCTGGATACCTGGGCTGACGACTCGGGGAGAGTGGTCATGGTCAAAGGTACAATTAATCAGAAGCGATACACCCTGATCTCGATTTATGCGCCCAACCAGGGTCAGATTCAGTTCCTCAAGCAGACGCTGGATAAAGTGGAAAAATTTGCAGAGGGCGAACTGATCCTCGGTGGTGATTTTAACTTGCCAATTGACCCTCTCATCGACACTTCAGCGGGGAGATCGTCGATTACCCAACCAGCATTGCGCTCCCTGAGGAAGAGACTGCATGGCCTGCAGCTGGTTGACGTGTGGCGAATTAGAAACCCCACTGCCAGGGACTACTCATTCTACTCAAAGGTCCACGGGACTTACTCCAGGATTGACTATCTTTGGGTCTCACATAGCATGCTGGAGCGAGTGTCGGGTGACGGCATTTACCCCACCTCATTCTCAGACCATGCCCCAGTTTACCTGGATCTGGATCTGGTAGACAGGCCCTTCTCCCCCTTTACTTGGAGGCTGAACGAATCCCTGCTGCAGAACTCGGTGGTGCTGCAGGCCGTCAGGGATGGTATTACCTCATACTTTAATGAGAACGACAACGGGGAGGTCTCGCCCCTGACCCTCTGGGAGGCCCACAAAAGCGTTATCCGGGGCATTTTAATTAGCCACGCCTCGCGATTAAAGAGGGAGAACACAGCTTTATTGGCGAGGCTGACGGAGAGGGTCAATACCCTGGAGCTGTCCCACAAACGGACTGAGGCGGTGAGTGTACTCGGCGAGCTTACGCAAGCTAGAGTGGCTCTTAACGCCTTACTAAGACAGAAAGCTAAGCACGTAATCAGGAAATGTAAAAGGCGATACTATGAGTTTGGCAACAAAAACAGCGCTCTCCTTGCGAGAGCCCTCAAACAGCAGCAGGCCCAGAACTTTATATCGGAAATTATGGACGACTCTCAACAGCGACAGCATACCTCTGAGTCGATAGCGGGCACATTTAGGAACTATTATGCGGGTCTCTACGGGTTACGTGGAGACACGTCGGGATTGAGGCAGGTAGAGAGAATTAGGAAATACCTGGAAGACTCTAAGATGCCTAAGATCTCAAAGGAGGCCGCGGCCCTGATAGAGGCCCCAATTGGCGCGGGAGAGCTGGCCGAGGCCCTTAAACATACACCAACGGGCAAGGCACCGGGGCCAGATGGATTTACGTCTCGGTACTACAAAGCTTTTGAGGCCTTGCTGGGCCCGCGATTGGTGAGGGCCTGGAACTCAATATTGGAGGAGGAGAACCCGGGAGCTTTCTCTGGCAGGGAATTAGAAGCCCATATCACGGTCATACATAAGTCAGGTAAAGACCCGCTATCCTGTAAAAGTTATAGACCCATCTCCCTGCTCAACGCAGATATGAAGCTTTATGCTAAAATCCTGGCAAATAGGCTGGCACCTCTGATCCCTCACCTTGTGCACCTAGATCAGACTGGGTTTGTACTCCATAGAGAGGCCAGAGACAACGTTATCCGTGCCATTAATGTTATCCATGCGGCCAAATCCTCGGGGACCCCCCTGATGCTCCTCTCCACCGATGCCGAGAAGGCTTTTGATAGGGTAAGTTGGCCCTTCCTGAGGGAGTCTCTTCGGTACATCGGGTTAGGGGACAACATGAGATTGCTGATAGAGGCACTTTATACCACCCCCTCGGCCCGAATAAGAATCAACGGCCACCTCTCTGACCCGGTGTGGATCAGGAATGGGACCCGTCAGGGCTGCCCCCTATCGCCCCTCCTCTTTGCTCTGTCACTTGAGCCGTTCCTGTGTACAATTAGAAATAAAGAAGACATTCGGGGACTTGACTCCGGTGAGAGTACACACAAGGTCGCCGCCTACGCAGACGACCTGCTCTTTTTTATCACCAATCCATCCGTAGCTATCCCCGTCCTGATGAGGGAATTCGAGACCTACGGGAGGCTCTCATACCTAAAAATTAATTTTGATAAATCTGAGGCCATGAATGTCTCCCTTCATGGGGATCTAGTTCGGACCTTAAGGCAGTCCTTCCCCTTTAAATGGGCCAAGGCTTCATTGACATATCTGGGTACCCAGTTGCCATGCTCCCTGTACAACATAGTGTCCCTGAATTTCCTCCCCTTGGCCAGAAGAATCAGAGCAGATCTGGAGAGGTGGGACCTCCCCACATTCTCCTGGATGGGAAGGGTGAACATAATTAAGATGACAATTTTGCCCAGGCTGCTATACTTGTTCCAGGCCCTGCCGGTTCGGATCCCTGCGGGTTTCTTTGCTGATCTCAGCAGGTCCCTCTTGAGCTTCGTATGGAACAAGAAGCGCGCGAGAATTGGGAG
This sequence comes from Gastrophryne carolinensis, assembly GCA_027917425.1. Classification (NCBI taxonomy): domain Eukaryota; kingdom Metazoa; phylum Chordata; class Amphibia; order Anura; family Microhylidae; genus Gastrophryne; species Gastrophryne carolinensis. Next base: position 148,192,070 of record CM051235.1, on the reverse strand, counting down.
GCGCACGCTTTGCAGACCCAAGATCCAGGGCGGCATGTCTCTGCCAGACATTAAGCTCTATTGGGCGGCCTCACATCTGCAGAGAGTTTGCGAGTGGGCGACATGCCGAGACACGAAGAGATGGGTTCAACTAGAACGCGCCGTGACCCCTACCCCAGCGGACGTCTCGTTGTGGGGCAGGGTGGTCCTACCTCCAGACCTAAAAAGACACCCGACTATCGCAGCAACATTATGGGTTTTCGGGAAGTACAGATCTTACTCAGAGATCTCTCCGTGGCCATCCCCCATGGTACCTATAATCACTAACCCACTACTGGCCCCTGGACTATCCAGAGCAGACCTCAGGGAGTGGGGGGGACTGGCCCAGTTGCGGGCAGGAGACTTGATTACGAAGAGTGGTTGGACGCCGTTGTCAGACTTGAGAGCCAGATGGGAGAATGCGAACCTGGACCCTTGGACCCTGGTTAGGTTGCAATCTTTTGTAGCGGGACAGGGATTTAAGAAAGACAAGTGCAGGTCCCATTCTGAACTCGAGAGGATTTGTCTGGGTGAGGTACCAAACGATCATCTGACCTCCAAATTGTACTCGTTATTGGCGGGAGAGGGGGAGAACCCTCCGGCGTTCTGGAGGGAATGGGAGGTCGACCTAGGAACTGAGTTAGATAAGAAGCAGAGAGAGAAGATTGCATCGCTGGCCCACAGATCCTCGATAGCCACAAGAGTACAGGAATCTAACTATAAAGTTCTGACCAGATGGTACTATACCCCTGACAGGCTTAATAGAATGTGTGCCTCGGTAGATCCTTACTGCTGGAGGTGTGGGGCCGAGCGGGGTACCCTGATACACATCCTGTGGTCCTGTCCCAAGATCCGTGCATACTGGGAGGATGTGTTGGCCGTGGTCTCTCGGCTTACGGGGGGCCAGGCCCTCACTGATCCAGCTCAGATTCTGCTGCATTCGACGAATCTCTCCGTAGGCAAGTATAAGAAAACATTGCGGGTCCATTTGTTGAATGCAGCTAAGCTAGCGATTCCAAGATTTTGGAAGCAAAAAAGACCCCCCACGGTGAGGGACTGGGCCTCGGAGGTTTCAGGCATCGCAGAGATGGAGGATCTCACACTCTCTATGCACGATAGGGACGAACAGTATAGGAGAACGTGGATGCCCTGGCTAATCTACCAGGAGTCTGTGGAGTTTAAGCAGCTATTCAAGGAGCCAGAGAATCACTGAGTTAATGTTGTGCTGTTACTCTGGCGTGTAGTACTTGGGGTCCTTCCCTGCTTCCTCCCTTTCTACTTTTGACCCCCCTGGTGGTGGGTCTTTACCATAATTCCAAGAGGCCTGGTGGGCGACACGCGGTGTCCCAGAGGGAACGGCCGCGCTTAACGGCCTCTAAGCAGTGTTGAGATGCGTGCCTGTGGACCTGCGTGCCATATAGGTGATTCAGCTGCTATCCTGTCCCTCCCCACACTCGACCCGCACCCACCTGCCCCTTCCCCCTTACCCTATTGTGCATTGTATTGTAATGTATGGTGCATTGTGATTCCTTTATGTCTGTTTATATGCAAAAACCTTTAAATAAAGAATTTAAAAAAAAACTTACCTGCAAGCCCACTGACGTGATTCCATGGACAGCTGCTGCCTGCAATCAGCTGGTTTCAGCTTTGGTGCTGATAGCATACTGCCTGGTCGGCTCCATGCATGTCCCCAATTACATTTTTTGAGGAAATTGATGCCCTCATTGATTAACCACAGCGATCGCTTAACCAGAGTGTCCATCGTTAATATGCGTTTTGCAGTGGACGCTCATATATATGCCAGGAGTCAGTTGGGAGGGACAATAGCTCAGAATCAGAACTGATCAAGTCTGCTTAAAGTGGGATTGAGGTGTAGTTTTTTTTATACAGCCTTTAATATCCCTTTAGGACACACATGCTCAACCCTCCTTCTCAAGAACCAACAACAGATCAGGTAACACCTCCATAGTATTGCACTTTTCTAGGGGCAATAGAAAAGCAGCTTTCCATGCAATTCCTTCTAGCGATCCCAAAGCCAGTTCCACCTGTTGTGGTGTTGGTATAAGCAGCAAATGCTGCTCAATATCTCTGCCAAGTCTGTTAGTGGCATATTATAGGACACTGAAGGACACTAAAAATAGAAATAGGCAGTTCCATATTGTAGATCCATGGGGTAGCAGTAGTCAATGAGGCTGTGGTATGCATTGCCATACTTGATGTTGCCGTTTCGCTTATAATGTCCATATCCAGATGACATCCGGCAAATGTAAGGGGGGGAGGCAAAGACTTACTGAAGCAGGTTCTCAGATGTAGGCAGGTACACAATCACAGGCTTCTCTTTTGCAAATGTGCTTTTTAGAGTATTTTGCCTCCATGGTTCAAAACATTTATCAAGCCACCATTTCTTTACTGTCACTCAGGCATCATTGTAACAGCTGCTCCTAATGCATCCTAGTAACCTGAACCTGACCTGAAGTAGTCAGGGGTGCTGGGCACTTTAACCTGCAGAGTGTGCAGCAGGAAGCGGCTGTACAACTTATCTGAGTGCTGTGATCACGTCGGCATTCTGCTGCGCTGTCAAATAGGCTACGGACAGGGCTACAAAAAGATGTTTGCGTCCCCCTTGAGTGAGGACACTTCTAGTGCCAGTTGCCAGTTTCCTCATTCATGGTCTATCCGCCTGTAGCCACTTTTGACAGCACAGCGAATTGCTGACCGCCAATGGGATCGCATGGCACAGGTAAGGTGTAGACTTAAAGTTTACCGGGTTCGGGCTTAACACCGAACTCCAACATGGACTTTTGGCTGAAGTCTATGTTCGGGTTTAGGAACCGGAACTTGCAACGTTCGGTACGAGCCCAAACTTTGCGGATTGGGTTTGCCCAAAACTACCTATGAATTATAAATATATATATATATATATATATATATATATATATATATATATGCACAAACAGAGCTATAGACGGAGCACTAATTATTCCATCTGCGAATCAGTGTGGAGATCTGCAATACATGACCTGATGGGGGCTTATGAGAAGAGGGTTGAGCACCTATGCTTTAATGGGTGTGGTAAATATTGGGTGTTCTTAGGTATGAAAATGGTGTCATGAAAGAAAGTCCCTAGGGTGGTATGAAACCCAACTACAGCCTTGGTTTATTATATGCGTTTGTAATGTTAGCTATATCTCATATATACAATGTGCATTTATTTGTTTTGTATTCTCCATTTGTTTTTGCTCTAGTCTACAAACTGTATTAACCTGGCACTATAGGCTCTACAAAATGGCTCCTACTGCACCCCTAAAGTGCTAACAATTAGGTATGCACTGCTCACAATAATATACCGGGTGCTAGCTACAGGGACACCAATAACATACTACTACTCAACTACAGGTGAAGCTCCAGGGCTAGTTTAGGCACCCCTAAAGTGCCTAAACTAAACCTAACCCAAAAACTAAAATCAAAATCAAACCGAAGGATGGGCTAAAATACTTACAGTTCTGGGTGCAGAAATGTGGCTAACTGCCGCTCGAGCAGCCCGCATCCATGCCGCAGTAAAGGCATATCCAGTGCCTCCCCTGTCTGCTTGTTTAAACCCAACATACCAATAATATTACTAAAAGGCGATACATTTTCTAATATATATATATATATATATATATATATATAATCGGGCAATTATGTGAATCAGTAGGGTTTCAATAATATTATGTTGATGACATAAAGTTCACTTGAAAGAAGTTCCCTAACTGAAGCCGGAGTGCTGTTAAGATTAATTGACAGAACAGTGACAGCTGCAAGTATTGGTTAGCTGAAGTTTAAACCAAAGCAGTGATGAAAGTAAAACAAAACCACTGGGTGAGATCAGCCCTGTCATGTGGTGGTGTAATAGGATGCTCAAGGGACTATTAAAGCAGGTCCTCACATGTAGGAAATGGGACAATCAGACTTATTTTTCTAAGGTGAAATTTATTTCTCCTTCATGGCTCACCATATAGACGTTTGTAGACGTTAATGTGCAGTGGGGCATCTGCAGTCGGGATTCCTCCCTGTGCCTGGGACAACATCCATTTTATTTAAGTAAGAGATCCATCAGGCTTAAGAAGAGATTGAAGGACTAAGTTAGAAGCATGTCATTTAAGGGAATAGGATTCTTTATCCATTACATGTAGGGGTGTAGCTCTTAAAGCGATCCTACGCTCTCCCTTCAAGCTATGTTCCAAAGTTGGTCCTGGTTCACAAGGGCACTAAACTAAACTCACCTACACTCTCACACCACCAGTGATCCCTGCGTTAGATATACTGCCTTTTACCTAGCAGAACTGCGTCTGTTGGGGGACAGTTAATAACCACACACGTGTATAATCCACAACACTTCCACTTGGTTCAATAAAGTGCACTGCCACTCCCTGCCTCTCTCCCATTATAAAAAGCCCAATGCCCAGTTTTGGATCTTCCTTAGGATCTTTAAAAGTAGAGGCCCAAACTGGGAGGCCCAAGTGGAGAGTGTTTTTGACTGTGGGTCTGCCTTAAGTAAGGCTTCCATAAGTAGTTGGCATGAAAGAAGGAGCAAACTGGCCTATTCTATATACAGGGTAATGGTATAATATCAAGCAGGACACTTTTACTGTAAATAGACCAAAGTATACTGTAGTTATTAGTGAATGACAATCTGGTGGAGTTCATAAGCTCCACAAGAGTGTGACCATATCATCCCCTCCCATTCAATCAAGCACTTTGTTCCCAAATTTTGCCTATTTTCTTTTTATCTGCACCTTACAGTGCACACAAAGTTACACTTTAGTCCCCCGAGGACAGATTATTAGACCCCAAGTGCATTACTTAAAGTGGACCAACACCCAGGATTTTGACTATCCTGGGTTTTGGTCCACTTCGGCGGGGCACCCCGATCGGGGGTGCCCCGCTGTGTGAAACCCCCCAGAAAGCCCCAAAATCTTACCTGTCCCCGCTCCCACGTGACTGGACGGTCCAATCCCCGCCAACGTCCAGGCGGGGATCAGGAACGTCCAAGCGGCTGCCGCCGCCGCCTCCCTCGCGTCACTTTCGGCGCGCGCGCGCCCCCGCCGGCCATTCGCAGACGGCCGGCGCGGGCGTGAGCACGCCTACAGGGGCGCGAGGGAGGCGGCCGGCCGCCGCCGAAGATCAGGTAAGGTGTTTGGGGGGTTTCACCCCGCGGGACATCCCGATCTCGGATGTCCCGCGGGGTGGGAGGTGATCGGCCCGGGAATCTTATAGATTTCCGGGCCGATCACCTCTCGGTGTTGGTCCACTTTAATATTTATCCACATTGAACTTCATTTGCAAGTGGATGCCCAGACACTCAAAGTGTCCAAGTCAGCCTGAAGCTTAGCATATTTAATAGACTGCACTGTGCTACATAGCTTGGTGTCATCAGCAAAAATAGAGACAGTGCCATTAATTTAATCTTCTATATAATTTTTAAACAAGTTATAATAGTGGGCCTGAGCCCTGGGGTACACCCTTAAAACCACAATCATTCAGAGTAGGTATCATTAACCACAAGACTCGACAAGAGGTTCTTCAGGGGTGGGCAAACTTGATCAGAAAGCCGGGGATGCAGCCTTTTCAGGTACAGAGCGTCATATGACATATAACAGACAGTCAGCGATCTTAAAACTGCCAGGGGGCATGGCTTCAATGGTGGAAAAACCCATTTTTAAAACCGGGTCACCGCAGAGCCTGGAGAATCAATTGACATACTCGGGAGGGGGCATAAGGGTTTTTATCCGCATTAATCAGAACAGAGAGGTGGTAAGTATTGACTGCCTGTCATGCTGGTTGGATGGAGGTGCATAGTGTGGGCAATCTAAATCAAAAGATGTACAATCGTTTTTACTTGACTTATTCTTTAAAATTATCATCTCAAACCATGATGCCCAGACATTGGAGATGAGCATCTGCCAATAAAGTTCTATGTTCATGTTAGAGCAGAGACGGGGAAGGATCGATCTGCTACTTGTTTTTAGTTGTTTCCAGGCAATCTGTTGAGAGACATTAAGCTACATGTTCAGCTACACTGCAATAGCCATTGGTGAAAGTGGCGTCTTCTTGCCGCACCAGCCTGTGTGCCTGAAATATCTGATGAGAAATAGCATCTGTTTAATTGCATCAGCTGCTAACAGCAGAACACTTTCATTAAAATGTGCCGGCGTTGTTATTATTAGGCTCACTCTTGCCTACCATAAGAAATTTGTTTTATGCACTGTTGTGGTTGTTAATGTTTATTAAGTATCATCATTAATAATTCTGCAGTATGTAAAGTGCTTATTAACTTCTGGGCAGTAGATGTATTAGCTGGTTGGTGCTGAAACAAGGACTTTTGTAATAAGGTTATTGTGTGTGTTAGAAGAGAGCCTAAATCTGGCCGGTGTTGAGTGGCATTCAACAAAGAGGCTCTCAGAGTAAATGATTTGTCTCTGAACAACTTATTAACACTTGTTCAGTTCTGGCATTCCCCTACTTAGACCGCATTTATTCTTGACATTGAGGCCAACTATGCAAGTAGCGGGCTAGCTGCCTGTGCTTGTGCTGAGGTAAAGTCTAGTTTAGACATAGTGAGCCTAGTACACAGCGTGAATAAGGCAGCTCACAGTAAATACCCTATAACACCAATCATAGAAAACATGTACCGTATTTTTACCTCCATAAAAAGAAATGTTTTCCTCCTAAATCTGTGGGGAAAATGCGCAATGTGGGTGTGGGTGGGTGTGGCCTATAACAGCAATCCAATAACAGGTGTTGGACATAAATTGGTCACGCCCACCCACAAAGAAAGGAAATCAGCTTGTAGGTAAGTCATTGTGTGTGTGTGTGTGAACTTACACAATAAAATATATCACTCCTGCAACACCCCAATGGTAATACCAATTGGGTGAAATGTGCCAATAAGGGATTCCCCAAAATATACAAGTACAAACAAATGAAAGGTTGTGGGTTGTGGCCCTTCACAATCAGCTGCCTGGGAGCTTGTAGGTAAGTGATTGTGTGTGTGTGTGTGTGTGTGTGTATGTATGTGTCTCTGGTCTGTGCATGTTTGTCTGTGTCTATGTCTGTCTATGTTTGTGCGTGTAGCAATGGTCCTACATTTTGCTCCATCCCCACACACGCGATAGGTGAGAAGATGGTGCTCACTGACTGTAATGAGGGATGCTACTCACTGGCTGTAATCAGGAGTGTCGCACACTGCCTATAATGAGGGATGTCACACACTTACTGTAATGAGGAATGCCACTCACTGGCTGTAATGAGGGATGCCACACAGTGGCTGTAATGAGGGATGCTGCTCACTGGCTATAATGAGGGATGCTGCTCACTGGCTGTAATGAGGCATGCCACACACTGGCTGCAATGAGGGATGCTGCTTACTGGCTGTAATGAGGGATGTCACACACTAGCTGTAATGAGGGATGCCACACACTGGCTGTAATGAGGGATGCCACACACTGGCTGTAATGAGGGATGCTGCTCACTGGCTGTAATGAGGGATGCTGCACACTGGCTGTAATGAGGGATGCCACACACTGGCTGCAATGAGGGATGCCACACACTGGCTGTATTGAGGGATGCTGCTCGCTGGCTCTAATGAGGGATATCACACACTTGCTGTAATGAGGGATGCCACACACTGGCTGTAATGAGGGATGCCACACACTGGCTGTAATGAGGGATGCTGCTCACTGGCTGTAATGAGAGATGCCACACACTGGCTGCATCGAAGGATGACGCTCACTGGCTGTATTGACGGATGCCGCAGTTTTGGCTGTAATGATGGATGCCGCATATTGGCTGTAATGGGGAGTGTCGAACACTGCCTGTATGACCGATGCCACTCACTGGCTGTAATGAAGGATGCCACCCACTAGCTTAATGGGGGATGCCTCATATTGCCTTTAATGAGGGATGCTGTACACTCCCTGTAATGAGGTGATTGGGAGGGGGTATTTCAGCACACCATTGTAGTGTAGATAGTCACATGGCCACTGCTTTTGTGGTATAAAAGCTTCCCTCCCTTCCCACTTTACTACAGATGCCAGCAGGGCATCTGCAATATACACACCACTGGAATGAGAAGGCCAGCCTGCCATATCAGAAGGGCGCCCCGACCTGGTGGACCCGAAGAGAGGACTGTGTCTCTGTGGTATAAAAGCTCCCCTCCCCAGCAGCCTGCCATTAGTTATGGCAGGATGCCAAAGAAGGAGGAGGGGGACCCTTGAGCCCCTTTACTATAGATGTCGACAGAAGACCAGCCCACCGAGTCAGCAGGAAGTCCCCGACCCGGTGGACCTGAGGAGGGGGACAGAGGGAGAAATTATTTTTTTTAAACTTATTTTTCAACTGTTTTAAACTTTTAAGGAGTCCAAGGTGTCTCAGAGCGTGAGTTCTGGGTGCAAATCCAGATAGACATTTGTGATGTAACAGACAGGAAAAAGAAGTCATAGAGACACAACATGCAAAAGAGAATGTACAACAGAGACTAAACATAGATATATGTAACAGCGCCATCTACTGTCATAAATGTAAACTGAATTAACCCAGCAATATAGATGCAGATCACATACAGACACAAGCTGTAAGCTGTTGCACAGTATCTCCAACACAAGGGACCCCTATACCAGCTTAGAGGGGGGGGGGGCAGAATTATTGTATTCGGCATTTAGGAGTACCATGCTGGATACTGGGGACTATCCAGCCAGAGGACTTCGAAACCGAATAGTCCCTGCCCTGGCTTATTAGTAGTTATAACTTGAAATTACATTTGGATATATAAAATCAAAGCAAACTGCAGATGCAATGATTTGCTTCATAACCTTCCCATTGGGTTATATGTCATTCACCTCCCTATGCCAGCAATAGAAGTCTAGCTGGCCGACCTCATCACAGTTAAGGGTGTGATTATGTTGGGGGGAAAATAGTTTAGTGAATACAACTGTGTCTACTATGAATTCTATGCTAGGCTCTGCTAACCTGTGTCACCCTCGCTTGGTTTTAGTAAATCAGAGCCTTAATGTATTGGTTTTCCACATAGAAGCTTTACTAAATAGTTATCATTTAAGCATATAGAACATAAAAGGAACACGACGTGTCCTTAATTATTTTTCCTAGATTAAAGAAAAACACAGGCGCTGTCAAGGTCTGATCGATTTATTTTATTAAAGACTGTGATTAAACACAGAATCCTTTTCATTGGGGTCAACAGAACAGGTTAATTTCAAGCAACATCTTCCTCCAGGGAAGGAGGTTTTGGATGCTGCTGTCATCTGTCTCTGTGCTGCCTGTGTCCCACAATTAACCCTGGTGGCAGTGTTGACAAAATACTTGTCTTTTCCCGTTACTTGCCAAGGCGTTTGTTGCATCTGTGCTCTCTCCTTTTATATTTAAAGTTGTCATTTCATGTAATACCATTACATTGTACTTTCATTTCAGTGTTGTAGGTTACGTTGGGTAACAAATGCTTGGTCCTATGTACAGTATAACCTTATTTTTGTAAGTCTTTTATATCACTATTACTGTCCTTTTCTTTAGGCACTCTTCTATTCCAGCAAACGTGTTACAATGAGGAAGTATCTGGAAATAGCTTAAAGGAAATGATCATTATCTCATTGGTGACATGGGATTAATTGACGTATCTGAAAGTCCTGCTGAATTTCAAGCTAAAAGGTCACCAAAAGTCCACCAATTCTAAAAATGAAGCATTTTGGACAGCTAGTGGCTAGCAATCTAAAAAACTTATTTCATATCCTACAACATTAGAATATAAAAGGAGAGAGGCTTCCAGCTTCTTTTAGGAGGAGGAAGTGGTGCTTTCCTGTCATAATGACAGGATACCACTACCCTCAGGATCTACAATTCTTTACTTGGGTGTTGTATCTTGGGGCATTTTCTTTTCTGGTTTCGATCTTCACAGTTGAGATGTGTTCAGGAGATTTATCTGCCAAGTAAAAAAAAAAAATCTCATTAAATGAAAATTATTGTTAAAGTTATGTCACTAGTTAAAGTGGATCTAAGCTTGAGTCATGATCAGCACAGGCCGTTATGAGGAAGACAAGTCGCTTTGTGGTGCTCCTGCCACGCTCCTCGAAAATAAGTCATGAGAGCTTGCTGCACCCTGATGATGACTCACATGAGGAAGCAGGGGATGCCAGACACATTGTAAATAATGCCGGATGGGATATTGAGCGCCATGGCCAGCACTGACCTGGCTGTCCTACAGAAATCAATGGAAATCAACGGTCAACCTGTATAATTTATATAGACTTTGCAGCAGAAAGGGCTGATGGAAGGGGGGGGGGGGGCTGTGGAATCTGCAGTGAGTAAAGAGCTGCTTTAAACATTGGCCAGTGATTACCAAATGTACTAACAACTTTAAAGGGATTCTCCAGGCTAAGTGTAAAAACAGATTTACCCTACTGAGCTGCTGACTAAAGCTGTTGTTTTTTTTTCTGTAGTCCAGCACTTGTTATATATTTATTCTTACTGAAAGGTGGAGCTATACAATAAAACAGGAGAAATACAGACATGCAAATCAGGGAGCTGCTTTCCTGCACACTCAAACATTGACCTGTCCCACATAATCTGGTGCAAGATGGATGGAGATAGGTCTACCTCCCAATGCTAAAAAAGGTGGTCATGAATAAATAAAATACAGGGACTGAGCTACAAGAATGGAACAAAATCTCAACAATAATTGATTTCTTCAGCATAAAATGTGATGAATCGCCTGCATGGTAGGTTAGTAATGATTTGCTTTTACACTCTTACACTGGACAATGCCTTTAATTTCTCATTACAATGGTTCAACGCAATATTATGATAGCATAACCAAATCCCTGTCAACATATACATACCAATCACCTGATGGCCTACCATAGTTTCACAAAAGAATAAACTAGATAACCATTTTATGAAAGAAAAGCACAATAACACACTGTTATGAAAAACTGGTCCTCTCACATTATATCTGTCACATTATATCCAGCCCTGATAAAAGTTAAAGCGGACCAACAGTCAAAAATGACTTAAACCAGACTGACACAACAGTGCTCAAATGCATCCCTCCCCAAGGTAATTTAGATTGCTGCACATTGCTTTCCCAAATAATGCCAAAAAATGGCAGCTCGTGTATTTGCAGGCTACCTTCAAACAGGAAGTGCTGCTGTTACTGTGCATTGAATCCAGGCAGCAGCATGGCTGAGATGCTGGCAGAGGAAGCTCCAAAATGGCTGCTACGTTTCTTTTCCAACTGTGCCCGGCTGTTGGTCCAGTTTAAGCAGGTGACACATCTGTCTCACTATATATTACTCAGGCCTTAGTGTCAGTAGTATTAATATTTAGTGGTAAATAGCCCACACTTAATTTGGCACATTGTGCCCTGTAATAATAAATATATATCACATGCCAAATTTGGGTTGATCTCAGTCATCACTAATAAGCTCATCTTTCTTGATTTTACCACTGGTTGAGTTTGACTGGCTGTTTTGAGGACTGGAAATATTACTAGGCCACCACACCGCCCTGGGGCTGACCAGTCTAAATGTTGGCAGTGTTACATAGTTACATAGTTAATACGGTTGAAAAAAGACATATGTCCATCAAGTTCAACCAAGGGTGTTAGGGTAGGGGAAGTTATCTTTTATTTTATTTTATAGGGGAAGCTATTTATTTATTTTTTTTTTACTGATAACCGCTAATAGTAACTGTTAATGTTATTTTCTTCAAAGGGAGTACCCCCTTGTCTTTAGAGAGGATTTTACCTGAAATAGTGTTCTCCCATATTTTTTGTATGAGCCATTTATATATTTATACAAGTGAATCATGTCCCCCCTTAGCCGTCTCCTCTCAAGACTAAACAGATTTAATTCTCGTAATATTTCCTCATAACTAAGATCCTTCATTCCCCTGATTAGTTTGGTGGCTCTCCTCTGCACCCTTTCCATAGTCAGAAAGTCCTTTCTATGAACTGGTGCCCAGAACTAGACGGCATATTCCAGGTGAGGGCACACCAGTGCCTTGTAAAGAGGCAAAATTACATCCCTATCCTGTGATTCCAGGCCTCTTTTAATGCATGATAGTATCTTGGTGGCCTTGGAAGCAGCTGCTTGGCATTGCATGCTGTTATTTAGCCTGTGATCTATCAGTACCCCCAGATCCTTCTCAACAAGTGACTCTCCCAGTTTTACTTCCCCAAGGACATATGTGGCCTTCAGGCTGTTAGACCCCAAGTGCATAACTTTACATTTTTCCACATTGAACTTCATTTGCCAAGTGGATGCCCAGACACTCAAAGTGTCCAAGTCAGCCTGAAGCTTGTGAGCATCTTCAATAGACTGCACTGTGCTACATATCTTTATGTCATCTACAAAAATAGACAGTGCTTTTAATTCCATCTTCTATGTTGTTTATAAAAAAGTTGAATAATAGTGGGCCCAGCACTGAACCCTGGGGTACACCGCTTACAACCGGTAACCATTCAGAGAAGGTATTACCCTCCTTGTCACAGAAATTTACCAAATTGTGCAGCTATGCAATCTTATCTGCCAATGAAGAGGATATGTTGTCATGGCAGCATGAGATGTTGTCGTCTCCATGCATGTAGCTGTTACATGCACACTGCAAACAAGCCATGAATCATACACTGAAGTAACTCTTGAGTAGGAGGAAATGGATAGGGGACTAATCCTGGGCTGGTGTGTGTGTGTGTGTGTGTGTGTGTGCGTGTATCCCAGGCCACCACTTCATTACATAAAGGCAGCAAGGAGCTAACCTTACACCTGTCCCATGTGCTTCTCCTCTATTTTCTGCAGTGTTCTGCAGATGCTGTAGCAGGTATCCATTCTTCCATGACCTTACACCAAAGTGGTCACACTCAGCACCACCAGTGTAAGCGAGCCCAGCAAATATGTGACCATTGTGGATTGTCAGGCTCGCTCACACTGAGGGTGATGAGTGACAAGGGTAGGTATGCGACCACAGGTGTGTGGTCATGGGAAAAAAGAAAAAAAAGGAAGGCTACACATTAGAGATAGCGTGCGGCTGGAAATGAAGGAGAAGCACTTGGACTTATCGCTCGAGGTCATGCTAAAAAGCTGGTGAAGCCAGTTTACCTTTGGGTGTACTTTCAGGTATCAACCGAAGCTAACACCTGAGTGATCTTTTTTATTTGAACGCTCAAAAAAATCTATAAAGCATTTCTAAAAAAAAACCTGAGATGGGGCAATTTTACAGGGGGGGGTACATGATTTTTCCAAAGTTTGGAAACAATAGCAGCCTGCAGGCTATGCAGAGCCTTTCGACAAATTCTTTAGCACATCCCAAGGGTGCTGTTTTATCCAAAGTTAAAAAATATATATTCTCTCACCCAGGGGCGGACTGGGTCAAAGATCAGCCTGGGGAATTTATAGACCCTCACCAGCCCACCACCAGCCTATGAGCTCCTCAACCCTGTTCCCAAGGGCTACTTTTTAGCTGGTGAATGAGTGTATTTAGCAGCTAATGCTATAGCATTGCAGGAACAGATCATGTACAGGGTAGGTATGTGATAAGTGAAGCTTTAGTATTGTAGTCAGTCACAGTCACATTGCTGAGGCTATAAAATTGCAGGGGCAGAACATGAACTGGGGTGTCATGGCTGTGTTACAATGAGGTTAGGTATGAGGAGAAGTGTTGGGCCTTGGTATACAGGGAGTGGAGGGTTAGAAAAAGCAATGTATACAGGTGAGGTGGGCTACATACAGGAGGCTATACCCTTCCCAAGTGGACCTAAAGTAGTGCAGCTCAATGTTCCCTTTGCTCCCTATGGCCAGACTGTAAACCTCACCTGTAAAAATGCCTGGTCACAGGGGTAGGCGATTGTTGCAAATTAGAACAAAATTGTTTACAGAATTTTTTCGTGTTTAAGCTGAAAAAGTTTAGAGATGTAAGTTTTGGTTCACACCAGGAAGAACACCTAAAGATAAACTTGCTTCACCAGCTCTGGCACGACCCTGAGTGTCATTACGTGGACTGTCCATTTAAGAAACCAGAATGCTATTACCCATATTGTGTACCTTCTTAGTGAAGGTCGCCATTAAGCATATACATCAAGTTAATAGTTAAAGTCCTTACTTTTCTATTTTAAATTGAAAATTGCATGTGTGACACTGTGTGTGGCCCAGTCCATTGGCTGAATATGGGGAACCTGTAGCATTGTATTTAGGGTTGCCACCTGGGTGGTATTTTTTTTCTTAACTTTACTGGCCACTGTCCTGGCGGTGCCGGTATTTGTTTTTTTACTCGTAATTGTAATTGCGGTTATAATTGCGTCTACTAGCAACAGTAGCATATAGCAGTAGCTCAGCCTATCTGGCTTGTTCCACAGGCCGGGCCTGTACACGTCTGTAATATGCTGTGTGTGAGGTGCTGCTTCTGTGAGGTGATCATGGCCTTCCCATGAAGTAATGGAGGGCTTGCCATGGGCTAAGCAGTTTGTCTTGCCAATAAACAGCTCTAACTGCCGGTTTTATTCTAAATTGCAGTGAATGTATGTATACGTGTTAATTAGGTACATTTCAAAATTTCACAACTATCAGATTTAATATCCAGTTTTTTTAATGAGATTGCAGTTTCTTTTAATTGCTATTTTTTTTTTTCACTCCAGCATTGTAATCAATCTCACAGAAGTGTTAATGTGTACCTAATTTTAGGATAGAAATGTTGCTCTACAGAGAACACAAGAAAGAAGGTTATATGAATATTTTTTTACTTATATCCCCACGTCTATGAAATACCTTGGAATTAATGAGCTACATCAAGTAAGTCTCTGCAGACTTTCGCTGTGACATTGACAAATGATTATAAGTATCGTGCAACTGACACCTTAAAGATGGATAACAAAGTATACTCTGCTGAGAAAATAAACCTTGTTATAATTGTTGTTTACTTTTACTTTTTCTGCTTGCTCAGTAAGGATAAAAATGATAAATCAATCCATGCCTGACTATGTGCCCTTAAGAAGTGGGGTTGCAGTGTGCCATATGCTGTGTAAGGTAAGACAATGTAGAGCCATTGTGAGGTTTGTGTATTATGGGGGTGATTTACTATGTTCCCTACCATTCGCTACTTGACATAAAAGTTTGTTCACCGGATGCACGATGGACGTGTGACAGACTGGCGATTAAGCAAAACTTACTGCAGCAAAAAACAGCGAACACAGACATTCGTAATGCATTTTGCTGTGTTTGCGGCGCAATTAGCTGGCGAAAGTCACAGGTATTTACATTGAAACGTGGTTTGGAGAATGCCAGTGAAATACCAGCTAACTGCTGTAGCAGAATCCTTTAGCAAAAAAATGTGAAATCTTGCTGAAAACCCACTTTTACAGCATTGGAGGGGTCTCAGAATATATGTGGGGTATCTTGGGAGTGTCTGGGCTGTTTGAAAATCTTTAGAATAAAAGTTTATTTGAAAATATAAAAGTCATGTGAAAACAATATTGTCAGTTGTTTTTCACATACTGGGTAACTTAGTAATGATCACGCTGGAAAAATAAGTTAAAGATGCTAAAAAAAACTAAAATGAGAATCTTTCCCTAAATAACACTGATTCCTATAGGGTTCATCACTAAAGGGTGGCGAATGTTAAAGTATTCGCCAGCATTTGCCGAGCCAAAATGAAGTAGAAGTGAATACAAAAAACATGCAAAATTTCACTTGGTAAATGTGTAAACCTGGCGGAAACCCGACGAATACGGGGCAGATACATGGCAAATCTTTTCATAAATTACCCCCTATGCACAAAAATGTGTGGGGTAACAATAAGAGGCCGATTCATTAATAGCGCCAGGTAGCGACAGATGAGCGCCAGTAGCGTGATTTTCACAGCGCCAGCTAGTATTCGCTGTGCTTGGCCGGGGTTTGCTTGTTAACAGCGACTTAGTCGGTGTGCGGTAATGTTGAATACGGGGTTAGGAGTCGCTGTTTCACAGGTTCCGCGTTGTATGGGTGCGCCTGACAGCGAATGGCCAGAGCGAACGGCTTGCTGCAGATTCATTAACAAATCACGCTCAAAAATTTCTCGCGCTGTGAACTCCTTGTTTAAACCCCAGAGCGCTGGCGGCGATGTGTGTAAAGTAGTTTTTAACCCCCAAACAACCATTTTTTTAATGTAAAAATTATACAAGTTTTTCTAAACATTTTGTAATATGAATACATGAATATCAGACCTGTAATATCAATTCTGCACAATTTTTTTTTTTTTTTCTTTTACTTAAAAAAAAATCCTAACATTGCAGAAGTGGTCACAGAATTTTTGACATTAAAAATAAAAAAAACCACATTAATAGCAATTAATTATGATTATTTAAAGATTGCTCCATTGAAATGCATTGGACTACGCCAGGGAGCGCCAGGTCATACCTGTCGCTGTGATGGGATTAGCAGCGGCGCTGTTCGTTGCAGTCGGCTACATGATGAATCCCGCGCTAGCTGACGCTCTCGCCGGCGCTAGCCTCATTTAGCGTGATAAATGCGTCATTGTGACCGCCGCCGGGCGTACTTGATTCGGTAGCCGCCGTTAGCTGGCGGTACCTGGCGCTCGTCAGACACTACCTGGCGCTAGCCCTTGATAAATAAGGCCGTAAGCTGGAACATACCTTTTGCGTATCTATGTGACCATAACCAGGTGCAGAAATATAAAGGGGCCCATGCAATATTTTCTTTTAGGAATTGACAACAATTACACTGAAACAGCAGAGACAAATAATGCTTTCTGTACTTGATGCCATGCAAGCATAAATCTGATAAACAAGGTGGAAGAGACACAATAGTTGGGCCCCCTGAACTCATGGGCTCCAATATGGTTGCCACCTCTGCACCTCCTGTTACTATGCTTCAGTACATATCATCTAATCTTAAATAGGAGCAAGCACAGCCCCAAAATCTATTAGATTTGGCCCCCAATGTTGCCCTGTTCACTATGCGAACACAATGCACAATGCAATGCGAATGCCCTGCCCCTGCCATTTGCCAGCTTTTTAGGAGCGATTGCGTATGTGATCAATATCTGCTATAGAGTGATTGTGCTAGCACAAAACACTGCGCCAAGCAAACACTATCACCTATCAGAATTGCTCCACCTATCAGTTTGCAGGGCGATTGCTGGGCGATTTAAATCGCCTGTATCACAATGCGGCAATGTGAACAGCAGTAATCTCACAAGGCCTGTGTGAGATGCCTGGAGGATCCTCTGAATCCATCTAGCTGCTGTGCACACCCACACCAGGCCTATACTAATGGATTTTTCCCCTTTATATCTACGCCTGGTAAGTGCATAGTGGTCTTTACTGTGCCTAGGTACAGTATATGCCCATACTTTCCATGGTCCCCTCACCACTTTTAAGGGTAAGAATTGTCTAAGAAGCTTTTGTAGTGTGCAGTGCCAAGATGGATGTGTTACGAAAGTTATGTTTTCTAGGCAAACTTTACCATGGAAAAGTGGTCAGTAAGATTCTGTGCATGGCTTTGCCATATGCAGACTGTTGTCAGATGAAAAGACCTGGTAGGGACATGCACATGAGGCCTGTTATGGGATCTCCTGAATGTGTAAGTATTGTTGCACCAGACAAATGCTGCAGGGGAACAGGGCCAGCCTTACGTTGCAAGAGCCCTGTGAAAGAGTGCAAGATGAATCTGACATAGGTGAGTAGGAAGCACCCCCCAACCTCTATAAAAACACTCTATCCAATGAACAATGCTTACCACCCAAAAAGCAATTTGGCAGAACTTGAGCTGAGTAGGTCGCTCCCCTTCTCCTTTGCCTCCTCGCAGACCAAATGATACCTGGATATTTAAAAAAAAGCTTCCTCTGAAGACCCCCAAAGGCAGGGGAGTAAGAATCTTGATATTTTTTAAATTTGAGCTTACATATCCTCATTAAAGTGGTCCAGTCGAATATCAACCACCCACTGTGCCACCCTAACCCTGGTGCTGAGTCAGGAGAGGGGCATTACAAAGAAAAAATCCTTTCTGTTCCAGCGATCCAGCGTCGGTGCTTCAGATCCTGGGCGCTACCCTCTTCTGTGAAAGCACAAAGTGGCATACCCTGGCTCCATGCATGCACCTGTTTGCCCATATACTTGAATGGGTTGCAGGCATGTGCACAGAGCCGGGGGATGACACTTTGAGACTTTCTGGTTAGCGGCTATACAGACCCCTTAGACCACGCAGGTGAGGTAAGGGATTTTTTTCTTTGTAACCCCCTGTCCTGTCTCAACACCAGGGTAGGATGGCATGGCTGGTGGTTGATATTTGGCTGGAATTCCTGTAACCCACACGCCACTACTAGGGCAGGATGACATGGGGCGAGCTGTCATGAGTTCTTGGAATTCTGAGGGAACTTGGGTCTGGGGTACGGGAGTCACCACACACACAAAGGAGGAAGAAATGGCCAAATCTATGAAGAGGGGAGATAAAACCCTTTTCCGATGTATTGGTGACAGAAAGAAGAAAAACAATTCAGTCTCAAAAATTAGAAATAGGGAAAATAAATATATTGACGGAGATAAGGCTGTGGCTGACCATCTGAATAGCTACTTTTGTTCGGTATTTTCAGATAGTAGCAGGCATGGCCATAGCACAGCATCCAGCTGGGAGGGCACAGCTCCGGAGTTTCTGGAGGCTGATGTCCTATCCGAGCTGGCACATCTAAAGGTAAATAAGGCGATGGGTCCAGATGGAATCCACCCCAGAGTTCTAAGGGAACTTAGGTTTGTGATTGCAGCCCCTCTGACTGATTTACTTAACCATTCCCTTTCAACTGGTGAGGTTCCAGATGATTGGAGAATGGCCAATGTCGTACCAATCCATAAAAAGGGGAGTAGAGAAGAAGCCAGTAATTACAGGCCAGTTAGTTTAACATCTATAGTGGTCAAATTAATGGAAACACTCTTAAAAAAACAGATAATTTCCCATCTAAAAATTAATGACCTATTGGACCCAAAACAGCACGGCTTTACTGAGGGCAGATCATGTCAGACCAATCTTATTGATTTCTTTGACAATGTTACTAAAGTGTTAGATGAAGGTGGTTCTGTGGATATCGCCTATCTGAATTTTAGCAAAGCCTTTGACACTGTACCACATAAGGAGCTCATAGATAAGTTATTGAAGGTAGGACTCAATTCCTGGATAGTTCAGTGGATTTCCAGTTGGCTGAGGGATCGGTATCAGAGCGTTGTTGTAAATGGTGTGCAATCTGAACAAAGGCGAGTTACAAGTGGTGTGCCGCAAGGCTCTGTCCTGGGCCCCATTCTTTTTAATATATTTGTAAGTGACATAGGAGAAGGCTTGGTAGGTTTGTCTGTTTGCTGATGATACAAAGGTTAGTAATAGGGTGGATATTCCTGGAGGTGTCTGCAACATGGAAAATTAATTGGCTTTACTGGATAGATGGTCAAAACTGTGGAAACTAGAGTTTAATGTCTCTAAATGTAAAATCATGCACTTGGGTAGAAGGAATCCCTGCTCTGAGTACCGTATGGGCAGTACTGTGTTAGCCAGGACCTCGGAGGAGAGAGATTTAGGGGTACTGATTACTGATAGCTGCAAGATGAGTGGACAGTGTAGCCAGGCAGTGGGAAAAGCAAGCAGGATGCTCGGCTGCATAGCTCGAGGCATCACCAGTAGGAAGAGGGAGGTTGTGATGCCGCTGTATAGAGCCCTAGTAAGGCCACAGCTAGAATACTGTGTGCAGTTCTGGAGACCTTACCTGCAAAAAGACATTATTCAAATAGAACGTGTCCAAAGGCGGGCAACGAAAATGGTGGAAGGACTTAAACTTAAAACTTATCAGGAGAGACTTAAAGCACTTAATTTGTACAGTCTGGAGGAAAGAAGGGAGAGGGGGGACATGATTGAGACCTTTAAATATGTGAAAGGATTGAATAAGGTTCAGGAGGGAAGTGTTTTTAAGAAGAAGCTTAATGACAGAACAAGGGGGCACAAACTGAAGCTAGTTAGGGGGAAGATCAGGAGCAATGTTAGAAAATATTATTTTACAGAAAGAGTAGTAGATGCTTGGAACAAACTTCCAGCAGAGGTAGTTGAAAAATCAACAGTCACTGAATTTAAACATGCCTGGGATAAGCACACATCTATCCTAAGATAAAGCGTACATACAGTATACACATAAGGGCAGACTAGATGGACCGTATGGTCTCCTTCTGCCGTCAACCTTCTATGTTTCTATGTTTCACACTGGAAAAGTCTCTCTCTAAACGTTTATTAAACAACTTCCAAAGCAGCAACAGTAAGCATACAGTCTCTGGATCCTGGGGTCACTCTAGGGGGTGGGACCTTATACCTTATATACTGGTCTTCAGTGTACTCCTCACTGCTCCTCCTAGGCCTGCATAGATTTCTCCCTCAGAGGAACGCTGTCTTGCTTTGCTAGCTTGCCCAAAATGTCCATCTCCTCTCTTCTGTATGTGTTAAGGCTATCCAAGAACAGTTCCACGCTCTGTGTCTCTTGTAAGTTCTTTGTCTCGGGTGTGTTATAGGTTCCTCTGGGGCTGCGCTGCAGACTACATGTCTCCCACTGCTACCACCCACACTGAACACTTCTACTGGAGACTCGAGACAACTGTCTATCCCAGGAAGTGTCAGTAACCTATATCACCACTGTTTGTGATGTCACTCCCGCACAGCAGCCTCTAGTGGTTATTTCTTATACAGCTAGGCTGTTTTTGTACAGGAATTTGTATAAGGTTTTGAGTTCCCCTGTTTTTACCTGGGCTAAGCAAAGACACGTTAACTTTCTCAAAATCAACAATGTACTTATCTTACTTACACAATCCCACAAAAGCACTCACCATTTTTCTGCTTTGCTTCTACTGGATAAGAGTATGGGACTGGAGGCTCGTCATCTTCCTTCTTCCTACACAGGCCTCCAATTTTCTCTGCCACATAGCTGCAAGCTGAGAACAAAGGTATAGAAATACCACTTAGCTAATCGACACAGGATTCTATGGCACAGTCACAATAGAGGAAGTTTAAATCATGGAGAAAAACATAAAGCTACTCATTATGTAAATTGGATGGCTTATCATAATTACTGATTACATCAAATATATGAATTTCACTTTTGATATTGTGTGGGACTATTATTACAGCGATTATTTAAAGGTTCACTATCACGAGAAATGACCCAATGATAAAAATCCATATAAATATGCTGGATGGCGGAAGAAAAGGTCACCTATACACCCTGCATCAAGAAATAACCAGCCAGGCTTGTTTTATTTATTTTAAATGAAAGAAGAGGAAATTACATTAAACCTGTCACCCCTGGATTTAATTCCTACCATGAGAGAATAAACCACAAGCTGGGGTTTAATTCAGTTTGGTTGCATAAGTGACCCCACCTCTCATAAGCTGATGTGTTTATATAGATTTTTAATATTTCGCAATAGTGCTGCTTTAAGCATATATCTTGGTTAGCTGGAAAACACTCTAGAAGGATTTAAACAAAATCTTATATATGCAGCTACAACATAAATGCATGTTGTCTAATATAAATAAGTAAAGTACATAATGGATGCAGCAGGACTAAACGGCAGCCTTGATGGGAGCACTGTAAACCTATATGCGACCGAGCTTTGCATTTCATTGCACGATAATAATGAAGATTACTGACGGAGACAGACTATTGATGAAGGCATCTGATGTTAAGGGAAAGGCCTTGTAAATGTCATGTCCATGCATAATGTATTTGCTCGCTATTTAATTTCAATTAGTGCGTGGAAGCAAAAACAAAGACATTGTATTTTTACTTTTACTAAGTGACTAGATCAAGAAGCCTAAAAGTTTAGAAAACTCTTTTAAATTTGCAGAGATCTGCATTTATCTGTAGTTATCATTCCACCTATGCAAATAGTTCCTGCCGAGCTGAGGGATAAAAATTCACCTGGAATTTCCCCGGAGTCTTGCGCGCCCTTACCTCTCAGTATTAATCAGACCATTTTGCCAGTTGCGTGTCTTGGTGCATTAGCTGCTACTGCTGGGCATAGAAGCGCAATGTGCAAGTAACAATCTGTCTCTCTGCGCTGACAAGTCCCTAGTTAAGGGAGCCAGGTGTTACATATCTGTGGGAGGGACTGGAAACAGGAACAAATAGGGAATGATTAGTTTGTTTACCTCAACCCGTACAATGACATCTATAGTGCACTGACACATGGGGATGTTATCTTTAGGTCCTGCATAGTCATTATGCTCATGCAAGTGTGTGTTGTATGTTCATCGTGACAAACTAGACAATATCACCATGCAATTAAAGAGCTGCAAGAAAACTTCAATTCTCTTTAGCTTTTCATAAAAACAGCAGAATGAAATGTAACATGTATATGATGTATGTGATATATATATATATATTGTGGTAAGGTGCAAGGGGCCGTTATTGACGGCAGGTATGTAGCACCAATGTACCTGGTATTGGTGCAGTAAAGGTGTGTAGACTGATTTCCAGCATCAGCTGCTGGTGGCAGTTTGCTGCTGTTGCTTTAGAATAGCCGAAAGGCTAACCTGGGACGGCTTTACTGGGATGGAGTAGAGCAGGGTGGGACTCCATCCCACTACCCAGGTCCGGGTTTTGCGGGCTGTTTAAATAGCCTGGGAAATCAGCTGTGGCCTGTCCTTTGTCTAGAGCTCACATGGGTGAAATCTGGCTGAAATCTCCTGTGGAGGCTGTTTCATGCGGACCTGAGGCCTATTTGGACTGTAAACAGGACGTTTGCTCAAGGACTAAAAGCTGTTTGCCTGATTGAATCATTTATGCTGCTGTTTCCTGAAAAGGTGATGTAACCTGTATGGACATATGCATTTGTGGATTTATGTGTGAAATAAACACAGACTTTACTTTGAACTGTTTGCCTCCGCCTCTATACTGCTGACACCCGGTCGCCTACCAGAGCTAATCTCCACATTTGGTGTCGGATGCGGGCACAGCAGTGAGGCCGTTGCTAGGAGCAACCGACGAAAACGTTTTTTTGTTGTGCATGTCCTATATTAAACCTGCCAGGCTGCTACCTGGGACTGCAGACAAAATGGAGGCGGTCGTGAAAGCGCTCGTGGAGGCCAACAGGCAGCAGCATGAGACCAACCAGCTGTTTCTGCAACATATGATGGCGCAGCAAGCTGCAGGTGCGCCCAAAAGTATTCCTGATGCCCGGAAAGCTGTCCGCTCGGCGCTCACAAAAATGACCCCTTCAGATGACGTTGAGACTTACCTGGCGGTGTTTGAAAAGGTGGCTGCAAGGGAGAAGTTGCCGCATGACCAGTGGGCTGATGTCATCGCTCCATTTCTGGCGTCTGGACCCCAGCAGGTGTTGTTTGATCTCCCAGAGGACCAAGCCGCTGACTACCCGACTCTGAAGATACTGGCGAGACTGGGGGTGAATGTGTGGGTTCGGGCTCAGCGGGTGCATCAGTGGAGCTACCAGTCGGCAGAGCCCGCCCGACCCCAGTATTATAAACTGCTGCACCTGTTGCAAAAATGGCTGCAGCCGGAGTTGTTAAGCCCCACTGCCATGTTGGACCGCTTGCAGGCGGACATGTTTTGGAGGGCTTTACCGCACCCTCTTCAGCACTGGGTTGGCCAGGTATCCCCTGACAACGCACTAGGGATGGTGGACCTAGTGGAGCGATATGAGGCCACCAGGAACTTGCAAGGCGGCTCCATGAGGAGGGATTCGGGGAAACCCCGGAGGTCCCCGCCCCAGCTCAGGCGAGTGGTGTCCCCTAAACCCTCTCAGGACCTACCCCCCAAAGTCCCTGCCCAAGTGTTGTGTTGGGGATGTAAGGAGCCGGGACATATCAGAGTCAATTGTCCCCACCAGGGGGAGCCCATGGACGTGAACTTTGGTTACCGCCCTTCCATGTATGCCAGGAGGCTGTGTGCTGCCGGTGTCCCTGAGCTTGTGGGGCAAAGTCACCTCTGTCAGGTGAAAGTGGGAGACACCCTGGCTATGGCCCTTTTGGACTCGTGGAGTATGGTTACTCTGGCAAGACCCGCCTTAGTACTGCCCGATGAGTACACTGGGCGGAAAACCGGGGTTTTGTGCATTCATGGGGACTTGAGAGACTATGCCACAGCACAAGTGTCTCTCACCACCATCTCCGGCAGCTGGAAACATGAAGTCGCTGTCGCCGCTAAACTCCCGTATGAACTGATTATTGGGAGAGACTTTCCAGGGTTCAGGTCACTGTGGGCCAAGCTGGCAGTTCCGGAAACCCGCGAGGCGGGTGTGTCCCCAATAGACTGGCCCTACTCAGGGGAGACCCCGGTGCCCTGGGAACCGGAATCAGGAGGCACCGTGGAAGAGGTGCCCGTCCCTAAAATGGAAGAGGGGGAGTCAACCCCACTAAATGTTATGGTTGGAGATGTGGAAGAGTTGGCAACAGGTCCAGAGTTGGCAGATCTCCATGTCTCCACAACTAACTTTGGTACCGCTCAACACCAGGACCCGACCCTGTCTCGGGCCTGGGAGAATGTTCTTGAGGTGGAAGGTGAACCACAACAGCCAGGGGCGGAGTTACAGTTTCCTCGCTTTGTGGTTCACCAGGAAATGTTGTACCGAGTAAACAAGGTACGTGAAGAGGTGGTGGAACAATTGGTGGTACCCAATCCATATCGCAAATTGGTGTTGGATTTGGCCCACCAACATGTTCTGGGTGGACACCTAGGCCAGCAGAAAACACTGGACCGCGTTTTACAACGATTCTACTGGCCCAGTGTGTACAAGGAGGTGGAGAGATATTGTGAGTCCTGCCCAACATGTCAGATGACCAGCCCTCAGCCTCATTACCGTGGTCCCTTAGTTCCTCTCCCAGTTATTGAGGTACCCTTTGAGCTGATTGCCATGGATCTAGTGGGTCCAGTGCCAAAATCCGCTAGAGGGCACCAACATATTCTGGTGATCTTGGACTATGCCACGCGGTACCCTGAGGCAGTGCCCCTGCGTCACACCTCTGCCAAGCTCATTGCTAAGGAGCTTATGGAAATGTTTTCCAGAGTAGGTCTGCCTAAAGAGGTCCATCCATGGGGCCTGTTGGATATAGCCAAGGAGGCCTGGGAACAGCAACTCACACCCCACAAAAGTGTGGTAGAGTACGTGACTCACCTACAGGAACGGATAGAGACCGTCTTGCCGCTTGTCAGAGAACACATGGAGGCAGCGCAGCGGGCCCAAAGCAGGGTTTATAATCGGCAAGCCAGGGTACGGAACTTTAACCCCGGTGACAGAGTTGTGGTTCTGGTACCCACGGTGGACAGTAAATTTCTAGCTAGGTGGCAGGGTCCCTATGAGGTCATTGAAAAAGTTGGGGAAGTGACTTACAAGGTACATCAGCCTGGGCGGAGGAAGCCCGAGCAGGTGTACCATGTAAACCTGCTGAAACTATGGAAAGACAGGGAGACCCCTGGGGGTGACGGTCCCTGACCAGGTATGCTGGGGGTGGAGCTTCCCATTCCTCGGTCTGTTATTAGAGAAGCAGTAGTCGAGGTGAAAACTGGCGACAACCTCTTCTCTAAACAGACTCAGGAAGCCAGGGAGTTTATTAGCAGAAACACGGATGTGTTTTCAGAACTCCCTGGGCGCACTTCGGTCATCCAACATGATGTTGTCACGGAACCTCAGGTCAAGGTCCGGTTGAGGCCTTACCGGGTACCTGAGTCCCGGCGACAAGCTATCGCGGAGGAAGTGCAGCAAATGCTCCGGTTAGACGTGATTGAAGAATCAAAGAGTGAGTGGGCCAGCCCCATAGTCTTGATTCCCAAGCCCGATGGTACGTTGCGGTTCTGTAACGATTTCCGCAAACTTAATGAAGTTTCCAAGTTTGATGCCTACCCTATGCCCCGGGTAGATGAACTCATTGAGAAGCTAGGCCAAGCCAGGTACTTTTCGGTTTTGGACCTCACAAAAGGGTACTGGCAGGTGCCCTTGACTGAGGCTGCCAAGGAGAAAACAGCCTTTATTACACCAGAGGGACTGTTCCAATACAAGGTATTACCCTTTGGGTTACACGGCGCTCCCGCTACGTTCCAAAGGTTAATGGATATTGTCCTCAGGCCACATCGTCGGTATGCTTCGGCATATCTGGACGATATAATTATCCATAGCACGGATTGGGAAAGTCACCTACCCAAAGTCCAGGCCGTAGTGGATTCCCTCAGGAAGGCTGGGTTGACGGAAAACCCGAAAAAATGTGATTTAGGCCTAGAAGAAACAAAATACCTGGGCTATGTGATTGGACGAGGAGTGGTTAAGCCCCAGGTGAACAAACTAGAAGCCATCCGTAACTGGCCCCGGCCTAACACCACCCACCAGGTAAAGTCATTTCTGGAGTTGGTGGGATATTATATGCGGTTCATTCCCAATTTTGCCACCCTAGCGGGACCATTGACAGACCTGTTAAAGGGACGCAAGTCTGTCATGGTGAAGTGGAATGAACAGGCCGAAAAAGCGTTCTCCGCTTTGAAGTCTGCCCTGTGTGGGTCTCCGGTGTTGGTGACACCCGACTTTAAGAGGGAGTTCATAGTGCAGACAGATGCCTCCGAGGTAGGTCTCGGTGCTGTACTGTCTCAGGAAGTCAACGGGGAGGAGCACCCCGTTGTCTACATGAGTCGCAAATTAACACCCGCGGAGACCCGGTATAGTATAGTGGAGAGGGAGTGTTTGGCCATTAAATGGGCCCTAGAGTCTCTTCGCTACTACTTGCTGGGGAGAAGGTTCCGGCTGGTTACGGACCACTCTCCCCTCAAGTGGATGTGCCAGGCTAAGGACAGGAATGCCAGGGTCACCCGATGGTTCTTGTCGTTACAAAACTTCAAGTTTACAGTAGAGCACAGAGCGGGGCGATTATTGGGTAACGCGGATGCCCTGTCCAGAGCACATTGTTTGGCATGTGTCCACCCCCTCAGGGTTGAACAAAGGGGGGGGGTATGTGGTAAGGTGCAAGGGGCCGTTATTGACGGCAGGTATGTAGCACCAATGTACCTGGTATTGGTGCAGTAAAGCCGTGTAGTCTGATTTCCAGCATCAGCTGCTGGTGGCAGTTTGCTGCTGTTGCTTTAGAATAGCTGAAAGGCTAACCTGGGACGGCTTTACTGGGATGGAGTAGAGCAGGGTGGGACTCCATCCCACTACCCAGGTCCGGGTTTTGCGGGCTGTTTAAATAGCCTGGGAAATCAGCTGTGGCCTGTCCTTTGCCTAGAGCTCACATGGGTGTGAGACTCTGTGAGCCTGGCTGAAATCTCCTGTGGAGGCTGTTTCATGCGGACCTGAGGCCTATTTGGACTGTAAACAGGACGTTTGCTCAAGGACTAAAAGCTGTTTGCCTGATTGAATCATTTATGCTGCTGTTTCCTGAAAAGGTGATGTAACCTGTATGGACATATGCTTTTGTGGATTTATGTGTGAAATAAACACAGACTTTACTTTGAACTGTTTGCCTCCGCCTCTATACTGCTGACACCCGGTCGCCTACCAGAGCTAATCTCAACAATATATATATATATATGAGGAGCCCAATTTAGGAAGAACACCAGTCAGCGACATTTGAGCTCCTTTTGTGTAGCGACAAGAGCTGTAACCTGCAAGTATTAACAGGTGCTGACATCGTTTTAAAGCGGACCAAAACTCACCAAATTTGTGAAATACATTTGGCCAAAGCCCCTGCCGCTATTCCCTTCTTAGGGTGTAGAACTAGAAATGGATAATCTTGTTTTTCGAACCATCCTGAAACACTGTTTTTTTGCTGTGCCTCTCTGTAAGATGGCAGCCAATCAGTCATTACATTGGTGTGCCAATGACATCATTGCCACACACAGCAATGGTCATAAATAGAGGCGGTGGGGATTTACAGCTAAAACAGGTGCCATTAGAGGATTAGAGTGAAGCAGGAGCAGTAAAATTGGCAAAAGGTGCTCCTCATGGGGGGGGGGGAGCAATTTAGGGGATGCTAGTTAAAATGTGGGTTTTGGTCCACTTTAAGCACAGCTAAATTGGCACAGAGGTTGCATTGCCAGACGAGAAATGCGGCATAATCAGACCGGACATAGAGGGAGGTGCAATGTTATTATAGCACGTGTCCCCCCTTTCCTCGTGCCACCATCGTGTATGACTAAGAGTACCCAGTAAGCAAGAATATACTCCAGCAAAGTTTGCAACTGAAAAAAAAGGATTTAATGTTTTTTCAGCTGTCCCTGAGTGTGGGTAAAGCATAAGCCCAGCGAAACGCGTAACTGTTGGCTGATGATGTTTTAACCACCCCTGATGTTCCTCTTTAACAATTTACTTGTCAGCCCTGATGTAGGTGGTAGTTTATGTCGGCGCATCTGGGCACTGCTCGCTGTTCAACATGACAAAGCCGGGATATGGACACACAGAGCCATGTTTCTATCCCATTTCACATTTGTACATTGTAGAAACACCCTCATTGTGCTTCAGAACAGCTAATGCAAAAGACGCTATGGGTGTCCGAAATTTTTGGGAAATTTGGTGGGCAACAAACACAACATCTATAACATTGTCAAATTAAAGTATGAACATCCTTGGTAAAAACAATTATTAAATGCGATTGTGTACTAACAAAACGCTTTAACTACGCCCATCTATTGAAGTCTATGGGAGATCGGGTATGAGCACTGGTGATAAATTAGATGCTGAATGGCGGTCATTTTGGTGCACTGTTTTTTGGAACATTGAATGGTACTAGTGCCTAAGTATAGGCACTGCCTGTCATTGAGTGGCACTTGCACTTGATAAATCAGACCCATAATGTACTTTCAGAGCTTTTAAAAATTAATCAATCCAATTGCAAGGAACAGACTAACAGGAAAAGCAATCTCATTTTTAATCTGTGTACAAATGGTCCCCAGAATGGACCACCAACATAAAAACCTGCCGCACAACTACTAATTTACTTCTATTCAAGCACCAAATACGGAAATAAGCAAATAAGACATGTAAAACAAATGCAATAGGCAAAAACAAGTGAAACTATTAAAGCAAAAACCAGAAGCCGGAACACTTTGAGCATCCAAATCTAAATTCTGCAAAAATGAATTAATACCAAGGAGACTCCAAAAGTGTATTCTCATGAGAGCTAGTGGGTACCATTCCCGGCGTCCCACTAACCAAATTAACATACAGAACACACACACAAGCACAGGGTTACTTATGGGCACTGTCTCAATGAGAAAAATTAGTACTGGCAGCAGAGGGAAATTACAAACATAGGAACATCTTTATTTCATGATTATATTTCATACAATATGATATGGCAATATAATATGCCATTGGCATGTATTGGCATTAGATCCTACAGTGGGAAGACTAGCGGGCCGCGCCCTCTGATTACTGCACGGAGAACTAGAAATATGCGTGATATGTTGGTACACAGTGAATACCAACCGAAAGGCAGTTTAGGTGGCCACTCGGTTGAAAAGCTAAATGGCTCCTTTAAGTGTGGTCACTGCAGTATTTGCAAGTATATGGTAAAAACTAATTGCTATGAAGGGATGAATGGACCACCTGGCAGGTGGATAAAGGGGTTTATAAATTGTGCTACCTCTATGGTTGTGTACATGCTCACCTGCCCGTGCGGAAAAAAGTATGTGGGCAAAACCAAGCGTGAGTTGAGGGCACGGGTTGGTGAACATGTGCGGGATATTAGGAATAAGAATAAAAATGATAAAAGTCCTGTGGCTGAGCACTTTAAAATATGGCATTAGGGTAACCCTAAAGGTCTCTTGGTGTGTGGAATTTTTGTACTCAGAAAACAAGGGAGGAGAGGGTTTGCCGAGCAGCGGCTTTTACAACAGGAAGCCCGCTTAATATATGAGCTGAACACTATGGCCCCGATAGGGTTAAACACTGATAATGGCTTTTTTGTAAAGTGAAGATATATCATGTAGTTCCTCATTGGTTTGCTGTTCAAGGCCTGTTTACCTGACAGTAGTTTTTATCTGTCAGTATGTGGTAATACATGGCAATGAATACTATGTCCCTCCCCCCTACCATCAGCCATCAAGTTCTGTCTACCTGTCAGTATTTTTTACCTTTTTACCTTTTTTATTCTTTACCTGTCAGTATGTGGTAATATATGGCAATGAATAGTATGTCCCTTCCCCCTACCCTCAGCCATCTGCCCATGTATTGTAGAGATTCATCCTCGATAGGAATAATAGCCACTTTTAGAGAGCAACAGTGATGCCATGATAAAGGGTTAATGTGTCCTAATGAGCCATATATCTAAATGCGTGGGGAGGGGGTGCCTTGCCGAGTGGGGGCGCGAGAGTGCGGTGTAATGATTTAGGCTGTGTGGGTGAGGCAGTACTGTGGAATGATTGGCGTGACGCGCGTTAGGCGCGGATGCGCAATGTGAACAGAAGCCAGTGCCCAACAAAATTATGACAGATGATCTAGAGGCCCAGGTGGGCAGAGCCCACTCCCTATTAAAGGACATCCTTATTGGCCATGCGTCACCCTGACGAAGCCCCCGGTGGGCGGGGCGAAACGCGCATCGGAAGTGGGAGGCCCCACTTCTCCTCATGTTGCTCCACCACGTGCTGCCTTGTTTTGGTCATCGGTGCGATGTTCAGGAACGCCTGCTATGAGCGGAGGATGGATACACACTAGCCAGCTGAAGCCGTGTACTCCGTGCAGTCATACAGATAACTGCCATTTGAATATACAGTGGATACGTGAAACAGTGAATATGGCCAATTGGCTAACAGTATTGTAGATCATGTTGCTGTGAAGATGTGATGGGGAAACAGTCATATGGGTCAGTAAAGCAAGCTGCATGAGACGCGCATAAGATTGTGTCCTATGCCTAACTAAACAGCGTAAGCTGACTACACACAGTGTGGTGGTGAATGGCGATGAATTAAAGACATGTCGTTCAGCTGATGATTAACTGCTTTGCTGCTATCACATGCATCTTCATGAATTGAGCCTGTGTCTGACTAGCACATTGTTTGGAGGTTGTCTTAAAACTGCTTTATGAGCACTGTCGTTATGGTGCTTCAAGCTGGCTTACGGGATTTCAGCAAATGATTATCTTCCCATAAAGGCGCCCCAACATTGCGATCGCATTAGGGACACTAGCTTAGCTAGTGGTATGATTATAGGCATGTTATGCATGTGTGTGAGTGGCTGCTGTCATGAGGGGTTGATGCATGTGCATGAGGGGGCCCCCGATTTTTAATACCACAACGTTGTGTATTTGTAATGTTTCTTTTTGGTGAACTTTTTTGGTGCTTTGTGGAGTTGTGCTATAATCATGAAATAAAGATGTTCCTATGTTTGTAATTTCCCTCTGCTGCCAGTACTAATTTTTCTCATTGAGAGAGTGCCCATAAGTAACCCTGTGCTTGTGTGTGTGTTCTTCAAATCTAAATTCTCCTATCTTTAGCATGTTTGACACATAAATATGATTAAAAAAATCTAAATAATAATCACAGTGTATACAACAAATTACAAAAATATATAACTAAAGTACGGATCACAAAAGTATCTCCATCACAATATCCAAGAAATTCATAAAAATCCTATTCTCTTTAGACATGTAAAAGTTTAAAGTGTCTAGTGCTATTGATATAAGAATGAGCGCTACACTCACCACGGAGGGAGAGAAAAACAGGGAAAAAGAGCAGGAAAAAAGATAAAGATCAATATCACTGCTAGGTAGAAAGGCCATCAGTATTCCACCATGGATTCATACACCTACACGTTACCTGACCTCCTTGGTCACTTCCTCAGGGTGCTTGCTTCTTGACATTTTTAAGAACAAAAGCATAGCTGATAATATTTATTTTTTCTAAAATTCCCAAAAAATAATACAATACAGCATTACCATGGCTAATAGTAAAGACTATAAAACGTAAAAACTACTTTCTCCCTAGAATAGTAAGAATATCTTTTGTTTATAAGAAGAAAGAAAACAGGGGGGGGGCAGTGTTGGCATAACATCATTTAGAATAGCTTAAATCCATTTAAATCAATCCAGTCATATAAACAAACTCAGTTATTATGAATGACTATTTTGCATATATTCATTCCAAATGGATTATATGTTCAGAACGCACTTATCTAATAGGATAGATGGCAATTTCTCATTTACCATTGTTCCTGAAATTCTGTGGACATAATAGGCTCGATTCAGAGAGACAAATAAAAACTTCCGTTTTAGTGCCGATCTGTTTTTTTTGTGAAATGTTTCCGTTCTCGTATGAGTGTACGAGCGATTCTATGCATGCATTGAAAACCTTCTGTAAAGTTTCCGTCCGTTCGTACGGCAGATTACGAATACGAGGATGTAATTTTCCATCCAGACTTTTCCGTTTCATTTTCACATGTTACAACGTAGGCTTTTGTTTTTGCCCTTTTCTCATCGTATCCTCCCACGAATCCTTTACGTTTCCCGTTAGTTTCTGTTTCCCTTTTTCAATAAATAATCGTCCAGACGGAAATCCCTACGATCTTGCGCCTGCACACTACAAACTTAACTCATTAAAGTGCTCGCCTACATATTTGCCACTATCCTCGATCTTCCCTTTTGGATCCTTAAACCGGACCTTCAGCGTGATTTAATGAAAAGCCCAAACTCTTAAAAAATGATTTCCCAGCATCTAAAATTAATATATTTTATGTTTTTAGTCACTAACTTATTATTCTTTCCCCCACTGGGCTGCAACTCTGTTCAGGAATTTAGGATACGGGCGCCGCCATCTTGACTCAGAAGCATCACACTTACTGAGGAGAGGAGAGTGAGATAAGGTACAGGGGGGCAGGTTATAGCTGTGCTTTGCTCAGACAGAGCAGAGCTGGGGTCAGGTAAAGGTCAGCAATCCCAGAATGCAGAGCAGCACAGTCAGGAGGCACTTCCTGTTTGCAGGCTGCCTGATAAGATGGCAGCTTCCATAAGCCGCCATCTTGGATGTTTAAAGGCTCATAACATGCAGTAGATACAGGTAGGATGATTTTTAATGTGGACAATCTGTATGTACAGGGTGTGGGAAACATATAAGATAGACTCTTATTCAGAGTGAAGGTCCGCTTTAAAGCGCACCCAAGCCACTTAGCACTATCCTCCATCTTCCCTTTTGGACCCTTAAAACTCACCCAAACCACTTAGCACTATCCTCCATCTTCCCTTTTGGACCCTTAAAGCTCACCCAAACCACTTCGCGGTTAGTTTCTTCTTCCATTTTAGCCCCCTAAAACTTACCCAAATCACTTCTCTGTCATGTGAATATTCATCTTTAAATATTTCTGGGCCCATTAGTTTTGTGTTAATGTATTTTGTAAATGAAATGACACTGTAACATTTTTTTTTATTCCATCATAAAAAATAACATTTTTAAAAATTTAGAAAATTTCTTATTTTTAAAACTATAAAAAACAAAATACATAGCAATGGCAGGCCACAGAACATTATTCTTCATCTGTGGTCCCCAACGAGTTGCGCAGCTCCTGCATCTCGCCCACCAACTGAAGGACCCTGACACTCAATTGTGCCACTCTGGCATGCGTGGTCCCTGTTAAAAAACGTAAATTAAAATATTGGTATAACCTTGTTGGGGGTCATACTGCAGTGCCCACCCCCCGTATGGTCCAAACACCTAAATCTGGACTTCAAAAGCCAGAGGGCCCTCACCACCACGGCCAGGGTTTTGCATAGTGCCCGATTAGAGAACCCCTGGCCCGCATTCTGCAAGCAAAGAACGGGCATCAGGAGCAAGGGCAGGAGTGGATATCCAGAATCCCCTGAAAGAATTTAAAAATACTAACATAAAATACACATTCTAAACTACAATATTGTTTAACATGTCATCAAGGGCTAAAAACAGCAATAGGTTAAGTCATGAGTCATCAACTATATTCATTGCCATACAGTGAAAATGGATTGATGGAATGTGAGCAAACTTACCCAGGAGCCATCTACCAGATAATTCTCCTGACTCAAACTGACGAAATAAGCCGGAGCTCTGCAATATATAAGCATCATGGGACGACCCTGGATGCCCTGCAAGAACACTGAGGAATCGCATAGCTGGACCAAACACTGCTTGTATGTTGTGTGAGTGGCACATCTTGCGGTTCCTGCAACCAAATATAAAATAATTACACAAAGCAAAGGTAACCAACTAAAACAATAACTCCTACAACAAATTATGAGTCAAGTTCAACAATCCAAATATAATTCACAAAGGACATAAGTCTAAAAAAATATAGCAATTATATGGATGTGTGGGAAAATAAATGTTTACATGCTAAGGACTAATTAAGGTCAGCATTAAAATGCATCTATAAGGCATACATGAAATGTATTGATACAGGTATGCATTGCTAGACAATTTATGGCCTCGGCCATGCTGATACATGCAATGCGCAGACTCCTCCACATAGCTGCAAAACATGTTCAACAATAGCAATCCGAGCCCTCAAAGGTCCCGTAAGTGGATCGGAAATTAAACGGATTTATAGGGTGGCGGTCCGTCGGAAATCAGCTCTCTGAATCAGACAGAAACCCATCCCAACAACGGAAGTTATCTGAACAAACGAAAAATTTCCGATTTTGTTTGGAAAATGATCCGAACTAACGGAAATGTTCCGATTTGCTTCTGTTCATCGAAAGCGCATTCCCGAACGTTTGTCCGAATGAAAAATGAACGAAAAAAAGCAAAAAAAATGACAAACACCCACCAAAACTTTCACAGACAGCTACGTAAGTCCAGACGAATGTGTCTCTTTTGTTGCATTTAATATTTCCCCTCTGTCCATACCTATTACTATGTTCACTATGTGAACTAACCGTAGCCCAGTGTTAGGTGTGGGAAGGGGTTGTACTTGTATACTAGTTAATTCAGCATGTAACTGTCATGCCTGAAGTTCCTCCTTAGCCTTCACCTGTTACTCTGTAGTATGCAGCTTGACCACCAGGTGCCGCTGTCCTGCAGAGTTCCTAGAGATCAGCCAGCACCTGTGCTAATTACCTGCTCGCCTTTATATGCTGATGCTGCTATGCAGTCAGGGCTCAGCATTTTACCCTGTCTTTTGGAACCTGAACTCTGTACCAAGAGCCTTTGAACCTGATTCCTGAAACCTGAACTCTCAACCTTGAACCCAGAACTTCCTT
The DNA here is from genome assembly GCA_027917425.1 of Gastrophryne carolinensis. Lineage (NCBI taxonomy): Eukaryota > Metazoa > Chordata > Amphibia > Anura > Microhylidae > Gastrophryne > Gastrophryne carolinensis. The sequence goes on along the minus strand of CM051235.1, from coordinate 148,156,839 downwards.
GTCAGCCATTGCTTGCTGTTTTCCCTTTTTGGACTTACCTTGGACTGGACTTCATGCCTGTATGTTTTCCTCACTGCAAATTGTGTATGTATAGCAATCTGAGTGTGAATGTTTGCTTTTTCTCACAATAAACACAGTTTGCTGCATAATCCTAGTCTCTCTGCCTTGCAGTACTCAAATTACTGGTCACTCTTTATTAGTGGATTTCTCCTTTCAGAGATCCATGACAGTAACTGCCTATTGCTAATAAAGTGTACTCCGCTGCCAGAGGGACAGGTGCTGCTTTCCAGAAGTGGTGCAAGAGCACTGCATCAGCCTGTCAGGGAGCGCCTTGCGCCCCCAAGAATGCTTGCCTCTGGTCCACCTTGATCAGGTATGTTTCTTACACTGGCCCGCAATTATTTTTACCTTGTCTTAACTGACAGACTACATAGAGCAGTCTTTCCAGGAGGCAAAGGTGTAAGCATCTAATAGGCAATGTGTTCTGGAATGTGAATCCCTGGCTCCCTGGATATCTAGTTCATAGATTTGTATTGTGGACTCTTGCTGAATCATCCTAACCAGCACCTTTTTCCTCACATTCTTTAGTAGTTAATAATAAACTCTGTGGCCTTAATACAATAACTTTAAATTATTAACACTGGGTTTTGTTGTAAAAATGCTCTCTTTTCAGATTCAGATGTAATTCAGTAATGCCTTTTTGTGTATTTTTTGTGCTTATTAGATCACATAAGTGCAAAGATTTAAAAAAAATCAAAAAAAAAAAAGATAAAGTGTGTCTGAAAATTCGTTTGTCATTTGCAAGCCATGGGGACTGCAGCCCTGATGCCTGGAGTCAGGGATGGATTATGAGGAGGGAGCAAGGGGCGCAGGTCCCAAGGCCTTCATCACTTGCCCTGCAAAGGGTACCCCCGCTAACCTTTGGGTTATTCTGGGCAACAGCCTGAGATCACATTGGGAGTGGTCATGGCTGAGGGCTGGAGGGGAGGCACAGAACACCTAAGGGAGAATGTGAGGGGGGCCACTGGCCAATAGGATGAACACCATTTGATGAAGATAGCAATGGATGTGCAAAGCTAGAAAATTAAAACACGACAGTCGGCATTGCTTGTAAGTCTGCCTGGACAATAGGGTTAATTCATTACCATGAGTAAAGTCATTTGCGAACACTTTTTTTATGAGTAATAAGTGTTTTTTTTCTGCAAGTAAGTTTGCGCATGGAGAAAGATTTCATGTGCAAACTTACTTCAAGTGTATATTTGCATGTGATTCAGGAAGTGTTTTGAGGGCAGAAAAGTGTGCATTTTCTTCCAGCAAAAAGCAGGTGGAAACTGCTTGCTCGACTAACTGACATGCTTATTTCATTCATAAAACATATTCCGGCAATAGCCACCATGTTTTTTATTAATGAAAGTGTCAGCTGTAAGTAAATTTTCTTTTTTTTTTACTATTTTTCACAATTTAGCAAATTTTAAAATTTGTTCGTTTTCAAAGTTTACAAATTCAATATTGTTTTACGCTCCAAACCCCAAAAAGGTGGACATTTGCCCACAAATGTTTAAATAAAAAAAACATTAAACCAGACCAACACCTGTTTTTTCTTTAACAGGAGTTGGTCCAGCAGTCAGCTAATCAAAACAAGCTCAGGGGGGCATCCAGAATGCTTGATGGGATTGGTGGTCAGGGAGGTCCCGCAGGCCAGGGTCGCGACCTTGGTCCTGGCCACTGGAATGACCTGCCCCCTTGACCACCCACCAGCCTATCGCCAGACTCCGTTCCCGGGGCTGGCTCGTAGCGAAGGTGAGGATTATAGGTTTTCTGGTGGGGGGGTGATGTGCAGAGGGGACTCCAGCATTCTGCCCCCCCGAACTTGTGTTGATTAGCTGATTGTGGGACCAACACCCTTTAAAGAAAAAAACAAGAGTTGGTCTGGTTTAAGATGTTAGTAGCCCACTTATTAATCACTAATACACTAAACAAACAACTCAAACACACTAACACACTAAAACACTACACATAAAGCAAGGAGAACACAGGCGCAACAAGGAATACTCTACAGATTGAAGAATAGAGATTTGCCACAAACACTTTAGCTAGAGAGACAAATTCGCCCCTGCTAAACAGTAAAGATGGGGAGAAGCATGGGGGAACTGGGTAACACTGACTGCCATAGCTTGCACAATGTGCATGGAGCTTGGCCATTTCCGCATGTAAAGATGTGCAAATTTGAATAAGAAAATTGTGATGCACACGTGCGTGAACCTTGCACACGGTTCCATGAACTGCGTGCTGTCTTTAATAATGCAACCCCTACATGTATGTAAAAAAAAAGCATCGACTAGGCTTTCCCTTAGCACCCTAAATGCCCCCCTCCAACCACCTTGAAATATTTACCTTTTAAAGTGGACCAACACCCAGGATTTTGACTATCCTGGGTCTTGGTCCACTTCGGTGGGGCACCCCCGCGCGCGCGCCCCCGCGCCGGCCATTCACAGACGGCCGGCGCGGGGGCGCGCACGCCTAGAGGGGCGCGAGGGAGGCGGCGGCGGCCGGCCGCCGCTGAAACTATGGGAAGGGGGTTTGGGGGTTTTGGGGGGGTTTCACCCCGCGGGACATCCCGATCTCGGATGTCCCGCGGGGAGGGAGGTGATCGGCCCGGGAATCTTATAGATTCCCGGGCTGATCACCCGAGGGTGATGGTCCACTTTAAGGAGCTGTGGAATTATTTAGAGATAGGGTATTTAAAGGTACATGCTAGGCCAGAGGTACTCAGCCACATCTTGTAAAGGTCCATTTAAAAGCACCCGGTGAGAGGTGGAGGTTTGGGCTCAGGGTTGTCGCAGGGTGTGGATAGTTAGAAATCAGCGCACTGGGGGAAGGGCTATAGATTCCCCAGGCCAAACTAAAAAGGGCTGCTGCCCCCCCCCCCCAAAAAAAAAATCCTTTTTGACCCCATAGAACCTACAGCTCTTGCTTGTGGCACACTGCTTTAACCCCCCCCCCCCCTTGCATTCTGTGCAGGCCATGTACAGAGGTGGACTAGAGCCCAAAGTGTTACTGGCAATAAGGTCTGATAACAAGGATGGATAGATAGGGCTCGGGGGAGAGGGATGAATGAGAGAAGCTGTAAGGAAAAGGGATGGGTAGACAGAACAGGAAGGGCAGGGAGGGATGGAGAAAGAGCTGGTAAAAAGGATGGCTGGGCATAACTAGAAGGACAGGAATGAATGGACAGAGCTGGGTGGTGGTTGATGGCCAGACATGGAAGAAAGAGTAATAGATTGACAAAACTGGGGGGCCAGGGATTGGATAGGCAAAACTGGGAGGCCAGGAATGGATGGGGCAGAGAGACTGGCCTGGGAGCCATGACATGGGCAGGGAGATTAAGCACTACATTCTGGAAACACAGAAGAAACTGAGTACATGGCTGTCAGAGCAATCTGGCACCCAGATCCGCATTCGGACCCCAGTCCGCCAGTTGAGTATCGCTGTCCTAGGCAATAATGCTGCAGCAAGAAGCTTTATCTAAAGCCTTTCTCTTGGGCCTGTCCTCCAAAATTAACATAGCTGGTCTCAAAAAATTTCCCCTCCTTTATTTTCCATTTTTCCCTAACCCCGCTCCCAATGTGTTCACATGGACTCCCCTTTGCTCCTAGCATGATAGCCCAGATACCCTTTGTTTAATCACAAAAACAACCACCAATATTGACCTGGCATACTCCCTCAACATCCACACATCAATCTAAAATATATTCAAATCACACATTCCTACTTACCTTCACATACCCATCTAACCAGGCACCCACACTCACACAGGCATTAAGCCTCTCACAGCAAACCCTTAAACCCTAAAACCCTTCCCTCTATTCCTCTAGCAGGGCGCGTGGCGTGTGCCGCTGAGCTAAGACGTCACTCAGACATACATAGCTCAGCAGCTCCAAGCGCGCTGATTGGACGAGCGGCCGTAGGACCGCGATGAGGTTAGTTGATGCGAGCGATCTTGGGGGTTTCACATAGCGGGGGATTGGACCAAAATCCTGCGTTTTGGTCCACTTTAAACCAGACTAACAGCCTTGCACATTTGGAAAAAAAAACTCCTGCACTCACTCAAAGCTGAAATGCCACCTCACAGATTTTCTCCTGGTACACACACTGCGAACGCACACTCACACAGGCATTAAGCCTCTCACAGCAAACCCTTAAACAATCCTGACTTATCTTATTATCACACAAAATGAAGTGAATTATTGCTCTCTTACAACAACCTATGTATACACATGTATATGTAACATCGTCCAAATGCTACTAATACTGCTACTGACATGCTGCCCACATGGGTCCCATATCTTACCCATATCTCCAGTCTACAAACCATTTAAACTCCTACCAATGCTAAGCACACAGTTCAACACTATTACCTTATTGTTATGATGAAGATTTCAACCAGGGGCTCCAATGGTGTTGTAAAAGGATTTCCCCTGTATTGCTATCTGGGAATCTTGAGATACTATCACCAATTAATGTTACCATGTTCCTCCAAGCCACCACTTCCTCCTTTATTTGCCAATATGCCCTTCCTATAGCATCCTCCTTGTCTGTAATTAATGAACCTCCATATGCATATTTACACTTCAGTTATGTTTTCCTCTTCCACGTTCCCAACACCAGGTGGGGGGGGGTATATTTATTAGATCCGAGACCCACATATGGCCCTTGGGTTGAGCACACTTGTGCTACAGCATCTACAGCATGCTGCTGGAAGGAGTAAAGGCACAAAAGACAAATCATTTGGGCCCTTATTTATGAAGGAATAGCGACAGGTAGCGACTGGTGAGCGGCCGGTAATGACGGGCCCCACCACGAGAACGCCGGCTCCCCACCACAATCACACATTTATCAAGCCAATCCTGCTTAGCGACTGAGATAGCGCCATATAGCGACTCATTCATCATTATTCCAGCCTCAGCCCACAGCGCCAGCGTCCGACCTTGAACAGCGACAGGTATGGCCTCTCGCTACCTGGCGCGCTCCAATGCATTTCAATGGAACAATCTTTAAATATTAATAATTAATTGTTATTAATGTTTTTTTTTTTTAAATGTGAAAAATTCTGTGACCACTTCTGCCATTTTAGATAATTTTTTTAAGGGAAAAAAAATTAAAAAAAATTGTACAGAATTGATATTACAGGTCTGATATTAATGTATTCATATTACTAAATTATTTAAAATATATCTTTTTTTTGGTTTCCAAAAATATGGTGGTTTGGGGGTTAAAAAACTACTTTTAATACATCGCCTCCAGCGCTCTGGGGTTTAAACATGCATTTCACAGCGCTTACATTTTTTGAGCGTGATTTTTTGATGAATATGTTGGAAGCCGGTCGCTCTGACCAGTCGCTATCATGCGCTCCCATACATCACGGAACCTGTCAAATAGCAACTCGTAACCTTGTATTCAACATTACGCCACACCGACTGAGTCGCTGTCAACAACCGAACAACGGCCAAGCACAGCGACTACTAGCGGGCGCTGTGAAAATACCGCTACAGTCGCTCAACTGTCGCTACATGTCGCTATTAATAAATCAGCCTCCCCGTCTATTGTTTACTCCCCAATGAATTTAGTGGTATTTGGGTACTGAATGTTTAACAGGACTATTTAGCTTATCAGATGCTGAGCTTAAGCTCATCACTAAATCTTATGATTAGTTTTTTCTATGAATTCACATTTGCTTACCATTATGTTGCTATGTAGAGGAAGCAAAATCACACATACAAAAGGGGAACATATTCAGGTACATAGAGGCGCTTTATATTTCTGTTATGTAAGAAAATTCTGCTTTATTTCAACAAATTTCTGCCATCAGAATAATTCTGCTTTATACACATAAAATATGTACTTGCAGTTCTTGCCTTATAATTGACTTGTACTTGCTTTGGCTGTCTCTGACCTTGTTCATTCTTCTACTCATATCTTGATTCCTTGGAATTTACATGAATATGAACAACTCAAGAAAAGTGTGTAGGTGATTGAAATGAACGAAAACAATAATCTAAAGAAATGCGCACCGATCCATGAATAATATATACATTTCAATTTTCTGAATGTGATTCTCCTTCGTCTTGCTGAAGCATTAGGCTTGAGTGCTAGTACCAGCCCAATACCAAAAGCACGGAGCCGAAAGTTGAATACTTGTTTTTTGCATATAATATAAACAAACAAATAATGCAATTAACGCTAAATTAATACAATACAAAATATTGATACACATATTAAAATAGACATATACCCATAGTATCTCTCACTCACTTGCTCCCTCATGATATGCATAGTCCCCAATCAGATCCATTGTCTTGCTTAAAGTGGACCAAAACCCAGCTTGATCGGCCTGGGAATCTATAAGATTCCTGAGCCGATCCATTACCTCCCCGCGGGGCATCCAAAATCGGGTTGCACTGCTGTGTGAAACCCCTAGGTTGCCCGCTACACTTACCTTGCATGGGAATGCGCGGACCGCGACCGCATTCCCGCTATTCCTCTAGCAGGGCGCGTGCCGTGTGCAGCCGAGCTAAGACGTCACTCAGACATACATAGCTCAGCAGCTCCAAGCGCGCTGATTGGACGAGTGGCCGTAGGATCGCAATGAGGTTAGTTGATGCGGGCGATCTTGGGGGTTTCACATAGCGGGGGATTGGACCAAAATCCTGGGTTTTGGTCCACCTTAAACCAGACTAACAGCCTTGCACATTTGGAAAAAAAACTCCTGCCCTCACTCAAAGCTGAAATGCCACCTCACAGATTTTCTCCTGGTAGCAGCCATTTTTGAGCTGTGCTGCTGTCTGGATTTGACTTACATGATCCCACAGTGCACAGAGGCAGGAAACTTCCTCTTCGTAGGCGGCCTGCAGCTCCATGGGACACAATTTTGTTAAAATGTACTACAGAATCAATTTGTATGTGCAGAAATTTGAATTGCCCTGGAGGTGGATGCCTATGAGCACTGTTATTTGTAAGGGTGTTGGTTCAGTTTACGAGCTATCTGGATTACAGACCAGCCTTAAAAGGAGGAGAAAGGGTTAAATCGTGTGATATAGTGCTATGTATTTAATTGTCAATGTTTAGTCTTTCCCTCTTATTCTTTGCTGATAAATCTGGTTCAGAAAATGGGTGTAAAAGTGCTCTGCAGGGGCTTAACTTGGGTGGAGTGCAGGGAATACATCCTCATTGTGGCTCAGAAGGTCAGGGGAGCCCCATCATTGTTGCTCCCTCACCTTATTTATCACAGTTGTGGTCACTTGGCATAATTTAAAGAAAGGAAGCACCATTTATCTTTGCTATTTCAGTCTTTAGTTGTCTAGTTCTATCCAATTGAATTAAAAGACAGATAAAAATATGAGCCTTTAAGGGGCTCCATTTAATGTTTGCACCAGGGCCCGATCACAGTTACACCACTGGTGTCATGGATCACATAAATCCCATGGGGGTGAATAAGGTAGTCTTCCTGAATTATTGCTCAAGTAATGGCAGTGCCCTAAATACCAGAAGTAGCAGAGGCAGCAGTTGCTGGGGGAAAATGTTTTATGGTGAATTCTACATGTTGTTTAAGAGCAAGCAATGTTGTGACCGTCGCTAAAAAGCCAAGCCCACCCTCACCTGGTGCCAAAGCCCAGTCACACCTGGTGCCCAAGCCTATCCTCACCAGGTGCCCAAGCCCTCTATACCTGAAGCCCAAGCCCAGTCACACCTTGAGCCCAAGCCTATCCTCACCTGCTGCCCAAGCCCATCCTCACCTGGTGCCCAAGCCCTCTATACCTGAAGCCCAAACCCAGTCACACCTGGAGCCCAAGCCTATCCTCACCTGCTGCCCAAGCCCATCCTCCCCTGGTGCCCAAGCCCACCCACACCTGAAGCCCAAGCCCACCCTCACTTGGAGTCCAAGCCCAGTCACACCTGTAGCCTAAACCCCTACATACCTGGAGCCCAAGCTCACCCACCTATGATCTGTACTGCAACCCAATCCACAGCCTCTCGTTTGTGTGGGAGCCTCTGGTTTGTGTGCAACCTAGCCCCCAAGGACATTCCTGGGACGCCCCCCCCCCCTGCAGAGGTGGGCGGATCTCCAATCATTCTTTTTTGGAGGTCTGTTTTAATGAAAATGTCAATTTGTCCTTGTGCAATCATAGCTCTTCAGAATATGTTTTTCCTGAAGTGGGGGGTGATTTGTGGGCCTGGAAAGGATTAAACAAAGTAAAGGCTTCAGCCCTGGACATACAAGAAAAAAAAACGTTGATTGATGACATGAGAAAATGCATTTAGCAGTAGGTGGTTCCTTCAGGATTTATTGTTTATCAGGAGATGTCAGAGTAATTACATTTATCTGTAGGGTAAATCTATGGGTAAAACAGAAAATGCATCACAATATAATTGATGGGATTCAACAAGGTTCCTTTATAATATTAATTAGCCGTGCGTCATCATATGAAAAATACACAGTGTCTACATATGCATCATCTGAGCGGCCTACCCCCACTAGCATGCTCTAGACCAGGGGTACTCAACCACTTCTTGTAAAGGTCCATTTACAGGCATCTGGTGAGAGGCGAAGGTCCGGACGGGGTGCTGTCGGGGGGGTGGATAGTTAGAAATCAGCGCACTGGGGGCGGGTTGGGGGTGGATTATACCTTGCAATGCCACTTCCTGCACATGCAGTACTTCATATTGCAATGCTAAGTGTCAGGGAGTCATGAGACACTGTCAGGGAGACAAACTACATCGCCAATCCTGTCAGGGCAGGGGTCCAGAAATCTGGCACAGAGGTCCGCATTCGGACGCCGGTCCGCCAATTGAGTACCGCTGCTCTAGACAGTAAGGGCCCTTTTTACACTGTGCATTTCCCCTGCAGTACATGGACAACCCACCGGTGCAACACAGACTAGCACATGTACATGTACTGCTATGTGCATATGTGTACATCATGTGGTGATGGCCCCATTGCGATGTGGAGTTGAGGAGCCTAATGAGAAACAAGGAGGCTGACAGAGGACCTGGCATATGGTCCAGGCAGAAGAAAGTGGCAGGAGGGAAGGAGGTATTACAGGGACCCAGGGGCAGTGGCAAACGCTGGAAGGATACACTGTTGACCTGCCCAGTAGGGGCCGACGACTGCAGAGTAAAACATCAGTGTAAGTCCTGACCTGTACTGCAACCTCTTGCATTGTGCTTGCTCTGCGGGCAAAATTTTTCCAGAGCAACGCAGCACATAAAGATTTTGTTTCTATACACTATACTCACCTTTCTCACATTCTCCCTTGCCAAAACTGCCTCGGGTTCCAGCTCTTAAAAAATGTAATCCTTTTGTAGATCTGGTCCCAAGATGTGCCTGCCCAGGTCAGCTCCCCTGGAGGCTGTACATCCCACATGCTCCTACACTGTACAAGTTGATATAACATTAAAATAAATTAGGCACGGCACCAAAAATAACATTTATACTCTGAATGTAACTATATTCAACCATCCATGTCTTCTTTGTCACCCCATCAGACGACATCCTCTCCTCAGGTCAGGGGCTCCCTCACTGGTCAAGACGTCTAGTCTTATGATGTCAGCTGCCCCTCAGGCATCTGCCGATCAGGGAAAGAAGGGCCCTTGATTCTACTCTTACTTCCAGCCAGGGGTAATGGTATCTACTGGGAAGAGAGGCTTTTATACTATAGATGAATTCCCCCTATGGGACTATCTACATCATGAAGAGTACACCACATGTTGAGGAGAATGGATAGCAGCATCTGTTGGTGGATGGAAGGGCTTTCGCAAGAGTTCATTATACTTGTGTACTAGTGTGCATGATCCATGCCCAATTCATGGGAGCCTCTTTATTCCAATCAAAACAGGATTTGATTGGTGTTTTCTAAAGTGACAGATTAAAACCAATACTCATAGCCTTAGACATATTAAAGTTGGACTTATTTAAATTAGTAACTATGACCTTTGCATCTGTCTTTAGATAAGGATTGTACAGGAGCAGCTATTGTAGCTAGTTGTAGGTAGATGGGAACCGTCAAAATGAACCTTAACTAATAGTTTATACTAAAGCTTGTTAATAGTTTAAAGGTTTTAATTATCATTAATAACTACCTGAAATCTGTAGCATCTATTGATTTCAGAGGTCCAAGGAAAATAGTGTATATCTGTCACTTGCTTCTTTGATTTAGAAAACACTGCTGCGGGCTCCCATCGGATCCTGTTTTGATTGAAATAGACGGGCTCCCAAGAATTGGGCATGGATCATGAACACTCCAACAGTGCGCCATTCGTCACACAACTACTTTCGGCATAGTAAAAACAGTGTGCTCCTTTCTTGGCTCACAGTGTGTGTCAGCATGAATAAAGCAACATAGCGTACCTAACTGGTAACAGTGAGATAGCCTCTACAAAGGATGCGCCAAGATTGCACCAGTGTGTTTCTATACAGTCCATCCATATTTATGGGATATTTTTGAACTGGTGCAGAGTGGCTCAGATTTTTCAGCATTTTTTGCAAATGCATGAAATATAAGCACTACCCGGAAAAAAAATCCCTAGTTACAATCCATAATCCAGCTGCTGGGCTTCAGCAGAGAGACGGGAGCGGCTATAAAGGAGGGTGGGGACACATCGCGGATGTAAAGGAGGGAGCAGACACATCAAGTCACACAGATAAGCGTGCCTGTCAGGAGTAAAATGTCTGATCTTGCTGGCTCTTCACCAGCCTGCTGGTGAAACAGCGTTGCCCAGCGCCCTCGCCATGGCCCCTCATAGCCGGCACTCATCTTTGTGCTGGCCTCCCACCGTATTGTGACCTGAGTCGCCAGCGATACAGCCACTAAGAAGGAAGAGCAGGAACAGCCCGGGCAGGAGACACGGAGCACTGCCAGGACAGTACGTCCCCTACAGCATGTGCTGCTGCAGCTACCTAAAGGTACCTGCATTCTTCCCACTCCGTATTATGGGGTGATTTGGGAGGATGCCCTGCTGCACTACTTATTATGGGGAGATTTGGTGGGGGGGGGGGGGTTCTCTGTCCCATTGCTTGTTATGGGGTGATTTGGGGGATGCTTTGCTGTACTGCTTGTTATGGGGTGATTTGGGGAGATGCTTTGCCCTGCTGCTTATTATGGGGTGATTTGGGGGGATTCTCTGCTGCACTGATTGATATGGAGTGATTTGGAGGTATGCTCTGCCCCACTACTTTTTATGGGGTGATTTGGGGGGATTCTCTGCTGCACTGAATGTTATGGGGTGATTTGGAGGGATGCTCTTCCCCACTAATTGTTATGGGTTGATTTCGGGGGATACTCTGCCCCACTGCTTATTATGGGGTGATTTGAGGGGATTTTCTGCTGCACTGATTGTTATGGGGTGATTTAAATAGATGCTCTGTAGCACTGCTTGTTGCAAAAGTATGGGGATTTTGCACACTGTCTATTATGGGGGGGGGGGGGGGGGTTGGTATTATAAGTTGAACAGCAGTGCTTCCCTAGTTATGAGCAAACCACCAGCTGGCATGTTGGGTATGTATGTGGGTCAGCAGCTGGGGAGGGGAGTTAGGTTAGGTATGTTGGTAAGCAGCTGAGAAAGGCGTTAAATGAGGAATGCGCCGAAAAAGGGTTAGGTGAAGGATGCGGCTCAGTAGCTGGGGAGGGTGGTTAGATAAGGTTCAGCGTGGTTAGATGAGGTTCAGCGTGGTGCACAGGGGCAGGCAAAAGACGTACTGAGTACAGGCAGAAGTCAGGGCTGGCAGCACAGGTTCGTGGTAAAGGTGAGTAGCCAAGGTTGTGGAAGGCAACAAAGGTTCAGAGTCAGGGACAGGCAGAGGTCGGTACACGGGTGAGCAATCCAAAAGCAACTGATTTGCAACTGGCATGGAAAGACCAAGATCTGGCAATGGTGTAAAGGAAATGCCCCTTTAAATAGGGGAAGTGGATGCAGGATTGGATGACCAGACACCAATCAGTGGTTTACAGGTCCTTTAAATCTCAGGAATCCAGTGCGCGCTTCCTCTAGTGGACGGAGACGTGTGCACACCTGACCATGCGAGGAGGAAGCATGGGGGGAAGGGAGACGGCTGGGAGCAGCCATGGAGGTGAGGGAAGTGCTGTGAGATGGATGACGGCTGGGTGAAGCCATGGAGGTAAATGAAGTGCTGCGAGATGGGTGTGCAGCGCTCGCCCTAACATGGGCCACGGTCACGTCTCTGGTAAGTTTTGACAGCAATTCAGAGAATTTTACACAGCTGGAGAGAAACAATCACCATTGACCTTAAAATGGACCAATTTATTTACCCCCTGTCCTCTCCACCTGGCTTCCATCCGAGTACCTGAAGGCAGACAGCAATTCAGAGAATTTTACACAGCTGGAGAGAAACAATCACCATTGACCTTAAAATGGACCAATTTATTTACCCCCTGTCCTCTCCACCTGGCTTCCATCCGAGTACCTGAAGGCAATCATTCTTCCTTTCTTCCTCCAGCATCAGAAAGGCAAATTGGGATAATCCGGGATTAGCAACCCATCAACCAGCTTCAGCTAAAGTGTGCAGAAGCAGGAAGCCTGCTGTAACTCACATGAGCCCGGCAATCCTGTTCCCGTTGACGGTCAGTGCTCCTTTCAAATGGGCTACAGGGTTCGGGTCCCCGAACCTAAACTATTATTGAAAGATTGGCCGAACTTACCAAACTCGACCCTTGAGGGGTTTTGCCCAACACTACTTACTTGTATGTTTCCTGGAGAGGTGCACAGAAGTGACTAAGGGCTCAGACACATTCATTCTCAATTGCTTATAATGCTTTTAACTCTGGAGTAATTGCCTGGGTTAGGACTGCAAGCCTATCTAACTAGGGGCATGGCTGTCCATTACATTTGTTGGTTAAGTTATGAATATTATAACTAGGGGTCCTCACTAGCTATACAACTGCCTGGCTGTCATGGCTGTCACATGAAAAAATGAAAGGCCAGAAAGAATTCCATTCTGTAGCTTCTGGGGATCTGAGGAAACAAATGACTTCCCACAAGAGATAACTAAGCTCTCTGTTCTATGCAAACCTTGAAGAAACCTTTGTAAGTAACTGGTGGCTATTTTAGGTAATTAGAGGGATTACATGCATTTAATTACTTGTACTGAGGTTGCTCAAATGGGATTTCAAGAAGAATGGCAGTACAAATCGAAAAGGCTTTAAGTATATCAATATTGCTATTTCTAAATTTAGTGTGTTGAGTGAGAAAGACATTTCAAACCAAGTGCACTGGCATTCAAATTAGTTGTTTCTAAATAAACTTTTGGTTATTTTATTGCCGGGGGCAGGGGTGGACTGGATCACCTTGGACCCACCAGAGGAAGTCAATATATAACAATATATTGTTATAACAATATAAAATATTGTTATAAAAAATAAATAATGTCCATGAAGAAATAACCATAAAAATCTGCAAACACTCTAGGAATGCCAAGAACACAGTGTTTCTGATCTCTTGTGCTGCACTGAAGGTGACCCTCGGTCAGTGCCTGGGGCCTGCTAGATGATCCTCTGGTGCTTTGGTGGGTCAGTCCAACACTGTCCAGGGGCATCCCAAATGTACTCATTACTGACAAACCTTGTTAGTATTTCCCACTCCTGGGCATCCCAAATCATTATGCCCCCTAGGGAATACTGACAGTGGACTGAAACTATATTTATACTTTTGGTCTGGCCTAGTTTGCTCTACCCTATAATACTTTTGTTTTGTTTGTTTTTTTTCAGAATTTTGTAATTGGTCCAGCACACTGTCTGGGTTGTATATGACACAAAAAGTATATCATACTATATTTTAGTACTTGTTTTAGTTTTACTGTCCTAAAATGCATTATTTATGGTAGCAGTTAAAAACAATCAGCCATAATTGAATATGCAGCACACAGCATCGCCTATTTTTATAGGCAAAGCTGCAAGGGCACCAGGATTACAAATGAGCTTTTTAATAAAAATGGGAATCGTGCTGCATTGGGGAATAGAACGGTTTTCTAGTAGTACTTATTAATATAATGGCCACAATACTCTAGATGATTATCACTAGTCAATCTCCTGCCTACTTTTCCCATTTAAATAAGCCTCCGATTTAATCCCCCCCCCCAACCAGGAATTTTTATTTTTTTGACTACTGTGATTGTGGTTTCCTAGCTGAGGTCCAGCTTTAAAGGTCCAGCCCAGAACTAGTTACTCCTAAATAGGTAAGTAGGTGTGGGATTTAAGATTGAAGACCTTTAATGCTACAGATGTGGCACACTTAAAAGTGATCTCTCTTTATCAAAATAGCATGATAGAGAGATCACTTCTTCATTGCAGAAAGCTGTGAGCTGATTTCAATGTAAAAGAAGACATTTGACTGATATACAATGTGACACAGCAGGGATCAACATTTTGCCTGTTCTCTCTAAGCTGCTGAATATTTATGAGTCAGAGCGGGAACAATCTGGTTTGGAAGCCCTCAGGACAGATAGTCCCCAGTATCTGGCATTGGGTACACCCAAATGCTGGATACAAAAGCTCCAGGCACCACAACTTGTGAACTGGTCTAGGGGTCCCTTGGACCTCTTATTAGTTTACAAAAGCTAAAAAAGATGGAAAAAAAAGATATTACATATTTTAAATAAAAAAAGAACATTGCGCTCCTTTCTTTATCTGTGCACCCTCCCTTAAGATCTGCTGGATGGAGGCTCTCTCCTGTCCCAGCAAACTGTGATGTTCCTGATGCCTGGGGGGGGGGGGGGGTGGTCAGGCAGGGATCTGTCTCCAGATCTGTCTCCAGGTCCCCCCTCCAGTGATGTCATAAGGCACATGGGGGAATTCCACATACCATAGAGGCTCCTCCTCTATGGTATAAAAGTCACCCTACCCCAATGGGCCGGAAATAGCTTGGTGGGAAACCAATAAAAAAGGAGGGAAAACTTATGCTGCTCCACGAACTACACTTAACAGTGGGGCGGCTGCAATAGAAAATCACAGCCAACCGGACCAGACGGACCTGCAAAGAGGATGACGTCTGGCGAGGGACAGTTAGAGGAAGAAGCGGCAAATGTGAGTTCTTTTATCTTTTTCTTTTGCTTAGTGATGACCGGCATACCACCAGCCAGTATCAGCAGGTGGCGTGCCAGAAAATTTTACTCAGATCAGGCATGAAGTGAACTGGAGCAAATCGAGAACATCCGGGTCAAATCTAGCTTCGGCCTGGATCCTAAACCCATCACTACTGCTGGCTTGGCTATCCTGACCAGCCCGTCATCCATATCCTTTGTGATCTATATCTACAAGACAGCATCATTTACACTTTCAAGACCTAGGAGCAATTGCATCTTTGTAGTTGTGTAGTGCGTCCTGGCAAACGGGAGCATGTCTATAAACAGAAGAAGGGATGGAGATTGGGAGGGGGGGGGGTTCTGATGCAATAATGGTGTTCATTCAGGCATTACAACTGCCCTTGTTACATTGCAAATAGCAGTCACAGGCATGGCTCCTCTCTCTCAGTGTAGCAATATGACACCCATCTTGCTTGTTACATTGTGAAGCATGAGTAGCAAGGCAGCAGGTATCTAAACTCACCAGAGTTTTTTTTACATTGAATGCTGCTGGCTCTGTAGCTCGAAGAAGAAGTGTGGCCCCTATATTGGGAAGCAGAGGAACTTCCTTTATCACTTCAAAACATACAACTGGAGATACAACTCATCATGTCTTCCTGCATAGAATAAATGTGTAGACATCCCAGGTGTGGATAGTCAGATCCGACATCACATCTCTAGGATGTCTGCACAAGTTGTTAGCAGATGCATATTCTAACACTTTATGCGATTTGCTAGCCTTAGCTCTAAGGTTAGCTATTTATAGTAAATACAATACAATATGCTCCAAGTCTTGCATTGAAGTTTCTTGAGCTGTGATGCTTGCAACAAGCCCTCAAAATACCAGAATTGATGACTGTTCTCTGTGGAGGAATTATCACATCTATGCCTAGAATGTGGCTAATCACATCCAGAAACTTATACTGCCTACTCAGGGGAGTAGCTTGGCTTTCTGGCACCCAGAACAAAGATTCGAAATGGCACCCCCACCTGTTCTCAGGCCCCCCCTTTGGCACCCCCTGACCTGCTGCACCCGGGGCAAGTGCCCTCCCTGCTCCACCCTAGCTACGTCCCTGTGCTTACTTTCTCCCAGTTTCAAGCTATCTAAATTGTTGTCACCACCTGTTGTAGAGCTTTTGTCATATTGCTTGTGAATTGCTCATGTATGTGTGTATCAGTTCACTGTCACATCTTCATTTATGATGCTATTGTTTTCTATTTTGTGGCATTAGTCATGTATTTCTATGGATTTCTTTGTCAGTTATGTTGGGATTAGTCTTGTCTTGTGTTGTGTATCAGTACACTGTCACCTTTGGTGGCATCTTGGCACTTTCATGGCATTTCATCATATTCTTGGTCACAGATATCATGCTTATGAATTAATTCTGGGTTAAAAAAGGACAATAGCACAAACACAACCATTAGCTTCTCAACACTTGGCTGCTCCTGCTGCTGCAATGGCCTTTTCTGCTGGCACCAGCAATCAAGCACATCCTGGAACAGTTGAAGAATAAGCAGTACTATGTGTTCATCATTCTCATGGATATCTGCTTGTCTACAGCTAGCCTAAGCGGCTAAATTTAGCTCTCATCATAGGCTCCTGTCGCATCTTGATGTTGCCTCCGGGTATTTCAGAGCTGCACTTTTTTTTCTTTTTGTGGAATGCTTCTGTTTTATTCTGATTACTGTGCACATCTTCCTAGCTCAGCTGAAATTCAGATTATTTTATGCTTCTGTCCTTGGAAAAAAAAAGAAAAATAACCATCAGATGCAGCAGCTAAGCTGTTCACAAGCTTCCGAATAAAAATGTAAAGCAAATTAAATAAATGAGTTGTAAGTTGACTGACTTGACTGTCTCTGATCACCTAAAATTCACACCCATGCATGTCTGGAAGTTAGCCGTGCACTACTGATTAGTGCTGTTGCTTGAAACATTAAATATACTGCCGACAGCCAATTGCAGAGCCACATTATGTGGGCAGATCGAGGTTCTAGAAAGGATTGTGGGAGGTTGAGGGGGAATCTGGATGCCCTCCCAATCCTATCACAATACGACCCGACATCCAATAGAAAATTGGTGTGGCACTAATTATTATATTGTTTTTTAATAAAGCTTTAGAAACAACAAAAAAATCTTCCTGAAAACACACTTTTCCAGCTTATGGCAGCATGGGATAGGTCTATGAATGTATGTGTGGTGTCTCTGAATGTCTGGGTTGTTTGGAAAGCCATAAAAAAGTTGGAAAACAATTGAGTAACGTGAAAATCGTTTTACTAGTTGTCTCTGTAATAAGAGTTAGCTAGCTGATCCTCACGCACGATATACCATTGAAAGATGTAAAAATGAAATAAACAATCTCACAACAACAAAAAAACATTGATTCCCATGGGTTTTACTGATAAAAGCGTGAGAACTGAAATACAGCAAATATAGCCTTCTCCTGGCAAATATACTTTTTGATTAGTAAATGCAGTAAATAGTAAATAGATTACTGGCAACAATCATTCCCCCAACCCTTGACTTGGCCATTAAAAAAAACAGGATAACCTGAGTGATTCACAAGTCACCCAATCACTGCACTAGAAGGACATTTCAGGTCCTTTCTCCAGCCAATATCATACCAACCCACCGCCTCCTCTCTGCACAAGATCTCATCTCTCTCATCTTCAGGATATCACATGTACCACTCCATTCCCCTAGAATGCCCTTCTCTATATGACCACCTCACCAATTCCCAACCTTCCAAATCTAATCTGGCTTAAGCAACTTACATCAGTTCTGATACCCTTCAGAGTACTTGCCACCTTGCTTAGTACTTACTATTTGTGACCTAACTGCCTCTTTTTGCTAGTGAAAATACAGCCTACATCCTCCGCACTTACGATGGAGCCCCTTAACATGTTCTGTGAAAAGTACGAGCATCTGCAGCAGCAGGGCTGTTAACCATGTACCTTCCAGAGCTTAGGTATAGCCGCCATCACCTGGATATTGATCGCATGACCGTTCAGCAGGTGTTTAAATTGGCCTGACTGAACCGCCTTTCTCTTGAGAAGCTTCATGGTTGAGAAGCCATGGTTGGCCCCACCACAAAAAAGGGGCATGCAATTGGAGGTATGACCAAATTGGTTGGCTGCCTCCAATCTTTAGGGAATGAAGGCTAGGGGCATTGTCAGTTAGAATGCCCCAGCCTTTGCTGAGCTGCGCCCTGACTAAATTTCTTGATGGCATGGCTGTCCTACAGGAGAAATACATCTCTTTCCCTGACAGCATGGCAGCCTGGATGTTGGGCTTTTTTGAATAGCAAATATACCAAGTGTCATGGGCGATTGATTGTACGTCTGTTGCTCTGGTTCCCCCAGCTGCTCAGGAGTATATGTTTTGGTATGTTTAGGTCCACATAGCTCCTCCTTCTTGCCCACTCTCGTCTCTTGAGGCTAGCCTAGCTTCCCCTCCCCTCAAACAGCTTTCCTGTGTCCCATTTGGCCCTTGTTTTCCTTTATTTTGGCTGTTCATTTGTTGACCCTTTTTTCATCTGTTCCTTTTTTTCGGCAACTGCAAGGTGGGGCACTCTCTTAATGTCCAATGCATCGTGGGGCCGGATCTTCACTTTTTGTTTTGGCCGGCTTCCCTGGCTTGTCCCATGAGAGTGGCGAGCTGACTGGCGGTTAGCTTGTGGGTAAGTCTGTTGATTGTTAGAGTGGATCTTCTAGTTTATTGTGTATGTTACATTTGCAATGTGTTTTTCATTTCTGTTATGTACCCCCTTTTTTAATGTTCCAAGTTTGTTGTGTTTGTCAATTGGTCTCCCTGCCCTTTGACTGTGCTCATGGCCCTCTTTGAATATCTCTTTCTCCCTGTTGCAGTTACAAATGCTGTGTCCAAGCATCCTGTCTAATGATTCCTGTACAAGCAGCCCCCTGGTTGCTGACGACTTACTCCTAAACCTGCCTGGTGTTGAGTTTCCGCCAAACCAACACCTGCAGGTCTTCCCACATTTTCTTGGCATAGACACCATCCTTGGGTTTTGGCCCCACCCGTCACTTTGGCAACACCATCCCAGCAGAAACGTCCAGTTGGGCATCATTAAATCGGCAACTCAACTTGCCCCTTGTTAGTTTGTGCCCAGGGTAAGCAGCCAATGCTGGGTGGTGTCTTGGCTGAAGGGGGAGTCTCTATGCCCACTCCCATGCCCAAGATGGATGGATTCCAGGCTACTGGCCATGGAAAGAGCAGGCCTGGCTGTAGCAATGCTGCTCAGCCTTTGGGTCCCCATTGGCTCCTCATTGGGCTCTGTTGTGGACTCCGCACTGGGGCTCGCATAGTGCTCCAGTGTCCTGATTGTTGGTTGGTCCATGGTGGACTGTGCCAGGAGCCCTGGGAGCCCTGGTCTTCTCACTCCTGCTGCTGATGCCTTACACTGCTGCGGTTGACCCGCTCAGAGTCATGAGCATCAGGAGGACATTATGGTGGTAATGACTCTTTCATGTCATTCTCCTATGTATGTGTGCCTCATTACACTCCTGCCAAGGTGCAAACAAGGGACAGTGGCCACGAAATACGAGCGAAGGCACATGCCTTCACAGTAGCAGCGGAGGCCGGGCCTTCCAACATTACCGGCCCACAGTACTTTGCTGCTACTTCACATGGCATGTTTGTAGGGGTGCCTAAGTGATTTAGGTTTGACCTTTCTATGCAATCCGCTACTATTGTGGGATGGGAGATGTCACAAATCGGCACTTACCTGGGCCTCGTTCCAGCGTTGACGGCGGCCGGTCGGCCCCAGCAGCTCCTGCCCGGCGGCCGCGCCGTGCGGCGTCTGCTCAGGCGGTGCCGAGCATGGCCGCTCTCCCTCCTCTCATCCTTTGAGCCATTGAAGTCCTGGGGGCAACCGATCCCGGGCAGGCATATTCTGCGTCCCTGCAAGCGGGGGCTCCTACAGGTGAAGCTGGCTGCGGAGATTGGGGGTTGAGGGCTTACCTAGGGGGCTGGAGTTACCAGAGCGTGACAGGAGAGCTGGCTTTGCCTTGTTACTGGCCGTGGTCATTGAAAATCTGCCCCTATTACCCCGGCAGACACTTGAGAGTGACTCCCGTTGAGTCCTCTACCTGGGATTACCTTATTTGTCTGTAGACCAGAGTTACCTTCACACTGCAGACGTCCGGAGCCCACACCAAGCGCAAGAAAGACACATATCAGCTATTCTCGATGTGAACATCACGATTTTTAGTATATAAAGGCATAGGCGGGGAAAGGCGCTCCAAATAAGGTTCTATAGTGAACATTTGATTTCAATTGGAGTAACTGTATCAACACCTTGCTGTCCGGGGTGTGTGCTGGGAGTGTCTATACATCACCTCACTGTGTGTAGAATTTTCCAGACTTTAACCTACCCAGAGACATCTCCAAGAAAACAGATTGTTATGTTCTGTAGTCAGCACATTCCAATCCCAGAGATAACGGTTACTCCGTTATTCTCACCCTTGAATCTTAAAGCAATCATCTTAAGCATAAGACATGCAGTAGCCATTTTGTTACTCTGTATCTACACACTCTCACAGCAAAGGGTATGCCTCTTCTTTCAGTCATTGAGCCCTATCAGGCAGTAGTAGCGAAGTGGAGAGTTAGGCGCGCCTTTTGGCCTAAGTGCATCTGTGCTTGCAATCTGCTACTATTGTGGGGTGAGAGAGCTGGATTACTTACCATTGGCATACACTACCATGTACGAGGCTTGGGTGCTTGCACTGGCCCAAAATATTACCTGACGGAGCAGGGGCATGCACGTGGAGCTAAAGGAGACCCCAATGGTGGCCCTGGGTGTGGAGGTTCTACATCCAGAACTTCCCAGGTAAGTGGATGTACAACAGAGAAGGCGTGCTATCAGGGTTATGAGTTACGTATTTTACAAAATTATATTTTCTATTGTAGCTGGGGAGTTCTGGCTGCAGATCAAGCCCACCCAGAGGGAGAGGTCCGACCAGCGGGGCACAGAAGACAGGGTGTGGGTGTAAGGCTGCGGCCCCGAACCCTGCCAATGTCCTCTTCCTCCTCTTATTCAGCAACACCACCAGCCATGGAACCCACTGAAGCCCACTGCACACTCCGGAAGGCCAATACCGAAAAAAAAAACACAGGTTGTGCTGCATGTGAAGGCTAATACCATGTTTGCTAAGTGCTGGTGCGTTGTGCTTCTCTGTCCCTACACATTCATCAGAGGGTGAGTATAGGGCAATGGGGCCACCCGATCCGGAAGCAGCGCAAGACTCAGGTGGGTGTGAAGCCAGTGAAGCAGAACAAGCATTACACAAACAACACATGCCCATAAATACTAACTGAGGTTCTTTCCCTCAATAGACCCTGAAGGAGGGATGGTGCCGCGGAGGATGGTGGCCCTCTAAAAGTATGTGTCAACCAGTTTGGGTAAGTATATAGAAATTTGCGTGCATGTACAGGCATACATGTGGGCAAACAAATGTTAATGTAGTTTTTTTTCTCTTTGCAGGTGCCATGTTGGTCCCACATGTATATATTTTGTTTTTTTTGTAAACACATTTTTTTTTTACATTTTTAATAAACCAAGAGTTTTAACATTATATGCTGCGTGGTGGTGTGTTTTCTATGCAACTACATATAGCAGACGCAAACTAAACAAACAGCAGTGTAAAACAGAACACTTAAACAGAAGGTGACCGAAGTAGGGGGTGAGTAACAGGGGGTAGAAACAGATGACATGGCAACCAAGGTACAAAGGTAAGTATGTGCAAGGACATGCAAACTACATGAGATGTCCTAGATGCCAGCAGGGGGAGAAGGTAAGTATGTGCAAGAACATGCAGACTTTGGGTACACTGGTGGGGGTGGACACCTTTAAATAGCTGGGAAAAAACTAAAAAAGGCATACGCTGGAAAACCACTGAAGGACACAGCAATGATGGGATCCACAGCAAGTTACATCCAAAAACAGGTAAAAACACGGCTTCCTAGACTACTTCGGCTGCAAATGCATACATGCTTGACTAAACCATATGCAAATGCATACATGCTTGACTAAACCATGGGTGTGCAGATGTGCGTAGTTCTCTCTACATGGAGGCCGCCATGTCTGACCAGTGCTGGACGATGTGTTGCTTGTATTTGGCATTTGCCATACAGTAACACAGCTGTATGGAGAAGCTGCTGGGGTGAATATATAGTTTTTTGCCTGGAAAATAACTATATTTGTTTTTACATTTTACAGTTTTTTTACATTTTACTTGTTTTTAAATAATGGTTTTAATTTGTACATCAATAGGTCAATGTGTCATTTACTATCACATTTACTGATACATTGATTATAAATGTATAAGGATTATTTAGTAGTATGTACTGAAGTAAAGGCATGCCACATATATCTCACAACACATCACTGTGCTATAATAAAAAGCATTTCATTTAAAAGACAATACATAGCCATTTTTTTCAACTTTACACTGTACGGCAGTAAAAAATGTCTAATACATCTCACAGACAGTAGGAGTCACTGTCGCTATGTGAAACAGCATTTGGCTCCTGTATATAATTATTTTTTTCTTCCTTTACTGGGCAACAACAGCTGTTATCCGAGTAATATTTAATCTTATTAGGTTAATTGATTTTTGCTACAGGTTTTCTGTTAAGAGGTTGATCCTGTTACTAAAGGAAATGTGATAGTTTCCTCATGATTGTTTCAAGGTAACTTAATTTTCAAAATACAACCAGATATATTAATACTTTCTTTTGATTGTTTTTATCTATGATGAATTATCTGAGATTAAGTAGGTAACATAACCTTGTAAAGGGATTACTAAGCACTGTAGAGCTGCACTGTCTGCTTTTCAGGGAGTTGCTTGAATCACATTGTGATGACAGTTGATGGTAATTAGTACTATGTAGTAATATGACTTAATACTTGGGTTTAGGTGGTTAATAGATAGCACAGTTCAAGCTGCAAATGATTCTGCTCTGCTAAAGGCTCATTAAAAAAGCAAAAAATATATATATATAAATATATATTATATTCATTCTTCCACCTACAACCATTACATGGTAGATGATTGAACATTACATCACTGTTTTCTAGACTTTTCTCTAGAAATATATGCATTTACCCCTAGCTGTTGTGTTGTGGCTGTGCTATGGGTATCACTGGGTTAATTTATTGAACCGGTAATAGGTTCACATTTAGAGGCTGTTTTAAGACTAGCGCCATGTATTGCCATTTGTGCCTCTATGTACACCGTTGAGGTGTATGGGAGAGCGCAACTCAGTGACACGTTCTACGCGGCACTGCAGAACATACAGCGCTGGCGCTTTATACTGAACTGCCGCTAGTGATACTGCCGCTACATGATGCTATTAGAGGTGCTCACCAGTTTGACTTTCATATATATGGTTTTCTTATACTACGTCCGGCGTTTACCTGACGCTACGTGGTGCTTCATGGCTTTAGTTCTTCTTAAATAAGTCCCTTAACGAAGAGGGAAAGCTGCAATTCATTCCTTCTCAGCCTCCCAATCCTCACTGAGCAAAGGCTTTCCAATAATGGGACCCTGGGGAATCTGAAAGGGGCCTTTTACTATGGCCTAGCACAATTTGGAGCCTTAAAGAAAACTAAAATCCAGTAATTTCATTTTCCTTGGTTTTGCTTTTCATTAACGAGACATGCCACCAGCCATTCTGGTATTCTGGTGATGGGTGTGTGGATCAGCTACAAGGAATGCCAGGGATGCTGCTGTACTTGTGTTGTGGGATGTAGGGCCTGATTAAGTTTGGTGGACGCCCACGGGCACAAAATCTGGTGGAGGCCGAGATACTGTATTGTTTTTTCCTTCCAAATAATAGTCCAGTTGTCTGGTACCCACCTACTTACTGGAACGTCAGATCAAGTTGCTTGTACCGCCATTATGTGGCCCTGGTGGGATGGGTTCCTGATTTTATGGTTGATCCTGAGGGCTTCACACAGCAAGTGTGACGCACACATCCCAAATCAGGATTCTTCAGGGGCAAGTTTTAACCCACTCTTTTAGACTCTAGAGCTGGGTTTCCAGATTTTTGCTTAACTTTAAAGATGACCAAAACCCATTTGTGGCCCCGCAGGGTGAATTTTCACCATCAGTGCATCTTGATTTGCGATATCAAGCAGTATGAAAGGTTCTCCATAAACTTACCTCCTTTCTCAATCCCACAGTTTATAAGGGGCCCTTGTCCACCATTTTCACACTTGCCTCCCTTGGCAGACATTTATGTGGCAGGGCAGACAGGGCAGAGAGAGGACAGCACCCCACTCCCGTCTACAAATTGTGCTGGACCTGAGAAGAGGGGTAGGATTTTCGACTTTAGGGCCCATTTAATAAGTAAGATAAAATATTAAATAACTATTGCTTGTGACCATATCACAGCTAACCAGAACAGAGAATACGGCCACACAGACATCATAGACTTGTAAAAACCATTTATTGATATTCCAATGAATCGATACCAACAAAGGACAATATAAAACTCCATTAAATACAACTCTATATACCAAGGGGAGTAACCTGTACAAATAAAATGGACAGCACAGAGTTAATATCTATAACTACTGCATAGTGGCCCCTAATCACACATAGCCATTATAAATCTTATATAATGTGCTCACACATCCATTAGGCGAATCCTTTCAATCAGAGGACAATAATAAATAAAGTGCAATCAATAATGCAAAAACAGTAACATTAGTGATGCTAAAATTGATCACATACTTAGTGAATAGTGCAGAATTAATTATATTTCTAAATCATGCCACATAACCAAACTATTCAATATATCTACATAGCATAAATAAATTCTAGCAAGTAAAAATATGACTTACCCAAATAGCAGCAGCTATGGAAATGGTTAACAAAACAAAAACATAAGCAAATGGAGAAATCCCTACTGCTGCCAAGCACTTGGAGAGGGGTGCAGTGGGGGGGGGGGGCAGCTTTTGCCTTTACAAAAATAAAGCCCATTGCACAGACGCAGCTCTTCCAAGCTAACGCGCACACAATCATCACTCGCATCCTTCAGTTGTGTGTGGCCACGCACAACCATTCACAGTTATGGCAGACTGTGGGCTCGCTAAAGTTGGGGTTCAACAGTGTAGCGATAACCTTTATCGCCGGAGGGCTTCCCCACCCGAGACGTCCTTTTCCCAATGGTGAGAGGTGCTGCAGGAATTCCAGAGTCATCCGTGAGGGAACAGGAACAGCCCTTACAAGGGCTAGTGAATTGTAATATAGCGTTTCCCCCAATAAGAGACAGAACGCAGTATTGAGGGTGAAGATGAACTGAACTTTATTAGTGTCACCCTGTGCCTTATATGCAAGGCTCCATGCAAGGGGACCTCCCCCGTGGACCTGATGGAGAACTGCATGACAAACGCACAGATCAATGGGAGCAGGCCACAATCCCTCAACTCTGCCAGTAACACAATCAGTAGAACAATAGCAGTCTGTAACACAATCAGTAGAACAATAACAATCTGTAGCACAATCAGTATAACAATAGCAGTCTGTAATACAATCAATAACACAATGGCTCTGTCTGGGACATGCTCAAGAAAATGAAAGTAATGGGTCTATGCAAAAACAGTGCCTTTAAAATCCAATGGCATAGAGTCTGTCACAAACAGGTTCAACAGAACTTCCCGCTAGAGTTCGGTTAAAGTCCTTGGACTCGACCCAAACCCCATTGAAGTCAATAGAGGCCTGAACTTGGCTGTAAAATGGGGGTAGCAAAGGCTTGGGGGGGGCAAATCGAGGAGAGCACCAGGGCGATTGCCCTGCACAAAATGGTGTAAGGAAAGTGCACAACATAATAACATAAAAAAACAACAAAATTAATGAAATAAAGCCAGTTATCGGCAATGGTGACTATGCAGGCAACTCTGTGGTCATTCTGCAAGCACTAGCGCATGTAGTGGCTCGTGTAAGCTGCTTGAGGGATGTAGCTTTAAGGGAGGACATCACACAGCATATAACATGTTTAAACATTTGTTTTTATTCTTAACATTTTGCTTGTCATTTTGGCAGGTTTATTTATTTTTTTGGCTTCAAAACCAAACCATTTAAAAAAAAAAAGAAAAAATAATAAAAATAATAAAAAACTTCAAATTTTGAAATGGAAAACAACAGTTTTTATAGGTCGGAAAACTGCCCAATCAAGGCTCAGAATCATTCACAAGTGCAGGCTAAACCCTTAAAATTATGCATGCAAGAAAGCCAAAACACTGCTTCACACATAAAAATACGGCGAATACTCAGGTTGTCGTACACAAAACGTAATATCCCAAAAAAGCCAACTCAGTCAAAAAACATGGCCCAGAATCACGTGACAAATACGGATCTATATATGCTCATGTGGGAATGTGTACGAGACTTCGATAATCAATGCAAGGGCATAATCCTCCATCTTTTTTCTCTACAAAGAAGAAAACCACCACTGCAGGCGAGGAAGATGCACGGATGAAATCCTTCTTCAAATTATCTGAAATCACTAACTCATCAGGCTGGGTCAAGATATAAATCTTACCCCTAGGGGGCATGGTACCCGCAAGTAACTGAATGGGACAATCGTAAGAATATAAACTATTTAGTTAAATCCCTGGTCTGCCAATTTATAAGGGGATTGTGGGTATTTAGCCAAGGAAAACCTAGAACTAGCGGAGTGGCAGGAATATCTAGAATGAGAGATTCTAGACTTTCTGAATAGGAGGAGCCCACAACATGATCTGACCAACAATCGAGGAGACCACCCCACCAAGGATAGGTTTGTTATAGACTGCCAAGATCTGAAGGGGGTAATTCAAGGATACTAATAGAATACCTAGAGCATCAGTGAGAGATTTATGCAAATAATTACCAGATGCCCCACTGTCGATAAAGGCGGTTCCCATATGGTTATAGCAGATAATAACAAGTTGTTTGCAATAGATACCTAATGGCCTAGACAAGTCTCCTCCAGCTTGTCCAGGTGCTAAAGTTTTCCGCTGGCTTGTTCTTATTCTCACAGGTCTTGGCATAACCTGGATAATAACTTGGATGCCAAAGTAGGCACCGGTCCTGGGTGCGACGTGTCACTGTAAGAGACGGGTTGACCCCAATGGCATGGGCTCCTCCAGAGCAGGTGAGGAGGAAGTAGCAGGACCCAAGGCAAATTAATCTTGGCGATGCGGACACCAAGCCAAAACTTTTCTCCAACCACTGCCCTCTCTGTTGGATGTAATCTTCAAGGTTTTTTGGAGTTGGGAAGTTCACCAAGGCATTTTTAAATAGTTTCAGTGAGACAGATCCGAAATTTACTACAGAGGGCAGGATTGTTCTAGCAAGAATCAAACTGTAAGGCAGCGTCGGTAGGTGTCAACCCAAACGCCATGTCTGTGGGTCTCCTTGCAGAAGGGAAATCACCAGGCCCACTTTCTGAGACTGAGTACCTGACGAGTTGGGCCGCATTTGGTAATACAAAAGGCAAGAATTCTTAAAATTTTAGAACTTGGTATGGTCCCTATTGAACTTTTCAGGAAGAGGAACCTGGATCTGCGGAGGTTGTGGCTGACGATTTTCCTGGATGGCCACTCTGTGAGCAAGCTGTTCAGTGGCTTGGCCATAGCCTGTATTAGCTCCACAAGACCGTCCATAGCATGTCAAATAATTGGGCCCTTGATATTGGGTTCACCAGTTAGCAGGTCCAGTCTCCGCTGCCGTCTTCTATAGACAAGCCCCTGTTTGCCGGGATGCAAGCAATCCTCATTGGACTCGGATGCCCCCAGGTCTTAAGAGCGCAAACGTTATTGACTGAGGGCTGAGCCTGCAGGTGGACGAGCATCACAGGAGGTTAAATGAGGCAAGGGTCATAGGACAGACCCCTATCATCCAAGGGGTGCCAACAAGTGAGTATTTTTTTTTGTTTTTTATAAGCCCCAAGAAATGTTCTGAAAGGGGTGCCAACAAGTAAGTAGTTTCTTCTAACACCCCGTAAGCAGAATTCAAGGGGTGTCAACAAGTTTTTTCTAAGCCCCAAGGAGTATTATGCAAGGGGTGCCAACATTTGAGTAGTATTATCTAACCCCCTGTAAGTAGAATGCAACCAGTGTCAACAAGTGAGTAGTTTCTTTCTAACCCCCAGAAAGCAGAATGCAAGGGTTGCCAAGATGTGAGTAGATTTTTCTAACACCCAGTAAGCAGAATGCAGGTGGTGTCAACAAGTAAGTAGTTGTATCTATCCACCAGTAAGCGTTATGCAAGGGGTGGCAACAAGTGGGTAGATTTTTTTTTTAACACCCAGTAAGCAGAATGCAGGTGGTGCAATCATGTGAGAAGTTTTATCTAACTCCCCAGTAGGTGTTGTGCAAAGGGGGCCAACAATTGAGTAGTTCTTTTCTAGCACCCAGTAAGCAGAATGCAGGGGTGCCAACAAGTGAGTCCTTTTTTTAAGCTCCAAGAAGTACCAACAAGTGAGTAGTGTTCATATAACCCCCATTAAGTAAAATGCAATGGATGCCAACAGGTGAGTAGTTTATCTAACCCCCAGTAAATGTTATGCAAGAGGTGCCAAGATGTGAGAAGTTTTATCTAGCCCCCAGGTAGCAGAATATAAGGAGTGCCAACAAGTGAGCAGTTTTATCTAACCCTCAGTAAGCAGAATGCAAGGGGTGCCAACAAGTGATTAGTTCTTTCTAAGCCCCAAGGAATATTATGCAAAGGGTGCCGACAAGTGATTCGTTTTATATAACCCCTAGTAAGTAGAAAGCAAGGGGTGCCAACAAGTGAGTCGTTTTTTTTTTTCTAAGCCCCAAGAAGTGTTATGCAAGGGGTGCTAACAAGTGAGTAGTTTTACCTAATCCCCAGACAGTAGAATGCAAGGGGTGCCAGCAAGTGCGCATTTTTTTCTAAGTCTCAGGAAGTGCTATGCAAGTGGTGCCAACAAGTGAGTAGTTTTTTTTCTAAGCCCCAAGAAGTGTTATGCAAGGAGTGCCAGCAAGTAAGTAGTTTTTTTTCTAGTCCCCAGGTAGCAGAATGTAAGGGGTGCCAACAAGTAAGTAGTTTTTTCTCTAAGCCCCAAGAAGTGTTATGCAGGTGGTGCCCATAGGGTAGCAGTTTGCTCAGATGTGTCCCAGCAGCTGCCCATCCTCAGGGTGCAATGAGAACAGGCAGATGTCCCTCCCTAACTGTCCCTCAATGATGCTGCCCGCACTTCCTAGCAAGGTGCCCTTCAAAGGACAGTTTGAGATGCAGCCTCCTCCCTCCTCCTATGTGTCCCCCCTTCTATGGCAGGCATGGCGATTCTAGGTGCTGCCGCAGGTTTACTCGAAGGGAGAAGGAAGATGACAAGAATAATGAATAATATGAATAATGTTTTTTTACATTTTTGCCCCGACAGTACCCTGCTTTGGTGCCAGTTGGGCTGCTGCTTTTAACACCCACATTCAATCCCTGCCTCCTTTGTCTCCCTCTCAGCCCCTTGTACCCAGCCCCACTGTACCCACAAGCCAAGGAACCCCAGCCCCCAATGCTATAGCCCCAGCATCATGGTTGGGGGCCTCATCAAAGACATGTCAGGCTGGCCAGGGGACTTTCACGAGGAGTTCACTTTTGTCAGTAAATATGTGCTTATTTTATAAAAAATACCATTCTTTCGATCTTATTTTCTTAATGGAAGCTCATTTTGCCAATTTACCCCTTGGAAAGTCATTAACACAGTTGTATGTGTGTTATTAGTTTTGTTAGAATGCATTTGTTTATACTTGTGATAGGTGATATCAGACATTTTATCACTGATAATGCTGAGATCCAAGTGAACGTCAATTATTTTTACTTGCAACTGCTCATTTTTCAGATTAAAATTGATCAACAATCCATGGTACTCAAAATCTGCTTTGAAACTAAGGAAATGTAAACAAAATAAAACATGTAAAGGACACAAAGTGGCCTGCAGCAAAGTCTATGTCATAAATAGATAGGCGCGAGAAACTGGAGGTAAAGTTATTCTTTACTACCATTATAAATTAAACTGGAAATATAATTTGTCAGGTTATTATCCAGAAGCCAAAAACCATCCATGTTGCCCTTGCAACATTGACATTTCAGAGACTTGGAATTATGGAAATCACAGGATCGCTAGGCACATTCATGATATTTAAATGATTGAAATTGGGAACAAAATACAAAACATCTAAATGTATTTAATAATTAGGTATGTTTAGAAATACAAACACACAGGCATGAGGTTTATATTTGTGTGTGAGGAATATTATGCCACACGGAATGCGGGACACACAAATCACCAATTGGCTCCTGGAAGCTCCTACGAATAAAGATCAAGGAGATCATAGATGGTTTGATATGGGACAAGTAGGCCAGGGTAGTACGTTTAGGTCACACAGGCGCTAACAGTAGAACAAGCATTCGCACGCATCCACACAACAGGAGAGAACTACGGGAAGCCAACCACACGGTCAGCTGCGTGAGACAACTTCCAGCACTGTTGAGACAGCTCCCACTGCCCACCTTCTATAGCCAAACTGGAGCATCAGGGGAGCTGGCATGCAGGTAAGTGACAGTGAGTTTGTTGTTGTTTTTTAAAAGTTCTCAGTGAATTCCACATCACTACTGGAGAGACCATTTAAGCAAGTCATGAGGACCTGGGAGACTATTAAGCAAGCTGCGAGGACCTGGAAGGATAGAGTGAGTTAAACTTTGGGTTACCAGCCCCATGTTCCAGGCCAGACCCAGAGAAAAACTGCCAAACCATTTGGACAGGTTTTCACTTTCTATAGACTTCCCTGTCCGTGTCTCCCACCCCATCTCCATTGAGAGCTTTAAAAAATGAGCCATTTCCAAGCATCTCATAATCTCAGATTATATGTAAATATATATATATATATATATATTCTAAATGATGATGCTTTCTTCACTTCAGTTTCTGTAGCAGAGCTGGCAAGTCATGGCACAGCTTTATGATTCAGGAGCAAGCTCTGCTGTGGTCAGTGACAGCTGGGGCTGAGAGCACGAAAATAAAAATAGCTGTTACCATTTTCTTCTATGGTCCTTAAGAAATGAAATAAAAAAAGAGGGCAAACATTAGAGACCTGCTAATGCTTCTACCCAGCACTGCAGGAAATGGAGGTGAGACACATGGGACATCAGGTGAGCTGTTTCTGCTATATTATTGTTGCTGCCTGGACTGTCCTTTAATGGTATCTGATATTGGGGGAGTACGAGATGCAGGATACTGATGTTCATCCATCCAGATCACTTCTGGACTAATTAGCTACTAATAAAGTTGCTGCTAGAACCTGAATCAAGCAACATCAACTTTCTCTCTGACTGATGTGGCTTGAAGTAACCTCCTGATTTTCTTTTTCATACATTTTAACCACTTTGATCAACCCCTATCCCTACCCCAGGACATCCCTACTTGGTATAGAATTCCAGTTAAATATTTCTAGGAAGCAATTACTCCCCCTTCCACATTTGCATCTTGTGGGTCTTTTTTTCCACTGGAGACAAATCTGATTTTCCAGGGGGTGGAAGACCATCAGCCTTCGGCATTCATGTGGAGCTTGAAAGAGTCGCAAATAATTTTTCTCTTGTGATGCTTAGCAGGAGGAGCTTCCCAAATTGTTATTCTCAGGAGAGGCTGTTACAAAGAATGTGACTTTCATTTTTGGCTTGATCTGCTTTAATTCATGTTTGCTTTAATACAACAGGTACAGAACTCTGAAAGCCCACAAAACCTGCACAAACATCATATTGAGCTTTCAGGTAAGCTTGAGATCAAAGGCATGCTCAGATTTACTAAGGAAATTCATCCCACCTCTACGGGCAGACGTATATTAAGGACATTAAATAACATGAATGTCATAAGGACATGCTAAGAGTGGAAATATTTGGTCTACATTTAATGCTCACTATATCTGTGTTGAGTTTCCATGATTGATCTGTCTCATGCTCAGGATGTATAAACACAGGTACTTTCCAATGCAGACGTATGTCTGTGAGACAAAATGCACATGGAGCACCCTTTATCTTGGTTATGCAGTTTTACACTCTCATCATTCTTTTGACTTTCATCCAGTAAGCAGTGGTTGGGGGGGGGGGCGTTAAGATCTTTTCAAGATGTGGTGTATGTATACCAAGAATATATTTCTTGCATGAAGATGAATGATACATATAGATGAGACGTTCCTATTTGTGGCACACTGCTATGCAGTCATGAGGATCACATCGCAGATGAGCTGTCTGTGAGGCACAGCAGGCCCAGGCAGACAACAGCTGCCTTTAGTCTCCACTTATTATGAAAAGATGTCAGCCTGACCAGTGCCAGCATGAAGACTTTATCCTGGCTTGTACTTAAAGGGTACTGGTTCATGTTGTTCACCTGGTTTATGTGTTAGACACAGACAAGTTTGAAACTACAGTCATAGTTTTACGTACTAGTATCATTGGGCTCAAAAGCAGAAATGACCCTATACCATCCATCTGGATTATTATTTGCCACCCACATCTATCCATAACAGTAGCGACACTTGTATGTAGAGTAAATGGCCAAAAACACTTCTTTTGTAAACCCTATAGGAGGACAATACAATTAGATCCTCTGCTAAAAGATTCCCCAGAGCCGTAGCAGCCATGAGGCGAATGAGGCACTGGCCTCGGGCGCAGCTACAGCTCTGATGCAAGGGGGCGCAGCCGCGCAGTCAGGGCCGGATTATGGGGGGGCTCCCTGCACCATGGCTGTGTGCCCCCACGGTGTCGGGGCAGTGGCGCGCTGTTCACCGCCTGAATGGATGCTCCATGGCCGGAGAGCAGGGGACGGAGGTGAAGAGACTTCCGTGCGGGCAGGACACGTGGGGGCGGGGCGGGCTGGGTGTTAGGAAACTCACATGTCAGAAGATCCTTGCTGCCGAGCTGGAGGAGCTGCTGTCAATCTTCGAGCAGCGGGGCGGGGCAGACGTTCTTATGTGCTGATTTGTGCTGGCAGCAGATCCAGCAAGCGTAGGCCCCGCCCAGAAAGATGTTTGCCCCGCCCCCTGCTCTCAGATAGGCTGAGATTTCTAAGAGGGAAGTGCTGGGAGTGATTGCATAGGATGGGGCGGGGTTGGGCGTCATAGTGAGGCTGCAGCCTGGCACTAAGCCCAGATCCTCCTTCCTGCTTCTGGACAACAGGTAAGTAATTCCTTGTTCTGTCTGTTAGGTTATATTTCCAATCTACACTCCCCTCCCCAGCTGTCAACCCTCACCTAAATACCCCCTCCCTGCTTCCAATCTGCACCCCCACCTAAACCCCCTCCCTAGCCTACAATCCGCACCCCTTTGCCTCTCTAACTGCTGACCTACACTCCCAGTTAAAGTGGACCAAAACCCAGGATTTTGACCTTTCGATCCTGGGTCTTGGTCCTTTCCCCCAGGGCACCCCGATCAGGGATGCCCCGCTACATGAAACTCCCCAAATTGCCCCAAGGAACTCACCTCTTCCCAGTCCTACGGTGCATGCACAGCCGCTCGTCCAATCAGCGCACTCGCATCTAAGCCAGCATCTAAGCAGAGCGGCTCCGAGCATGGTGGCGACCACATCCCCCACGTACGTCTAACGGAGTGTGCCAACGCCCATTCACAAATGGCTGGTGTGGACACGTGCCCTGCTAGAGGGATAGTGGGGATGCGGCCTGCGCATGCGCTGTTGGACCGGGAAGTAAGGTAAGTGAACGGGGTGACCTCAGCGGGGCATCCCGAAATCGATTAGCCAAAACCCACGCCAATTGGGAATTTTATAGATTCCCGGGCCGATCAGTTACCTCCCCCCGGGCATGCAAAATTGGGATGCCCCACTGTGTGAAACCCCCCAGGTTGCCCCATACAATTACCTTTGTTCCTGACCCAATGGCACATGTGCGAGCCACATCCCCACTATCCCTCTAGTTGGGCGCGTGCCTGCACCAGGCATTTGTGAATGGCCGGCACAGGCACACTTAGAGGGAAGCGGGGGATGCGGCCACCAGCACGCTCGGAGCCGCTGGCCTTAGACGAAGGCGCACTAATTGGATGAGCGCCCACACATGTGCTGTAGGACCAGGAAGAGGTGAGTTGGTCTCGGTCTCCTGGGGGGTTTCACACAGCGGGGTGCCCCCAAACAGGGTGCCCCGGGGGAAAGAACCAAAACCAGGATAGTCAAAATCCAGGATAGTCAAAATCCTGGGTTTTGATCCACTTTAAAAAATGGAGCACCAAGAGGGAGGAGCAAATGGCACATTAAAATAGAACAAAACCTTTTTTCTGTGCCCCAGGGGCAACCCGAATATGCCCATACAAACTTGCCTTTCCTGGTCCTATGCTGCATGTGCGTGCTCTGGACCAAAGCAGTTTGCCACACTACCTATATGGGGAATGGGAGAGGGGAATGCCACACTACCTATATGGGGAATGGGAGGGGGGGATGCCACACTACCTATATGGGGAATAGGAGGGGGGGATGCCATACTACCTACATGGGGAATGGGAGGGGGGATGCCACACTACCTATATGGGGAATAGGAGGGGGGGATGCCATACTACCGCCATACTCCGAGTGCGCTGGCGGCCGCATCTCACGCTTCCCTCTAACAGGGAGCGCGCCCGCACCGGCCATTCACAAATGCCTAATGCGGGCACGCGCCCTGCTAGACAGAAGCGTGAGATGCGGCCCGCGCATGCACCATTGGACTGGGAGTAAGGTAAGGTGAATGGGGTGTCCTGGGGGGTGTCACACAGCGGGGCATCCCAATGTTGGATGCCCCGCGGGGAGGGATTGGATTAGCCTTAGAATCGCCGGCTGGGTGTTGGTCCACTTTAACTGTTATAACCCATCACCTATCTATCCCTCAATGAGGGGGTGTGGCCTAATTTAACAAATGTCTCTTTTTCCCACCCTGAAAAGTTGGTAGGTATGGTATTTAGTAGTGGAGCAGAGGCCATTTCCTCACCCACATCCCCTTACACTGCCCTCATTAATGTCGCAAACGGGATGCCTTGCTGGTGCTGGTAGTTCTGTGCA
Organism: Gastrophryne carolinensis; assembly: GCA_027917425.1. Lineage (NCBI taxonomy): Eukaryota > Metazoa > Chordata > Amphibia > Anura > Microhylidae > Gastrophryne > Gastrophryne carolinensis. The sequence continues at coordinate 148,121,644 of CM051235.1, read as the reverse complement.
AAAATAAAAGTATTTTCTTTTATATTGATGTGTATTGTGTGTTTTAAGGGTGTTCGGGATGCCCCGCTGTGTGAAACCCCCAAGTCGCCCTCTACACTTACCTTTCATCCCAGTCCAACGGCGCATGTGCAGGCCGCAGCCTCATCCCGCTATCCCTCTAGCATGGTGCTGGTAGTTCTGTGTACAGATAAAAGTATTTTCTTTTATATTGATGTGTATTGTATGTGTGTTTTTAAAGGTGTTTAGGTGTACTTTCTGGCCTAGGGTTAGGGGGTAACCCTAACCCTAAACGATCGATTCCCTCCCCCCAGGGCATCCGAAATCAGGATGCCCCACTGTGTGAACCCCCCCCCCCCCCAGGTCACCCAGTATACTCACCTTCTCCCTCCTATCCCTTTAGCAGGGCATGTATCTGAGCCAGGCAATAGTGAATGGCCGGTGCAGGCATGCACCGTGTCAGAGGTTAGCTGGGATGCGTCTGCTGATTGGACAGGAGGCTGTGTATGCGCCGTAGGATCGGGGAACCTGGGGGGAGGTTTCATATAGTACACAGAATTGGGATGCCCTGGGGGGGGGACCAAAAAAGAGTTTTTGTCCACTTTAAAGTGTAATCCCGAGTGTGAAACCCCTCAGTTCTTCCACTACAACTCACCTTTCCATGCTCCAACAGCAGAACAGAACAGAACAAGCGCGCTGATTGGCTGAGAGTGCTCACTTTCGCTGACGGCTAAGTGCGCCGCTGTATGCATTCCCCGCTCACATCCTAGCTGTCGCATGCCCATACTGCCCATTCAGAAAGGCCAGATGTAGGAGGCGAGCCAGGATGTGTCCACGGCGCAGAGACGCAGGGAGGGCTCCGGGACAAGGTGAGTGAAACTGGGCTTCTGGGGGGTATTACACAGTGGGGCATCCCACTCCCATCCCAGTCATTCAGATCTATCGAAGTCTATGAGAGCCAGCAGCCGAATTACATAGTCACAGCAAATGGCCCTCACACATGTGCCGTTGAAATGTGCAAAGGTTAGCTGTAGTGGGCAAACTGGGGGGTGTCATGCTGCGGGGCATCCCGATTCTTGCACGGAACAAAACCGTATATATAAAATATATATATCACATTTTCTTTTTTTTCCGGGGGGGGGGGGGGGGGCTTGATTTTCTGGGCTTGCCTCGGGCACAAAAGAAGCTAGCTACAGCACTGAAATTCCCAATATATTGTTGAAAATTGATCATTATATCATTAGATATTTTGGCCCCTACTACTTCAGTTTTGCTACCCCTTATGATAGAATCACCCTGGTCTACCCGGGATCCCCAAACTAACAACTTATAGCCAGTATCAGTCTTGGGTGACAGGATAGGGGAAAATGTTTCTGAGCTATAGTAAGTGACAGCTGTGGGAATTGGAATATACGGATACATTGACCTTACCTAATAAATTTAGAACATTTCAGAGCTTCCAAACATCACGCACACGCACATTTGTGATAACACTGTACAAATAATGCAGGTTTTTTGGTCAATAAAGGACATCATGGACAGGAAGGAAGTTGCTGTTCTCACTTGCAGCTTTGAGTAGCTGGCACTGTACCAGATCAAGGCTGTGGGAGGTTATGTTGGTATACAGTAACTTTTTTTTTTTAACCTCATTGCCTGACCCAGCCCTCTTATGGGGATTATTTAAGAACGGATAGCACCAGGTAGTGCCTTGTAGCGGCAGGCAGCGTTCATTTGCTTGTGTTCAAACAGCGTGTTTGACTTTTTTTGCTCAAATCATTGTGTGGCCTCTCCTGGCTCCAAACACTTTTAGAAACTTTTTTGACTTGTTATATTTTAATGCAGAATTGTGATTACAGGTCTGGCACTAAAGTGTCATTGTCACAGTGTTAAAACAAGTCATTCCATGTGTTTTCGCTTTGTTACAGGTGGATATGTGTTCAAAAACAGACTGTAATCACGCAGCGCCTGCTGCTCTATGCTATAGTGACCAGATTTAGAGCGCCAACGCTGTGTGTGTGTGTCCTTTTTTGACAAGTATGGTGTGAAGCACAGAGTGTCGGTCACACTGAGCTGGCGCTACCTCTTGCTCGCTGCAGCGATGTACTGGTGTTAGAGCGCCCAACATACATCACATTCATCAATGCCGGTCAGGTCACTACAGCGACTGAGGCGCTCTGTTACAGAGCCTGATAGCCGCTTACAGCGTCTACTAGCGGTTGCTCTAAGCGCCTCTATACAGACGCTCATCTACCGATACCTGGCGTTAGTAATGAATCAGCCTCCCCGTCAATGCTCTTCATGTTTCTATTCAGCAGCAGCTCCATCTACCATCACTGCAGCCCCTAAATCCAGACCTACTTAAAGGAGGACTATCACGAAAAACCCAATAAAAAAAAAAACAACCCAATAAAAAAAAATATATAAATATGCTGGGGTCACATATACATCCTGCATCAAGAATTATCCAGCCAGATTTTATTTAATAGAAGGAGGCCGGGGGGACAGGTTCTCTCTTGCCTGATACTCTCAAACCTGTCACCCCTGAATTTTATTCCTACCATGAGAGAATAAACCACAAGCTTTTATTCAGTTCAGATGTATACGTTTTTGTCCCTCAATCACTGGAGTGATTTGGTGACAAATGGGCAGGAATGTGGAGGGTAAAAAATAAAAACTCTTTGCTTTAAAGCGGAACAAAACTCAGCTGAGCCGGCCCTGAAATCTAAAAGTTTCCAGGGCTGGCAGTAGGCTTGCTCACAGCAGCAGGGGGTGGGGGAGGAGCCCACCACTGGACCGACGGGGAAGCCAATAGAAGCAAGTTTCAGAGTCTCCAAGGAATTAGGATTTGTCCTGAATTGAATTTTCAAAGCAATTTGAAAATCCTGAATTGAATTTCAAAGAAATTCAAAGCAAATTCAATCAAATCTGTTTGCTCATCTCTATACATAATGTCTGTATGTCTATCTTTTAATGTGTTTTTCTGTTTGTACATATTGTATTGTATACACGGTACCTTTAGTATTGTAGAATCAGATAACCTAGGAAGGGATGGGTATGGAATGGGTATAGGCTGGTGTTCCCTGGCTATGGGGGTACAGTGGAGCCAGACACAGGGGGCAGCTGGAGAGGCAGAGTAGTAGTAATAGTAGCCCACCCAGCCCCCAAAGCATCTTGTTTGCAGTTTTACCCTATCCCTGCAATAAAGGTTACACTGAACCAAAAGCCTGGCACAGTTGGAAAAGAAAATCCCTCAAAATTCACTTGCCGCATCTGCATGCATAAAACTGAATCATTGTCAGCATTTACATTTACCTATTCAAAGCTGAAACGTCACCTCATGATTTTTATTCTGGTAGTGGCCATTTTGAAACTTCCTTTCCCAGCTTCTCAGCCATGCTACTGTCTGGATTCAACTGACATAACTGACAATGCACAGTAACAGGAAACCCAAATGCACTTCCTGTTTGCAGGCAGCCTGCAGCTCCACGAGCTGCCATTTTTTAAAAATTTACCATAGCAGGAGTTAGAAAAAGGTCAATTAATGTTTATGTGCAGCAATCTGAATTGCCCTGGGGAAGGATGAATATGTTCACTTTTGTTGTAAAAGTTTGTTGTAAGGATGTTGGTTTGGTTTAAAGAAGGACCCCAGTCCTATGTTACTTATTTTCTGAGAGAGAGTTTATGTAACTGTCAACGGGGAGGCCGATTCATTAATAGTGACATGTAGCGACAGTTGAGCGACTGTAGCGGTATTTTCACAGCGCCCGCTAGTAGTCGCTGTGCTTGGCCGTTGTTCGGTAGTTGATAGCGACTCAGTCGGTGTGCAGTAATGTTGAATACAAGGTGACGAGTCGCTATTTGACAGGTTCCGCGATGTATGGGTGCGCATGATAGCGACTGGTCAGAGCGACTGGTCAGAGCGACCGGCTCCCACCACATTCATCAAAAAATCACGCTCAAAAAATTCTCGCTCTGTGAAATGCATGTTTAAACCCCAGAGCGCTGGAGGCGATGGGTTAAAAGTAGTTTTTTAACCCCCAAACCACCATATTTTTGGAAACCAAAAAAAAAAAAAAATTTGTAAGAATTTAGTAATATGAATACAATAATATCAGACCTGTAATATCAATTCTGCACACATTTTTTTTTTTTTACCTTAAAAAAATGATTTAACACGGCAGAAGTAGTCACAGAATTTTTCACATTTAAAAAAAAAAAAAAAAAAAAAACATTAATAACAATTAATTATGAATATTTAAAGATTGTTCCATTGAAATGCATTGGAGAGCGCCAGGTAGCGAGAGGTCCTACCTGTCGCTGTTCAAGGTCGGACGCTGGCGCTGTGGGCTGAGGCTGGAATAATGATGAATGAGTGGCTATCTGGCGCTATCTCAGTCGCTAAGCAGGATTGGCTTGATAAATGTGTGATTGTGGTGGGGAGCCGGCGTTCTCGTGGTGGGGCCCGTCATTACCGGCTGCTCACCAGTCGCAACCTGTCGCTATTCCTTCATAAATAAGGGCCTTATAATCCCCAGTCATGTTTAAAGTGGTCCCATATGCATTTTTGAAATAATCGGGGTGGGGCTGCAGATTGCTTGTATAAAACCCCGCAACCCACTCAATCCTTAACTGGAACGCATCCCCAGATGAAATGTAGCCCCATGTGTTACTGGTGGCAGGCAATGAAGGGGCTGCTTTTTGCCCAGGGCATTGAGTTTCTGGTAAGGTGTGCAGTGGTTGCGAGGATCTAGGTGTGCGGGGGGGGGGGGGGGGTCCAGAAATCTGGATGTTCCCCCTCCAAGACTGTATTATGTAGAAATGGATGTAGGACCACTTTAAAGGTGACAGAACTCATCCATTTTAAAAATCTAGCCCCACAGGGAGCACACATGGATGCTGGGGCTCGGAACCCTGGGACAGCTGCGTTTGGTTATGTGGACTGAGCGCAATTAGTGGTGGAAGGTCACAGGTGAGTAAAGTTTTTTTTTTATTAACCCTTTAGGAGCTACCGGTATCTCCTTCTCTGTAAATGAATAATATAGTCTTACTGGGTATCTGCGGCTCTTTACTGACTTGCTGCCAAATGCATGCGGCAACATGCATGGGCTCATTATTGCTCAGAGATAAGCCCGCTCGCAGCCTGAATGTCACAAGTGATGCTAGAATCAATTGTATGGCTTGTAAATGCTGGCCTTGGATGCTGGCAACAATAACGGAGGAGAGTAATATCTGTTAAATGTTTAATCACTGTGTAAATATTTTGTGAGATAGCACCAGATGCCTTCCTATTAAACCGCTAGTGCCGAAGCCGTCTGTCAGCTTCATGCGGGGTTGTACATTTATATTTGAGGCAACTGATAAGAATGGCCGTGCAGAAAAAGCCAATACACACTATAAATACATTGTAGAGTGTCATCCGGAAATTTATACTGCTTCAGCCGAGAGCCTGTAAATTCCAGTTAGAAGTCAAAAGGGAATAAAGGTGACATAGGCTAAGAGTCAAGGATACCTAGATCTAAAGGGCGATAACTTTATATGCAAGAGGCTGCGCTTGTATTGTGCAGAAAATCAATGACCTTCATGTATTCAACTGATAGAAAGGAAAAATAAGCCGCACGCTGCAGTCAGAAACGCATTTGCTTTTGGCTTCCATTTAGCTTTAGAAAAAAAAATAAGCACATAGAATCACGCCCATTACTACCGAATGGACAGATAAATCTAAAATGCTGGGCGTCCATGCCTCTCGTGTCAGTGATAATTCTGTAATTCTGTCTTTTGGTGTTTGTAAAAAGCATCATGCCGAGCTGTAATCACGAATTGAAAATGCCAATATTAGTAAAGGATCACTGACAGAAACCTGTAATAGAAGATGTTTCTGTCTGCAAAATGGGCTATTGCAACATCCCTAGTGACTCATTCTGGGGAAGGCCGGCGCTAACGCCCCCCCTCCTCCACCTCAAGCATCATTTGTCACACAGATTTATGCACCTCAAATTATGAAAACTAATGTATGCAGTATGTGATAGGTATCTGCCCCCACCCAATATGTCCCACTGGCTAATGGTATTATTATGCTGCCTTATTATACCGAATAAATGAGGAAAATCTGTATGTAATCCCCACCCAGCTCCCTTAGAGCTCTTTGCTAGTGACATTGAGCTGTCAGTAGTCTCAAGAATACCAGGATCAGTCCTAAATTATGATATCAAGGAGGCTGCTATTAAAGGGCATCTGTAGTCAGGGCTGTATATGATGTTTAGCTGTACTAGGCACTTTTAGTGTTTTCACTCCCTTCTGTATGAAAATTAAATCATACATCCCTGGCTTGTACCCCGGAGACTTCCTTGCAGTACCTTACATAAATATGCAGCATCAGTGCACCCACCCACCTTAGAAATAGTGGGAGGGGTGCAAGGGTTTAATGCAGATTTGGGGGTCATGCTAAATATTTGGTGAAGCCAGTGTAATTTCCGGTTTGCATTGCATTGTGGATTACAACCTGCTTCCCGGTGAGCTTTTTAGCGATAATACCCAAAAAAAGTAAAAAAAAAATGTTTTTTCTATCCCCCCCCCCCCCCCACAGATTTAGCTGTACCTGTGATCTTTTGTGAATGGCCGGCGCGCTCACTGTTAGAGGGACGCGTGAGAGGCGGCCTCCAGCGGCCTCAGCTTGTCCGTTGCTTGTCCGTCGGCGGTGAGGTGAGTTTTTTTTGGGGCTTTCTGGGGGGTTTCACACAGCGGGGCACCCCCGATCGGGGTGCCCCGCGGAAGTGGACCAACACCCAGTATAGTGAAAATTGTGGGTGTTGGTCCCCTTTAAGGACAGGGCTCTCTCTTCTGTTGTATATTCATAACAATCACTACAAAGAAAAATGGCACTAAATAAATAAACAAAAAGAATTATTATACATTGGGGCCAAAAATTAACCTGGGATTCTACTGGTCCCATCCAGTCCAGGACCAGCACCTGAGCTGCTGAGCTACATCCCTAATGTATTTCCCATGAATGTATACACCACCCAAGGCTATATAATTGTACAGGCAGATTATGGCCATGGTGAATATGGTTACACCTAAAGCAATGGTACTGAAGTGCTGTATGAGTGGATAATGTAGCAGAGGTGGTTATGTCCCCCTAATGGCCAGGATGCTGAAGCTATACCATTGTAGGGGCAGAACATGGGCTGGGGTGTTTTCGCTAGGGATACATCAGGTTTTGAAAAAACTAGGGAGTAGAGGGGTAAAAATCAAAAATACCTGGTGAGGAGGTCTGTGTGCTTGAGGCTACACCTGGTCCCGCCGTCCAAAGTAGTGCAGCCCACCAAGAATTCTCCAGTCTCCCCTACTTTGCAGGATGTATTCAATAGGCTTCCATCCTCACCACAACTAAAAAACATTTTGGCCCAGGCTTACTGTGAAGGCCCAGGTTTGCCTGGGCATACTAGTGCGCAGGCATATCTAGGGACCAGAAAAGGGGTACGTTGAGAGAGGAGGAAGAGGTATGTTTGTAAGTGTAGACTACAGGGGCAGACTGGGGCCATAAATTAGCCCAGGAATTTACAGGCCTTGACCAGCGCACCATAAGCATGTGTACTCCTTAGCCCTGCCCTGAGCATCTCAGCTGACAAATCATGGGCAATGCTTGCTATGTGATAACTAATGGTACTGATGGTTTAGTTTTGAAGATACTGTGGCAGAGGTGAGTATGGTTCCTACAGGCTATAGCATTGTGGGGGCATAACATAACGTGTCCTTGCTTGGAGTTTTACAATGGGGCCAGGTATGGTGAGAGGGGTTGGGGGGACTTGGGAAGCAAGGAGCAATAGGGATGTTAGAAGAATCAGTTTATATGTTCCTGGCGAGATGGGTTGCATGCTTGAGGGGACACCCAGCAAAAATGGCCCTAAAGCAGCATGGCTCTCAGGAATTCCCTCCGTGCTCTCTATAGCCAATCTGCCCCTCTGTTAAAATAAATATGATGCACATAGAAAGCTAATAGTAAGAGTTTTTAGAAGATAACCTGAAGCATGAGAATTTTAAAGCAAATGTGAGAGACTTAGGAGAAAAGTTTGGGAAGGGAGATATTTTCCTTATCAGCAATTAAAAAATTGATAAATTGAAACCATTTAATGGCATGGACAAGGCAGAACCCCCGTGACTGATGGTGGAGGGGGTGCACATCCAATACAGAAGTGCCGGGAACTAGAGTTTAGGCCTGGGTATCATGGGATGCAATCCAGCGATCAAGTGGCTGTTTGCCAGAGTAGGATTGGCCATCTGCTGCATAAAGAAGTGAGTACCCTTTTGTTTCTTTGGGTGGTTAATATCTCTAACTGGGGCCGCAGAAGAAGCTTTTCTGTGCAACCTCCCTGTGCCTGCTAGCCAAATGACTATGACAGCATTGGATTCAGGACAGATTAAGTATTATTTTTAACCCTCCCATCTTTGTCCACTGAGGGTGCCAGGGCAGGGTTCATTTAGACACAGTTGAAGGAAAAACTCCTCAAAACTCACTTGCCCCACCTGCATGCATGATACTGAATCATTGTCAGCACTTACATATCCTCCAGCATCCACTCATAGCTGCAACGTCACCACCAGGGCATTCTCACTCCCTGGGACATCCTGAATTGGGATGCTCCCTGTGTGAAATCCCCTAGGCCACCAAATACACTTACCTTTTCCTGGTGCCCTTGCTGCATCTCGGTGCCACAGCCAAATCCACAGCATACCTCTATCTGTGGTGTATACCTGTCCCAGGCCTTTCTGAATAGCTGGTGTGGCCACTGCCATAGCTAGAGGTGAGCACATATATACTCGGCTCCATCTGGCTGTATAAGCCATCAGTGGATAGTGAGCTGAATGGAGCTGAGCAAAACCAAGCCTGCTGATTGGCTGAACGCCTGCACCGTGGGAATGACAAACAGGTGAGTTTCATCGGCAATCCATGGGGATACACACAATGGGGCATCCCAAATTGGATGGCCCTACCTGAGAGGACCACCCAGGAGAATGAAATTCCAGGGTGTTGATCATATTTCAGACATTAAGCTCAACCTTTAGCAGCTATAAAAGGCTGAACTGCTTTAATTTAGCTCAAAATTAATTAAACTAGACACCGAAAGAGGCTCTTCAATTAGAAATATGATACTCTCATTAAATTCATAGGACATTTTCTTGTCATCTGTATGGTAGAATAGATTTTTTTAGCATTTCTTTATATTTTCCAATAACGTTCTTAATAGAAAATAAAACCTTCTGTGGTGAACTAAGCAATCATTTCAACTGATTTTCTATGGTGTTAGCAGTTGAATAAGAAGGTAATGGGCGGCTAAAATATTGAATGTGTGTAGGAAAAAACAGATCCCCACTTGATGCGTTGCTGGGTTGTGCGGAGATGAGTAATTGCAGCTCCCATTATTCATTCCTATTGCTACATGACTTCTTTATGACATCTCACGAATCCACTCACTTACATTTACACTGTCCAATGATAATTTAAATAATGTAAATGCCTTGCATTCATTTTTAATGCTTTGTTTTGTTTCAGCCAAACCTTCCTTCTTTCTATTTTATTGTGGTGCTGTTAAAGCTTTTTATACAGGGGCGTCTTGTTTAATTCATATTTATACAAAACACACAATGGAAATTCAATAATAAAGGAGCAATCTGGAGTCTGTCAGGCTTTCATATACAGCACTTGGGATATATATGCGATTAGTATATAGGGGATACATATTTACCCTTGTGAGTTATAGGGCAAAATACTTTTTTTTACATAAATTGATGAATAACTTGTTATTATTAACTGGATGCCTTGCATACATATGTATCAAGAACAACAGAAAATCAATAGGCTCGCCTCTGAAGCTTTCGAAAGATAAACTGCTGCTTTGATTCATGAGAGAATACATCCCTTTGTTCTGTGCGTGTTGCTCTGAACTGTGCGGTCACCATAGTTTCTGGTCCTAGGAGGGGGCACGTAAATGAAATCCAGCCTTGACCATAGGTTGCAGCATATTGCTGTTGTCAGTTAATATACATTGGCTATCGAAATGCTGGACCAGCTTTGTAATATGTGTTCCAGGTGAGAGCGAGAAGCCAAGCCGAGATTTCAAAACAGATTATACGAATGAGAGATGGGAGGTGTAAACACCAGATGGCAAAATATTGCAGGAATCCGCATGAGGGCATGAAATAATGTTCTCACTGTGCCTTGTCAGGGGAAGGATTTTGACTAATAATATACTTGTAGAAACAACAAGTTTTATTAAGAGCAAATGTATGAAAGGGAAGGTGTCAGGTTATATTCGGAAAAAGATATAGCACCTTCAATGAAATGGATGTCGAGTGCTTTCAGGCTCCAGTATTTTTCCTTATACTTACTTTGTCAAATCTGTTGAAGCTTGGCTGCGGCGGTTCAGCATGTGAAGCGAAGCTGCAACTTGGAAAAGGACACAAATCCATCAAGTTTAACCTTTGTTAAATCCCTTCCATATTGATCACGATGGAGGCAGACATATTTGTATTCACTTCTTAGCTGTTTACAGAAAACGGTGCTCTACTAAAGTGTTTTCTCCACTGGTATAAAGTAGATAAAAAGCTCTGCGGTAAAGATAGAGAACTGGATGAAACCCTCCCTGCCGACTATGAGGCTGCGGTATGCCTAGCACTGCGTCAAATACAATGATATGAAAAATCTATTTAAAGGAACAATAATAATGTGTTCATAGAAGAAGGTAGTTTATGGGATGCCGCCTATCTTCTTAAATGGATGCCACAACATTGGATGCAAATGATGTAGTAAGGGTTCTGCTTTAAAGTGGAAGTCCAGTGTCCCCCACTCGCTGTGGAGAGGGATTTTGGTAGAAAACGTAATCATTCGGATCTTACCAGTGCTGACCACCCGCTACTCTGCACGGAGCAGTGCTTCCGCATTTTTTTTTCTTTTCACTGCACGGAGCAGTGCTTCTGCATTTTGAACTTATTCAACCAATTAGTGTGAAGCAGTTCCGCTGTCAGGTCCACGACATGCTGTCTTCCAAAAGTTGCCTCTGATTGGCAGATAAATGAGCAATCAGCACTGGAAAAGTACTTTTCAATACCCAAATCTATCAGCACCAGACCAGGCACACATTTACCATGTGTGCTACATATGTGTAGTTTATCTAAGAAACATTAACACCAGGTAGTGTCACATAGTGGCAGTTGTTCGACATTTTACAGGCAAAGTGTCTAGCGCCTGTAAAAGCATCAGGTAGCTTCTGAGTCTGAGGGACAGCCAGGACCTCTGAAGTGCAGAACCAGTTGATGGAGATGGACTGGGGAATAGGCTGACCCCAGGTCATGATCACCAGGGTTTCCAGGACACAGGTGTGCTGATGTTAAACAGCAGAAACAGATAGATGTTCTTGCCCATCGAAGGAGGATGGCTCATGGCTGTATTCCTGGATAAACACGGCTGGACTGCAGAGAAGGATCAGAAGATCAAGACGAAGGATTGCGGAAACAACAACCTCAGCTGGAACAGAGAAGGATGCAAGGTAGGGGAGACAAGGTCTCTAGACAGACACAGCTAGATCACAGGAGCACATGGAACATACACGCTGTTCGGGCACAGGCCCCAAGCCTATGTGGGGCAAACAGGAAATAAAGTGGGCCACTGTGTTCAGCACATCCCCAGCATCCCTTTAGATGGGCAACTTCTATGCTTAGAAGGAGGAATTATTGCACATGTCTCCAGGACAGCCGGCATTGCAGAAGAGCAAGAGCAGCATTCCTGATATTGGATTTGTTTAGCCTAAACTCAGTTACTGACCAAGTTAATGTCCTGTTAGACCTTATTATCCCTGCACCAGGACCCAATTCATTAAAAGTAATAATTACTCATTAAATATTAAAACCACTGTACAGTTATAAAGCAATGACATCCACAACCTAGGAAACTTCATACCAAGCTGATCCAAAAATGAGTTTCTCGCTAAAAAAAACATATACCACGACGAGCACCAATCATAATTTGTAAATAGACTTTATTAATATTGATCCCTCTACCAGTTGGCATTTTAAGGTGATGAGGGTACATCTATCTTTTTGGAATGTATTCCATGAGAGGTTGTGTTTGGTATTTACCCTGCATTCCATCGGATGGGCTTTATTGCTCACTTTATCAGCATTTTTATTAATTAAGTACATTTAGTTATGTGCACATTGGCAGGGGGGGGGGGGGTATGCTAAATTTGTATTTATAGATGTATTTCTATTTCTATATTGGGTGGGATATTTACACTGACACTTACACTATATGCTATAAAAATGTATTTATATAGATATATAATTTTTGGTTTTGTATATTCAATAATGGTATTGACCTAATTTGCACTCCTTTGCTCCTTTGCTATTTGTGCATGTCTTTGGCAGGAGATAGGGACATTTTATCCTTAAATTTGGATTTTTTTTTAGTTTGTATAGAATTTGTTAATAAAGTTAGCCTTTATTCATTTAATTGTGGGTTGTATGTGCTATATGATAACTACAGTGTGATAGTTATTGAAGGTCTTCAGGTCATTGTAATAATATATTGAAAAACACATAGGGCCTAATTTATCATGTGCGCCTGGTCCCGGGTTTTCTATAGCGCCAGCTCCACAGCATCAGCATTTTAGCATTCTCTGGCGCTGTGCTATGGTCTGCATTGGCGTTAAGAGATGCTACACAGGACTCTACCGGTTTCACGTTCATTGTTGCACTAGGTAGTGGCCAACCTATATCAGTGTCTGTTGTCCCAGCTGCTGATTAGTCCAGCACCTGGTGAGTGCCTCCTAGTTCCGGCGCGCCCCAGCATATTTATAAATTTTTTGGCCTTAAAATCTTTGCCGCTGTATTTTACAGGTGCTGCTTAGCGTTCCGTCATTACAGTTACAATAAATCCCTGCTTGGAACAAATTTTACATTTCATTTTTGGAGAGTTTTTCTTATTGTGATTCAAATTACACATTGTTAAGCCAAAGAAGCCATTAAAAATATTTTTTAAATATTAAAAAAAAAATCATTTTGGATGATCTAGTCTAAAATGCAAAGTCCAAATGCAAGTTCATAAATAAAAAAATGCATGGAAAATTAATTATAGCAATAAACGCTATAAGCCAGTTCGGCCCATTGTGCTTTATAGGAATTTCTGCTACAGCACCAGGTTTCATCTGGTGCTGCTAGAACCAGAGCACTCAGTGCATCATCCTTTTTAGGCGTGCCTATTAAATAAGACGCTAGCTGGCGGCACACTGGTGTTTGCGTTTTTTTAGCTTGTTAAATCTGACGTGTAGCGTTCTATGTATCAAGAGCACCGGGTGTTTTATGAATGCCAGTGATGTATGCCCAGCAGCGACACATCACATAAGGCTCTCAGTGTCCATCTTACAAACACTTCAATGGTCCATTCTAGTTAGGTTATTTTTGGTGACTTTTGATCAGCATTTTTTAATTTTTTGTGCCCATTCAGCTGACTTGCGATCCCTGGCCTGCTCAGAATGCTTTTTTTTCTTCATTTATTGTGCTTGGGTTATTCACAGCAAACTTGTCTTTTCGTGCCTGCCAATCATGTGTCATGTCATTTGTGTCCCCAATGTCATTCCATGTGTTTTTGCTTTGTCACTGTGCTGCCATCCTTTTAAAACGCCTTTTTGGGCATTGCACCTTGCCCTGTATGAGAGTTTTAGAGCGCCAGTGCTGGTGCTGTGGTTTTACATTTTAAATATGGCAAGCAGAGGAGCACCACTAGTGCTACCTGTCACTATCTCCATTGAAAAACACTCAAGCAAAGGTACAGCGACACATAGCCTTCAGCGATGAACACTACCAGCGCTGTCTGCCTGTCTGCCTGATGCTGCGAGGCGCTAGTAATAAATTGGGCTCCACGACATCACACGGCTGAATCACACGAGAAGTGTAAAATGGGCACAAGCTATCCCATGGATTGTCTCCCTGCAATTTTAGCTAAATCAAGACCTAAAGTATATGTTTATTGTATACACCTAAATCTAAATGCTATAATCAAATAGTCAAACAATTGTAAGGTTTATGCAGTTTATAATCTAAATAATATTGGTATACATTGTTAAATCCATGCATAGATAACAGATTAGAAGCTATCTCCCTATTGCGTAGTATCAGATCTGATTGAACTCACTGTATTCCCCACCTGCTGAGAACAATGGGACCTATTTTCAGTGATATATATGTGAGAATTGCCTGATGCAGACTGGTGCACACTGCGTTATTGATCATTTTTTTTTTCTCTGTAGAATAGAGAATTGATCCTAGCGACATAGGATCTTTAAGCTCCTATTATTAGCTATTTGGCTGCACGCAGATAGCCTAAATATTGAAAGTGCTGCTTCACGCATTGCTTACTTTTTTCTTTGCTACCTATGTCATCATTACAGTTTGATTTGTATTCTCCCGCGGTTTCCATCAAAGTAAACTGCATCATTTATGTGCCTGTGACCTAGATGCCCTGAAACAAATATTCCAGGACAGTCTCTTTATACCCCTCTCAAAGCCATATGTTTAAATGTCACAAAGAGATTTGCTTCTTTTTTCAATTCTTTTTCTTGGCATATAAAAAGTTTCAAAACCTGCCATTATCGTGAGGATATTAAAAGATTTTTTCACTTTATATTTTATATCTGATGCACAATCTGGAGAATGCTGAGTTAAAATTATGGAGCCTTTGTAAAGGATGAGTTTCCACAGAGTTTATTGATCCGCCCCTTTTCTAAGGCAGACGGCAGTATAGATTTGTAATGAGCAGAGTTTAACTTCTTCATTTCCAGTGATTTCACTGGGGAACAAAGTACACTTCAGTTCCTTAGATAGAATGGACCAAAATGTATGTAAATAAGTTTGATTTCCCCAAATCAGAATGCCTCACAGTGTGAAAGCCCTGGTTTCCTCTTTTACTCTTCAATCCCACAGTTGTCCAGCCACCCCCTGAGCGCTTCCATCTTCAGGAGAGGGCCCGACATGCCCCCCCCCCCACTTTTGCCATCACTGTCATTGTTGCCATTACACAGGTTTGTAGCCTTGCAGCCTAGCCTTGAAGCTGGCCCCTGCACCCCAATCTATAAGCTCCTATAGCTGGTCCCAGGCTGATTATGCTGGGAAGGGGGGACCCCACACCACTTTTGGGGGGATTTTTAAGAGTTTTTAATCCTTAAAAATCCCCCCAAAAATGCCCGGGCGGGGAGTGGGGCCCAGTGTGATCGATGTGATCGGTGTGGAACAAGGATGGATCGATGGGAGGTAAGTATTAAAAAAATAATAAAATATTTTATTCTAATGTCTGGGTGTATTTTTTTTTACATTTAACCCTTACTGAACGGGTAAGGAATACATAAGAGTCCTATACCAGTTCAAGGCTTGGGGCTGGCAAGTCACCTGCGGTCACAGCCCCCCATGATCTGCCTCCCCAAAACCCAGGGAGGAGACAGAAAAGCCCAGGCCATTTAGGCTGCGGGCTTGTAGCCTGCAGGACATAAGGGACACTGAAGCTGGCCTCTGCACCCTGTTCTGCAAGCCCTGCATAGCTGGTCCATGGGCTGGTTATGCTGGGTAGGGGAGACCCCACATCATTTTGTATTTCATTTTAAAATTCCCCCCAGAAAAATGGGAAAGGGAACCCCACACATTTTTTTTAAATGTAACCCTTTAGAGTGTGGATAGTAGTTGTATTTTATTTGTAAATGTTATAAAGTGCCCTTTTCAGTTTGGGAGTCTCCTAGGCAGGAACAGGGGGCCACCGATACATATGTGGTATCATTGTAATTGAGAGAAATGGAGCTTTCATATGCAATATGGTTTTCTTTAACAAAATTAATGTGTTTTAAATAAATGAGACAATTTAAAATATATATATATATTTTTTTAGTTTTTTTTTACCCAAAAATATTAAAAAAACTCAGCCTCAGAAAAAGAATTGCCTGGATATTCCTGCAACAATCACAGTTAAACATAGTGGAAAATGTCAACAGAGGGTGACAAAATCTCAAGTAGGCTGGCGGTTAAAAGAGTTAAATGTGCCTATGAATGTTGGGTATTGTTCTGCTCGGGGGGCCTTTCAGATTTAGCTTGTTTCTTCTTGTTTGCATATTGAAATTTTAGGGAAATTTGTTTTTTATTCTGCTATTTATAATATGTTTTATGGAAACCATGTGCAACCAAAGAATTATTCTAGGAATTACTCACAGAAAGATGAGCCCACTACAACAAGCTGGATACAAGTAGAAACTTTGGGGTGTATGGCAACTCTTCCCTTGACAGTACCTATGCATGTTGGGTATTGTCCTGTTCAGGAGACCTTGTTTTTTCAGACATAACTTGTTTTTTTTGTTGTTTTAATTAGGAAAATGTGGCTTTGATTTTTTATTCTTTTTTTATGGAAACCCTGTGCAACCAAATAATTAATTGAGGAATTACTTCCAGAAAACTGTGCCCACATCAACAAGCCTGGTACACCTAGCTTGAGGTGTGTACTTCCAGAGAATATATAGTATGGGGGGGTATTTCAAATGTAAATGGTTGTTTATCTTGAAAAACTGCAAGTTGAGCATAGCATTTCTCTAAATATTTTTTTTGCACATATTTCACCCCAAAATATTGAGAATACACAGAAAAAAACAACATATAATTTTCCTGAGAAATTCCTTTAAAAATCACAGCTGAACATGTGTAGCGCAAAATAGTGAAAAATGGTCTGGCAAAAAGAGGGTGAAAAAAACCTTTTGGATAGGCTGGCACTTAAAGGGTTAAAACCAAATGACATCATATATTTAGGACATGTCTAATACTAAACCATCCTTTGTTTTGGAAGGCTATTTAAAGACAATGCTAAAAACACATTCTCCTGGATTTTGGCTTGGGATTGTGAGCTGCAGTGGCGTAACTAAATGTGACGGGGCCCTGGTGCGAACATTAAATGTACAGTACATTTGGATGCATCTAGACAACTAAAAACTGAAATGGCAGTAACAAATGCTGCTTCCTTTCTCTATATGATGCCAAGTGAGCACAAATACAATAAATAAGGTAAAGGAGCAACAATGATGGGGACCCCTGACCTCCTGGGCCGGGTGCAGTCCCACCCACTACAAATTATGCCCCTGGTGAGCTGCCTGTAAAAACTCATTTTTTTCTGTAAAAACTTTACAGCTCTCATGTACGTGACATCATGGTTGTTTCTAGGGGAACATGAGCAGGGTGATCACCCTTGGTCTCATCCACCCAGTTTTCTGCATTTAAGTCCATGTTAATAGTGCCGGGCCTAAGTGTTAGGGGGCTTATGAGGATGGGAAACTGTTTGTTGTTAAGATAGAGGCACATACATGGAATGATAGCACTATAGAATGTGTGAGGAGGGGGCTGAATTGTTTTCCAGTGCGCATTGCTGTTTTGCTTAGAAACTGGCCTGTGTGACATATCTAGCTTTACTTTCCTTACCTGCCCTGTTTTTCCTTTTCCATCAGTCTTTTTCCTTCATAGTATATGCTTCCCCTCCCTTTTTTTCTTTACTCTTTGTTGCTGTCCTTTTTTAGCCAGTATGTGTTGATGTGACTCATCAGAGGTCCTGTTCGCTCATGTAGGTGGTGGTCCTGACATATCAAACTCTTGCCTGAGGGACACAACATGCAACTGTTTTGAAAGCTGTTCCTTTTTTTATATTCTTTATTTTAGGTGTTTTTATTCCAATATAAAGTAAAAAGTACAATAGAAAAACCAGAAGAGTCATCCAATACGGTCACATATATCTGTTGAAATATACAATACATTGTAATCTATAAACATTGAGCTTATGTGCCATCACCATGTTTCCTGTTTTCTATTTTTGTGATAATTTCTATATTTTCTGCAAGTACAAGAATAGAAAAGAAAAAAGGAATAATAATTGTTATATTAGAAATGGAGTGCATTAGTCAATCTTCTCACCCCATGAGATGAAACAACCAATTTCTCCCCTAACTGTCGGGGTGGATTAGATGTTTATGGTTATTACGGAACAGCATGCGTTTATATTGGCGACAATATGCTGTCTATGCTTTGTCCACGGTACATGGGACCTACATTAACCAGGTGGCTGTCGTTAGTTGTAGAATCGCAATTGATGCGGTTGCAATTTTCACACTATACAAGATTTTAGAGGTTCAGTGTTTTAATATACAATAAGATCAGAGCTCTTATGTTATTATCCAAGTAATACATGCAATTTGTGTTTGTCAGCCTTTATTATGTTGTTACTGTGGCATTCTTGGTTGCTTGGAATAATTTGTCCCTTTCTTTGTGTTGTGTTTTTCTCTTGTAACAATGATTTACATCTGAAAAGAGATTATACTTTATTGAGAACATACATCAAAAACAGTCTTGAGAAAGATCAAGGTGATGTCCCAAGGTCAAAGTGCTATAGACGACGCTACATCTAACAATTGGACAGCGCTCCAGTGAACGATAGGTAGCACCAGTTAAATGTGTCTGGCACTCGGCACTGAAGCCCATAACTAAAGAAAAAACTGCACACAACCAGCGTCAGCGCTCTAAAACTGGGCACTCTAGCGTCGAGCGGCAGACGCTATGTGCAAAAAGTCTGTTTCTCAACACATATACACCAGCACCAGAGGGAAAACATATTGAAATAACATTATTGTAACACTAGGACAATGACACTGCAATGGCAAACCTGCACATACAATTCTGCATAAAAAAAACAATAAAAGTGTTTGCTGGACAGGCGAAGCCACACAATCATTTGAACCACAAATTTAGAACATTACTTTGGGAAAACGCTATTTATACACAACCAAATAAAACATTATTGAATTGTACGGGAGAGCGCTACTGAGCAACAGGTGCTACATGGCGCTGCTGAACACACAGCGCCGGTGCTTTACACTGGGCCACTGCTAGTAATACATTCGCTGCTACATGCCGCTATTAGAGGTGCTCACCAGTTTGACTTTCATATATATGGTTTTCACATACTGCGCCAGGCGTTTACCTGATGCTACATGGCACTACGTGGTGTTAGTGTTTCTTAAATAACCCCCTGGGTTTATTCTAGAATTAGGCAAAATTATTTGGTTTGCGTCTCTCCCTGTTATAACACAACTAATCAGCAAAAAGGTCTCTATACATGAATTGGAAGAGCTGCCTACAGAGTCCACTGAACTGTGGAGCCCAATTTATTACTAGTGCCTCATAGCCTAGAGGTGCTATTAGCGCCTCAGCCACAACTCTGGCCACAGACACATGGAATGGCATTGGAGATATAAAAATGACATGACACATGATTGGCAGGCATGAAAACCCAGCTCAAAATCTACAGACAGCTCGACCACAAAGAGACTCGAACCCTCAATCTTCTGATCCGAAGTCAGATGCCTTATCCATTGGGCCACACGGTCCTCAAACAACAGACAGCTCGACCACGAAGAGACTCGAACCCTCAATCTTCTGATCCGAAGTCAGATGCCTTATCCATTGGGCCACACGGTCCTCAAACAACAGACAGCTCGACCACGAAGAGACTCGAACCCTCAATCTTCTGATCTGAAGTCAGGTGCCTTATCCATTGGGCCACGCGGTCCTCAAACAACAGACAGCTCGACCATGAAGAGACTCGAACCCTCAATCTTCTGATCCGAAGTCAGACGCCTTATCCTTTAGGCCACGCGGTCCTCAAAACACAGCTCATAATCTAAGTACAATAAATGAAGAAAAAAACAGGGATCCCGCACCAGCTGAATGGGCAAAAAAAAAAAAAAACGCTAACCAGAAGTCACTAAAAATAACATAACTGGAATGGTTAATTGAAGTCTATGGGAGAATGACACTGAGCTCCTGATGTGATGTGGCAATTTAGGGAACACAGCGCCCAAGCTAACCAAACACCAGGCGCTCTTGATACATTAAACGCTACATGGCATTAGGAGAGGTGCTAAACATTTTTTTTCGTCAAATATATGACTTGCTGGTGGAGCTGAAGAAAAACACCTGCCGCTACGTGGTGCTAGCGTTTCTAAAATAAGGCTCCTAATTGAGGTACATATGTATTTAGTTTACTAAATGATTTGCTGTGTGTTCTCATATACTATATTAATTCATATCTCCATAACCAATTGCAGCTATCATGTGAATACTTCTACTCTGAGAAAAAGCACTATAACTTTTGGTCTCTTTTACCTCACTATATGCTATATCATATATTATAATATTAATGGCTAGAAGGTGATGGGTTTAGGGAGCGATATATGTGTGGTATAGGTATAACTCCTTGGCAAGGTCCTTGGCTGCTAAGCAAAGATTGAGATGATGTACGTTTCTTGAGGAATTTCCACTTCTTTATTAACAGTTTGCGGGTTCACAATCAGGTTTACTTCAGTTCAGCTTTAACAGTTGACACACAACACCATATTCTCATCATCATTAGCCGCCTTGGTCCCCTTCTGTTGACGCAGCATACTCCAGTGCCCCTGCAGGTACTGTAGTCTCATATTAGCTCCTCTGCAGCCTTTTTAGCATGGGTGCTCACTTAAAATGGCCCACCCTGTCCGCTGTGGGATACTCCCAGAAAGCTGTTATCCACTCACCTTTCTCTGGTCCAACTGCATATGCATGGGCTCTGGTCCAATCAGAGACGTTAAAAGAGATATTCCTGTGCTGCCCTGTGCCCAAACTCTATTCACCAGAGCTTCCTTGTCTGGCTTGCACACCCCACCATCAGTCACAGGAGTGTGGTTACACCCTCTCCAAATATTACAATTTAGGGGGCCTCAAAACACCTACTTCATTGCAGAGAATAGAGAGGATATGGTAGCGCTCTTGTGACTGATGGTGGGCCGTGAGCCTGGCACAGCATCAATCCCAACCCCATATTCAGGTCCGGGTGGCATGTAGGATGCTCAGGCTGCAGAATGGTCTTGGATCCAGCAAGCAGGTAAGTTGCAGATCCCACCAGCTGCAGGGGACAAAAGGTGAGTGTCTAATCACTTTAAGGTCCACTTCCAGCTCTGTGCATCTCCTTAGATGATCCCGTTCTCTGTCAATGCTATGAGATTTCCCTCTAGCCTAAGTCTATTGCAGGCTCCCCTTTGCAGAATTTATTGTTAATGTCTAGGGGGAGATTCAGCACCGAGGTAAAAATAGAACTTAAATGTTTCACTTAAGGTGCACTGTTTACTCCTAAGTGAACCTTTTGCACCAGCCCTACTGTTTGGACTTTCCCTTTCTCCACCTTACATCTTTAAGTTGACCAAAACCCGTTCAGAATCTTCAGGACTTTATAAACAGGTGAGACAGCCCCCTCCCCTTGGGGGATGAGTTTCCATCTCTATCTTCTAACAATACCAGCTAAAATTTTAAAAACGAATATGTGGCATAGCTTTTCAGTGGAAGGTATTAGAAGTATGACCCTGGTACCCATGGACCCAGTTGCATGCTACTTGATATGTTTGATATGGCTCCTAACCCTATTCACCGCAACTCAGACCCTAAAGGTCCTTGGATTAAGCAAGAGATATCCTGGTATACCCTACAATCTTCAGAATATGAAGATGTAACCAGTTTATGATTAATGTGTACGGTGGCTTCATAATTTCATGTACAGTACTGGAGCCAGAATGTCTACAGGATTTCTCTGAAGCTCCCCATTCATTGTAGCTTCTTGTCAGGGGGTTTGTTGAAGTCCCCTTCAGCAAACCCCCTTTTGTTTACAGACATGAGCAGGTTAGAGAGGTGCTATGATATTTTCCTGACACCAACAATGCCCTTTAAGTCTGCTTTTCCCCTGGCCTCTGAGACATCTCAGTTTGGGATTCTGCCCCCCTCCAAAATGTAAAGATGAATTTAACAATTTAGGGCTGCATTAAGAACAGGCCTAGAGGCATTGCAGCATGGGGGATTGTGTGATTCCTCAATGTATTTGCTTGTGAGCTTTTTTCATTTGCATGCTACATGAACAGCGATGTGCCCATTGCTGGAATTGAAACACATTTTAATGAAAGATTTGCTTTTGCCAAGCAGGGGTATATATAACACGTTTCATGCTGTAATCATTTAGTGCAGTGAATCAGGTACATTGGATAATTAATTACATCGAAAGGCGGTAGCGAGAAAAAGGATGATAATTGTACAAAAGGTTAACAACCAGGGACGTCTGAAAATAATTGTTGAGTTTATTATGATGCTGGCCTGACAATGTGGGAGATGCTTGATGGTAGGAGAGACATAAGGGTAAAAATGCCAAATGTGCACAATAAATAAGGTATAAAAATACAAGCACTTTTGGAACCTTTACCTTATGTGACAGCGTTATTGTGTAGCATTCTGCTTAACATCTGAAAATAAATCTTTGCCTAGCATTTTTTTTTCGTTGGGGATAATAGAGCTGAGACAAGGATGCTATCTCTGGGATTGTCTAAATGCAAAGAATCAGGCTTCTACATTGTATGTATATTACCAGCCTTGAGTTATCTACAGTAAAAGCATGCTACAAGGGGGAAAGCTTGAAATGGCTTCCTACAGCTTCAAAAGTCCGGCCAGCAAGTGTGATCTCATGCTGACTTCCCACTGAACCATTCAACAGATCAGCAAGCAGGGAAATGTGCAGACATGGGGGGTCTGTCTGCTTATTTATTGCATTCCCAACACCCACAATACTTTCCAACACCCACCACAAACGTTTTGGGACTCTATGAATCTTAGTGGAGAGTTGAACATTCAGCCCAAAGTATAGCCAGAAAATTTCAGATCCGGTGACAAACATGTATTATGAACATTTTGGGAAGACATAGAATCCTTCTCTGTGTGGCCACTGGAGGTCACTGGATGTTAAGTTACTTTAAAGCGAATCTAAACTCTTCCTGGCAACTTTGTGTCAGAGGAAGCTTTAACCCACAGCCCCACTGTGGTGCCACATACTGGCTAGAATGGCCCAAGCCAGCCCAAACATCCCAGCTGAACCTCATGCCCCTTATGCACTTGTCATATGGTGAACTTGTGTCAGAACATCCTGCACCAGTTATCATGGGCCCCGTTGGTGCAGCATAAGGGTTGAGGGTCTTAGCTGTGGGGGGTTCAAATGGTGCCAGATACTTCAGGGGGGATAGCATTGGAATAGAGGGGCGTGTTCTGGTACAGACTCTGTAGCTGCTAGCCCAATCAACCCAATCAATGAATTGTCCCTGTGCTCCCACTGGCCAGTCCGCTCCAGCCATACATCTTCTATTGAAGGAGGTGCAGTCACATTTCTCTGTCCCCCATCTGATGGACCTCCTAAAGGAAAAATTGAGTATCCCTCTGATGCAGAGCTGACTAATGGAGTGAGGTGGTAGGTGTACCTTACATTTTAAATAAATAACCAACAGTGTGACCAGCAAAATACACTCCATACTATCAATTTCCTCCTCTGTGTTACCTCCCTGTGAACTACACATAATCAAATCATCCGGTCATCTTCCGCATAGCAAAACCAAAGGTCAACTCATCAGAGCAATGTACAGATTTCTATTAGTAAAATGTCCATTGCTTGTGTTCCTTGGCCCAAGAACTACTCTTTTCCTTTTTGTTCCTCAGCAGTAGCTTCTTTGCACAAAATCAACAAAAACCCTATTCTTGCAGTCTCCTCTGAACAGTTGATGTTGAGATGTGTCCGGTACTTGATCTATGTGATGCATTTATGTGAGTTTCTGGTAACTCGAATGAAAATACCATCTGCAGGATTTATGGTGCTGGGTACTTATCCCACATCTTCACCACTTTACTGATCGCCTCAAGTATATTATAAGAGAAGAAAATCCACGCATCTTTTGACAAGGCATTCCTTTTTAACCAAAGACCAATCTAAGTCATTACCCCAAAATGAGAGAACACCAAGAGTATGCAAAGCTGTCATAAAAGCAAAAGGGGACTACTTTGAAGATATAACACTTAGGGGTTTATTTAAGAAGCGCTAGTGCCACGTAGTGCCAGATGATTGCCAGGTGAATATCAGGTTCCAGTGCAAAAGGTGTAGTTATCAAGTCAAAAATACAGCGTGCCTCTGATAGTGCCAGGTAGTGACCCAATTATCATCAGCGCCAGCGATGGGATGAGTGCCGGCGCTGAGTTCCCTACAGTGCCATATAAGACCAGGTGCTCATCCTGGCCTTATCCTATAGATTTTAATGGGCTAGGTTGGTTATAATTTTTTTGCCTATTTTTTTTTAGGCTGGTGCATGTGCAACGGGATGCCTTGGCTGTTTTGGAATTGTTTTTGTATGCATTTTTTGAACTTTTGTGTTGCACTGAAAACTTCTGATTTGGGTCATGCAAAACCTGTGTCATGTCTTTCATGTGGCCCCAATGCAATTACCGGTGTTTTTTTATTTTTATTGCTGCTGCCATTTCTCCCAAAACAAAAAAACAGGGATTCCAACAGATGCTGTATGCCAGCCAACCCTTTTTGTTTACATAAATTTGGTGGTTAAATTGCGTTTCCAGTTGGCTCTAGGGGTCGACTTTTATAAAACCTGTGCTAGCGCCTAGACTCCAGCCGGAGCGTCTTGCAAGAGACGATCAAGTGCCGCCCATACATTTTAGTTATAAATAAGGCTGCCATTCTGTCTTGGTTAATATCATTATAAATCTCCCTTCATAGTTTTTATGTCTTCTTTATAAAATTTGCATTTCTACAATGAATAAAAGAAAAAGTTAAAACCACTGTCCTGGCAAAAATAGATAAGACAACAGATACTCACTAATAGTCCCATGTAGCACTTCTTATCCAGTGGGTGCTTGTCTCCTGATGCCAGGGAATCACTGCTCTGCCGCCATTTCACAGGGAATCTCCCTCCATGTTCTTGCCTTTCAGTGGCATCATTAGTCACATGGGGGGAATCCACCTCTGTGGTATTAAAGGTTCCTACCCCGGTTCCCTGGCATTAGCTTAGAGGGCTGCCAAGGTAGAAAGAAGGCGCTTGTGAATTATTTTATTATGTATTATTTGTAACAGTTTGTGAACTAGTAAGGAGTCCAAGGGAATTTATGTGGCGAGGGTCATAAGGGCTGCAGCTCCTCAGGGTATTAAGAGCCCCACCAGGTAAGTAGTGCTGGTGAGTGAGCTGGCAGGGCAGAAGATACAAGCCCCCTGCCCAACTGCAGAGTCTGGAGTGGTGGGGTATAGTGAATGAGGAGGTGCATTTGTTAGTTTGTTCTTTTAACAATCTCAACAAATCTCAAGAAATTCAGCTTTGTGTCGAATGTCACATGTTCATGAGTGGTCTTGATGACCTTCTTTCCAGAGGGGTATCTTAAAATTGATTCAATAAGTAGAAGTTCACCAACATTGGCTGTGGCAGGTTAAACTTCTGTGCCACAGGAAGTACATACTTTGCTCAGCCTTCTTGCTGATGTTCCCACTTGAAGTCCTTGGCTGATGAGGGTGCCCAGGAAGTGGAAGGACTCCACAGTGCTTACTTGACAGTGCTTACACCCATGTCGGGTGATGGGGTGGGTACTTCCTAAAGTTTACAATCTTCACTGTATTTTGTGCTTCAAGTCACTTGTGGCACCTACTCAAGTTAATGGGTAGGTGGGCAAATCCACAGGGCAGCGGAAGGTGATCTGTAAAGCCAACAGTGGGAGTGACCGAGACGATTGCTGGATGCCAGGACCAGGTAAGGTTTTATTTTTTATTTTTAACCCTTCGTCCTGTCTTAGCGCTTGGGGCTTGGGCTGAATAGAGGGGTTAAAAGATAGACTTTTATACTCTTCAGCCTAAAAGGTTGGAGATTCTCTTTAAAGCAGAATCACTCACTCACTGTGGGCAGGGCATGGTGGAAGTTTTTTTAGGCTCAAAAAAGCACATACCTGGGAAATGGCTTTAAACCAGAGCAATATTCAAACATTACTGTTGTTCCATACTGTCCCTTAGTGGGGCACCCTGATTTGAATGCACCACTGCACATGGCCCCTTACAAGCCAAATGCGCGGCTGGCCAAACGTACTACTTCCTGACACCACTTGACTGCCGACCCCAATCAGGTTTGCCGGCCAGTCTTGCATATTACTGTTGTGTTTTTGCCTCGTAATTACAATATAGGCTCCTGGAGACCAAGCTTGTACAACAGGGCATCACCAATCAGAACGCTGCAGACCAACATTCAATGTTGCGACTAACCATTTTATGACTGTTGGTTCATTTTAACAATTCATTTGTTGCCTTGGGCAGGTTTCCAGTGCCATTTTTGAACGTACATAAAACATGTGTAATTGGTTTTTATGGCACTTTCATCCATTTATAGAGCCTTTTAAGTGGACATGCTGGGTTTTGAAAAGCGCAGAGTGGCAGCACAATGTTCATTTATGTCAGTGAAATTCTCCAGGTAACAGCAGACATTAAAATAAAGATGTGTCTGAGTATGATTGCTGAATCCCATAATCAAGAATCCCATTCCTGACTGTCAAAAACCCTTATTGCTGATGGGTTCATATTCAGTTTAGGGTGAAAAAGCTCAGGAAACAAATCTGCCCAAAAAATAAATTCAACGAAAAAAAAAAACACATTTTGGCAATGTTTGCTGCTAACTCAAATTGCATACAATGAGAAAGGAACCACCAGAGGGCACTGTTGTTCTATATATAAAATATTACAATAAAAATGAGCTTATTTCTCATTGTTGAGATTGAAAATAGTTATTGAAATAGAACAATAAAGTTAAATAGAGGTAAATGACAAATTTACAATAAAATGTAATTACTAGGGCCATGGATACAATGCCCTTGGTCTCTTTTGAAGCTTTTCTAATGCTAGTCTAGGTAGGGTCATTTATAAAAATAGGTTATTGTGAAAAGAATTTCTTGTCATAGTGGTTCTTTATTTGAATAAAGAAAAATGCTTTTGGCTTTGTCATTCTTTGGAAACTGTTAAAGCCGTTCTCAGGGAAATGTCCTTCATCTGACCTTCACTTCAGGTAGGACTAGAATCCTGGTGCTCCACTGAAGCAGACATCATAGGAAAGAGCTATTCTTATAACAGACAAATAAAGAGGCCACGGCAACGCTAGATGTCACTGTTGGTCTTCAAATGTTTCTAGACAACTCTGATGATATACTAATACTACAAAAACAGCTAAATGGCTAAATTGCCTTAAAAACAAGGATTTAAAAGGAACATTGGGTACATGTCAAGATGCAAACGTATACTGGGGAATACAATCAGTAATGTTGACTGGGACCTTTGAGCTAAAGAGGTAGACGTTAATTTGGCATGAATGCATAATTAAGATGATTTGCATCCAGCGCGCCGTGCTCGAGCTGTTTACACACATGTCCGATATGCAATTGAGTCTAACTCTACAAAAACAAGCTTCTTATAGTGTAGAGCAAATACATTAGCGGTAATTATTGAAAAACAAGGTATGTTTAAATAGAAAGCTTGTAAATGATGTATTATATATTAAAAATTACTAACGGTGAATCTTTTCTATAACTGATGACAAGCTTGGCATGCCCCCTCCCGCCCCTGAAATGGGCCAGTCCATGACATAATGACTGATGGTGGTGGGCAGTTTTAAAGTGGAACTAAACTGGGAGCGGCCAGTGCTGGAATCTAAAAAATCCCATTACCGGATGCTGGCCTTCCCCGGGGACCTTCCACTTTAGATTCGGGAAATCAGAGATATTTGCAGAATGGCAAAGTCATGGCAAAAGGCTCTGATTGGACAAGAGCTCTCACATGTGACATTGTACCAGGAAGAGGTGAGTTATTATGGGCGATCTGGGGGATGTCACACACCGGGGGAAACCCAAAATGGGATTTCCCCACAGCATGGAGTAAAAGCCGGGATAGTCAAAATCAGTGCCAGCCTTAACATAGTGGCGGATAAGGTTAGCCCTGAAACGGCAGACTACAGACGATCAGCTGAAGGGGACCAAAGGTTAGTGTATTTTCATTTTTTTTAATCCAATGGTCACTCATTTTAACCCTTTCACTGCCAACCTACCTAGAGATTTGTCACCTTCTGTTGCCAGACCACATTTTCCCTTTTTTTTTGCAGGAATTTCCAAGGATTTCTCGAAAATTGTTTTTTTTCAGCAGAGGATGGGCTTTAACATGACTTATCTGTAATTTCAATGTTTTCTTAATATTTTGGGGTGAAAAGTGTAAAAAAAATGTTTAAAATGATATTTTATCGCTTTTTTAAATAAAAAAGTTTTTCAAGAAACCCATATTGCTTGTATTCGTCATGATTACAATGGTACTACATATGTATCATTAGACACTCGTACCTGCCCAGGAGACACCCCAAACAGAAAGGAGTGCTTTATGAGATTATCAAATAAAAATCAACTACTACCGGTATGTGCATTGTCAAGGGTTTAACCCTTCATTTTTTTTTTGGGGGGGGGGGGGGGGAAACCAGCTCATGCAGGGTGTGGAAGGCTACCAGTTCGCATAACCCACATGGACCAAGGGCTACTCTGCACACCCCTGGGTTTTGGGGATGCAGGTAATGGGGTGGTGGTTATGGCAAATTACCCGCATGCCACTGTATAAGGGATGAATATATAAATACATGTGCACATCATCCTCCGTTTTTCCCCCACTTACCTCATACATTGTCGATCATTGTTGTCCTGCTCCATCTGATGCAGCTTCTAGGGTGCTCTCTGTCCCACTTAAGACCTTGGGGGGGGGTCTTGACTGAAAGGCTTTAGAGAAAGGCACCTAACCCCCAACTTCTCCCCGGGCTCTGTGGTTTGGGCAGCTCAATGGCATGTGCAAACTCCCTGCATACATGGGTTAAATGCTGAGGAACAATTCCTGTGTGTGCACAAGCAAACAATGGTCATTTATGCATAAAAATCCCAAAACAAATAGTAGAGTCTGTGAGTCTTATCAATATGGTGTGATAAAGTGTATGGAAAAGTCCTGAATGGCGTGTATTTTTCCCCTGCTATGCTGTATCAGGCCCGGTGCATGCCGGGTTTTCAGGACCCAGGTCACATTCCCCAGTCCTAGGTTGGTTACCTGATCTCAGGCCTCCGATCAGACTGATTGCAGGAGGAAGCCTGAATAAAAAGCTGCCACTGAGCCTGTCAGTGGTCTTTTGTCCAGCCTGAAGGAAGGAGCCCAGGCTGAGCTGCGCATTGGTGAAGAAAAGGACTTTATGCAAGCTTTAGACTTTGCTTTTGCGCCCCCTAACTGTGGACTTGTGGGGATGACCTTGCCCTGCAAAGTGGATCTAACTTGCTTTGGAGTTACAGCTTGCTGGAGTCTCCAGCCCTGGACTTGCCTTGGTGAAGTAACCATTTTGATTTACTGCGTTGATGCTGCAATCTCTGAACTGAGTGATAATTTGTGTTTGAACACGTTATTTGATAAATAAAACCTGTTTTGCTGTTGAAAGACAGTAGTCCGTGTCACTGCCGATCGCCCAACTGCTCACAATGTTTATTGCAAAATTGGTTGTAACATTCACCTTCAGGGCTGGAATAAGTGTGGTGGAGGCCCCAGATACAGTTTTTTTTTTCCCTTTAATATAATAGTCCAGCCAAGTAACTGATTGGTGGTTGTCTGGCACCCACCCACTTACTGGAACGTCAGATCGAGACCCTTGTGCGGGTGCGTGCTGCTCGGGAACTCCTTTGCCATCCTGGGTAGTCACCCAGCTGGTCCAGCAGAAAACAGTTCCCTGCATTGAGCTGCCAGCGGCTGTGCTCGATGGCTTATGTGCAGTGAGTGGCCGCCAACTGACCGTTCTGCACCCACCCACCCATGTAGCGTTGCTGGCGGCAGCTTGCCCAGAAAAAATGCTTGCCCAGACCTGCTGGGGAGGGGGGGGGGAGGGGGGGGGCACTGCCGCCAATAGCTTTGTTGCTGGCCATGTGGCCTGTCAGACCAAAGACTGAAAAGCCTCCTGGACCAGACCATAACTCAAAGGATGGTGGAGGCCCCGGGCAGCGCGCCCCTTGCGCCCCCTTATAATCCGGGCCTGTTCACATTGCATAAATATTTTTATCCTGACTCAAAAATGTTTCAAGTGCATTTTTCTATTTCAAACTCTTTTTCTACTTTATATTGCTGTAGATTTTATTTTTTGTACTTTTCCTGTTTTGTGGGTGCAAGGAAGCTAGTGAGTTTCACCGGGGTGGGGGGGGGGGGCTTCTTGGTTTCACACAGTGGGGCATGCTGATACAGGAATCTTTTAGATTGCAGGGCTGAGCAAAGTGGCATTTGTTCTGCTTTAAAGACTATCAACCACATCTGTCCCTGAAAGTCTCCAGTCTTCCAATAATACTACCCTTGGCCACCCTGATTTGGGATCCCACGCTGTGTGAGCCCCCTGATATTGCCTTGCCAATGCTAACCTTACCCGGGCTCCCTTGCCAAGTTTGTGGGACTAATTTCTGGCACCCAAACATTCAGATGGGCAGGATGCACTGCACTGGTGGCTGGGGATGGGGCGGCTCCTATTTCACTATGCCGACGCTCGGTTACAAACAGAGTTGATGCCTTGCATTATAATGCACGGCATACAGCGCAGATTAGAGGACTCCCGCACATGCACCATGTAACTGGCGGAAAAATATGTTTTGCGGCAATTGTGGGAGGGGGTCACATAGTGAAGCATCCCAAACTAGGATGCCCCAAGAAAGTGGTCCAACACCCAGGATGGACAAGATTCATAGGAGAAAGATGTGAACCCCAGTGCTATGAATCGGCTAATACAAAGGTGGATAGAGAAGTGACTGTCTGAAATTTTGACTGAGACCTTTCTATGTGACTCACTTTAAAAGACTGGTGGGTGTATTTCACAAATTAGTCACTGCAACACTTCCTTATTCTATATTCCTACACAGGGATCTATGACAACTGTTTAATGGTGTCTCTGAGTGACCGTAAAAAAAAAAAGGAAAAAACTGTTAAGTACATATTTTATAGAAACAAATTGTTTCTGGGAAAACGAATGCAGAAATATTGATGAATGTCTGAAAATCATCCTATTAATCTGTATTCCCTGTACATCGCTGGTTATCGTTGACATAAGGCTTCATTCATTTCATATTACTTTACAACAGGGGCATTTTACGGCCTGGGGGAAAAAAATCAGAAGGCTACACATGCAGCTGAGAGTCTGGAAGGGCCTCGGAATTTTAAGCCCATGAGCGGCCATTATTTTATTTATTTTTTTTTATATAATTTATTCCAGTAGGCGTTAGAGGTAAATGCATTTTTATGTGCAGCCATCTAAATTGCCCTGGGGAAGGATGCATATGAGCACTGTTTGTTGTGTTGGTCTGATTTAATTGATTTTTGACTGTTGGTTTGCTTTAATACATTGCTACTATATAATGTTACTCAACAGGGAGCTTCCATTATTACAATGTAAATGGCAGCCATGTGCCTGGCTGTCAGGGCAGACTTACCATAGAGTTCTGCTTGGGGCTGGCTGTGCTGCTTAATATTATATTGTATGCTATCACTCCAGTGACATAGTTAAGTGCCACTAAACAATTGTATGCCGGAGTAAGGAAGTGGGGTCCTTTGGTTTCACACATGTTTTGGTGTTCCCCCATTTTACATAAGACTTGCACCCTAGAGTGTTCTAGAACTTATAGTCCTAGACCACCAGGTGGGTTATTCTATATCCCCCTGATGAAAGTGAAATAAACTCACTATATTGAACTATACATTGTATTACCTCCATGAAAGTTATTGTCTGGTCTCTCAGGGCAGACATTTCCTGTCTCTGTATGACAAAAGCTGGGGCCAACCCATGAAAGTATATGGGCTTCCATGTATTTGCATGTCAGTGTGTTTCTCCCTTTTTCACTCACACTGCAGCATAAAAACATGATTAAGTTTTCACTGAGCTCAGAAGTATAAAAGAAACCGACAAGTAGATAAATAAGCCAGATTCCCTCTGCAGGAGCAAGGCATGGGGTTGATTTACTGTAGATGCAGACTGGGGTGATGGGCCCAAATATATACCCCCAAATACTAATAGTAAACCAAAATCAAATAAGTAAATTAAACTAGTTTTATTAAACAATGGACAACACTAATCCCAAAATACACATTAAAAACACTGAAATGGGGTCCATTGCATTCACAACTGTAAGTCTCATCAGTCACTATATTTGTATAATGTAATTCCGGGAGCAACAATCAAAGTGCATATAATCACAAAACTGCATGGATCAATATATGGGATGCCCAATTAGATATAACAACAAAGTGCCACTGTACAGATGTACAACTGCATAAATCAATATGAGATGCCCAATAACATATTATACAAAGTGCCACTGTGCTAAATAGCTCATTATAAAGTGTCAAAAGATATAATGCAGAGTTTAATCCTCACTATAAAGTGCCTATGTGCACCATTTTTAGGAGAGACTGCTGTTCACTTTCATTGTCTACCTTGGAGCTGATTCCGCAACTGATTCAGCATGTACATTTTCACCTGGTGCTGAATCACCCCCAAGAGAGACAATGAAAGTGGCAGTTTTCTCTCCTAAAACGCAGTGCTCTTTTCTTCTTTCTTTTTTTTTTTTTACCTGGTGCTGAATTGACACCATGGTGTGTCCCACTTATGCTGATGCAGGTCCACCTCTTAGGGTGAGAAAAGGGGTCATGCAGAAATAAAATTCAGGAGCTGGGTTACAGAGAGGGGGCTAAAATTAAAGGGTATTTCCGCTTTCAATGCCACTTTTTAAAGTTTCCATTATTGTGTGGCAATATGATTTAGTGTGCTGGGCTTATCCGTAATTTTATTTTCTATGTGTTTGTAACGCTGTGTTATAAAGGAAAACACTTTTCCATAGCAACAATGTTTTATGTTAGCAATGTACACCAAAAGTGGTGATTTTGATTATATACCAGAGACTTCCTCACTCTAGCTTGTTAATCATTTGCTTGGCTAAGGCATAGCTGTAAGGTTTAACCCATTCTGCTGACATTCAACTTCTTTCAGTTTGGAAGGATCACAGTCTTATGTTCCAACAGCAAAAAAAGTTACTGGCGGAGATCTCACCTGAATAGGAATATATAGTTCATTGTTTTTACTCAAGACCATGAAAACCATTCCCACTGTAGCAAAACGGCCACAGAATTACAATAAACTTGGAAACAGCATGCCAATAAGTAAATCACAGGCCTGGGGCACAATCCTAACACAAATAATTATTTTACATTCCAAAATAAGAGAACAATAATGCAGAACATAAAAAAACACCAAAAACCTGACAAAAATGTTTTCCTCCTGTAAAACAAATTAATCCATCAGTACTCCAGGATGAATCCTTTGCATGGCAATGATTTGTTTTTATACTTAACTCTTTAAAGTGGACCAAAACCCAGGATTTTGACTATCCTGAGTTTTGGTCCTTGCCCCTGGGGCACCTTGATGTGTGTGTGTGTGTGTGTGTGTGTGTGTGTGTGTGTGTGTGTAACCCCCCAGGTCGCCCAAACAGGCTCATCTCTTCCCGGTCCTACAACACATGGGTGGCTGCTTGTCCAATGAGCTTACTTTGATCAGTCACTTCGATCTGGAGCTTGTCTAATACGAGCGGATCTGAGCGCGCTGGCCCCCGCTTCCCCCGCTGCCCTCTAACAGGGAGTGCTTCCGCGCTGGCCATTCACATATACCTGGTGTGGGCACGCACCCTGCTAAAGAGATAGCGGAGATGCAGCCGCTGCTAGTGCATGCGCCGTTTCGGGAAAAAAGATGAGTTTTAGGGTGACCTTAGAGGTTTCATACAGCAGGGCTGTGATCGCTGTACCCCGGAGGAGCGAGTATGCCTGTCCTGAAATCACACAGACTCCAGGGTGGGTTTTGGTCTGCTTTAAGCCTAACATGGGCATCTCCCTAAGGTTGTCTGCTCCTCTAATGCTTTTACTTGTGAATCAGTTTAGACTTTTGCACCTTGCAATGCGAATGACAGCACAATTTGCACTTATTAAAGCAAAGTACAGCGATGAGCTAGGTAGTGGGGAATGTTTTGTGCTAATACAGTTTTCTAGGACCATGTCGATGTTTCTATGACAACAATACAGGTATTTTTATAGTTATTTCTGATTATGTTGTTTTGTCATTTTGTTCATGTTTGCTTAAGTGATTGTGCTTGAGGAAGGCTGGGGGTTGCATTTGAGGTCATCTCCTCCTTACACATCTATTGCTGATTGATCCAGCTATATACTAATGACCCCTGAACTTAATTAAATAAATACATGTATGGCAACACTCTGAGCAGCTCTTCAATACGGAGCACAAATTGCTAGCTTGCCTCTTTCACCTTGTCTCTGTATCCGTCTTCATTTAAGTCCTTGTTCTTTAATCAGAGCAAGTCCTTGTCCTTGCTTACTGGATCCACCCTGGCACTTGTTATTCCTGCCGTGTTCTAGAAAACAATGACTTCAGTTGTCTGTAAGTATTTTTATGTACACGCCACCAAGATGCCGACTTGTGCTCTGCATCTAAATGCCCAGGAATGTATTCTCTCTTCATTCTTTTCATGCAGAGCGTACACTGTGAATCAATTTATGTACTGGATCAATCTATATCCATGTAATGTAGAAATGCAGCCTTCCATGTCAGGTCCACTCTTCCCTAGTTCATTATTATGCCTGCTGCGTTGGTGGAATGCTTAATAACTTGAGACCTCTGGCGATGGGAACAGCGAGCCACTGAAAGAAATGACTCTATAACATATCTCTTAGCTTTCTTTCATTTATATTAGGTTTTGCATAAAGATGTATTCTTATTTGCAGTTTGAAATAACAGGCTTATCGATCCCTTCTAGACCTAAAATAATGATGGGTCACGTCAGGCGAGGCTGGAGGAAATTAATCTTTACGAAGTAGGGGATTATGACTGAAACATTTAAATACTTTTATGTACCCAGTCTTATATAAAAAAAAAAAAAAAACCTAAACTCACTTTCGCTCCACCACAATAGCTTCCACTGGGTCCTGTTAAAAACACATTGCAGTCCCACGTCAAGCATGTGCACCCCCCAACCATATTCTACAATAGGTAATACACCACGGCAGTGCCTGGCCAGTGTGCAAGTACCTGTGATGTGGCATAGAAAGGAGCTCTCAGAAAATCTTGATGAGGGATCATAATCATGATGAATAAGATCATGATAAGGGGTCTTTTCTTTAATGAGATGACAAAGGATCCTTTCTCTGAATTTCAGGTTTTCAAGGGTTTAAAGGAAAACTCCCTATTTGTCAGGTTTCTGGTGTTCTGCCTTATTATTTTTTGCTTCTGGAATGTAAAATAAACATTTGTGTTAGAGTTGCGCCCCCCGGACCTGTGATTTACTTATCAGCGTGTTGTTTCCAAGTTTCTTGGATCCCAAAAGGGGAGAGGCTTTCCTAGCATTGGGTAAAAACTTCCAAAATCTGTCCACTGTAACGGGTTAACTCATCAGCAGCTTTGGCTAAATCATGCAGCAGTAATGACCTGCCTGGTAACCCTTTTAGCTACTGATACACAAGCATTTAAATGAGAACAGATGAGTTAAACCGGTTGTCTCTGCTTCAGCCAATGAGATGATTAGCAAGCAGGAGTCGGGAAGTCTCTAATATGTACTCAACAAATGAAGGTCAAGTCAGGCATGGCTGGAGGACATTAATCTTTACGGAGTAGGGGAAGTAGAGGCATTTGAATTAAACCTTTAAATACATTTATGTACCCAGTGTTAAAAAATAAAAACAACAAAAACCTAAACTCACTTTCTAATATGTACTCAAAAACACCACTTTGGTGTACATTGCTAACATTAACACATTTCTGCTACAGAAAATGGTTTTCTTTTATAACACAAAGTTGCAAACAAAAAAGAGAAAAAAATCACAGTAAGTCACATAAGTTCAGCACATTGAGGACATCATTTTGGCGCAGAATAATGGAAAGGTCGTCGAAAGTGGGATTACCCTTTAACCCTTCAAATACCAAAAAATACCAAATACCAAAAAAAAACTCACCTTCTTGCACTTGGGGGCCTCCGATCCCCCCCTGGGCTCCCGATAGGAGAGGCTCATAACCGCCCCTCCGCGCATCTGACAGTGCTGCCGGGCACAGCAAGCCCCACCTTTTATAGGAGGAGTAAAAAAGCCTCTCCCAGGACTGGCAGACCTGTCTGATGCCAGCACTGACCAATGGAGGGCAGGTGGAGGGTCTCCAGTCTTCTGCACCCCACCCGGCTTCCACCGATCGCTAATGGCTGTCAGTGACAGCAATGATCGGCTTGTGACAGAGGATTGGAAGTAAGTAAAGAAAACATTTTTTAAAAAAATACTGGTATATTTTGCTCAGCAACGCCTCTGTGTTTTTTCACATTTAACTGTTTGTGAACTGATGAAAGATCCATGAGACCCCTTATACAAATTCACAAGGCTTGGGGGCTGGCAAGTCACCTGCAGCATTTTTATTTTTTTTTTAAGTGGAAGTTGTTTTGGTGTGAATACGAAGACAAATCATTTTCTTAACCAGTATTGCAAGTCCAAAGTTAGGAGGCATGCAGCATAAGTCTCTTTTCCACGGGCTTTGTATCCTGATACAGGTCTCTGTCTCATCACAAGAACTTGCTGAGACCGCTTGGCTTGCAGCCTATTTCTGGACCAGCAATTAGGATAATCTCAACCACCTGTGTAGGCTAAGGTGGACATGTAAGACCTGTACAGGAGAGTGGGAAGTGGCAGGTCCCACTGCCAACCTATCTACCGCTCCACTAATTTTTATATATATATATATATATACATATATATGTCATTTGTACCATTACCCATCAGGCCTTCTCTGCCTGATCAGCAAGTCTGCTCAGTATTTCTGCCTACCAACCGGCCCAGCATCCCATGCTTGATCAGCATTACTGACATCCCCCATCCCCCAAGTCTGCTCAGTGTTGCTGCCTACCAGCCTACCATGCCTGATCAGTATTACTAATATCCCTCAGGTCTCCTCTGTCAGCTCAGCATTTCTGCCAATTCACCCACCCTCCCACAACTGATCATCATTACTGATACACATCAGGCCTCCTCTGTCTGCTCAGCATTTCTGCCAATCCACCCACCCTCCCACAACTGATCATTATTACTGATACACATCAGGCCTCCTCTGTCTGCTCAGCATTTCTGCCAATCCACCCACCCTCCCACAAATGATCATCATTACTGATACACATCAGGCCTTCTCTGTCTGCTCAGCATTCCTGACACCTCCTTCCTACATTCCTTTCCTGATCAGCATTACCTCCACCAGTACCTCAACTTCAGTCTAGTCAAAGTCGCCACGATCCACCAATATTTCTAGTCCACTCAGTTTGTGGATATGTTTATATGACCACAGAGATACTTAGAACTAGTGATGAGTGAATCCGAACCACAAAGTTGGGTCTTGGCTGAAATGCGCTAGTTTGTGTACCTGGACCCGTACACAGACTTTTGCCAAAGGTCTTTATTCGAGTTTGACCAAACCCGGAAAGTTGGTTAATTGGCTGCTGAGTAGCCAAACAGCTTTCAGTTCCTAACAACCACGCCCAGTATTGATAAAAACTATATGCAAACAAGAAATAACAAGTAAAATCTCAAAAAGCAACATACCCCGAACAGAACGATACCCAACATGCATAGGTACTGTCAAGGGAAGAGTTGGCAAACACCACAAATTAAAGCGTGCGCATAATAGTAATTTTACTTGAAAATGTCAGCTCTGCAGACAAAATGCGCACCTTGCTATTTTTCAACCAAAACAACCCTTTACATTTGGAATATCCCTGATAAACCATATATTCCCTGAAAGTACACATGTTAAGCTTTCTAAGAGTACCCAGCTTGTTGTAGTAGGCTCACCTTTCTGGAAGTAATCCCTCGGAGAATTCTTAGGTTGCACAGGGTTTCCCTAAAAAATGAATTAAAAAACTGAATAAATAGCATGTTTTCCTAAAATATAAACATGCAAACAAGAAAAAACAAGCTAAATCTGAAAGAGCAAGGTCCCCCAAGCAGAACAATACCCAACATGCATAGGTACTATTAACCCTTTTAATTGCCAACCTACTTGAGATATATTTTGCAGAGTTTTGGCTTTAACATGAAATGTCTGTTTTGTAATTTTTCGACTGTTTTTTTTAATATTTTTGTGTAAAAAAAAAAATATATATTTTTTTTTTAGACAATTGTCTCCTTTATTTTAAATAAAACATTTACTTTATTAGAGAAAACCATATTGCATGTGAAAGCCCAATTTCTCCAGATTACAACGGTACCACATATGTATCGGTAGCCCCCCATTGTTGCCCAGGAGACCCCCCAAACTGAAAATACCACTTTATAACATTTACAAATAAAATACTACTACTATCCACACTATAAACATAAGGGGTTAATTTAAAAAAAAATGACATAGGGTCCCCCCCTCCCATGGGGGACCCCATTTTTTTTTTTTTTTTAATTTTAATGGTTAAAAAACCTTAAAAATCCCCCGAAAAATGAAATAGGGTCCCCCTTACCCAGCATTACCAGCCCGGGACCAGCTATGGGGGCTTGTAGGAACAGAGTGGAGGGGCCAGCTTTTGTGGCCCCCCCACCCTGCAGCCTACAAGCCCACATAGCCTATGTGGGCCCGGGCTCTTCTGCCCCCCCTGGGCTTTGGGGAGGCAGGTAATAGGGGTACCGGGGGTTTACGGCAAGTCAGCCGCTAGCCGCAGGTGACTTGCCAGCCCCCAGTCTTGTGAACTGGTATAGGGGTCTCATGGACCCCTTACCAGTTCACAAGGGGTTAACAGAATAAATAAAAACTTTACTCACCTCCGATCCTCTGTCCCCTGGCGATATGCGATGACAGCTGACAGTCTGCTCGGGTGTTTGGAGGAGAGATCCTGGGGGGGGGGCATCACAGCCCTCTCCCCCTCCCCACCTCTCTCCTTCAACCCGAGCAGACTGATTCAGAGTCTCGGGTGCCGGTATTA
Source organism: Gastrophryne carolinensis (assembly GCA_027917425.1). Lineage (NCBI taxonomy): Eukaryota > Metazoa > Chordata > Amphibia > Anura > Microhylidae > Gastrophryne > Gastrophryne carolinensis. The sequence goes on along the minus strand of CM051235.1, from coordinate 148,082,638 downwards.
GCCGGCTGCTGGTGACATCACAATGAGCAGACCCGATCCAGGAAGTGGGAGGGAGGGCGATTTCTGCCCTCTTCTCGCCACGGAAGAGGCTGGGGGGGAAGATCGGAGCCCCCCCCCCAGTGAAGAGGAGACCCATCGGGAGACATCGCGGCCACAGGTAAGTAAATGTCATTTTTTTTTTTTTTTTTTACAGTTAGCAGCTGCTGCAGCCGAAGCGGGGGGGGGGGGGGTATTCCGGGGGCTCTCCTGGAACCATCCGAGCCCCCACCGGGGATCACATGGCACCAAATTAAAGAGGAGACCCGGCCGGATCCGAGGGGTCAGGTGAGTATTTTTTGTTTATTTTTTTTTTTAACTAGCGGGGGAAAGTCCGGCACGTAGATTCTATGTGCTTGGCACTTAAGTGGAGTAGAAGCGAGAATGTGGAATCTACGTGCTTGGTTAATTCATTTTTGTCTGTTGGGCCACTTTAATGACTACAGGTATATTTGATCAAACTGAACATTATCTAGCCAGTTCCCAAGTACGTTATTGATCCAAATAAATATTTTTTGTTCCTTCTGGCTCACATTTGTCCTGCCTGTCCTATGGTTCTCAGATGTGTTCTTGTTGCTCCCCCTAAGTTCTGAGGGATCCTCCCCTCCCCTTTTGCACCATGTGTTTATTGTTGACTTACCAGAACTAAAGAGGTTTTAATTATGACTGGGATAATTTTGTAGAAGCTGCTGTTTGCGATAGCAGAGTGAATTTAGCATAGCAATGACTGTTTAAAGAGGGAAATGTGTGCGTGCTTCTGGAGAGGAATATTGACACCGATGATCAGAAAGATAAAAAGACCACCGGTTGTTTCAACAGAGCGTTCTCTAGATTATGCATCCATAATCCTAAACTTCACATCTTTAATAGACTCCTTTTATGTTTTAGATGCAAGCACACAAATTCCTCAGTGAATTTCCCCCTGGCTTTAAAATAAATGACAGTCTTTTCCTTCCAACTATTTGACCTTCAAATTTTCAAGAGGACATGCTAAAAAATAAATTGTGGCCTGCTCTGTAAAGGGAAAAATGGCAATAGCTGCGTATTAGCGAGCAACACATTTTGCCCAGGCTTGTGTTCTAAGAAGTGAAATTTTCTAGCTTTATTGATAGATATGGGTGGGTTAACAAGAGTTCACGTTTGAGCACGTTGTTGAGAAATAAGAATACTAAGTAGCAATTAATTCCCTTATGGATTCCCTTTTATTTTATTATACCAACTAAAACAAACTGGAGCTTCACTTGCGTGATGTCAGATTAAGGTCTTCACTTTCAGTGTAGATATTTAAAGGGACATTCCAGGAAAAAGAGAGAATAAATACCACTTGTACTTTACTTTTGTTGGCTGTCTAATGCTCATCTATTCCTAAGAACAGATCCCACAGTGTGCACACACCTTGAGATTCCTTAGGCACTGATCCACCATTTGCAAGCAAATTGGTGAACAAAGCTCAGCCATGCCACAACGACTGGTGTGTGCTGTGCTCTCTGTTTTAGTAAAAGAGGTCACATGCCAGGCTGGGGGATTGATCTCAGGATTGGGTATTAGAGACCTGGGCCTTGGCAAACCTGCCAGGGGTAATTAATATTTTTTTTCTTTTACCTGAAATGTTCCCTTGAAGACATTTTAACTGCAATAGAGAGGGCATGTGTAGACCTAACATGCCCCATTCCATTTCAGTGAACGAAGGGTGGCATGGCAGCTCAGTGACAGGACCAGGGGGCACCTCTACGTTGGAGAAACAGGAAGAGTATAAAAAAGGGGAGTATAGAGTTTTTTATGTTTTGCCTGGCATCAGTGATCCAGCCCTGTTGAATTGTACTGTCATTACCCCCATATCAGCCCCACATCAGCTGATATCAGCTTTTATTCCATTATACACTTGGTGGTAGCCATTTTCTGTGTCGCTGATCAATGATCAAATTGTTGGCATGTGTGCCTGTTTGATTGAACATATTTTGTTTTAGCCATTTACTGTTTACCCTGGCATCTTGTGCTTGGCCATACCTCAGATTTCGCAATCCTACCTTTTAAAGTCTCCACATCCTCAGACGATAACTGATTGCCCAGTACTTTGCATTAGCCCTCGATCTCTGCATCTGATGCTTTTAAACAGTCCATGTAAAGGTCACTGTAAAACTGCCGCACACTATCAATCACATAATTTCCAGTGACCTCCTTACACAATACCAGATTAGAATGAAAAATGACTTTAGCCTGAAAATATTTTTTGAAAGAAACAATAAGTACACTTTTCACCCTGTTCCAGATTCTGTGTCTTATGATGGAAAATAATCCCATTCCCGTTCTAAAAATACTGAGCCCTCTGCGCCCTAACCACCCAAAATTCCTACTCAACCTCCCAGCCAAATCCCCTTAATCTAAAGAGTGTTTGGAGCAGAATGCCAATTTGTTGCCTACACCACCTAGATACACTATGCCCCTCTAACCTAAAAAACTGCCTGAGCTGTCCCCTTAACCCATTCTTACCAATCTAACACTGGCCTAATATCCCCTTCCCCACACCCACCTTCCCCAAAAGTATCTAAGCCTAACTAAAACTTTTGGGTCCTTCTGTAACCCCACATTCAATTTCCACATACCCCTCCCAATTTGTACCCCACTAGCTAGCCTAAGTTTACTCAACATCACTAGATCAGAGAAAGACACCTGAACATGGCAGTAACTCAAGATGGTAAACTGGGAGGCCAGGATAAAATCTATCCTGGACCCCACCGCCCCTTTTTCCGAGAGGAAGGTAAACCGTGATTCCCCATCAGATAGGACAAAACAAATCCCAAAGGTGGAAATCCTGTATCATATTATTAAACACTAAGGAGGTACTATCCAATCCGCCCATCCCCTACACCTTCCTGATCGCCAGGATCATAGATCAGGTTAAAATAACCTGCCACGACTGTATGTTGGCGGCCGAGGAGGTGGAGCGCCAAGACCCTCAAACTCCAGGGAGCCCGGGGATATGAAGAGAAAACCCGACCCCTACAAGTACCCATCCCCCCAGGGATCCCTTACTGGAAACAAATGGAAGTGGGCCCCAACCCTACCAAGGATCCCAGAAGGGCAAGGGCAAGTTGTGGAGACCACAGCTGCTGAATATGACTGGCTATCCCTATGAATACTGAATGACTGACCAGGATCGGCACCAAGATCAGATGTCCTCTGCTGGGGAGTCCCCAGACCATACTGCGCCGGCCACTAGAACCCCTGGTTCAGCCTGATTCAGCATCACAGAAGTTATAGAAGCTCTCTGTCCCTCTCATCTTCCTTTCCTCTTGGGTGCTAAAATAGAATTAACCAATTCTCTTTTTCTCTGGAGAGACTTGAGATTTGGCCTTAGAGCCTCGATTACCAGAAGCTTTCTTTGCTTTAGGACTAGTCTCAAAACTCTCCAACCATGCCTGAGCATTCTTTTGGGACCTCAATATCCATTTTCCAACCACTTCCAGCCACCTCCTCCACAGTCTCCTTTTCTACCAACACCTGTTTCCCTTTTTTCCTCAGGGAAAATCAAAATTGTCATAAAATGTAAAGACATACATACTTTCAAGATTTGAAAAAATACATTTTCCCCAAGAAATAAAGATAAAAACAAAATACAATAAAACATTATTACTCAGTCAAGAGCCCCCATTTTTGTGCTTTCCATAGAAAATTAACCTTAGCATTTCCACGCTTCTTCAAAGCCATTAAGTACATAAAGTGCAATCTTGACAATAATAAATGTATAGAAAATAACGGGTGCATCTTCCTCTTTTTTGAAAATGCAAATATTCCTACAGTCCCACAAAGTTTGTTTCCAAATACATGAAAATAACAATCTTTTCATGTCATTATTGCCAGTACACCACCCAGCTAACAACATAATTGTTAACATCTGATACATCTGACATTAAAGACTTCAAGAAAAAAATGTTTAAACTTTACAACATCCAAGAACACATGAAAAACATCTTCCCTCCCACTGCACTCACTCCTAGGACACATTTCATTTCAAATCTCTAGAACTCATAAAATGCTTTAGTCATTTAGACAGTTCTGGAATGCCATCCAAGTAATATCTTTCCAGGCATCTCAGGTCTACAAAGACTATGCCATATTTCTTTAGATTGCACATTATATAGGAAAGGCACATCAGATACCACTTCAATGCTCTTCGCTAAGATACAGATTCTGTTTTTAGCCCGTATTGGTTCCTAAAAAAATACAATATAAAACTTGGAAGTTAAAAAACAAAAAGATTTGGTCAAATTCTTATCCATCCAGCCCCCCCACCTCCGAAATAACCACCCTCCAGAATATTTAATCTTTTCTACCACAGGGCCTCCCACTTTCAGGTTACATATTACTAGTAAAAAAGACCCAGAAAAAAAGGAATTCCTGGAAAACCAAATTCTCCCTTTATGGATACTTCATAGCTATTTCTCATTTTGCTCTTTCTATGTTAGAATTCCAGAAAAACTGAAAAACAAGCATAACCACCCTCTGCAACCATCTATTACATCTATTAATTGGTGGAAAGGTCAGACATGAATACAGAAGAAAAGGCAAAATTACAACTTTTACAATTAGCACCGTCCCCTTGAAGAACAACTCCCACGACTTCCATGACTGCAATTTTTTCTCCATTCTCTCCATGGTTTCTTTATGAGAGACTTCATCGAAAGCATTTTATTAAAAACAATTCCCAGGGTCTTCTGGGGTCCTCTTCTGAGCGAGCTCCATGGAAAGGGTAGGCTGGTCGGGCGGATTGAGGGTGGGCACGGATTGGGGTGCAGGGCGGGCTCCAGTTGTAGTTTGTAGAGTTATTTAAGTTTTTCCAGTTTTGTCATTTTTGTCTTTTAGCTTTCTCCATCCCCTAGCTCTCGCCTTTGCCCCTCCCCCGTCCAATCCCCCCTTTTTTTCTCCTCCTTTCCATCGGTAACCGGCTGGACGGACTCCTGCTCTCTTGCACTCTAACAGACACATTCCCAGGAGACACCTAAATCGGCCCGCTTTGGGTTGGGGAAGAGTTTAGAGCAAGGTAGTCTTGCTAAATGTAGTCTTGCTAATCCAGGAGACGCATTTTAAGGGTAGACATTAGAGATGAGTGAATTTATGAAAAATTCGACCGATTCGTCGAATGTCCCGGAAAAATTTGTTTCGGTCCGAATTTATTCCGAATTTATTCGCTATTAAAAACAGCCTTCCGAGAGCCTCAATAGGGTTGTAGAACATTTTGCCTTGCTGTAACATGGATAGGATGCGTGCTGGGTTAGTGAAATTAGACTGTAAAGAAGTATGACATGCAGATCAGAGGCATCGCTATTAGAATCGCCGTCGCAGAGCGGCACAATTACAGAGCCTTGAGGTGGCATCAGCATAAGGAGTCCATATGTTGCCTGAAAAACACACCCTGGAGTTGGCAGCAGCATATGGAGCCCATATATTAGTTCAATATTTTTTTTATTAAGTTTTACAACAAGAGTAAAATAGTACAACGAATAGAACCAAGGAAGTATAGAAGGGATATAGTCCCAAGGCATACAAAAGTTAACAACATGACTTGCATAATGACCCTCCCCACCCAGCCCCGCCCACCTGTGAAGGATCTGATTAGATCAATTATAGGAACCTCGCCACTCCCATTAGCCACAACGGGCCCGGTGTCCAGCCCCCCCCCCCGGACCAGGCCCCCAAGCCCGACCGGCCAACCAAATGACCGGGGCCAGGGGCCCAAGACCACAGGAGGCGAGACCACCCAGGCACCAACCCTACAACCCAGAGAGGAGTCGACCACCAAGAGCGGAGGGGAGGCAAGAAACCCTTGGGGACTAGGGAAGTCAGGACATGAATAAGAAGTAAAGAACCTGAGAGAATAGAGGTGCAGGGACAGCGAAGGAAAAGAGGCAGGGGAAAGCAAGAGGTAGTTAGAGGGAAGAGCAATAGCAAAGGCACGGAGGCTGCAGGGGCAGGGGCAGAGGCACGCCAACCCATGGCACCATGAGTCTACACCTGTAGGCGGTTATCTCTATAGTCCATCCAGCCTACCAACGTTGTATAGTGTCTCTCCCATGTGTCCTCTTCCGAGATCATCTCCTCCATACGGCGAATGGTCTCAACCTCTTGCGCCCATTCAGCGAATGATGGTGGCACAGTGGAGTTCCAATGTCTAGGGATGACAGCTCTTAATGCTGTCAGGAAATGTCTCAGTACCCCTTTTTTGCCGTGGGAGAGAGAGCCCGGAATAAGTGACAACAGAGCCAGTTGTGGAGAGTTCTGTACTGCCTCTCCTGTGATGTTATTGTAGATTGACAGGACTTTTTCCCACAGCGCCTTAATTGGTGGACAGCCCCACCAAATGTGGGCCATATTCCCAGTTCCTTCAAGGCATCTCCAGCATCTATCTGAGCGAGAGGCATCAAACTTACTCAAATCAGCTGGACATCTATACAATCGTGATAAGACCTTGAAATTCCTCTCCTGAGCTACGCACAGAACCGCTGATTTGTGAGTGTACAGATAAATCTTGGCAAGGTCTTCCCCAGACAGTTATCCCAAGCTCGTCCTCCCATTTCCTGATGAATCCCAGTGGGGAATCATGCGAAGCCTCCAGTAGGGTCCTGTAAAGGACAGAGACCGCGTGTGAGCTGGGGGGAGCCTGAACAAGGATGCGCTCCAGTCGCGTTAAGGGTAACCTGCCTTGGTTCACCAGGTCCTGTTTCATTACAAATGCTTTCAATTGCCCGTAGAGGAACCACGAGATATGCTGTCCCGGAGCCCCTTCCCTTATTTCGTCTAACGTTGGAAGCCCGTCTGTGCGCAAAATACTGCCTATTGTAATATTGGATGAAGCTTCCCAAACCAGAAATTTTCTGGCCCGCACTCCTGGCTCAAAGGCATAATTATCGAAGAGAGGTGTTAAGGGGCCTGGCCTGTTGACGACGGCCTTCTTCCTGGCTAACCCGTCCCAAGCCATCAAAAACTGTCCCACCAGATAAGGAAGCGCCTCCCTCACCTGTCTGGGGAGTGTTCCCCCCCATGGCAGAGACACAAGACTAACTGGGGTAATCGCCTTCTCCAATCTGACCCACTGCTTCCCTTCCTCCCTCTGGGTCCAGTCCAATATACGAAGCGTAATAACCGCATTATGATAGGTTTTTAGATCAGGAAGGCCAACCCCCCCATCCGATTTAAGCCTGGTTAGAGTGCTGAATCTTACCCGGGGCTTCCCTGTACCCCACACAAACCTCCAAAAAGGCCGTCTTTATCTTCTGAAAGAAACTGTTAGGTATGTGAATAGGCACTGTTTGGAAAATATATAAAAATTTAGGAAGGATATCCATTTTTATCACATTGATCCTTCCTAACCATGTAAAATGCAGTTTATCGTAAGCAGTCAGCTCGGTCATGGACTTTAGGAGCAAGGGGTAGTAGTTTAGCTCGTATAGACGTGAAAGATCAGAGGGGATCTGCACCCCAAGGTATTTAATCGAGTGGGGTTGCCACTTAAACGCAAAATTTGCTTTAAGCTGTTCCACCATCTGGTTAGTGAGGGAAATGTTAAGCGCTTCTGATTTATTGTAGTTGATTTTAAAATTGCTCACTTGCCCGAATCTCTCAAACTCTTTGAGGGCTGCTGGGAAGGAGGTCAGTGGGGCAGTCAAGTGTAAGAGCAGATCATCTGCATATAATGAAGCTTTATATTCCTGTCCCCCTGCCACTATACCCCTTATATCCGGATTCTGTCTTATGGCCACAGCAAGATGCTCCATTGTAATAACGTAAAGTAATGGAGACAATGGGCAACCCTGTCGCGTGCCATTGCTAATCCTAAGGAAAGAGGAGACCATTGACCCTCACCTTCGCCGTTGGCTCAGAATATAGCGCCAGGATCCTGGACAGGAGCAGCGGACCAACACCAAGCTGCTGCAGAGACCCTTTAAGAAACATCCAGTTGACTCTATCAAATGCCTTCTCCGCATCACATGAGAGAAGGCACATCTGGGCTCTCTTTCTTAGCATGAGCTATCAAGTCAAAGAGCTTGTTGGTGTTATCCCGCGCCTCACGCCCAGGAACAAAGCCAGCCTGGTCCTGATCTATCAGGCCCGGGAGAATAGATTTAAGCCGAGAAGACAAAATCTTGGCATATAGCTTGATGTCTACATTTATGAGGGAAATCGGCCTATAGCTGCTACATAATGAGGGGTCCTTCCCTGGCTTTGGGAGAACTGAGATTATCGCTTCTAGGGACTGCCTAGGGAACCCACATTCTGGCCCAATAGAGTTGAAGACCCTGGTCAGGAAGGGTACCAACTGCTTTCCAAATTGCTTGTAAAAAGGGAGCCCATATATTGCCTGAAAGACACACCCTGGAGTTGGCAGTAGCATTAGGAGCCCATATATTGCCTGAAAGACACACCCAGGAGTTGGCAGCAGCATAAGGAGCCCAAAAATTGCCTGAAAAACACAGTGGAGTTGGCAGCAGCATTAGGAGCCCATATATTGCCTGAAAGACACACCCTGGAGTTGGCAGCAGCATTAGGAGCCCATATATTGCCTGAAAGATACACTGGAGTTGGCAGTAGCATAGGGAGCACATATATTGCCTGAAAAACACACTGGAGTTGGCAGCAACATAAGGAGCCCATATATTGCCTGAACAACATATTGGAGTTGGCAGCAGCATGAGGAGCCCATATATTGCCTGAAAAACACATTGGAGTTGGCAGCAGCATTAGGAGCCCATATATTGCCTGAAAGACACACCCTGGAGTTGGCAGCAGCATAAGGAGCCCATATATTGCCTAAAAAAAACACAATGGAGTTGGCAGCAGCATGAGGAGCCCATATATTGCCTGAAAGACACACCCTGGAGTTGGCAGCAACATAAGGAGCCCATATATTGCCTGAAAAATACATTGGAGTTGGCAGCAGCATGAGGAGCCCATATATTGCCTGAAAAACACATTGGAGTTGGCAGCAGCATTAGGAGCCCATATATTGCCTGAAAGACACACCCTGGAGTTGGCAGCAGCATAATGAGCCCATATATTGCCTCAAAGACAAATTGGAGTTGGCAGCAGCATTAGGAACCCATATATTGCCTGAAAGACACACGCTGGAGTTGGCGGAAGAATAAGGAGCCCATGTATTGCCTGAAAGACACTCCCTGGATTTGGCAACAGCATAAGGAGCCCATATATTGCCTGAAAGACAAATCCTGGAGTTGGCAGCAGCATAGGGAGCCCATATATTGCCTGAAAAACACATTGGAGTTGGAAGCAGCATGAGGAGCCCATATATTGCCTGAAAGACACACGCTGGAGTTGGCAGCAGCATAAGCAGCCCATATATTGCCTGAAAAACACATTGGAGTTGGCAGCAGCATGAGGAGCCCATGTATTGCTTGAAAGACACACCCTGGAGTTGGCAGTAGCATAAGGAGCCCATATATTGCCTAAAAGACACATTGGAGTTGGCAGCAGCATTAGGAGCCCATATATTGCCTGAAAGACACACCCTGGAGTTGGCAGCAGCATTAGGAGCCCATATATTGCCTAAAAGACACATTGGAGTTGGCAGCAGCTTTAGGAGCCCATATATTGCCTAAAAAACACATTGGAGTTGGCAGCAGCATAAGCAGCCCATACATTGCCTGAAAAACACATTGGAGTTGGCAGCAGCATGAGGAGCCCATATATTGCCTCAAAGACAAATTGGAGTTGGCAGCAGCATAGGGAGCCCATATATTGCCTGAAAGACACACCCTGGAGTTGGCAGCAGCATAAGGAGCCCATATATTGCCTCAAAGACAAATTGGAGTTGGTAGCAGCATTAGGAACCCACATATTGCCTGAAAGACACACGCTGGAGTTGGCGGAAGAATAAAGAGCCCATATATTGCCTAAAAACCCACCTGGAGTTGGCAGCAGCATATGGAGCCCATATATTGCCTGAAAGACACATCCTGGAGTTGCAGCAGCATAGGGAGCCCATATATTGCCTGAAAAACACATTGGATTTGGACGCAGCATGAGGAGCCCATATATTGCCTGAAAAACACATTGGAGTTGGCAGCAGCATTAGGAGCCCATATATTGCCTGAAAGACACACGCTGGAGTTGGCAGCAGCATAAGCAGCCCATATATTGCCTGAAAAACACATTGGAGTTGGCAGCAGCATTAGGAGCCCATATATTGCTTGAAAGACACACCCTGGATTTGGCAGCAGCATAAGGAGCCCCTATATTGCCTGAAAAACACATTGGAGTTGGCAGCAGCATTAGGAGCCCATATATTGCCTGAAAGACACACCCTGGAGTTGGCAGCAGCATAAGGAGCCTATATATTGCCTCAAAGACAAATTGGAGTTGGCAGCAGCATTAGGAACCCATATATTGCCTGAAAGACACGCTGGAGTTGGCAGAAGAATAAAGAGCCCATATATTGCCTAAAAACCCACCTGGAGTTGGCAGCAGCATATGGAGCCCATATATTGCCTGAAAGACACATCCTGGAGTTGCAGCAGCATAGGGAGCCCATATATTGCCTGAAAAACACATTGGAGTTGGCAGCAGCATTAGGAGCCCATATATTGCCTGAAAGACACACGCTGGAGTTGGCAGCAGCATAAGCAGCCCATATATTGCCTGAAAAACACATTGGAGTTGGCAGCAGCATTAGGAGCCCATATATTGCTTGAAAGACACACCCTGGATTTGGCAGCAGCATAAGGAGCCCCTATATTGCCTGAAAAACACATTGGAGTTGACAGCAGCATGAGGAGCGCATGTATTGCTTGAAAGACACACCCTGGAGTTGGCAGCAGCATAAGGAGCCCATATATTTCCTAAAAGACACATTGGAGTTGGCAGCAGCTTTAGGAGCCCATATATTGCCTGAAAGACACACGCTGGAGTTGGCAGCAGCATAAGGAGCCCATGTATTGCCTGAAAAACACATTGGAGTTGGCAGCAGCATTAGGAGCTATCATGCATCAGCTATTACCATGGATCAGCCATTGGTGGGTGGAAATCCTGGCTGATCCATGCCTGATTCATCTTCACAAAGGTGAGTCTCTCTACATTTTTCGTGGACAGACGAGTTCTCCTTGGCGTTACTATGGCCCCTGCCGCACTAAAGACCCGCTCAGATGGCACACTACTGGCCGGGCAGGACAGCTTTCCCAGGGCAAACTCTGACCGTTGCGGCCACAAGTCAAGTTTGGCTGCCCAGAAGTCCAGCGGATCCTCAAGGTGCGTTGGCATGGTCATGTCATGGTATGACACGACCTGCTGGTTCAGGGCCTGCTCCAGGTCCTCCTGCTGCTCATGAGTAGCCTCACTATGCGGGTGAAGAAAGCTACTCATTAGCCACTGAAGACTGAGGCTGCTGCTGATGGAGCTGCTACTGCCAACCTCCCCAGCAGACATGGCAGTGGAAGGTGAGCGCAGAGGTCCCCCCGAGTCAGACCTGCGAGAGTATGGACCATGGCGCAGATAGGCATCGGCCAATTGACTACGTAGAATGTCTCTGTAGTAGGTCAGTTTGTCCTCCCTCTCAGTGGGTGTAAAAAATGCCCCAATTTTGTGCCGGTAGTGAGGGTCCAATAAGGTGGAGAGCCAGAAGTCATCCCGCTGACAAATGGAGACAATTCTGCGGTCACTATGCAAGCACATGAGCATGCATCGTGCCATTTGTGCAAGTGACTCAGAGGGACTACCTGTCTCCATCTCCACTGCATTCTGCCACAGTGTGTCTGGGTCCTCTTTCTCGCCTTCCTCACAACCCTCTAGCTCCTCTGGCTGCTCCTGCTCCTCCTCCCCTGTCAGATAACTAGATAAACCACCCATTTCGCCAAAACTAAACTGTTTTTCACTGTGCCCCTCCTCCAGTTCAGCTCCCACGTGGTTCATGTGTAAAATGTAGGCGCCATGTCTCCAGTGCCCTGACCAGCCATGGTTTCCAACATGTGTTGTAGTACATGAAGCAGTGGAATCACGTCGTTCATCCCGTAAGCCTGACAAAATAAGTGGCTACCTCAAAAGAGCCTGAGCAAACGGCAGGTGTAACGTATGAGCTGCCACTGGTTTACATTAAAGTTACACAGGAGAGTCCCCCCTATCTGCTTGGATCATCAAGAAATCAGTGATGGCTTTTCTCTGTTGAAGGGTGGAATTCCAAATCAGACTATGTTGGGGGATACTGTTCTGACGCTGTAGCTCAAGAAGGGTGTGCTTGGCGGTGTAGGAGTGGCTGAAGTGCATGCATCTGTATTGCAGATGGGGGGAAGACTTCAGAAAACGCTTGACAACTAGGTTGAACTTGTGTGCCATACAGGGCACATGGCTCAGGCTTCCTTGTCACAGCACAGACAAGATGTTCTTCCCATTGTTAGCCACCATGGTTCCCATTTCCAGTTTTCGTGGAGTAAGCCATGTTTTGATATCTTGATGAATGAATTTTAGCAGCTCCTCCCCTGTGTGACTTCGTTCACCAAGGCAAACCATGTGAAGCACAGCGTGACACCGACATGCCCTGCACACATGGTAGGCTGCAGGGGCACCGAGACTTGACCGAACAGTGGAGGCTGAGGAGACGGCGGAGGATGAGGAGGCGGAGTCGCACACTGTCACAGGCACAACAGCCTGGGAGTGTGGAGGCCGAAGCGATGCGACCTGTCCAAGTTGTTGTTGTGGCTGTGCAGGAACCCCATTCAACTAGTGGGCTGTAAAGGACATGTATTTTCCCTGACCATAGTTACAGCTCCAGACGTCGGCGCTGCCGTGCACTTTGGTGCACACCGACAGGTTCAAGGACTGGCCCACCTTCTGTTCAACAAATTTGTGCAGTGCTGGTACTGCCTTCTTTGCAAAGAAATGATGGCTTTGGACTCTCCACCTCAGCTCGGCACAAGCCATCAGTTCTCCGAAAGGTGCAGAGTCCACCACCTGAAAAGGGAGGGACTGCAGCACTAGCAGCTTGGACAGGAGCACATTTAGCTTCTGCGCTGTAGGATGAGTGGGTGCATACTGCTGTCTCTTGGACATGGCTACCGCTGATGGATTGCTGGCGGGATGACTGACTTGTAGTAGGAGGAGCAGGAGCATCTGGAGCGACAGAGGATGGGTTTGACGCACAGCTACCTTCGGCTGAGGTGCCGGAGCCTTGGCTGGCTGAAATTGGGAGCGGCGTGGCACTGGCTGACGCAGCAGGCTGGACCCCCACTTCGGAGCCTCGGTTCTCCCAGGCTGCTTTATGGTGACTCTGCATATGTTAAAATTACATACAAACAAGTTCTGCACTGCCACAGGTAAGTAATTGGGGTGGCCTAAAAGGGGACCTTGACACAGAATGTTAATATAACAAGAACAAAATGAAAAAATTAATTTATTAAATAATTGTATCTTTAATTTCAAAAGAGTACCAATTTACAATGACAAACACATATAATAAACACACACACAGACTAGTTAAAAAACATAAATGACAAGGCCCTAAGAAGGCTGATCCGAATGACTCTCCTTAGAGAATATTGCCCTATGCCCAAATCAATATAAGTATACAACAACTATATCACTACATGATTGGTTAAAAACATAATACAAAACTGTGCAAAAGACTGAGAGAAAGTTCACATGATGGAACAATCTCAAGAGAATCCAATCTATATACTGTGCAAAGTGAACTGTGCTACTAATGAACTAAGTAAAGTGCAAAAAGTGCTTGAATTAACAAGATGTGCAAGCAATGCAATGTATAACGTAATCAATACAAAACAATCATGATTATAGACAAGAATACATTAAACAGGGCATAATCAGGAAATAAATCAAGCTCATATCACCATAGTCAATAGGAGTCCAGGATCACCATACATAGGGCTACAGCAGCATCGACACGTTGCGTGGGCGTAGCCCAGCCCACTTCCTCAGGATGCAGATAATGTCCCATTGTCACCCCTCACCTTTTACTGTGCTGCTGTTCCAAATGCGCGAATCACCGGCGTCCGAGGCGCCCGCGTTCCCACACCGCCCCGCCTGCACTCCCGTATCGGAACGCCAGGATGGCGCGAGCAAGCTACACCCCCACCAACCTGACGCGCAGACATCAGTGGTGGGTCCGCCCGGCACGCGCGCGCACAGCCCCGCAGCCTGCACCCGGGCGCCATCCCCTGCAGTAGGAGGCGTCCGGGCGCGAGCGCAGGACACAGCGCGCACACGCCGCGCGGGCCCAGCGCCCATCACAGTGTAACTGAGGTAAAGTTTCATGCAAAGCATGACAACCCAGTACATAGGCGAGGAGACAGGGGACCATATGCAGCAATGCAACTGTACTTTCTATTAGACTGACCTCCAACTATACGTGGTACTATTAAATACACAATATATACATATTTACAAATGTTGAAAACAGACAATTATATAAATATAATAGGAATAAATGATGGGGAAGTCAGCATGGCTGATTAGACTAGTAAATACTTAATCAATTCAGCTTCACAATAATGCGATTTCACCAATTCACATCACAGGGTGAGAAACATATTTTGGATGTACTAGTATCCCATCATAAATCAGTAACTCAACGACAAATGGGGGTCAGTTCAATTCATGAGAGCATCCCAACACTAAGTATAATGCCCATATCCATCTACTGCAACTATTGTCATCAGTATAATAAAGAGGGCCCAAACCATCCGGATGTTCCAGCCGACTACATGTGGATATCCTTTGGCCATGCTTATGTAGGAGGAAGTGCCAGCTGATGTCGGATCACTCCAAAGAGACGCTTCCGGATCCCAAATAAATTCTAAATTCCAAAAAGTGAAAAACATAATATCCAAACTCAAATTATTATCAAAAACCTAAACAACAGAAATTAAGTGAAAGAACAAAAAATCCAATCGAACAATTTGTTTACATACATACCTAAATCCCAGCTAACCATCCCGTCCTAAAAAGGAAGAGAACGTGAATTCTTCATTCATACTAATAGGTGCCCGTTTATTCAGATTGAAGGTCCACTTCAACTCTCTTTGTTGTAATCTCCTTTTTAGATTTCCTCCCCTGCCCCCCAAGGAAACTTTCTCAATGAAAGTTAGCCTCATGCTGTCCGGGTTCCCATTGTGTCTTGACAAGAAATGTGCCACCACCGGGGTTAATGTTTTACCAGCTTCCTTGTCCCTCTTAGAGAGTTATATATTGGACAAGTGTCCTGTATGCGTATTTTGGCGGCATTCTTTGTCTCACCAACATATTGTTGGGGACACGAACATTGTAGTAGATAAATTACACCTTCCGTTCGGCAATTCATGTGTTGTTTAATTGTATATTTTTTCGGAGAGTTCAATCCTTCAAATGTATCACAGGTAACCACAAACTGGCAGATATTGCACTTGCCACGTGGCCTACTGGAGCCACATCTTGGATTGGCATTAAGCCACGTTTTAGGGCGCAGAAAGTGACTCTTACAGAGACGATCCCGTAAGTTGGACGCACGTCTTGGAGTCATTAATGGTCCCTTTCTGACCCATCTGGATAAATATGGATATGTCTGTAATATGGGCCAATGTCTCCTAAAAATGGATTGTAAGGATGACCAATCATTGTTAAAATTTGTAATAAATCTTACCTCCTCCTTTTGTGCCCGTTTTTTATATTGTAGTAGACTCTCCCTAGGTGTATTTTCCACTCTTTTTATTGCGTTCTTGAGGACCCCAGTCGGGTAGATACGCTGTTTAAAACATTCTTGAAGGTCTCTTCTTTCCACCTTGTATCCCTCTTTTTAGATTTTTCGGATGTGCGCTGGTAAAGTGTAGAAGGTTATTTGTTGCTGTGGCCTTTCTAAACAACTTTGTTTGTATGCTTCCATCCTCTGTTATGGTCAAAGTTAAATCCAGAAAGGTAGCCTGGTGGGGGGAGATTGTATGGGTCAGAAAGATGTTATAATTGTTAACATTTAAGCTAGCAATAAAAGCATTGCCCAAATCCACTCCACAAAATTAAAATATTGTCTATAAACCGATACCAACCAAGGATGTATTGGTGATAGTCGTCCATGTTTTCTGCCCATACAATCTCCCGCTCCCACCAGCCAAAGAATAAATTGGCTACCGAGGGAGAGGGAGCGCATCGCACTCCCATGGCGACCCCTCTAACCTGCCTGAAGTATCCAAGGTCAAAGATAAGCTGAATTGATTGAGTATTTACTAGTCTAATCAGCCATGCTGACTTCCCCATCATTTTATTCCTATTATATTTATATAATTGTCTGTTTTCAACATTTGTAAATATGTATATATTGTGTATTTAATAGTACCACGTATAGTTGGAGGTCAGTCTAATAGAACAGTTGCATTGCTGCATATGGCCCCCTGTCTCCTTGCCTATGTACTAGGTTGTCATGCTTTGCATGATACTTTACCCCTGTTACACTGTGATGGGCGCTGGGCCCGCCCGGTGCGTGCGCGCTGTGTCCTGCGCTCGCGCCTGGACGCCTCCTACTGCAGGGGATGGCGCCCGGGTGCAGGCTGCGGGTCCGTGAGCGCGCGCGCCGGGTGGACCCACCACTGACGTCTGCTTGTCAGGCTGGTGGGGGGCGCAGCTTGCTCGCGCCGTCCTCGCGTACTTCCGATATGGGAGTGCCCACGTTTCCACACCGCCCCGGACGCCGGTGAATCGTGCATTTGGAACAGCAGCACAGTTAAAAGGTGAGGGGAAACAATGGGACATTATCTGCATCCTGAGGAAGTGGGCTGGGCTACACCCACGTAATGCGTCGATGCTGCTGTAGCGCTATGTATGGTGATCCTGGACTCCTATTGATTATGGTGATATGAGCTTGATTTATTTCCTGATTATGCCCTGTTTAATGTATTCTTGTCTATAATCATGATTGTTTTGTATTGATTACGTTATACATTGCATTGCTTGCACATCTTGTTAATTCAAGCACTTTCATAAGTAGCACAGTTCACTTGTATACAGTATATAGATTGGATTCTCTTGAGATTGTTCCATCATGTGAACTTTCTCTCAGTCTTTTGCACAGTTTTGTATTATGTTTTAACCAATCATGTAGTGATATAGTTGTTTTATACTTATTGATTTGGGCATAGTGCAATATTCTCTAAGGAGAGTCATTCGGATCAGCCTTCTTAGGGCCTTGTCATTTATGTTTTTTAACTAGTCTGTGTGTGTGTTTAGTATATGTGTTTGTCATTGTAAATTGGTACTCTTTTGAAATTAAAGATACAATTATTTAATTTAATTTTTTCATTTTGGTTTGTGCGGCCTTTTGCTTTTTGGGGGGGTCCAATTGTAGCTGATACTGGCAGCTCACTGTGTATAGACTCTGCATATGTTGCCGCAGGGCCGTGGTACCAACATTGGGGCCCTGGCCATGCTTCACCTTCTGTCTACACATCTTGCATGTGACCAGGTTACCCTCCTGCGGATGCTTGATGAAAAACTGACACACTGCCGAGTAGCTAATTTTCCCACCAACAGTCTGCACTAATTAACTTCTACTGCTGCCAACTCCAGGAACCCCTGCTCCACTACCTCCCGGGAAGGTAGCCTACCGTGCCCATCCATGTTTGGCTCCAGACATCCCAATTCTGCCACCATGCTGACTGCCAACCATATTACCACCTTGCTTCCTAGCGAAATATGCAGCGAATGTCTCCTCCATTTCTTGGCTAGGCAGTAGCTGCTGATTGTCCTCTAACACATCGTCCTCACTGAACAGTGGAGCTGAACACGAAGCATAATATACGTTGGCTAAGGGGAGGGCGTAGGACAGAGGCAATGGAAGGACAGGGGCTGCTCCCGGGCCATGCCAACTCAGGGTTGTGTCCGAGGAACCTACCAACTGTTAACTGGGGGTGTCAGATGTCGGTTGAGATGAGGTGGATGACCGCGTTAACCAATCGATGATGGCAGATGCGTTGCTGGTCGAGACACGGCCGCTAGCAGATACCAGGAGATCAGGCTTCTCACCACGACTCCTGCTGTCACTCGCCCCTAATCTGCTGTGACCTCTGCCTGATGAATCTAGGCCTCTCCTCGGTGCACATCCTGGCACATCTCTGCCTGCCATTTTTACTGCGTTTAGGAGGGGAAAACCATACACTACACTACACCTAAAACAGTATATTCTAAGTATGTCTCACACCCTGCTTCGAAATTAATCATTACACTTGGGTTATAGTCCACAAGAGGGCGCTTTACTGCAGAGATGGCAAAAAAAAGAAGCCCCTCCCAGCCCCACAAACACCTGGGACCTCCCACACATCCCCCAGTTTAGTCTCTGCAGTGAAGGCGACGACACTCAAGATGATGGCTCTTCTCTCGTTGCAGGTAAGCCGGGTAACACCCGGCCCCCAATTTGTCCTAATTCCACCTGGACCCTTTTTTAAAAACGACATTAAGCCTCCCAGCTATGGCTGCAGGGTCTGGGTGAGGGTAGGTAACACCTTAGAGGTGTTTTGAAGGAGCCATGCTCCACCGCAAGGCCCTCATAAAAGGGTAGGCGGTCGTCAGGTTTTTGGTGATCCTGACTTGGGATGCCCTGTCCGTTGAGGCCCCCGCTACACTTCTATATGTAGTCATCGGCTTCCCCCTATCCTCCCTCCTCCCTGGTCCCGGTTAGGGGGGGGGGGCGGTGTGTAATAAAAAAAAAATATATATATATATATATATTTAAGTGTGTGAATGTGTGTGTACGTGTTTAACTATGGCGCTGGCGCCGTCCAGCGCTTCTCTCCACCTTTCTCTTCTGCTCTTCATCGGCCGGTGCCGTTATAGCCGGCTCCCGCAAAATGGCGGGGAGCTCGGCTGCCTGTGGTTTTCTGAGGGGGAGGGGGCGTGGCCTTGCGCTCGGCGCGCTGACCGGCAGGCCCGCCCCCTTTGCTCCTTCTTGCTTCGGTTGGCGCGCTGTGCAGGTGCCGGCAGAGGGCCGGGTGATGTTCTGCCGGCTCCCCCTTGTCTGGGGAGCGCGGCGTTTTGGTTGGTTGTGGGGGGCGTGGCCTAGCGCTCGGCGCGCTACTCGGGTGGCTCGCCCCCCTTCTGTTCTTGTCACGGCCGGCTCCCGCTTTGCTGGGTGCTCGGCCGCTTGTGATCCCCGCGCTTGGAGGGGGCGGAGTCTAGCGCTCGGCGCGCTGTGCAGGTGGCTCCCCCCCCCCCCTCTCTCTCTCCCTTGCTCTTGACGTAACGGCTGGCTCCCGCATTGCTGGGGAGCTCGGCCGCTTGTAGTTTTCCCGTGCTTGAAGGGGGCGGAGCCAAGCGCTCTGCGCACTGTGCAGGTGGCTCTCCCCCTCTTTCTACATCTTCCTACTGTCACCTTCCGGCAGCCCGCTGGGAGACTGTCTCACTATCCTGCCTCCCATAGAATCGGTAAGTGTCCCCTGCCGGGCTGATGATTGTCTACCTTAGTGCATGTATGGTATGTGCGTCCCCTGTGGGGGGGGGGCTGCATTTTACGCTAATTGCATTACTGTTTTTCTTTATGTATTTCAGTATGTGTGTGATGTCTTCCGGGGGTCTTCCTTTGGGCTTCCCCCTGGTCCTGTGGCCTTTTCCTTGACATGAGTTACCATATATTAAATCCTCCCACTACCGGACATTTAAGGGGCATCCCGGGTAGCTTAACAGCGTAATTCCCATTGGTCATTGCGACTACCAAAACCACTTTATGGAGGCTTCCCAGGATACTGTGCTCGGGGTCCCTTTGGGGCAAGGCCGGCTGTGTGTGGGATGCGGGGCATCCCTGGTGGGCAACAGAGTTGAGTATTTGTGCACAGCGGGAGCTGTCGCGGCAATCTGGACCCGTGCGGCCGGGTTAGCCCGGCTGGTCTCGTCACTCACA
Source organism: Gastrophryne carolinensis (assembly GCA_027917425.1). Classification (NCBI taxonomy): domain Eukaryota; kingdom Metazoa; phylum Chordata; class Amphibia; order Anura; family Microhylidae; genus Gastrophryne; species Gastrophryne carolinensis. The sequence continues at coordinate 148,062,732 of CM051235.1, read as the reverse complement.
CCCCCGCACCTGGGTATCACCCCTAGTGACGTTATCACTAGCGGGGTATCGCAATGGATGTTTGCGCTAGAGGGCAACACCGTGATGGATTGCTAGCCTGGTGGCTGGAAAAATCCAGCTGAATGTCGGCACATGGCGTTCGCTGCGCCGGCCTATGAATTAACAATATGTTTAATATTATTGCCTGTCTGTACTCCCCTTGTGTGTGGGGATATTATTCAGATTCTGTTCCCTCTGATTATCAGCCTGCCATTGCTCTGATGCCTGCAGAGCAGTGGGATGCTGACGTCTCCCTTATGCTACCTGAGGGGTGGAATAGGAGGTATCCCTTCACCGCGGTTGGGTCTAGTCTGGTCGTTGACCCCTCCAGGTGGATGCCACCATCCTGGGGTTGTATATTATGTATGTGGTGCGCTCCCCCATCTCATTACCGGATGGATATTGAGGACTGACGTATCGACTAATGGGTCTCCCATGTCCTTGTCTGGGTGGCTTTGCACCCGTTGGAGGCTTTCGCTATTACGGACACGCCTATTAGGACCTTATTTGGGGGTCGTCTTTAAGGTTTCCAATTGACCTTCTGGTGCTGGATTTAGAGCTTGTCGCTTTGAGAGCTAATTATCACGTTGGGGGAACACGTCCTCTCTGCCTTAGTTGGCACTATTCAAAGGTATTGTTGACCTCGGCTGGGTGGTCTGATTCCAGCCACTCGGTCGGGTGGCGCCGGTCGGCAGCTGACTAGGCTGTCACAAAGGCGTTTGAAGGGCTTCCCCCTGTTGGGTTGCGTCTGTTGGTGATGGTGGAGCTCTGGCTAAAAAGGTAAGTTACACCAACGCAAAAGCAGCCACGACCCTTTCGGGGGTCATGGTCCTTCTCTCCCTCCCTTATGGGCCTGGCTCAGGCAGGGGGGTACCCTTTGCGGGAAAGAAAGGGGAGGTTCCGGGGCAATAGCTGTTGCCGTGCCCGACTTGTATTCTTCTGGCGTGCCAAGCCTTAATCTTCTGCTAGCCCGCTCTGCCTTGAGGGGGCGTCTTCACCCCTCTGGTGGGGGACGGCTGCTGCTGCTGTTCTTCTCTCCTCCTAGATTCTCTTCACGAGTTTCTTCGGATCCCTGGGCAAGTTTAGGGCCTGTTTACGGCAGTGCAAGGCCGTCTGGCCATGGGGGTCATTCGTCAGGTTCCCCCCAGGGGGAAATAGGTCAGTGTTACTATTTCAATCTCTTTACAGTCCCCAGGAAAGATGGTCCCATCTGACCTATTCTGGACTTGCAGATCTCATCCGGTTCATCTGAACGAAATGGTTTTGCATGGAGACGCTGTTCTCCGCTGTCAGCTCCCTGCCCCCGGGGGACTTTATATCATCAATATAGATCAAGGATGCTTGCTTTCTTGTGCCGGCCTTCCAGGGTACCAGCGGTTTCCCAGGTTTGCGGTAGGGGAGCAGCTCTTCTAATTCATAGCTCTCCCTTTCAGTTTCACTTCTGCACCCTGGGTATTCTCCAAGGTGCTGGCGGGTGTGATGGCCCTTCTCAGGAGTCCAGGGCATTCACATTCTTCCTTATTTGGACAACCTTCTCGTTACGTCTCTTTCGTTCGGTCAGGCAGAGCTTGATGCTCGGCCGGTCGTGGTGACACTGGAGAGTTTTGGGTGGGTAATCAATTACCCCATGTCTTCATTTTCTTCATCAAGGGTGTCTTCTGTCCCGGGCATGTCGCGGGATACCATTCAGGCCAGGATTTCCTTACCTTTAGCCGTAGGTGGACGCTCTTCTAGTGTGCTCCAGTGGCGCTTTTGGTTAGCGCGCAGGACTTATAAGGCAGTATCTGTTGAGCAATGCCGTGATTGTGGCTTCGTGCATCACCTAGAGCATTTAATGCGTCGATTCAGATTGTCCTTACGAACTCTCATCTGTCCATCCGACTAGGGATGAGACTGGTAGGTCTGATGGTGGCCTGTTTTTTGCATAACAGTACATTTTTGCTTATTTTCACATGAGGCTCTTTCAGCTCTTTCTCCTATCAGCCTGGGACAAGTGTTCCCTGTCTTGGGATCAGTCCTTGTTCTGTCTCCTCTGGTCCGTCGGTCCCTTCTGGGGTGGCTGGACTCGAAAAACCTTCTGGTGGGGCGGCTTATTTTCCTGCCCCGCTGGGAGACTGTGTCGACGAATCCCAGTCGGTTGTTTTGGGGGGGCTTCTGGAGATCCCACCAATTTCAAGGGCTGTGGGGCCCTCAGGAGGCACACGCCCCCATCAATGTTAAGGAGCTAAGGGCGGCTCGGCGGCGGCTGTTGCGGTGGATGCCTCACCTATGGGGTCTGCCGGTTCAGGTTCACTCCAACATCCGGACTGCGGTTGCCTACTTCAGTCATCAGGGAGGGACTTGAAGCGAGAGTGCCCTCCGAGTGGTGTTGTTGATTCTGTATTGGGCCGTGAGCAACGTTCCGTGTATTCTGGTGATGTGGCTCTGTTTGCCTCTCCTCACGTTCACAAGCTATCAGCATTTGTTTCTATTTCCCAGGTCCCTCTGGCTCTGGCAGTGGATGCCGTTTTTCTGTCCTGGCGGGAGCTCGGTTTCCTGTATCTGTTTCCTCCCTTTCCCATGGCGGGCAGGGTAGTACACAAGCTGGCTCAAGAGGATGTGCCAGCGATCCTAGTGGCCCCTAGGTGGCCAAGACAGGTGCGGTTCGTAGACGTTGTCCGGCTGGCGGTAGATTAGTACAGGCTGCCTCTGCTTCCGGATCTGATTAGACAAGGTCAGCCTTGTTACCCCTATTTACTAATGCTGGCTTTGACGGCGTGGCTGCTGAACCCTTCATCTTATGGAAAAGGGTTTATATGAAGCCATTGTCCAGACTCTCGTTGGGGATAGGAAGAAATCTACCTCTACTATCTTCTACTGGACCTGGCGGGCCTACATTGATTGGTGTGAGGCTAGGGCCTTTTTCTTGTCAGGTGTTTTCACTCCTTGGATTTGGATTTTCGTCAGCGTGGTTTGGACATGGGTTTTCAACTTAGCTCCTTTATGGGGTTTGTGTCCACTCCGGTGGTTTTCTTTCTGAGATCTTTCGCTCTTCATCCTTTTGGTTAAGGCCTTTTATTTTCAGGGGGTCGCTCATGTGCGCCCTCCTCGCAAACCCATGTTGCCTGTTTAGGATTTAAATTTGGCATCGTCTGCCTGTCTGGGTCCTCCTTTTGAACCAGTGCAGGATGCTGCACTATACATTTTTTGCCTTAAAAGTTGTCTTTTTGGTGGCTATAAATTCTGTTCGACGGATTTTTGAGTTGGCGGCTCTGCCCATTCAGGCCCCCTTCTTTGAGAGACTTCAGGACAAGGTGGTTTTCCACTTAAAACCAGATTCTTGTCAAGGGTTCTCTCTGCTTTTCGCTTCATTCAGGACTTTGTGCTTCCTTACTTGTGTGCTAAACCTAATAATGGCAGGGAGAGGGCTTTGCACTCTCTGGACGTCGTTAGATGGGTACAGTACTATTTGGTGGCTACTTCACCTTTGCGCCAGATGGACGCCTTCTTTTGTGATGCCCTCCGGGCCCAAGAAGGGTTTGGCGCCCGTCAAGACTACCATTTGTAAATGGTTTCGTCAGGCCGTTATTAGGGCCTATTCTGTCAAGGGGAGGGATCGCCCTTTCCAGATCACTGCTCATTCTACTCATGCTGTTGAGGCTTCCTGGGCTTTTCAGCGCCAGGCTTCTGTTGAACAAGTTTGTACAGCTGCTACTTGGTCTGCTGTTCATTCCTTTCCAAGTTTTATACGGTTGATTTGTAGGCCTCAGCGGATGCTGTTTTTCGAATAGCAAAGTTCTGCAAGCTGCAGTGGTTTATTTTGTGCATTTTTGCATGTTGGGATCCCCACCCTTTTTTGGACACTGCTATTGGATGTCCCAAGTGTAATGATTAATTTCGAAGCAGGGTGTGAGACATACTTAGAATAATACCATTTTGTGATTACTCACCTGTAAAATGGGTATTGTAAGTATGTCTCACACCCTGCTTCGCCCCACCCTGAGTTGTATTTTGGATCCTCTGTTTGGTGGTACTGTTTCTCTCATTGTTTTTATTTGCTCTTCCTGGTCCCCTTACTGCTTTTTTATACTGGGGGATGTGTGGGAGGTCCCAGGTGTTTGTGGGGCTGGGAGGGGCTTCTTTTTTTTGCCATCTCTGCAGTAAAGCGCCCTCTTGTGGACTATAACCCAAGTGTAATGATTAATTTCGAAGCAGGGTGTGAGACATACTTACAATACCCATTTTACAGGTGAGTAATCACAAAATGGTATTTTTTGTAACGGCAGGTGTGTAGAAAAGTTAGAGCAAAAGACACTGTAGCTAAAAGCTAATGCAAAAAGACACTGTCAGATGGCCTTATACAGGACGCCCCTGGTTAGAGTTAAATGCACCACAGGCAGTTTTAAAACGTGTTTTTTTTTCAAAATGTAAAAGGTAAAGATGCAGGTACTATTAAAAGATAAATGGTACTATTGGGGATGCCCCCCGGTGAAAGTCAATAGCTGCTGCAAATTTTACAACGTGACTTTTGTTACAAAATGCAAAAGGTAAGTAGCCGGGTACTCTTAAAAGATAAGTGCTAGCATTCGGGATGCCCCCCCCCGGTGAAAGTGAATTACTACTTTAAGCTTTAGAACGTGACTTTTTTTTACAAAATGCAAAAGGTAAGTAGCCAGGTACTCTTAAAAGATATATAAATGCTAGCACGCTTTTTAAAGAATGACACCAGGAAAAGGAAAAGCTAAATAGGCAGGTGTGTTATTAACACTAAATAGGCTTGAAAGCTAATGCAAACACTGTAAACTGTCTCTGTCTCTCTCTGTCACGGTCACTGCCTCTCTCCTTCTCTCCCTGGCTCTATCTGTCCCTTGCTCTATCTATCTCTCCCTCGCTGTATCTATCTATCTATCTATCTATCTATCTATCTATCTATCTATCTATCTCTCGCTCTGTCTCTGGGTGACCCTTTCTCGCCGCAAAACAGTGTCGAAATGAGCTTCCACAAAAGGGCCGTCGCTTATATAGGGCTGTGTCATCATCCGGAAGCCTGGCTGCTGATAGGCAGCATGTGATGCTAACCCAGGATTCTTTGCCCCATGGGACATGTCCTGACATGTGGATTCACCATTTTAGATGGCCTGGACCGCAGTAAATGGAGTTTTAAGGAAGTGATTCGAGCGATCGAATCGCGGTGATATTCGGATTCATTTAGAATCAAATTTTTCCTGAAATTCGTAACAAATTCAGATTCGTCGGTTTCGATTTCGCCCCCAAACTGTCTTCCAGGTCCTTCTCCCAATCATACACGAGCAACGCGTCAGATGTTACGGCGGGGGGGGGTAGCAATTCTATTCGCTAGGAATACCCCGTTTAAGGTCTCGGACAGGATAGCGAACAAACAGGGAAGATACTTGATCCTGAAGGGCTCACTTTACAATAGGCAGTACACGCTAGTGGCAGTCTACTCTACTAATTCTGGGCAGCTGTTGTTCTGTGAGAACACTTTATAGACAAGCTTATAGCAGTGCAGGGGGGGGATTTGAAGCTAATGCTTGACCCACTATTGAACACCTCCCCGGGACGATCGGCCCTGTCGTACGTGGCACTGAAGTGAATCAGGAAAATCCTTCTGAGGGCACAGGTCTGCGACCCTTGGCGAATTAGCCATCCTGACACTAAGGGCTGTCCCTATTTCTCAGCAGTTCATTCATCATACTCCAGGATTGATTACATATTGGTCTCCCACACCCTTTTACCTCAGACCTCTGGGGAGAAAATAGAACCCACTGTCATATACGATCATGCTCCTGTGGCGTTATCCATTAGTCTCTTGGACAGGGCCCGGGGTGAGTGAACATGGAGGATGAATGAGTCCCTGTTGCAAAAGACCTCCAGAAGTCGATGAAGGGATACTTTGACCTTAATAACATAACAGACATATCCGCCTTTAACAACTGGCAAGCTCATAAAGTGGTGATACGGGGCACGTTCATTAGGGAGGCCACCAAGATAAGAAAAGACCGAGAACGGGAATTGTAGAAGCTCTTAGAGTCAAGGAGTTGGAGAGATCACACAAAGCATCACAAGCTAAGAATAACCTCTCTGCGCTCACAGAGGCCAGGGTGGCCCTGAATTCCCTTCTGGCCTCTAGGACTGCATTTATCATTATCATCAGTGCTGCAGGAGAATGTATTTCGAGTGGGGGAACAAGAGCAGTGCTCTCCTGGCTAGGGCCTTTAAGAAACAGCAGTCATTGAACTTTGTGGAGTCAATCATTGATTCGCAACAGAAAAGGCTCTATCACACCCCGGAGATCGTGAGGACTTTCCAATCCTATTACCAGAGACTGTATAATATACGCCCCGGGGCGGAGCAATCGGAGCCGGGACAACTAGATCAAATGAGGCAATATATAAGGGGGTTAGGGATGCCCACATTGGGAGGAGAGGGGAGGGAGTTCCCGGAGAGTCCAATTTCTATTTAAGAACTAAGCTGTGCCATAGAGGAATCCCCGAATGGGAAGTCCATGGGGCCGGATGGGTTCTCCATTGGCTATTATAAATGATTTCTCCCCCTCATTGCCCCACACTTTCTTTCTGCATTCAATTAATTGATTCCCTGAGGTACTTTCCCTCTTGTTTCGGCCCTAGTGATGGGCCCCTCTTGAATTGTCTTGATAATTATAGGCAAGGTTTCAGGAGCTTAGATATGTGTTTTAGAGTACTACTCACTCTCCATTGTCATGCAGCTTTGTACCCACGTTATGGCATGTATGTTTGCTGTGCTGTATTTTATGGTTTGTTTGTTTGTTTGTTTTGTCCTAACCAAAAATAAAGAATTAAAAAAAAACTATTCCCAGAATTAACTTTTGATACCACTGTAACTTCTCCAGCATCAAAAGGAGCTTCCTTCCCAAAACTGCATACTTGCCTCTTTTTCCAGTTTACCTTCATGTGTGAAACAGCACAAAAAAGGCACAACTGAAAATTAACCCGCCTCATGTCTTTTTGTGAAGTAGAACTAGAACAACATCATCCATATAAGCTAGGTCTTTAACAGCCAGACCGTGACCCCCAGGTACAATAAAACCTTTAAAAAGCTTATCTCTTAAAATTGAGAGTAAAAAAGGTTCCCTTACAGCTATAAGAGGAGACAGGGGACAACTGTGCCTCACCCCTGACCTTACATAAAGATTCACTTAGATGCCAGTTCCCACCAGATGCCACCAGTACCTGAGTAAAAATATCAGTCCCCATCCTTGACATAAAACGATGCAAGACGTTATCAAAGGCTTTTTCTACGTTTACAGCCTCAATAAAAAGTGCTGAATTGCTAGCAAAAAAACCCATATCACGTCTTAAAATGAAATGATCAGACTAGAAATGAGCGAACTTTTGAAAAATTCGATTCAACTGATTCGCCGAATTTTCTGACAAAAATCGTCTCGACCCAAATTTATTCGCGCCGAATTTGCTATTAAAAACGGCTATTTCTGAGCTTCCAAGAGCCTCAATAGGGTTGTAAACCATTCTGCCTTGCTGTAACACGCATAGGAAGCGTGCTGGGTTAGTGAAATACTGTAAATAATTATGACATGCAGATCAGAGGCATCGCTATTAGAATCGCAGAGCGGCACAATTGCAGAGAGTTGAGGTGGCATCACTATGAGGGGCCCCTATATTGCCTGAAAAACACACCCTGGAGCTGGCAGCAGCAGGAGCCCAAATATTGGCTGAAAGACATCCTCGAGTTGGCAGCAGGAGCAGCAGGAGCCCAAAAATTGGCTGAATGACACCCTGGAGTTGCAAGCAGCAGCAGAAGCCCAAATAATGACTGAGAGACACACCCTGGAGTGGCAAGCAGCAGCAGCGGCAGGAGTCCAAACATTGCTTGAAAGAGACACTGGAGTTGCAAGCAGGAGCCCAAACATTGCTTGAAAGACACACTGGAGTTGGCGGCAGGAGCAGCAGGAGCCCAAACATTGCTTGAAAGACACACTGGAGTTGGCAGCAGGAGCAGCAGAAGCCCAAACATTGCTTGAGAGACACACTGCAGTTGGCAGCAGGAGCCCAAACATTGCTTGAAAGACACACTGGAGTTGGCAGCAGGAGCAGCAGGAGCCCAAACATTGGCTCAAAGAGGCACTGAAGTTGGCAGCAGGAGCGGCAGGAGTCCAAACATTGCTTGAAAGAGACACTGAAGTTGGCAGCAACAGGAGCAGGAACCCAAACATTGCTTGAAAGACACACTGGAGTTGGCGGCAGGAGCCCAAACATTGCTTGAAAGAGACACTGGAGTTGGCAGCAGGAGCCCAAACATTGCTTGAAAGAGACACTGGAGTTGGCAGCAGCAGGAGGCCAAATATTGGCTGAATGACACCCTGGAGTTGCAAGCAGCAGCAGGAGCCCAAACATTGCTTGAAAGAGACACTGGAGTTGGCAGCAGGAGCCCAAACATTGCTTGAAAGAGACACTGGAGTTGGCAGCAGGAGCAGCAGGAGCCCAAACATTGCTTGAAAGAGACACTGGAGTTGGCAGCAGCAGGAGGCCAAATATTGGCTGAATGACACCCTGGAGTTGCAAGCAGCAGCAGGAGCCCAAACATTGCTTGAAAGAGACACTGGAGTTGGCAGCAGGAGCAGCAGGAGCCCAAACATATCTTGAAAGACACACTGGAGTTGGCAGCAGCAGGAGCCCAAACATTGCTTGAAAGACACACTGGAGTTGGCTGCAGGAGGCCAAAAATTGGATGAATCACACCCTGGAGTTGTAAGCAGCAGCAGCAGGAGCCCAAACATTGCTTGAAAGACACACTGGAGTTGGCAGCAGCAGGAGGCCAAATATTGGCTGAATGACACCCTGGAGTTGCAAGCAGCAGCAGGAGCCCAAACATTGCTTGAAAGAGACACTGGAGTTGGCAGCAGGAGCAGCAGGAGCCCAAACATATCTTGAAAGACACACTGGAGTTGGCAGCAGGAGCCCAAACATTGCTTGAAAGACACACTGCAGTTGGCAGCAGGAGCCCAAACATTGCTTGAAAGACACACTGGAGTTGGCAGCAGGAGCAGCAGGAGCCCAAACATTGGCTCAAAGAGACACTGAAGTTGGCAGCAGGAGCGGCAGGAGTCCAAACATTGGGTTCCTGCTCCTGCTGCTGCCAACTCCAGTGTCTCTTTCAAGCAAACATTGCTTGAAAGACACACTGGAGTTGGCAGCAGGAGCCCAAACATTGCTTGAAAGAGACACTGGAGTTGGCAGCAGGAGCAGCAGGAGCCCAAACATTGCTTGAAAGAGACACTGGAGTTGGCAGCAGGAGCCCAAACATTGCTTGAAAGAGACACTGGAGTTGGCAGCAGCAGGAGGCCAAATATTGGCTGAATGACACCCTGGAGTTGCAAGCAGCAGCAGGAGCCCAAACATTGCTTGAAAGAGACACTGGAGTTGGCAGCAGGAGCAGCAGGAGCCCAAACATATCTTGAAAGACACACTGGAGTTGGCAGCAGCAGGAGCCCAAACATTGCTTGAAAGACACACTGGAGTTGGCTGCAGGAGGCCAAAAATTGGATGAATCACACCCTGGAGTTGTAAGCAGCAGCAGCAGGAGCCCAAACATTGCTTGAAAGAGACACTGGAGTTGGCAGCAGGAGCCCAAACATTGCTTGAAAGACACACTGGAGTTGGCAGCAGGAGCACAAACATTGCTTGAAAGAGACACGGGAGTTGGCAGCAGGAGCCCAAACATTGCTTGAAAGACACACTGGAGTTGGCTGCAGGAGGCCAAAAATTGGATGAATCACACCCTGGAGTTGTAAGCAGCAGCAGCAGGAGCCCAAACATTGCTTGAAAGAGACACTGGAGTTGGCAGCAGGAGCCCAAACATTGCTTGAAAGACACACTGGAGTTGGCAGCAGGAGCCCAAACATTGCTTGAAAGACACACTGGAGTTGGCAGCAGCAGGAGCCCAAACATTGCTTGAAAGACACACTGGAGTTGGCTGCAGGAGGCCAAAAATTGGATGAATCCCACCCTGGAGTTGTAAGCAGCAGCAGCAGGAGCCCAAACATATCTTGAAAGAGACACGGGAGTTGACAGCAGGAGCAGCAGGAGCCCAAACATTGCTTGAAAGACACACTGGAGTTGGCAGCAGGAGCCCAAACATTGCTTGAAAGACACACTGGAGTTGCAAGCAGCAGCAGCAGGAGCCCAAAATTGCCAGAAAGACACACCCTGGAGTTGGCAGCAGCATTAAGAGAACATATACAGATTTTCGGCACAGATATCTTATCCGAAGAATATTAATAAAAAGTAAGAGTAACGTAAAGCATTTTCTCAATTACTTGTGGTCTGATGCGGAGGAATGTCTGTAACTGGAGAGCAGCGCCTTAAATCTGTTTTGCACGATCCATATTTCTATAGTGTTGGTCTGGCCCCATGGTCAATCTACTCTAATGCATCAGGCATTGGTGGGTGGAAATCTTGGCTGATACATGCCCGATTCATTTCCACACAGGCCAGTCTCTGAAAAAAAAACATTTTTGAAGCATACTGGAACACATTGAATTGCTTCACTTACGCACATCTAAGAGTTTCATCACTTTGTTCGTGTTAAAGTCTTCAGGGCCTAGTTACTACTTAGTGAAAAAGCATAGATAGTTACACACATGCTCCTCTTATCGACAAATCCTGTTTTAAGTGTAGCGTTTTGCCCTCCCCTCATATACGCACTAAGTATGTCAGGCAGAGAAGTAGCAGGATGGGCACAGAGAAGTTGCAGAAGCCTAAATTCATCAAACAGAGGTTGCAGCAGACTAGGGGTGAGTGGTAGCAGGAGTCTCAGTGAGAGGACTGATCTCCCGGGATCAGCTAGCGGTCATGTCTTGACCAGCAACCCATCTGCCATCATCCATTGGTTAACACGATCATCCACTGTATCACAAGTGACATCTGACACCCCCAGACAACTGTCGGTTATGTCTTATGCTTAGGGTTCAGCTTCACTATTCAGTGAGGACGATCTGATAATCAGAAAAATCAGCAGCTACTGCCCAGCCAAGAAGTGGAGGAGACACTCGCCGCTTCTTCCACTAGGCGGGCAAGTAGTGATGAGGAGAGTGGCGTGGGAGGTGGTGTTGCAAGCGTTTTGGCTTCTTAAGCAGACACTGTTGAGGACCCTGAGGAGGACATCAGTGAGTTTTGAGGGCACTTTTAAAGGCTTGGAGTGAAGGAGAGTGACAGATTTAGCGGCCAGCATGGTGGCAGAAGGGGAAAGTATGGAGGCAAAAGTGCTCGGGGTAGACCACTTGCGCGGCAGGCTATCTTCCCAGGAGGTAGTGGAAGAGGGTCCCTGGAGTTGGCGGCGGCAGCAGCAGTGAATTAGTGCGGACTGTTGGTAGGAAAAATCAGCTACAAGGCCATGTGGCAGTTTTTCCTCAAGCATCCGCAGGAGGTAAACATGGCTATATGAAAGATGTGTAGGCAGAAGGTGAAGTGTGGCCAGGGTCCCAATGTTGGACCCACAGCCCTGCGTCAACATTTGCAGCGTCACCATCAAGCGGCCTGGGAGAGTTGGCTCCAAAGTGGTGGTCCAGCCTGCTGCATTACCCAGTGGCACGCTGCTCTCTGTTCCAGCCAGCCAAGGCTCCACCACCTTCTGTGTGTCATACCCATCCACTGTCGCTCCAGATGCTCCTCCTCATCTTAAGCCGAGTCAGTCATTCCGCCAGCGATCCATTGGCCAAGCCATGTCCAAGAGACAACAGTATGTGCCCACTCATCCAACGTGCAGAAGCTAAATGGGCTCCTGTATAAGTTGCTGGTGCTGCAGTCCCTCCCTTTTGAGGTGGTGGACCTTTCAGAGAACTGATGGCTTGTGCCGAGCCGAGGTGGAGAGTCCCATGCTGTCATTTGTTTGCGAAGAAGGCAGTACCAGCCCTGTACAATTTTGTTGAACAGAAAGTGAGCCTGTCAGTGTGTACCAAAGTGCACAGCAGTGCCTACGTCTGGAGCTGTAAGTACGGTCAGGGACAATACAAAGGCCCACTGGGTGATTGTGGTTCCTGCAAAACCACAACAGCAACTTGGACAGGTCCCTCTGCTGTGGCCTCCACGCTCCTAGGCCTTTGTGCCAGTGCACTTGCACTTAGCAATGGTGTCACAGAAAAAAGTGGCTAATTGTCAATTACATAATAATAGTTAACATTTATCTTATTTGAACATATTTATAATAATAACATATAATAACATAGCAACAATAACATCTAACATAATAACTGTAACATATAAAATTTATCAAATTTGTATTTTTTTTTGGGGGGGGGGATATTTTTTTTTTTTTCATATTTTGTATTTTTTAAAAACACTATATATATATATATATATATAATTTTTTTTTATTTTTTTTTTTTTTTTTTTTTTCCATTGTCTTTTTTTAATATTTTGTGAATTTTTGTACCAATTTTTTTTGTATTTTCTTTTTTTCTAAATATTTTTTTTTTTTTCCCATTGCCCTTCCAGCCTACCATGTGTGCAGGACACTGCGCCTTGAGCCACTGAGTCACACATGGGAGGAACTGCTAAAAATGAGAACTCAATAAATTAAATCATGGCTTACTCCACGAAAACTGCAAATGGGACCCATGGTTACTGACACTGGGAAGAACATCTTGTCTGCACTGCGACAAGGAAGCCTGAGACATGCGTCCTGCCATGGCACACGTGTTCAATCTAGTTGTCAAGCGTTTTCTGAAGTCTTCCCCCCCATCTGCAAGACATCCTAGCAGGAAGGAAACTTTGCATGCACTTCAGCCACTCCTACAACTGGAAGGAAACTTTGCATGCACTTGAGCCACTAATACACCGCCAAGCACACCCTTCTTGAGCTTCAGCATCAGAATGGTATCCCCAAGCATAGTCTGATTTGCGATGTTTCCACCCGTTGGAATTTCACCCTCCATATGCAGGATCGACTAAAGGAACAGAGAAAAGCCATCACGGATTTCTTGATGATCCAAACGAATAGGGGGACTACCCTGTGTAACTTCAATGTAAACCAGTGGCAGCTCATACGTGACACCTGCCGTTTGCTCAGGCCCTTTGAGGTAGCTACTTTATTAGTCAGTCGCCAGGACTATGAGATGAACGATGTGATTCCACTGCTTCATGTACTACAATACATGTTGGAAACCATGGCTGGTCAGGGCACTGGAGACATGGCGCATACATTTTCACATCCACATGAAGCCTGTGGCGGCTGAAGTGGAGGAGGAGGAGGGGGTGGGACACAGCGAAGCACAGTTTAGGTTTGACAAAATGGCCATTTTATCTAATCATCTGACAGGAAAGGAGGAGCAGGAGCAGCCACAGGAGCTAGAGGGTTGTGAGGAAGGCAAGACAGAGGACCCAGACACACCGTGGCAGTTTGCAGTGGAGATGGAGACAGGTAGTCCCTCCGAGTCACTTGCACAAATGGCACGATGCATGCACACGTGCTTGCGTAGTGACCGCAGAATTGTCTCCATTTGTCAGTGGGATGACATCTGGCTCTCCACCTTATTGGACCCTCGCTTCCGGCACAAAATGGGGGCATTTTTTACACCCACTGAGAGGGAGGACAAACTGACCTACTACAGAGACATCCTACGTAGTCAGTTGGGCGATGCCTATTTGCACCATGGTCCTACTGTGATGCCCAGTGGGACACCAGCCTTCTGTAAGCAGGCAACCCCCAATCTCCACCGCCGCTTCTGCCTATAGTCAAGCCCCCGTTTGCCGGGACGCTATGTACGCCTCACCGGACACGGTTGCCCCCAGGTCTTAATAGGCACAAAGGATGGCTGCTTACGGGGAAGGCCAATGAACCACGAGGGTATCCCGAAGCCGAGCTCGTTCACAGGTAGTCAATCCGGAGGGTGCGCCAGAGTACAGGGATGAGACAGGTGCGTAGTCAGGAGTAGCCAAAGGGTCAAGCCAGGAGGTCAGAGATCGCGGGGTATCCAGAGGGGCAGGCAGCTTCGTGGTCAGACAAAGCAGAGGTCAGTACAGGCAGCAGACAGGAATGGTCGCCGTGTCGGAACTGAACCGGCACAAAATGGGGCATTTTTTAAACCCGCTGAGAGGGAGGACAAACTGACCTACTACAAAGACATTCTATGTAGTCAGTTGGCCGATGCCTATCTGCGCCATGGTTCATACTCTCGCAGGTGTGACTCGGGGGGACCTCTGCGATCACCTTCCACTGCCATGGCTGCTGGGGGGGTGGAAGGAGAAGCAGCAGCAGCTCCATCAGCAGCAGCTTCAGTCGCTAATGAGTAGCTTTCTACACCCGCATAGTGAGTCTACTCATGAGCAGCATGAAGACCTGGAGCAGGACCTGAACCAGCAGGTCGTGTCATACCTTGACATGACCATGCCAACACACCTTGAGGATCCGCTGGACTTCTGGGCAGCCAAACTTGACTTGTGGCCGCAACTAGCAGAGTTTGCCCTGGAAAAGCTGTCCTGCCCGGCCAGTAGTGTGCCATCTGAGCAGGTGTTTAGTGCGGCGGGGGCCATAGTCATGCCAAGGAGAAATTGTCTGTCCATGAATAATGTGGAGAGACTCACCTTTGTGAAGATGAATCAGGCATTGTTCAATCAGGATTTCCAGCCAACAATGGCTGATCCATGGTAGTAGCTGATGCATGGTAGCTCCTTATGCTGCTGCCAACTCCAGGGTGTGTCTTTCAGGTAATATATGGGCTCCCTATGCTGCTGCAAACTCCTGGGTGTGTCTTTCAGGTAATATATGGGCTCCCTATGCTGCTGCAAACTCCTGGGTGTGTCTTTCAGACAATATATGGGCTCCCTATGCTGCTGCCAACTCCTGGGTGTGTCTTTCAGGCAATATATGGGCTCCCTATGCTGCTGCTGCCAGCTCATATGTGTGTCTTTCAGGCAATATATGGGTTCCTAATGCTGCTGCTGCCAACTCCAATGTGAGCACTCTTAAAAGACGCATGCTAGCATATTTGGGATGCCCCCTCCTCACATACAACGGAGGCCTTCCTTGATTATGGAAAAGTGACGTTAATTATAAAATGCAAGCAGTTATTAAACAGGTAGTCTTGAGATATTTATGCTAGTGTTTGGGATGCCCATGTGGGCTGGGGTTTTTACAGCAGACACAGAAACAATTCAAACTGCGATATATTTATGAGAAATGGCCTTTAAAATCTGCTTTAGTGTAACAGATAGGGTCAAATGTGTAGGTTTGGGATACCGTGTGGCTTGGTGTTTTTACAGCACACACAAAAACAATTCAAACTGCAATATATTTATGATAAAGAGCCTTTAAAAGCTGCTTTAGTGTAACAGATAGGGTCAAATGTGCTGGTTTGGGATTCCCATGTGGGCTTGTGTATTTAAACCAGACAAAAACCAATTCAAAATGCAATAGCTTAATTAAAATGAGGCTGAACAAAGCTTATTTAGTATAACAGGGTTACATGTGCTGGTTTGGGATGCCCTGCGGCCTAGTATTTTGGCAGCAGACCAAAAACCAATTCAAAATGCAATAGTTTGATTAAGCTGAAGAAGGATGAACAAGCGTATTTAGTATAACAGATAGGCTGCTAAGTGCAGGTTTGGGATACCCTGTGGCCCAGTGTTTTGGCAGCAGGACAAAAAACAATTCAAAATGGAATAGTTTGATTCAGCTGAAGAAGGATGAACAAGCGTATTTAGTATAACAGGCTGCTAAGTGCAGGTTTGGGATGCCCTGCGGCCTAGTGTTTTGGCAGCAGGACAAAAAACAATTCAAAATGCAATAGTTTGATTTAGCTGAAGAAGGATGAACAAGCGTATTTAGTATAAGATAGGCTGCTAAGTGCAGGTTTGGGATACCCTGCGTGTGTTTTGGCAGCAGGACAAAAAACAATTCAAAATGCAATAGTTTGATTAAGCTGCGGAAGGCTCAACAAGCGTATTTAGTATAACAGGCTGCTAAATGCAGGTTTGGGATGCCCTGCGGCCTAGTGTTTTGGCAGCAGGACAAAAAACAATTCAAAATGCAATAGTTTGATTAAGCTGAAGAAGGATGAACAAGCGTATTTAGTATAACAGATAGGCTGCTAAGTGCAGGTTTGGGATACCCTGCTGCCTAGTGTTTTGGCAGCAGGAAAAAAAACAATTCAAAATGCAATAGTTTGATTAAGCTGAAGAAGGATGAACAATCGTATTTAGTATAACAGATAGGCTGCTAAGTGCAGGTTTGGGATACCCTGAGGCCTAGTGTTTTGGCAGCAGGACAAAAAACTATTCAAAATGCAATACTATGATTAAGCTGCGGAAGGATCAACAAGCGTATTTAGTATAACAGATAGGCTGCTAAGTGCAGGTTTGGGATGCCCTGCGTGTGTTTTGGCAGCAGGACAAAAACCAATTCAGAATGCAATAGTTTGATTAAGCTGAAGAAGGATGAACAAGCGTATTTAGTATAACAGGCTGCTAAGTGCAGATTTGGGATACCCTGCGTCCTAGTGTTTTGGCAGCAGACCAAAAACCAATTCAAAATGCAATAGTTTGATTAAGCTGAAGAAGGATGAACAAGCGTATTTAGCATAACAGATAGGCTGCTAAGTGCAGGTTTGGGATGCCCTGCGGCCTAGTGTTTTGGCAGCAGGACAAAAAACTATTCAAAATGCAATAGTTTGATTGAGCTGAAGAAGGATGAACAAGCGTATTTAGTATAACAGGCTGCTAAGTGCAGGTTTGGGATGCCCTGCGGCCTAGTGTTTTGGCAGCAGACTAAAAGCCAATTCAAAATGCAATAGTTTGATTAAGCTGAAAAGGATGAACAAGCGTATTTAGTATAACAGATAGGCTGCTAAGTGCAGGGTTGGGATACCCTGCGGCCTAGTGTTTTGGCAGCAGGACAAAAAACAATTCAAAATGCAATAGCTTGATTAAGCTGAGGAAGGATGAACAAGTATAACAGATAGGCTGCTAAGTGCAGGTTTGGGATGCCCATGTGTGCTGGTGTATTTAAAGCAGACCAAAAAATATTAAAACTAAATTTAAACTAATCCAGTTAGTATAAATGATTGTGTGAAACAGATAGGGTTAAATAAGCCACTGCATAGATGGGATGCACAGTGGAAAGGCAGATTAAAATTTACAGCACAAAGTACTGAAATTGAATTGAAAACTGATCAGGCTAATGAAAAAAAAAAAATGTCACTGTCACTTCTTTGCTGTCCCTGGATCTTTCCGGTTTTTCACTATCTTTCACTATCTTTCCCTGGTTCTGTCTACCTCTCTGTTTGCCTCTCTGACTCTCCCTACCTATCTCTAACTCTCTCTCCCTATCTGCAGCAACCACCGCTGTCTCTGGAATGCAAGGCTGAAATGTGCAAAAGGAAAATGGCCGCTGGTTTATATAGCACAGTGACGTCACTTCCTGGCTGCTGATAGGCTGCATGTGACTGTCCCATGATACCTTGCCCCAGGGGACATGTCTGGGACATGTCCATCCACCATTTTACAATGGCTGTAATTGAAATAAATGGAGTTTAAAGAGGACCAACACCCAGGGGTGATCGGGCCGGAAATCTATAAGATTCCCGGGCCGATCACCTCCCACCCCGCGGGACATCCGAGATCGGGATGTCCCGCGGGGTGAAACCCCCCAGAAACCCCAAAAACATCTTACCTGATCCGCCGCCGCCGCCTCCCGCGCGCCCCTCCAGAATCGCGGGGAAATTCGGATTCGTTCAGAATCAAATTTTTCATGAAATTCGGAAAGAATCCGGGTTCGTCCGGATCAATTCGCTCATCCCTAGATCAGACATTCTCTGTCCAGGTATTGCACATATTTGAAAAGTAGAAAACATCTTATCCACAGCTCGCTTTAGATGATTAGTTATAATTTTTGACACAATTTTACAATTAACATCTAATAAAGATATTTAATCTCCAATGTCAAACATCATGCTTCTCACCCTCACCCGTGTGTTTTATTATTTGACATTGCCTTCAAATTTTAAATCATCCTGACAGCTAAGTAATGTCTTTTCACTTTTCACCTTGTTCCAAAAAATTTACTTTAAAATGAAAGATCAGTTTCTCCCCCTTACAGCACACCAACCTCCGTTTCTGTTCTCGAGCATGGTCCAACTCCACCTCCACATTTCTGCCAAGATTCCTAAGTTTATAAAGCATCTGAATGCGAGAGTTAATTAACATAGTAGATCCTTTCTCCTCCTGTATCTTCCTCCGCCCTTCTTCCTTTAAGAAATACGCTACTTGCATTTTAAACCAGTCCCACCAAGTAAAGAGATTAGCAAATTTATATCTAGCTAAAATTCATTTCTTATATCTAAACTGAAACCTTTTCAGCTATAACTGCATTTAATCAGAAGGATCTGTTAATCCAAATAAGTCTCTTTCTCTTATTTCAGGATCCGAAACCAAAGACTCTGAATCCCCAGCTGGAAGGAAGAAACAATGGATCAGAAGTCCCAAGAAACTGCTCCCCCTCCAAGTCCTCCAAACAAGGCAGCTCCTTGGAACTGTCGGTAAGTTCTCCATCAGGTGCAACTTGACCAACAGCTCCAGCCCGCAACACCACTCATCCACCTATGCTCGCTTAATCCTCTTTCCAGCATTACTTTTGGCTCCCAACTTTTTCCACCAAAGCAGGTCTGCTGGCTTTACCAGAAGCAGCACCAGTTGAGCCCGACTCCTCACTCAGCCCTCCATCACTGTTGCTCAGACCGGGGTCATCCTCTGGAGCCAGACCTTGGACGTCCACTAGCAACTACAGGATAGATAGTTTTCTCCTTTCTCTCTCAATTATTTCTCTCATCTCCATTTCTTCAGCTGCTCTGCAGTGTGGCCAGGCTGTTGGCAAATGTTACACCTTCTAGGGTTGGTACAGTTCCTGGTTTCATGGGTTCTAGCTCTACAGTTCCTACTACAAAGACCCATTGTATGGTTCTCATGAACATGTCCAAATTTGCAACAAGACCGACAGTAGGAGGGTTGGTTCCTATAAAACAAGAAACAACTGTCCCCACTAATAGAAAAACAGAACAGCAGCATTGCACTGGTGAACAATTATGGCCATTTGCAAAGCAGATTTAGGCTAAAGGGTAAGTTCCATCAAATCCCACAAGGGTATCATGCTCTTTTTTCCACCCACAGCTTTTTTTTTTTTTTTTTTTTTTTTATAAATTTTTATTTATGCATTTTAAGTTGTAACATACATAAACATGTACATACATATGCAACCATCCCCTCATGGAGAGGAATCTTAACATTAAACATAACCTTAATTTACATCAACAAAATGACATATACTCATAAACAATATACTAAATTAGATTGTTCACACACACACATACACGCACACCCACTCAAGCACACACACCCGCCTGCTATTGGCATCATTTCTCAATAGGGGGTTAGTATTATGAGGTCTAAGGGATAGAGATAGATAAATAACCAAGCAATCAAATTGTTTCTAGTCATTGATGGAGTTGGAGGTATTGAGCCATGCTCCCCATACCCGTTCAAATTTATTTGGGCATCCCCTGGCCTCGTAGGTCATCTTATAAAGGACTAACCTCCCGTTTACCAGACTTTTTCAGCCTGATAGGGTCGGTACACTCGGATGTTTCCAGTTAAGTAGGATACATTTCCTGGCATAGAACATTAACAGCCGCAGCAGGGCCTTCTGAGGGCCATCATCTAGCATGGGTTCAACAATGCTTAACTGACAGAGGGCAGCCGTTTTTGTGATTGGCAAGCCTACGGACGTAGTTATAAAATTGAATACCTCCTCCCAAAATGACGAGATCACCCGGCAATCCCATATCATGTGTATAAGAGTGCCTGGCCCGGTACTGCACCTAGGACAGATGTCTGAATCTAGCAGGCCCATCCTCTTAAGTCTAACCGGAGTCAGATAGACCTGGTGGAGCCACTTAGCCTGAATCAATCTGTCTCTCGAGTCTATGACTGAGGAATACAGATTGTCTACTGCTTCCTCCCAGTCATCTTGTTCCAGGCCTGGAATCAGAGTTCTCCATTTCTCCAGTGCTCTGTCCAGAGGGGAGGGAAGCCCCGAGAGGAGGGTACAATACAATGTTGAAGTGGGCTTACTTAGGTCAACGGTCCTTACCAAAGTTTCAACTGTCGATTCCACCAATTGCAGTCCCCCCAAGGGAATCTGACACCCGAGAGCATGTCGGAGCTGCAGATATCGAAAGAATTCCCTTGGGGACAGCGCAAACATCTGGCACAGCTGCTCATATGACATCAGCGTCCCCCCCGAGAGTATCTGTGATAACAATGTAATTCCTCTCCTCTTCCAAAAAATTGTATCCGGGAGGGACATCAATTCAGGTAATCTGGGGTTGTCCCACAGAGGTGTATTAGGGGACCATTCTAGGGGAGGGCGCGGAGAGCCCAATGTATCGTGCACCCGCTGCCATATGTGCAGAGTGGTCCTTATACATGTAGTGGCACGCGGAAGACCTTTCGCTCCTCTATACACCAAAGCCTGCAGGGGGACCCTTGAACCCAGCAAGGAGGTCTCCAGGGAGGTTACCGGGTTAACTGCAGAAGGGTTCATCCACCAAGTAACGTATACTAGTTGGGCAGCATAAAAATATAGTAACATATGTGGCACCGCTAGGCCCCCAGATTGCAGAGGCGCTTTAAGGATAGATTTGTTCATCTTGGGGGGAGAGACACCCCAGATAAACTTAAACAGAATAGAATCTAGGAGCCGGAAATGGGAGGCCGGTAACACAATAGGCGACGATTGGTACAGGTATAGAAACTTAGGGAGGAAAACCATTTTGAACATGTTGATACGACCAATCACAGAGAGGGGGAGAGCTGCCACTGGGTCACCTTCCTCCTGAGGGCATTAATCACGGGATACACATTTAATTCAATATATTTAGAGGAGTCCCCATGTATAATAACTCCCAGATATTTAAACTGGTCTACTACCTGGAGAGACGAGCCTGGAGAGAGCTGGGTGTCCTCCGGCCTGTCCACCAGGTACAAGCTGGACTTTTCCCAATTAACTTTAAGACCGGAGAACAGCCCAAATTTGGCTATTGTACTCCAGTAGGGCCTCTAGTGAATCATTGGCATCCGCCAGATAGACCAGGGTGTCATCTGCATACATGGAGACTTTTTCGGTAGTGCCTCCCAGTCGCCACCCTTGAATCTCTGGGGAATCTCTAATCAGCGACGCCAGGGGTTCAATCGCAAGTGCAAACAGCAAGGGAGAGAGGGGGCACCCTTGACGCGTACCCCGGTGTAATGAGAATTCAGTCGTAGTAACCCCATTTACTCTCACTCTTGCCTTGGGGTTCTTATAGAGCAGCTGTATATATTTAATATAAGTAGGGGGGAGGCCAAACGTAGCCAGAACAGCCCACAAATAGGGCCACTCTACAGAGTCAAAGGCCTTTTCGTTATCTAGCGAGATAACCACCCTGCTTCCAGCATTGTCATGCCGGATTTGCAGATTGCTAAATAATCTCCTCAGGTTAATACCTGTTGTCCGGCCTGGCATAAAGCCCGACTGGTCAGCCCCTATGAGTGAAAGGATTACCGTGTTTAACCTGTTTGCTAGAACCTTGGCAAGAATCTTAGCGTCCTGATTCAACAGAGAGATTGGCCTGTATGAGGCACAGGAGTCCCTGGGTTTCCCCTCTTTATATATTAGGGTGATGGTTGCCTGAGCAAAAGTTTCAGGTATAGTCTCTGAGTGTAAGGCCTCAGAGAAGACCTCCAGCAGTCTCGACGCCAGAACCGGACCATTCTTTTTGTACCACTCTGAGGGTAGACCATCAGGCCCGGGGGCCTTCCGGTTAGACATCAGGGCAATTGCTTTTTCAATCTCAGCGCACGTTATGGGACCATCCAGCATTGCGCTATCTGCCTCAGATAGGGATGGGAGGTTTATAGTATCGAGAAAGGCCGCCAAGTCTACCGGATCATATCGTACCCTAGAGGAGTACAAACAGCTATAATAGTCAAGGAATTGCTTAGAGATCCCCTCCGAGTCCGTTATAAATTGGGCCTGATTTGTAATGCCCGCTATGTGCGTTTGCGGGCACTCTGCTCTTGAAAGATATGCCAGGGTTCTACCATTCTTATCCCCTTTTTCAAATATGATCTGTTGTTTTAACAGTAGCACCTTCCTCGTAGAGTCAGTTAATGCCAGACTATATTCTCTTTGGAGTGATTTGACCAAGTTGTGATCAGCAGAGGTCTTTGATAATACAAATTTCTCCTCCGCCTTAGCCATCCTCTCTTCTAGTTCTCTAATCGATCTCCCCCTTTTCACCCTGGCCGCCTTTATGGCGCTAATAGCACTACCCCTGACAACAGCCTTAAACGCATCCCAACGTGTATTAATTGAATTTTCTCCCCCGTTGCATTGCCAATATCGTTCTTGGTCTTTTTCAAGTACACTGCAGACTTCCTCATCCTCCAACCATAGGGGGTTAAGAGCCCACTTTCTCAGGCCAATTTGGTCCCTGGACATACGTAACGTCACCATCAGTGGCGAGTGGTCCGATATACCCCGTGGCAAATACTCACAGGCCAGCACCCTAGATAGAAGACATCCAGATGCAAAGGCCAAGTCAATGCGGGAGAGCGATTTGTGGGGAATAGAATGACAGGAGAATGCTCTATCATTAGGATGTTTCCATCTCCATAGTTCAGTCAACCCCAGGGTATCCGCCCATGTTGCCAGCGGGGTAGCCGGTCCCACCCCTGGGGCTAACCGATCCAGAGATCTGTCCAGAATCATATTAAAAATCACCCAAAAGCATTAAAGGGTCAGGCGGGAAGGTGGCTAGTTTATCCATGACCTCTTGAAGAACTCTAGCATCAAAGGGGGGTGGGATGTATAAACCTACTATCACGACACTGACATCACATATTTTTGCATGCACAATAACAAATCTACCCTTGGGGTCAGAGCATACCGATATGAGAGCAAAGGGGAGATGCTTAGCCACCAGGACCGATACCCCCCTGGCATAACTAGAGTAATGGGAGTGAAATAGATGTGCAATCCATGGCCTCTTAATTGACATCAATTTCTGACCCAACAGGTGGGTCTCTTGCAGGATTATAATATTAGGGTTGTGCCGCTTCAAGAATTGGAGTACTGAAGATCTCTTTATGCGGTCATTGAGTCCCCGCACATTCCATGAGATTATTTTACACTCCATACAACCATATGTAGTAAATATCTATGTCTGAAAAATGCTGAATATCCTAGTATCTCACAACCTCCTGTAGGACCTCGTGGCAGCAGGCCAAGCCATTCATACCAACACATATACACTGCACGCACATACAATTTACAGACAAGAAGAAAAAAGAGAGAAAACATTAACAATAACATTACCTTAACCTTAGGGTCTAGCAACTCTATACCCAGCGCAACACTTCCCATCCCACCCGGCTCTACCTAATCCCAACTGTGGTGAGCTTAATCCCGTAACCTTGTAACAATGTAACAATCAACACCGGTTAACTGTAGTGCTAATGGGACGCAGTCTCTGAAGGTAGTCACATAGAGGGTTAGCATAGGATAAGTAATCCCCACGAAATCCAGTTATCATATCTCAAAGGGGGAAGGGACAGGGAAATCTGGGGGTGGATAGCAAGAACATCATACATGGGGGCTGAGGGGTGCTGGGGGGGGAGGGGGAACCAGTGACCCAAATACAGCACCACCTCCGCGAGGGGGTCTCCAAACTCTTCATGCCGGGGCCCCCACGAACAGCAGCAGCATCAATTATTCAACAAAACTAGGTGGTAGGAGGATGAGGGTCTCAATAAGGCTCATCAGTACTAGCTCAGCGCTGCCTCCGCCGGACCATCAAACAGTCAGCCAGCCCTCAGGCCGCCAGGAGTGAGTCGATCCAGTCGCTAGCCTCCTCTGCCGTGTGGAAGAATTTAGTGGTAGTCCCATCCTGGACTCGCAGCTTAGCGGGAAATAACATGGCGTACCTGATATTTTTCGCCCGGAGGCGCGCCCTCACCTCATTGAAGGAACGGCGCTGTTTCTGCCCCTCCGATGTAAAGTCCGGAAAGAAGGATAATTTTGCACCATCAAATAGGACATCTCTCCGTTTCTGTGCCGCCATTAATATAGTGTCCCGGTCTCTAAAATTCAGCAGTTTCAAGATGAAGGGACGGGGAGGAGCTCCAGGTGGTGGAGGCCTAAATGGGATCCGGTGCGCTCTTTCAACCACGAAGAAGGGGGAGAGGCCCTCTGGCGCCAGCACATTTTTAATGAGATTTTCCACAAAACTTTCGGGGGCATCCCCCTCTGCCCTTTCCGGTATCCCGATTATTCTGATATTGTTGCGTCGGCAGCGATTCTCAGCGTCCTCTGCCCGATCTGTAAGAATTTTCACTTGACGTTTCAGAGACTCCACCGCAACAGTTACAGTTGAGAGCCCATCCTCCGTTTCTCCGATTCTTCTTTCCGACTCCTGCGCTCTATCCCTCATCTTGTCTAGGTCATGCTTAAAGTAATTGAGTTGTTCTTGCAGATTATCAAATTTAGCAGTTAGGACACTTTGGCAATTAGCGATAGCTGCCATTATTGCAGCATTATCCGGACCTGAGACAGGAGAAACAGGACGTTCAGCCTGGAATTCTGCCATGGCTTGCGTGCCACTGTTTAGGAGCACAGGACGCCTCTTCTTGCCTCCTTTCATATAGAGATGGTAGCTGTTTAGTATGTCACACTGTCCCCTTTGCTCCTTGGGGCGCACAGATGCCAGAAGGACTCAGGAGATGTAGAGCACAGAGAGCACCAACTTCCAGCTCACAAAGATGCTTGTGCCTCCTCCCAGACTCACAAATACTTATAATGTGGTGCACTGCTAATGGATTTCTCTCCTCACTTTATTCACCCTCCACTGTGCCGCTCAAGGGGGAGATGAGGGGGGAGACCAAAAGGCTGTCAGGCACAGGATGAGCTTGAGTTGTCCCCAACCCGAGACCAGCCAGGAGAGTCTGACAGCTAAATAATACTGGGACTAGAGCGGTTTATCACAGCAATGGGGGGGGGGCTGCGGCCACTATCAATCACCAGCAACTGGCAGGCAGGAGGCTTGTCATTTGTAGCGACAGTCAGCGGGGAGAGGGAGAGCCGACTCGCAGGCAGGAAGCCTCTCACCAGCGGGGACAGTCAGCGAGGGGAGGGGGGGGGGCGACCATCGGGCAGGAGATATCTCCCTGGAGGCAACAACAAGCAGTGAGGGGAGGGAGCCGATCGTCGTGCAGGAGGCACCTCGCCAGAGATGTGATGAGACGGTGCCGGTGACAGTTACACCAGAGGCGGGGGAAGAGCCGGCCGCCGAGTAGACGGCAGGGGCGCACCCCGCAGCAGAGGACCGGCGGCGGCAGGCGAGCAGAGCCGTCCTCAGATCCGCAGACGCCGCTGCAGCATGTGGCCGCTGACATGCCCCGCTCAGGCACCACCAGCAAGTCACCTCCAGCAGATGGGGAGCCCGGCGCCTCACCACTCCACACAACGGGACGGCCAGCCAGCAGGTACGCTAAGGTAGGCGCCCCCACTCACCCAAGATGGCGGGGGTCACCACGTGGGGGGATCCCAATCTTCACAGGGGGCCGACAGATGGATCCTAGCCCCGCAGAGGCTAACAGGAGGGTCCAGGGAGATATAAGGTGCAGGTTCCCGGTGATTTCCCGATGGATCAGCTCTAGATTTCAGGGGATTTCAGGATATTCACAGGAGCCCTCGTGCCACACGTCTATTCAGCTCAGCTACATAGCCACGCCCCCACCCACAGCTTTTACCATAGCTGGGGCGATCCTCTGTTTATTATGCAGGACAACTCTTGTTTTGTAGGAACTGTCAGAAAATTGGGAATACTTTGGATGTTTGTAATGATGCTGAGAGATTCCGATACTGTGACAGCTCAGAGCATATGGCCTGAGACTGCAAGGCTGGGAAAACGTGCGATTTTTGTGATTCTCCAGGCCATATAGTTTGGGAGTGCCTCCATTTGAGGGGGGGGAGTCTTTTCTCTCATGTTGTAAAATAGAGCCCATTGTTAAAACCTGATGTCCCCGCAGGTATCACAGTTTGCAAGCCAGGTATGGAAGCAGCAATTAAAGAGCCTTAGGTTTTTCCTTAAGATGGAGAGGTAGTGTCTGGTACTGCTAGAAAAGAAACAAAGTGAGGAACCTCTTAGTAAGAAAGGGGAACAGGTGTTGGATGAAAAAAGGAGACCGTGGGTGAGATGGTTGGAAAACGGATATTGAGGTCCCAAAAGAATGCTCAGGCATTCAGCACCAGAGAAGAAAGGAAGAGAAGTGGGGCAGAGATCTTCCATACCTTATATGATGTGAATCAGGCTGACCCAGGGGTTCCAGGGGGCCGTTTCTGGTCAGTCATTCATTCAGTATTTGTAGGGGTCCCCAGTCATCTTCGGTAGCTGCACTCTCCACTACCTGACCTCCTGCCTTTCCGTGGTCCCTTGTAGGGCTGTGGGGTGAAACCTGGTACCTTATTAAAAGGGACTTGGTGGAAGTGTTAGCAGTGTTTTTTGGGGGGTCTCAAAACCTGGAGACTGATTACTCTGTTGAACGTGGATTACAAAATGATTGCTAAAATCGTGGCCAGCAGGTTCAGGGGAGTAATTTCCTCCATTATTAAGGCGTCACCAACCTGTGTGGTTCTGGGTAGACGTATCGGGGATTATTTGATTTTGCTTATGGATTTTGCCATTCTGGCTCAGGAAAACAGAACTTGTTTGGGTGTCAAAACCATTGATTTTGAAAAAGCGTTTGATCAGGTGGCGAACCAGTTCATGTTCTCCATGTTGGCTAGTATGGGCTTTCCCGTTGGGATTCTGAAGGTGGTCTGTGGCCTTTTTTCTGGTATCTCTAGTCAGGTGTTGGTCAATAGAATTTGAGGTGAGGCGTTTGCCATCGGCGCTGGTGTCCAGCAGGGCTGGGCGTTGTCCCCATAGGCTTTCATCTGTGTTTTGGAGTCATTAATTAAAGACAAGTTATTTAGGGGTGTCCTTGTCCCTGGTAGTGGGGGGAGGGTGGCCAAGACCATGGCGTACATGAAAATTGTGGTTTTGACTGGGAATATTCAGAGAGGGAACCTTCAGTTGCACATTTTTTTGTGCAACTACGGTCATTTTTCCCCCATCCTGTATACTAATACTATGTTCTCCTTCTTTTGGAGGACCAGGGTGGAGAGGGCAAGTCGGGTCAAGGAGGTTAGGTTGGGGGGGCTATGGGTTTGTTGGGGGTCATATACTGATAAGTCTGGGTTGGTGTACTAGAGATCTACAGCTGACAATTGCTTTCTCTCCCTCTAAGTTTTACAAGGTACTTGGGTCAGATGGTGCCTGGGTGCTCTCAAGGAGAGGGAGGTGGAAAAGCAATCCCTTTTTTCATGGGGCAGGAGGGAGGATCTGGTTAATCTGGTCACCCTTTTGAACACTGACTGGACCATGGAGAACTGGAGGAAAATGGCACTAGTAGGGCCGACTAATACAGAGGGACCTGGTCTGGTTGCCTCCCGACCAGGTCCTTCCAGAAGTCTGGAGATTTGGTTCAGTCCAACTGCTGTCGCCCCCTGTGAACTCACCTTGTTACTTGATCTGAAAGCACATGTGTGCCCCTTACTGGCATCCTTAGCATCCACTTAGCATGCACAGATAGAGCATGGGAGTCATCTCCACCAATGGTGTTATTGTAAGAAAACCAAGATGTTTTGACCCCAAGTTAAACCAATAAACTGTTGATGTATAATGTGGCAAGCTGCCTTATAGATGTAGATATAAAATGCCCATTTAGGACTTTAATAACCCATGTTACCAACAGCAATACCCAGACACGTGTCTTAGGGATGTCCCTGCTGCATTCCATTTCTGGCTTGCCTAAAAATAATATCAATATATATAAATAGAAAAGCTAAATAAGAGTGGCCCAGACTCCCCTATTGGCCAGTGATAAGAGCGCACCACTAACTTTAACTAGATCATTACAACAATTTTATTAGACATTGGTATGCCTGGGTGCCTTTCTGTGCGGTGGTCGGACAGAAACTGGGTCTACTTTAATCCTCAAAACCACAATTTAAGAAGCTAGTTATACTAGATATGAAACTAGTTTCTTTACTATGCTAATACTATTTTTTTTTCCACTTAACACCACTCCATAGCTGATACTGGCCAAACATTTAGAGTTATTGTGGTGGCCAGGCTGGGGGGTGAAAAAAGCATTACATCTTTCAGCCATGCTAGCTTCTTGTATTTAAAGTTGGCTCTATACACCCTGGATGCACTTCCCCGTTGCCAGCTTCACTGCACACATGATCACCATGGCAGCTGGAGGATTTCAGCTTTCAGTTATACCTGGCTTTTAGGTTTAATCCATGCAGGAGAACAGACATTGTGTATATATTCTGAACCTACAGGAAGTCCGCATCTCCATATCTTTATATCTCAGGACAACGCAATTCTCAGTGTAGATCTCGCTGTAAGTGAGAAGGGCCTTTGGGTTTTGTTACATTATCAGGTTTAACTATGAGAAGGGACTCTGGGAGAGGTGTTTGTAACCCTGTAACTATCATCTGACAGCTGCTGGAAAATAGGCAATTGCTCTAAAACTGTTTTTTTTTTCTTACAATGCAATAATGTTTTGCCAGCATGTTATTAAAGGAGCTGTACATGCAGAAATAAACCTAAACTCTCTTTTCCACCTCTTGCAGCAGCTATCTTAGGGCCCACTTATTTGATACTTACCTAATCTTGAAAATCTGCCCTTACAATAGGCTCTATTCAGAGAGACAAAAAAAATTCTTCCGTTTTAATGCCGATCTGTTTTTTTTTTTTTTTTTTTAAATGTTTCCGCTCTTGTATGAGTGTGCGAGCGATTCTATGCATGCATTGCAATCCTTCTGTAAAGTTTCCGTCCGTTCGTACGGCAGATTACAAATACGAGGATGTCATTTTCCAGCGTGACTTTTCCGTTTCATTTTCACATGTTACAACGTAGGCTTTAGTTTTTGCCCTTTTCCCATCGTATCCTCCCACGAATCCTTTACGTTTCCCGTTAGTTTCTGTTTCCCTTTTTAAATAAATAATCGTCCAGACGGAAATCCCTACGTTCTTGCACCTGCGCACTACAAACTTAACTCATTAAAGTGCTCGCCTACATATTTGCCACCCTCACTTCTACTACAATGTTTAGCTAAACCACTTAACACTATCCTCCATCTTCCCTTTTGGACCCTTAAAGCTCACCCAAACCACTTAACACTATCCTCCATCTTCCCTTTTGGACCTTTAAAGCTCACCCAAACCACTTAGCTCTATCCTCCATTTTCCCTTTTGGACCGTTAAAGCTCACCCAAACCACTTAGAACTATCCTCCATCTTCCCTTTTGGACCCTTAAAGCTCACCCAAACCACTTCGCGGTTAGGTTCTTCTTCCATTTTAGCCCCCTAAAACTTACCCAAATCACTTCTCGGTCATGTGAATATTCATCTTTAAATATTTCTGGGCCCATTAGTTTTGTGTTAATGTGTTTTGTAAATGAAATGACACTGTAACATTTTTTTTATTCCATCATAAAATATAAAATGTAAAAAAAATGTGAAAATTTCAAATTTTTACAACTATAAAAAACAAAATACATAGCAATGGCAGGCCACAGAACATTTATTCTTCATCTGTGGTCCCCAACGAGTTGCGCAGCTCCTGCATCTTGCCCACCAACTGAAGGACCCTGACACTCAGTTGTGCCACTCTGGCACGTGTGGTCCCTGTTAAAAAACGTAAATTAAAATATTGGTATAACCTTGTTGGGGTCATACTGCAGTGCCCCCCCCCCCCCCCCTGTATGGTCCAAACACCTAAATCTGGACTTCAAAAGCCAGAGGGCCCTCGCCACCACGGCCAGGGTTTTGCATAGTGCCCGATTAGAGAACCCCTGGCCCGCATTCTGCAGGCAAAGAACGGGCATCAGGAGCAAGGCAGGAGTGGATATCCTGAATCCCCTGAAAGAATTTAAAAATACTAATATAAAATACACATTCTAAGCTACAATATTGTTTAACATGTCATAAAGGGCTAAAAACCGCCATAGGTTAAGTCATCAACTATATTCATTGCCATACAGTGAAAATGGATTGATGGAATGTGAGCAAACTTACCCAGGAGCCATCCACCAGATAATTCTCCTGACTCAAACTGACGAAATAAGCCGGAGCTCTGCAATATATAAGCATCATGGGACGACCCTGGATGCCCTGCAAGAACACTGAGGAATCGCATAGCTGGACCAAACACTGCTTGTATGTTGTGCGAGTGGAACATCTTGCGGTTTCTGCAACCAAATATAAAATAATTACACAAAGCAAAGGTAACCGACTAAAACAATAACTCCTACAACAAATTAAGATTCAAGTTCAACAATTCAAATATTATTCACAAAGGACATAAGTCTAAAAAAATATTGCAATTATATGGATGTGTGGGAAAATAAAGGTTTACATGCTAAGGACTAATTAAGATCAGCATTAAAATGCTTCTATAAGGCATACATGAAATGTATTGATTCAGGTATGCATTGCTATACAATTTATGGCCTTGGCCATGCTGATACATGCAATGCCTTGGTGCTAAAGGCGCGCAGACTCCTCCACATAGCCGCAAAACATGTTCAACAATAGCAATCCGAGCCCTCAAAGGTCCCGTAAGCGGATTTATAGGGTGGTGGTCCGTCGGAAATCAGCTCTCTGAATCAGACGCAAGCCCATCCCAACAACGTAAGTTATCTGAACAAACAAAAAATATCTGATTTTGTTTGGAAAATGATCCGAACTAACGGAAATGATCCGATTTTGCTTTCGTTCATCGAAAGCGCATATACACATTTTCCTGACCGTTTGTACGAATGAAAGATGGACGAAAAAAGCAAAAAAATAACAAACCCACTAAAACTTTCACAGACAGCTACGGAAGTCCAGACGAATGTGTCTCTGAATCGAGCCTAAAGTGCATGCTCATTTTCCGAAGACTGTCTACCGGGCGTAAATTTTCACCTGGCTTTGAATCAGCCCCAAGGTAGACAATGAAGATCAATGGCAGTTCTCTTAAAGTGAGAATTCTCACCAGGCTCTCATTCGACCCCTATATGTGTCTTAACATCATTGAGAGATGCTATTTGATAATGATTAATGAACAGATCGTGAGTATACAGTGGGACAATAGGTGAGAGATTGATAACATCTGGCAACCCTGGTAAGAATATAGAGGCATATGACGAAAATAATGCTACTGATGTGGGTCACTCTGGCGCTCCTGACTCTTTTTCTTTTGTGTTTGAGGTTTGGAGGATCACTATGACAGTGCTCTTTTTGTGGAGAGCAAGAATACAAAGTTGTACGGAGACTGTGGGTAGGAGGGGGGATTGGGGCCGGGAGTCCTGAGTCAATACAAAACTCATGTGTGCCCCCCAGTCTGGCCTCTTACCTTTCCTCCCTCATCTTCTTTTCCCTCTTTGTTGTATTTTTTGGACCGTGGGCCCCATAGAAATATGAGAAATACAAATATTAGATTTGTATTTGGCAAATGAGCAGTGTCAAGGTTTTGTGTATGTATTAAAACAATAACAATTACTAAAATCAAATGTGAATGTAATATGTTGTAACTTTTATCTTTACCGTAGTGTGATATGTGTAAGATCCTTTTTTAAAGATATGGTCAAGATAGTTTTTCGAATCAGGGCCTTAATGTCCTCTAACCCTTAAAAACCAAGAGTGATCTGGACCTGGAATGGAATACATTTTACACTTACATTTTTTTGCCAATAACTTTTTAAATGTTTGTTCAACCTATTGTGAGCAATTGGGGCGAACGGCAGTGACACGGACAACAGTTCTTCAATAGCAAAGGTGGTTTTATTCAGAAAACAAAGTTTTCATCAGCAAAACAAAACGTATCTCTTACGTCAGAGAACGTTGCAGCACAAATGCAATACATCAAGCTGTTTACTTCACCAGCTCCTGTGAAAGTCCTTGGTTTGACAGACCAATAAACTATAAGTCCAGGTTACAGGGGCGTACCAGCCCATGCTGCTCATCCAGAACTCCCAAGTGCAAAGTCACAAGCAAAGTCCTTCCGCTGCACACAGGTCTGTCATTCACTTTCAGCAGGTACTGCCTGGGTTCCTTCCTCCAGGCTATTCAACAGCACACTGACAGGCTCAGTGCCTCCTTTTATTCAGGCTTCCCCTGCAATCAGCCTCATCACCTGTGCCAGGCCTGAGATCAGAGAACAAACCTGTAAAGAACTGGGGAATGTGACCTGGGTCCCGAAAACCCGGCAGGGATCGTGCCTGATACAGCACAGCAGGGGAAAAATACACACCATTTATGACATTTCCTTACACTTTACCACATATCCCCCCCCCCTCTTTTTCAGACCCGCGATTTGACAATTTTCAGCGACCACACAGTGGGCTCGGGACACGGCATCTACATTCCCTTGTAACTCCCCCGGCCTATGTTCCACTTTAAATGTAACTCTACTTTCACCCGTGGGTACTAATACCCGAACCCGGTGCCCAGGATTAAAGGCCCTTACCCTGGCCGGCCTATTGTATAATCTGCACTGGGCCACATGTTCAACGGAGTCGACGACGGGGAGGGTTACCGGTTCTGCCGGAGAGACTTCGCTGACGGCAGAAGCGCTACGCCTTTCCCACAAGTCCCAGAACAAGGGAAAATCACCACCAATTATTGCATCATACATAAGGCATTTTACAACGCTGACTTCATGGGTCAATGTCCCAGCGGGGGTCTCAAACTTACCCACGGCTACAGGGTAAGCCACGAGATATCCCCGTGGATGCAAAGCACATTAAGATTTTTCTTTGGTTTATAACCTTTACCCACAATGTTGGCCTGGACAAAAGTTACCCACAGCGCCTTCAATGGGCAACCATTCATTCTCACCATCACAACCTGTGTCTCGGTCTCTGACCGCTGAATGGCGGCACAACCGGTTTCTGCAAACAGAGACCTTCTGCGGGCAGCGTCATACACTCCATGAGCTCAGGGGAGAGGGGGCAATCAGCGGCCATGTGTCCCCACTCATGACACCTCCAACACTGGGGACCTCAGAGCCTCCTTGTCTGGGCATCCTCCCTAGGATTAGGGGGCCTCTAGGGGTCAGGGTCAGTCTTTTGCCCTCTTACAACTTTCCACACATCTCCAAGGGGGACTTGCTTACCCACTGAAGACACCGGTCTTCTGGTCTTAGTGGTTGCTGGTGCTGCAGGGGCATCCCGAAGGTGGTCCTCGGTCACAATAAACCTCTCCAACATGTTGACCAACTGTTCAGCAGACTGAGGGTCGCCTTGTCCAGTCCACCACAGTAGTTTTGGCGGCAGGCTCCAGAAGTAGTGGTCTACCACGACTTTCTCGACCATCTGAGAGGGTGTAGAATGCTCCGCATCCAGCCACTTCTGTACCAGATGTATCAGGTCAAATCGGCGAAAGTGCAGTTGTGCACTCTCCTTGCACGAACCGCTGGCGTGACATCCAGGCGAGCAAGAATCTCCATTTTGAGTTTGGCATAGTCCCGTACATCTTGCTCCCTAAGGTCAAAATATGCTTTTTGCGGCTCACCTGCCAGGAACGGTGCAATCACGTCGGACCATTCGGCAACTGGCAGCTGCTCTCTCTCATCCACGCGCTGGAATACGGTGAGGTATGCCATCATCCAGAGTCATCTTTTGTAGGACCCGCTGTACAGCTCTCCTCGCACCACCCGTCTCAACCGGGCTTCTCTCCGGTTGTGAGGCTTGAGCCACCACAGTCTCTCTGAGTGCAGCAATCTGTTCTATCAACAGGCGGTTTGTCTCCTGCTGGTTTGCCATGATCTGCTGCTGTTCCAGGGCCCGCTGCTGCTGGAGGTTAGCCTGGATTAGCTGCTTAATCACCTCCTCAATTTGCGACATCTTGGTTGCCGCTTTTGCCCAGGACATCCAAAATGCAGCGCGTTTTTGTCACTACATTGCCCCTAGCAACAGTCACTGTGCCCGCATCCTCCACCAATTGCAAAGTCACAAGCAAAGTCCTTCCGCTGCATACAGGTCTGTCATTCACTTTCAGCAGGTACTGCCTTGGCTCCTGGTCAACAGCACACTGACAGGTTCAGTGCCTCCTTTTATTCAGGCTTCCCCTGCAATCAGCCTCATCACCTGTGCAAGGCTTGAGATCAGGGAACAAACCTGTTAAAGACTGGGGAATGTGATCTGGGTCCCGAAAACCCGCCATTGATCATGCCTGATACAGCACAGCAGGGGAAAAATACACACCATTTATGACATTTCCATACACTTTACCACACTATATCATTTTTGCCATTCCTAGGGTCAGAACCAGGTGTAAAAAGGGCCCTTCTATTTAATTTTAATCTTAATTCTGACTACCCTGCGTTTTGGTCCACTTTAACCATGGCGTTTAGTGGTAGGAGAGGCAGCCACGTAAATTATACATGGCTGACTTTCCCCCCTGCTAGTGGCCAAAGTAAAAAAAAAGCTACTCACCTCACACCCGCCAGGTCTCCTCTTCACTTGGGGGTCTCCGATCCCCCGCCCGAGCTCCTCCGGCTGCAGGAGAGTGCCTGGAATTGGTCCCCCCCCCCTCTTCAGCGGCCGACAGGATCTCCTGTAAAAAATAAAAAAATAAATAAAATACTCACCTGTGGCTGCGTTTGCTCCCGCCGGCTCTCCTCTTCCCCGGGGGGGGGGGGGGGGGGCTCCGATCGTCCCCTGGGGCACTTCAGTCTTCAGGATAGAGCCAGACAGGCCCTCTCCCCCTCCTTTTCCGACGAGCGCCGCCATCTCCAGGGATCCAGGGACACAGGAGCTGATAATCGGAGGTGAGTAAAGTAAAAAAAAAAAAAAAATTATTAGTAATTTTTACTGTGTCTGTGTGTTTTTTCACTGTTAACCCTTTGTGAACTGGTAAGGAGTCCATGAGACCCCTTACTGAAAGAACAGATACATTATGCTTAATGAGGAAAATTTGGAAAATAAATGAACAGAAATATACATTATGCTTAATGAGGTTCAAATTACCATACAATCTTTAAAACCAAAGAAGAGACCAGATGGCTCCATGTCTGGTTGGTTTATTGAATTCTTTGTTGGATGGTGGAAAATGTTCTGCAGAATCATTACATGCTGCCATGAGCATGATTTCTAAACCTGGCTTGGACCACTTGGACTGGGCTAACTTTCAGCCAATTTCTCTGTTGAATTCTGATGTTAAAATTCTGGCAATGATCTTGGCCGATAGGATTAAAAACGGTTTATCCCAGTTGATTGGTCTGGACCAGTTTGGTTTAGTACCTAACCGATAGGCTGGGGACAGTGTTAGGCATCTTCTCACACTAATCCATGAATCTCAGCAGCGAAAGATCCAGAGACTGCTCCCTTTGATCACACATTCTCGCACTCTATGTTAGAGCACCCAGTATTAGAGCACCGCTGCTGTGTGTGTGTAACTCGCTGCAGCGCTGTACTAGTGTTAGAGTGCCCAACACACATCACATTCATTAATGCCGGCCAGGTTACTAGAGCGACCGAAACGCTCTGTTACAGCTCCTGATACCCGCTTACAGCATCTATTAGTGGTCGCTCTAAGCGCCGCTATACAGACGCTCATCTGACAATATGTGGCGCTAGTAGTGAATCAGCCTTTAAGTATTGTAGGCATGCAGCATGCTTTATGGCGGAGGGAGTGTATATTTCACCTAGGATACTAGCTTGGGTAAGATAAGAAGTACAGGGTGATCCTTGTTTCAGTGTATTTAGAGCCCTGAAGCCCTTTTCTGGGCCTGGATTTCTATGGAATGGCGAGTAGGTTGGTATAGGGACTGTCGTTCCCCTCCCCCCCCCCCCCCCCCCGGGGTTTAACTGCCTGTTTCAGTCCGCACTGGTGGCTGAGGCTAACTCATCATGGGTCTAGAAAAGCTTGCCTTTTTTTGTAATCTGGGGGAAGCCACAGCAAGTCACAATCCTGCCACCCGTGAAGGAGAGACGTTTTGCTGCATGTCCAAACATTGGAAAGGTTTTAGTATGGTGAGAAAACCAAGTTCTGCCTGAGTTTACACCCCAAAGGGAAGGACTTATTTTGCATTTATTCTGCACTCTGCTTGTTTGGCGAACGGCAGTGACCATTTGTCGGACTTGTTATACAATAAATTGCATTTGATTTCACCACAAAGACTGCTTTCAGAGTTGTCATTGCCATTAGCAACCCCTGATTCTGACAGTATTTAGGTGTTTTGAACCATTCCTGTACAAGGGGAGGATTTGGGACCCTGAACTTTTCACAATATTATATTGCCTCGCTGGCACAGTTACTTCAGTATCATGCAACCACTAAACCACCCCTATGGTTCAGTATTTAGGTGGCAGCTTGTGATTTGTTGACAGCCTTTTATGGACAACGCACATTTTTAGATCTAACTTCATCAACTCCATACTTAAACATTCTCTGTAAGTGTGGAATTATGTTAAATAATCAAATTTAGTATCACCTCATATATCTTTAACTAAATGTTTCTGTTCTATCTTAGGCGTCATTCCCCTACTTCATTCAGGAACTGGATGGAAGTTGGGATTACCCACTTCATTCATCTTTTTGGCGCTGCTGGTGTACTTCCCTTCCAGACATTAGTTTCTTTAAACCAGAATCCTACCTCTGCGCTTTATCGTTATCTCCAGCTATATATACTAAGGATAAAAATTTCCTGGGCAACCAGTCCTAAGGGAACAATATCTTTGATATACTCTGAAATTTCCCTCACTCCTGACACTGGTAGATCATTTATACACATAAGAATGGGAAAGCTCAGCTAGATCATCCATTAGTGCAGGGCTAGTTGAGACTAATCTTAAGGTTCTTCATATTGTAGGTGGCATATGGTTCCTGCTAAACTGGCAAGAGTCATACAAAATTTCCCCCCTAAAAGTATTTTCGAAGAAATGCATTGCTGTTTATATGTATTGCTGTCAAACATACTGTAGCCAACGATGGAGTTCAAATAGGTTCAAGTAGGTTAAAGATAGACTTTTCTATATGGTTTAAGAGAAAAAAAGCGGGTATTTTGTCTGACAGTTCCCCCTTCACTAAGATCTGGGAGCCATGGTACGCCCTATACAGAGTCTGCCTTACTTTGATTGTTTAAATATGTCATTGCTCCTTTCCTCTGTCCCTGTCTCCTCCTTGTCTATCTGGTTCTGTGTGAGGAATGAATGTGTATGCTGTTAATTGAATGTAAGTTTGTCTCTTTGTCTTGTTGGTCATTTAATGTTTGCTTTTGATTTTTGTTGTTTCATTTTTTTCCCCTCCTATATTACTCAGTGTGTGGGCCCCTTATATAATTGGTTGAGGTCCATAAACTATACTGACTACAATACCTCTGTTTTACAATATCATAGGTTAAAGAGGGATTTCATCTCCTCATTATAAGTTATAAGGCTGGAATGATCGATTAAGTGATTATAGTACTATTTGACTATTTTACCTTAATAACTAACTTATTATTAACCTCTGTTGTCATTAGGCCCACAATGTTTTGTCAGTTGTGTTTTAGCTGTTTTATTTTATGTCATATTTGAATTCTTTATTTAATAAAATCTTTTGAAACCTATATATTGAAATAGACATGGTTTGCAGTGTATTAAATATATCGTTTTGCAGTTACATACCTTTGGAAATTAAAACATAAAATATGAAAGATTAAGAAAAAGTGAAAGAAAAGCTATTGCATCCCCTTTGAGCCTAATGGTTAGTCCCCACCAGTTCAGCCTGTTTCCAGAAACCAGAAGAAAAAAGGCAGGATGTTTTATTTGCATATTTTTGTTTGCTGTTAAAACTCCTTGCAAGGAAAAACATGTTGTCACTAGAGTTATTAAAATGTCCTAAAAACTCAATTCAGACAATTTGCCAATTTCCCTGAGAAATTTGGGTTCGTCCGAATCAAATTTTAATGAATCACTTAAAAAAAAAGTCACCTTCTCCCTTGCTAACCTTTGGTGTGGGTGCCTCCCTCTGCTCCCTCGCTCTTCATACAGGCTAAGGATATGAATCCTCTACCCTGTCAACTCGCTAGTCAGTGCTACCCACCGTGGAGAGGGGCTTACTATACCCTGTGTAGTGAGCTCCATCGGCCCCCCCATAAGGTCCCCCTCTTTGGCAAAACCAGCCTGGGGCACCAGCTATGAGTTGTGATTCTGTCACACTGCATACATGGGGAATGGGATGGGGGGCGTACCACTTTGTCTATATGGGGATCGGGAGGATGGGGGAATGCCACACTGCCTATATGGGGATTGGGGGGGGGGATTCCACACTGCCTATATGGGAATGGGAGTGGGTAATGCTACATTGCCTATATGGGAAATGGGTAATGCTACATTGCCTATATGGGGAATGGGAGGGGGGGAATGCCAAACTACCTATGGGGAATGGGGGGGGGGTGCCACACTGCCAATGGGGAATGGGAGGGGGAAATGGCAAACTACCTATGGAGAATGGGGGGGGGGGGGATGCCACACTGCCTATGGGAAATGGGATGGAGGAATGCCACACTGCCTATAACTGGGGGATTCTGCAACTTGCCTATTACTTCTTGGTGGGACGGTGTTTTAGCACAACCTATAGTTCAGAATATTTTTTTTTTCTTATTTTCATCCTTGAAATCCTAGGTGCATCTTATAGGTCGAAGAATGTGGTAATTTCTGTTCCAGGGCGATATATATATATATATATATATATATATTTTTTTTTTTTAACCAATTTTATATTTTAATGTATCATTTATAAAATATTTGCACCGTCAGTTCTATCTTTAACTGGAATTGCTAGGGTCACTTTATGACCTTATATTCTACTTTCTGACCTTATATTCTACTGGTATTCTTTGGCTACAAATGTCGTTTTACTGTGGTTTCTGAAATATGAAAGTTAAGCTTTCTTCCTACGTTTTATTGTGGTGCAATAGTACATACAAGTTCCTTCTTTATGATCCTATTTGTTGTTTTCCCATTACATTTAGTTGTCGCAATACTTAAAAAGGAACTACCATACTGTTGCATTTTAAAACAGGAAATGTCTCTCCAGTTAAAAAAACAAAGGAAGCCTGAAATCAGACAAAATTACTCAACCAACCAACTGGTCACCAGCAAGAGAGTGTATTGGAATACAAATCGGAAAGTATTAATGCCTACTGTAAATCTGCTTTAAAGTCTATCATCCAGCAACAAAGGTTTACTAGAAGGGATTTGGACCCTTGATTGAAGCATGCCCCCGAATATCTTCTGGCTGCAATTATAAATGGAACTCCACTGCACCAATATCACAGTATATGGTCAGCACAACTCTGCCCCCCCCCCTCCCCAAGAAGAGCTTGGCTTGGAAGGGGGAATTTAAAGCAGCTTGCCCCTAGTGTACCGAGCAGGGCCAGATTAAAGTTACCCATGGATGAATATGGAACTCTTCTTTTAGCAACCTATAAACATTACACTCTTCCCCAGCACCCCATTATCTCACCACCCAACCAGAGCTAAAACTCTACACGGTACAGGGATAGACAGTCGCCATCTATGTAACATCTATATAGTAAAGGGATCATATACAGCGCATACCCCCCTGCAATCTAAGCAGTAGATCTAACTATTTATACAGTGCAGGACCGATGCACAGAGGAAACAACCCCTCATCTAGCAGCAGAGCTGACACTGATGTGGTCCAGGCACAGCAATAGTAGACAGACAAACCTCTGCAGCAGGGCAGGGTAAAAAAGCATGCACACTGACAATACAGTTAGCGGCCTGATAGTTGCTGGAGACAGATATTTTTATAAGCCATCTCCCAATCAGCGTGCACACTAAAGGCCCATTTCCATAGAACTATTCGCAAATGATTAATCGCTAAAGCGATTGCAATCAATCAATAAATGATCTGTGGAAATGCCCACTGTGATCAATCGGTCAACAAGAATTCACTCGTTGTTGAGTGTCGTATAGTTTTGTCTAATACAAAATGTCTTGTTCATCATGTTAAAGCGGACCTTCAACCTGAATAAGAGCCTATCTTATATGTTTCCCCCACGCTGTACATACAGATTGCGCACATTAAAAATCATGCTACCTGCATCTATTGCATTTTCTGAGACTTTAAACATCCAAGATGGTGGCCCATGGATGTGCAGGCTGCCTGCAAACAGGAAGTGTCTTCTGACTGTGCCGCTCTGCATTCATGTATTGCTGACCTTTTCCTGAACTCAGCTGGGCTCTGTTTGTGCAAACCACAGCTATATCCTCGCTCCCCTGCACTTTTGACCCCTCTCCTCTCCTCAGTATACAATGCTACTGGGCCAAGATGGCGGCATCCGTATCCTAGATTCCTGAACAGAGTTGCAGGCTAATAAGGGAAAAAATAATGAGTAAGCAACTAAAAATGCTAATTATATTAATTTTAGATGCCGGAGAACAGTTTTTTAGGGGCTTTGGCTTTTCTTTAAAAGATGTTGAAGGTCCGGTTTAACTCCACTATGTGTAAACTGAAATAGGCTGCAAATCGGACTATACCAATACCTTAAATTACGATCGCTTTAACAAACATTTGCCTGCAAATCGTCTATGTCTGAATGCCAGTCATCCACTTGCATAGGTGCCATATGATATTTCGCTCACTTAAAGAATGGGCAATTAATCTGTTCATGGAAATGGGCCATTTACCCACTGGCATCTCTCGTTGCTAGGCCACAGGAGTTCTGAGACTGTGAGCAATGCTGTCTGGTAGCTGCCAGCCAAACTCACCGTCAGCCCCACAGAGTAGCAGATGCAGTTGTTTCCCTATATATAAAAGGTGATTTTAAGAAATAATCTGACACAGCAGTATGGGATAGTCTCCATATGAATGCATGAGTTATCTGAAAAAGCAATGTAAATTTGGGGCCAGAGACCTCTGGAGCATGCAACTTATTTTTATTTTTGGAACTGCAGTGCTCCTCCTGGTCAATCACCCCATAACAGTCAACATTTCCGGCTGGTAGATACCCCACAGGAGTGAAATTTTGGGTAAAGGTATATATTTTGGGTATATCCAAACCAGTTTTATAGCTGTGCTTTTGTTTCTCTGTGCCCTACTATGTGAACACAATAGGGCTGATCAGCATCTTGAGCATTATTTTTCTCACTTTTTGTAAGAAAAAAACATTTTATAATGATTTTACAAAGCGCCAAGATTCAATGCGTCATTTTTACAAAGAGTCAGGTTTCAATGAACTAATGCTCCATAATTTAATTAAAAAAATGTACACTCATCTTTTTCATGGTTATTTTATTGGTACATATGGTGCATATGATCAACACAATTACTAAATAGCAGGGTTGTACAATAGGGTTTTTTACAATACCTGCCCAGTTAAAGCAGTCCTGAAACATTGCTACCCCCTCCCCAAGTGTCCCAAAAGGCTTTGTATCTATTTTAACAGAACTGCTCGACTTTTGATCAGTACATTTCTGGTATAACTTAAAGAGTCAACTTTCGATTTTTTGAAAGTATAAATGTTTGTGTGGCAAAATTATGTCTCAATGGTGCTGAGCGGATCTAGCATTTTAACATTTTTTCTAATGTTAGCAAATGTATTATGGCACAGAATGCTGCTGCTGGGCATGTGTTAGGTTGAGTAAGCTCTGTGAGTGAAGAGCACACTTCTCTCTTCTTGGTGTACAGACTTTGTGTATGTTGCTAATAACAACAGATTGCAAATAGTGAAAATTGCTTCCATAAAACACACATTTGCTAATATATAAAAAAAAAATATTAGATAAGCTCAGTGCCTTGAGTACATCCTTTTGGCACACAAAAAATATAGACTTTCAAAAACTTACCCTTCTATAGCTCTGCCGAATACTAAGAATCATGGTTAAATCCTGTTATTATTTTTCTGTATGTGCCTGATGTTCTGTCACCCATCACTCATGGCAGAGCATGGTGGCATGTCAGCTAACTCCTCCCCCATGTATTAATTTAAAGCTGGGTCAATTAACTTTTTATTCAGGCAGTGTAAAACTGAAAATATTAACAGTTCTTACTAAGTGAATTACAATAATATGGTAGATGCCAATAACATTGCTATACTAGATATGGCTAAACAATATATATAAGTCTACACCTGGTAGATGGAGACCATTTATTTAGGAATTAACTGCAGTACATAAGGAAACCAGGCTAAAATATATTCACATTCTAGTTAACACTACTGTGTAGAATAAATAGAACTTACTGACTGTGCTATGTGAAGGATGAAAGTAAAGGATGGCACCGTATTGCAGGGACAGTGTGGGTGAGCTGCTTGTTCATAATCAAGATGGCCTATGTTTATTAGAAGGGCTGGACTAAGATCCAGAGGGCTTCTGGGAAACTACAGGCCAGAGCGGGCATGTTCAGTAGGGTAAAGGCATTAATAATCAAACAGCAGATCAATAGATTACATGCAAACATTAATCACAAAAATCTGATAAGGTGCCAATAGTGGTGACGTCCGCTATAGAACTGGAGCGGATACAAAGGCAATGTAATTCAAAGAGCATTAATGAAACATAGAGTAAATGACAGGTAACTCTAAACAGACAGTTGTGGCAGCATAACACCTGTACTGTGCAAATAAAATGTGAATGCACAATTATGTTACAATAATGTACATTAAATCTGAATGGTTTACTCACCAGGCGGGTTCAAGCAGAGAAAACATTTTTAGCAGTTTAAAAGCTTGCTGAACTACATTTCAAGTCCTTACATATTACACTATAGAATGTGGGCATTATGGCACGATTTCGAAAATCCTTCTAGCACATCCATTATATTTAGGTCTGTACGACAAACCATTTGAACCTGCAAAGAGAATATTATTATCCTATCAAAGTACATAAATTCAGAATCTTTCTTCGGTTTGGGGTTCCCCGCTGTGTGAAATCCCCCAGAGCACTGCGGTCCCACCTCTCCTCAAGCTCATGATACAGACGCAGCCGCTCATCCAATCAGCTTCTCCCACCACTTTAATGTGTGGCTGGAGAAGCTGAATGGAATCCTAGCCGCACTTACGAGGCGTCACTTGGCTCCTTCGGCACAGCCAATCAGTTGTGGTGGACGGGGCCATGCACAGCCAAGAAGGGAGGCGAGTGATGCTGGCACCGTAGATTTGGAGGAAAGGTGAGTTTACCGCACTCCCTGGTGGGTTTCACACATTGGGGTATCCCAGTTTGGGTTTCCCCCGGGGGAGAGAGTAAGCCTTCCCTGGAGCCTCACTTTAAGAAGATCTCCTGCCTCTGTTCAGGTCAAAAGATGCAATTAACCTACTTCAGATACATGTGAAGGGGTAAAACCAGAGGCTGCAAAGCCCTGCATACAACCAGGGCATGTAGACTATACGTTGGCACAGGAATGGTTGAGGACAGGATCAACAACAAGTATTAAGTCCTGTATTCACTATTCCATGTTTCTTCAGTTCGGCAACCATACAGGACCACTCAGCATCCACCGAGTGACCTATGAGAATAAAAGTGCAGACACAGCTGATGAAAGAAGAAAAAATGCTTTATTTACAGCTTCTCTTGATACCAGACAAGAGATGATATAAACTGAGTGTGCTATTCATTAAATATGCACTAATATATATCCATATTTCAGTGTCAGATAAACTGCTCACCGAGCTGCTGCTATTTCAGTGTCCACCATGGCAAATCACTAGGTAATGCTTTGCCTTCCTGTGATCTTGTCAGCACACTTCACATACCACTTCCTAATGCAGAGTGTGCAGCAGCAGGAAGCGGCTGTACAATTTATCTGAGCCTCGTAATCTCAAAAAGATGGACGCCCCCGGGAGTGAGGACACTGGCAGTAGCTTACAATGTGAAGTGTTGTAGGGCTGTTTTGGGGCATGATGGTAAACACCCCACTCAATCCATGCTATGACGCTAAACTGTTGGTAACAAAGAGAAGCTGAGCCTTTGCCACGTGGAAGAGTGGGTTAAATGCTTGGTGTGCCAGTGATTTCACCTAGAATAGGGCCCTTGCAACTAATGGGGAACACCTTTCTGGGAAATAGATCAAATTGTCTAAGCAAAACAATACATTTGGAGCAGAGAAACTACTGCTCCCATTTACCTTAGTCATTTAATTACACAGTTAAGTGTCTGCATGGGGCCATTTCTGGGTTCTATGTGCGGGTCCCCATTTATTTCAATGGGCACTGGCTTCAAGATAGGTTCAAAATCTTTACCTTTTGTTCAAAGTTCGTCCGAATTTGCCAAACCCAAATTAATAGGGGTTCACCCAACACTA
This sequence comes from Gastrophryne carolinensis, assembly GCA_027917425.1. NCBI lineage: Eukaryota > Metazoa > Chordata > Amphibia > Anura > Microhylidae > Gastrophryne > Gastrophryne carolinensis. The sequence continues at coordinate 148,018,256 of CM051235.1, read as the reverse complement.
TTAGTGACTCTTCCCTCCAACAAAATGGTCACAGGCATCTATACTGGGAGACACTTTTCTGGGTCAGTAGAGCTCCCCTTGTGGTGAAACCAAATGTAACAGACGCCTGGCACCCCTTTATCCAATGCACACACTCTCATAAGCATATCAAAACAGCTGACAGCAAGTGCACGCAACCGAGGGAAGCGTATGGCAATCCAGTCATTGAGAATAGATTTCTGAGCATGAATATGCACAGCAATCTATTCTGATTGTCTAGAAGCTTGCATATGCGCCATGCATAGGAGTGGAGGTTTTTCAAACAGGGGCATCCTGTTTTGAGATCTTAAACAGACCAAAACTCAGGGGATTTGGTCTGCTTTAATTCCATCAGAAAAACATGAAAACAGCACGGCTTTACTGAGGGCCGATAATGTCAGACCAATCTTATTGATTTCTTTGACAATGTCACTAAAATATTAGATGAAGGTGATGCTGTGAATATTGCCTATCTGGATTTTAGTAAAGCCTTTGACACTGTACCACATAAAGAGCTCATAGATAAGTTATTGAAGGTAGGACTCAATCCCTGGATAGTTCAGTGGATTTCCAGTTGGCTGAGGGATCGGTATCAGAGTGTTGTTAATGGCGTGCAATCTAAACAAAGGCGAGTTACAAGTGGTGTGCCGCAAGGCTCTGTCCTGGGCCCCATTCTTTTTAACATATTTGTAAGTGAGAGAGGAGAAGGCTTGGTAGGAAAAGTTTGTCTGTTTGCTGATGATACAAAGGTGAGTAATAGGGTGGATATTCCTGGAGGTGTCTGCAACATGGAACATGATTTAGCTTGGATAATGGATAGATGGTCAAAACTGTGGAAACTAGAGTTTAATGTCTCTAAATGTAAAATCATTCACATGGGTAGAAGGAATTCCTGCTCTGAGTATCGTATGGGCAGAGCCAGGACCTCTGAGGAGAGACATTTAGGGGTACTGATTACTGATAGCTGCAAGATGAGTGGACAATGTAGCCAGGCAGTGGGAAAAACAAGCAGGATGCTCGGCTGCATAGCTCGGGGCATCACCAGTAGGAAGAGGGAGGTTGTGATGCCACTGTATAGAGCCCTGGTGAGGCCACAGCTAGAATACTGTGTGCAGTTCTGGAGACGTCACCTGCAAAAAGACATAATTCAAATAGAAAGGGCTCGATTCAACAAAGATAAAAATAAATTCGTGTTGCTCTAAAAATCGTATCGCATGCGTAAATTTGTAACTTTTTCGAGTGATTCAGAAAAGGGGTTGAATTAAATGTGTGCACTCGAAAATGCAATCGTAAAATTTTCGAATCACTCGTAAAAGTTTTGAAATGCTCGTAAAAAGGCTGTCGCAAGCAAAAATTATTGGAAAATGTACTCGAATTTTTTTTCTATTGTTTAGTATTGTTTTCTGACTGCTGCATGGTGTTGTAAGGTTTTTTAATGGGTAAATGTAAATGCATATTTTTTTTAACTTTTTAAGTTGCCTGTGTAGCTGTATGTACATGGCTAACATTGTGGATACATGTAATAAAGAGGCAAGCTATGCTGTAGTGGAAGTACTAATTAAACAGTAATATTTGTAAGAGGCATGTATGTTGTTTTTTTTGGGGGGTGGGGTTTGGTGGAATTGCGAGGGACCTGTATTAAAAAGGTTTCCTTTAAAGCAGAAATGTGGCCATTGGTTTCTATACAAAGCTTGCTCACATAGCACCACGTGTCCTTGGTACACCATTCTTATGCTTACTCTATAACGTGGACCAAAACCCAGGATTTTGACTATTCTGGGTTTTGGTGCCCCGCAGTATAAAAACCTAAAGGTCGACCGATCCCATGTACCCCTCCCCTGTTCTTATGGAACTTTTTACTACTAGTAAAAAGGGGTAAAAAGTTCAATATTTTTTGTCTTTCTAACTAGTGATTCACAAACAGTGGAATTATCAGGCTTTTTTCTTATAAATTGAATTTTTTACTACCATTAGAGTTTACTACCATTGCAAAGAAAGTAGAAGGGCTCCATTGTGAGAAAGAGCAAAATGAGTTTTCTCCTGCTGAAAGCTGCATCAAAAAACTAGTGTGAAACACTCTAATTTATATCATATGTGTGGCTCATCAAGTCCACCTGAATCAGCAGTAAAATTTTCGAATCAATAAATCCACTTTTACAATCGCAATCGTATTTAATTTGAGTGGCTCGTATTTTACAATGGTTCCAGGTTGCTGAATCACTCGTAAAAATAACTATTGCAAAATTGCAACTTTTTAAGCACAAAACACACGAACAATCCATTTTCTACATTTGCTGAATCAAGCCCAACGTGTCCAAGGGCGGGCAACAAAAATGGTGGAAGGAAACTTATCAGGAGAGACTTAAAGAACTAAATTTGTACAGTCTGGAGGAAAAAAGGGAGAGGGGGGACATGATTGAGATCTGTGAAATGTGTAAATATGTGAAAGGATTCAATAAGTTTCAGGAGGGAAGTGTTTTTAAGAAGAAACGTAATGATAGAACAAGGGGGCACAACCTGAAGCTAGTCAGGGGGAAGATCAGGAGCAATGTTAGAAAATATTATTTTACAGAAAGAGTAGTAGATGCTTGGAACAAACCTCCAGCAGAGGTAGTTGAAAAGTCAACAGTCACTGAATGTAAACATGCCTGGGATAAGCACACATCTATCCTAAGATAAAGAGAACATACAGTATACACATAAGGGCAGACTAGATGTACCGTATGGTCTCCTTCTTCCGTCAACTTTCTATGTTTCTATGAAATGAACACACAACTTGATGAAGGAAGGGAGGGATCCATCTTCTTGTAGACTAAAACTAATATAGTATTAAGGTGGCAGGCAAAGTGTCCCCAGTGCTGGAGGTGGCCATCTTGCTGTAGCCAAGAGCTGGGCAAATGGAGCACTGGCAGGGGGAATGTGTGGGGAGTCATCTCCTACCAGAAGAAACCACATGCTTGGCAGCAATTGTATTCAGTCCGGGTGTATAAGTGATCACCTTCTCTTATTAGCCGACCTATTTATATGGATTTTTAATATTACACAATTTCACGATCCTTTCACCTCCCTTAACTTAGAACTGCAAGTGCTTTGGCAGCTGTATATAAGCTAGACACTGGCAATCCTGAGTAGGGGGTATGTGACAGGGCAATAGATGCACAATATGCATGTCAGTGCTGAAAGAAGTATGGTAAAAATTGGGATGTCCCATGGATGAGAACATCAGTCTCCCTATTTAGAAGATGTTTTGCTAGTTGTATGACTTTCTTTTTGGTTCCTGCTCCTTATGCTAATAGTCTGGATTGATCAAATTAGCTGAAATGGTATTGTGATCAGTTGTGGGACTATACTTATATTGGAGTAGGCTGGGTGGGAATTGGTGTAGATGGGTGGGAAATTTGGTGTGATTAGGCACGTGGCATGAGTGTGACTTACTTAAAAATGTGCGTGCCTATTTGTATGTTCCTTTTTCCCATCTTGAAAAGTTGTGAGGTATGCAATTGTATCTTGCACATTGTCTGCAAAACACTACAGCTTACACTGTCACAAGATGACACAGAGAGATTAGCAGTTGTTCAGGGATGTGAGCAATTATATCTGCTTCTCTGTGGAACTTATTTTGCCATTCAAATCACCAAGCTCTTCCCCCCCAACCCAAGAACCAAAACAATTGAATGGTGTCCAACTCCAAGGCTGTAATTACAAATTGTTTTCTAGCCTTATGGGCCATTTCCAAGAACAGATTAACTGACCGCTTTTTGCGAACAATTGTACAACTCGTATGCAAGTGGCCTACTTGCATTCAGACCCAGAGGATCTGACAACAAATGTTTGTTAAATCGATAAGTGTAATTAAAATTGGATTAAAGATATTTATATAGTTATATTTTCAGGCTATTTCAGTTTCCATGTGCCGACGAAAACACGATTAACGAGAAATTTGTTTATGTCACCCAAAATGATATGATGCTCGTTGAACGCTTGTTTGCAGCAGGTATTATTAATTATCGCTTGATTGTGTTTTCTTTAGCGATTATACTATCATTAACTACATTACACTAATCATTCTGTGGAAATGGGCCTTAAGAAATCCAACCAATTGTATTTTGAGACATGCTACAAGGATAGATAAAACTATTAGCAAACTGAAAACTATTAACTTTGTTACAACCTATGCAATAGCAATGACTTGTTCTGCAGCTTGTGACAGAAACTCTAAATGCTAAGACGCTTTGTGCTTTAGTACACAATAACCAGTTTCTAGATCCTGAAAAAAACCTCAAGAAGTTAAAATAATTTTCAAGTCAACTGTTGGAAAAGCACCTTATTCTCCGAGATACCAATCTGGTTGCCTTGCTCTACTACAGACTGATCATTAATGTCATCTAGAAATTGTTGATGCAAAAATTTGCCAGGAATGGATCTCTTTGGATGGATATACTCACACACCGGCAATGGCAATGATAATGACCGATTTAGGTCTTAACCCTTTAAGTGCCAGCCTACCTGGAGTTTTTGTCACACTCTGTTGCCAGACCATTTTGCACTATTTTGCGCTCCCCATGTTCAAATGTGATTTTTGAAGGGATTTCCCAGGAAAATGATATATTGTTTTTTTCAGCAGAGTCTGGGCTTTAACATGAAATGTCTTGTTTGTCATTTTTTAGGTGTATTCTCAATATTTTTGGGTGAAATATGTGCAAAAAAAAAAATAAAAATTTTTTTTTTACATATTGTAGTTTTTTTTGTAATAAAAAATGTAAGTTTGTCAATGAAATCTTATTGCGTGTGAAATCCCAATTTCTTCCGGTTACAGCGGTACCACATATGTATTGGTAGACACCCTTTCCTGCCCAGGAGACTCCCCCAAACTGAAACAGCGCTTTAGGGGATTTTCAGATAAAATACAACTATGCTACGCAATATGCGCACCTTGCAGTTTTTCCAGAAAAACAACCCTTTACATTTGAAATACCCCCAACAAACTATATATTCTCTGGAAGTATACACCTCAGGCTTTCTAGGTGTACCAGGCTTGTTGATGTGGCCATAGTTTTCTGGAAGTAATCCCTCAATGGATTCTTTGGTTGCAAAGAGTTTCCCTAAAAAAAGGATAAAAAAGCAGAATCAAAGCCACATTTTCCTAAAAAAACTATATACAAACAAGAAAAAACAAGTTTAATCTGAAAACGCAACATCCCCCGAACAGAACAATACCCAACATGCATAGCTACTGTCAAGGAGAGAGTTGCCAAACACCCCAAAGTAAAGCATGTGCGTAACGGTAATTTTACTTGAAAATTTCAGCTCTGCAGACAAAGTGCGCACCTTGCGATTTTTCAACCAAAACAACCCTTGACATTTGGAACATCCCCCATAAACCATATATTCCCTGAAAGTACACACGTTAAGCTTTCTAAGGGTACCCAGCTTGTTCTAGTGGGCTCATCTTTCTGGAATTATTACCTCAAAGAATTCTTTGTTTGCGCAGGGTTTCCCTAAAATATTTATAAAAAATCTGAATAAAAAACACCTTTTCCTAAAATATAAATATGCAAACCAGAAAAAACAAGCTAAGTCTGAAAGCGCAAGGTCCCCCGAACAGAACAATACCCAACATGCATAGGTACTATTAACCCTTTTAATTGCCAGCCTACTTGAGATTTTGTCACCCTCTGTTGACAGGCCATTTTTCCCCATTTTGCGTCATGTTTTGCGCCATGTTTTGCGCCATTTTTGCTGGAACTTTCAGGAAAATTATATATATATTTTTTAGCAGCAGAGTTTAGGCTTTAACATGAAATGTCTTGTTTGTAATTTTTTTTTTTTTTTTTTACAATATTATTAAGTAAAAAAAAAAAATAAATAAATAAAAATATTTTTTAGAAAATTGACTCCTTTATTTTAAATAAAAAATGTATTTTATTAAGGAAAATCATATTGCATGTGAAAGCCCCATTTCTACCGATTAGAACGGTACCACATATTTATCGGTAGCCCCCTGTTCCTGCCCAGGAGACCCCTCTAACTGAAACAAGTATTTTATAACATTCACAAATAAAATACAAATACCATCCACACTACAAAGGGTTAAATCGAGAAAAAAAATGACATAGGGTCCCCCCTCCCAGGGGAGGGAGACCCCATTTTTTTTTGATTTTTAAGGGTTAAAAACCCTTAAAAATCAAAAAAAAAATTGACGTGGGGTCCCCCTTACCCAAAGTAACCAGCCCGGGACCAGCTATGGGGGCTTGTAGGCACAGAGTGGGGGGGCCAGCTTTTGTGGCCCCCCCACCCTGCAGCCTACGAGCCCACATAGCCTATGTGGGCCCGGGGCTCTTCTGCCCCCCCCTGGCCTTTGGGGAGGCAGGTAATGGGGGTGCCGGGGGTTAATGGCAAGCCACCCGCTAGCACAGGTGAATTGCCATCCCCCCAGCCTTGTGAACTGGTATAGGGGTCATGGACCCCTTACCAGTTCACAAGGGGTTAAAAGTAAATAATGACACAGACACACACTGAGAAAAAAATATTTTATTAATTTTTATTTTTTTTTACACTTACCTCCCATCCATCCTGGAGCACTCTGTCCCTCGGCGATCACTGGCTTCTGCTCACCTGCTGGAAGCCTTTTATAGCTGCTGGATGACAGAACACAAAGGGTTAATAAAGAAAAATGACATAGGGTCCCCCCTCCCAGGGTTTTAAGGTTTAAAACCCTTAAAAATCAAAAAAAAAAATTGACGTGGGGTCCCCCTTACCCAAAGTAACCAGCCCGGGACCAGCTATGGGGGCTTGTAGGCACAGAGTGGGGGGGCCAGCTTTTGTGGCCCCCCCACCCTGCAGCCTACGAGCCCACATAGCCTATGTGGGCCCGGGCTCTTCTGCCCCCCCTGGCCTTTGGGGAGGCAGGTAATGGGGGTGCTGGGGGTTAATGGCAAGCCACCCGCTAGCGCAGGTGGCTTGCCATCCCCCCAGCCTTGTGAACTGATATAGGGGTCATGGACCCCTTACCAGTTCACAAGGGGTTAAAAGTAAAAAATGACATAAACACATAATAAAAAAAATCTTTATTATTTTATTTTACACTGTACTCACCTCTGATCCGACGTCCCTCGCTGCTGTCCCGCGCCGATCATCTCACTGACAGATGCCGGTGGTGATCGACGCAGGGCGGGTGACAGGTGAGGGGGCTCCGATCGGAGCCTCCTCACCTGACACCCGCCCTGCTCCGATCACCACCGGCATCTGACAGATGCCGAAGCTCGGAGGGGGTATAGGAGGAGCGGGATGACGTCATCCCGCTCCTCCCACAATGGGCGGGGCTAAGCGGCGGCGGCCATCACCGCTATTACAAGAGGTGAGGACCCGGAAGAGGGTCCTCACCTGAAGACTGCGCAGCCCAGGGGGGGGATCGGACCCCCCCCGGTGAAGAGGAGACCCGATAGAAGGCTCGGGCGCGGAGGTGAGTAAATGACAGTTTGTTTGTTTTTTTTTTTTTACAGCGGCGATGTCAGCGCTGGAAACGGGGGGGGGGGCGGCTGGTTTCGGGCCCCCTCCTGAAGACGGAGGACGACGGGGGGGCGATCGGATGCCCCCCGCAGGAAGAGGGGACCCCAGGCTTCATGGGGATACCGGAGGTAAGTGGCTTTTTTTTTCTATTTTTTAACTGTTAGGGGTAAATGCCAGGCACGTGAAATTTACGTGGCTGGCACTTAAGTGACGGAGAGGCAACCACGTAAATTTTACGTGGCTGGCATTTAAAGGGTTAAAGGTGACCAGACCAACACTAACTTGGCAATCATCCCTCATCCAACAGCCATCACTGTTGGCTCATACTTATGCTTATCCACAACAAGACTGGTAGGTGCAAATCCCCGCCAATTTATCAACCTAACACACCAGGACCAAGTAGTCTGCACATGGTGAAACACACAATGGCATAAGTCTATACTGAACTAAGGTTAGGGGAAGAGTATAGCCTTGATTCAAAATCCCAAATGTCATTGTTTTCGTATTTGAAAACGAGAGTTTTTGTGGGTGTTTGTCATTTTTTCCTTTTTTTTTGGACATTTTCGACTCGCACGAACGTTCGAACATAGACGTATATGTTCTTTCGTATATCGAACTTAAATCTGTTGTTTTTCGCTACTTCGGGACTTTTTTCCTTCGAAATCGCAAATGTTTCGATCGGTCCAAATATTTACGTCATTGCAATGGGCTGGCGATTAATTCAGAGAGCTGATTGCCAAGTATTCCGACGCCCATATAGTCATTTCCTTGTCGAGCATCTTACGGCACCTTTTTGACCTCGGGACTAGGCAGCCAAGCGTGATGGAGAGTGACTTTGAAGAGCATCAAGCTCTTCTTCTGTTTGGCATTGATGGGATCCTGAGGTCAGAGGCCAGATTGCACCAGCGGCGACGCATGAACATCAATGGCATGCATGACGTTGAGTTGTTCGAGCTGACCAGGCTTAATCGCGCTTCCCTCCATAAATTGTATAGTGAGCTGCAGCCATGGTTAGCCCGCACCACAAGGAAGGGGCAAGCAATTTCAGGTATGACCAAGATGCTTGGCTGCCTGCAATTTTTGGCGAACGGCTCGTTCCAGAGGCTGGGTGCCCTCTCCGTGGGGATGTCATAGCCTATGCTGAGCCGCACGCTATCCCAATTTTTGGAAGGTATGGCTACCCTAACCCCCAAATTTCCCAGATTATATGGTAGCCAGAAATGCCATTAAGCTTGGTTTTTATAATATCGCCGACATGCCCAACGTCATTGGTGCCATTGACTGTACCCACGTCGCCCTGGTGCCTCCGGCTGCCGACGAGTACATATACAGGTAAGTATTTAACTTTATAATATTTGTTCATTTTGTGATAACCCTCCTTGTAATGCTCCCTTCTTGCAAATATCCCTCCTTGTAATGCTCCCTCCTTGTAAATATCCCTCCTTGTAAAGCTCCCTCCTTGTAATGCTCCCTCCTTGTAAATATCCCTCCTTGTTATGCTCCCTCCTTGTAAAGCTCCCTCCTTGTAAATATCCCTCCTTGTAATGCTCCCTCCTTGTAATGCTCCCTCCTTGTAAAGCTCCCTCCTTGTAAATATCCCTCCTTGTAATGCTCCCTCCTTGTTAAGCTCCCTCCTTGTAATGCTCCCTCCTTGTAATGCTCCCTCCTGTTCGAAATGTGTGTGTTACTTTTACACAAAGCCTTGCTAATGTTTTCTTTTGTTCCTTTTTTACCAGGAACCAAAAAATGGGCCACTCCTTGAATGTCCAGGCAGTGGTGGCCCCGGACATGCGGTTCCTTAGCATACTCGCCGGCTACCCAGGCTCAGCCCATGATGCGTACATCCTTAGACGATCAGGAGTGTACCGACGGTTTGAGTCTGGGGAATTTTCCGGGGCATGGCTCCTTGGTAAGTTAACAGAACCAACATAATGTAGTTGTGGATGTTTGTTTGTAATTAGCATTTTGATGTAATGTCTGCAAAAATTTCACCTTCAACAACCTTCTTGCCATGTGAAACCACACTTGAATGTTAGTTATTAACCAACCAAGCGTTTGGACAAGTTTGGCCTGCATTAGCCACATTCTAAATTATCTTTGTGTCTAATTTAAGAATCCCTCTTCCACCACCCTCGTGTGGAATAGTGCACTTAACTTTAGCATAGTGTATGACCCATCTTTGCTTAGATGGTTTGCACTTCCACAGGAGAGGAGAGCGGGATAAAGTGCATGTGGCGTGTTTCTGCTGTTTTGGTCTCACACAAAGCATATAAGGGGTCATCCAAACCTACATCCTAAGCACACTTTGAAACCCAGAGCTGGGATCCTTATGTATGATTGGCCATCATCCTCAATCTTTGTATGTTGTACTTTTTAAAACCTCTAGGACATATGTTTAGTTTGGGACTGGGACAGTGGCAAATGTTTGCTCATGTTGATCACACAATTGACAAATAGCCTCATATTGATGTTGCTGGTGCGTTTATGGTCTTACATGTTTTTTTTTCTAATCTTATGTATAAGGTGATTCAGGATACCCGCTGCTGCCGTGGCTCTTGACGCCAGTACTCCGGCCCCAGGATGCCTCCCAGGATGCCTACAACCGTGTGCACCGCAAGACCAGGGCTGTGGTGGAGAGGGCCTTTGGTCTTTTGAAGACTAGGTTTCGTTGTTTGGATCATACCGGGGGCGCCCTGCAATATGATCCTAAAAAGGTCATAGACATATGGCCTGTGCGGTTCTGCACAATTTTGCAATTTCACAACGGGTCCCCCGGTATGTAGATTTGGCTCCCTCTCCACCCAGCGAAGACCAGGAGGACTCATTTCTGGGCACACACAGTAGTGTGTCCAGCCAAAGTGTGCGGACTAATTTGATTGTGACCCATTTTGCTTAATTTAACCTGTATTTGCCTTTGTTTAACATTATGTTGTTGATTTTGTTTGGTTTCCCTTTGTGTATGTTTCGTTTGGTTTGTTGTGTAAAACTAAGTAATGAAGTAATTACTCACCACAGCCATAATGCTTTACGACTCTCTTTTTTGGATGTGTGAACTGTGTGAATGTACAAGTATATTTTTCTGTGTGACACCCAAAAAAGAGACAAACAAATTTCGGAGCCACAGGTGTCTTTAACTGTTTAATTGTAAAAAATAACAGCACAAACTTGGAGTTGCTGCTCACTCCAATTTGGAAACAAAATATATGTAACAACAAAGGATAAATTGTTAGAGCAACCATGCCACAAATAAAAAAAAACACTCTCCTGCTTGCCAACATTTGCCACTGCCACAGGTGTAAACCTTGTACAGGTGTAAAAGCTTGAGTGGCACGTTCAGTGAGGATTCAGATATGGCATTGGCTAGTGGCCTACCTCACCACTCTAATGAGCTATATGGGCACAAATACAAACCACACAACCCAAGGCATACACCAAGGGTATCTTGGTTTGCCTCACCAGACAAGTCAATACAGGGGGGATTTTTAGCAAAGATGTTGTACAGATTCACGGTGTTGAGACATTAATATGGGTGATGGCCATAGTACCCAGGTGGTGGCCCTTGCTGATTGGACCTAACGTGGGCCTGTGTGGCATTCTGAATCTGCAACTGGTCCAAAATGTTTCGCATGATAGTTAGCATTTCACCCCTGTAGGCACGGTTGTCATTGTTGGCATTCTCCATGTGGCTGTTGAGGGTCCGCAATTCTGTCTGCACAGCCTGTAAGGTACTATTGAGGGTCTCGATCCGGCCATGCAGTGCCTCTCGGTTCCTTTGGTTTTGTTGCTGGAAGGTAACCCTCTCGTGGTGCCATGCGTCCAAAATTGCCATGCCCCTCCCCTGGTTGCGCCGTAGCTGATTCCGCCTCCCCAATCCCCTGGTTCGGGGTCGTGCCGATGAGGTTGGTCTGGGCCCCTCAACAGACACAGACATGCTTACCCAATCCTCAGCAGCAGAGAGAACACTGGGGACTTGAGGGTCAGTCTCTGCATGCTGGCCACGATGTGCAGCCAGCATGCAGCCAGCTTCCCTCTGCTGCTGCGGAGTTGGGGTTGAAACATTTTGGGCCAGTTGCAGATTCTGTCCCAGGGGGAGATCTTCTGAAGGGCACATAAAGGATCCATCCTCCTCCAGCTCCTGGATTTCATCCATGAGTGTGTGGGTCTGTATGGACAGAGACAAATTATATGTTAGCTTGGGCACTACATATGTCAATCTGTTAGTAGTAACATGCAAAGTAACATGGATAACCGACATTTGCTCAATAAACGTACCGAATATATCGGATCCTCCCTCCTAGGCTGCACGGAAGTTGACGGCATGTCCAAAGTGGCAGAGGATTCCACAGTAGCTGAGGGATGATGCTGGCCTGCATGAGAAGCAAAGACACTATGTAAACACACACCTATGCATTGTTGACGGGTCAAAAGACATATGCCGAATTATTTAACGGGTCAAAGATGTCATGGGCACTACAACAACGGTGACAATTAATCTTCAATTTCCATGCCATTATCTTTACAAATTTTTATTCAATAACTACTTCCACATTATTCACCTCAACTAAGCCAAACATTCAAGTTCTGCTTGTTCTGTGGCTGACAACATCCCTTATAGGCCATTAAGTGTACACACTCAGCCTGGACATAGCAGGGACCTGGTTTTTTGGAGGCCTAGCAATGTATGTTTTCCTAATTAAAAACAAGCATGTTTATTGCTTTTTAACCAACCACAGCTCACACACAAGTAGACAACAGATCAAGATTGAAGTGTGTGATGTCATGGAGTGTAAAGACATAACTGCCAGGTTAATGGGAACCAGCAAACTTTTTAACTCGGGTTCAATGTTCATTAACGTCTGGTATGTGGCCAAAAAATCAGAAGTTAACTGGCCACACACATGCAACACCCTGGCCCAATACAGAAATCCCCTACAAGCCACAGCCTAGGCGCATGGCTTAACATATGTGTTACTGGCTAATTGTGCATGCTCACAAATTGTAAAGGTCACATAAAGCTTACTCACCTGCAGGACGGGTCGGTGAGTCTGTGTCCCTTAGGGCCGCGTGTCCCTCGACGGCGACTGGATGCATCAATCCCAAAATCATCTCCTCAGCCGGTGTAAACTTGAGTTTGGAGGGAAATCCTCCTCCAGTTTTCATGCTGAAAAACATAGTTAGGCTAATTTAGAACCAGGTGGCCAATACAACATCAAGTCAAATCCTAAAGCTAACATTTTTACCTGTAAATCCGCCTTTGATTTTCTTTCTTCCGCGCAGCATATTTGAGGTCCGATATCTTGCGCTGAACCTGTACACCATCCTTTAACTCTTCCCCCGCTGCATTCACTTGTCTGGTTAGGTTGGCCAAGATGTTTGCTCTGCGCTGTTTGGTGGTGTTTTTGGATTTGCGCCCATATAGCTCCTCATAAACTAAGGTCAGGCCACTAGCCAAGGCCATAATTTGGCCCTCACCAAAACGCCCACTCAACTGCCCTCTTCGCAATGTGCGCCCTGTTGTTTGGGGTTGTGGCTCCTCCATGGTGACATCCAAATGGGGTGACATCCTTGCCTGGGTTTGTGGGGGATAATGCAGGGAATGGTGGCTGCCTGGGGATTGGACAGGACTGGGCAAGGGACTGGGTGTTCTGGCCTGTCTGGCCACAGAAGTCCCAGGTGTGGATGTGGCATAGTAACCTTGCCTTTCCACCTGTGCCGGTGCCAAATGTGGGCAAGCAGGAGAGGTTAGTTCTGAGGCTGAAGTTGTGCTGCCCTTGGAGGTAGTAGGGCGGACCAAGGGTGAGGGCGATCTTGCAGGGCCGGCCCTCTTCTGCTGTTTTTTTGGGGGGGCTGCGGCACCTTGTTCTGCCTCTTTGTGGGCTGCGTGCCCTGCTTCGACGTCTAGGGGGGCTGCGGGACCTTGTTCTGCCTCTTGGGGGGCTGCGTGCCCTGCTTCGGCGTGTAGGGGGGCTGCCTGGGGACCTGGTTCTGCCTCTTTGTGGGCTGTGTGCCCTGCTGTGGCATCTAGGGGGGCTGCGGGACCTGGTTCTGCCTCTTGGGGGGCTGCGGGACCTTGTTCTGCCTCTTGGGGGGCTGCGGGACCTGGTTCTGCCTCTTGGGGGGCTGCGGGACCTACTGCGGCCTATTGGGGGTGTTGTTGTGGGGCAGGGTGGGGTGGGTCTTCAGACCCTCTTACCCGTTTTGGGCCCAGTAGCCATAATAGCCTTTGGGGCCTGTGTCTTTGCTTAGGCTGCCTGCTCCTTTTTTTGCCCATAGCTGGTAGTTGGCTGGGCCGGCGCTTTGGTACTAGGCCGTAATTTTGCTTTGGGCTGTTGCGACCTTGTTTTTGGCCCTTCGGAAGGCTCCTGCCGCTTGGCTGCCTTCTTCCCCGTTTGCTCCTTTCCCGTTTTGCCAGGAGTTTTTTTGGGTGCCATTTTGATTTTTGAGAATAATGAGCTGTGTGTGCAGGGACCTTTAAGTAAGCTAGCCGGCATGTGACGCTTACGCGCCAGCGTGTGACACGTACGTTCGCACGGCCGTGCAGAACCCGCTGGGGCATTACTTATCTGCTGCTGCCGAGAACAAGAAGCAAGATGACACCCACTATCTTCACCCGCCAACAAGAAGAGATCATCATGCTCGTAAGTGTCTTTTAAGGACTTTGCTTTGATTTGTAAATGCTGCTCTACATGTGAAGGAAGCGCAGGAATAAATGGCTTTAGTAAGAAATGTGATAAACTACATGCACAACCAAAGGCACGCCACACACGTGCCAAACAACATTTAGGCCAGATTGTGAAATTACAGAACCCTAGAAATGTGTGTGTGTTAATGTAATTTTCCCAAAAAATGTATTGTTGCCACATATTGATATGTATTTAGAAGTAAATTCTATGTTTGCTTTCTGTTTTGTAGACCATGCTGGAGCGCAGGTACGACTACCTGCCCAACACATTTGAAAAACGCAACGTCGCCCTGGAGATAATCTCGAACATACAACAGCAGACCAACACCACCTTCCCCCACACGCAGATCATGCAGCATTGGTCGGACCTCAAACGGCTGCACATGCCCCGGGTGCGGAGGTTCTTCGGAATCCATTTTCCTAGTAAGTACATTGCGATTGCATGCAATATGTAACTAAGACAGAAGGTAGGCCTTTACTTAGAATGCCTTTTCTTTGGTAGTGTTGGAAATGGATTACCGAATTCGCCGCACCCGGAGGCGCACAGGCCGACCAGTGCTGCATGATTCTGCAGCTGGGAGTGAAGGTGGTGGATCTCCAGGGCGACGGTCCGACCCCTCCTCTGTTGGGTCCTCCGACCAGCCCCTGGACCTTACCACAGAGGAGGGGCGGCACGGCGTGGGCAGGGAGTCGTACCCTGCCACGCATGCGGGAGCCTCTGGTATGTCACTCTTCATGTATACGCACACACATATACATGTTTGCTCCTGATAGCAACAAACTGAATCCTTTTTTCTTTTTTTGAAGATGCTTCGGGAGCGGGTGAGGTAGTGGAGGAGGAGGCAGCAGCAGATATGCTCGAAGAAGAACCTGAAGAAGGTGAGTGATGTGACCCAGACTTGGCAAAAAACATTGGAGGACTGCTGAATCAGACATTAAAACTGACCATATTTTCTAAATTTCTACAGGCAGTTCTTCACAGCAGAGCCAGGACCAAGGACATCCTGTTGTCCCCAACGAGCCATCTATCGGCCACCAACCAGGTAAGTATTCATGTCATTAGTGACATTTCTGTGTTACTTGACATTAACACACTAATCCATCAAGCCCGAGACAATGGCACTTGAAGACTTACCTGTGCCCACTTCATTAGTTAATGACTTGACAGACTTACCTGTGGCCACTTCATTAGCTTAATGACTTGACAGACTTACCTGTGCCCTCTTCATTAGCTTAATGACTTGACAGAATTACCTGTGCCCACTTCATTAGCTTAATGACTTGACAGACTTACCTGTGGCCACTTCATTAGCTTAATGACTTGACAGAATTACCTGTGCCCACTTCATTAGCTTAATGACTTGACAGACTTACCTGTGCCCACTTCATTAGCTTAATGACTTGACAGACTTACCTGTGGCCACTTCATTAGCTTAATGACTTGACAGACTTACCTGTGGCCACTTCATTAGCTTAATGACTTGACAGACTTACCTGTGCCCACTTCATTAGCTTAATGACTTGACAGACTTACCTGTGGCCACTTCATTAGCTTATTGACTTGACAGACTTACCTGTGCCCACTTCATTAGCTTAATGACTTGACAGCCTTACCTGTGCCCACTTCATTTGATTAATGACTTTAAATAATTACATGTCGCTTTTCATGGTTTTGTAAACTAATAAACATTAAATCCACAGGTGACAAAAACTAATTTTTTGCATAATAATTGTTACAGGGACCACACGTCAAAGACTGGCGGAGCTGAATCGGAGGGTCCTTGAGTTGGTGGCCGATCTGCACGCGATGCGTGACACGTTGGGGACAACAGAAGATGAAGAGTAGTGTCCTTGGTCCTGGCCCAGTTTATTTGTATATAGTTTTTAAGTATTTATTTGTTCCATTTTAAAAGTTCTCTGATTTTGTAAATAGTTTTTACAAAACCAAAAAAAAAGCCACACAAAAATGGCTGGTTAAGAAAATAAACCACAGAAAAATCCCAAAAAATTCCTGTGTCAATTATTAGCACAAATACATTGTCAAGAAACAAAGGGTAAATTACTGTTGAAGAAAGCAACATTCAGATGACCGGGAAGTGGTTTGGGTAAGTTTGAAGGTGCGCTAAATGAAGAAAAAACTAAGCAGAAAGTGGTTTGGGTAAGTTTGAAGGTGCGCTAAATGAAGAAAAAACTAAGCGTGAAGTGGTTGGGGTGAGCTTTAAGGTGCGCTAAATGAAGAAAAAACTAAGCGTGAAGTGGTTGGGGTGAGCTTTAAGGTGCGCTAAATGAAGAAAAAACTAAGCAGGAAGTGGTTGGGGTGAGCTTGAAGGTGCGCTAAATGAAGAAAAAACTAAGCAGGAAGTGGTTTGGGTAAGTTTGAAGGTGCGCTAAATGAAGAAAAAACTAAGCAGGAAGTGGTTTGGGTAAGTTTGAAGGTGCGCTAAATGAAGAAAAAACTAAGCGTAAAGTGGTTGGGGTGAGCTTTAAGGTGCGCTAAATGAAGAAAAAACTAAGCAGGAAGTTGTTTGGGTAAGTTTGAAGGTGCGCTAAATGAAGAAAAAACTAAGTGTGAATTGGTTGGGGTGAGCTTTAAGGTGCGCTAAATGAAGAAAAAACTAAGCAGGAAGTGGTTGGGGTGAGCTTGAAGGTGCGCTAAATGAAGAAAAAACTAAGCGTGAAGTGGTTGGGGTGAGCTTTAAGGTGTGCTAAATGAAGAAAAAACTAAGCAGGAAGTTGTTGGGGTGAGCTTGAAGGTGCGCTAAATGAAGAAAAAACTAAGCAGGAAGTGGTTGGGGTAAGTTTGAAGGTGCGCTAAATGAAGAAAAAACTAAGCGTGAAGGGGTTGGGGTGAGCTTTAAGGTGCGCTAAATGAAGAAAAAACTAAGCAGGAAGTTGTTGGGGTGAGCTTGAAGGTGTGCTAAATGAAGAAAAAACTAAGCAGGAAGTGGTTTGGGTACGTTTGAAGGTGCGCTAAATGAAGAAAAAACTAAGCGTGAAGTGGTTGGGGTGAGCTTTAAGGTGCGCTAAATGAAGAAAAAACTAAGCGTGAAGTGGTTGGGGGGAGCTTTAAGGTGCGCTAAATGAAGAAAAAATAAGCAGGAAGTTGTTGGGGTGAGCTTGAAGGTGCGCTAAATGAAGAAAAAACTAAGCAGGAAGTGGTTTGGGTAAGTTTGAAGGTGCGCTAAATGAAGAAAAAACTAAGCGTGAAGGGGTTGGGGTGAGCTTTAAGGTGCGCTAAATGAAGAAAAAACTAAGCGTGAAGTGGTTGGGGTGAGCTTTAAGGTGCGCTAAATGAAGAAAAAACTAAGCAGGAAATGGTTTGGGTAAGTTTGAAGGTGCGCTAAATGAAGAAAAAACTAAGCGTGAAGTGGTTTGGGTAAGTTTGAAGGTGCGCTAAATGAAGAAAAAACTAAGCGTGAAGTGGTTGGGGTGAGCTTTAAGGTGTGCTAAATGAAGAAAAAACTAAGCAGGAAGTGGTTTGGGTAAGTTTGAAGGTGTGCTAAATGAAGAAAAAACTAAGCGTGAATTGGTTGGGGTGAGCTTTAAGGTGCGCTAAATGAAGAAAAAACTAAGCAGGAAGTTGTTGGGGGTGAGCTTGAAGGTGCGCTAAATGAAGAAAAAACTAAGCAGGAAGTGGTTTGGGTACGTTTGAAGGTGCGCTAAATGAAGAAAAAACTAAGCGTGAAGTGGTTGGGGTGAGCTTTAAGGTGCGCTAAATGAAGAAAAAAACTAAGCGTGAAGTGGTTGGGGGGAGCTTTAAGGTGCGCTAAATGAAGAAAAGATAAGCAGGAAGTTGTTGGGGTGAGCTTGAAGGTGCGCTAAATGAAGAAAAAACTAAGCAGGAAGTGGTTTGGGTAAGTTTGAAGGTGCGCTAAATGAAGAAAAAACTAAGCGTGAATTGGTTGGGGTGAGCTTTAAGGTGCGCTAAATGAAGAAAAAACTAAGCAGGAAGTTGTTGGGGGTGAGCTTGAAGGTGCGCTAAATGAAGAAAAAACTAAGCGTGAAGTGGTTGGGGTGAGCTTTAAGGTGCGCTAAATGAAGAAAAAACTAAGCGTGAAGTGGTTGGGGGGAGCTTTAAGGTGCGCTAAATGAAGAAAAAACTAAGCAGGAAGTGGTTTGGGTAAGTTTGAAGGTGCGCTAAATGAAGAAAAAACTAAGCGTGAAGTGGTTGGGGTGAGCTTTAAGGTGCGCTAAATGAAGAAAAAACTAAGCGTGAAGTGGTTGGGGTGAGCTTTAAGGTGCGCTAAATGAAGAAAAAACTAAGCGTGAAGTGGTTGGGGGGAGCTTTAAGGTGCGCTAAATGAAGAAAAAATAAGCAGGAAGTTGTTGGGGTGAGCTTGAAGGTGCGCTAAATGAAGAAAAAACTAAGCAGGAAGTGGTTGGGGTAAGTTTGAAGGTGCGCTAAATGAAGAAAAAACTAAGCGTGAAGGGGTTGGGGTGAGCTTTAAGGTGCGCTAAATGAAGAAAAAACTAAGCAGGAAGTTGTTGGGGTGAGCTTGAAGGTGCGCTAAATGAAGAAAAAACTAAGCGTGAAGTGGTTGGGGTGAGCTTTAAGGTGCGCTAAATGAAGAAAAAACTAAGCGTGAAGTGGTTGGGGGGAGCTTTAAGGTGCGCTAAATGAAGAAAAAATAAGCAGGAAGTTGTTGGGGTGAGCTTGAAGGTGCGCTAAATGAAGAAAAAACTAAGCAGGAAGTGGTTGGGGTAAGTTTGAAGGTGCGCTAAATGAAGAAAAAACTAAGCGTGAATTGGTTGGGGTGAGCTTTAAGGTGCGCTAAATGAAGAAAAAACTAAGCAGGAAGTTGTTGGGGGTGAGCTTTAAGGTGCGCTAAATGAAGAAAAAACTAAGCGTGAAGTGGTTGGGGGGAGCTTTAAGGTGCGCTAAATGAAGAAAAAATAAGCAGGAAGTTGTTGGGGTGAGCTTGAAGGTGCGCTAAATGAAGAAAAAACTAAGCAGGAAGTGGTTTGGGTACGTTTGAAGGTGCGCTAAATGAAGAAAAAACTAAGCGTGAAGTGGTTGGGGTGAGCTTTAAGGTGCGCTAAATGAAGAAAAAACTAAGCGTGAAGTGGTTGGGGGGAGCTTTAAGGTGCGCTAAATGAAGAAAAAATAAGCAGGAAGTTGTTGGGGTGAGCTTGAAGGTGCGCTAAATGAAGAAAAAACTAAGCAGGAAGTGGTTGGGGTAAGTTTGAAGGTGCGCTAAATGAAGAAAAAACTAAGCGTGAATTGGTTGGGGTGAGCTTTAAGGTGCGCTAAATGAAGAAAAAACTAAGCAGGAAGTTGTTGGGGGTGAGCTTGAAGGTGCGCTAAATGAAGAAAAAACTAAGCGTGAAGTGGTTGGGGTGAGCTTTAAGGTGCGCTAAATGAAGAAAAAACTAAGCGTGAAGTGGTTGGGGGGAGCTTTAAGGTGCGCTAAATGAAGAAAAAATAAGCAGGAAGTTGTTGGGGTGAGCTTGAAGGTGCGCTAAATGAAGAAAAAACTAAGCAGGAAGTTGTTGGGGGTGAGCTTGAAGGTGCGCTAAATGAAGAAAAAACTAAGCGTGAAGTGGTTGGGGTGAGCTTTAAGGTGCGCTAAATGAAGAAAAAACTAAGCGTGAAGTGGTTGGGGGGAGCTTTAAGGTGCGCTAAATGAAGAAAAAATAAGCAGGAAGTTGTTGGGGTGAGCTTGAAGGTGCGCTAAATGAAGAAAAAACTAAGCAGGAAGTGGTTGGGGTAAGTTTGAAGGTGCGCTAAATGAAGAAAAAACTAAGCGTGAAGGGGTTGGGGTGAGCTTTAAGGTGCGCTAAATGAAGAAAAAACTAAGCAGGAAGTTGTTGGGGTGAGCTTGAAGGTGCGCTAAATGAAGAAAAAACTAAGCGTGAAGTGGTTGGGGTGAGCTTTAAGGTGCGCTAAATGAAGAAAAAACTAAGCGTGAAGTGGTTGGGGGGAGCTTTAAGGTGCGCTAAATGAAGAAAAAATAAGCAGGAAGTTGTTGGGGTGAGCTTGAAGGTGCGCTAAATGAAGAAAAAACTAAGCAGGAAGTGGTTGGGGTAAGTTTGAAGGTGCGCTAAATTAAGAAAAAACTAAGCGTGAAGGGGTTGGGGTGAGCTTTAAGGTGCGCTAAATGAAGAAAAAACTAAGCAGGAAGTTGTTGGGGTGAGCTTGAAGGTGCGCTAAATGAAGAAAAAACTAAGCAGGAAGTGGTTTGGGTACGTTTGAAGGTGCGCTAAATGAAGAAAAACTAAGCGTGAAGTGGTTGGGGTGAGCTTTAAGGTGCGCTAAATGAAGAAAAAACTAAGCGTGAAGTGGTTGGGGGGAGCTTTAAGGTGCGCTAAATGAAGAAAAAATAAGCAGGAAGTTGTTGGGGTGAGCTTGAAGGTGCGCTAAATGAAGAAAAAACTAAGCAGGAAGTGGTTGGGGTAAGTTTGAAGGTGCGCTA
Organism: Gastrophryne carolinensis; assembly: GCA_027917425.1. Taxonomy (NCBI): domain Eukaryota; kingdom Metazoa; phylum Chordata; class Amphibia; order Anura; family Microhylidae; genus Gastrophryne; species Gastrophryne carolinensis. Next base: position 147,997,634 of record CM051235.1, on the reverse strand, counting down.
AATTAAGAAAAAACTAAGCGTGAAGGGGTTGGGGTGAGCTTTAAGGTGCGCTAAATGAAGAAAAAACTAAGCAGGAAGTTGTTGGGGTGAGCTTGAAGGTGCGCTAAATGAAGAAAAAACTAAGCAGGAAGTGGTTTGGGTACGTTTGAAGGTGTGCTAAATGAAGAAAAAACTAAGCGTGAAGTGGTTGGGGTGAGCTTGAAGGTGTGCTAAATGAAGAAAAAACTAAGCAGGAAGTGGTTGGGGGGAGCTTGTTAGTGCTAGATATGGGAACACATATATGTGTGCGAACAGTTTGAAGATTTAAGTCTGTATTGCGCAGGCGCAGGATCGTAAGTTTCTGGGTCCAGACGATTATTTTTGGAAAAATTCTATTAAAGTTGCGCGGGAAACGTAAGGGATTCGTTGAGGTAGACGATGGGAAATTGTTAAAAACGAATGCTGCTGTTGCAACCAGAGAAAAGGAATCTGAAAAGTCACGCGGATAAATGACATACTCGATCTCGTACTTTAACATACGAACGGACGGCCACTTTACCGAAGGAAACGAATAAATGCACAGAATCACTCGCATATACATACGAGAGCGCGAACGTTCGAAAATAATACAAAGAGCGGCACTGATACGTTTTTTTTTAAGTCTCTCTGAATCAAGCCTTATGTAGATGTGTTTAAAGTTTCATAAATGTTTTTAAAATATAGTGAGATTGTATGTATGACAAGGCCAAGGCAATATTATGTTAATATAAATACACTTTGTCTTCGCTATGATTTACACTTTTTTGTATTGATTTCTGTCTACTAGACAGCTACAGGCCCTTGTTTTTAACAATTTTTTTGTTTATGTCTTTAGCTTTTGGTGGGAGCTTACTTACTGGTACCTCAGAGTTGTATACCTACATACTTTGCCTTAATAGTATGATATAATACAACCGACATTTTGATCTTTCTTTAATAAAACCATACTCTAGATATTGGTTATCAAATCCTAAAACCTTACTAATGACTCCTCCATTCAAAGTTATCTGGGAGGAAGTAGAAGTGGAGTGATGAATATTCTGCATACCCTGCAATAGATTTCATCTAGTCAAGCTAAGCTTCCAGTGTCATACCTGAATTAGACAACATTTTCTAAGCATAAGGTGTCACAAATATTCAAAACAAATACCCAGCCTCAGTCTAATGAAGGTTATAAATGTTCTTATTATTTTGAATTCACCAACAGTGAATAGGCGAAAAGATCAATGTGCATATTAAAGTCGAAGTCTTGTGCTATTCTCCTGGCACTTTGGGTCCCGGGGCGCTGCCATCTTGAGCAGTATTCACAGAGTGGCGTCCTTCCGCATTGTGCGAGGCCCCAAACAGCAGGGGAGGGAGGGAGTTATTGCTAGGATGGACTACTTTACAGGAAGAGCAAAGGGGGTGGGAGCAGCTCCATCAATATTATTTATACAAAATTATCAACATTATTATTCAGGGCCTGGGAACCAATTTACCGCCCAGTTTAACCCTCTCATCATCCAAGTATTAAGCACCAAACATGTCTAGCTATGTGGAAAGACAGAGATTTGGTTGCACATATCTGCAGATACATGTGGAAGCCACACTGCCCCGGCAAGGCACTCTGTGTTTAGTGTGGTCCCTACTGTTATATTCCTAGTATGTCACACACCCCACTTCCAAATATTCATGACACTTGGGAACCTGGCCTGTAGAGGGCGATCTTGCAGAGATGACATAGAAAAAGGAGCCCCTCCTGGTCCATAAGTACTGGGTTCCTCCCACTATTCCTTAGTCTTTTCGTCTCTGCAGTTGGCGAAGCATTCAGAAGATGACTCTCCTTCAAGCTGCAGGTAGCCGGGTTTGCTCCCGGACCCTTTTTTCTCTATTTCTGTCTGATACTCTTTAAACCTGTTTGGTTATATTGTATGCCTCCCAGCCCTGGCTGTATGGTTCAGGCAAAGGTAGATACATACATCTTCTGGTGTATACAGGAGTTTTACTCCTCCGTGAGACCGAAATGTGGGTAGGCGGTTTCCGGGTTGGTGTTCTCGGCATGGGATGCCCCTGTCCTTTTATAATCCCCTTGTGCCTTATGGGTGCATTTCTATCCTCTCCCCTTTAGTTCTCCTTTAACCTGCTGGGGTAAAAAGGAGGGGGCGATATCTGGGCTTATTTGTCACCTTGCACACAAATAATAAAAAAAAAAAAAAAAAAAGATATATAAAATAAATCTTTATTACATATATATTATTATGTATGTTTACTATACTATTTAATTGGATATGTTTTATTTAGATTTTGCTATTTCTGTCTAGGCAGCATTCTTTTGCTTTTAAAGCTCTTTGTTTTCTGGCTATGTTCAGATTTGAATTTCCCTCCATTCTTGGTCATGTGATTCTGGGGGTGGGCGGGGCTTAGGCACACAGCAAACATTTCATTCTCAAGAGCACCTGGGTGCTCTCTTTGTCTGCCTGGCTCCTGTTGCTTCCCTATGGTCTTCCCTCATTGTGCTTGCTTTGGCAGCACATATACTAAGATTGGAACAATAAATAGAGGATTAGCATGGCCCCTGTGCAAGGATGACACGCAAATTCGTGAAGCGTTCCATATTTAAAGGTGCTGAAGGGAGTTTCTGCCATTTTTTTCATGCTTTGTCATTTATTGTATTGTGTGCATTGGTGACTGTTTGTTTTCCTTGTAGGTGGAAACTCTTTATTTTAAAGGGGTTTCTCCTGGTCTTTAGCCCTTAAAGCCTTATTTGGGGGTCCATTTGTGTTAATATCCTCCCACTTGGGGACTATTTAAAGGGGCATCCTGGGTAGCAATTGCGTAAATCCCATATATACTTGGCGACTATAACCATATGGAGGCATCTCAGGACAACGGGCATGCAGTTCCCTCTGCACAGACTCGGCAATGTTTTGGATGTGGGGCATCCCTTGTTGGGGATAACGCAATTCTTTGCGTCCCTTGTGCTCAATTAACTATTATGCAGCAAACTGGGGCCCAGGCTTCGGCGTCTGCGGCTTCTGCCTTATCTCCAACTGTCTTGTCCGTACCCCCAGTGATATTGTCATGGGTGGTGAGTCGCATTCTGATTTATGTGCCAGATTGGCTCATCTTGAAAAATTAATGTCTAGCTCTGTGGCCAAGAAGACCTCAGCTAAAAGGAAACATTTGACTCAGGCCGTTCCGGTAAGTGAGTTGGATAATTGTGAAATGCTTTATTGGTCTGATCCTTCTCAGTTAGAAGAAGGAGAATTATATGAGGATTCAGATGTTTCTAATGAACAGCAATTTGTTGGTACTGTGATTGAGCAGGGTGAAGCTAGTGTTGTGGATACCCCTAAGGCTCTTGCTCAGGTTGAGGTTTTGGTTATCACTCCTCCTGAAGTAGTCCCTCCTCAAAAAGGGGAATTCTTTGGAGTCTCTAAACCTCGTTTAGAATTTCCAAATCAAAAGCATTTTGATGAAATTATTCTTAAAGAATGGGAGAAGCCTGTGCGGCTTCCTGGCATTCCCTTGGGCTGGGACAATAAATATCCCTTCCCAGCTGATACTGTTAAGCGTTGGTCATCACCACCTGTGGTGGATGCCCCTGTGCTTTATTTATCCAATTCTTCTGTGTTGCATTCTCCTGACTCCACTACACTTAAAGATGGAGAGGATAAGCGTATTGATCAAATGGTGTGCCACGCTTTTTCCAGTGTGGGCTCGGCCTTGCTGCCTGTTGGTGCTTCTTCACTCATGACAGTGGCTATTAGGTCTGTTGTGAGAGACCTAATGAACTACTCAGGGCTTGATCCAGCCTCTGATGAGTACGCCGCTGTTAAGCGATGTGAGATGTTTGCATCTTTTGTACTTTCTGCCTTAGATGATACTCTGCTCATGTGCAGCAGACCCTCTGCCTTGTTAATCGCCATTCGGCGGTCAGTATGGCTGCGGCAGTGGGCAGCTGATATTGTAGCCAAGAAATCGCTTACAGCGCTCCCTTTTGTGGGATTGCGCCTCTTTGGAGAGAAATTGGATTCTGTCATTAAAGGAGGTAAATTACCCCAGCGTAAGAAACAACGTCCTTTCGTGGAGTGGCCTCTTTTAACCCTTCCTTTCGGGGGTCTAGATCCGGTAGAGGATCGGCCTTTTCAGCCCCCTAGAGGGAATGCATGGAATAGAGGAAAGGGACGTGGCTGTCCAAGTCAGAATTGGGGGTCCAAAACCAAATCTGCCACTAAGCTGCTCAACAATAAGGGGACGCCCTCACCCTTACGGGTGGGGGGACGGCTGCGGTTCTTCTTCCAGGTCTGGGGTCAGGAGGTATCAGACAATTGGGTTCTGGAAGTAGTCTCTTCCGGTTACAAACTGGAATTCGAGTTCCGGCCTCCTCAGATCCGGCAATTGCGCAGGGACTGCGGGCAGCAGTAGCGAATCTTAAACATGGCTGTCATCTGCCTAGTGCCTCCAGCGGAAAGGGGTTTGGGGTTTTACTCCAACCTATTCACGGTACCCAAAAAGGACGGCTCTGTCGGCCTATCCTAGACCTAAGGAAACTCAATCAATTTATCAGTTTCAGAAAATTCCGCATGGAGTCTCTGCGATCAACGTTTGATGCTCTCCGTCAGGGGGACTTCATGACATCCATAGACATCAAGGATGCTTATTTGCACATTCCTATTTTTCCTGGTCACCAGAGATTTCTCAGGTTCTCGATAGAAGACCAGCATTATCAATTTGTGGCCCTGCCATTCTGCCTTACCTCGGCCCCAAGAGTCTTTACCAAGATGCTGGCAGGAGTGATGGCTATATTCAGGGTCCAGGGCATCCGCACTGTGCCTTTTCTGGACGATCTTCTTATCGCGGCCTCCTCCCGCGAACAATCAGAGTTGGACACCAGGACGGTGGTCTCTATGCTAGAGAGGTTCGGATGGGTAATAAGTTACCCCCAAATCCTCTCTCTGTCCGTCCAGGGAAATTCCCTTCCTGGGCTTGATTCTGGATACATTTCAGGCTGGGGTTTTTCATCCTCAATCCAAAATGGTTCTGATTCAGGACTTGATTCGTCTATTCTTGTCCAACCCTCATCAGTCTATCCGTCTAGGGATGAGACTAGTGGGATTGATGGTAGCTGCATTCGAGGCAGTCCCGTTTGCCCAGTTTCACATAAGGACGCTTCAGCTCTTCCTCTTGGCAAAGTGGGACAGGTGCCCACTATCATTGAATCAGACTTGTCTATTGTCTCCCCACATTTTGCAGTCCCTTCAGTGGTGGTTAATATCGCTCAACCTCCAGAAGGGCAAGTCATTTCTGACTCCGTGTTGGGAACTGGTTACCACAGATGCCAGCCTGGTGGGCTGGGGTGTTTTCTGGAAGAAGCATCAGTTCCAAGGATTGTGGGGGCCTCAGGAGGCTCATTCTCCAATCAATGTATTAGAGCATTGGGCCATGCGTCTTGTTCTACTTCGACTGACCCATTTCTTACAGGGTCTGCCAGTTCAGATTCGGTCAGACAACCGAACAGCTGTTGCATACATCAATCACCAGGGAGGGACTCGCAGTTGGGGTGCCCTCCGGGAAGTGTCTCTGATCCTTCAGTGGGCAGAGATCAATGTTCCCTGCATATCAGCAGTTTACATTCTGGGGATAGAGAATGTGGAGGCAGACTCCCTGAGCAGGGGATGTTCTTGCCAGGGAGAATGGTCTCTCAATCCAAAGGTCTTTCAGTTCCTCTGTCACAAGTGGGGGACTCCACAGTTGGACCTGTTTGCTTCTCGCCACAATCACAAGCTCCAGCTTTTGTGTCTCTATCCCAGGATCCTCTGGCAGTGGCAGCGGATGCCATGTCTCTGGCTTGGAAGGATCTGGGGTTCCTATATCTATATATGTTTCCCCCATTCTCCATGATCAGCAAGGTGGTGCGCAAGTTAGCACTGGAGGAGGCGCCAGCAATTCTGGTGGCGCCAAGGTGGCCAAGACGTCTGTGGTACGCAGAAGTCGTAAGGCTGGCAGTGGATCGTTTCCATCTGCCTCTTCTTCCAGATCTCATCACTCAGGGTCAACTTTGTTACCCCAATTTACAAACGCTGGCTTTGACGGCATGGCTGCTGAAGTCTCCATCTTGAAAGAAGAAGGTCTTTCTGATGTGGTTATTCAGACTTTTGTTAGAGCTAGGAAGAAGTCTTCCTCTGTCATTTATTACAGGACTTGGAGGTCCTATGTTGATTGGTGTGAATCCAGGGCTTTGCCCTGTAGAGTATTTTCTATTCCTAGAATTCTGGAATATCTGCAACGAGGTCTGGATATGGGATTCCAGATTAGTACTTTGAAAGGGCAAGGATTTCCTTCCTAAGGTGGTGTCTGCTTTCCACCTAAATCAGGATATAGTTCTTCCTTCCTTGTGTCCTAAACCTAGTAACGACAAGGAAAGGGTCTTACATTCTTTGGATGTAGTTTGTTGTGTTAAGTATTATTTAGTTACTACTTCGGCCTTCCGCAAGACGGATGCCTTTTTTGTTGTGCCTTCTGGGCCCAAGAAGAGATTTGCTCCTGCCAAATCTTCCCTTAGTAAGTAGATACGTCAGGCCATCATTGTGGCCTATTTGGCTAAGGGGAAGGTTCCCCCTTTTCGTGTCACTGCTACTCCCACCCCCTTTGCTCAGTTTGAATTGCCATGAACACACACAGGGAGGGATTAAGCCACTATGGATCTCTCCCTGTGGAGTGTTCTAAAGGGAGGCTGGCAGCTTCCCAGGTGGGTAGCTCTGGCTGCATTGCATGTCCCAACTTTGGGGACTCAAAAATAAGAGTAAGGACCACACTAAACACAGAGTGCCTTGCCGGGGCAGTGTGGCTTCCACATGTATCTGCAGATATGTGCAATCAAATCTGTCTTTTCACATAGCTAGAAATGTTTGGTGCCTAATACTTGGATGATGAGAGGGTTAAACTGGGCAGTAAATTGATTCTCAGGCCCTGAATAATAATGATGATGATTTTGTATAAATAATAGTGATGGAGCTACTCCCACCCCCTTTGCTCAGTCTACTTTACAGGAACCTACAGTTCTGGGATGCCCCTGTGTGTAAAACCCCCAGAATTGACCATTTATTCATCTTCACTGCCAAGGTGCATGCGTGGGCTCTTGTTCAAGAAAAATAGATTTCCATGCATATTATTGTCCCTAAATCTTTTCTGAATGAATGGATTCCTAGGCTGCCTCTTGCTGGCTTTTTGCTCCAGCTGTGTGTACCTAACGGCAGTCATTGAGATATGTTGGTGGGAATGCACACATCAGATGGAGGAGTTCTGCGACAGCAGGCCTGCACTCGATCAGCTGATCGGTAGCCACGTGACCACGCAGGCCAGTCAGGGCGCTGAATTTCATGTATTTCATGAAGATATTGCAGTAGCCAATGGTAGAAGCTAAATGATAGATCATTTGCAGTAGCCAAAAGGGTCAGGTAGAGATATACTTAACAGTCAAAAGTTCACAACTTTTCTTAGGAGTAGAAAAGTACCATTTACCTTCATTGTCTCCCGAGCTGATTCAGCAACATTGAAATTCTCATGCTTTTTTCTCATTAAGTTAATTTTTTACCATTATTTACTACTAACAAACATTTTTTTCAAACTATTCGTGAATCGAGGCTAAAGTATTTTTATATGCACACAAATTAACCTGTAAAACACTCAATCTACAATCTCCAGGGCCATACAGGGGCAAGGAGGAAAAGTTTTTCCCCTCGATTCAAAGAGCAAAAGTTAATTGATTTCGGATCGAGAATCGTAAGTTTGGGTGGGTGTTAGTCATTTTTTCCTGTTTTTTTGGCCATTTACGACTTGCACGAGCCTACGTTCGAATGCGTATATGCTCTTACGATTATCGCAAGTTCGTTCCTAAATTTTAGGATGAAAACGTAAAACTTAGGATCAAATCCTAAAACTTAGGATGAAAACGTAAAATTTAGGATAATCGAATGTGTTTAGGTGTGATTCAGAGAACAGTTTTCAAACCTCTAAATACGTTTTAAAAGAAAGCCACTGCCGACACCTTTTAGCAGTCGGATTGCTGTTCTTGAACAGGTTTTTTGGCTATGTGGAGGAGTCTGCGCGTCTTGAGCTCCAATGAACTGCATGTATCAGCATGGCCGAGGCCATAAATTGTATGGCAATGCATACCTGATTCATGTATGCCTTATAAAAGCATTTTAATGTGGACCTTAATTAGTCCTTTTCATGTAAACCTTTATTTTGCAATACATCCATATATTTGCGTTATTTAAAGAAACTTATGTCCTTTGGTATTTATTTTTAAATTGATGTACTAGAATAATATTTTTAGATTGCATTTATTGGTGTAGTTGTTTACCTTTGCTTTGTTTAATTATTTAAGCACATCTTTGGTCAGATGCATCACACTTACTGAGTAGAGGAGAGCGGGATAAAGTGCAGGATGTGGGTTACTGCTGTATTTTGCACAGACACAGCAGAGCTGGGGGCACGGAAAGGTCAGAAATCAAAGAATGCAGAGCAACACAGTCACAAGGCCCTTTCTGTTTGCAGGCTGCCCGATAATACCTGAGCCGCCATCTTGGCTGTTTCTAGACTCATAACATGCAGAAGTTGCTGGGTGTTTTTTTATATTTGAGAGCAATCTGTATGTAGAGGGTGTGGGTAACCACACACAAAATTTTAAGTTGTACCATTTGAAGCCAAAATATTAAAATTAAATCCACAAGTAAAAAATGCAAGTTAACTAAAAATTAAACAAAGTAAGATTTACTTATGCAAATGCATTCATTAATGGTTGGTTACTACAAAATGAATGAAATAAAGAAAAATAAGACCAAATATTTAGAATGCACTTTAATGAGGTAAGTTTGTAGTGCGCAGGCGCAAGATCAGAAGGATTTACGTCCAGACAAAAAAGGAAAAAGGGCAAAACCAATGTTGCAACCTGAGAAATGAAACGGAAAATTCAGGATGGAAACTGACATAGGTCTGATTCCCGAACTGCCATACGAACGGACGTAAATTTTAGGATAGAAACGTATTTGCTTATAGAATCACTCGCAAGTTCATACGAACGCACGAGCGGACGGGAAAAATAGGATGATCGGCACCCAAATCCAAGCTGTTACATGTTTCTTTGAATCGACCCTTTTGTGTTCCACTGAGTAAGCTGGCCTTTCTAGGGCATTTGGACAATAGGGTTGATTCAGAGAAACTTTAAAAAGCATTCGTTTTCGTGTCGCACTTGGTATTATTTTCGAACGTTCCCGCTCTTGTATGAATGTGCGAGCGATTCTATGCATTCATTCGTTTCCTTCTGTAAAGTGCCCGTCCGTTCGTATGCTCGAGTACGAGTACGAGTATGTAATTTCCCCACGTGACTTTTCTGATTACTTTTCTCTGGTTGCAACGGAAGCATTCGTTTTTAACCATTTCCAATCGTCTACCTCAACGAATCCATTACGTTTCCCGATCAATTCCAATTGTATATTTCCTAAAATAATCGTCCCAACGTAAATTTTTACGATCCTGCGCCTGTGCACTACAAACTTAACTCATTAAACTGTTCGCCCACAAATGTGTCCCCATATATTACACTAACAAGCTCCCCCCAACCACTTCACGCTACTCTAACACTTACATTTCAGCACCTTGAAGCTCACCCCAACCACTTCACGCTACTCTAACACTTACATTTCAGCACTCTAAAGCTTATCCAAACCACTTGCCAGTTAGTTTCTTTTTCCTTTTCCGCACCCTAAAGCTTACCCAAACCACTTGCCGGTTAGTTTCTTCTTCCTTTTCCGCACCGTAAAACTTACCCAAACCACTTGCCGGTTAGTTTCTTCTTCCTTTTCAGCACCCTAAAACTTACCCAAACCACTTGCCGGTTAGTTTCTTCTTTCTTTTCCGCACCCTAAAACTTACCCAAACCACTTGCCGGTTAGTTTCTTCTTCCTTTTCCGCACCCTAAAACTTACCCAAACCACTTGCCGGTTAGTTTCTTCTTCCTTTTCAGCACCCTAAAACGTACCCAAACCACTTGCCGATTAGTTTCTTCTTCCTTTTCAGCACCCTAAAACTTACCCAAACCACTTCATGAACATCTGAATCTTGATTTCTAAATATGTCATTGACCCTTTGTTTTGTGTAAATGTCTTTGAGCAAATAAATGTCACACCATTTTTGACTTCATTTTAACTTTTTTATTCTTGAACTGCCATGTTTTGGTGGCATTTATAAACATTCTTATTAAAGTTTGAAATTTTATTAAAAAATTGTTAAAAACTATATACAAAATTAAAATAGACTCAACTATTTACAAATTAAAATTTGTTAAAACTATATACAATTAAAAACATGGGGGAAATATATACAAAGATACAGGGCCAGGACCCAGGAAACTACTCTTCCTCTTCTGTTGTCCCCAACGTGTCCTGCATCGCCTGCAGATCGGCCACCGACTCAAGGACCCTCCGATTCATGTCCGCCAGTCTTTGTCGTGTGGTCCCTGGAACAAATTTCGGGCAAAATTTTATTTGGAGAACAATACATGTTTTTCACCTGAGGATTTAATGTATTTTAGTTAACAAATTAACTAAAAGCCACATATGTCATTCTGGCAAGTCATTAAGCTAAGGAAGTGGCCACAGGTCATTCTGGCAAGTCATTAAGCTAAGGAAGTGGCCACAGGTCAGTCTGGCAAGTCATTAAGCTAAGGAGGTGGCCACAGGTCAGTCTGGCAAGTCATTAAGCCAAGAAAGTGGCCACAGGTCAGTCTGGCAAGTCATTAAGCTAAGGAAGTGGCCACAGGTCAGTCTGGCAAGTCATTAAGCTAAGGAAGTGGCCACAGGTTAGTCTGACAAGTCATTAAGCTAAGGAAGTTGCCACAGGTCAGTCTGGCAAGTCATTAAGCTAAGGAAGTGGCTACAGGTCAGTCTGGCAAGTCATTAAGCTAAGGAAGTGGCCACAGGTCAGTCTTATATTGCCATTGACTAGGGCATGATGTATTTGTGTGTTCACGTGAAGTAACACATAAATGGCAATAATGGCATGACTACTTACTTGGTTGGTGGCCGAGAGATGGCTCGTTGGGGACAACACGATGTCCTGGGTCCTGGCTCTGCTGTGAAGAAGTGCCTGTAGAAACATGGTAAATATGGTCATTTTTAATGTCTGATTCAGCAGTCCTCAAATGTTTTGGGCAAAGTCTGGGTCACATCATTCACCTTCTCCAGCTTCTTCTTGGAGCATATCTGCTGCCTCGTCACCCACTACCTCACCCGCACCCGAAACATCTAAAAATACATTCAAAGAATCAGTTTTGTGATATCAGGAGCTAGCATGTATATGTGTGTGCGTATACATGAGGCTCCCGCATGCGTGGCAGGGTACGACTGCCTGGTCGGTCAGAGGGGTAGGACCGTCGCCCTGGAGATTCACCACCTTCACTCCCAGCTGCAGAATCATGCAGCACTGGTCGGCCTGTGCGCCTCCAGGTGCGGCGAATGCGGTAATCCATTTCCATCACTACCAAAGAAAAGGCATTCTAATTAAAGGCCTACCTTCTGTCTTAATTAGATCTAGCATGCAATCGCTATGTACTTACTTGGGAAATGGATTCCGAAAAACCTCCGCACCCGGGGCATGTGCAGTTGTTTCAGGTCCGACCAATGCTGCATGATCTGCGTGTGGGTGAAGGTGGTGTTGCTCTGTTGTTGTATTTCGGAGATGATCTCCAGGGCGACGTTGCGCTTTTCAAATGAGTTGGGCAGGTAGTCGTACCTGCGCTCCAGCATGGTCTACAAAACAGAAAGCAAACATAGCAATTACTTATAAATGCCTATCAATATGTGGCAACAATACATTATTTTTGCAAATGCCATTAACACACACACATTTCTAGGCTAAAGCAAGTTTACAATCTTGGCGAAATGTGGTTTGGCACGTGTGTGCCGTGCCTTTGGTTGTGCATGTATTTGTTAAACTTAAGCCATTTCTTCCTGCGCTTCTTTAACATGTAGATCAGCATTTACTAGTCCAAATGAAAAACATAAAATACACTTACGAGCATGATGATCTCTTCTTGTTGGCGGGTTAAGATAGTGGGCGCCATCTTTCTTCTTCTCGGCAGCAGATAAGTAAGGCCCCAGCGGTTTCCGGGTTCCGCTCGGCCGTGCGAACGGCCGGACGTAAGCGTAAGCGAATGCGTAGGCGTCACACGCCGGCTACCTTATTTAAAGGTCCCTGGACACATAGCTCATTCTCTTTGAGAGTCCCATGAAAATGGCCCCAAAAAAAGCAGCCACAAAAACTGCCAAGGACACAACGGCCAAGAAGCAAGACAAGCAGCAGGAGCATGCAGGAGGGCCCCAAACCAAGTCACAACAGCCCAAAGCTCGCTTACGGGCTACTACAAAGGCAACGAGCAAGGCTACGACCAGTTATGGGCCAAAAAAGAAGGCGTCAGCAGCCAAACCAAAGACCCAGGCCCCAAAGCCTACTACCTCTGCTGCTAAAAAAAGGGGTAAGAGGCTACGAAGCCCCACACCAACCTGCCCCACATCCCCCCTCCCAAGAGGCCGCAGTAGGGACCGCAGCCCCCACAAAAGGCAAAGCAGGGCACGCAGCCCACCAAGAGCCCGCAGCAGCTCCCACAGCCCCCCAAGAGGCCGAGCCAGGTCCCGCAGCCCCCCAAGAGGCCGCAGTAGGGACCTCAGCCCCCACAAAAGGCGAAGCAGGTCCCGCAGCCCCCCAAGAGGCCGAACCAGGTCCCGCAGCCCCCCAAGAGGCCACAGTAGGGACCGCAGCCCCCACAAAAGGCGAAGCAGGGCACGCAGCCCCCCAAGAGGCCGAACCAGGTCCCGCAGCCCCCCAAGAGGCCGCAGTAGGGACCGCAGCCCCCACAAAAGGCTAAGCAGGGCACGCAGTCCCCCCAACGGCGAAGCAGGTCCCGCAGCCCCCCAAGAGGCCGAACCAGGTCCTGCAGCCCACCAAGAGACCGCAGCAGGGACCGCAGCCAAAAAAGAGGCTGCACCAGGGACCGCAGCCCCCAAAACGCCGAAGCAGAGCACGCAGCCCACCAAGAGCCCGCAGCAGCTCCCGCAGCCCACCAAGAGGCCGAAGCAAGGGCCGTAGCCCCCAAGAGCCAAATTTGGGCCATCCACATCCCCACCCGCAGGGCCCAAAAAACACAAGCAGAAGAGGCCCGGCCCGCCAAGGTCTCCCTCACCCTTGGTCCGCCCTACTACCTCCAAAGGCAGCACAAGCTCATCCTCTGAAAGACCCGCTCCTGCACGCCCACATTCGCCACCGGCACAGGTGGGAAGGAAAGGTACCTATGCCACATCCACACCTGGAACTTCTGTGGGCAGCCAGGCCAGAACACCCAGTCCCTTGCCCAGTCCAGTCCAATCACCATGCAGCCACCAGTCCCTGCATTCTCCCACACACACCCAGGCCAGAATGTCACCACATTTGTCAAGAACCACGGAGGAGCCACAACCACAAACAAGAGGGCGCACATTGCGCAGAGGGCAATTGAGTGGCCATTTTGGTGATGCACAAATTATGGCCTTGGCTAGTGGCCTTACCTTAGTTTATGATGAGCTATATGGGCACAAATCGAAAAACACCACTAAGCAGCGCAGAGCAAACATCTTGGCCGACCTAACCAGACAAGTCAATGCAGCGGGGGAAGAGTTAAAAGATGTTGAACAGATTCAGCGGAAGATATCGGACCTCAAATATGCTGCACAGAAGAAAGAAAATAAAAGGCGGAATTACAGGTAAATTTGTTTGATTTATGATTTTAATTAGTCTAGTATTGGCCACATTGGTCTTAATGAGCCTAACTATGTTTTTCAGCTTGCAAACTGGAGGAGGATATCCGTCCAAATTGAATTTTACACTGGCTGAGGAGATGGTGTTGGGCCTGCTCCATCCTGTCACGGTCGAGGGACACGCGGCCCTAAGGGACACAGACTCCCCGACCCGTACTGCAGGTGAGCAAGCTTTATGTGAAATTCTACATTTGTGACCATGCACAATTACCCAGTAACACATATGTTAAGGCATGCCCCTAGGGTGTGCGTTGTAGTGTATTTCCGTCTTGGACCAGGGTGTGGCATGTGTGTGGCCATTTAGAATCATATTTGGTGGGACCATACATGACGTTCATGAGCAGTTAACCCTAGTAAGCAAGATTTCAGATTAGCCTTAAACTGCCAGTTATGTCTTTACACTCCATCACAGCCCACACTTCAATCTTGATCTGTTGTCTACTTGTGTGTGAGCTGTGGTTGGGTCCAAATCTCCAAACATGCTTCTTAAACAATTGGCCTAGATACAATGTGAGTCAGCCTCAAATGCTGGTAACTGCTAGTTGCACGCTGAGTGTGTACACTTAATGGCCTATAAGGGATGTGGGCAGCCACAGAACAAGCAGAACTTGAATGATTGCAATAGCTCAGGGGACCAATGTGGAAGTAGTTAGTAAATTATCCATTTACCAGATAGTGGAATGGGAAGTGAAGGTCAAGTGTCACCGTTGGTGTTGTGCCCATTACAGCTTAGCCCCGTGAAATAAATAAACCAATGTATTTTGAACCAGCAACAATGCCTAGTTGTGTGTTTACCTAGTTTCTGTGCTTTTCATGCAGCCCAGCCTCATCCCTCAGCTACTGTGGAATCCTCTGCCAGTTTTGACATGCCTTCAACTTCCATGCAGCCTAGGAGTCAGGATCCGATATTTTTGGTAAGTTGATTCCCCAAATGTAGATTATCCATGTGACTTTGCATGTTACTACTAACATATTGACATATGTAGTGCAAAAGCTAAACAAAATTTTTTACAGGTCCCTACAGACCCACACACTCATGGAGGAAATCCAGGAGCTTGAGGAGGATGGATCCTTGATGGGCCCTTCTGAAGATCTCCCCCTGGGACAGAATCTGCAGCTGTCCCAAACTCCACAGCAGCAGAGTGAAGCTGGCTGCATGCTGCCTGCACATCGTGGGCAGCATGCAGAGACTGACCCTCAAGTCCCCAGTGTTCTCTCTGCTGCTGCGGATTTGGGAAGCATACCTGTGGCTGTTGAGGGCCCTAGACATCTAACATCATCGGCACGCACCAGAACCCGTGGAATTGGGAGGCGTGCTCTGGGACGTTGCCCCTTTTCCCAGGGGAGGGGCGTGCCTCTTTTGGACGCATGGCACCACGAGAGGGTTACGTTTCAACAACACAATCAAAGGAACAGAGAGGAACTGCATAGCCGGATTGACAACCTCAATAGTACCTTACAGGCCGTGCTGACAGAATTTAGGACCCTTAACAGCCACCTGGAGAATGCAAACAATGATAACCGTGCCTACAGGTCTGAAATGATAACTATACAGAGAAACATTTTGGCACAGCTGCAGATTCACACAGGCCCAGGTTAGGTCCAACCAGCCAGGGCCACAACCTGGGTTCTATGGGCATCCCCCATATTAAGGTCGAAACTCCCTGAATCTGTTCAACATCTTTGCTCAAAATCCACACTGTATTGACTTGTCTGGTGAGGTTAACTAAGATACCCTTGGTGTCTGCCTTTGCTTGTCTGGTTTGGATTTGCGCACATATAGCTCATTAGAGTGCTGAGGTAGGCCACTAGCCAATACCATAGCTCAATGCTCAATGAACGTGCCACTCAAACTGTTGCCCTTACGCCTTGTGCGTCCTTAGATTGGTTGTGGCTCCTCCTGTTTCTAGACATGATTGTGTGACATTCTGGCCTGCAAACCTAATCCCTTTACTCCTGGCTAAGATTTCACTGGACTGGGCTTGGGACTGGGTGTTCTGGTTTGGCTGTGCCCTGAGTTCCAGGTGTAGATGTGGCCTAGGTATGTCTGCTTTACACCTGTGCCTGTGACAAATGTGGCAAAGCAGGAGAGGGTGTGTTGTGATGTTTTACCTTGTAAATTGTTTTTTGTGAGCATTATTTTCATTTTTTGTGTTTGATCTCTTTCTAAGTGTCATTGACATTAATGTCGGCCAGGAGGAAGTTCCTTCTAAACTCATGCCTGTGTGCACTAGGAATGTGGCATGGTTGATGTAGCAATTTTTGCTTTGTATGTACATATGTTTGTTAAAAAAAATAGAGTGAGCAGCAACTCAAAGTGTGTGATGTTACTGCTGGAAATTAAAAAGTTAAACACACCTGTGGCTCAGTAATTTTGTATCTTCCTTTTTTGGTGTCCAAAATAATAATTAACTTGTACATTAACACAGTTCACACATACTAAAAATAGAGGCGTAAAGCATTCTGGCTGTGGTGAGTAATTACTTCATTAATTAAGTTAAAAATGTGAACAATAATAAACTTACACAAAGGTTCGCAAAACACAAACAACAACACCATTTTAACCAAAGGAAAACCAAGGGGAAATTATGAAAAATGTGTGTAAATCAAATTAGAACGAACAGTTTGTCCGGACACACTGTGTGTGCCCACAAATGCTTCATCCTGGTCTTCGCTGGGTGGAGAGGGAGCCAAATCGACATACCGGGGGACCCGTTCTGAAATGGCAAAATTGTGCAGAGCCGCACAGGCCATTATAATGTCTATGACCTTTTTAGGGCCATATTGCAGGGCGCCCCCGGTATGATCCAAACACCGAAACCTTGTCTTCAAAAGACCAAAGGCGCTCTCCACAGCCCTGGTCTTGCGGTGGGCACGGTTGTACGTATCCTGGGACGCATCCTGGGGCCGGAATACAGGCGTCAAGAGCCACGGCAGCAGCGGGTATCCGGAATCACCTTCACCAAACCCAAAAAAATTACAAAAAAAAAAAAACATCAGTTTAAGGCAATAAACGCACCAGCAACATCAATATAAGCCTATTGGTCAATTGAGCAGACATTTGCCACTGTCCCCATCGAAAAATCCACATATGTCATAGATGTTTGAAATAGTTCCACAAACAAATATTTAGGATGATGGCCAATCAGACATAAGGATCCCAGCTCTTGGTTTACAAGTGTGCTGGGCAAGATGCTTTTAGGATTGCGGTTTGGGTGACCCCTTATATGCTTTGTCTGAGCCTAAAACAGCAGAAACCCGCCACATGCACTTTATCCCGCTCTCCTCTCCTCTGGAAGTGAAATGCATCTAAGCAAAGATGGGGCACACACTATGATAAAGTTAAGTGCACTATTCCAGACGAGGGTGGGGGAAGAGAGATTCATAAAGAGTACAAACTGACAAGTTTTAATTTAGCAAATGCAGGACAAACTTGGGCCAACGCTTGTTTGTTTCAGAACTTAAATTCAAGTGTGTTTTCACATGGCAATAAGGTTGTGTTTTTTTTTTTTTTATTTAGACAGACATAACATCCAAATGCAAATTCCACACAAACATCCCAACCAAAAACAATGTGGTTTCAGTTAACTTACCAAGGAGCCATGCCCCGGAAAATTCTCAAACAGACTCAAACCGACGGTACAATCCAGATCGTCTAAGGATGTACGCATCATGGGATGAGCCTGGGTAGCCGGCGAGGACGCTAAGGAACCGCATGTCCGGGGCCACCACTGCCTGGACATTCATTGAGTGGCCCATTTTGCGGTTCCTGTTTAAAAAAACCAACAAAAGAAAATTAAGGCTTTGTGTAAAATGTAAACATACATTTCTAACACGAGGGATCAATTAATCTTATGTTAACAATACAACAAGTGTAAATTGTGTATGAGGGAGCATTACAAGGATGGATGTTTACAATGAGGGAACTAAGCAAGGAGGGATCATTACAAGGAGGGATGTTTACAAGGAGGGATCATTACAAGAAGGGATGTTTACAAGGAGGGATCATTACAAGAAGGGATCTTTACAAGGAGGGATCATTACAAGAAGGGATCTTTACAAGGCGGGATCTCTAACAGGGGGATCTTTACGAGGAGGGATTATTACAAGAAGGGATCTTTACAAGGAGGGATCTTTACAAGGAGGGATCATTACAAGAAGGGATCTTTACAATGAGGGATCTTTACAAGGAAGGATCATTACAAGAAGGGATCTTTACAAGGAGGGATTTTTACAAGGAGGGATCATTACAAGAAGGGATCTTTACAAGGAGGGATCTTTACAAGGAGGGATCTCTACAAGAAGGGATCTTTACGAGGAGGGATCATTACAAGAAGGGGTCTTTACAAGGAGGGATCATTACAAGAAGGGATCTTTACAAGGAGGGATTTTTACAAGGAGGGATCATTACAAGAAGGGATCTTTACAAGGAGGGATCTTTATGAGGAGGGATCATTACAAGAAGGGATCTTTACAAGGAGGGGTCATTACAAGGAGGGATCATTACAAGAAGGGATCTTTACAAGGAGGGATTTTTACAAGGAGGGATCATTACAAGAAGGGATCTTTAAAATGAGGGATCTTTACAAGGAGGGATTTTTACAAGGAGGGATCATTACAAGAAGGGATCTTTACAAGGAGGGATCTTTACAAGGAGGGATCATTACAAGGAGGGATTTTTGAAAGTTAAGAAAAACAAATAAAAAATACATGTAGATGTAATCATCGGCAGCCGGAGGGACCAGGGCATGTCGTTGGGCATGTCGGTGATATTATAAAATCCAAGCTTAATGGCGTTTCTGGCTACCATATCGTCGGGGAAACAAATATATTTGTTGGTTAGGGTAGCCATGCCTTCCAAAAACTGGGATAGTGCGCGGCTCAGCGTAGGCTGTGACATCCCCACGGAGAGGGCACCCAGCCTCTGGAACGAGCCATTTGCCAAAAATTGCAGGCAGCCAAGCATCTTGGTCATACCTGAAATTGCATGCCCCTTCCTTGTGGTGCGGGCTAACCATGGCCGCAGCTCACTATACAATTTATGGAGGGAAGCGCGATTAAGTCTGGTGAGCTCGAACAACTCAACGTCATGCATGCCATCGATGTTCATGCGTCGCCGCCGGTGCAATCTGGACTCTGACCTCAGGATCACATCAATGCCAAACAGAAGAAGACCTTGATGCTCTTCAAAGTCACTCTCCATCTTGCTTGGCTGCCTAGTCCCGAGGTAAAAAAGGTGGCGTTAGGCAATCGAAAAGGACACTTGGCAATCAGCTCTCTGAATTCATTGCCAGCCCATTGCAATCACGTAAATCTTTGGAACGAACGAAACATTTTCGATCTCGAATGAAAAAGGGCCCGAACTAGCGTAAAACCAAAGATTTCCTTTCGAAAAACGAAACAACGTATACGTCTATGTTCGAACGTTCGTGAAAGTCGAAAATGGCCAAAAAATAAGGAAAAAATAACAAACACCCAACAAAACTTTCGTTTTCAAATATGAAAATAATGACATTTGGGATTTTGAATCGACCCTAATGTTCCACCTATTTTTAAGGAATGGTAGTAACCAATGGCTATGACTTTATTTGTAATTAGTACAACTGTAAATAAGTAGTAATGAACACATACAATCTGGCTGAAATGGCTGAATTAGCATTATGGTCACCTTCAAAGAGCCGTTATTTAGATATTAATAAATCTAAAACAAAATGGAGGCATGAGCATTCAAATGTATGGTTACAGACACAGATATATTTCAGTCAGACACGGGGAGGCCGATTCATTAATAGCGCCAGGTAGCGACAGATGAGCGACTGAAGTATGGCGCTATGAGCGCCGCTAGCGTACGCCGCGGGCGGTAGCGATTCGCTATAGCAGGCCTCCTCAGTCGCTACCTGGCGTTGTTGGGAACAACGCCTACATTGCTGAATATGATGTTGGAGCTCAGCTTTGTAGGCGCTGTCAGTCAGTTTGACCACGCTATTCAACACAGCGCCTGCGCTTTGCTTTGCTGTGGGCTGGGAATCAAGTACCTTCAGAATTAAACACATTGCAACATGTTTCTTTAGTTTTTTTTTTTATTTTGTGTTGAAAAGGAAATAAAATTAAAACAGAAATTAGAATGAAAAGGAAAATTAAAACAGAAATTAGAATGAAAAGGAAAATTAAAACAGAAATTAGAATGAAAAGGAAAATTAAAACAGAAATTAGAATGAAAAGGAAAATTAAAACAGAAATTAGAATGAAAAGGAAAATTAAAACAGAAATTAGAATGAAAAGGAAAATTAAAACAGAAATTAGAATGAAAAGGAAAATTAAAACAGAATTAAACACATAGCCACATGTCTATCTTTAGTTTTTTTTTATTTTTTGTAGAAAAAGGAACTAAAATGAAAACAGAAATGAGAATGAAAATGAAAATGAAAACAGAAATTAGAATGGAAAGGAAAATACAGAAATTTGAAAGAAAAGGAAATTTTGCTTCAGGGTGCATCTCGGGGTGCCTGAAAAATAAAAAAAAGTGCAGTTAGTATATATCTTTAAATTTGTTTTTTCGCTGTAAAAAAATATTGCATTAATTGTTAACCAACATTTGCGTCAATCTTGCACACCAACCCTAATTGTTATGTTGTTCAGCTTCCACCCCCCCTTAGAGTGGTTTTGGTCATCTTACACCCCCCTTAGAGTGGTTTTGGTCATATTACACCCCCCTTAGAGTGGTTTGGGTCATCTTACACCCCCCTTAGAGTGGTTTGGGTCATCTTACACACCCCCTTAGAGTGGTTTGGGTCATCTGACACACCCCCTTAGAGTGGTTTGGGTCATCTTACACCCCCCTTAGAGTGGTTTGGGTCATCTTACACCCCCCCTTAGAGTGGTTTGGGTCATCTTACACCCCCCTTAGAGTGGTTTTGGTCATCTTACACCCCCCTTAGAGTGCTTTGGGTCATCTTACACCCCCCTTAGAGTGGTTTTAGCCAAATTATGATGGGAGGTCAAATACATTTACCCAGTAGTGCAGTACTTGGATTAGAGTGAAGGGTAGTTAGCTTACCGCAAAAAAGGAAGTGATCATCCTTTCCCTTAGCTCATCGCCAGTCTGGGTGTCCTCACTTCTTCCTGCGGGCAAGTTGGGGATTTCTGGCACCAGTGCTGTCTCCTCGGGGGATTGAATTCGGTGACATATACAGATATTATGGAGCACACAGCAGGCGAGGATGATCTTGGAGACCTTCTGTGGGCTGTAGAGCATCTCTCCTCCTGGGCGTGCCAAACAGAGAAAGCGTGCTTTCAGCAGGCCGATGGTTCTTTCCACAATGCTTCTGGTCTTGCGGTGTGCTGCATTGTAGCGTTCATGGGCAGAGGTCCGTGGGCTCCTGACTGGAGTCATGACCCACGTTCTCTGCCCATATCCCTTATCCGCTGTAGACAAAACACAAGGAGAGAGACAGCAATTAGTACTAGTACATGTTTTGTTTTTCTTTTTTTCAAATTTGGCTTACTAGGCCACATATTTGAGTCCAAATACTTTGACATGGTTAATTATTTACCCAGTAGCCAGCCAGCTGGCATTTCGTTGTTCTCAAACTTCCGGCACAGGACTGTCCGCTGCAAGATGTAAGAATCGTGGCATGAGCCGGGGAACCCCGATCTCACCGCCCGCAGCCTCATGTCATGGTCACAGACAAGCATAACATTGATGGAATGAAATTGTTTTCTGTTTCTGTAATACAGCTCCTGTGCACGGGGAGGGCGGAAAGGGATATGTGTACCATCAACGCACCCTAGCACATTCGGGATCCCTCCCATGAGATAGAAAGCATGTTTTATTTTGGCAACCTCTTCCTCATCCTCAGGAAACTTGATGTAAATTGGGATTAAATCACAAATTGCCAGAACTACCTGGATTAGTATGCGGCTCATAGTAGCCTGGCTTATCCCGCTGAGGAGGGCGGAGGTTGCCTGGAAGGTCCCTCGTGCCAAAATATTCAGAGTGGCACACAGGCGTACTATGCCTGGAATGGATTGAGTGCGTTTGGTGGATGGCTCGATTTTGTGCTTAATCTGATCATATAGGGACTGTAGTGCAGCACGATTCAGACGGAAGCGGCTCCTGATCTGCTCGTCACTTAAGTCCCATACTGAAAGGCGGATTCCAAAGGAGCGGGGTGCCCTAAGCCTCACAACACCCCGCTCCCTGTCCTCCTGCTCTTTCAGCATACACATACATCCATCCACCCAGACACCATACATCACCCTCTTATCCATCACACACACTCAACAGATATACAAAATCAAACAAACAAAAACAAAAACCACAAACACACCACACACACAAACAATCACACTCCTCACACACTCGCTACAATGCAGCTCACCACAAAACCAGAACTATAGTGGTTCAAACCACCAGCCTGCTGAAAAACAGCTTTCTAAGTTAGGCACAACCAAGAGGGGAGTTGCTGCACAGCCCACAAAAGGCCCCAAAATCAAGCCTCACTTGCTGTATGCTCCACAATATTTGCATATGCCACCAAAAACAATCTCCTAAAGAAACAGCACTGATGTCAGAAATCACCCAACAAGCCACAGAGAGTGAGGACAGAACCCAGACAGAGACTCAAATGAGCTAAGGGAAACAAGCACCACACCACAGCCTTTGCCACAGTGTAACAATACCAGAAGCTTGCAAATTCCTTCCATTTATACTTCACTTTGAAAAAGGACAGGTCCGCTTTGCCGCCTTTTGCGTTGCTCTGCTATTTCCGGGCGCCAATTAGCCGACCCAGGTGTGCGTAAAACGGAGTGCGCACGCGCACGCTAGTAGCGCTACTAGCGTACGTGAGCCGAAACTTGCGTGCATTAACGGACATGGGCGAAAATTCAGTGGTGGGCCAATGAAAGGTAAGCTGCTGTTTATTTAAATAGCCGTTAGGCTAGCCACATGTCACAAGGGTTTCAGATACATCAGTCCATTGTTGTATTTGGGTGTGTGTTGTTTGGTTAATGAGGTCTGTAATTAGTTAATTGGCTAACACACATGCTTCAGTCAGTGCAGTGGAGGTGTGGCTAGAAGGAACTGGGCTGTATGTGTGAATCAATTAAGTGGGCTGGTTTGTGATTGGCTGTTAGAGCACATAAAACCTGCCCAACCCAAAGAGAGTGCGATGCCATTCTGTAGTCTGTATGCGTGCTTGTTGGGTGTGTATTTGTGTGTGTGTGCAGCTACAGGATGGAGCCAAATTCAGGACATCTGCCGGCCACAGCAGGCCCAAGTAGGAGTTTGGTGGGTGCTGTGCGCAGACCTCCCTTACGGAAAAGGGCCCAGCCTGAAGGTGGGGCAGCACCCCAGGCTAAGCGCCCAGGTGCCAAGAGGGAGCCTGAATTTAATTTGGCGGAGAATAATCATCTTGTGCGCCTTACACTTGCTAAATGGGAGCTACTCTTTGGCTCCCAAAGCAAGTCCATAGGCAAACAAGAAAGAAGCAAACTGTGGGATGCCATTGGTGTGGAGCTTAGTAGCACTGCTCAACACCCACGTAGTGGCCCATCCTGCAGGAAACGCTTCTACACTTTGAGAGGGGCCCTTATGAAAAAGATGAATCACGATCTTGATGTGGACAGTGGGACCATCCAGGCTCCAAAGAGTACCTACAGGCCGTATGAGGAGATGCTGAAGGCCAAAATTCCACTGGCTCGGCTGCAGGGTGTGGATCCTGGGGATGACACCACAGGTTGGACTGAAGGTACATATTTTCTGCCTTTTTATAAAAGCTAATGTTAATGTATGTGATTAGCATTTTCTCTTTCTGCCCAACTAACAGGAGGACCTGTGAAGTAGTACATTAGACCTCATACATTTTTTACTTTCCTGTCTGTTGCTTTCTGCATAGGTGCACATGGTGCTGTCCAGGATGTGCCTCAGGACACACAAACTCCTGCCCTTCAACCAACCTCAAGCCTAACCCAGTCTGCCATTGAAGGTATTTACCACTAATTTAGGTGCTGGTTGTTTGGGGAACAAATGGGTGTGGGAGCAGCTCCAACAATCGAGTGGGGCACTGTTGAGTATTAATAATATGGACCTGCGGCCTAATTTCACGCCCACTTTAACACTCACAGCAACTAACTAACAAGGCCCTAACATGTGTAGCTATGTTGGAAGGCAGAGATGTGTGGCCATATATCTGCATATAAATGTGGAAGCCACACTGGCCTTGATTAGTGAATATTAGTGAATGAGCTGCTCACACACACCTTAATGCATGTTGGATTTTTGCACGCACATTAACAATGGCTCAATGTTTGCTTGATTTTTGCCTAGCTGCCCCGCCATTGGCCCCAGCATCTCCTCAGGAGCCAAGCTACTCTTTGGATGTTGGTAAGTGCATGTGTCAACCTTGCTTTATCCACTTTAACCCAAGTGCATGTGTCTCATTCCTCTTTTTTATTGGTAGGCCAAGTGACTGGTTCATCTTTGGACCCCACTTCCGATGTTGCAGGTCAACAGGACCCTGTTGGTGTGTATAGCAATACATAATGTATCCTTTATGCTGTTTCTGTTACACTGGTTCGATTTGGTTAGTCTAATAATCTACATGTTTGCTCTGTCAACTTGAAGATGCCTCTTGGGAGTGCTTATTCCCTCCCCAGGGTCAGTCTAATAGTTCTTGGAGTGATAGCAATGCATTTTGTTGGACATATTTTTGGACAAACATTCACCGTAGTAGTTTGATGAATATTTAGAGCCATTACTTGTGTTTTTTAGTTGACCAGAATATCGGAAGTGGCTGTCCGGAAGGGTCCCTCAAGTTCAGGCTGCCAGAGATGAGGGTAAGTTGTTTTTGCTTGCTCTAGTATGTATTTTGGCTCTACTTTTGTGGCACTTGCTTCAGGCAACTTGTGTGTCCACATGTATTTTAAAGGTCCAAGCTTGAGTGAGGGCCCCACTCCAGACATCTGGGAGATTGCGGGTATGTGTAATTTAAGCAATGTGTCTGATCTTATTTGCCCAAATTATTGCCTCTTAGTCCTCTAACATACATGTTAACAATCTGAGTTTAACAGATACCTTTGGTCTAGTGTGTAATTTGGCACTTTGTGGAGGTATGGCCTCGATAGCCTAGCCATGTTACATTTGAGTTTGGTCCACTGACCTACTAACCTGACTTTCCTGTTTAGCATATGCCAACTTGCCGGACATCTCTGATGTTGAATTGCCCCTCTCTGGCAGCGATACCTCGCTCCTACCTGTGGCGGACGACACGGAGGTAACATGGCTGATTTAGAGGACCAATAACCACATTGCCATGTTCGTGGGTAGTGGATGAAGCAACATGTCACATTTCCTTTCTTTGTCATTTTGGCAGGAGGCGGAACCAGAACCCCAAGCTGGGACCTCTTCCCAAGTCCCATGTGGCCAAGCTTCCGAGGCTCAGACAAGGGTAAGTTGTATAGTGACTGTTTGGGCAAATGATTTTGAGGGGCATACATGCATTGTTTCGGTTTGTCTAAAATGTTGTTTTCTATTTTGTTAGCCTCAAACCACAGCCAAAGGAGGTGTGGCACCAACCAGTGCAGATTTTTACCAGCTAGGGGTCCGGATGCTGGAGGACTACAGTCGCCAACAGCCGCGTGATGGAACTAATGAGCGCATTGCGGCGTTGGAACAGCAGGTGCTGATGTGTCAGCAACAAAATGAGGCCCAGCAGCGCCAGATCGACCTGTTGATGCATAACCTTAACCAGAACCAGGAACTTGGTCGGCTGGCCAATGTAATGGAACAATCTCTCCAGCAGCAGCAAGAAGCTATACAGCGGCAGGACCAAACTTTGTTGTTCATACAACAGCTCATACAACAGCAGTCTATATTTTTTACTGCACTGTTGTCCCCCAACACCGCCCCTAGCAATGACTCCCAACCTCCCCGGCCACCCAGCCAAGAATATTAATTTTGTTTGTGTTTTTTTTTCTGTAAATATATTGGATTAACCCACCTCTAAATTGTGTTTTTCCTAAGACATAGCTAATAACACAGTCAGGTATGAGTATCTTGATCTAGATATGTAAATGTATTTGTAAATTTAGGCCACACATTTGTGACCATAGCTTACTATGGTTTACACATGAAATGGCTCCAAAGGTATGGCTAAATTTACACACAAATGGGTTTTGAGACAGTTAAACTATGCTTGCCAAGGCACCACACTGTAATTATGTAAATAGAAAATTTTTATTTACTAAGGTGGCCAACAGGGCCAACATTGCCCAACAAAGGGCGTCAACAGGCCAGGCATCCCCCCACCCTAACGCCGCCGCCTCTTCTTGGCCAGCAGCATCAGCTTCAGACGCCTGATCTCCCGCCACAGTCTGCGATGCTGGTTTTCACAAGCTGTAGAGATCGAGATCCGAGATCGGGATGTCCCGCGGGGTGAAACCCCCCCAAAACCCCAAACTCCTTACCTCAGTTTCTGCGGCGCATGGCCCCTCCCTCGCGCCCCTCTAGACGTGTAAAAAGGGACGCGCGGGAGGCGGAGGAGGAGGAGCCGCTTGTCCGCGGCTTGTCCGTCGGCTCGAGGAGAGGTGAGTTCAGGGGGTTGTCACACAGCGGTGACGATCGGGGGTGCCCCACCGTAGTGGACCAAGACCCAGGAAAGTCAAAATCCTGGTTGTTGGTCCACTTTAACTCTTGGGAAGCAAAGAAGGTATAAGTCCCAGTGTGTACATTTATGTGTTTAGTCACAGCCAAACATCAGGGCCTAAGTCCTAACGAGTAAACTAGTTTGCCCTATAATGTTAGAGGTCACGACCTAATCAGGCCCATTTGGTTGTGTCTAAGCCACAAATAGTCTCTATGTGGCCAAATCAAGAATGTGAGGCAACAATCAAGCATGCAGACAGGCATGTTGGATTATTGTACAAACACATGGAACCTAGATGTGTGTGAAATTAACACATAGGTACATTTTAAATGTCTGCAGATGTGACGAGAAGACATAGGTTTCACAAGTCTTTAGGCATATGAAGTGGGATGTACTCACCATCGCAGCTGTGGCGGGGGCCCATGCTGCTGGCCGTCCCTGGAGCTGGGGTGGGGAGGAGGTTTTCTGGCTCCGTCTGCGTAGCAACATCTGTCAAGAGAAAGCAAAAGACAAAAACAAAATTAGTGGGCCAATGACACCTGACTATTTGACATCCATCTGGTTATGGAGTCTGAAAAATCAAATGCTTGCATGGTTACATACAGGTTGACCAAAATTAGCATATTTCCTGGTCCAAGGAGTCATCCCCTTCCTCCCCTGGGTCCTCTAAATAGGACCCGCGGGAGGGACCCTCCCCCGATGACTCCCCCGAGTCCGCCTGCCTGGTTCGGGGGAGGAATCCCTTCCCACGTTTCCCCAGGGAAGGACGCTTATCTGTGTTGAGGTGGTGAAAGAAAATAATTAATATAAAGAGCACAAATGGACACAGCTTAGCAGATGATTAGCAAAAAAGTATAAACATTGCATAAGCTTTAACTTACCTGATGCGTAGGCATCATATAGGCGGTACACGCCTTCAGGGTCCCGGCGCTTAAAGTCCGACCACTTCTGCTGGATTGCTCTTATGGAGAGCTGGGTGTGGAAGCGCCGGGACACTGTGGCCTTCACCTCCATGGTGATTCTTTTTTTTCCCCCACGGGCATAGTCGTACTGCATTATGCAGAAATCCTATGAGAAATGAAAAAGAAACACTAATCAATACATGACATCAGAACAATGGCATAAACAGTTATACAGAGACCAGATCAAAGTGGACCCACACCCAGGATTATCACTATTCTGGGTTTGTGTGCACTTTGGTGGGCCACACCAATTGTGGGTGGTCCGCTGTCTGAAACCCCCTTGGAAGGCCACAAATACACCACTGACCACGCTCCCACGTGACTGCGCTAGCCTAGCACAGCGCTCTGCACCGCTGTGGTATGCGCATACAAGGCCGTTTGGACGTGCATACCAGCTCAGCTGGCTCTGCGTGCCAAAGTACGCGTGTGGCGTTTGACTCTAACAGGGAGTGCGCCTGCGCACAACATTAACAAATGTCTTGCGCAGGGGTACACCCTGCTAGAGGTAAGCGCAAGAGGCATCCGCAGCTCACGCATGCACAGATGGGACGGGGCTGAGGTAAGTTTTATGGGCCTCCAGGGGGGTTCATCCCCGCAGGACATCCAGATTGGGGATGCCCCACGGGGAGTGATCCAATTGGCCCAGAAAAATTAGATATTTCAGGGCCAATCCCCCCTGTGTGTTGTTCCACTTTAAACATAAAATACAAAAAAAAAATACTCACTTTGACCACCTGGCCATTAACGCGGCTATCCACTCTCATGCGCTTTTTCTTGGGCTGCCCAGGAGGGGAAGGGGTGGGAGGGGTGCTAGGTGGGGGAGGTGAGGTAGGTGGGGGAGGTGGGGGAGGGGTGGTGGGGTCGGAGTCGGAGGAGGAGCTGGGGAGGCGCATTATCCTTCTTCTGGGCAGCATGGTGGAAACGCTAAGGAGGAAACAGGAACCGGAAATGACCAAAGCGACATGGGAAAAAAAAAAAAAAAAAAAAAAATGCTCCGCGCACCAGGAACAAGCTATTATCAGCTATGTGCAAGCTAAGTGGCGAAAAAAGTAAAATGACGCTTAAAAACAAGCTATTAGCATAAGCGCTAGACATTTTTAGCTTTAGGTGGCTTTGAAACGCAAAGGAGGATACCGGAACCGGATATGACGAAAGCAACTGTGATTAAAAATTCAAAAAAAAAGATCCGCGCACCAGGGACTAGCTAATATCAGCTATGTGCAAGCTAAGTGGCGGAAAAAGTAATATTACGCTTTATAACAAGCTATTGCCCAAGGCGCCACTAATTATTAGCTAGATTTAGCAGGGGGTTCTACATACTGTAATGCATAGGTCCTTGAAAAGCAAAAAAAGTTGTGCTTAAAAATACAAATCTTATTCCTTCCTAAAATCATCACACAATAAAACTATACAACTACATGATAATGTGGCACACATGAGAATGCATAACGGGTTGTTATGAGCTTGTACGACTGAATGTTAATCCTGCAGTATGTGGCCATGCACGCTCACAACTACAGTGTATTCATTAAGAACGACTGATGTATGAACAGCACAGCGCCGCACAACGCAGCGCAGCGAAGCACAGCGACGCTCGCGCCGCCACATAGCGAATCAAAACAGCGACTGCACAAACTCTGACCACCACAGATTCATCAAGGACAGGGCTGCCGAATAGCTTGGGCGCTGACGGCTTCATGATGAATGCCGCGCTTGCCGTCGCTCTCGCCGGCGCTAGCCTCATTTAGCTTGATAAATGCGTCATTGTGGCCGATGCCGGGCGTACTTGAGTCGGTAGCAGACGTTAGCTGGCGGGACCTGGCGCTCGTCAGACACTACCTGACGCTATCGCTTGATGAATAAGGCCCAAAGTTTTGGCCAGGAGAGATGCAGGAGCATAATTATTTTCTTCAGGACAACCACTGGCTTGTTTGCCCAGGAGAGATGCAGATGCTGAATTACTTTGACCAGAACAGCCTTATAATAATTTTTTCCCACCCCCAATAACTTGTAAAACCCCTCTGAAGCAGCTGTTCTACTAATCCCGATGAATAGTGAAAAGCTGTGCCCCAGCTTTTATAGGCACTACATCTGGGGACAGGATTAGAGGTGGTACTGCACTCCACAGTGGAACGCTGCACTTGGCAGCACCACACACAGTCAGAAGCCTTGGAGTGATGGCACCTTCTAGAAGGGTAACCACTAGAGATGAGCGAATCGATTCTGACGAACCCGAATTTGTTACGAATTTCATGAAATATTCGATTCGTTACGATTCCGAATATCGCCGCGATTCGATCGCTCTAATCGCTTCCTTAAAACTCCATTTACTGCTATACAGTCCATCTAAAATGGTGGATCCACATGTCAGGACATGTCCCATGGTGTAAGGAATGCTGGGTAGGTGTCACATGCTACCTTTCAGCAGACAGGCTTACCGATGATGTCACAGCCCCATATAAACAGCGGCCATCTTGCGGAAGATCATTCTGACACTGTATTGTGGCCAGAGCAGATCAGGCAGGGAGAGAGCGAGGGACAGCTAGATAGATAGATAGATAGATAGATAGATAGATAGATAGATAGATAGATAATTAGATATATAGATAGATAGATAATTAGATAGATAGATAGATAGATAGATAGATAGATAGATAGATAGATAGATACAGTAGATGGATGGAACAGAAGAAGCGCGGGACAGATAGAGAAGAAGAGAGAGTGTGACAGTGACAGATAAAGACACGGACAGTTTAAAGTGGACCGTCACCCATGGGTGATCGGCCCGGGAATCTATAAGATTCCCGGGCTGATCACCCCCCTCACCGCGGGACATCCGAGATCGGGATGTCCCGCGGTGAGGGACCCCCCCCAAAACCCCAAAAGAACTCCCGCGCGCTCCTCTAGCCGTGCGCGCGCCCGCGCCGGCCGTTTGTGAATGGCCGGCGCGGGCGCGCACACTGTCAGAGGGGCGCCTGGGAGGCGGCGGCGGACGCGCTGCCTTGTCCGCCGCTTGTCCGTGGGAGCGTGGTGAGGTGAGTTTGGGGGTTTCTGGGGGGTTTTAAACAGCGGGGCACCCCTAATCGGGGTGCCCCCCTGAAGTGGACCAAAACCCAGGATAGTCAAAATCCTGGGTGTTGGTCCACTTTAAACTGTTTGCATTAGCTTTTAAGCCTATTTAGTGTTAATAACACTCCTGCCTATTTAGCTTTTCCTTTACCTGGTGGCATTCTTTAAAAAGCGTGCTAGCATTAATATTTCAAGACTACCTGTGTAATAACTGCTTGCATTTTATAATTAACGTCACTTTTCCACAATCAAGGGAGGCCTCCTCTGTATGTGAGCAGGGGACATCCCAAACACTAGCATAAATATTTCAAGACTACCTGTCTAATAACTGCTTGCATTTTATAATCAACGTCACTTTACCACAATCAAGGGAGGCCTGCTCTGTATGTGAGGAGGGGGCATCCCAAACACTAGCATTAATATTTCAAGACTACCTGTCTAATAACTGCTTGCATTTTATAAGCAAAGTCACTTTTCTACAATCAAGGGAGGCCTGCTCTGTATGTGAGGAGGGGGCATCCCAAACACTAGCATATATATTTCAAGACTACCTGTCTAATAACTGCTTGCATTTTATAATTAACGTCACTTTTCCACATTCAAGGGAGGCCTGCTCTGTATGTGAGGAGGGGGCATCCCAAACACTAGCATAAATATTTCAAGACTACCTGTCTATTAACTGCTTGTATTTTATAATCAACGTCACTTTACCACAATCAAGGGAGGCCTCCTCTGTATGTGAGGGGGGGGGGGCATCCCAAACACTAGCATAAATATTTCAAGACTACCTGTCTAATAACTGCTTGCATTTTATAATTAACGTCACTTTACCACAATCAAGGGAGGCCTGCTCTGTATGTGAGGAGGGGGCATCCCAAACACTAGCATAAATATTTCAAGACTACCTGTCCAATAACTGCTTGCATTTTATAAGCAAAGTCACTTTTCCACAATCAAGGGAGGCCTGCTCTGTATGTGAGGAGGGGGCATCCCAAACACTAGCATAAATATTTCAAGACTACCTGTCTAATAACTGCTTGCATTTTATAATCAACGTCACTTTACCACAATCAAGGGAGGCCTGCTCTGTATGTGAGGAGGGGGCATCCCAAACACTAGCATAAATATTTCAAGACTACCTGTCTAATAACTGCTTGCATTTTATAAGCAAAGTCACTTTTCCACAACCAAGGGAGGCCTGCTCTGTATGTGAGGAGGGGGCATCCCAAACACTAGCATAAATATTTCAAGACTACCTGTCTAATAACTGCTTGCATTTTATAATTAACGTCACTTTTCCACAATCAAGGGAGGCCTGCTCTGTATGTGAGGAGGGGGGCATCCCAAACACTAGCATTAATATTTCAAGACTACCTGTCTAATAACTGCTTGCATTTTATAATCAACGTCACTTCACTACCACAATCAAGGGAGGCCTGCTCTGTAACTCCAATGTGTTTTTCAGGCAATATATGGGCTCCTAATGCTGCTGCCAAATCCTGGGTGTGTCTTTCAGGCAACATATGAGCTCCCTATGCTGCTGCTGTCAACTCCTGGATGTGTCTTTCAGGCAATTTATGGGCTCCTAATGCTGCTGCCAACTCCAATGTGTTTTTTAAGCAATATATGGGCTCCTAATGCTGCTGCTGCCGCCAACTCCCGGGTGTGTCTTTCAGGCAATATATGAGCTCCCTATGCTGCTGCCAACTACAATGTGTTTTTCAGGCAATATATGGGCTCCCTATGCTGCTGCCAAATTCAGGGTGTGTTTTTTAGGCAATATATGGGCTCCCTATGCTGCTGCCAACTCCACTGTGTGTCTTTCAGGCAATATATGGGCTCATCATGCTGATGCCACCTCAAGGCTCTGTAATTGTGCCGCTCTGCGTCAGCGAATCTAATAGCGATGCCTCTGATCTGCATGTCATACTTCTTTACAATAGTATTTCACAAACCCAGCATGCATCCTATGCATGTTACAGCCAAGCAAAACGTTCTGCAACCCTATGGAGGCTCTCGGACGCCCAGAAATAGCCATTTTTAATAGCGATTCATCGCGAATAAATTCGGACCGAAACGATTTTTCCCGGAAAATTCGGCGAATTAGCCGAATCGAATTTTTCAAAAGTTTGTTCATCTCTAGTAACCACCCATCCACAACCATCCGGCACCTGTCAGAGGGCCACGTAAAAAAAAAGGTTGCATCCATACCCCGGGCCTTGAGTTTGACAAATGTGGTCTAAAGCAAGTAAGAAATGTGTAGGGGTCTAGTTGTAAATATACATATATTAGCTAGGTTATAGGAGCCCTGTAAATAGCTATAAATCCCTTTTACAGTTACCTTTAATACAAGTTAGTGGAGGTTGTAGTACCTTAAACAGACACAAGATGTTCATAAGGAATCATTGAGCCATAGGTTAGAATGGAGAATGTTCTAGAGGGAGAACCAAGAGAGTAGTAATTGAATAATAGGTTAGTGAGTGAACAGCCTATCACATGTGGGGATGATTGTGGCATGTCACAGAAGGTTCTAGAAGCCCCTGAGATGGTTATATAAGGGAAAGAGACCCTGTCACGAGTGTTGAGAAACCAGTTGAATTTTACAGGGGCAGAACTGAGAGAGACAGCAGCTTCCACGCTGATCTGAGCGCTGGTACGGGCTGCGGGCCCTCCGGTCGCGTGCGGCAGTTCCCATCGCCCAGTACCATCCTGCGGGCTGACGACCTGCTAGGCTGTGGCTGTTGGGACTACGCCTGTCATCTGACGTCACGACGGGGGTTGGAACGCACGCCGTCACGGCCCTTGCCTCTCCCGGTGTCACATGAGAGGGTTCTTCCCTCTGATTGGCCCGTGGAGGCGGCTTGTGATTGGCTGGCGTGACTCCTTCCGCCTCTGACGTCACTGCTGCACGCTGGCCGGGGCTCCCTGCGGCTGCGGACTGCACTCCTGTGTCAGGTGAGTTTCCTTTTCACTGTATATATATTGTTCTTGATTTGGGGCACCCCTATCTATGATTAAGGGCCGCTGAAAGACCCGAAACGCGTCAGAGGGCCCCACTTCTTTCTCCTGCCCGAATCCACTTTGATTTTATTGTTGGAGTTTTCTCGATTTATTTGGAGACATTGATGCTTTTAAGTATTTTTGGAAATAAAGAATTTGAATTTTAAGGAGTGCGGATCCATCTACTTCTGTGCAACTTTGGACTATTGGGGTTTGGGACCACCCCGGATCGTGCACCCTCACATTGGAGTGCGGAGGCTATCCTTTTCTTACAGATAGAGACAGCAGCTTCGACAGGAATACAGCCAGTACTCAGTGGCCACCATTAGGACCCATAAAGGATCATCTCCAGGGAATCATGGGAGGAAGACCAGCTGTATTGTACTTGACTGTGAGGAAGGACAGGAATTTGCTGCATATGCATATGGAACATGGATTGTGATATTGCTGTGTTTTGTGTCTATCCTGGAAGATGTTAATAAAGAGGAAATTTACTTTCTATTGGATTGTGTTTCGTTTTACTTGGAGCACACAGTGAGTACTGGCAGCCCTTGTGCTAGAGCCCCCGGCACCTCCACACAAACACACTTACAGCACCCTGGGCCCAGAAGTTCCTGTTCCCTGCCATCCTCATCAAGATCAAGGTGTGTGAGGGCTACAAATGGTTATTCACAAAACAGCACAAAATATGTTGCTTATCAATCTAGATAATTGTTCTACTATTTCTAAATGGAAATGGACATTACATAAAAATGCAAGCATTGAACCCTAGTCTCCTAAACACAATACTGCAGGTTGCTGATACAGACTCACGTCAACAAAAACCACCAGAAATTGAACAGCTTCTTCCCCTTCCCCTCGCCATTAAAGTTGAACAATACACCCAACAGCAAAGAATAGGGACTGTGGTAATTCCTGCTCTCCATGGGCGGTTTACTTGTATATATGCTGCTCATGCTATATTTAGTTTAGGTATGAATAGTTTTTTAGAGTATTGTTCTAGTCCATGGCACCTCCTTTACAAATAACATTACTTCTGTACTCTGTATATACTTGACAATACACTTTAACCAGACCGACAGCCTGGCACAGTTGGAAAAGAAAGGTAGCCACCATTTTGGAGCTTCCCCTCCCATCCATACTGCTGCCCGGATTCAACGGACATAACTGACAATGCACAGTAACAGGAAGCCCAGCAGCCCTCCCTGTTTGCAGGTGCCCTGCACATTCATGAGCGCCATCTTGTTTCTAATATTTACTTTAGAAGGAGTTAGAAAAAGGTAAATTAAGTTGTATGTGCAGCATCTAAATTGCCCTGGGGACGGATGCATATGATCACTGTTTGTTGTGTCAGTCATTTTTGACTGTTGGTCTGCTTTAACTTATGACTTTAATCTATCATCTTACCTAACAAGTAAATTATAATTGGTGTCTTACAGTTTTGTTAAAGGGAGTCTACTAACAAATGATCAGGGTATCCTACTTCAGTTTTTTTCTAAGAAAGAATCTAGACCAGAGAGGAAATATACAACTTGCCTATTTGCTGTTGAGCAGGGTCAGACTGGCTATAAAGAGACTGCACTGACTACCAAACCATCCAGCTTCCTAAAAGCTATGCAGTGAGAATTAAAATCCATATCTGATAAGTATCCAATTTATACAAAATGAATATCTAATGTATCAGGTTTCAAATGTTTAGGAGATTTTGACCAACCTTTGATTCTTTCCAAATTGATATGCTCATCCTCAATCGGGACTAAGATTTAGATAATCCTAATAACCCCAGAGGTGGATTACATACAAGTATAGGATCAGAAAGTGTTTATGCATTTGCCATTTGCCAGCATCAATTCCTACTTCAGTCCCAAACCTCTCCACAAGGGCCACCAGCAGGTCATATTTTGTGAACTTCCATATAGCTGACTCTATAGCTCTGTTTGAGCACTAGGTGATTCACCTTTGCATCTTTGTGGAGATCTGCAAAACCCGGCTTGTTGGTGGACCTTGAGGAGATTGTTGAGCATGTGTGGTCTAAGCTGAGTTTCAGTGTGTGTCAAGGTGCAAGCTCAGGGCAAATGCCAATATGCAGTCTCTGTGTACAGCTCAAGCTGAGATATATGTATAAAATCCAGACTGCATTCCCTGCAAACACTCCATCCTGCTATAACACTGTAAAATCCAAAATGCATGTCAGAATTGCATGAAGCTATTTGCAATCCTTGTGTAAACTGAAAATCATTGTGTATAATTTATTATGTAATGTATGTTTGTAGCCCCAGCTAAAATATGGCATATGCTTATAAATCCAGCTACAATCCCTGCACAAATTCCAAAACCTTGAACAAATTGCACATTGCAAAGATGTGTGTGGTCCAAACTAGGGATGAGCGAATCGATCCGAACGAACCCAGATTCGATACGAATTTCATGAAAAATTCGATTTGGATCGAATCCGAATTTCCCCGTGCTTCGATCGCTCGAAGTTTTCCTTTAACATCCATTCATTTACATTACAGGCATTCTAAGATGGCGGACGGGACATGTCGAGACATCTACCCCGCTCCAGTGCATGCTGGGGCAGTCACATGCAGCCTATCAGCAGCCAGCAATCCCAGTGACGTCACAGCGCTATTTAAGGCGGCGGACATCTTGCTTTTCCTCATTTCTCTATTGCATTCGTGAGAGACAGGACGCTGCTGTAGTCAGGGAGAGACAGTTAGAGAGAGAGGGACAGACAGGGACAGGCAGGAGACAGGCAGGAGACAGGCAGGAAGTCAGCGAGAAGCAGGGAAAGTTAGGAAAAATCGGAGGCAGTCACAGGGAGATTTTTTTTTTTCATCCAGTCACTGGATCACTGGCTTTGTTAGCTGTTTCACCCTGGTTAACCACTGTTGCTGTGCATAGTACTACTGCTCCCAGGTGCACTGCGGTTGTGGCATCCCATTCTGTGACTACACCAGCCTCTATTTACTATAACCCTTTGCACTTATTCTAAAAGTAATTTGGCCTGATAAAGACACTTTTGCTGTGCATAGTACTACTGCTCCCAGGTGCACTGCGGTTGTGGCATCCCATTCTGTGACTACACCAGCCTCTATTTACTATAACCCTTTGCACTTATTCTAAAAGTAATTTGGCCTGATAAAGACACTTTTGCTCTGCATAGTACTACTGCTCCCAGGTGCACTGCGGTTGGGGCATCCCATTCTGTGACTACACCAGCCTCTATTTACTATAACCCTTTGCACTTATTCTAAAAGTAATTTGGCCTGATAAAGACACTTTTGCTGTGCATAGTACTACTGCTCCCAGGTGCACTGCGGTTGTGGCATCCCATTCTGTGACTACACCAGCCTCTATTTACTATAACCCTTTGCACTTATTCTAAAAGTAATTTGGCCTGATAAAGACACTTTTGCTGTGCATAGTACTACTGCTCCCAGGTGCACTGCGGTTGTGGCATCCCATTCTGTGACTACACCAGCCTCTATTTACTATAACCCTTTGCACTTATTCTAAAAGTAATTTGGCCTGATAAAGACACTTTTGCTGTGCATAGTACTACTGCTCCCAGGTGCACTGCGGTTGTGGCATCCCATTCTGTGACTACACCAGCCTCTATTTACTATAACCCTTTGCACTTATTCTAAAAGTAATTTGGCCTGATAAAGACACTTTTGCTGTGCATAGTACTACTGCTCCTAGGTGCACTGCGGTTGTGGCATCCCATTCTGTAACTACACCAGCCTCTATTTACTATAACCCTTTGCATTTATTCTAAAAGTAATTTGGCCTGATAAAGACACTTTTGCTGTGCATAGTACTACTGCTCCCAAGTGCACTGCGGTTGTGGCATCCCATTCTGTGACTTCACCAGCCTCTATTTACTATAACCCTTTGCACTTATTCTAAAAGTAATTTGGCCTGATAAAGACACTTTTGCTTTGCATAGTACTACTGCTCCCAGGTGCACTGCTGTTGTGGCATACCATTCTGTGACTACACCAGCCTCTATTTACTATAACCCTTTGCACTTATTCTAAAAGTTATTTGGCCTGATAAAGACACTTTTGCTGTGCATAGTACTACTGCTCCCAGGTGCACTGCGGTTGGGGCATCCCATTCTGTGACTACACCAGCCTCTATTTACTATAACCCTTTGCACTTGTTCTAAAAGTAATTTGGCCTGATAAAGACACATTTGCTGTGCATAGTACTACTGCTCCCAGGTGCACTGCGGTTGTGGCATCCCATTCTGTGACTACACCAGCCTCTATTTACTATAACCCTTTGCACTTATTCTAAAAGTAATTTGGCCTGATAAAGACACTTTTGCTGTGCATAGTACTACTGCTCCCAGGTGCACTGCTGTTGTGGCATCCCATTCTGTGACTACACCAGCCTCTATTTACTATAACCCTTTGCACTTTTCCTAAAAGTAATTTGGCCTGATAAAGACACTTTTGCTTTGCATAGTACTACTGCTCCCAGGTGCACTGCGGTTGTGGCATCCCATTCTGTGACTACACCAGCCTCTATTTACTATAACCCTTTGCACTTATTCTAAAAGTAATTTGGCCTGATAAAGACACTTTTGCTTTGCATAGTACTACTGCTCCCAGGTGCACTGCGGTTGGGGCATCCCATTCTGTGACTACACCAGCCTCTATTTACTATAACCCTTTGCACTTATTCTAAACGTAATTTGGCCTGATAAAGACACTTTTGCTTTGCATAGTACTACTGCTCCCAGGTGCACTGCTGTTGTGGCATCCCATTCTGTGACTACACCAGCCTCTATTTACTATAACCCTTTGCACTTATTCTAAAAGTAATTTGGCCTGATAAAGACACTTTTGCTTTGCATAGTACTACTGCTCCCAGGTGCACTGCGGTTGGGGCATCCCATTCTGTGACTACACCAGCCTCTATTTACTATAACCCTTTGCACTTATTCTAAAAGTAATTTGGCCTGATAAAGACACTTTTGCTGTGCATAGTACTACTGCTCCCAAGTGCACTGCGGTTGTGGCATCCCGTTCTGTGACTTCACCAGCCTCTATTTACTATAACCCTTTGCACTTATTCTAAAAGTAATTTGGCCTGATAAAGACACTTTTGCTTTGCATAGTACTACTGCTCCCAGGTGCACTGCTGTTGTGGCATACCATTCTGTGACTACACCAGCCTCTATTTACTATAACCCTTTGCACTTATTCTAAAAGTTATTTGGCCTGATAAAGACACTTTTGCTGTGCATAGTACTACTGCTCCCAGGTGCACTGCGGTTGGGGCATCCCATTCTGTGACTACACCAGCCTCTATTTACTATAACCCTTTGCACTTATTCTAAAAGTAATTTGGCCTGATAAAGACACATTTGCTGTGCATAGTACTACTGCTCCCAGGTGCACTGCGGTTGTGGCATCCCATTCTGTGACTACACCAGCCTCTATTTACTATAACCCTTTGCACTTATTCTAAAAGTAATTTGGCCTGATAAAGACACTTTTGCTTTGCATAGTACCACTGCTCCCAGGTGCACTGCTGTTGTGGCATCCCATTCTGTGACTACACCAGCCTCTATTTACTATAACCCTTTGCACTTATTCTAAAAGTAATTTGGCCTGATAAAGACACTTTTGCTGTGCATAGTACTACTGCTCCCAGGTGCACTGCTGTTGTGGCATCCCATTCTGTGACTACACCAGCCTCTATTTACTATAACCCTTTGCACTTTTCCTAAAAGTAATTTGGCCTGATAAAGACACTTTTGCTTTGCATAGTACTACTGCTCCCAGGTGCACTGCAGTTGGGGCATCCCATTCTGTGACTACACCAGCCTCTATTTACTATAACCCTTTGCACTTATTCTAAAAGTAATTTGGCCTGATAAAGACACTTTTGCTGTGCTCCCAGGTGCACTGCGGTTGTGGCATCCCATTCTGTGACTACACCAGCCTCTATTTACTATAACCCTTTGCACTTATTCTAAAAGTAATTTGGCCTGATAAAGACACTTTTGCTTTGCATAGTACTACTGCTCCCAGGTGCACTGCTGTTGTGGCATCCCATTCTGTGACTACACCAGCCTCTATCTACTATAACCCTTTGCACTTATTCTAAAAGTAATTTGGCCTGATAAAGACACTTTTGCTGCGCATAGTACTACTGCTCCCAGGTGCTCTGCTGTTGGGGCATCCCATTCTGTAACATACCATACCCCTCTTTATTTACACTAAGCAGCTCTCTTATTTACACTAAGCAGGCCTGTTGGAGGCTGAGTGTTACTGCTCACTTTTCGTGTGCATTATATTCTGTTTCATATAGACCCACCGCTGCCTGGGGGTTCTTAAAATATCACCTACTACCACGCCAGTTAGACTATGTCGGGCAGACAAGTGCCTGGAAGTGAAAAGAGGAGTGGCAGAGGCCAAGATTTCGCAGGCAGAGGTCGCAGCAGACTGGGAGCCAGTAGCAGCAGGAGTCACGCTGAGAGACCTAATCTGCCAGTATCTGCTAGCGGTCGGGTCTCCACCAGTAACGCATCTGCCGTGGTAGATTGGTTAACGCACTCATCAACAACATCATCACAACTTACGTCTGAGACCCCCAGTCTAGGGTCGGTAGGTTCCTCTGACACAACCCTGAGTTGGCATGCCCCGAGAGTAGTCCCTGTCCTCCCATTGCCTCTGGCCTACGCCGTTCCCTCCCCCAGCGACGTATCCTATGCTTTGGGTTCAGCTCCACTCTTTAGTGAGGAGGACCATCAGATAGAGGACAGTCAGCAGCTACTGCCCAGCCAAGAAATGGAGGTGGCTTCTTTAGCTAGGCAGACAAATAGTGATGTGGACAGTGTCGTGGGTGCTGTGAGCGTTCCAGCTCCTGCGCCAGACACTGTTGACGAATCCACGAACATCAGTGACGTACAGCCACAACTCGGTGATAATGATGATGACGATGAAGCCGATCGCACTTGGGAGCCGGGTGATGAAGGGGCTTCATCGTCATCATCAGGAGAAGAGGGGCGCAGGTTGCCCCGGAGTCAGCAGCTCAGGCAGCAAGGTGTTAGCAGCATGGTGGGCAGGCAGCATGGGGGCACAATTGTAAAGCCTGGAGCCAAACGGGGCCGGGGCCGGGGTAGAGCACCTGCTGCGCGGTAGGCTACCTTATCGGGAGGTAGTGGGGCAGGGGTTCCTGGAGTTGGCGACAATAGCAGCGAATCAGTGAGGCCTGTTGGTGGGAAAAGTAGCTACTCGGCAGTGTGGCAGTTTTTCCTGAAGCATCCGCAGGAGGGTAACATGGCTACATGCAAGATATGTAGGCAGAAGGTGAAGCGTGGCCAGGGTCCAAATGTTGGCACCACGGCCCTGCGTCAACATATGCAGCGTCACCATAAAGCGGCCTGGGAGAACCTAGGCTCCGGAGAGGTGGGCCAGAATGCTTCCTCACCGAGTGGCACGCCGCTCCCAATTTCTGCCAGCCAAGGCTCCAGCACCTCAGCCGAAGGCAGCTGTGCGTCATACCCATCCTCTGTCGCTCCTGCTCCTCCTCCTCCTCCTCCAAGTCATGCATCCCGCCAGCAATCCATCAGCGAAGCCATGTCCAAGAGACAGCAGTATGAGCCCACTCATCCTACGGCGCAGAAGCTGAATGTGCTCCTGTCCAAGTTGCTGGTGCTGCAGTCGCTCCCTTTTCAGGTGGTGGACTCTGCACCTTTCAGAGAACTGATGGCTTGTGCCGAGCCGAGGTGGAGAGTCCCAAGCCGTCATTTCTTTGCCAAGAAGGCAGTACCAGCGCTGCACACTTTTGTTGAACAGAAGGTGGGCCAGTCCTTGAGCCTGTCGGTGTGTAGCAAAGTGCATGGCAGCGCCGACGTCTGGAGCTGTAACTACGGTCAGGAACAGTACATGTCGTTTACGGCCCACTGGGTGAATGTGGTCCCTTTGCAGCAGCAACTTGGACAGGTCGCGCCGCTTCGGCCTCCGCGTTCCCTGCCCGTTGAGCCTGTGACACTGTGCGACTCGGCCTCCTCATCCTCCGCCATCTCCTCACCCTCCACTGTAGGCTCAAGTCTCAGTGCCCCTCCAGTCTACCATGTGTGCAGGGCACGGAGGTGTCACGCAGTGCTTCACATGGTTTGTCTTGGCGAACGGAGTCACACAGGGGAGGAACTGCTTAAATTTATTCATCAGGAAATCCAAACATGGCTTACTCCAAGAAAACTTAAAATGGGAATCATGGTTACCGACAATGGGAAGAACATTTTGTCTGCGCTGCGCCAAGGTAAGCCTGACCCATGCCCCCTGCATGGCTCACGTCTTCAATCTGGTTGTCAAGCGGTTTCTGAAGTGTTCCCCCCATCTGCAAGACATCCTAACAACTTCAAGGAAACTTTGCATGCACTTCAGCCACTCATACACCGCCAAACACACCCTTCTTGAGCTACAGCGTCAGAACGGTATCCCCGGACATAGTCTGATTTGCGATGTTTCCACCCGTTGGAATTCCACCCTTCACATGTTGGACCGATTATATGAACAGAGAAAAGCCATCACGGATTTCCTGATGATCCAAGCAGATAGGGGGACTCCCCTGTGTAACTTCAATGTCAACCAGTGGCAGCTCATA
Organism: Gastrophryne carolinensis; assembly: GCA_027917425.1. Lineage (NCBI taxonomy): Eukaryota > Metazoa > Chordata > Amphibia > Anura > Microhylidae > Gastrophryne > Gastrophryne carolinensis. Next base: position 147,955,478 of record CM051235.1, on the reverse strand, counting down.
CGTGACACCTGCCGTTTGCTCAGGCCCTTTGAGGAAGCCACTTTATTTGTCAGTCGGCAGGATTACGGGATGAACGACGTGATTCCACTGCTTCATGTACTACAGCACATGTTGGAAACCATGGCTGGTCAGGGCACTGGAGACATGGCGTTTACATCTTACGGCCACATGAACCCCGTTGGAGCTGAACTGGAGGAGGAGGAGGAAGAGGAGGAGGAGTTGCCCAGCAAAACACAGTTTAGGCTTGGCGAAATGGCTGGTTTATCTAGTCAGCGGACAGGAGAGGAGGAGCAGGAGCAGCCAGAGGAGCTAGAGGTTTTTGAGGAAGGCGAGACAGAGGACCCGTGCACACCGTGGCAGTATGCAGTGGAGATGGAGACAGGTAGTCCATCCGAGTCACTTGCGCAAATGGCAGGAAGAATGGTCACGTGCTTGCGTAGTGACCCCAGAATTGTTTCCATCTGTCGGCGGGATGACTTCTGGCTGTCCACCTTATTGGACCCTCGCTTCCGGCACAAAATGGGGGCATTTTTTAAACCAACCGAGAGGGAGGACAAACTGAACTACTACAAAGACATTCTACGTAGGCAGTTGGCCGATGCCTATCTGCGCCATGGTCCATACTCTCGCAGGTCTGACTCGAGGGGACCTCTGCGCTCACCTTCCACTGTCATGGCTGCTGGGGGGGTTGGCAGGAGCAGCAGCAGCAGCTCCATCAGCAGCAGCCTCAGTCTTCAGTCGCTAATGAGTAGCTTTCTACACCTGCATAGTGAGGCTACTCATGAGCAGCAGGAAGACCTGGAGCAGGACCTGAACCAGCAGGTCATGTCATACTTTGACATGACCATGCCAACACACCTTGAGGATCCGCTGGACTTCTGGGCAGCCAAACTTGATTTGTGGCCGCAACTAGCAGAGTTTGCCCTGGAAAAGCTGTCCTGCCCGGCAAGTAGCGTGCCATCTGAGCGGGTGTTTAGTGCGGCGGGGGCCATAGTTACGGCGAGGAGAACTCGTCTGTCAACTAAAAATGTGGAGAGACTCACCTTTGTCAAAATGAATCAGGGATGGATCAGCCAGGATTTCCACCCACCAATGCCTGATGCATGCGACTAGATTCAGCATGGTGCCACGTTTTACACTTTCCAAATGGTGCAAAACATATTTATGTCTTTAGGCCAATTTTTGGGCTCCTGCTGATGCCAACTCCAGGGTGTGATTCATCCAATTTTTGGGCTCCTGAAGCCAACCCCAGTGTCTCTTTAAAGTAATGTTTTGGCTCCTGCTGCTGCTGCTGCCAACTCCAGGGTGTGATTCATCCAATTTTTGGGCTCCTGAAGCCAACCCCAGTGTCTCTTTAAAGTAATGTTTGGGCTACTGCTGCTGCTGCCAACTCCAGGGTGTGATTCATCCAATTTTTGGGCTCCTGAAGCCAACTCCAGTGTCTCTTTAAAGTAATGTTTGGGCTCCTGCTGCTGCTGCCAACTCCAGGGTGTGATTCATCCAATTTTTGGGCTCCTGAAGCCAACCCCAGTGTCTCTTTAAAGTAATATTTGGGCTCCTGCTGCTGCCAACTCCAGGGTGTGAGTCATCCAATTTTTGGACTCCTGAAGCCAACCCCAGTGTCTCTTTAAAGTAATATTTGGGCTCCTGCTGCTGCTGCTGCCAACTCCAGGGTGTGATTCATCCAATTTTGGGCTCCTGCTGCCAAATCCAGTGTCTCTTTAAAGTAATGTTTGGGCTCCTGCTGCTGCTGCCAACTCCAGGGTGTGATTCGTCCAATTTTTGGACTCCTGAAGCCAACTCCAGTGTCTCTTTAAAGTAATATTTGGGCTCCTGGTGCTGCTGCTGCTGCTGCTGCCAACTCCAGGGTGTGATTCATCCAATTTTTGGGCTCCTGCTGCCAACTCCAGTGTCTCTTTAAAGTAATATTTGGGCTCCTGCTGCTGCTGCTGCCAACTCCAGGGTGTGATTCATCCAATTTTTGGGCTCCTGAAGCCAACCCCAGTGTCTCTTTAAAGTAATGTTTGGGCTCCTGCTGCTGCTGCTGCCAACTCCAGGGTGTGATTCATCCAATTTTTGGGCTTCTGAAGACAACCCCAGTGTCTCTTTAAAGTAATGTTTGGGCTCCTGCTGCTGCTGCTGCTGCCAACTCCAGGGTGTGATTCATCCAATTTTTGGACTCCTGAAGCCAACTCCAGTGTCTCTTTAAAGTAATATTTGGGCTCCTGCTGCTGCTGCCAACTCCAGGGTGTGATTCATCCAATTTTTGGACTCCTGAAGCCAACTCCAGTGTCTCTTTAAAGTAATATTTGGGCTCCTGCTGCTGCTGCTGCCAACTCCAGGGTGTGATTCATCCAATTTTTGGGCTCCTGAAGCCAACTCCAGTGTCTCTTTAAAGTAATATTTGGGCTCCTGCTGCTGCTGCTGCCAACTCCAGGGTGTGATTCATCCAATTTTTGGGCTCCTGAAGCCAACCCCAGTGTCTCTTTAAAGTAATGTTTGGGCTCCTGCTGCTGCTGCTGCCAACTCCAGGGTGTGATTCATCCAATTTTTGGGCTTCTGAAGCCAACCCCAGTGTCTCTTTAAAGTAATGTTTGGGCTCCTGCTGCTGCTGCCAACTCCAGGGTGTGATTCATCCAATTTTTGGACTCCTGAAGCCAACTCCAGTGTCTCTTTAAAGTAATATTTGGGCTCCTGCTGCTGCTGCTGCCAACTCCAGGGTGTGATTCATCCAATTTTTGGGCTCCCGAAGCCAACCCCAGTGTCTCTTTAAAGTAATGTTTTGGCTCCTGCTGCTGCTGCTGCCAACTCCAGGGTGTGATACATCCAATTTTTGGGCTCCTGAAGCCAACCCCAGTGTCTCTTTAAAGTAATGTTTGGGCTCCTGCTGCTGCTGCTGCTGCTGCTGCCGACTCCAGGGTGTGATTCATCCAATTTTTGGGCTCCTGAAGCCAACCCCAGTGTCTCTTTAAAGTAATGTTTGGGCTCCTGCTGCTGCCGCTGCTGCTGCCAACTCCAGGGTGTGATTCATCCAATTTTTGGGCTCCTGAAGCCAACCCCAGTGTCTCTTTAAAGTAATGTTTGGGCTTCTGCTGCTGCTGCCAACTCCAGGGTGTGATTCATCCAACTTTTGGGCTCCTGCTGCCAACCCCAGTGTCTCTTTAAAGTAATGTTTGGGCTCCTGCTGCTGCTGCTGCCAACTCCAGGGTGTGATTCATCCAATTTTTGGGCTCCTAAAGCCAACCCCAGTGTCTCTTTAAAGTAATGTTTGGGCTCCTGCTGCTGCCAACTCCAGGGTGTGAATCATCCAATTTTTGGGCTCCTGAAGCCAACACCAGTGTCTCTTTAAAGTAATGTTTTGGCTCCTGCTGCTGCTTCTGCCAACTCCAGGGTGTGATTCATCCAATTTTTTGGCTCCTGAAGCCAACCCCAGTGTCTCTTTAAAGTAATGTTTGGGCTCCTGCTGCTGCTGCTGCTGCTGCCAACTCCAGGGTGTGATTCATCCAATTTTTGGGCTCCTGAAGCCAACCCCAGTGTCTCTTTAAAGTAATGTTTGGGCTCCTGCTGCTGCTGCTGCTGCCAACTCCAGGGTGTGATTCATCCAATTTTTGGGCTCCTGAAGCCAACTCCAGTGTCTCTTTAAAGTAATGTTTGGGCTCCTGCTGCTGCTGCTGCCAACTCCAGGGTGTGATTCATCCAATTTTTGGACTCCTGAAGCCAACTCCAGTGTATCTTTAAAGTAATATTTGGGCTCCTGCTGCTGCTGCTGCTGCCAACTCCAGGGTGTGATTCATCCAATTTTTGGGCTCCTGAAGCCAACCCCAGTGTCTCTTTAAAGTAATGTTTGGGCTCCTGCTGCTGCTGCTGCAGCCAACTCCAGGGTGTGATTCATCCAATTTTTGGGCTCCTGAAGCCAACCCCAGTGTCTCTTTAAAGTAATGCTTGGGCTCCTGCTGCTGCTGCTGCTGCCAACTCCAGGGTGTGATTCATCCAATTTTTGGGCTCCTGAAGCCAACCCCAGTGTCTCTTTAAAGTAATGTTTGGGCTCCTGCTGCTGCTGCCAACTCCAGGGTGTGATTCATCCAATTTTTGGGCTCCTGCTGCCAACCCCAGTGTCTCTTTAAAGTAATGTTTGGGCTCCTGCTGCTGCTGCCGACTCCAGGGTGTGATTCATCCAATTTTTGGGCTCTTGAAGCCAACCCCAGTGTCTCTTTAAAGTAATGTTTGGGCTTCTGCTGCTGCTGCTGCCAACTCCAGGGTGTAAATCATCCAATTTTTGGGCTCCTGAAGCCAACTCTAGTCTCTCTTTAAAGTAATGTTTTGGCTCCTGCTGCTGCCGCTGCTGCTGCCAACTCCAGGGTGTGATTCATCCAATTTTTGGGCTCCTGAAGCCAACCCCAGTGTCTCTTTAAAGTAATGTTTGGGCTTCTGCTGCTGCTGCCAACTCCAGGGTGTGATTCATCCAACTTTTGGGCTCCTGCTGCCAACCCCAGTGTCTCTTTAAAGTAATGTTTGGGCTCCTGCTGCTGCTGCTGCCAACTCCAGGGTGTGATTCATCCAATTTTTGGGCTCCTAAAGCCAACCCCAGTGTCTCTTTAAAGTAATGTTTGGGCTCCTGCTGCTGCCAACTCCAGGGTGTGAATCATCCAATTTTTGGGCTCCTGAAGCCAACACCAGTGTCTCTTTAAAGTAATGTTTTGGCTCCTGCTGCTGCTTCTGCCAACTCCAGGGTGTGATTCATCCAATTTTTTGGCTCCTGAAGCCAACCCCAGTGTCTCTTTAAAGTAATGTTTGGGCTCCTGCTGCTGCTGCTGCTGCTGCCAACTCCAGGGTGTGATTCATCCAATTTTTGGGCTCCTGAAGCCAACCCCAGTGTCTCTTTAAAGTAATGTTTGGGCTCCTGCTGCTGCTGCTGCTGCCAACTCCAGGGTGTGATTCATCCAATTTTTGGGCTCCTGAAGCCAACTCCAGTGTCTCTTTAAAGTAATGTTTGGGCTCCTGCTGCTGCTGCTGCCAACTCCAGGGTGTGAATCATCCAATTTTTGGACTCCTGAAGCCAACTCCAGTGTATCTTTAAAGTAATATTTGGGCTCCTGCTGCTGCTGCTGCTGCCAACTCCAGGGTGTGATTCATCCAATTTTTGGGCTCCTGAAGCCAACCCCAGTGTCTCTTTAAAGTAATGTTTGGGCTCCTGCTGCTGCTGCTGCAGCCATCTCCAGGGTGTGATTCATCCAATTTTTGGGCTCCTGAAGCCAACCCCAGTGTCTCTTTAAAGTAATGCTTGGGCTCCTGCTGCTGCTGCTGCTGCCAACTCCAGGGTGTGATTCATCCAATTTTTGGGCTCCTGAAGCCAACCCCAGTGTCTCTTTAAAGTAATGTTTGGGCTCCTGCTGCTGCTGCCAACTCCAGGGTGTGATTCATCCAATTTTTGGGCTCCTGCTGCCAACCCCAGTGTCTCTTTAAAGTAATGTTTGGGCTCCTGCTGCTGCTGCCGACTCCAGGGTGTGATTCATCCAATTTTTGGGCTCTTGAAGCCAACCCCAGTGTCTCTTTAAAGTAATGTTTGGGCTTCTGCTGCTGCTGCTGCCAACTCCAGGGTGTAAATCATCCAATTTTTGGGCTCCTGAAGCCAACTCTAGTCTCTCTTTAAAGTAATGTTTTGGCTCCTGCTGCTGCTGCTGCCAACTCCAGGGTGTGATTCATCCAATTTTTGGGCTCCTGAAGCCAACCCCAGTGTCTTTTTAAAGTAATGTTTGGGCTCCTGCTGCTGCTGCTGCCAACTCCAGGGTGTGATTCATCCAATTTTTGTGCTCCTGAAGCCAACCCCAGTGTCTCTTTAAAGTAATGTTTGGGCTCCTGCTGCTGCTGCCAACTCCAGGGTGTGATTCATCCAATTTTTGGGCTCCTGAAGCCAACTCCAGTGACTCTTTAAAGTAATGTTTGGGCTCCTGCTGCTGCTGCTGCCAACTCCAGGGTGTGATTCATCCAATTTTTGGGCTCCTGAAGCCAACCCCAGTGTCTCTTTAAAGTAATGTTTTGGCTCCTGCTTCTGCTGCTGCCAACTCCAGGGTGTGATTCATCCAATTTTTGGGCTCCTGAAGCCAACCCCAGTGTCTCTTTAAAGTAATGTTTGGGCTCCTGCTGCTGTTGCTGCTGCTGCCAACTCCAGGGTGTGATTCATCCAATTTTTGGGCTCCTGAAGCCAACCCCAGTGTCTCTTTAAAGTAATGTTTGGGCTCCTGCTGCTGCCAACTCCAGGGTGTGATTCATCCAATCTTTGGGCTCCTGCTGCCAACTCCAGTGTCTCTTTAAAGTAATGTGTGGGCTCCTGCTGCTGCTGCTGCTGCCAACTCCAGGGTGTGATTCATCCAATTTTTGGGCTCCTGAAGCCAACTCCAGTGTCTCTTTAAAGTAATGTTTGGGCTCCTGCTGCTGCTGCTGCTGCCAACTCCAGGGTGTGATTCATCCAATTTTGGGCTCCTGCTGCCAAATCCAGTGTCTCTTTAAAGTAATATTTGGGCTCCTGCTGCTGCTGCTTGCAACTGCAGGGTGTGATTCATCCAATCTTTGGGCTCCTGCAGCCAACTCCAGTGTCTCTTTCAAGCTATGTTTGGACTCCTGCTGCTGCTGCTTGAAACTCCAGGGTGTGTCAGTCAATTTTTGGGCTCCTGCTGCTGCCAACTCTAGTGTCTCTTTCAGCCAATGTTTGGGCTCTTGCTGCTGCTTGCAACTCCAGGGTGTGATTCATCCAATTTTTGGGCTCCTGCTGCTGCCAACTCCAGTGTCTCTTTAAAGCAATGTTTGGGCTCCTGCCCCTCATAGTGATGCCACTTCAACTCTCTGCAATTGTGCCGCTCTGCGATTCTATATAGCGATGCCTCTGATCTGCATGTGATATTTATTTACAGTATTATTTAACTAACCCAGCACGCATCCTATGCGTGTTACAGCAAGGCAAAATGGTTTACAACCTTATTGAGGCTCTAGGAGGCTAAGTAATCAGTCGAATCGAATTTTTCAAAAGTTCGCTCATCTCTAGTCCAAACTACAAATACAAGGTCCTGTTCTTAAAGCTGCCACTGTGTAACATTTCCCACAATTGCCTTTTCTTCATAAACGTATGTGAAACCTTTTAAATGATGGATGAGATATCAATGAGTTATCACTAGGTGGTGCAATAACATAAAATAGTATTTAGGCAAAATATATTTAGGTTGTTGGTTTAACTGACATGCTAATTCTCAAAGCACTTTCACACTAACAAAAAACGACTTGCAATTAAATAGGAAAAAATTAATACTGGGAAAACAAACATTACCTACAGTGGTTTACATTGTGTTAATGAACCCGGTTCCTGGGTGTTTGGGGAGCAAGGTACACAAAGGTGGATTGTTAGGCTTGACATACACTGCTGATTGTATCAATGGTATTCCTCTTATGCAGCACAGACCTGTGTTTTGCTGCCAAGTACCTTGGATGCATTACAAGTTTTACAAAATGCTGAAGGCCTAAAAGTCAGAAATGTCAAAAATGAAATGTCAATGTGCCCAGTAATCAGTTTTAAAAGGTCAGCTAGAGAACAAGCATGCTAGTTAAAACATTTAGATGTAAAGGAAGTGTTGACATTCAGCTATAATTCTATAATTAGCTTTTTGAACTCTTATAAAGAAGTGCTGAAGCATCCAAAAATGAATGAGAATGCATGTATTATGTATTTAATTAGCCAGCCGATAACACATCCAAACTTAGGGTGAGAAATAGCCTGTGTTTAATGCAAATGCCAGAAGGTTGCTGTATTGGAACAAAAAAAAATGTTACACTGTCAGAATTTTTATTTTGTCCTGGTACAAGGACATCAGCGACAGAATATTACAAATAAAAGCAACCAGATTCTTTTCCTGACCACAAGAGACTTGACTCATCACACTGGCACCTCTGAATTTAAAGTAGACTTGGCATCATTTGCTTCCTGGCTGTGTGGATCTCCAGTGCTTGAGATCACTAAAACATTAGCTGCTGTCATTTTTTTCCTTTACCCTCTTCAGATACTGTACTTATGTATGAGAACAAACATTTTACTACACAGAGGTTAAAAAGAAAAGGTCTATCAGCCACCAATCAAAACCTGGACTGGCACATGCCCATGCCTTATTCATCCTAGGATATACTGTACGGACCTTTGGTGATAGCACCAAACACAATTCTGGGTATCAATACTAGCTGTGGTTGAAGTCAACTGTATTCTGATTCTGGGTGGGTGCTATCACAAGAAACCGATTAGATGGGGGTTTAGCTGATTAAGGCTGAATTACGAAAAGGACTAAGAAGTACTCCTGCCCTAGAGCCTTCACCACTTGGGGTACCCTGCCCCTTGTTAACAAGGACAGTGATTGATCTATAGTTACTTAGAGACCATTGATTAATATATATCTCGTGTTCAGATGTTCAGAGTTTTGTGAGAACCTTGTGGCTCGTGAGATTCAGCATGCACCTTTTACACAAGTTTTACACAAGTCAGGCACAAGCAAGTATCCTTGTTTCTACATGCAAAACCACAATTAACCTTCAAGACGGGCTATTAAGGCAAAACATTTTGTGAGAATTCCATCCATATTTTTTCTGATGAGAATGGTGCTTTTGGTGTGTTCCAGGGGCGGAATGACCATAGGGAGACCTGGGCAAATGCCCGGTGGGCCGCATTGCTTCAGGCCTGTCTGGGCTGCTACCTTTACGAACACTCCCATCCAATCCCAGACCCCCATCCACATCACCACTCTATCCCCTCATCCAAGCAACCCAACCCATGTCCTCACCCTGATGATATAACCTCAGTCTTGGAGCACACTGGTTGACTGGCCAGGAAGCAGAAGAGATGTCACTGGCTGGTCAAGGGCAGGCCAGGTGCTGGTAAAATCCCAGGCTTTTTTTTGCCCCCAGTCCTCCACTGGCGTGTCCTGTACTCTTTTTGATTAATATCTTGCTGAGAGATTGATTCATCTTTACTGTTCTTAATCTCAGGGGAGTCTAGTGGTATTATTTTTCACTAACAGTTATAGTATTGTAAAATTGTTTAAAAAATAACCATTATTTTAGAAGTATTAGAGAGTCAAGGTATGATAGGCATAAATACTAAATATATAAATGCATAAAACAATATTACATCTCAACAAATCAGTACGGGGGAAAAAATTCTCTAAAATAGTAGGAAGAGAAAGGAAATTAGAGACCGGGGAAGAAGGAACAAAGGTGAATAGAGGAAGATGTGGATAATGTGGAAGGAGATGATGGAAGGTGACCAGATTGATGCATAATGGAATAGTAAGATAGGAGAAAGTGTGGAAATGACAGCGGGATAGGGGAAATATGGAAAAGAGGTGACAAAGGAAGATAGGGAAAGAACAAGAAGAATGAGAGAATGATGGATGCAATGTGTAACGTGAAAAGAAGAGTGGAATTTAGATACCTGTTGGGTCAGCTTAGAGCTTTCATTCCAAAGGCAAACTGAATGGTGTCCTGATTTTTCTAATAGAGAGAATGGTATTGGTAAAACCTGTGCGATTGCGCAGGTTGTGTAGCCCAAGGGCTGGCAATGGCGACAGTCTATAATAGCTTGGTCTGGGCCCCCAAATCAAAGTTATTTAGGAGGGCAGGCAGGCAGACACTTGCTTGACGTGCGAGTTGGGCACCCAGACCAACTTTTTTATAGATTGTCATCGTTGTTGGCGGAGCCCAGCACACATTCTTTATATATGATTTATAAAGAGTCTGGTCAGAGGCCTCTTAACCCACAGCTCGACCCCCTACCCCATTTTACGCTGCACCCCAGCCTGCATTCTCGCCTTATCTTGTCAGGTCTCCATGTGCTGGGGGACTAGAAGCTGCAGCACACATTGTGGTAGCCTCCAACTCTTCTTCTAATAAGATACTTTGTCTGCTGCAGTGTTTGTTGTGCATTATTGGCCTTCTGGGGGGGGGGCAGGGAGCGTTGTTAAAGACAACCAAAAGCCTTTTCACCAGCCCTGGAGTCTAACATAACTACAGGTCTAGCTGCTTCCTTCTCCTCGGGCATCCTGATTAGTGTGAAACCCCAGTGATCGCAGCGTAAACTCACCTAGACGGTGTATGTGCATACCTGCTATACCTTTAACTAGGTGAATACCCTCACCAGGCAATTATAATTGGCTGCTGTGGGTAAGCCCCAACATTTAAAGGTGAGCAGAGATGTAGCCAGTGGGTCCATTCAGTTTGCTCATCACTCTGACATCATAGTGGCATGCAGAAGCAGAATACAGCTGCCTGTGCTGATTGGCTGCTCAACACCCATGTCTGTGCTGTGGAATGGTTGGAAGGTGAGTTTTCTTGAAAATATACAAGGATACATATAATAGTGTATCCCAAATTGGGATGCCTCACCAGAGAGGAATAACACACAGGAGAGTTAAAATCCTGGGTGTTCTTCCTCATTAAAGGCCTACTTTTACATGTCACAGGCAGTGGAGGGAGGGGTGGTGGGCTAGTAACAGGAAATATGCATTGACAATGCTGATCACTCTCTCTACTCCAACTAACAGCTCAGGAATGGATCCTGCTAGTCACAGGACAGGCTTGAGAGAGGCAGTGAAAGCAGAGATCTGCATTGTGAATGGCACATGGGCTGTATTAAATAGCTCATCACTGCAGGCTCTGCAAACAAATAATAAAATGCTAACTAGTCTGGCAGTATATTGCTGTCAGAAATCATAATAATTAATTAATTAATTAATTAATTAATTAATAATTAATGCATAGATGGCCATTGTATGCTTGCGCGCACATAGGAATTCATCCTCTGCATTTAACCCATCCGCGCAGTGGGTGTAAACACGCCCGGACCAGTGGGCTGCCCTAATTACGGCACCTGGGGAGCAGTTGGGGGGTTAGGTGCCTTGCTCAAGAGCACTTCAGTCATGTCCAAGACCAGGATTAGAACCTGCCACCCTCCGGCCACAACTGCCCCACCATTTCATCATATGAAATCAACTCTTATGCTGCCCCTAGTCTAACCTTTATGATCTGGGTGAGGTTAAAGCTGCGTCAGGCTGGATTTACATGCTGCATATTCCGTCATTTGTGAAGGCTGTCTGCCATGCTCCCAATCAGCTCCTGCGTGCTTCACCTGCTGTCTGGCCCACCCCTTCCCCTCTGAAATCTGCATTTTACTTTCTCTTAGAAAAATAGAAGAATTGTCCCAGATGGCTAAAGTACACCTCTATTCCCCTGGGGTGGGGCTCGCTGTGCAGCAGCTCTCGTCCCACACGAGCTCCTAACCTGTCAGCTCTCCAGGCGCGCACTCAATCATTGGAGCCTGTGCTCTAGAAGGCAAACGTCCTTCCTATGTTTGCCTTCTTGCCTGTGCTACGGGGCTTAATACCAGTTGTTCAAGGCACTTGCACGTCACTACTGTTTAATTTCTATTGTTTAAGGAAATTGTGTGTCACTACTTTTTAATACCAGTTGTTCAGGGCAATTGTGTGCTATCAAACAGTGATTGAGTATCCACTGGTTCAGGCCACATTGGGCTCTTTTTGGTTTAATAACAAATAGTCCACTGGTTCAGGCACTTAGCTACGGAGAATGGATGGAGAGAGCTAGGAAGGGACGTCTGCCTCTTCTCATTGCACCCTGAGTACAGTGGGGCACATCTGGGCATTTATATCAGCTCATCTGTGGGCACCACCTGCATTCTGCTTACTGGGGCTTTGAAAAAAACTACTCAGTTACTTCTTCCACCTTTCTTTTTTTTTCCACATTCCCTCCATTGTTCTCTCTTTTTCCACATTTCCTCTGTCTTTTCTCCCCTCTACATTCCCTCCATCTTTTTATCTTTAGCATATCCCCCCTTTTTCTCTCTTTCACATTCCCTCCATCTTTCTCTCTTTCCCACATTTTGTCTTTCTCTCTATTCAACGCTCTATTCCGTCCTCCCTTTTCTCTCTTCTATGCTTCGGTACATTTTTTGCCAGTGTTCCAATGTCTGTTTTCTTTTATTTCCCACTCCATGTTTAACATAATGCCTATTAGTGTGAATCTTGGAGTGCCATCCTGAAAATCTTTCCTTGGGGAACCTCTTCAACTGTGTACACAAAAATGGGAGTTATAATGGGAGTAAAAGAGGCTCCACAGTAAAGACGAGAATGATTGGAGAAAGAAAACATCTAGAGGTAATTGAAAGGGAGAGAATTGCACCTAATGTATTTCTTAATCCATCCTTAATCTCTGTCTTAATCCATCATAGGCCAGGGCAGGGGCGGACTGGGGACAAAAAACGGCCCGGGAATTTTCTGGTCACATAGGCCCTGCTATACTGTGTCTGGCCCTAGCCCAGGCTCTTTCATATCTGCGATTGGCGATTTTAATTGCATCCTAAAAGTCCTGCATTTACCTATTTTGCGACAGTAATCACAAGCATTAGAGCTTGTTGATCACTGTTCTAATGCAACCGCATGTGTGCTAGTGATTTAAATCGCTAGCACTTTGCAATCGCAGCACTGTACATATAGGTATATATAAAAAAATATATATATATATTATATATATATGTGCCACAGCCCTGTCATTTTGTTGCTATCAACTCCGCCTGGTCCCACTATGGGGACCAGGAAGCGGATTATGCTGAGCCATGGCTAGGAGTCATGAGGGGGCAAGGCTCTCTTATTGACTGGATGCAGAAGGAACCCTGATGACTGCTCAGTATATTCCCTACTCGCTGCAGACAGCTAAGAGGGTCCACTCGGGTACACTTTTACTAAATATCTAACCCTAATTCTCTGTTTACCCCATTTCTCCTGTCACTACATTTCTTCTGCCAGCTCTTTTTCTTTCATTTCCCCTCCTTTGTTTTACCCAGGTTAAGAGGTGCCCTGTGTAAAACTTCAGGATGGCACCCAAAACACATATTCACACAAAATAACTACAGAGAAAGAGAGTAGATATGAAAAGATGTATTAAAGGGTACCAACCTTCGATACCCTTTCAGGCTGGCATGTCTAATTGGGATGCCTCGCTAGTTTAAAGTGGACCAACACCCAGGATTTTCACTATCCTGGGTGTTGGTCCACTTCCGCGGGGCACCCCTAAAATCTTACCTTATCGGTGACGGACAAGCGGCGGATAAGCCAACGCCGCCTCTCGCGCGTACCTCTTACAGGGCACGCGCCCGCGCGGCCTTTCACAAACAGCCGGCGCAGGTGCGCGCCCTGCTAGAGGGACGCTTGTCCTTCGCCGATAAAGTAAGTTTTTAGGGGCTTTCTGGGGGGTTTCACACAGCGGGGCATCCCGATTTTGGATGCCCCGCGGGGAGGGAGCTGATTGGCCCGGGAATCTTATAGATTCCCGGGCCGATCAGGGGTGGGTGTTGGTCCGCTTTAAAAAAAACAGTTTTTTGGCAGCTAACTTACCTCACTCCTGGGTCCCTAGTGTGTTAGGTTGTATTCATATGCCCTCCAGCTGTACACACGCTGCCACTAACCTATGACAGCAGGGTGATCACATGCTGAATGGTGCTGAGGATGCCACACAATAATTTTCGTGGTTGACTGGTGCAGATGGTATTGCCAGAATGGTGTAGGACAAAAAGCCGGGGTCAGGGGTATCATGGAAAACTGAAGGAAATGGGGATAATGTGAAAGAGATAAAAGGGAGGAGAGAAAATTGGAAAAAAATAAATGGCGAGAGATAAATAAAGAGAGAGAGAGAGAGAGAAAGGAATGTAAAAAAAAGAAAACAAACAAGGACATTTCATATGGAGAGACAAAAAAGAAAGAGGCGTGAAAAGAAGAGATGTGAATTGAAAGAAACACTGAGGAAATGTGGAAAAGAGAAAATGTTGGAGGGAATATGGAAAAGTGAAGAGTGAAGGAATGTGGTAAAAAGTAAAATGGGTGAAAAATACAAAAAGTGAGCAAGAGTGAGGGAATATGTAAAAGCGAAAGACATGGAGTATGCAAAGGGGAGGGAAGAAGTAGAGAATATGGGGAAAAAAAACAAAAGACGGGGGAAATATGAAAAAGAGAGAAAGATGTTGGGAATGTGGAGACGAGAGGGAGGAGGGGCAGAGTGCTGAGAATAGGAGAGGCAGGAAATGTGAAAAAGAGGACAGAGGCAAAACAGAATAAAAGCCTTGCAGTACATTTAAATGTGCTTCAGCATTACACAAACATTTAGTGAATGCTGCGTTTGTGACCACACGCCTACCTTAAAGTGGACCAAAACTGACCATGGCGTCTAAGAGACTCCAGGGCTGGCTGATTTCCTCTCCCTGACCCTTATGAACTGGGGTGCCCTGTTGTGTGAAACTCTGACATTCACCTGGAATTCTTACTGGTCCGATGAGCCCTCAAATCATGCGCGGCCGGCGGCAGCATCACTCACATCCTCTTTTTGCTGTGTGCGGCCATGCCTGCCACAACTGAATGGCTATGCGTAGGCAGGATGGGTTTCACACAGCTGGGCATCCCAAACCAAGAAAACTCATATTTTTCTGGTGATCCCATGACGCCTGCACAGAGAACAACTGGCATCCCTGGCTGCCCCCTCACCAGCATGGCCTATCTAAATGGGCGGCAGCGCCGTAAACAGCCAGAGGTGAGCAGCCAATGGGATGTCGGTCTGGATGACACATGCTCCATGGAAATGTGGAATAAGGTAAAACAAATCTGGCAGAACTGGGGGCTTCACAGAAGGGCTTATCCAAAATCAGGGGGCTTCAGTAAAGCACAAAACAATGTTCGTGCCCCATGCTGTTGTACGTTTTGGTAGACATCAGTAGCTAAATGGTTAATAAAACTTCTCTCTATCTCTCTCTCCCTGACTCCCACCTCGTGCTGTGTCCCAGCAGCCTTTATCTTTCTCTTTCACAGTAAACAAGCAGCCGTCGGCCCCTCCATTCACATCCTGGATGAGCAGCACTGCTGGGAATGACGTCATTTTCTCCCAGCCACCCCTGCGCTGCTGTCAGGCACTGAATGGCTGGGCCGACGGCTGTTGACTTACTATGAAGAATAAAGATACAGGCCGCCAGGACGCAGCCCGAGGTGCGATTTACAAAGATAGAGACATTTTATTAATCATTGAGCTACTGATGTGCGGCCCCTGACTACCCTGCATGTTGCTGCCTGGCCGCTCAAAAAACACTGAACTCAAGCAGCCGGCATACTGACTGCTGCATCAGCATGACTTCACATTGTGGAAGTGTGGGGCAGGCGCGGCCCACCGGGATTTTGCCCGGTTCTCCCGATGGCCAGCCCGCCCCTGGGCCAGGGAATGGCAGCACCACAATGTGACACTGACACGCTGCCCCAGGCTCAGCACATTATGCCCAGAAATTCCCGCTCCCAGTCACACAGTAAAACATTTTCATGTGGACCAGTGTGTTACTGTCCAGTTGTCTGGTGTTTATGCTACAGTGTCAGGAAGTATAACGGGGTAGAGGGACACAGTGCTGCGGATATTGGAGTATGTAAGAATACCAGGTGTTACCAGTTTTCAGGTCTCTTTGGAGTACCAGGCACTGGTCACACTGCATTTTAGACCTCCCCCGTTGACATGAAGCAGCATGGCATGACCTCCGGACATACTGCTGCCACCTGCTGCTCAAACTATATATCTGCCAGACTCATACCGTATTTTTTATTGATTTCCATCCTCCCTGGGAAACCTTGGGACAGAGAGTGCCTGATGTAGACTACGGCCAGTTTATTATTTTTGTTTATTGTGTTACACCCTCCAGCTGTACCGGATATTAACCACAGGAGACCCTGCTGGAAGCCGGATACACCTGGGACTATTTCCCTCATAGTTTTCTGAAAAAGCCCGAGTAGTGCACTTTCACTTTAAAACCCAGACCAATTGGGAGTAGGTACACTGGGTTGTAGTGGCGTACTGGAAGTAATCCCTGATGAATGGTTGCGTTTAACAAAAAGGAATCACAGTTCGCTATTTTAAAAGACCTTCCCTCCAAAATTTTAAGGGAGCCGGAAACTAGGAGAACAAGACAGCATGTTCACTTATCCGGCGCAAGTAGCGCCCGGATCAGTTGTGACCAGGGGCAACGGCGGTGGGGGCTGAGAGGCCGGCATCCCACAGACCCCGGGCAGTGAGCATGGCGACAGGATTCTGCATTGCGGACATCATGTCAGACAGCGCGGATGTCATGTCAGACAGCGCCGACGGAAGCCGGCATGCGGTAGGACCGCAGATAACACTGCTTTGAATGTTATATATATGTATAGTTTATATATATATGATATGTATGATGGTATATATGTATGTGTATATATGTATATATATTTATTAGGTATTTAAAGGGGTCAGACAGATTCGGCTGCTATATTTAGGGAAATTGTCAGTATGAAGCATCAATTAGCTTCTATTGAGAATGCCCAAAAAGGGTGTGTAACCCATGATCAGTGGTCTCTTGCTACTGCACCTATTGCCGAAACCACTACAGAGAGCCAGGTTAGGGCTCAGGGGGTTTCCCTAGTTAAGTTGAACACTGGAACCCTTCTCACAGCCCCTATCTAGATTGATGTTAGTTCTGATGCTGGTGAAACAGGGGAAGAGCCTGAGTCCTCTCATGATTCAATAGAGGAGGGGGGTCGGGAAGAGAGGGAACATGATAGTTCTTATTCTCTATCTGAGGATTTGGAATTGTTGTTACAGGACATTTATGAGACTCCAGCAGGAAGAAACAACCCTGTCTCAACAGGATGAAATGTACAGGGAAGTACTTGTTAAGAAATCTGAAAAAGCTTTTCCAATACTTGAAAAAAGATTAAAAGCTTTGTTTAAAGCTGAGTGGGACAACCCTGAAAAGAAGTTTTTTCTTCCAAAGTCCTTAAAGAGAAAGTACCCCTTTATAGAACCGATCATGGAACACTGGCGTAAGTGTCCTAAGGTCGATGCCCCTGTGAGTCAGATGTCCAAAGCTTTGGATCTGAGATTTGAGGATAAGGGGTCACTGCGTGATCCTATGGATCGCAGAGGAGATCACATTCTAAGAAGAGCTTGGGACTCAGCTCTTTTTTTAGACCAGCAATGGCTTCTGACATGGTCCTGACAAGTATGTCTAAGTGGGTGGATACCCTCAAGTCAGGGAATAAGGTTCCTCCTCAGGACCTTATTGATACTCTTCCTACACTGTATAGAGCTATTGCCTTTTTAACCCATGCGCCTGGTCTGGAGATTAGTAGTTCTAAGAATAGACTGTGTGGCATCCCATTTCAAGGAGGGCGGCTGTCATCACCCACTTACCGATTCCCCGTTCCAGCGGCGTCACGGGTCCTCAGCCGCCCGCTCCCGCTGCGCAGCCACCTGTCCGGCGGCCGCGGCGGGCGGCGGTCTCTGTCTCGGCTGGCGCGCACGCGCCTGCCTCCTCAGCTGACGGCCCCAGCGTCAGCTCTCATGCTCGCGCGCGTGCGCGAGCACGTTTTGTTTATACCCTCCGGCGGCGCTGCTCTCAGCGCGGCCGCCGGAGGAAGATTAAGTAAATCAATTAAAGGCCCAGCTGCACCAGTGGGAGTGCCCCACTGGGACTGGGCCAATAAGCTGCCCCTGAGTTCTGGGCTGCACGCCCTGTGTTACCAATCCCTGTGAGGTTCTTAAGTTGCACCAATCACCACACCGATTCTCCAGGGCCAATGATGCCTGTTCCCTATTTAACCTCAACCCAGTCAGTCTGTCATTGCCTGTTATAGCGCCTAGACCCTAGTATTTGCTTATCCCTGAGATTGATCCTGATTCCTGTTGCCGACCCTCGCTTGTTTGACCATCCTCGATCTCCACTCCTGTTGCCGACCCTTGCTTGCCTTGACCATCCTCGATCTCCACTCCTGTTGCCGACCCTCGCTTGTTTGACCATCCTCGATCTCCACTCCTGTTGCCGACCCTCGCTTGTTTGACCATCCTCGATCTCCACTCCTGTTGCCGACCCTTGCTTGCCTTTGACCATCCTCGATCTCCACTCCCGTTGCCGACCCTTGCCTGTCTGTTGGACTTCCACCTTACGCTCACATACCGGCTACCCGATTCCTCTTCCAGCCGCGGGCTCTCCAGTTCTCTGTACCGTAAGACCTCATCCTTTGAGCCATAAAGTCCTGGGGGCAACCGATCCCGAGCAGGCGTGTTCTGCGTCTCGGCAAGCGGGGGCTCCTATAGGTGAAGCTGGCTGCGGAGATTGGGGGTTGAGGTCCTTACTAAGAGAGCTGGAGTTGTCCAAGTGGTAATCGTGGTTCCGGGAGCGTGACAGTATAACAGGCCCACTTATTAATATGGAAGACCTGGTACAGCAAGTTCAGGCGATGGCCACCGCTATCAACCAACTTGCCCAGAGAGTGGCCAATCAAGAAACCCGCCAGATTTCAACACCCGCTGTACCACCTCATATTCCTGAACCTAAGGTTCCTTTACCTGAAAGGTTCTCTGGAGACCGGACCGGTTATTCGAACTTCAAGAATTCTTGTGAACTTTATTTCAGGCTGCGGCCTTTATCCTCTGGCACTGAAACCCAACGGGTGGGTTTAATTATTTCTCTGTTGCAAGGAGATCCCCAGTCATGGGCTTTCAGCTTGCTTCCTGAAGATCCTGCCTTACACTCCGTTACCTCCTTTTTCTCAGCTATGGGAGTGCTGTATGCGGATCCTGATCGTCAGTCCACGGCGGAAAACAGGCTTCGGGCCCTGAAGCAGGGTCGGAATTCCGCCGAGGACTACAGCGCCGAATTCCGGCGCTGGGCGGTGGAATCTACTTGGAATGATCCAGCCCTATGTAGCCAATTCCGTATGGGGCTCTCTGAGAATATTAAAGATGCCTTGGTCAATTTCCCCACTCCAAAAGATTTGGATCAACTTATGCAGGTCTCCATCAGGATCGATAGACGTCTTAGGGAGAGAGCCAGGGAAAGGGTTAGGGTTACCACTCCCTTTAGACCTTCACAAACTCCCAACCCTTCAACCCCTGGTGGGGTAAACACCTCCTCCTCCTCTCAAGAGGAGCCAATGCAGGTTGGCAGAGCCCGTCTTTCTCAGGATGAGAAACAACGGAGACAGTCTTTGGGTCTTTGCCTCTATTGTGGGTCCCCGGGTCATTTTGCCAGGTCCTGTCCGAATAAGGGGTATCCGGCGGGAAACTTTCTCGCCTAGATCAGGAAGAGGGTACTGATCTAGGTGGGTTGAAGCATCACTCTCATCATGATAAAATGTTAATCCCTACGGAACTTTTCTGGGGTCTTTCCAAACAGGCAGTATCTGCTTTTGTTGATAGTGGAGCTGCAGGTAACTTCCTGGATCGGAGCATAATCTCCATCCTAGGGGTTCCACTGGTACCCCTTGAAAAGTCTCT
Organism: Gastrophryne carolinensis; assembly: GCA_027917425.1. Taxonomy (NCBI): domain Eukaryota; kingdom Metazoa; phylum Chordata; class Amphibia; order Anura; family Microhylidae; genus Gastrophryne; species Gastrophryne carolinensis. Next base: position 147,936,104 of record CM051235.1, on the reverse strand, counting down.
TCAGGTTTTGGCCATAAATGGGAAGGCTATCCTGGGAGGGCCGGTCAGTCACAAGACCCCTCCTCTCAGATTGGTGGCCGGCTCATCTCATACTGAACATATAGAATTCCTGGTGTTTGATTGTCCGGAAACACCAGTAGTTTTGGGATACCCATGGCTAAAACTCCATAACCCCGTATTTAATTGGCAGTCGGGTGATCTGGTTAAGTGGAGTAATTTCTGTAGATCACATTGCTTCTCCACTATCCTTAGGAGTGTGCAGATTTCGCCCCAAGAACTGCCTGTGCCTTATATAGATTGGGCAGATGTCTTTTCTGAGCGGTCCGCTGATAATCTACCCCCACACAGACCCTATGACTGTCCCATCGACCTACTTCCTGGAACTATTCTTCCTAGGGGCAAGATCTATAATCTGAATCGAGCTGAAGAGCAGGCTATGAAGGAATATATTTCTGAAAATCTGAGCAAAGGCTTTATCCGCCCGTCAACATCACCGGCGGGTGCCGGCTTCTTTTTTGTTGAGAAGAAGGATGGAGGTTTAAGGCCTTGCATAGATTATAGAGCCTTGAATAAGATCACCGTTAAAAATCGTTATCCTCTTCCCTTAATAGGTGATTTATTTAATCAGGTAGTGGGGGCTCGAATTTTTTCTAAACTAGATCTAAAGGGGGCCTACAACCTGATCCGTATTCGGCAAGGGGATGAATGGAAAACGGCGTTCAATGTTAAAGATGGTCATTATGAATATTTAGTGATGCCTTTTGGCCTTTGTAATGCTCCTGCGGTCTTTCAAGACTTTGTTAATGACGTGTTTCGTGACTTTTTGGGTAACTTCGTTGTGGTTTATTTGGATGACATCCTCATTTACTCTAAGAACCTTTCCGAACACAGGCAACATGTAAGACTGGTCCTTCAGAAATTAAGAGAAAATAATTTATATGCTAAAATCTCTAAGTGTATGTTTGAAGTCGCCTCCGTTCCCTTCTTGGGATATATTATTTCTAGTCAGGGGTTGGAGATGGATGGGGGAAAAGTTTCGGCAGTACGGGATTGGGTACAACCCAAATCCTTAAAAGAATTACAACGCTTTTTAGGATTTGCTAATTTCTATCGACGTTTTATCAAGGGTTTTTCTAGTATCGTTGCGCCTCTCACCAATCTCACCCGCAAAGCCGCGTTCACTGTTAACTGGTCACCATCAGCTATTGAAGCCTTTCGTGTCCTAAAACAGGCTTTTACTTCGGCGCCAGTTTTAGTGCACCCCGACGTCAACAAACCTTTTGTTATTGAAGTAGATGCGTCTGAATTAGGTGTTGGAGCTGTTTTATCGCAATTCTCCGGATCTCCTGAACGTATGCATCCATGTGCCTATTTTTCCCGGAAATTTAATACCGCAGAACAAAATTATGATGTCGGCAATAGGGAACTATTAGCTATTAAACTGGCATTTGATGAATGGCGTCATTGGTTGGAGGGTTCCTTACATCCTATCACTGTATATACCGATCACAAAAATCTCGAGTATATAGGCGCCGCCAAGAGGTTAAATTCTCGACAGGCCCGTTGGGCATTGTTTTTTTCGCGTTTCAATTTTATTATTACCTTTAAGCCGGGCGTGAAAAATACTAAGGCCGATGCTCTGTCGCGCATGTTTGGTGAGTGTAAGGATCGGGGGGATACTGGTGAGCCTATCTTACCTGCAGGTTGTGTAGTCGGGGCCTTGCTCCCTGATCTCTCTAATGTTTTGGCACCGTTCCAAGATGAATCGCCTGTAAACGCACCTATGGGATGTCAATTTGTACCGCCGCATTTGCGTTCTGATGTTATTCGCGAATTCCACGACGCAAAGACTGCTGGGCATCTGGGAGTTCGTAAGACTTTTATTTTAGCTCGGCGCCACGTATGGTGGCCTTCTATGAGACGTGATATCACTACCCTTATCAACGCATGTTCCGTCTGTGCACGAAGTAAAGGGGTACACAAGGCCCCTAGTGGTTATCTTATTCCCATTGAGATCCCTAAAGAACCTTGGTCTCACATTTCGATGGACTTTATTGTTGATTTGCCTCTTTCTCATGGGAACACTGTGATTTGGGTGGTCGTCGATAGATTCAGTAAGATGGCTCACTTCATTGCTTTACCCAAGCTACCCTCGGCTCCTGAGCTTTCGCGTTTATTCGTCTCGCATATTTTTCAGCTCCATGGTATTCCAGTAAATATTGTTTCCGATCGGGGTGTGCAGTTTATATCACAATTTTGGAAAAAATTTTGTTCACGTTTGGGGATTCAGGTTTCTTTATCCTCCGCATATCACCCCCAGTCTAATGGGCAGACTGAAAGAACAAATCAAAGCTTAGAACAATATTTAAGATGTTACATCTCTGACGCTCAGGAGCAGTGGTCGGAATTTATTGACTTTGCCGAATTTGCGTATAATAATGCGCCGAGTGACAGTACTAAAATATCCCCTTTCTTTTGTAATTACGGAAAGAATCCTAGGGCTTCTTCTATTTCTGCAGCACCTTCTGATTTTCCGGTGTTAGAAGAGTGGCTTCAGAAACGCAAGGATATTTGGGCACGCGTCCAGGAAGATTTAGAAACTATGCGCACTAAATATAAGAAATTTGCTGATCATCGTAGGTCTCAGGAACCTATCCTTCAGTGTGGGGACCTTGTCTGGGTTTCCACGAAGAACATTGCTCTCCGGCAGCCTTCTTATAAATTGGGTCCTAAATTTATTGGTCCTTACCCCATTATCAGGAAACTTAATAATGTGACCTTCAAAGTTCAGCTCCCTCCTACTATGAGAATTTCCAACTCGTTTCATGTATCTCTGTTGAAACCTGCTAAAAACTCTTCTCCTGCTGGTCCTCCTCCTGTTTTAGTGGATAATGTGCAAGAATATGAAGTGAACAAGATTTTGGATTCGCGTAGGGTTCGCAATACGTTACAATATTTAATTGATTGGGTTGGTTACGGTCCTGAGGAAAGGTGCTGGGTTTCTTCTTGTGATGTCCATGCCAGGGCTCTTGTACGGAAATTTCACCGTGACAATCCGGGGAAACCGGGTGAGGGTCCGGAGGCCCCTCGTGAGGGGGGGGGTAATGTCATCACCCACTTACCGATTCCCCGTTCCAGCGGCGTCACGGGTCCTCTGTCTCGGCTGGCGCGCACGCGCCTGCCTCCTCAGCTGACGGCCCCAGCGTCAGCTCTCATGCTCGCGCGTGTGCGAGAGCACGTTTTGTTTATACCCTCTGGCGGCGCTGCTCTCAGCGCGGCCGCCGGAGGAAGATTAAGTAAATCAATTAAAGGCCCAGCTGCACCAGTGGGAGTGCCCCACTGGGACTGGGCCAATCAGCTGCCCCTGAGTTCTGGGCTGCACGCCCTGTGTTACCAATCCCTGTGAGGTTCTTAAGTTGCACCAATCACCACACCGATTCTCCAGGGCCAATGATGCCTGTTCCCTATTTAACCTCAACCCAGTCAGTCTGTCATTGCCTGTTATAGCGCCTAGACCCTAGTATTTGCTTATCCCTGAGATTGATCCTGATTCCTGTTGCCGACCCTCGCTTGTTTGACCATCCTCGATCTCCACTCCTGTTGCCGACCCTTGCTTGCCTTGACCATCCTCGTTCTCCATTCCTGTTGCCGACCCTCGCTTGTTTGACCATCCTCGATCTCCACTCCTGTTGCCGACCCTCGCTTGTTTGACCATCCTCGATCTCCACTCCTGTTGCCGACCCTTGCTTGCCTTTGACCATCCTCGATCTCCACTCCCGTTGCCGACCCTTGCCTGTCTGTTGGACTTCCACCTTACGCTCACATACCGGCTACCCGATTCCTCTTCCAGCCGCGGGCTCTCCAGTTCTCTGTACCGTAAGACCTCATCCTTTGAGCCATAAAGTCCTGGGGGCAACCGATCCCGAGCAGGCGTGTTCTGCTTCTCGGCAAGCGGGGGCTCCTATAGGTGAAGCTGGCTGCGGAGATTGGGGGTTGAGGTCCTTACTAAGAGAGCTGGAATTGTCCAAGTGGTAATCGTGGTTCCGGGAGCGTGACAGCGGCTTTTTGGGGAAGATTTGGATAATATTTTAACAAGGACCACAGAGTCAGGAAAGAAATTTCCTGTTAAAAAGAGATCCTATTTTTCCCAGTCAACTAACAAGAGCAGAGAAGGTACTAGTCTGACCCAGTCCAAACAAATGGACTCAAAGAAACGTTGGGTACAGCATAGACCCCAAACAAAGTACTCCTTGGTGAGCAAGGCTCCTGAAGGGCCTAAGCAACAACCCTGACAAACCTCTACAAGTGGGTGGAAGAATTTCCGAGTTTGTACCGCTTGGAAAGAAATTACCCAAAACCAACACTGTAAAAGGGTATCATTTAGAATTTTTACCCTACCCCCATCTTCCTTCTTAGTGACCAAGTTGTCAAGGGACCCCAAGAAGCGGGAGGCCTTTCCGTCAGTACTACTACAAACTCCCCAGTCCTAAGAGACCTCCTTTGGTGGACAAATCTAAAAAACCTAATAGATGGGAAGGAATGGAGACAGACCAATCCAGTAGTGGTAACCACAGATGCAAGCAGCTGAGGCTGGGAGGCTCACTTAGGAAAAACAATTTTGTAAAGTTAACAATCTGAAGGAAAAGGATATAGCCTCAGTGCTAGAATTTTTGAGGAAGGTTTTGAAAAGGGACTGGCTGTAAGTACCCTAACTCAAGCCTCTGCATTATCAGTTTTCCTGGACCGTAAACGTAGACAGAATGAACTTGTGAATAGTTTTATCAAATCAATCATATGTAAGAGGCCAGCTCCGTTTAAAGGCTTTCCTACTTGGGGCTTGTCTATTGTTCTAAAGGGTTTAATGGAATCTCCGTTTAAATCCTTAGAAGAGGTTTCCGAGAAAGCATATCTATGAAATGTTGTTGTTTTGGTAGCAATACCATCAGCAAGAAGGGTGAGTGAACTTCAAGCATTGTCAATTAAAGAACCTTATTGTGCTATACTCCCAGACAAGGTGATTCTTAGACCCAATCCTTTTTTTTTTTGCCTAAAATAGCAACTTCAGATAACAGGTCGCAAGAGATAGTTCTCCCAACACTGCCAGATGCAGTAGGAAAGGAGGAAGACCTCTCGCTCCTTGATGTCAGAGGAGCTCTGATAATTTACTTGGAAAGGTCCAGATACTGGTACTTGGCAGAGCAATTGCTAGTAATGTTTAATGGGAAGAACAAAGGTTCAGCAGCCTCTAAATCTACTATTGCTGGATGGATAAAACAGACTATTGCAAAGACTTATGCTATTAAGGGAGTGACTCCTCCTGAAGTGTCAGCTCACTCCACAAGGGCAAGGGCCATATCTTGGGCAGAAAGAACTGGTGCTTCAATAGATGAAATATGTAAAGCTGCCATGTGATCTTTGCCCCACACCTTAAACACTATAGACTTGATCTACTGTCTGCAAAGCATCAGTCCTCCAGAAGAAGTGTACTTGTTGCAGCATCCCACCCCTAAGGTATAATTACTTGCCTAATACTCTCCACGTGGTCAAGCTGAAGGATGACTTGGAAAAACCTCCATTAGACTGACGGTAACAGCTTTTTTAGGAATCTTTCAGCTTGACCGCTTATTACCTGCCCAGATGCCAAGGGTTGGAGTAAGGTTACTGTTCTTTAACTGAGGTGGGGAGGAAGGGGTGGGGCTTTTAACCTCTGTTCCTGTTTTGTGTTTCCTCCCAGGGGGTGGAGCATAATATCTCCACGTGGTCAAGCTGAAGGATTCCTAAAAAGCCGTTACCGGTAAGTGTAATATAGGTTTTCTCACATACTGGGTAACTTTCTGATGTTCATGATTGAAAAATAAGTCAAAGATGCTAAAAAGAACAAAAGACACAACATTTTGAAAAATAACATTCATTCCTATTGGGTTCGCACTAAAAGCTGGTGAATGAAAAAGGTGTTCATCAGCATGCGCCTGCTCAAAATGACTTTGATGTGAATCCCGAAAACACCGAAATTGTCAGGCAAACAAGCGGCGGTGTGAGTTTTAAATGCGGAAAAGGGCAAATGGCTGGGGAATGGCTGGGGAAATGACCCCCTAACTGTATTGCTGGCAGTGTTTTTCTTCCCATATCTAGCTTACATTCATGTACTGTATACTAATTTATTCCACTATAAAATATTCATTTTCTTTTTTTCATTTTCCATCGTGGGACCATTAGGATCTAGATAACATTATAGGAGAGAAATGTAAACTGAGGTCTGATTTTGCTCACTAAACAAGCTATATTGGAAAAACAAAATTCTATAACATTTCTTCCCAACACGTATTAGATAGATTGCAGATGTCTGGGTGACTGAAGGTTTAAAACTAAGATCCTTACCTTTGCCTAGAGGTCCTGTGCAGGTTTTTGTCAGCATCTATAACGTGGTATGACTTTCAGAGTGACAGTTCAAATTTCCAAAAGAAATGGTCCATCCTGGATGATTCATTAAAAATCAAATAACCAAAAACAGATCTGCGCTTAGGGATATATAACACTTGTCAAGCCACTTGGAGATTTGTTGGCATACACTTTGTTACGCCTTGTTACAGGTGAGTAAAGACTTTGGGAAATTAAAAGTATCACAGACAGGGCTTTGCTCTATTAAAAATATGCCAGAAATTTGTTTTGAGGAATAATGTAAAATTAAATATGGAAAGAAAGCTAACATTTGAGCTAGTTTAAACCATGTGCACTGGCATTGACTACCAACAGGAACTAATGGTACCTACTCATATGCATAATGCATCCAGTTCTAAGATAAAAAATTACCAGGTCTAAAATTTAAAAACTTAGGGCAGTGGGCACTGAGATGCCCTGTCTGGCAGTTGTGGGATGTTGGTGCTCTCTAGCTGCTAAACACACTCTTGCAGATGTAAACACTCCACTCTAGGCTTATATGTGCAATTTTACATCAAGCAATTTTACATCAAGCTGTATACTTCACAAAAGTAATGGTTCCAGTTAAACAGCCATTCCAGTTCTCCATAGCAATGCCAGGCCTTGGTTCCCCTTTAGTAGCTGCAGCGGACACAGCACAGTTCAACTCAAATAGATACAAGGACCTTCAGCTTCCTACTCATGTTCATGGCTGCTTTCTCTAAAGGTCTCAGCTGGTTCCCTTTACTTCTACATAGAGTTCTATGGCTCCTCTCCCAGAACATTCATTTGTGAAGATGCATACCTACCGTATTTTTCGTCCTATAAGACACACTCATTTTTCCCTAAAAGTGGTGGGAAAATATCAGTGTCTTGTTGGGGGGCGAAGGTAAAAATTACACTTACATTCCATGGCTCCCCCACTGCCCGCCTCCTCCATAGTCGCCACTGCCTGCCTCCTCTGTAGCCGTTGCAAGTTCAGAGCGATACGGTTTTGGCCCATGGATAGGGCGTGGCCTGTGACTCCTGCCAGTGTCCAATGATGCTGGCAGGAGGCATAGGCCTTGCCCATCCAGAAGCCAGAACCAGCTCGCACTAAACTTGCAGCGCTGCTTCCGTAGCTGCCGCTCCCCGACGCCACCTCTGTATCCGCTGCAAAATCAGAGCGTGTCGATTCAGGAGTCACAGACCATGCCCCCGGGCAGCAGCAGGAACGCCGGGAAATGTACTTTTTTTTGCTTGCTTGTTTTTCGGGGCATGCTGCACATTGCCTGTATTGGGGATGCCCGCACACTGCCTGTATTTGGGATGCCCGCACATTGTCTGCATTTGGGATGCCCACACACTGCCTGCATTTGGGATGCCCACACACTGCCTGTAATGTGGGATACCACCCACTGCCTGTAATGTGGAATACCGGTCACTGCCTGTAATGTGGGATACTGCTCACTGCCTGTAATTTGGGATGCCCCTCACTGCCTATAATGTGGGATACTGCTCACTGCCTGTAATTTGGGATGCCCCTCACTGCCTTTAATATGGAATACTTTTCACTGCCTGTAATGTGGTGTCTGTAATGGGGTGATTGGGCGATTCTGCACACTGTCTATAATTGGGTGATTGGTAGGGGTATTTTTCTCCTCCAAATCCTGGATGAGTCTTATAGGCATCTTGCAGCTTTATGCTGTTGGGTTTAGGTTGTCTGAGTCGCCAATTAAAGATAGCCCGCCCACTTCTGCTGCTGGCAAGCTCCACAATAAAGAAATCAACATGAGCAACATGGGGAACACAGAAAGCTGGTAGATAAAGCAGAGCATATGCAGTGGAAGCCAGGCATCAGTAAGTATAGCAGCTCAAGGAGAGATATCAGGTTGTGGCCTGGACATCCTAAATTGTGATGACCATGGGAAGGGGGGATCCAGGCTCTTTTTTAAAATCTCCTTTTTTGAGGAGATTACCAGAGACAGGCAGGTGCCAAGAACATGGCTTGGGTTCACTATAAGCCAGTATTGTTGTTTGACTAAAATACATTTGACTATATATAAGATTAGGCTTCGTCAGTAGTATAATGAACAGTAAAACAAAGCTAGACTAGTAATCAATGGAGCACTACAAAGAACTAATGGTTACCTTTGCTATTTTTTCATTTATATGGCATTGGACATTCCCAGTATGATGTCAGCTGTGACTTATGGAGCAGAAAATCTAATACATTCCTGCCATCAAGAAGCAAAAATCCCCAGGCCAAATTAGAATGCCAGTCAGGTATGTCAAGAATTTCTGACAGTTCACTGATGTAGGAATGAGAGAAATATCCCAGGGCAACTGATGCTCTCCTGGCTGAGGTACAAATATGTAGGAAGCTTATTAACGCAAATATTATTTCACATTTAGTTTTTTTTTTAATTATTATGTAATGAGTCAGGTAATGCTTCTTAACCTTGCTTTATTCATTCCGAAAATATACCTAGCAGTCGTAGAGAGCTGGTCTCAGCTCGCTTCCACTGTTTTCAACAAACATACTACACCGCTTAACCCCAGGCTTTAAAACAAATGCCCTATCTATTTTGTTTTTTAAGTTAAATTCTGTTCCCTTGCATAAAATCTGTTACATAAATTCATCTTCCACATAAAACATTAACTTTCACCAGATATATATAAGCATTTGTCCAATTTAGAATGTTCTCTCCCTGTGGCGTTGTCACGCTCTGGTAACTCCAGCCCTCTAGGTAAGCCCTCAACCCCCAATCTCCGCAGCCAGCTTCACCTGTAGGAGCCCCGCTTGCCGGGACGCAAAATACGCCTGCCCGGGATCGGTTGCCCCCAGGACTTCAATGGCTCAAAGGATGAGAGCTTACTGGTTTAGAGGTCTGAAGAACCAATGGCTAAGAGCGAGTTTAGCGGAAGTCCAGAGACAGGCCAGAGGTTGACACGGGGAAGTCAGAGATCGCAGCGGTAAAGAGGGAAGAGGCAGCTCGAGGTCAAGGTACAAAGCAGAGGTCGGCAACGGAGAGCAGATCGAGAATAGTCGGTTCAGGCAAGGGTCGGCAACGGAGATCAGATCGAGAATAGTCGGTTCAGGCAGGGGTCGGCAACGGAGATCAGATCGAGAATAGTTGGTTCAGGCAGGGGTCGGCAACGGAGATCAATCAAAGTATATCCCAAGACAAAGCAAGGTACAAGGCGCTATCACAGGCACTGGGCAACTGACAAGGTGAAGCTTTTATAGGAACCAGACCTGGTAGAGATGGGGGGAAGTGAGTGTGTGATTGGTGCATACTTTAACTCACTGTTAGGGCGAGCGCTGCACGCCCGTCTCACAGCGTTTCACCTACCTCCATGGCTGCATGCAGCCGTCATCCATCTTCCCTCAGGGCTGCTTCCAGCTGCCGCCCTTCCCCCAATGCTTCCTCCTTGCAATGGTCAGGTGCGCACACGTCTCTGTCCACTAGAGGGCGAGCGCACAGGATCCCTGAGATTTAAAGGGCCTTTACAGCACTGATTGGTGTTTGTCATCCAATCCTGCATCATCTTCCCCTATTTAAACAGGCACTTCCTTCCTTCAGTGCCGGATCTTGGTCTCTCCATGCTTGTTGAAAGTCAGACATTCTTGGATTGCTCACCCGTGTACCGACCTCTGCCTGTCCCCGACTCTGAACCTTTGCTGCCTGCCCCAACCTCGGCTACTCACCTTTACCGTGAACCTGTGCTGCCAGCCCCGATCTCTGCCTGTACCACTACGCCTTTTTGCCTGCCACTTGTGTACCTCACTGAACCTCGGCTGACTGTGGGACTGGGCCGCTGTTAGGGGGTAGCGACCTGGGGGGTCACTCGCCGCACAAGACCAACCTGCCTTGCGGTGGGCTCTGGTGAATACCGGTGGCCTCTTAGACTCCGCTCCCCTGACACGGTACCCGCCATCGGTTCCACAGTTAAAGCGGATCCACACCCGAGTCCGCTCCACCCGGTCCGTGACACTCACACAGACATTGGTTCATAAACAACAAGGGCGTATCGCCCAAAACTTCCCCTGGGCTCATTGGCCCCCGACCCAGTACTGGGGGCGTTTCCACCCCCACACCTTGGCCACATTGGCCCTTTCACAGCCTCCGGCGGGCGCGCTGAGTACAGCGCCGCCGGAGGACATAACAATCACGTGCTCGTGCGCGGGCGCGAGCACGAGCAGCAGTGACGCGAGGGAGGAGAGCGGCTGTGCGCGGCCGCCGCACAGTGACAGCTGCGGCCGGCCGCCTGGAGACGACGCTGGAACGGGGTCCAGGTAAGCGGTTACTGACAGGCGTAACTAAATGTAAGCAGGCCCAAGTTACATTGAATGGGGCCCCATCATGCCTCATGAGTAACCTTTTGCTGTCATTTTAAATAAATTGTATGCAACCAGACAACTAAAAATTTAAATGATTGATGCTACTGATTGATACAATGGGAATAATGCTAAATATTTAGTGAAGCCAATGTGACTTTAGATGTGACTTCTTTAGTGATAACACACAAAAAAATGACAAAAAAAAGTTTTTCCTACATTTTCCTCCAAAATATAAATTGTACACATAAGGGCGCATTTTACAGTTTAGGTACATTATTTTTCCTGTGCCGTAAGAATATATTTTTAAAATTTGGGAATAAGAGCACTCTATGAGCTATGCTAAAGATTTCATCAATTTTTTATACAAAGCTCATAGAGTTCTGTTGTTTCCAAAACAAATATCCTTATCTAATTGGAACAATGATGTAGCTAAACTGTAAAATTTGTCCCATCACATGTACAGATAATTTTGGGGTGCTAAAATGTGGAAAAAAAACATTTTTTCACACTTTTAAGTATCTAAATGTTAAAAAGCACACCAAGATGCAGGTTGGAAACCACACCACAATGCACACTGCAAGTCACACTGGCTTCACCAAATAATAAGCATGGGAGCATGAGAGCACTGAAGGCTAAGCTTTCCTCACTAACCTTAAACAAAACCAGACAACATTCTCCTCCCACTATTTGTCTTGCTGCTCCCTACCAATCCCCCAACCCAAAGGATCCATTACCATTCCAATCACTTTTGGGCTTTTTCCATTTTTTCATTAGTCACATTGCGCTTCCTCCTTTCGTCATGGGCCTGCTAAGATATGTAATTTTGTTTAATGGTATTACTTAGAGGCTGATTTAAGACTAGCGCCACTTATTGCCATTTGTTCATCTATGTAGCGGTGCTTAGAGTGTCCACAAGTGGATGCTGCAAACGGGTGTCTGGTGCTATAACCTAGCTTTGCCACTAGACAAGTGATGCTGTAGTATCCTGTCCAGCACTGATAAATGTGATGTCTGTAGAAGCGCTCTCACTGATTCCTGCAGCGCCTGACCATACCAATGCAGCTATTGTTTCCTAACCAACCTGCAGCAGCATTCTTTTTCAACCACATTACCCAAACAGCATAATTACACATCATTTTCCATTTTGTAGTGTTTATTTACAATAATATGTGTGTTAACCAAAGATAATTTGCCATAAAGTAAAACAAAGATGTTTTTTCCATTAATCTACAGAGCTATTTCCTTGGCAGTGTGATTATGGTGCCTGTAAGGGAGACAAAAGTGTGATATGTTAATATTTGAATTTATTTTTCCCTGTGTCTGGTCTAATTTGAAATTGTTATTTGTTAAAAAAAATGTTTGCTTCAGCTGCGGCTGACCTTATTCTAGTTTCTAGCTATTCTAATTGCCATGTTTCCTTCATCTCTTCAGAAAATATAATTTCTTCCGCCGGGCCACACCAGCCTGCGTATCTTCCATTGTGTCTGTGAGCATGTTTGGGACCTCTTGCTCCAGTGATGTTTCCTCAGGCTCTTTCATTCTATGGCAGATGCAAATATTGTGTAGGACACAGCAGGCTAAGATGATTTTGGAGACCTTCTATGGGCTGTACAACATCTCCCCTCCTGGGCGGGCCAAGCATAGGAAGCATGCTTTCAGCAGGCCGATGGTAAGTTCAACAATACATCTGGTTTTGTGGTGAGCTGCATTGTAGTGCACTTCAGATGTGGTCTGTGGGTTCAGCACATGTGTCATGAGCCATGTCTTCTGGCTGTATCCCTTATCCGCTAAAATAATAAACATTCATTAATGGTGATCAACACAACAACCGCACACCCACCTACTGGATGCCCCCTACTCCTCTGCACTTGCATCTACTCCTCCGGCTTAGTGCTGTTGTTCAGCTTTATTTTAGACTTGTAATGTTTCCCTGTACTTACCTAGTAGCCATCCTGCCGGCATTTCATTGTTCTCAAATTTCCATCACAGGACAGATTGTTGCAACACGTATGAGTCATGGCAGAATCCTGGAAAGCCGATCTCACCGCATGCAGCTTCATATCCTGATCACACACCACCATCACATTCAGAATCCTGGAAAGCCCATCTCACTGCATGCAGCTTCATATCCTGATCACACACCACCATCACATTCAGGCAATGGTAGTTCTTCCTGCTGCGATAGGGAAGATCTTGTTCTCGAGGTGGGCAGAATGGAATATAAGGACATTTGGGATTCCTGCCATGCAGTAGAAGGCCTGCTTATGTGTTGCACCTCCTCATCCTTCTCAGGAAAGCAGATATATATGGGGATAAGGTAACATATGGCCAGGACAACCTTATAGAAGATACAGTTCATGGTCGCCTGGCAAATGCCACTGAGTAGAGAAGCAGTAAAACAATTCAGCCGAAACCTGCTGCGGATGTGCTCATCACTCAAATACCACACAGACCGCTGGGTCTACTAAAACATCTCTGTGCCCGAATTCTCACCACATTGGCTTCCAAAGATTCCTGTGATACCTCAGCACTGGTGGCACACCACAGCCATATAGAAAACATCAGGCCAAAATACACCTCTCCATTGCCAATACACTCACAAATCCAAAAACTACACACACTCTCTCACACAAACAAACAACTACTCAAGCAAAATAACTCACACACTCTTACACAAACACAAGTGCACCTTAATGCAGCTCACCACAAAACCAGATGGATTGATAAATAAACCATCAGGCTGCTGAAAGAATGCTTTTCAAGTTTGGCCCAGCCAAGAGGGGAGATGTTACACAGCCCACAAATGGTCTCCAAAAAACATCCACATTAGCTGTGCCCTACAAATTATAGGCATCCACCACAAAATGCAAGAGCTCACGGAAACAACACTGATGTCAGCCAGCCCAGACAAGCACAAAAGCCTCGATTCAGAGAGACACAAAAAAACTTCAGTTTTCGTGACGATCTGTTTTTTTTGTGAAATGTTTCCGTTCTCGTAAGAGCGTTCGAGTGATTCAATGCATGCATTGAAAACCTTCTGTAAAGTTTCCGTCCGTTCGTACGGCAGATTACGAATTACGAGGATGTCATTTTCCATCCAGACTTTTCCGCTTCATTTTCACATGTTACAACGTAGGCTTTCGTTTTTGCCCTTTTCCCATCGTATCCTCCAACGAATCCTTTACGTTTCCCGTTTGATTCTGTTTCCCTTTTTCAATAAATATTTGTCCAGACGGAAATCCTTACCATCTTGCGCCTGCGCACTACAAACTTAACTCATTAAAGTGCTTGCCTACATATTTGCCACCCTCACTTCTACTACAATGTTTAGCTAAATCACTTAGCACTCTCCTCCATCTTCCCTTTTGGACCCTTAAAGCTCACCCAAATCACTTCTCGGTCATGTGAATATTCATCTTTAAATATTTCTGGGCCCATTCATTTTGTGTTAATGTATTTTGTAAATGAAATGACAATGTAACATTTTTTTTATACCATCATAAAATATAAAATTTTAACAAATTTTGAAAATGTAAAATTTTTACAACTATAAAAAACAAAATACATAGCAATGGCAGGCCACTGAACATTATTCTTCATCTGTGGTCCCCAATGGGTTGCGCAGCTCCTGCATCTCGCCCACCAACTGAAGAACCCAGTTGTGCCACTCTGGCACGTGTGGTCCCTGTTAAAAAACGTAAATTAAAATTTTGGTATAACCTTGTTGGGATCATACTGCAGTGCCCCCCCCCGTATGGTCCAAACACCTAAATCTGGACTTCAAAAGCCAGAGGGCCCTTGCCACCACGGCCCAGGTTTTGCATAGTGCCCGATTAGAGAACCCCTGGCCCGCATTCTGCAGGCAAAGAATGGGCATCAGGAGCAAGGGCGAGTGGCACATCTTGCAGTTCCTGCAACCAAATATAAAATAATTACACAAAGCAAAGGTAACCAACTAAAACAATAACTCCTACAACAAATTAAGATTCAAGTTCAACAATCCTAATATAATTCACAAAGGACATAAGTCTAAAAAAATATAGCAATTATATGGATGTGTGGGAAAATAAATGTTTACATGCTAAGGACTAATTTAGGTCAGCATTAAAATGCATCTATAAGGCATACATGAAATGTATTGATTCAGGTATGCATTGCTATACAATTTATGGCCTCGGCCATGCTGATACATGCAATGCCTTGGTGCTAAAGGCGCGCAGACTCCTCCACATAGCCACAAAACATGTTCAACAATAGCAATCCCAGCCCTCAAAGGTCTCGTAAGTGGATCGGAAATGAAACGGATTTATAGGGTGGTGATCCGTCGGAAATCAGCTCTCTGAATCAGACAGAAACCATCCCAACGACGGAAGTTATCTGAACGAACGGAAAATTTCCCGATTTTGTTTGGAAATGTTCCGATTTGCTTCCGTTCATCGAAAGAGCATATACACATTTTCCCGAACGTTCGTGCGAGTAGAAAATGGACGAAAAAAAGCAAAAAAAAAGACTAACACCCACCAAAACTTTCACAGACAGCTACGAAAGTCCGGACGAATGTGTCTTTGAATCGAGGGTAAAGACACTGGTGAACAAACACAGACTGGCTCTGCCTGCCTAGAATCAGTATTCATAATCTGAATAATGCTACAGCCTTTTCCACGGCATTCAAAGATAATACACACAACACACCACCCTTTATTTATACTTATTCACTTGCAATGTATCAGACGCAGCAGGGGCCCCTTTCCATGCTTCAGCATTTATCCTTGCAGCACAAGGGAGAATGCTATGCAGGTGTGTCTGAAACGCTGAACGTTCTGTGTTCAGTGTCATTGGGCGGCTCTGAATGTTCAACTAACGCTATTCCAGCACCTTGTTCGCCATCTTAAGCTACCAGTAACATTCAAATAGCCGTTATATAATAGCATCAAATAGTGTGCACTTCCTGCTGTTGCCACACCTTCAGCATCATCTCTTTGAGTGTTTTTTTAATATGTTAAATAGCCTTTACATCAGCCATCTGTGTGTTATCGGTTATCGGTAGTGTTTTAGTGTCATACACTCCACACGCCAGCGTTTTCCTTTTTAGTCTAACTGAGCATGCCCTGCTTCTGATTGGTCCAACAATCACATAAAAGCTGATCAATATATCATTAATTGTGCTCCATTAACCTGTTAGATGGTCACCTTCTGTGTGTGAGTCAGTATAACAAAAGAGTCTTCTATGGCACCTACTAAGCGTGCATTGTCTACAGTTGGGCAGTGCCCTGGGGGCCGCAGTAACATTGGTTTGTATTGTGGCCATGGACGTGGTATTGGCAGCAGGTGGACACAGGCTCTTGGTCTTGGTCGAGGTGGCAGCATTAGCTTTATTAAGTGCTTTAACAGTGCTTTATCAAGGTCGGTGGCTATGTGTTCCCCCCCTGCTACTGTGTCTCAAACTCTTGGGGTCAGACTTGTGCAGCCAACAACAGCTCCTCACCGTGAGGAACATATCTAAGCATCACCTGAGGTTGTGGCACCTGTAGTAGCAGCCATTTAAAGAACTTCAGCAAAACGTGATCCAGAATTTAATTTGGCTGATAACACTCTTGTGAAGCTGACCCTGTTGAAGTGGCCCTTGTTATATGGCACACAGAGTCAATAAGCATGCGAACAAAGATCTGTCAGTCAATAGCAGATGACCTGAATAGCTCTGCAGCATATCTTTAAAAAAAAAGGATTCAACATCTTGCGCAGAGCACTAATTAAGAAAATGGTGGCTGATCTGATGATTGAGCATGGTGAACAGGAGGGGTCAAAGAGTTCCTATTGTCCATATGAGATGTTGAAACCAAAAATTCCTTCATATCGTCTGCAGAGTGTTGATGCTCGGGATGACACTACAGCCTTAGTAGAAGGTAAGTGCTTGTTATTTAGCTTTTTCTATGTTACACTCTTTCCTTAAAATGTATTGGTTGCTAAGTGTCAGTTGATGTTTTCGCACCTGCAGAGGCAGCTTGTGAATCTGAAGCATTTTTTATGTATAATGTCTTAGCCTAGAGTATTTATGGTGCTGTTGCTTTTAGGCTGCATTATGCCAACCTCAACATCCACCACAAGCCCTTTGTGCAGCCAATATGAGCCTGTTTGTAAGTGGACTCTGCTTGGACATGAAACATTGCTGGGATATCCTTGCACTTTGAATGCTTATTGCTTAATATCCGTGTGTGTTTGTGACCTTGTTATCTATCTCTGTTTTATAGACAGCAATCTTCCATGTTCCTCATCTGCACATTGTTCTCCTTGCACCCAACAGGAGCCTGGTGGTTAGTAGATAGTGTAATGGCCTGTCCTTTTTCCATATGTATGGATTAACAGCACCTTGGTAACATTGTTGACATTGTTGCTGATGTCCATTGTGTATGTAAGATATTGGTAGTAGAAGCCACATGGAGAATATATACTTCACCAAGGCATACTTATGCCAGACAACAATAACATTTGTGTAATTGTTATTGTTTGTGTCCAGTGTATATCTAAGCTTTAAGAGTTACAGGTGTATTTTCAAATGGTTGTTAATGGACAGTCCCCTTTGTTTATAGTACACACATAAACAGCTAAAGACCTTCATGCACCTTGATGTGCACACAGCCTGACCCTCCTCAGGATTGTAGTTTAAGCTCATTGTGGAAACTTGATTTGCTGATGGAGAAAATGATAGCAATGTAGTCTTTGAATTGCATTTTTGGTCTGTGCAATTAATCTTAATGTGATGTTAGTTTATAGGCCACAATGCTGAAACTACCAACTTGTCATGTATTGAAAGGCCAGCCCAATCTGAAATTGGTACGCCTCTCTGTAAGTTGGAAGGCAGTTTGTGTTTAGTTGTCTGAAAATAGGATTTGTGTGCATGTCTGATTTTTATGTACTTTTACCCTTATTTTTGTTTACTGTGTTTGTAGCCCTTCACTTTGGAATGCCTGTGATTTGTCAAAGCATGTTGCAGATGGTCGGTATGTGTCCATACTCAACTGGGGGCAAGTTAGCCAATGTAAAACTGAACCCACAATGTGCTAGTCAACAAACATCCTGCTGCATTGCCATTGTGTGTTGTTTGCATTTGGCAATGTGTGTTATGGTTTTATAGCAATTTGGGTGACACTAGGATGATACTTTCTAAATTCATATATGTTTGTTCCCACATTTTATTTTAAATTGTTACACAGCATATGCGGATCTCCCAACATTATCTGACGATGACCAACCTACACCAAAAACAGATGTCACAAAATTCAAGGGATGATGCCACAGAGGTATGTGAACAAGTCGTACTTGTGGTTTAGAGATGTGAAATTTGTTTGCAGTGTGTCCTTTTTAGGTGAAACACGCACCAACATGTGACTCACCCCTGTTTTGTGGTTTAGGATTCTGCATTGTCTAACCCTATTACAATCAGCCAAACTTCTGCCTCACCATGTGCAGAACAGCGAAACAGAGAAACACAACAAACAAGCCAACAAATGGTAGGTGTTAATGTCCCACAGTATGCCGAACAACAGGACCTGGGATCTAAATGTGTAGTTGGTTGTGCATTGAGTAGCACTAGGAACAAATCCAGACAACATGTGCAAACTCAAATCTAGATAGTGTGTTCTTTGAAATTCAACATATTGAAACAGTGAATGAAATGTGTAGCACTGAGACACCATATATGCAACAAAAATGAATACATGAGTAGATTATATAGTTGGTGGTTGTTGGGGTTGTGTCCCCAAATACAAATCCAATGCATGTTGTTGACTTATTTTTTGTGATCTTTATTTGACAGCCACCATTATTTGTTGCTGATGATCGTCAAGAAGGACCCAGTAATGCCCAGCTGTATAAGCTTGGTACACAAATGTTAAAAGCTTATTCAAGACACCAATCCCACGCCAGAATAGATTAATGACTGGAAGGCATAGAAGGGCAACTACATGCCATTCATAATGAACTCTTTCCTAGGGCACAGGAGGCTCCCTGGGCACATGAGCAACATGGCCGAAATCTTTTGGCTTTACAAGACAGTCGTTGACAAATAGCAGACTTGCTGCAGGTCATATACCACCATGTGCAACAGCAAAATGTGTTTTTCCTCGCACTGTTTATACCATCACAAGTGCAAAAAACAACACTGCTACAGACTGACATTACTCCAGCACCGACAATTTCACATGTGATAGTCTCTTCCCAAGGCATGCACGCTCCTAAAGAATGTGAAACTGATACAGTGGGAGAAGAGGAGATAATGCCAATTTATGTTTGATGTATATAGCACTAACTTGTGCCTGAGTTTAGCCAATAAAAAATTGAGTTCTCACATGCTAAGCTGTCTCATCTCATTAACATGTATGTTGTGTCAAATGTTTTAGCCTTAAACATAGATACATGTGTGGACGCATAAAATACAATCAGCAAATAACTAGTAACACACATGTGTGGAAATAACAATTTTAAATGTTTTTATAAATCTAACATAATCTGCACAACATGGACAACAAACAAGGATGCACAGCCAAATCATTCTTGGCCCCCACCCTGCATCTTCTGCTGCAGCTCCAGCAGCATCTCCCTGGATTGGAGGAAAAATGGCAGAGCCTGTAATGCTCTTGAATGTAGGCTGCGGTTGGGGTATGCACAACAGGGGGACATTTTTAAATGTGTGATTATGAAGCACAACTACATGTGGATGCCTGCAACACAACCACTATAGTATTATATAACACAAGGAAATTAATTTATTATACAGTCCTACTTGACAACAAAAATCAGTTCGTGATTAAAAGGGCCAATACCAGATGAGTAGAGTTCCACAACAGATTTATCTACAGTGAGCTTTTATGTTACATAGACTAAACAATGGACCATTTAGTCAATGTAGGGTGACAAATGGTCCAGGAATGTCCAGCAATGAAAGGGTAAAATTGACTTGTGGATTGAGCAGGCTGGCTATTGTTACATTAACGACTTTGCCAAGAAGTTTGGGGGTGGTGTTTTCGGTATGATGCCCTAAAACAATACAGTTTTTAGACTCTAACAAATGACTATGTAAACAGTATTAGCCTTAAAATCAATAAGCAAGGGGACTCACTAGGGGAGGTGGTGTTGGACTCAAGCCAAGGAGGGCCCAGCAGAGCCCAACTTCAAGGGGCCAGCCTCCTTTCTCTCACTCTCAGACCCTTCAGGGAGTATGGTGGAGTCCTTCACCTCCTCAACATCAGGACTCCCCACTTGAGATTGGCCCCAGCAGTAGCCAGTCCCTGCCGATTCCTCTTCAGAGGATTTTAGGACGCACACTGCCCACACATCACCGGCACACTCCACTGGGGATTCAACTTCCTCGTCCCCTTCCTCCCCTGGGTTCTCGACTTGAGCACATCGAGAGGGCCCCTCCCCCGCTGACTCATCAAAATCCACCACTCTTGTGCGGGGGAGAGTGCCATTCTGATGATTTCCCAGAGGAGGCCACTTATCTGTGAAGACATAAAAGAAAAACAGAAAATACATCACAAACTACATCACAAACTACATCAGGTTAAAATGGGCAGATCAAGGAGTTTTTCCATGACACAGAAATCCTAGACGCACAAAAATGACAAAAGCAACAAAACAACACACAGATTGTATGAATAAATACATATAAATATATTTGAACATAAACACAAAACTACAAAATCACATTTGATTTTGCAGAATAAAATTTAAAAACATGAAAAATGTAGTTAAAAAAAATATTTTAAAAAATTACAATATTGTTAATTATTGTAAAAACGCTACTCAGCACGCTAAATGCAGAAGATGAAAAATGTTTAGATTCTTTTTACATTAAAAAATGCTAAAGTCAGTAATGCTGCTATAGAAAAAATAGACAAATAAACTCTAGGCTACAGGTGGAAATGCTAACAAATATACATACGCATTGAACTTTTAATAAGGAAGCTCACGCACCATACATGAAAAGATATGTCAGATAAAAAAACACCTTCAAAATGTGGCCATTGACCCAAGGTTCAGCACTCTGCCTTTTGATAGGGATAACCCTTCCTCGGATGAGCTTGAGAAAGTGTTGGGGAAGCGATTTATTAGGCATCTGGGTGGAGCCATGTTGATCCCACAGAGGAAAACTGTAAGTGCATAAAGGGAAACCAAAAGCAGATCCCTTCACTGAGCCGCTGATAGAGAACTCTATGTAGCACCCCACAGAAAAGGCATCCAAAGTAACGCTACATATAACAACAGGATAATGCTGCAGTGAAAGATAGGTAGCTCCAGTGAAATGCGTCCGGCGCTCAGTGCAGAAGCCCATATGAGCTTTCAGCTCATCATCTTGAAGCAATTCTCCCCTCTGGGGCCACCTGTATTATAGCCAGACTGTCTCCAACTGTGGCAACTTTGGATTCATTCAGCTTAGTCTAGAGAGTTCTTTCCTAGCTTTACACATCTAGGTGAATACCTGTACCAATAAAGAAAAGCTGAAAAATAAAGCAGTGAGGTTATGAGGGAACATATCTTAGAAAGATAATGGTTACTCACTTTAGTCAGTGTATCATGGCAGCGCGACTGTGACAGCAATCAGGTCACAATCAGTAATGATCTGAACTATCCACTTCAGAAGCCCTTCGACTACCCTGTGAACTGGTGTATGGGTCCCTTGCACCCCTTAAACCAGACCAACAGCCTGGTACAGTTTGAAAAAAACTCACTTGGCCCATCTGCATGCATGATACTGAAGCATGGCAGCACTGACATTTGCTCCTGCATCCACTCAAAGCTGAAACTCAATGATTTTCTAGTGGTAGCAGTCATTTTGGAGCTTCCTTTCCCAGCTTATCAGCCATGCTGCTAGCTGGATTCAACTGACATAATTGACAATGATAGTAACATGACAGTAACAGGAAACCCAGCAGCACCTGCAAATACATGAGCCGCCATTTTGACCCTTTGCTGGACACCATAGTAGAGGAAGGGAAACCTAGGTCCCCCTTCAAACCAGATGTCAGCAGAGCAGCTGCAATAGCTACTCCCCAACATCAGAAGATGACAACACGATGGACCAGGAGGGAACCCCCAACACGGCAGACCTACAGAGAGAGACGGTGGGGGCACAGGAGAAGAAAGATACAGAGATGGTAATTGTTAACGTATTTATTTTTTTAACTGTTTGTGAAGTGATAAGGAAGGGATCCAAGGGACTCATATAGCAGATCACAGGATAATGGTGGCAGGCATGACACCTGCTAGAACAAGCAAGTGATATGACGGATCATCTTGCTGGTGCCTGGGATGGGAGGAACTGGACTGAGTCAGCAAAATCTAGTTGAATCTAGCTTCAGCCTGGATCCAAAGCCTATCACTAGTCACAGATTAGCAGTCTAGGTGAATTGCAGGCCACAGATATGGCACTGTTTACATCAGTAATTGACTATTTTACATTAGGAAATTTACTATTTACTGTATGGTGCCTTGTCCCTGTATGATGCCCTGTACACTTGGCTGTGTACAATCGATTGTTAAAGTGGGACAAAACCCAACTGGGGCCGACTCTGGAATCCGGCCACTTGCCTTCCCCTAGGGCATCCAGTATCAGGATGCCCTCCTCTGTGAACCCCCTGTCCTAGGGCACCGCAAAAAAAAATCTTCTTCCTAGCTCCCTACATCAGCGGCCACATCCCCAACATCATTGGGCTGTGCACACACTTCTACTTCAGATAGGCTGTGGACAGGAGCGTGCTTACTGCTGGGTGTCTCTGATTGGACAAGTGCCCACCTAAGCATTGTTGGGGAAAGATGAGTTTTTCTGAGCAATCTTGGGGGTTTCACACAATAGGGCTGGGATGCTACCCGGAGCAGGGAACAAAACTCAGGATAGACAAAATCAGGAGTTTTGTTCCCTTTTAAATTTGTGTGATATTGCACGGTGTATGACTTTGGATTTAACACTTGACATTTAAAGAGGAACTTTTGGGGCTCTGGCATCTAAAACACTCCAGGGCCAACCGTGTCCCACTCCTTAGGATTCCCCTTGCTTTTACCTGTTGCAGCAGCCCTCACTGCAGATGCATCACCTCTAGCTGTGCGTCTGCCTGTGGCAGGTTCTTCTGAATGGGCAGCGCAGGCACACCCACGGCTAGAAACAACCAGCGGGTGGTGCACTCGGCAGCATTTAAATTTAAACCCAACCAGGGCTAAAAGATGTGGCCGCCGACTCTCATGTGGAGATTCATAGTGCCGTACTCTATGAGTGTCCTCACTCATGGGAGCCGGTGGCCATCTTTTTGTAGCCCCGGCTGAGGCCAGATTCAAATGCTGCTGACAGAAGAGGATCGCGTGCAGAGGTAAGTCACATGCCAAGGCTAAGGTGGCAAACAGTGTTGATACAAACCATCAAAAGGCATTTCATGGGATACAAACCAGAAATCCAGCTACAGGTGTTTCATTGACCTTATGCCACTGCTTTCATGAAGTACCTCAAGACTGCAATGAAAGCTGGAATGGAGGGCAATGCCATGACAAGGCCCTCACAGGAATGTCACACCTGTCCTACTCTAGTAATTATAGTGTATGGTATATAGTGTATAGTGTATAATGTATGGTAGTAGAATGTATGGTAGCCAGACCAGTCTAGCCTTATTTCAAGTACACATACCTGGCATTGCATTGATTTGGTTCTAGAACTATTGGCCATTTTTCCAGGAGCCATAGTAAAGTAAACACCAGACCGCTGTCAGGACTGTACCAAACACCCGTCTGTCTTGAGCTGGTATCCCCCAATCTCCGCCGCCACTTCTGCCTATAGACAAGCCCCCGCTTGTAGGAGACGCGGGTAATGCCTCTCCCAGTCGGTTGCCCCCAGGACTTATAAGGCGCAAAGGATACCAGCTTAAGGTGCAGAAAAGATGTTAGGCAGGGAATCCCGAATGAGGATGCCGGAAGGCAAGAGTCCGAATTACAGGCCGAGGTCAAACCAGGAGGTCACGGGGCGTGGTATCCGAAGGAGGTAACGAAGGGATGGTCGAGGCTAGCCGAGGTCAAATCCAGGAGGTCACGGAGCGAGGTATCAGAGGGGTCAGGCAAAGGCGTGGTCGGGCACAGCAAGAGGTCAGGGCAGGCAGCAAGCAAGAGTAGTCAAAGTCCAAAATCCAAATGTTCACAAAGACACAGCAACGCACATCCAGAACCCAGAAGCTATAACGGGCACTGGGATGAAGGAGCAGAAAAACTTTATAGGGAATGCTGGCCAATAGGAAAGGGCGCACTTGGGGGGAAGAACAATGATTGGTGCATACAAACTGAAATGGGATCGGTCCCAGGAGCTGGACGGCCCAGGCCAGACAGGCCGACCAGTCCCTGGGCCCGATCCCAGGATCCGGCTGCTCATAGGTCACCTTAACACTCGCCCCCGGCGGGCGCGCTGGAGGAAGCGCCGCCGGGAGGCATAAGAGAGACGTGCTCGCGCGCTGCGCGCGAGCACGACGTGAGCCAGGCGCGCCCCCGCTCAGAGGAGGCAGCGTCACGCTACCCGGAAGCCCAGCAGGCCGGCGCAGCCGCGCGGAGCGGGCCGCGACGCGGCCATCAGCCGCATGCTGCGCCGACAGCCCCCGGACCTCACAGGGGCGCCGAGGAGACGGACGACCCAGGGACGGCCGAGCAGAGGCCCGCTGGGGCCCCCTCAACGGTGCGCCGCGGGACCCGGAACGGCGAGCAGGTAAGAGTCTAACATTACCCCCCCCCTGAGGAGGGGCCACTGGACCCTCCAAGCTGGGTTTCAATGGATTCTCCTTATGAAATCTCTTCACCAGATTCTGCGCATGAACCTCTCTGGCTGGAACCCAAGATCTTTCTTCCGGGCCGTACCCCTTCCAGTCAATTAAATACTGAAGAGAGTTCCTAAAAAGGCGGGAGTCAAGAATTCGGGCGACTTCGAATTCCTGATGACCATCGACTAACTCAGGACCGGGAAGCTTATCGGGTTCATGGTTTCTAGCAGATTTAAGAAGAGAAACATGAAAAGACCTACAAATCTTCATGGACGAAGGGAGGGCCAACTGAAACGTGACCTGATTAATTTTCCGTACTATGGGGAAGGGACCAATAAATTTAGGTCCTAACTTAGCGGAGGGCTGGCGTAGTGCCAAGTTCTTAGTTGAAAGCCAAACCCAGTCTCCCACCTTATAACTAGGGTTAGAGGAACGTTTGCGATCTGAACATTTTTTCTGCTGAAGAGCGGCTCTAGTTAGATGCTGTTGGATTTTATTCCATACCTCTGGCCATTTGGAAACCCATTCATCCACGGAGGGAACTCTAGAGGGTTGATCCGGAAGGGCAGAAAACTTCAGGTCCTTACCATAAACACAATGGAAGGGAGAGACCCCCGTGGAAGAATGTGCAGCATTGTTAAATGCAAACTCCGCAAATGGTAAGAAGAAGGCCCAGTCAGTTTGAGTATCAGCCGTAAAACTGTTCCAAGGACTGATTCGTTCTCTCGGTTTGTCCATTCGACTGCGGATGGAAAGCCGAGGAAAGGGAGACAGTGAAACCCAACTTAGTACAAAAAGCCCTCCAAAACCGGGAGACAAATTGGACCCCCCTATCTGAAACAATATCTATGGGAATACCATGGATCCTAAAAATGTGAGTGATGAAGAGTTGAGCTAAAGTTTGAGCTGAGGGGAGTTTCTTTAAAGGAACGAAATGAGCCATCTTGCTAAAGCGGTCCACAATTACCCAAATAACAGTATATCCCTGGGAAGGGGGAAGGTCAGTAACAAAATCCATGGCCAGATGGGTCCACGGAGAGGCGGGAATGGATAATGGAAGGAGTGGGCCTTCAGGAGGGTGCCTTAAAGATTTACTTCGGGCACAGACTTTACAAGTGGAGACAAATCTTTGAACGTCTCTCCTGAGAGAGGGCCACCAAACTTGGCGCGTTAATAAAGCAATGGTTTTCTTAACCCCTGGATGACCCGCTGTTTTGGTATCATGAAAATGGGACAAAAAGTCAGTCCGGTAAGTAGAAGGCACAAACTGGGCTGAATCAGGTTTCCCAGGAGGAGCTTGGGCCTGGAACTGAGTAAGGTCAGGAAGTTGGGGTTGGATAGCGGCTACCACTAGGGAGCGGGGTAAAATGGGAGAAACCAACCTTTCAGGTAAGTCGGGAGGGGAGAAACTCCGAGACAGGGCATCAGCTTTAATGTTTTTGGATCCAGGCTTATAGGTTATAGAAAAGCGAGCGAGCCTGTCTAGGAGTTAATCTCTTAGCAGATTGGATGTATTCCAGATTTTTATGATCCGTAAAGACCGTGACTGGATACTGAGCCCCCTCCAGCCAGTGTCTCCATTCCTGAAAGGCTAACTTGATGGCCAATAATTCTCTATTGCCGATATCGTAATTTCTTTCGGCCGCTGAGAATTTCTTGGAAAAGAAGGCACATGGATGGAGGCGTTCAGGTGAGCCGTAATACTGTGACAAGACTGCCCCAACTGCGACTTCGGAAGCATCCACCTCCACAAGGAAGGGTCGTTGCTCATCAGGGTGGACTAGGACGGGAGCGGCACTAAACACCCTTTTAAGATTCTCGAAGGCCTGGACAGCTTGAACAGGCCAAACTGAGGGGTACCCGCTTTTCTTGGTCAGATTGGTTAGTGGTGTAACAAGGGCAGAAAAATTTTTAATGAACCTCCTATAGAAATTAGCAAAGCCCAGAAACCTTTGCAGGCCCTTTAGATCCCTGGGCTGTTCCCATTCTAAGACGGCCTTCACCTTAGATTGATCCATGGATAGACCAGATTTAGAGATAATATAACCGAGAAACGGAACCTCTGACACTTCAAATTGACATCTCTTTAACTTAGCGTATAAACAGTTTTCCCTAAGTTTTTGCAGGACCAAACACACGTGTTTGCGATGTTCCTCAATGGACGAAGAAAAAATTAGGATGTCGTCTAAATAAACGACCACAAAACGGCCAAGATAGTCCCTAAAAATTTCATTAACAAAACTTTGAAAGACCGCGGGGGCGTTGCACAGGCCGAAAGGCATTACTAGATACTCATAATGCCCTTCAAGGGTATTGAAGGTCGTCTTCCACTCGTCCCCCTGCCTAATTCTAATGAGGTTATAGGCCCCCCGGAGATCGAGTTTAGAGAAGACTTGTGCCCCAACCACCTGTGTAAACAGACCCTCAATAAGTGGTAGGGGGTACTTATTCTTTATCGTGATGTTATTTAAGCCCCGATAATCAATACAGGGGCGAAGTCCCCCATCTTTCTTCTCCACGAAAAAAAACCCTGCCCCTGCTGGGGAAGATGAAGGCCGAATAAACCCCTTCTCTAAGTTCTCGGCAATATATTCCCGCATGGCAAGGGTTTCCGTTCGGGTCAAATTAAATATTCTCCCTCTGGGAGGCATGGTACCGGGGAGAAGTTCAATAGGGCAATCCCATGGTCTATGGGGAGGAAGTTTGTCTGCCGCCCTTTCAGAAAAGACGTCAGCAAACTCTAAGTATGGAGTGGGGACCCCAACCGGTGCTAGATGCGCGACCCTGAGTGGAAATTCTAAGCAGCTCTGAAAACACTGGCGACCCCACTTAGTGATTTGCCCTGAGACCCAATCAATTTGGGGATTGTGCTCCTGCAGCCATGGCAATCCCAAGATTAAAGGGGTACTAGGCATACTTAATACCAAAAAACTGATAACTTCAGAATGATTGGCTCCCACTTTGATTTGCATAGGAGGGGTTTGGAACCGAACTAAACCCCCGGCCACAGGAGTGCCATCAATGGCTGAAACCCGGATGGGAGTCGGCAAGGGCTGGACCATAATTCCTAAAGTCTGCGCTAGTTCGGAGTCTAGGAAGTTCCCAGCTGCTCCTGAATCTAGAAGAGCCTTTAGATTCAAACACTTAAGATTAATCTTAATCTGAACTGGAATCAGAACTGGAGACGATACTTGAGGAGATACCTTACAGCCTAGGAGGGCCCCCTCGAAACCCCCTAGGCTCTGGAGTTTCCCGCCGGCTTCTTTGGGCAAAGTCTGACCATGTGGCCGGTTCCACCACAATACAGACAAAGCCCCTCGGATAGACGTCGTCGCCTCTCGCCTTCAGTGAGCCTTGTGGCACCTAGTTGCATGGGCTCATCCGAAGGTGGTATGACTGGGACCTCAGACCTTGAAGCAGACTCGGCATGCGACCCTTTTTCTAGGCGCCTCTCCCGAAGCCGACGATCAATGCGGATGGCAAGGTGCATTAATTCGTCTAGGGTCTGAGGTTCCGGGTAGTTCACCAAGGTGTCCTTGATGGTATCAGCCAATCCTAGCCGGAATTGGCCGCAAAGAGCAGGATTGTTCCAACGGGAATCTACCGCCCAGCGCCGGAATTCTGAGCAGTAGTCTTCGGCTGGACGGCGTCCCTGGCGAAGAGTACGTAACTTGGCATCAGCTGTGGCCCCTTTGTCGGGATCATCATAGAGAACCTCCATCGCAGAGAAAAAACTATCCACAGAGAGACGGATTGGGTCCTGAGCTGATAAGCTGAAGGCCCAGGACTGAGGATCTCCTTGGAGAAGGGAAACAATCAAGCCGACCCTTTGCTCTTGTGACCCTGAGGAGACAGGACGAAGCTGAAGGTACAATTTACAAGAGTCCCGGAAGTTGGCAAATTTTGCCCTGTCGCCGTGGAATTTTTCAGGAAGTGGGATCTTAGGTTCCACAAACATTGCGGCCGGAGTCCCCTGAGGACTGGGGACGTTAGGAGCAGGACGGTTCTCCTGAGCCGCAACCCGGTGAGCCAGGTGCTCCACTGCCGCTGTCAAGGCTTGCACCTGCTCCAGGATTTGGTCCATTCTTTTGGGCCCGTTATAATGTCAGGACTGTACCAAACACCCGTCTGTCTTGAGCTGGTATCCCCCAATCTCCGCCGCCACTTCTGCCTATAGACAAGCCCTCAACGGTGCGCCGCGGGACCCGGAACGGCGAGCAGGTAAGAGTCTAACAACCGCATGTTGCTCATGCTACTGTGTGAAGCCTGTGTGGCCTAATTGTACTACTACAGCCATCATTGGACGTCATAGGTAGGCAGCTGCAAAGGTAGCTGACAGCAGCCAATCTTCATGCTTTGTGTGCAGTTGTTTTCTAACGGGTGGAGGCGGCATTGTGACAGGCTTGACGGGGCATCCAGACGGTGGGGGTCCCTGGGCAATGGCCCCATCAACACCCCGAAATCCTTATTCTAACCTTGTTTCTTGGCCAAAATACAGTCCTTTGATTCACGTGGTGCCCACGTGACTGCTGTCAGCCAATCAGAGGATGGCATTACAGCTGAGGATCAAGGTTAAGGTAAGGAATCCATGGTGTTGAGGTGATCATTGCCTGGGAGGGACTCCAGCAATCTGGATGCCCCCCAAGCCTGTCACAATGCCATCCCACACCCATAAAATGGGCTTGGGACTGCTTTAACTATGGCATAATATGACAACCATTGGTAACTTTATTGCTAGAATGTAAAGAAGTCTAAGTATGTGTAATTCTGTGCGTGGCACTCGATAGTCGATGCTGAATTATTCAAAATGTTTTCAACATTTATTTCCATTATTTCATCATTTACATATCATTAACACACCTATTAATCTGGTGATTTTCATAACATTTCCTTCTTGGTGTTGCAATTTCAATGTCAAGGAATGTGATCATCTTTGGCTTAACTAGACCCTGTGTTTCTGATTAAGGGTCGAAGCTAACTGCATACCATACTAAAAGAAATGATGTGTTAGCTCATACTTTATTGTATTCATACATTATTACTTAAATTACTAATAATAGCATATAAAAAGGTCATATATGTTGTGAAATAATTAATTAAACTGCAGGAAACTTAACATCCATCATCGTTTTAGGGTTGATACAGTACTGTGCAAGGGTGCTGTTCTAAGACTCTCGCCTCTATTTGTACACGGAAAATGTTCGGGTAAGGATGGTTCAGAGAAACAGCCAAACATTGTTGGCCTTTGGGAGACAGCATGTGAAATTTTTTAGATTTACATGAGATTTTTTCAAATTACTTCTGCATCTTTCACAGTAAAAAGAGTGACAGCATGCACATTGTGTCTTGCTTTTTTTCAATGATAAAGACGGTTGGCAAGATTGCAATATGCTATTTTTTTGTTTTAAAAATAAAATATTTCAAATGAAAAAGCATGCCCTCATCTTCCGGAACACAGGGCTCATAGGCCGAACAACCATCCTTGGCCCTGCTAGTTCACCAGTCCCTAGGCCCTTCATTAAACGCCTGGTGCCCATACTGATAAGCAGCAGGCTTTTCCACACCCCTGGCACCCAATAGAGGTGATGGTAGCAGGATAGAGATACCGGCATGCCACCCACTGGTCCCGGCAGGGGGCATGCTGTCCCCCCAACCCTGTTAATTGGTAGAGGTTACCCTAGAGCCCGTACCAGTTTATAAACAGTAGTAATAAAAAGACACAGCAAACACAATTTTATATTCTAAATAAAACAGCACTCACTGATCCATGTCTTCTTGCTTCTGTCCCCTGCCAGGTGGTTAGGTGTAGTGGTGTGTCCCCAGAGCAAGGGAAGCTTTTATAGCACAGAGGGCCCCTGTGTATTCTCCACACCCATGTGACTATGTATGTCACAGGAAGGGGGGCATGAATCCGAATTTCCTGGGTTATCCCCCTCCATGGGCTTCCCCTCCAGTGACATAGAAAGAAATACTATGTCTGCTTAAGGCAATGCCACTGGCTTCGTAGAACCCAAAGCTGGACCCAGAGGAAGCCCTGTCCCAGCAGACTGGGAAGAAGACATCTCCCAGCAGGAGACAGAGAGAAAAGACGTAAATCAGTGAGTACTGTTTAATTTAGAATTTTAAATGCTTTAATGATCATTTGTAAACTGGTAGGGGGATCCTGGGGGCCCCTATACCTGTTCATAGGGTAAGGTGGCCAGCATGCCACATGCTGGGACCAGCAAATGGCGTGCTGATACCACCTCCCGTGCTCCTGCTTGTGCAAAATTACATGTGCAAAGGTCTAGTCATTTTCATTACTTCTGCAGTCCCTGTTTACCATTCCCAGACATGTGTCCCCAATTAAAGCAGTTTTTCAAATATTTATTCGTTCATCCTCCCTCGTTTATTTAAATTTGTAATGTTCAGCTTCTGTTCGTTGTGACCAATTTTATTCATCAAGCGATTTCGATTTATGAGTTTGAAACCTCAGGACTGAAAAAAAAATGAATATATATATATATATATATATATATATATATATATATATACTGTATATATATATATATATATATATATATATATATATTATATTCCCCTTGACTCCTCAGTTCCATTACCAACATCGATTAACAAAGTGCACGATAAACTTTGCAGCTGAGGTTGGGACAATCAATGGGAAAGAATACCTCAGCTTTTAGGCCCCCCCATGAAAATGCAGGCTAGCCTTGATCTAAAATATGTTTTTTGGTTGTGGTATAGTTCAATCAAATTTTTGCCTGCAGGTGTCCCTGGGAGCTGCTTGGTCATTTACTCTCCTCTTGTATACCACCTGGCTAAGTCCTACTAAAATAGGGGCATCAAGCCAGGTGCAGCTGGATTTTGCTCTTAGTCTTTGTCTGTGGATATCTGTGGATTCTAGGTCTAAACTGTTTTCCAGCAGGTCTCCATCCTTCACCCAGAGGCTACTGGATACTATGTCCTGTCTGCCTTGTGTAAGTTCCAGTACCCTGGGGATCCCCTCTGTGGCTCATTAGTTTTAGTTCAAACACTGTGTAAAGCTTTTCAGTGAACCCGGCGGTAATATAAACAGGGCATTTGACACAAGCAGCAAGTCATCTAGGGTAGTGTTCCCCAACCCTCTCCTTGAGAGCCACCAAGAGGCCATGTTTTGCAGATTAGACAAAGCTATAGAGTCGGCTCTCTGGAGATCCACAAAACATGAGCTGTTGGTGGCTCACTAGGAGAGGGTTGGGGAACACTGAACTAGGGCATCTTGTTTTGTATTTAAGGCCTATCAGACTCATGCCCTCTGGGCAACTTTTTACTGTAGGGAGCGTTCAGAATCTACAGAATCTACACCTTAAAAGGGGGAGAGGGGTACTGATCTGTAGTTCCACAGATGTCCTGCTATTGGCTCTGTGTTGCCTTGCAGCACAGTTGCTGCCTAGTGAACATCAGCAGGTGTCCCGAGTAGTGATGGGTGAACCGTAATCACAAAGTTTGTGTTCTTACCAAACTTTGTGAGTTCGCTTTCCAAAACCCAAACACGGATTTCAGCCAGAAATCCGCTTCGAGTTCAGCGTCTGGCATCTTATGGTGTAGCAGCAGGAAGAGCTGCTGTAACTCACATTGGCCCGCAATCCTCTTCCTGTCAGTGGTGGTGGCATTTGAAATCGGCCCCAGTCTGGGCTACAAAAAGGTGGCCATCGGCTTTCATGAGTGAGGACACTACTAGTGCCAGCACTGCCAGCTGTGTCTTCACTCATGGGAGCCAGTGATTTACAGCAGCACGCTTCCTGCTGCACACTCTGCAATATTTTTATTCTTCTCAACGTATCTTCAGCTTCTGACACTATTGACCACTCTCTGCTTTTCAATTATGGAATTCGAGGTTTTGCATTATCCCGGATTTCCTTCTATGACTCCATTAACTGCCCTGGTTTCGTTGAGGACCCCCTGTTTCATTAGCTAGTGCATCATGTATAATAATGGCCATGTACCAACCTGCTGTAGCAGTGGTGCCATCGGATGTCCCACTTACCAAAAAAGGGTGTTGTTAAGGCTGGGTTTATCTGGCTGGCAGCTGGCTATGGGACCATGGCCAAATAGAAGAATGTGTACTTTCATTGGCTGTTCTCTTTTCTTATGGCCCCAGACATTGAGATTGGGGTTGACCTTATGTAGACCAGAGATGGCACATTTGTATATTAGCTAAGCTATGGGGAAAAATTAATATATAGGCTGTAGGTTTCCAAGACGTTTAAAGCAGACCAGCACCTGTTCCCCGCTAACAGGTGTTGGTCTTCTTCTGGCCGCATTCAAACAGGCTGGGGGGCATCCAAAATGCAGGGCCCTCCCCCCTCCTCCAAGTCCAGGAACATGTGGAAGCCAAGGCAGGAGGAGAGGGGACCTGTGTTAAGCTTTACTCCAGATGCTGGTGGGGTGTCTGAAATATGTATTTTAAAAGATTCCCAGTGCAGGACAGATTTTAAATGAATACAATATTTTTGGTGGTGGCTTTATTTTTACTCCTTCTGAACAGGTAAGGGACCAGTTCAAAGGGCAGGGGGCAGTAAGCCACCTGCCCAACATGCTAACTTGGACCTAGTGTTCTTCCAGGATTGCCCCAGGGCATAGGGGCTGGTAAATACTAGGGAAAGGGACTGCCTGCCTAGGCTTATTAGCCCGTACGCTTGGTGCATCTGGTTAATGAGATTTTTGAGAGAACACACCATTTTTTTTGAGAGGGGCCATCCCGATATAAAGTTTACAGGAGGGAGTTAGTCCCTTCATGCTCCTTGCTTCCAGTGATGCTTTAAAAAAATTGCATCCTAAAAACTTACCAACCCGCTGCACCAAGAATAGCGGCTAGTAAGACAGGGCTCAAGGGCCAAACTGCACTATGATATACTCTGGCCAGTTCAGACTGTAGTAAATTGTAATAAATTGTAGTAAAGAAATTGGTTTTGCTTAGAAAAAATTAAGGTTTTAATATATAATCAGAGATTTTAAGATGGTTTGACATTGATTATTTTATCCTCTTCCCAAGGGGAATAAGGTTGGAGGAAGTTAGTGTGTGCCTGGACAGACACTTTAAAGTCACCAACAAACTGTAGAATTCCAATCTTCTTTGGTACAAAAACTGAGCCCTGGAATGATCTTCATGTGATGGGTTTCCATAGCAGAACAGGGGCTTGTGAGTAATACATTACCAAGAGCAATGCCAATGGGTGTAACACACTGCACCACTTAACTCTGCAGCTACTTTTCTATCTGAATCAGCCTTGGTCCGATGAAGGCCAGGTCAAGCTCCCCTACCTGACAGCAATAAGCAAACTATAATGTTTAGTGGAGGAGAAATAGTGCTAAAAATGTGTTCAGGGGTTTACCTAGGTGCCTTAGTTTTAGTGTTTGTATGCATCCAACCTTTCTGTTTCAACATGTCTGCCCCCTAGTGCCCCTTGTTGTGAGAGAACTTGATTGGCCCACACCATCCTGATCACCCTGACCTCAACCCCAGTCAACCCCTTTTGGCATGAACTAGAACAATGACAGAAAGCTAGGTCCTTTCATCCAAAAGCAATCCAGCTTTGATGAAGTGGTGTGGGGGGTGTTGTCTGGTTTGGGCAGGGGGTGTGGCCTGGATGAGGTGTGTACCAGAAGAGGCGTGGCATCTCACGAGAAGCATAACTTGCACCTTTTTAAAATGGGAAAGAGGAGGAGGACAGAACATAAAAATTTAAAAGGTACGTATCTGCTTAATATCAGGATCATAAAAGGCAGGAGGGGGGTAAGTGCATTTTACGTTCCTACAGGTCAGACCTCTGTGTGAGGAAGGGGTCCTGGTCGCCAGGGAGTCTAAAGGCTCCAGGGATCACTGATTTCCTTTTCCAAATTGTGATGTCCCTTTGTGTGAAAAGCTCAAGATTGCCTAGTATACTCAACTCACCAAGTTTCCCATGGTGCACGTGCAGGCTGCACTGCCATCTTCCCTTTGCCTGATGCACAAACCAGCACCAGGCACTTCCAAATGATTGGCATGGGTACACATAGCTGCCTGTATAAGATACTTTGCAAAGTGTTACAGTTTTGTCATAGTGATCAAATGGAGCGTGTCCCAGTAACTGTAACTGAGATGGAGGTGTAGAGAATTATCAACTGTACTGCATGAAAATAATGGACAAGCTCCCAAAGCACCAACAGGTGTCGCATCTGCCCTAAGACCAGATCTGACAAATGGGCAATTTTGAAAAATACTGGACTAGGGCACTGCTGGGGCTGGGGCCACGATTGAGTGTAACTCTTTTGGGCTAAACAGTTCCTATAGGTTTCTTTTTCCTGGACAGCTCCTGTATAAAGGAGCTTCTCCAAAATGACCTGGCTTTGCATCTCATTGGTCAAGCCCCCACATATAGCTTGGTGATAATGCTGGTGCAGATAAGCCTTAACACATGTAATTATTCTGGAGTTGTAGCAGAAGGAGTTTCAGGACATGAAAAGAGAAGCCTGGGTCTAAGTTCTTAGATTGGGTATATGACTCCTTTAAGGTAACTCTTCCTATACTGTTTTTTTTACTGTTTGTCACAAGTGCGATGATGTGATTTCCAAAGATTCCGGAAGGAGAGAACAAGGTCATACATGGATGGGTTTATGCTTTCCTTATTGTGAACTGTAGCAGAGGGAATCTGAGACATAAGGTTGGAATTTCTTTTCTTAGCCAGAAAGTTTTTTGCAGAGATGAAGATTTGCCAATGCCGTTTGTTGCATAATTCTATTAGAGGGTGTGGTTTATTTGTTATGTGTAGCTAGTCTTGTGACTGTTATATAAGTAGCCTTAATTGTTTATTTAATGCTATATATATATTCTTTGGATTTTCTGCAGTTAGACTTTTATGGATAATATGTGTTCTGTCTAGTAAAGTAAACAGTAGCTACATGTGTTTCTAGTCTCACAGACACATATTAGCAAGTTATAAGGCTAGCAGATAGGTTGTATAGTATACAGGAATTAACTTTATAAAAAGATGACCCTAAAAAAATCATGTTGATTAAGTAATGATCTAGTCAGTAATATATGTCTCATTCCAACAACCTATTTTTCCTGAGGTTAGTTTATAGTCTAAACATATGTGTATGAAGTGTTTGATCAGAAATTGGGGCATGTCAAATTTAGAAATATTACACTTTAATGGACTTTTCCTGCCTCAGATCAGAGGGTTGCCACAGTCTGCAGCCCCAGTATCTAAAGCCAGGAGACCCACAGTCTGCAGGTGGGCATGGCCTATGAAATAAATACATAAATAAATAAAAAATTAAGATTCATTTTTTACATGTGTCAGAGGACAAATTAAAGGATAACACCAGGGATATTGCCCTGCACAAGATGGGGTAGGGAATGTACTCCAAATAATCACAGAAAACAAACCAAATCGGGTGTCAGGGTAAATTGGGGAGGGTAACACCAGGGAGATTGCCCTGCACAACATGGGGTGGGGACATTACTTATATTATGTATCCTAAAAAAATCATAAGACCCTCATCACCTCATAGCAGACTGTAACAGAGCCCCCATCATTCCCCACAGCAGACTGTGACAGAGCCCCCCATCATCCCCATAGCAGACTGTGTGACAGAAACCCCCTTTATCACCTCCATAGGAAACTGTGTGACAGATTGCGCCCATCACCCCATAGCAGACTGTAAAAAATCCCAGCAACACCCCATAGCAGGGACAGGGACACCCATCATCCCCCATAGTAGACTGCAACAAAGCCTCCATCCATCCCCAGAGCAGACTGTATGGCAAAATCCCCCATGACCTCATAGTAGAATGCGTGGCAGAACAACCCTCATCGTCCCTATAGCAGACTGTGTGAAAGAATCCCCCATCATCCCCATAGTAGACTGCGTAGAAGAATAACCCCAATCACCCCCCCCCTTAGCAGACTGTGACAGAATCGCACCATTACCCCACAGCAGACTGTGACAGAGCCCCATCTTATGCTATAGCAGGCAGAGTGCTGTTTGCGTTTGCCTGCTTGCTGTCTTGCTGTCCCAGCTTTCGGCCATCCCTCATTGCAGCCAGACCCCGTCCACTCTCCTTCCGGGAGCAGGGCGTAGGTGGGACTGGGGACAGCAAGATGGTCAGCCTGCTGGCCGACCTGATTGGCTACAGAGAGGGTAGAAGCTGCAGCCCAACAAACAGCTTTAGTGTTGGGCTAAACCCTGGCACGGACTTCTGACTGAAGTCTGTGTTCGGGTTCGCCCAACACTAGTCAGGTTTTGTGGATCTCCACTTAGCTTGTCCATAGCTCTGCCTGACCACTAATGACTTCACCTGTGCGTCTATGTGGAGAGCTGCAAAACATGACTTGTTGGTGGCTCTCAAGGAGAGGTTTAGGGAATACTGCTCTAGCCTAACATTTCTTTCTGCTGTAATTTGAAATCTGATTGACCAGTGATTCTGCACCAGTGAGCCCCAGGTCATGTCTAATCCTGTGCACCACCTTCTGTCATGGGACTACATTGCTTGATGCTACTGAGTAATTTGTCCAATTGATATATCTTCCCCTTGTATTATTTAAATGTAAACTGTGTCACATTGTAGGATTTTAAGTATGGAACTGGGGATCATATATTCAAAAACCTGAATTTGTGTATAATCATGACTGTTAGCAACTTGATACCCTCCTAGCCAAAAAATCAATGTAGGAACATTACAGGCACTAGGTGTTGTACTTTTTATTAAAAACATAAACATAAAAAAATCCACAACTCCTAATAAAAAATGTAATTCACAGACAAACCTGGAAACTAAAATGTGTAATCTTATTTTACTTAACAAAAAGATATTAAAGCTAAAAAATCCACTGAATCAATTCAAATAAGTAATAATCTGAAATGTATTAAAATACATAGGCTTGTATAGTAAGATAATTCTGTAAACACTCATTTCATTCTACTGACCCCCTAGGAAGGCAAGCCTCACATCTAAGTTATAAAATGCTCCAAATAAGGTAACTTAATCTCTAAAATAAATGAAGTCAACAATTAGAGTACCATAATTAAAGAGCAAAGAATAGAATACTGCCTCTTAGAAGGTAGTGGCAAGCAGCTCGTATGCAGCCTGTCTCATGTGCCTTTGCAGCACCCTGTAGATGCTTTTGAGAGTCTCCAATGTTTGCCCCTTTTTTTAATGCCATGGCACAGCTTCTCTTGCCTCTTGGCTTCTCCCCAGCGTGACAAAGTTGGCATGCCCTAGCGGGAATCACCAAGCAGTACCACTCCCATTGTCTGCCATATTTCATTAGAATTGACATTTTAAAATGCTTTTACATGGTGCTTTTTACATGGTGATTTTATACTGCTCCTGTGGGAGATGGGGGAGAGGAGCACTGCTTGCCTGGACATGCTGCTATTTAATGCTGTAATGTAGTGTTCTGACTCTGCTCTTCCCCCTAAGAACATGTGCCAAAAATGTGTTCTCTATCCTGATTAGTGATGTCAGAGTAGCAACTTGACTGCACTGGCTGTGTGGAGAGGAGACAGGAGACTAAACGTGGAAGGATACTGTTGGCATGGTGTATCGTGGCTGTAGAAAGGAGACTGGAGTGTGTACATGGAAGGGAGCTTGCTGTGACTTGACCAGTGATTGTAAAGAAAGGAGGTGGTGAATTTGGCAGTGGTGCCTCTGGTTTGGAAGAGATAAGAGCTGGCTTCTCCAGAGTGCCTTGTGGTGGAGTGAATTGTAGTCTGTGGTGGCGGTCATGTGTAGTTGGTGGTGCATCAGCAGCCTGGGTGCCATGAGAATTAAGAAGACTGCTGCCAATTAGGAGTGATTGAGGAGGAGACATCCAGAGAGGAGCTGCAGAATAACCAGATTTGACTAATTGAGAAACAGAGGTTTAACTGCTGAAGAGAGGTATGAGTCAGTGGATCACTATGGATAAAATTATATATATATATATATATATATATATATATATATATATATATATATATATATATACAGGGGTGGACTGGTGATAGGGAGCACATGGAGTATTCCCGGGGGGCCACAATGCTTTAGGGCCAACTGGTCTAGAACCTCATTGAGACCCTTTACTAAAACCTACTTGGTTCTCTTCTAGCAACCCCCTCTGGTCCCTGCCTCCAAGTCCTCACCCTATACCTGCCCCCATTGTTGCCAAGACCCCCTGCATGTGGGGGCCATACCCACTCCTGACACAGTATCTGCCCCTACAACACTAATGGTTGATTACCAGTTATTTATTTTGGAGTGGTCATCGGAACTCTGGCCCCATGATCTGTTCCTGCAGCGCTATATACTCAAAGGATAAACATATTCATTGACTGGCTCAGAAGCACCTTGGGGGCAGAGCTGAGCAGCTTGTGGGCTGGCCATGGTATATATATATATATATATATATATATATATATATATATATATATATATATATATATTCAAAAGATATATAAGATACCACGCTGGTCAAATTTGATAAAAAGTTTACTAAAAGCCAAAATTAGTTGCTCGTGTAAACGTCCAGTATCTGAGTCAAATCATCACATGAAACATGGAGCAGTAAAATCTTTGTACTTTACACTGTACTCAAATGTTCGCTCGGTTTTGGCAGTAAATAGTGAATGCACACAGTGCCCACCACCTATAGGTAAAAGGCTTACCAGACAATTTCTTGTAAAATAGTTGCCAAAAGGAGAATCACAACTTCTGTAATGAACTCACACTGCCATAACAGTCCATAAAGCTGCTCACCACACTCGTCATCCACGGATGTGTTTTGTCCGGGTTGAACTTTAACTTGGGGGGATATCTATCAAGGCATAGCGCCAGGTAGTGACTGGCAGCGACAGGTAGTGAATGGTGAACGCCAGGTGCTGTACGCAGTACCACATTTATCAAAGCAATTCTGGTGAGCGACTATAACAGCATCATGTAGCGACCGATTCATCATCACAGGCGGCTCAGTGTATACCGCCGGCGCTCTGGATTCCAGAGCGCCTGGTATTACCTGTTGCTCTCCCATACATTTCAATTGACTTTTCCTTTTCTTCTGTTTAAACAGGGTTTTCTTTTAATTTTTTTTTTTAATCAAATCATTGTGTCACCTCTCCTGGCCTTTTTTGACTTTCTATATTTGTATGCAGAAATGTCATTAATGTAATAGCAATTTCGTTCCATATGTTTTCGCTTTGTTACTAGTGGATATGTGTTCAAAAACGGACACACAGCTTCTGGCGCTCTGGGCTACAGCGACCCAATTTAGAGCTCCGGTGCTGTGTGAGGCTGTTTTTTTGATGAATATGTTTTGAGTCGCTGACACTGACCATTCGCTACCGTTCGCTCCTTCCGGGAGCAGGGCGTAGGTGGGACTTGGGACAGCAAGATGGTCAGCCTGCTGGCCGACCTGATTGGCTACAGAGAGGGTAGAAGCTGCAGCCCAACAAACAACTTTGGTGTTGGGCTAAACCCTGGCACGGACTTCTGACTGAAGTCTGTGTTCGGGTTCGCCCAAAACTAGTCAGGTTTTGTGGATCTCCACTTAGCTTGTCCATAGCTCTTCACCTGTGCGTCTATGTGGAGATCTGCAAAACATGACTTGTTGGTGGCTCTCAAGGAGAGGTTTAGGGAATACTGCTCTAGCCTAACATTTCTTTCTGCTGTAATTTGAAATCTGATTGACCAGTGATTCTGCACCAGTGAGCCCCAGGTCATGTCTAATCCTGTGCATCACCTTCTGTCATGGGACTACATTGCTTGATGCTACTGAGTAATTTGTCCAATTGATATATCTTCCCCTTGTATTATTTAAATGTAAACTGTGTCACATTGTAGGATTTTAAGTATGGAACTGGGGATCATATATTCAAAAACCTCAATTTGTGTATAATCATGACTGTTAGCAACTTGATACCATCCTAGCCAAAAAATCAATGTAGGAACATTACAGGCACTAGGTGTTGTACTTTTTATTAAAAACATAAACAAAAAAACATCCACAATTCCTAATAAAAACATGTAATTCACAGACAAACCTGGAAAATAAAATGTGTAATCTTATTTTACTTAACAAAAAGATATTAAAGCTAAAAAATACACTGAATCAATTCAAATAAGTAATAATCTGAAATGTATTAAAATACATAGGCCTGTATAGTAAGTTAATTATATAAACACTCATTTCATTCTACTGACCCCCTACGAAGGCAAGCCTCACATCTAAGTTATAAAATGCTCCAAATAAGGTAACTTAATCTCTAAAATAAATAAAGTCAACAATTAGAGTACCATAATTGAAGAGCAAAGAATTGAATACTGCCTCTTAGAAGGTAGTGGCAAGCAGCTCATATGCAGCCTGTCTCATGTGCCTTAGCAGCACCCTGTAAATGCTTTAGAGAGTCTCCAATGTTTGCCCCTTTTTTTAATGCCATGGCACAGCTTCTCTTGCCTCTTGGCTTCTCCCCAGCGTGACAAAGTTGGCATGCCCTAGCGGAAATCACCAAGCAGTACCACTCCCATTGTCTGCCATATTTCATTAGAATTGACATTTTAAAATGCTTTTACATGGTGCTTTTTACATGGTGATTTTATACTGCTCCTGTGGGAGATGGGGGAGAGGAGCACTGCTTGCCTGGACATGCTGCTATTTAATGCTGTAATGTAGTGTTCTGACTCTGCTCTTCCCCCTAAGAACATGTGCCAAAAATGTGTTCTCTATCCTTATTAGTGATGTCAGAGTAGCAACTTGACTGCACTGGCTGTGTGGAGAGGAGACAGGAGACTAAACGTGGAAGGATACTGTTGGCATGGTGTATCGTGGCTGTAGAAAGGAGACTGGAGTGTGTACATGGAAGGGAGCTTGCTGTGACTTGACCAGTGATTGTAAAGAAAGGAGGTGGTGAATTTGGCAGTGGTGCCTCTGGTTTGGAAGAGATAAGAGCTGGCTTCTCCAGAGTGCCTTGTGGTGGAGTGAATTGTAGTGGTGTGGTGGCGGTCATGTGTAGTTGGTGGTGCATCAGCAGCCTGGGTGCCATGAGAATTAAGAAGACTGCTGCCAATTAGGAGTGATTAAGGAGGAGACATCCAGAGAGGAGCTGCAGAATAACCAGATTTGACTAACTGAGAAACAGAGGTTTAAATGCTGAAGAGAGGTATGAGTCAGTGGATCACTATGGATAAAATTATATATATATATATATATATATATATATATATATATATACAGGGGTGGACTGGTGATAGGGAGCACATGGAGTATTCCCGGGGGGCCACAATGCTTTAGGGCCAACTGGTCTAGAACCTCATTGAGACCCTTTACTAAAACCTACTTGGTTCTCTTCTAGCAACCCCCTCTGGTCCCTGCCCCCAAGTCCTCACCCTATACCTGCCCCCATTGTTGCCAAGACCCCCTGCATGTGGGGGCCATACCCACTCCTGACACAGTATCTGCCCCTACAACACTAATGGTTGATTACCAGTTATTTATTTTGGAGTGGTCATCGGAACTCTGGCCCCATGATCTGTTCCTGCAGCGCTATATACTCAAAGGATAAACATATTCATTGACTGGCTCAGAAGCACCTTGGGGGCAGAGCTGAGCAGCTTGTGGGCTGGCCATGGTATATATATATATATATATATATATATATATATATATATATATATATATACCGTATTTTTCGCCCTATAAGACGCACCTGCCCATAAGACGCACCTAGGATTTGGGGGAAGAAAATAAGAAAAAAAAATTTTCAATCAAAAACGCACCATTACAGACAGTGTGGCATTCCCCTATCCAATTCCCATAGGCCGTGTGGGATGCCCCCATTCCATAGACAGTGTAGCATGCCCCCATCCCATTCCCCATATATCCAGTGTGGCATCCCCCCCTTCCATTCCCCATATACCCATTGGCTGTGTGGCATCCCCCTCTCCCCCCATTAGTATAGGCTGTGTGGCATCCCTCTCCCCACATTCCCATAGGCTGTGTGGCATCCACCTCTCCCCCCATTCCCATTGGCTGTGTGGGTTTCCCCCTCCCCCCATTAGAATAGGCTGTGTGGCATCCCTCTCTCCCCATTCCCATAGGCAGTGTGGCATCCCCCTCCCCCCATTAGCATGGGCTGTGTGGCATCCCCCTCTCCCCATTAGCATGGGCTGTGTGGCATCCCCCTCTCCCCATTCCCATAGGCTGTGTGGCATCCACATCCCCCCATTCCCATAGGCTGTGTGGCATCCCCATCCCCCCATTCCCATAGCCTGTGTGGCATCCCCATCCCCCCATTCCCATAGGCTGTGTGGCATACCCCTCCCCCCATTCCCAAAGGCTGTGTGGCATCCCCATCCCCCCATTCCCATAGCCTGTGTGGCATCCCCATCCCCCCATTCCCATAGCCTGTGTGGCATCCCCATCCCCCCATTCCCATAGCCTGTGTGGCATCCCCCTCCCCCCATTCCCAAAGGCTGTGTGGCATCCCCATTCCCCCATTCCCATAGGCTGTGTGGCATACCCCTCCCCCCATTCCCAAAGGCTGTGTGGCATCCCCCTCCCCCCATTCCCATAGGCTGTGTGGCATCCCCCTCCCCCCATTCCCAAAGGCTGTGTGGCATCCCCCTCCCCCCATTCCCATAGGCTGTGTGGCATCCCCCTCCCCCCATTCCCATAGGCTGTGTGGCATCCCCCTCCCCCCATTCCCATAGGCTGTGTGGCATCCCCATCCCCCCAATCCCCTTAGGCTGTGTGGCATCCCCATCCCCCCATTCCCAAATGCTGTGTGGCATCCCCATCCCCCCAATCCCCTTAGGCTGTGTGGCATCCCCATCCCCCCATTCCCACCCCCCTCCCCCCGTTAGTATAGGCAGGCGCCATAGTAATAAAAAAAAAAAAGTTAAACTCACCTGTCCGCTGACACCACTGCGCTGAGCGGCCGGCTCCGTGAATGGGGTGGGCGTGGCCTGCGCCGCAGCGTCGATGCAGGCCACGCCCACCCCATTCACGAGCTGGCTCTGTCCCGGCCCCGCCGCTGCGATCGCTGTCTTTTCAGGCAGCGATGACAGCGGCGGGGCCAGAGACAGAGCCCCTGCCGCTCCTCCATCTGCTCCCCCACATGCGATCACGAAGGTCCGGGCAGCGGGTGGGCGTGGCCTGCGCCGGTGCAGGCCACGCCCATCCGCTGCCCGGACCTTCGTGCTCGCGTGTTTAAACAGGGTTTTCTTTTAATTTTTTTTTTATCAAATCATTGTGTCACCTCTCCTGGCCTTTTTTGACTTTCTATATTTGTATGCAGAAATGTCATTAATGTAATAGCAATTTCGTTCCATATGTTTTCGCTTTGTTACTAGTGGATATGTGTTCAAAAACGGACACACAGCTTCTGGTGCTCTGGGCTACAGCGACCCAATTTAGAGCTCCGGTGCTGTGTGAGGCTGTTTTTTTGATGAATATGTTTTGAGTCGCTGACACTGACCATTTGCTACTGTTCGCTCCCATATAGCGCTGTAATGGCGTTGTAGCGACTCACACATTAAATTCATCAATGCGAGGCGCTCGGTGGCAGCAAACCATAGCTGATCCCAGCGGCTACTATCGGTCGCTCTGAGCGCCTCGCTACAGGCACTCATCTGCCGGTACCTTGCGCTAGTAATAAATCAGCCTCTTAGACTCAGCCTTAGTCAAGGTCCAACCTAGACAAAACGCGTCCATGGATGACGAGTGTGGTGAGCAT
Organism: Gastrophryne carolinensis; assembly: GCA_027917425.1. Lineage (NCBI taxonomy): Eukaryota > Metazoa > Chordata > Amphibia > Anura > Microhylidae > Gastrophryne > Gastrophryne carolinensis. Next base: position 147,891,851 of record CM051235.1, on the reverse strand, counting down.
CTTTTTATTACTTTAAGTCATCTTCATTCTGTAGCCAAAACTTGAGAGCCCTGAGCTCTGAGTGCCCTGAATCACGCGACTAGGGGCGGGGGAGACAACAAGGTTGCATTGTACATTGAGTGGTAAAGTGTTTGTACATCGCGCATTGTCAGATTTGTTTGTGAGTGCATTTACTCTTTCTTTAATACATCTTCATTTGAAGCGTTATTCTGATATTGAGCATACTATGTTCATGGAAGTGTGAGTTTACAATGGGAGCGATTCTCCTATTGACAGCTATTTTACAAGAAATTGGGGTCGATTCAGAGCCTGGTGAGAAAACACTTCTTTTTTTGGGAGGGATTGCCATTAACTTTCATTGTCTACCTTGGGGTTGATTCAGAGCCAGGTGCAAATTTACACCTGATACACAATGAATGGCAGGTTTCTCTCCCAAAAAAGAAGTGAGTTTTCTCACCAGGCTCTGAACCGACCCTATTGTCTGGTCAGCCTTTTACATATATGTGACAGACACCTTGTGCATTTATTACTCACTGGCGATACTGAGCGAGCATTTGAGGACAGTGCTGACTACAGAGATTTTACTGCTCCGTATTTCATGTGATGCTGCCACTGCCACCCCTCATTAGGGCCACTTGCTTCTGAGGGATGGGGTGGCTATCTATCCCTCTATCTACCTAGCCCTCTGTTCTATCTATTTGTTGTTTATGGAGAAAAATAAGCCCTACCCCCTTTTTCAGAGCAAAGGATTAACATAAGACCTGTCTTATTTTCGGGGAAACAGGGTAATATTATATAATATTCCTTTAATTTCCTGGTATAAGAAGATCTTTATCACACCCCCCAACCTTAATTGCACAACCTTTCATTTCCTTTGAGTGGTCCCTTGCAATTGAATCTTCTAGGCAGAAAACTCCTGGTACAAGGAGATCCTTTTACCTAAAAACTACCAATTGTAATCTATCCTCTTATAATCCAAACCTCAATAATATGTGATGTAATAGATTCTGATCATCAGGAAATTAACTTGGTGTTCGGAGATAAATAACAAATTAAATAGATACAGACTGTATTTTCATAGGAAGTTGATAAATTGGTAAATTAATTTATTGTTTATAGAATTAATCATTCATTACAAGCCTATATATAACTTTCAGATTACAACTTGTTGTTTCAATGATTTCATTGCCCTAACTGTTGAGTCTGTGGTTTTGGAGTTTTTAATTACACTTTTGAACAATAAATAAACATACCTTTTTTTTGTGTATGTATTTTAGAAGAAGAAAAGTTTTCTAGCACGCTTGCTAAAACAAAATAAAACAACATTTAATCCATCCAAGAGTATTTCCATTAGACGTGGCAACTCATTTCAAGCCCAGTAGCCCCTTTTCCAGCCGGAGGCTACCATGTTCAAAACGCATTACCAGCCACCTCTACTTCCGTTTACTTATTGGGCTGCAACTGACCCCTCCAAGCAACACCATCTAAAGGTGAGCGAGAAACCAGGTGTATTTTTTCTTTTATGCATTTTAGTCTTTGAACCAGCATTCACATATTCTGAAATTAGATAAAACATTTCACTCCATCGACAACTGAAGCATGCTCAAGCCAAAGGGTTCCCTTATCAAACTCCAGAACATTAGATTTTTATTCTGCTATATCAGAATGTCCTAATTCCAAAATGGAGGATGTTCCTATTGCAGAGGGACATCCCTATTACCATTGCCCCCCCCCCCCCCCCCAGTCCCCCAGCAAAATCACAGGCCAGACACAGCAACTGATTTTGCCAGGGGGCTGAAGAGAAAGGTAAGACTTCTCAGGTTTAACAGTGTAATGTGCAATGGGGGCATAGGCAATCGGGATGCCCCCCTACAGTAGGAACTACACCCATTTTGTGAAATGTAGTCATAGTAATGGGCAATTTTAATCTGAGCAGTTTCAGATTCTTTCACATTTAGACCCTACAGCTTTACAAGTCAATTATCTTCATACAAAAGTTTCTGCGAATAGTTTACGCATATTGTTTACGCATTGTCTTCAAAATATTCTAACTACAATTGCAGGCCTAAATTATGCAGCAGCAGATTTTAGATATAGCTTTGGCCCATATATTTCAGTCCTGTTCCACTTATGTACATATATCGAATATAAACTGGCCATTAAAACTTATTCAGCTAACATTTAGGTGAAGGATAATTATGTACCACCTACAGCATCATGTAAACCGTGGTCGTAAAATGATGGTTTACATGAAATGATGGCTTTCTCCCCTGCATAGCTAAATCTTCATTGTAACAACCCAAGTATTTAGTCTTGGAGTCTTACTACTGCCAAGCTTCAATTTCCTTTGTCTCACCCACATTGGTAAATCCATCTGATCTCAGTGTTTAGAGTGAAGAAACATACAAGCTTGTTAAGATAATAAGAAACAGTGTCTGATAAATTAGCTTCAAGGTTTAGAATCAGAATGAAGCTGTGTATCTCTGCAGTGTTCATATGGAACAATACTTATGCTACCCAGTAATCCAGAACACTCCAAAGTACGTCTTGTAGTTGGAAGTGATATCCACTTGGTCAACAGAAGTTACATTTACCTTCAGCTGATCACCATCCGTTAAATGTATAAGGCCACCAATGTAGATTGGTTGGTGTCCTCCTTTGAGTATTTTTCCACTGAAGAGAATCTCGGGGTCAGGATAGTTATCATTGCATTTTATAATATTTGATTCAAATTGCCTTCCAAAGTTGGAAGGAATCTTTAGGGACACTTGTGCATAAACAAAATAGTATCCCTCTTTTGGAACTTGGATTGACATGTCGTCACACCGCATACCATCCATCACAAAAGCTAATCCAAGTTTTGATTCCCATTGTAGAACATTGTTACCGGTTCCTGTACTTGGTTGTCTTGTGCCTGAAGAAAAATGAAATATTATTTGGTTAAGAATTAAGCAAAGTGCATTGACAATAATATATATATATATATGTCTCCTACCTACTTATTTGGCAGTAATTTGGCAGTTTAACTTGTTGTAGTTGAAGCATCCCCCACACCCCAATCAAGGCTGAAGGAGGACAGACAAAAAATGTCCAATCCTTCCTAGTAGACACCCCCCATGGCATGCCCCGCTGCCCCCATTTTCTAGAACAGGAGCTGCATCACGTACATGGAAGGCCATGTGATGTATTTCTGATGGCATGGGGGAGCTCATTGTGAGTTCAGATTGAAAGTTATGCCATTCACCGCCCCGGGCATGCACTTGAGGGATGGCAGATTGAACATTTATAGATTTCACTTGGTAGTCATCAAGGAGTGGTGTGCTGGGCTGTATTTCCCATTAGGCATGTGAGGTCCTGTGTCTAGGGCAGCACCATACAGGGAAAAGCCACTCCTCTGGGTGAAGTGTCAACTATCATTCCTTTTGGTGGGGGTATCTTATCCTCCTTAACAATGAAATCCAGTGTTAAAGTTGATTGACGGGCTGCTCCATTATACCCTAAACTCCAAGAGCAATTTGCTTGCTAGAAGTAAAACATTTAATATAAATCACAGGTGCTATCAGTACATAATAGTGGAAACCAGAAGATAACATGGGGCATGGGGCATTGATTGCAACAACCAAAAACCTATTAGACCTAAAATTTAAAGAATTTAGTCTTTCCATAACAAAGAACTGCTCTGTCCAATGTAACACCTGCAAGGTCCCTCCCTGTTGGAGGAGATGAGACTGCTATACTTGTATGCAGCCATTGTGGGAGTAATGAACCTAATGCTCCCTGGCACAAAGGTGCCAGGGTGTTTCGGTCCTATTTATGTGTTGTACTTTAGCACATACCCTGAAACTATGTATTTCAGTAAAATACTGTAGACAAAAATATGAATTTACAAAGTATGTTTGATCAAGTAGTTTTTAGAACTGAGAAGTATAGTTCAAAAGAGTATTATAATACCTGTTACATGAGCTCGGGGGTTATCATCCCCTAGAAAAAGAAATGAATATATTAATGAAAAGTATAGATGAAATAAGCAAAAAGTTGTGAAATAAGCTTCTTATATCTTTGTTTTTATGGCAGGAGTTTAAACTAAAGTATCAAAATGATCACTAGATAAAGCTACAAAATATTGATTTGCATACAAAAATAGGTATAAATTTCATGCGCCACCTTACGGTGATGCTATTTTAGAGACAATGTGCAACGTTAAGAGGTTTTAGTGTAATTTAATCTCAAATGAAATGGGACCTACAGGCATTTTTTTACATTGAGGAAGTGTGTAAATTAAAGGATAACTACTAACTAGCAAGTGACATCCAGTGAATGAAGGGTATGATATATTTAAATTATAATTATAATTTTTAACATGTGTTTTTCTACTTTTTCATAGCTGTAAGCAATTGCATTAAAATAATGGATATTGCTGCAAGCATGTGAGCCCAGACCATAGAGTCTATAGTGTGTGAAGTTCTATAACCTATAATGCGATCGTAGGCCCCATGGCAGCCACATCTGGGCCCCATGCTTGGGGCATAATCAGGCTTGGCTACCATGGTACCTAGCCATCACATATAGCTTATGGAAAGGTCTATACTGTACAGCCTATGGTGTCTGCTGCAGGTCCAGCAATCAAATAGAGCTGGTAGAGTGGCTTGGCTTATAGCGTCTATAGTGTCTGGTCTCCCGTAACCTTTAAATGGACATTCCAGGCAAAGAGTTAAAGGGACAGTCCAGTCTAAATATCTGTGGCGCCCAATTGGTTTATGTTGAGTGGAGAAGAGAGGGAGGAGTTCTTTGTTTTGTCTGACAATTAGAAGCAGCAGTAGGCAATTCCATTATGGTTGCTCCCATGAATCACAAGTTATTTAGACTAGATTGTCCCTTTAAATGATCCCGCTTTCTGTTCTTTTCCATTCTCTTCATTCTGGCTTTTAGGGGTGGCATCTTCCATCCAGCCTTCATTTAGCCTGCTTTGTATTACTCGATAACTCTCAGTGAACTCTGTGACCTCTGCAGAGCCTATTCAGCAGCAGATGATGACTCATCTGTGTATGTTTCCCTTTCAAGGTTTTATCAGTACATTGAGATATAGCATAATGGAGCATAGTAACACATTAGGCATGATCGAAGTGTATACTGACCATACCCATAACACCATACAACTTACAGTCGCAGTGTCTTAAAGTAGATCAACACCCAGGATCCTGAGTTTTGGTCCACTGCCCCGGGGCACCCCGATTGGGGGTGCCACGCTATGTGAAACCCCCCAGAACGCCCGATTCAACTCACCTCACCTCACCCCGCTCCTACGGCGCATGCGCGGCCGCTGGTCCAGTCAGCGCGCTCGGAGCCGCTGTGGTAAGTGCGTCATAGCGACGTCTTACCACAGCGGCTCCGAGCATGCTGGCGGCCGCATCTCGCGGTTCCCTCTAACAGGGAGCGCGCCCGCGCCAGCCATTCACGAATGTTTCTCTATTTTGTACAAGTCCTTATAGTAGATATACTAAGACATTGGTAGTCCCATCTATTCAACAACGTAAACAGATAATTCCACAACAACGGCCTTTTAATATCCAGAGCACACTGGGTGGAATACGTAGAGACACTTTGGCCTGACTGGTTGGACTAGTATGCCCTATGGAAGCAATTGGGTAGAAAGGCCATGTTGAGTGCTCCCGGGTACATTTACAGGATAAAGTGAGACCCTGAGTGTAGGGACGTACACCGCCTTGTCAGGGCCCACACGAACGTTCACCGGGCGAACAGTGCTTAGCGAGCTTAGCGAGGGAGGCAGGGAGAGCGGGCATTGGTGATGGAAGCAGTGGCATGCGCAGGGCGGTGTACCACACGTGCGTGGAGACACACTGCATGTTCGGTGGTGAGAGAGCCGAGGCTGCACATACAGGGCAGCGATGAAAGCGGCAGAGGTGATGAGGAACAAGTCGGCATGGGTCGCTAGGTAAGTATGCTGGTGCGAGTGTACATACGGTAGAGGTGGTGTAGGTAGCTTGCGCTAGGCCCCCTGTTAGTATTTGCATCCCTGCCTGAGTACCAGGGCCCACCGTGAATTGCTGTGTAAATAACTATGCCAGTAAATAATGAGAGTTTATTGAACTTGAACCTGCTGCCAGCTTCAAGGCTGTTCACCTTCAACAGGGCCTCCCTAATGGTCATCCGCTGGAACTGAGTGAGAACCTTGCCTACGCTTCCCAAGCCTAGAAATACTCCCCTTCCCAAATGTGGCCCTTTGTGAGGGTCACCTCCCATATCCCCTAAAGCACACCCATATCCACCTGGGTGTCCCTTTATCACATACGTGAACAAAGTAAGTAGTGAATAAAGAAAACTTCATGGAACATACCTGAACTATCTTTTCTTGGCACCTAAAACAGAAAAATTGGCATTAGAAACCTCTTTCAAAAGCAGCAAAACACAATGCTAAATGGATAAGAAAAGGTGATTGATAGTTATTGATGATTAGGTTAGTCTAGTGACACTGTGAACCAGGATCCCTGACACAGAGTTGCTAGGTGGTGTGGAGGCCTTATTTAAAGCCTGTTTTGCTCATGCCGAAGACTCAAATGGGGGATTGAAGATGACCTAATAATAGATGACCTAATAAGATTTTCATAAAATGAGTGATGGTCAGGGCCCAGGGAGGCATACCAACTGCGGATGCCTCATGGTGCATTAACGGTGACAAATGGGAGAAATCCCACCTTTCTCATCATTCCCCCAGAGAAATCCGAGTGTCGGCACCCCCGTGGCCGCAGCAGCCAATCAAAGAAATTGTAAAAATCTTATACAATCAGAAATTACACTGTATATATGATGTCCTCTTTTGTTTAGCCAGAATGGTTGGCTTCAAAATTAATATGCAGCATGGTGGGAGACCTTCCTTTGTTCTGAAGACTGTCCTTGGTATCTTTTGGCCTGAGCTCAGTTTTGTGTGTGCACTTGCATGCAAACTAAGTTGGCCAGCAGAAAATCACCGGTGATAGTTTTATCTGAGCCAATCAGAGTATCACTGGGTTAGTTTATCTGGGCCAATCAGAGATCACCTGTGCTATTTCAAATAAAAAGGGGTCAGCCTGGAAAAACAGCTGGCTGGTGAGAGATGAGGAGATTTGCTTGGGCAGTGGGAGGATACACAGTCGTGTTTTGAATGGAGGCAGACACAGATGGACGATGAGATTTGCTTTGGGAAAAGAGACATGCTTTGTGAACTTGAATACAGCAGCCTTCTTGTTTAGAGATTGGATGAGGCCTGCTGCCTGGATTCTGCCTTCTGCCTGGATCAGATTAAAACAGGTGAGTAATCAGTTTCAATATATGCTTTTGCCCTGTTAGGCTTTTTGTGTTGTAATGTTTTATATTTTGTGCATTTTTTACAAGCCAGGTATAAAAATAACTCTTTAAGGTGCATCATCTAGCTTTTCCTTGGGAGTTACTGACAAATGAACTTATTAGACAACGTTGTTTAATTTTAGAGATATACAAATTTGAGATTTTAAATTGCCTTATACATTTAAGGCCAGCATCTGTAGTGAGAGGGGTCACGTTTACCCCCTCCTCCGTCCTTTTCATCCCGCAGAGCTAATGTTGGGCTGCTGGGACCGGGAGCCTTTTTACCCCTGAGGACGAGCCTCTGTGGATAATTTAACCCAGATTTTTCCGGTATCTGGGATGGAGCGAACTGGAGCTCATTGGCAAGATACATCACTACAGTAGTTAACATGTGCCAAGTAAAGTGCATCACAGAGACCTAAGGAGTGTTACTAGCATAGATGTGTCAGTATAGGAGGTCCAAGACTAGCTCAGTGTTCTGTGAGTTTGTTATGCATTAAGAAAGTTACTTTAGTTATTTATTCAATAAACATCACTTCCTAAAGTGCAAAGATGGGAAAGGTCCAAAGGTCCATAAATACTGAGTGATATTCAATGGCCTTGAATTCCTCAATGATTTTGCCGTGTTCAATCAATAAAGCACTACTACTCTCACATATTGTATACACAGGTCTGCCAGGATGTTACCTGATACAGCATTGGATCTCAGCCAGCACTAAAAAGTGAGACAGGACTAGTTAGACCAGCTTAGCCACATAGACACCCTGCGTACACAGATCTAAATATAGAAAATGCAAAACAGAAGTGTAATTTCCGATCATTAATCCAACAGTTACATTTTTATCAGCAGAAATCCTATTTTAGCACTGTTTGTTCCTAATCTGCAATGCTCTAAATGAGACGTTCCCAACCAGTGGTACTAGGACTAGTGCAAGGCTGCAGACTGACCCCCAAACCTGATATGTCGCCATATATACCTTTACTATACCTGTACAAAACAGCCCCCGAAGTGATATAAATATGTTTGTGTATTTTTTTGTGGAATTCCTGCAGTAAATGGCTGTTTTGTGTGTTTTTTACCATGAGGCCGATTCATTAATAGCGCCAGGTAGCGCCAGATGAGCGACTGTAGCGTGATTTTTTCAGCGCCAGCCAGTATTCGCTGTGCTTGGCCGGCGTTAGCTTGATGACAGCGACCCAGTCGGTGTGCGGTAATGTTGAATACGGGCTGGGGGGTCGCTGTTTCACAGGTTCAGTGTTGTATGTGAGCGCCTGACAACGAATGGCCAGAGCGAACGGCTAGCTTCATATTCAGAGGCCGATTCATTAATAGCGCCAGGTAGCGCCAGATGAGCGACTGTAGCGTGATTTTTTCAGCGCCAGCCAGTATTCGCTGTGCTTGGCCGGCGTTAGCTTGATGACAGCGACTCAGTCGGTGTGCGGTAATGTTGAATACGGGCTGGGGGGTTGCTGTTTCACAGGTTCAGCGTTGTATGTGAGCGCCTGACAACGAATGGCCAGAGCGAACGGCTAGCTTCATATTCATTAACAAATCACGCTCCGAATGTGCTGTCGCTGTCCATTCCTTGTTTAAACCCCAGAGCGCTGGCGGCGATGGGTATTAACTAGTTTTTAACCCCTAAACAACCATATTTTTTGAATGTAACATTATACATGTTTTTAGAATCATTTTGTAATATGAATACATTAATCTCAGACCTGTTAGATCAATTCTGCACAAATTATTTTTAAAATTTTTTTTTACTTAAAAATAAATCCTAACATTGCAGAAGTGGTCTCCGAATTTTTGACATTAAAAAAAAAAAAAAAAAAATTAATACCAATTAATTATGATTATTTATAGATTGCTCCATTGAAATGCATTGGACATCGCCAGGGAGCGACAGCTCATACCTGGCGCTGTGAGGGAATTTGCAGCGGCGCTGTTCGGTCCAGGCGGCTTCATGATGAATGCCGCACTAGCCGTCGCTCTCGCCGGCGCTAGCCTCATTTTGCTTGATAAATGCGTCATTGTGACCGCCGCCGGGCGTACTTGAGTCAGTAGTCGCCGTTAGCTGCCGCTACCTGGCGCTCGTCAGAAACTACCTGGCGCTAGCCCGTGATAAATAAGGGCCCATGTTTTTTTGGAGTGACATACTATACATACTGTCCAGGTGTTACTTCTATAATATATATATATATCTTGTCCAGGTGTTAATTATAAATTCTATAATTAGAAAATGGAAAGTGGAAATTGATGATGAAAAGGTTTGGACCACCTGCTCGAATTCAATATTGTTTATTTTGTTATTGGAGACCTGGCACTGCTAACCCAGGATATATAATGTAATATATTTAGTCACCACTGCTTTACCTGAGCAAGGTCTTTTGTTTGTTGTATAATTATATTGTTATCTGACTATTTTATATTCCTGAGTTTTTTTTTTTTGTTTTGCTTAAAGTGGACCAACACCCTGAGGTGATCGGCCCGGGAATCTATAAGATTCCCGGGCCGATCACCTCACACACCGCGGGACATCCGAGATCGGGATGTCCCGCGGGGTGTAAACCCCCCAAAACCCCCGAAAAGCCTTACCTCTCCAGCCGCTGCTTCCGCCGCCGCCGCCTCACTCGCGCTCCTCTAGACGTGCGCGTGCCCGCGCCGGCCGTCTCTGAATGGCCGGCACGGGCGCGCACACGTCAAGAGTGACGCGCGGGAGGCGCCGACGGGCAAGCTGCTTGTACGTTGCTGTCAATCAGCTTGTACGCCGGCGCCGATTGGACGGCGCGGCCACGTGGGAGCGGGGAGAGGTGAGTTTTGGGGGCTTTCCGGAGGGGTTTCACACAGCGGGGCACCCCCGATCGGGGTGCCCCGGGGAAGTGAACCAATACCCAGGATAGTCAAAATCCTGGGTGTTGGTCCACTTTAAGGGAACTATTAAAGCTCAACTACAGTCATTTTCAGCTTGGGAGGTATGGTAAGTACTAATTTTTTGTTGCCTACAGATTCAATTGTTTTATGGAAGCAGTTTTAACTACCTGTAATCAGTTGCTATTGGCAACATACACCAAGTTTGTAAATCAAGATGAATTGAGTCCTGTACACACAGAACACTGCTGCCATGACCAATGCTGAGGGGAGGGAGCTCACTCAACCTTACACATGTCCAGCAGAAGTGTCCTGTGCAACTATCTGCAACTTGTTGCTATTGGCAATGTACACCAAGACTGCACTTGGTGTACGTTGCCAATAGCAACAGATTGCAGATGTGAAAACTGCTTCCATAAAACACATATTTGCTAACATGCCAGATCTGCTCAGCATTTTTTAGACATAACTTCCCCACACCAAAATATACACTTTCAAAAATTCAATCAAAAGTGGACTTACACTTTTGTGTACACTAGATACACTAGTATTTGTCTGGGTTGAAAACAAAGGACATAGATACTTACCCACTGTACACTGCAGGTGCCAATCTGGTTCTCAAAAACTAAGCCAGACCAACATTCATTCGAGGGGGGTCTTACAACAAGGGTGCTCATGCCCGGAGTGGATGCATCCCAATTGCTGGGGTCTCCCCTTCGATTAAGTTTCTGCAAAATGCCAAAATCTTGCTTGGGAAAATGCAGGCACACGACTGGCCAGGGGCGGTCACAGGTCCTGTGTTTGGGCTTCCCCGTTGCCAGCTACCATCCAAGCATGTGACATGTGACTTCCACTAGCCAAACGCAGTGAGTTAACAGGTAAGATTTTGAGGTTTTGAAGGGGGGGGGGGGTTAGGGCAGGGCAGGATAGTACAATGGTGTTGATCCGGTTTAAGTGACACTGCTCTTGCAGCTCTTCTTGTGCCCCTGCTGCCTTGTACAGAGGGAGTGCACTACGGCAGTGTCTGGCACACCCCCTCTGTCTCAATGATTGGAGCTGCATACGCCAGATAATTTGGGGGGCATAGACTAGCTTGCAAAGGGTGAGTAAGCTTCTGTTAAATCCCCAGGCTTATGTTCACTGCAGGGCCTGATGTCCAAAGCAATGCATTTTCAGAGAATGGTATAAGACATAGGCTGCTGCAGGAGACAGGCAGTGAGTAACTCTATATTCTGCATATTTTGCTACTGTATGTGTCATTCTGTTGGGCATGCCATGTGCCTGTACCGACGATCCACCCCTTTTTAGCTGTAGTTTAAACTTCCTATTATGTCGCATGGTACAGAAGCGGATAAAAATGAAGTGGGTGGTCAATTGCACACCAGGAACCAAACATTTTTGGAGTAAAAAATTATTTGCAGCTAGAGTGAACTTTGAATCCAAAGAACATTATTTATGTCTGCTGCTGAATCCACCCCAAGATGTCAAACCTAATTTTCTATTCCATTGAAACTTAAAAAAGTTGATTGTTTTGTGTGTGTAAATATAAATAAAAAAAAAAAAAAAAAAAAAAAATATATATATATATATATATATATATATATATATATTGTATGTTAAAGCAGTTGTATACCAAAATTATGAAAAAATTTGACAAAATGCATTTTCGAAGTAGCCTTATTAGCGTAACACTCTAATCCAAGTTGTATATACAGTACCTGGGGGGGACCAAACAAATGATCATGTCCAAACATGTGATAGAGATTAAGAGCCAGCATTGCACACAAGACTATAGCACAGGCAGTGACAGCCCACTGGAGTTTCCTTAGTCTTCCGTCTTCAGCGTGTTGTAAGTTTGTGCTGAGTGGAGTAACGTGAGCCTGTTCCTGCAGCATGTGAACTCTCACTTCCATATCTCTTTCCATGAATCGTATAAATGGTTGCTTATTTCTGGGTTCAAAGAGGCTTCAACAAGCATGATTTTAGCACATTATCAGGCCAATAAATAAAGGCACAAACTCCCTCCTCTTCCAAGTGTCCACTGCTCTCCTCCCATGCTGCGAGGGAGTGTTCCGCCTACAGTCGATACCAGCACTGTACTTTTCACTCCTCGTCGTCCCTGGCATGTAAGCTCTATCAGTCTAGCTGGGTCCTGCCTTGTGTATTCTTAGGAAAGTCCCAGAGGAGGTGTTAGGATAATTACGTTGTGTGGGTTGGCTTGGGGTTACTTCTAAGCTTTCAATGGTCATGACTGAAACTAACCGGAAACTTACTTTCACAGAGAGGAAATAGCGAAAAAGTAATTGGTTAATCTTATCCCAGTTTTTTTCTGCTTCTATTTTTACCATGTGTACGTGACACAACAAGCCAGATGTAGTGCCTACCTTAATTTAGATTGTTTTACAATATTTATATGTAGTATTAAATAATCAATATGAATAGAATGCATTTAAAAAAAGTAGGAGATATTAAAGTAGATTTTAAAAAATCCACAATCCTACACAGTTACTAAAAAGAAATATACTCACCTGAACAGCGCTAAGCGCAAGCCCGACTCCTCAATTTTATCAGGCCTGACTCCTTCTTAAATGGCCAATAATTAGTAATACATTTCCTGTAGTAAAATCGTAACATGAGGCGATTTCTAACCATTATATAAGCGATAGAGCTCCTTATATAGAACATAAAGCATATTTATTGGAAAACAAATTCTGAACAAGTAACTTAAAGCAGGAGCACGGGCAATATAAGCGATTTGAAAACTAGTCGCGGGCCACAGTGAATAGTGAATGATTTTTCATTTTAAATTGCATAACAAAAAATTTCTACACCAGTGAGGATACCCACTGTCTCCACAAACTTAATAGTTTTTGTTTACACATAGGTTCCTCCATCACTCCAAACCACATTGATATCTAATAATCCCCACATGCCACCAATACACATGCTGATTGCCTTGCCTCTCCATATATATGGATTCCATATTGATTGCACATACCCCCCAACAATCCCAAATCATAACTGTATTCCCAATACTTGACCCATGTAAATGCCTCCCAATGCTAAACATACAAATATATATATAGAAAAAAACTCTTATCTTGTTGTGGTGCTAGAGATTTTACTCAGGGGTGGTGTTGCACTATCAATGTCACCATGTTCCTCCAAGCCACCGCTGCCACCTCTATTTGTTCATGGGACTCTCCTTGCAGCCTCCCATCCTTACTGGGCCTCTATTAACCCTTACACATTAGTTCTGTTTAACCCTCCCACTTTCCCCACAGCAGGTCAGGGGCCACATCAGATGGCTCCAAGAACCACGTGTGGCACCCAGGCCACAGGTTGGGCATGTGTGACTTAAAGAGACATTCAAAGCAAAGGGTTACATTGGCTACCTTCTGCTTGCCCCATGCTGACTGTCAGGGGTGGCATCTTTCACTCCCTAGCCCTTAACATTCCCTGATAAACCCTGCTGTACATGCTCCTTTTTGCTGAGTACTCTTTCTCGTCCCCAAAATGAATTCACTTTGCAGGGGACTGTTACACTAAAGAATGTATGACTGAGGCATCCTCTGCTGCTGAGGAGGCCCAGCAGAAGGGAGGAAGTTTGACAGGTCTTATAGAGACCTGTCAAATATTAATCAGGCTGAGTAAAAGATGTAGCTCCTCACATTCAGCATGAGGGGGGGGGGGGAGAAAACAGGCTGATTGAACTCCTTTCCCTGGAATATCCCTCTAAATTTCATGTCCAGCCAATTACATAAAGTGGATATTCACCTGTTGTCCCCCACGGCTCCTCTGTGCAGATTTAGCATCTTCATACTTACCAATGAGGGCAGACATGGAGGAGTCCTTCAATATGGCTTTACATCCCCTAACACTCCTACTCTATTATTGCAATAGCAGGGGCGTGACAAGGCCAGGTGTGCTGAATCCGATTTGGGATGATCCCTGCATTGCAATGAATGGAGTAGGCAAAGAATGAGCAGTGAACCCAAAAGTAATATTGAAAGCCCAGTGGGGTTACTAGATGGTCAAGACCATAAGTGTATATTGAAAAAAAATAGAGCTGAGCCTTGTGGTAGAGGATTAGAAGAAAAGAGTAGGAGTGTGAGTAGGAGGAAAGTCAAAAGAATGTGAGACCTTGAATTCCAAGAGAAGAAAGAATATTGAGAAGCTGAGCATGGCTGACAGTGTCAAAAGAAGAGGATAGGTCAGGAAGAATGAGAGAGGAGTAGTAGCCCTTTGATTTGGCTATTAAGAGATCATTGGTGACTTTGAGGGCAGTTTCAGCGGAAACCAGACTGGAGGGGATCTAGGAGGGAGTTTGTAGCCAGATAGTGAGCCAGATCTGCATGGACATGTTCAAGGAGTTCGGATGAGAAGGGGGCAATGAGATAGGGCAGTAACTGGGGAGGGCAGAGGGATCCAGAGAGGGTTTTTTGAGAAGTGGAGTTATAACCGCATGCTTATAGAAGGAAGTAAAGGTATCAGTGGAGAGGGAGAGGTTGAATAGAGATGTTAAGGCTGGAATGACAGATGGAGCCAATTGAGGGATAAGGTGGGATAGAATGAGAGACAAGAGTCCTTGTACAGTTAGTTGAGTGTATTGAGTTTATGAATCTTGTCAATTTTATCTTTAAAGAGTGTGGCCAGTTGCTCGGCTGTTATCTGGGAGGATGAAGGGGGAGGATGAAGGGGGTGGTGCTGGACAGATTAAAGTTTAAAGTTTTGTATAGATGTTTTGGATTTTTGGGCCTGTGCGGATAGGAGTGATGAGACATATTCCTGTTTAGCATGATGGAAAGATGTTTCAGCCTCACATTTGTGCATCTTTCTTGAGATCTAGGCAGTATTAAGTAGAGATGGGCAAACCCGAACTGCAAAGTTCAGGTTTGTACCAAACTTTGCAAGTTTTGATTCCCGATCCCGGACTGCAGCCAGACAGGACAGGAACTCTGCAAAGTGGTCATCCCACAGAATGCGTGGAGTGAAGTTCTGGGAGCCCCCCCCCCTGCCGCTTAGCCTATGGCCTAAGTATTGTTGCTATCTTTCCACATCTCCATTTTTTTCTATAGGGTGGCTTGTAGATACTAATAGAAATTCCCAATATTTATTATTTTGTATCATGAATGTGTGGCAATACTACTACTGGCATCTCTTTGGGGCCATGTGTCACAAGGATGGCTTCCTTCGATTCTGTTTCTAATTCCCCCACCAGGCTTTGCATGGGCTAATTGATATAGAGTGCTACTAGTGAATTTCCTTTTCCAGACAGGACAGGAACACAGAGAAGCTGGTTGATGGGCTACACTCACCTCAGACCGCGATCCTCAGCAACGGCGGTGCAGCAGTGGCGAATTTGGCCCCAACAGAGACTACAAAAAGATGGCTGCCAGCTCCCATGGGTGAGAACACGTCTAGTGCCAGCACTGCCAGCTGGCATTAGAAGTGTTCTCCCTCATGAGAGCAAGCGGGCATTTTTCTATAGCCCTGCTGGGGTCAATTTCATATCCTGCTGCCACTGTGCCACCGCCACTGACAGGAAGAGATGGTCGCGGGCTGAGGTGAGTGACAGCAGCACGCTTACTGCTGCACACTCTGCTCTAGATTGAATGGCCTAATGTTGGTGGCACACAGATAATAAAGTGTTTTTAAACTTTGTTTTTATTGGCTAATCTTCTCACTTACTCCCTTGCTTTCATAATATCCATCTTTCATACTTTGTCTTGAACTCAAAGCCTTTGTGCTCCGGGGAAGTCCTATAGAAGGTGTTTGGATAATTAAGATGTGTAGGTTGGCTTGGGAGAACTTCAAACGAAACTGCACTTTCACAGAGGAATAGCTCATTTGTAACAGTTTTTTTTACCTGTTTTTTTAATCTTTGTATATCAGAGTTACAATGTTTGTAAATATCAGCACAGATAGTTGAAGGTACAATCTTTCACATTTTTTTTGTGAATAACCCCTATTGGTATCAGGTTTACCCCCTCTGCTGATATTTTTGTTTAAAAAATGCATTGAAAGTTTTCTGTGTAGAGACCCTGCATTTTCAGCTGCACAAAACCCGGGAATTAGACTTTACCGGGTTTTTTTCCATGCCCCAGGGCAACCCAAATCGGGATGCCCACTGTGTTAAAACCCCCAGTAAAACGTACCTCTCCTCAGTCCAACGGCACTTTTTCAGGCTCTCATCCAACCAGACTATTTCAGCAAAGGGTTCTGATTGAATTCAATGAGCAGCTATCTGAATGGCTGGGGCAGGAGCATGTGCATGCCACCGGGAAAGCAGTGGATGCGGCAGTGCATGCTCCCCATTGAAAACAATCAGCTCCGATTATACAAGAGCCCACGCAAGCACCGCTGGGGCCCTGGGGGCTTTTACACAGTGGGGCACCCCGAATCAGGAAATCCCAGGGGAAAGCTAGCAGCCGACCCTGGAATCTTTTAGATTTTGGTAGGTTTTGTTCCGCTAGAACATTATTAGTGATGAGCAAACCCACAGAAGTTTGGGTGCTCAGACTTGACCCGACTCCCATTGAAGTCGATGGGGAAACAAACTTGGGGATGGCAAAATTGGCTACAGGGCTGCAAATCGGGGGAATACCAGTTTACCCTGCACAAAACAATAACAAACAAAGAACAAAAAAACAGCTAATATGGTCAGCACTGATGACGCCATTGTGGCTACCATCCCCATATTTTGCCTGCTAGCGTGACCATAGTGAAGGATGTAATGGTGCCATTCCACACATGGCTTTACAGGGCGGGTTACTGGATCGACAGTCAGCCAAGGGACAGTTTTGGAGGCATCGGAGGAGGACTTTTCCCCACAGCAGGGTGGCACCCAGCGCTGCTCACTGGTGGCATTGGAGCGTGGCTGGGGGTATGCAGAGGAGGAGACACCTGACACTGAGGACAGCTTTTACTTGACTCAGGCCAGTTTAAATAACATGAGCTACTATATGCAGCCACCCTCATTGATCCCCTCTATAAGGATAACATCACATCCTTGATTCCACCACAGGAGTGTGAGAGAATAATGAGAATATACAAACTCGCTCTGGTGGAGGCAGTACTGGCAGAGTTCCCAAATGACATTGAGGGCTCAGTGGCGGCACAGGGCCAAGGAGAAGGAAGTGAACATGGGTCATTTGCATGCTTTGCCACCAGTCACTGAAGCTAGGGAAAAGTCTGAATAATCTGTGCAAGACATACATCACCAGGGACCTGCAAAGCAAACAGAAAAACATTAGTTTGTATTACTGTATTTATTGAGCCATGGGTCCTCCACTGTTGAATTTCTGGATCAATAAATTGGACAGATGGCAAGAGCTTGTCCTCTATGCCTTGGAGGTCCACAGCCAACGTGGACATCCTTGCATTCATTAAGATAAACCAGGCAGAAATCCCACAGGACTTGGCTGTGCCAGCACCTGAGCGAATGCTTGAATTGTTGGCTACCTCCACCTACTGCAATTCTTCCAATTACACTGTCAAATCACTTTTTGTGAGGGGAGATGCCTCTTCCTCTCCTCACATCTCCCCCAACCACCTGCAGCCGCCACCCTCTTCCATCCAAATCCTTGGATGCCTACATAAACAACTTTATGGATGGCAGGGTGTGTACAAACACTACCATCTACAACCTGGCGCCCTGCATGCGCTGCTTAACCCTTCAACTGCCAGCCTACCTTGAGATTTTTTCACCCTCTGTTGCCAGACCATTTTCTGCCATTTTGCGCTACACAGGTTTAACTGTAATTTTGAAGAGATTTCCAAGGATTTTCCAGGATAATTATTTATTGTTTTTTTTCAGCGCAGTCCTTAATATGAAATCTCTTGTTTGTAAGTTTGTCAGTGTTTTTTTAATATTTGTGGGGAAAATATGTTCAAAACAAATATTTGTAGTGTGTTTTCTTAATAAAACATGCAAATGTTTCCAGAAAATCATGTTGTGTGTAATAGTCCTATCCCTTCTGATTGCAGCTATACCACATATGTAGTGCTAGACACCCGTTCCTGTCCAGGAGACACTGAAAAGCGTGCTTGAGGAGATTTAAAAAAAAAAAAAACCATTTCACACTCCTTGAAGTTTTTCAACAAAACACCCCTTTACATTTAAAATACCCCCCCCCCCCCCAAACCATATATACACTGAAAGTACACACCTCAAGCTTTCTAGGCATCCCAAGATTGGTGTTGAGGCCACAGATGTCCAGGCAGAATCCATCAATGAAATCAGGCTTTTCACAGGGGTTCTTGAAAAAAATAACAAAAAACAGAATCAAAACCATTTTCCTAAAAACAAATATGCTAACAAGAAAAAACACCAAGGTCCTCTGAACAGAATAAAAGCCAACACGCATAGCTACCTCCAAGGGTAGGGTTGCTAATCACCCCAAAGGAAAGCGTACGTATAACTGGCATTTCACTTGAAAATTCCTGCTCTGCAGACAAAGTGCACACCTTGCGCTTTTTCAACCAAAACAATACTTTGCAATTGAAATCCCCCCCACAAACCATATATTCCCTGAAGGTGCACACCTTAAGTTTTCCAGTTGTACCTGGCTTGTTCCTGTGGCTGAAGTTTTCATTCAAAATCCTTAATGCATTCACAGGTTTCACGTGGTCCATATAAAAATGTATAACAAACAGAATCAAAACCACATTTTCCTAAAAAATTTGCATACAAATATCAAAAGCTAAATCTGAAACAACAGGGTCTCCCAAACAGAATATTAGGGTTGATTCAGAGAGACAAAAAAAGACTTTAGTTTTTGTGTCGATCTGTTTTCTTTTTGAAATTTTCACGCTCTTGTATGAGTGTACGAGCGATTCTATGCATGCATCGCAAGCCTTCTGTAAAGTCTTCGTCTGTTCGTATGCCAACGAGAATTGTCATTTTCCAGCTTTCGATTTCCGCTTATTTTACTCCTGTTACAACGTCGGCTTTCGTTTTTGCCCTTTTTCCATCGTCTCCTCCCACGAATCCTTTACGTTTCCCATTAGATTCTGTTTTCCTTTTACAATAAAATAATCGCCCAGATGAAAATCCTTATGACCTTACACCTGCGCACTACAAACTTAACTCATTAATGTGCTCGCCTACATATTTGGTTCACTCACTTCTGCTACAATGCTTAGCTAAATCACTTCGCGCTCTCATTCTTCTTCCATTTCTCACCCCTAAGACTTACCCAAATCACTTTGCGGTCATGTTCTTCTTCCATTTCTCAACCCTAGAACTTACCCAAATCACTTCGCGGTCTAATTCTTCTTCCATTTCTTACCCATAAAACTTAACCAAATCACTTTGCGGTCTAATTCTTCTTCCATTTCTCACCCCTAAAACTTACCCAAATCACTTTGCGGTCATGTTCTTCTTCCATTTCTCAACCCTAAAACTTACCCAAATCACTTCGCGGCTAATTCTTCTTCCATTTATCAACCCTAAAACTTACCCAAATCATGTGCCTCCTGGACCTGATCTGCTGCAGTCCCTGCTCATCTAGAAAAAGATTAAGGGAATCAGCTTTTATTTAAATAGCATGTATGTGTGGCTGCGGTTACATTTAGAGTCACATACCAGAGGCTAATGGCTCCGTCGCTTGATACGACTCCCTGCCCACGCCGTGAGGGCCGTCCTCTGTAGAAAGGTCCAGGGGCTGGTCGGAGGCCGCTACAGAGGAGGGGTAGGAATGTCGCCCTGGAGATCCACCAACTTCACTTGGTGCTGCAGATGTAAGATCCTTACCTGCTCCCGTTGTCCTGTCCCGCGGCGCCTCTTCACGGCGGAGCCCGGCTCCGGTCTTCCGGCGGCCGCGCCGGGGGCGGCCACCTCCGCCTCCTGCGCTGGGGCCCCAGCCTCCGCCACCTCCTCTGCCCCGGCAGCGGCGGCTGGGGTCGGCAGCATCATGCGGGTCCCCTCCTCTGCTGCTGGCGGCTCCTCCACCTCTTCAGCCGGCGCGGCATCCCCTCTCCTCTCGGGGAGCGCGCCCGGCCAGTCACGTGCTCGTGCGCGAGCACGTCCTCTATATGCCCCCCGGCGGCACTGCTCCCAGCGCATTCGCCGGGGGCAAGTTTAAATGGACCAGTCAGGTCCTAAGCCTGGTTGGGGATAGACCCAAGGACTGGACAGCCTGACTGCCAGGGCGGTCCAGTCCCTGGGCTGTTCCTATAGGGAACCAGGTTGTAAGTTGCACCAATCACCCTCACATTTGCACCAATCACCACATTCTCCTTCCCATTGGCCAGTTCCCCTTTAAATACATTCCTGCCCGATACACCGGTGCCCGTTATAGCCATTATTAGCTTGGGTGTGCTGTTGGATTTGCGTTTAGTGTGTTTAGATCCGGCTCCACCTTTGACCATTCCTGCCCGCTGCCCGCACCGACCTTCTGCCTGTCTGACCTCGTCTCTGCTTTACCCCTGTGATACTGCACTTTGGTGACCACCCGGCTTTTGACCCCTGCCTGTCTTGACCATTCTCCATCTAATCCCTTGGATACCGTGCCCTGTGACCACCCGGCTTTGACCCCTGCTCGTCTCGACCATTCTTGCCTACCCTGCTGGACTCGACGTTTCGGACTCAGCCCGCTTGAACCGATTTGGGATACCCCGCCGTTCGCCTATCTTCACCATCAGCCAGCAATCCTTGTGCGAGTAAGTCCTGGGGGCAACCGAGTCTGGAGAGGCATAACCCGTGTCTCCAGCAAGCGGGGGCTTGTCTATAGGCACAAGAGGCGAGGCGGTGGAGATTGGGGATTGCTCGGCTTATGAAAGAAGGGTGTCCGGCGATCCCTGACAGCAGATTCATGCAGCACTGGTTGGCCTGTGCGCCTCCGGGTGCGTCGTATTCGGTACTCCATTTCCAACACTAGAAAAGCAAAGCATTTATTATTAAAGGCCTACCTTCTGTATTATGTACATCTAGCATGCAATCGCTATGTACTTACTTGGGAAATGGAGCCCGAAAAATCGCCGCACCCGGGACACATGGAGCCGTTTCAGGTCCGACCAGTGCTGCATGATCTGCGTATGGGTGAAAGTGATGTCTGTCTCCTGCTGGATCCTGGAAACGATCTCCAGGGTGACGGTCCTCTTCTCAAACGAGTTGGGCAGCTAGTCGTACCTGCGCTGAAGCATCGTCAAAAAAACACAAAATATACATAGTTGTTAGATCAAACTGCATACAAATATCTGTCACAATTAGATCAGTTGATTAAATGACATTCATAGACACATTTCTAGCCTCAAACTATCCTTCTAGATGCAAGTGACTTGGTTCGCACACGTGTGCACTTCTATGTGGCACAGAGTTTAAAAAACTTTTAAAGAAAACTTTTTCCTCCTGCACTTCCTTAAGGCCTAGGCATGCATTTAGATGGCAAATCAAAGTCCTTACAATACACTTACGAGCATAATCAGCTCTTCTTGTTGGCGGGTGAAGATCGTGGGTGCCATCTTTCTTCTTGTCTGCAACAGATAAGTAATGCCCCAGCGGTTTCCGGGTTGTGCACGGCTGGACAAACGGCCGTACGCACGCGTACGCGTCATACCCAGGCATTAGTATTTAAAGGGTCCTGGACACACAGCTCATTCTCTTTGAGAGTTTCAACATGCCAGCTAAAAAAGCAGTCGGTAAGGCCACACCAGGCAAGGAGGCCACCAGCAAAAGGCCACAGCAGCCGGAGGAGCCTTCCGTACGTCCGACCACTCGGTCCCAAATACCAACTCCGAAGGTACGGGAAACGCGCAGCCACAGTGGCCAACCCAAGGCGACATTACCCACCAATTCCGCTAAACCCAAACCAACCAGCAAAGCCAAGGAGGGAGCGGCTAAGAAGAAGCCAACAACAAAGCAGGCAGGTACGCCCGCAAGAAAGGCCACTAAGAGGGTAAGAAGCCCCAGCCCCCAAAAAACACCCTCCCCTTCTCCCCGGCCTAGCACATCCCTTCAGAAAGAACGCTCCACTGGCAAGGCCAGTAAGAGCCACAGGCCCAGAAGCCCCAGCCCAGCCAGCTCTGCATCTCCTGAGCCACGTGGGAAACGCACCTATGGCCATGGAACCAGTAGTGGCAAGGCCACAAGAGCCACAGGCCCAGAAGCCCCCGCCCAGCCAGCTCTGCATTTCGTGAGCCTCGTGGGAAACGCACCCATGGCCATGGAACCACCAAGAGCCACAGGCCCAGAAGGCCCAGCCAGCTCTGCATCTCCTGAGCCACATGGGAAACACACCCATGGCCATGGAACCACCAAGAGCCACAGGCCCAGAAGCCCCAGCCCAGCCAGCTCTGCATCTCCTGAGCCACAAGCAAGTATCTCCCAGGGGCATGGAACCAAAGGTGGCAAGGGCACAAAGAGGCACAGGGCCAGAAGCAACACACCCTCAAGCACACCCTCTCCTCCTCGGCCACATTTTCCACCAGCACAGGTGGCAACTAACTATCCATATGCCACATCCACGCCTGGAAGTTCTGTGGCCACCCAGGCAAGGACCCCCAGTCCATTTGCAAGTCTAGTCCATTCGTTCTCAAGCCACGTGTCCCACATTTCAACACAACAGAGCCAGCCCAGAATGTCCCCCGAATTGCCTACATACAGAGATGAGCCCGAACAGCAAGCAATAGGCCGGACATTGCGGTGAGGACAGTTGAGTGGCAGGTTTGGTGAGGCCCAAACTCTGGCATTGGCAAGTGGGTTCACCCTCCATTATGATGAGCTATATGGGCGAAAAACAGAAATCTTGGAGGAGCTCACCAGACAGGTCAATGCAGCGGGGGAGGAGCTTAAAGATGTGGAGCAGATACAGTGCAAAATTTCTGACCTGAAGTATGCAGCACGGAGTAAAATAAACTGCGCAATGGCAGGTACATATTTGAGTTGTGCATTTGTCTGCTTGTTGTATTGACCACAATTTCCTAAATTTTCAAACCTATATTTTTCAGCTTATAAACTGGCGGAGGCTTCCCCACAAAATTACAGTTTACCCGAGCTGAGGAGATGGTGCTGGCGTTGATATATCCCGTGGCATTAGAGGGCCTCTCTGGCAGACGGGACATGGACATCCCTACTATTCCTGCAGGTTAGTAATGTTAGTGTGTATGTGAAATGTTTTAAAGGTGTAAAATGAGGCTCACAGGCATATATGAACACATGCCCCTAGGGAGTGGCTTGTAGGGGAGGTTACAGTTTTAGCTGGGTGTTTAATGTCTGCGGAATGTTCATTTTCTAATTTTGCAGCCCATACATGACCTTGGACAGTATTTATAGTCACTATTAAAGTCTTTATATTAGCAAAGCACTGCCTGTTATGTGATTCTACTCAATCATATACAACACTTCCTTCTTTGTCTATAGGCCACTTGTGTTTTAGTTGTGCTTTGGTCTCAAATACTTGATCAGGGGTCAGGGGAAGGTCTACATAGGAAGAATGCCCACCAGCATACTCTGAAGACAAATGCTATTTGCAAGCTGAGTGTGGGTCCCTAATGGCCCTTTAGGGATGTGTGAAGCCTCATAACATGCAGTACATGCATGCTTGTATTATTTAAGGTGACCGTGGTGTATGTACAGGGTGAGGCATACATATAACAGATAATGACATTCATAGTGAAGGTCACCTTGGACCGTTGGGGAGTTGGCATTCCTGCTTGGCCACGTGTTTTTTGGAAGCATATGTAAGAATCCAGATCATCAATGGATTTTTGGGTGTTTACGTGCCTTTTTATTTTAAATACAGCCTAGCATCAAATCTCAGCAAGTGTGGAAGCCTCATCCAGTTTGACCACGCCGTCAACTTCCGTGCTGCCTAGGAGCCAGGACTAGATATATACGGTAAGTGGACTTTGATGAATCTGCTGATGCATGTGAATTAACATGACTAATTGCATAACAAATATATTTAGGGCCCAAACTGAACCTTTTTTTGCACATGTCCCAACAGACCCACACACTGATGGAGGAAATCCAGGAGATGGAGGAGGATGCCAGCTTGATGGGACCTTCAGAATTGACCCCCCTGGAACCTAATCTGCCACTGTCCCAACATGCTACTGCACCAAATCCTCTGCAGCAGAGTGAAGCTGGATGCATGCTGCCAGCCCATCGTGGGCAGCATGCAGAGACTGAGCCTACAGTCCCCAGTGGTAGATCTGCTGCAGAGGATTTTCCGAGCACATCTGCGACTTTTGCTCGCCCTAGAGGTCCAGCATCTGCAGGCGCTCAAACCCGGGGAATTGGTAGACGTAGTCAGCAACATCGACCAGTTTCCCAGGGGAGGCGCGTGCCGATCCTGGAGTCAGCGTGGCACCATGAAAGGCGTTTATTTCGCCAGGTGACTCAAAGAACCACAGAGCAGCTTACTGCACAATTAGGTACATTAAATAATACATTCACCACCATGCTGACAGAATTTAGGACGAGCAACAGCCACATGGCCACCTTAACTAATAATTTCACAGCCATGCTCGAGGAAGTTAGAACTAGCAATAGACTCATGTTGGAACAGTGGCAGATTATGAATGCCACACATGCCCAGGTGATGGGCCACCTCCAAGGCCCACCACCAGGGTTTTATGGGTCACACCCATTTTAACAGCTATTTGCCCTGTATCTGCTCCACACCTTACCTCTACATCCCCACTGTATTGACCTGTCTGGTGAGTGCAACCAAGATTGCCTTTTTTATGGCTTTGCTTGTATGATTTTGATTTTCGCCCATATAGCTCATTAGAGTGCTGAGATACCCCACTAGACAATGCCTGAGCTAAAGCCTCACTGAACCTGCCGCTCAAGCTGTCACGCTGCAGGCTTGGGCCTAATGAAATTGTGTCTGGCTCATCCTGTTTGTAGGCATGATTGGGGGACATTCTAAGCTGGCAAACTACTACCTTGAACCCTGGCCAAGATTGGACTGGACTTGCATTTGGGGTTATTGTTTGGGTGGGCCACTGACTTACAGGCGTGGATGTGGCATAGGTATGGCTGCTTTCCACCTGTGGCTGTGGCAGATGTGGCCAAGCAGGAGAGGGTGTGTATGTGGTCCTATGTATTACTGGCCAAATATTGACATGCAAATGGTTGCTCCCTATGTCTGTTTATTTTATTTGTTATTGAAACTTCGGCCTGGAGTGCGTTACTTTAAAACTCCTGGATGTGGCCAATTGCTAGGTGCCATGATTCTGCACCAATGTATATTTATGTTGTACTATGTATGTACATGAAGTCTGCGAATGCCCTTCAACTCCAGTTTTTCATATTTCAATCAAAAATATTGAATGTGACTTTAGCTGTTGTTGACTAAGTTGATGCATTAATGTTTGGGTTCTTTTGAGATGACTGAACGTTTTTCTAAACAAACATGTCCAAAAGAAATGCATGAGGCTCAGATCATGTCTGAATATTTTAGTAATTAATTCATTACGATTTTTTACAAAAAACAATACCAAAGCATTCACAAAGCCAAATTATAGTAAAAATAAATATTTGCATGCAACAAACAAACACAGGAAAAACAAATTAGGCAAAATGGGTGTTTATCAAATTTGCCCGAACAGCTTGGCCAGAGGCACTAGGTGTGCCATGGTAGTTCTCATCTGGACATCTGGATCCTGGCTGGGTGGAGAGGGGGGCAGATCCACATACCGGGGGACACGCTGCATTATGGCAAAGTTGTGTAGGACACAGCAGGCCAGTATATCGATGACCTTGTTGGGGTGATACTGGAGTGTCCCCCCCCCCCGGTATGGTCCAAACCCCTGAAGCGAGTTTTTAACAGGCCAAAGGCCCTCTCCACAATGGCCCGGGTCTTCTGGTGGGCCCGATTGTAGGCGTCCTGGGCCGCATTCTGTGGCCGAAGGATGGGCGTCATCGGCCAGGGAAGTAGCGAATAGCCGGAATCACCTGAAAGAATAAGAAAATACTTACATAAATTTTACATTCCAAACAAAAATTTTAGGACAAGCGGTCGTTCACCCTGACTAAGAGCCTATCTTATATTTTAGCCACACCCTGTACATACAGATTGCTCAGCTAAAAAAACAGCCTAACACCATCTACTGCATGTTCTGAGCCTTTAAACATCAAAGATGGTGGATGAGGGCAAATCAGGCAGCCTGCAAACATGAATTGGTTTAGGACTGTGCTGCATTCTGGGATGTCTTACCGTTTCAGGACCCCAGATCTGCTTTGTCTGAGCCAAGCATAGCTCTAACCCGCCCCTGCACTTTATCCCGCTCTCCTCTACTCAGTAAGTGTCATGCATCTGAGCAAAGATGGCGCAGACCCTATCATAAAGTCAAGAACAGAATTGCAGCCGAGTGTGGGGAAGAATAATAAGTAATTTACTAGAAAGTAGAAATATATTATTTTTAAATGCTGGGAAATCAGTTTTTAAGGGTTTGTGCTTTGCTAAAGATCATGGTTAAGGTCCGGTTTAACATGTCATCAAGGGGTAAAAACAGCCATAGGTTCAGACATGGGTCATAAACTATATTCATAGGCATACATTGAAAAGTGAATGACGTTATTTGCGTCAACTTACCAAGGAGCCATCCACCTGAGAATTCTCCAGACTCAAACCGACGGTATAATCCAGATCGTCGCAAGATGTACACGTCATGGGATGAGCCTGGAAACCTGGCGAGGACACTAAGGAACCGCATGTCCGGGGCCACCACTGCTTGGACATTTAGTGAGTGGCCGATTTTGCGGTTCCTGGGGAAAAAAGAAAAATAAAAAAAATTAGCAAGGCAAGGTAAGCTACGCAGACACTAACTCCTAACACCCTCCCAAAAACATGTTGGGCAATACAAATAACACTAAGTAAGTACCTAAGTAGTTTTTTGGCAAAAAAAGTATATGTATGTTGGATCAACTAAAGATTAACTTTAAAATGACTAATTAGGGTCCACATGAAAATGTTTGGCTTTGGCCGACATGAAAAACATTGATGAAGCTAAAGACGGTCAAATGTATCACATGGACAGATAGATATACAGTGTAAGCTGTTTCACAGGGACAATTTACAAGGAGGGATTAATAGATATACAGTGTAAGCTGTTTCACAGGGACAATTTACAAGGAGGGATTTATAGATTAAAATACAGTTTGTCTAAACTATATAACAAAATGACCGATTGAACTTACCTATGGATGTACTCGTCGGCTGCAGGAGGGACCAATGCAACATGGGTGCAATCAATCGCACCCATGACTTTGGGCATGTCGGAGATATTATAAAATGCCAGCTTAAGCGTGTTCCAGGCTACCATGTCGTCAGGAAATTAAATATATTTCTGACTAATGGTTGCCATGCCTTCCAAAAACGTGGATAGCGTGCGGCTCAGCGTAGGCTGGAAGATCCCCATGGAGAGGGCACCCAGCCTCTGGAACAAGTCGTTCGCCAATAATTGCAGGCAGCCAAGCATCTTGGTCATACCTGAAATTGCTTGCCCCTTCTTTGTGATGCGGGCTAACCATGGCCGCAGCTCACTATACAACTTATGGAGAGAAGCGCGATTAAGTCTTTTCAGCTCGAACAGGTCAACGTCATGCATGCGATCGATATGCATGCGTCGCTGGTGCAATCTGGCCTCGGCCCTGCTGATACATTCAATCCCCATTAGCTGGAGTTGGTGATATTTCTCCACAAAGGCACAAAACATGGTGAAAGCAAGGTATCCAAAGTCAAAATGGTCCCGTAAGTGGATCGCAAAGGAAACAGTTTTATAGGGTGGTGGTCTCTTGTTCATCGAAAGCGCATATACGCATGACCGCGAACGAACGTACGAATGGAAAATGGAATGAAAAAAAAAAGATGACAAACACACACAAAAACATACACAGACAGCTACGAAAGTCCAGACGAATGTGTCTGAATCGAGCCTAATATCCAAGTTGCATAGCAACTTTCAAGGTAGGTGCCAGACACCTAAAAGTCAAGCAGTGGAATAGACTTGTGAGCTGCAGTTAGGATACAGTGGCTGTGGAGTCAGATTTTAAGATCATTGATCAGGTTCAGATATTAAGATAGTGATTAGGGGTCCACATTTTAATCTTCATGTGCCACAAGTAACCCACTGAACCTCCTCCAGCACTTCCTATTGCATCTGTAAACATAACAAAAAAAATGAAAAGGAAAAGAAAACACATCGACCACACCCAACTACCTATTCCAGCAAACAAAAGGGATCCACCTACAGTCTAAACTGAAAATAAAATAAATCCATTACCAATCAGTAATCTTCCTGGGTGTGGTACACTTCAAAGCAATGGTCAAAGCACAAACCAGGTTGGCTGGGGCATGTTGGGCAGTAGTACCGCACATCCTTCCTGATGCCATGTTTTTTACTTACCCTGCAAGCCTTCTGGGGATGCCTCTTACCACTACACCTCTGCATAACACTTCAACCCGTTCCGCAGGTGGCTTATGCTGGCTGTTTATGGCAGATAGTGGTGGCTTATGCTGGCTGTTTATGGCAGATAGTGGTGGCTTATGCTGGCTGTTTATGGCAGATAGTGGTGGCTTATGCTGGCTGTTTATGGCAGATAGTGGTGGCTTATGCTGGCTGTTTATGGCAGATAGTGGTGGCTTATGCTGGCTGTTTATGGCAGATAGTGGTGGCTTATGCTGGCTGTTTATGGCAGATAGTGGTGGCTTATGCTGGCTGTTTATGGCAGATAGTGGTGGCTTATGCTGGCTGTTTATAGCAAATAGTGGTGGCTTATGCTGGCTGTTTATGGCAAATAGTGGTGGCTTATGCTGGCTGTTTATGGCAGATAGTGGTGGCTTATGCTGGCTGTTTATGGCAGATAGTGGTGGCTTATGCTGGCTGTTTATGGCAGATAGTGGTGGCTTATGCTGGCTGTTTATGGCAGATAGTGGTGGCTTATGCTGGCTGTTTATAGCAAATAGTGGTGGCTTATGCTGGCTGTTTATGGTAAATAGTAATGGCTTATGCTGGCTGTTTATAGCAAATAGTGGTGGCTTATGCTGGCTGTTTATAGCAAATAGTGGTGGCTTATGCTGGCTGTTTATGGCAAGTAGTGGTGGCTTATGCTGACTGTTTATGGCAAATAGTGGTGGCTTATGCTGGCTGTTTATGGCAAATAGTGGTGGCTTATGCTGGCTGTTTATAGCAAATAGTGGTGGCTTATGCTGGCTGTTTATGGCAAGTAGTGGTGGCTTATGCTGACTGTTTATGGCAAATAGTGGTGGCTTATGCTGGCTGTTTATGGCAAATAGTGGTGGCTTATGCTGGCTGTTTATAGCAAATGGTGGTGGCTTATGCTGGCTGTTTATGGCAAATAGTGGTGGCTTATACTGTCTGTTTATGGCAAATAGTGGTGGCCTATGCTGGCTGTTTATGGCAAATAGTGGTGGCCTATGCTGGCTGTTTATGGCAAATAGTGGTGGCTTATGCTGGCTGTTTATGGCAAATAGTAGTGGCTTATGCTGGCTGTTTATGGCAAATAGTGGTGGTTTATGCTGGCTGTTTATGGCAAATAGTGGTGGTTTATGCTGGCTGTTTATGGCAAATAGTTGTGGCCTATGCTGGCTGTTTATGGCAGATAGTGGTGGCTTATGCTGCCTGTTTATGGCAGATAGTGGTGGCTTATGCTGCCTGTTTATGGCAGATAGTGGTGGCTTATGCTGGCTGTTTATGGCAGATAGCGGTGGCTTATGCTGGCTGTTTATGGCAGATAGTGATGGCTTATGCTGGCTGTTTATGAGGAGAAAGCTGGGACTGAGAAATAATTAAAGGTCATGCTGGTGGTTTGAGGGGAAAACTGATACTGGAAAATGGTGCATACTGCTGGTTCTTTATATGGAGAATGATTCTGGGCCCTATAGAGTCTTCAGCGCCATATATCATGGAAGAATCCTATATTACCTTTGCTTGGAGCATTATCAGGATTTTGCTGCCTGGGGGGGGGGGGGGGGGTGGCGGGAGTCACAGCCACATGCCATACTTTTGAGGGGAGTAAACCGAGGCATTGTTGATGCGAAAGCTTTTATATGGCATTAATGTAGATATGTCAACCTTGGAGATCAGTTTACAGGGAGATGGGCATGGTATGGGAGTAGTTCATGGGTGGTTCATGGGAAGTTATTCATGGTGCAGGGCCAATATATTATTGTATTTCAATAAAAAGCACTAGAAATGCAATTCTTCGCGGGACAATTCAAATGTAATTTCTTTCTTCCATTCACCACGTGTATTATCTTTCTTAATTAGCTACATGTGTATCCATCACCAGTTTCGCAACACACGTACCAGACAGTGCAGGACAAAGCACTTTTCTATAAATCCGGTATTTCTTCTTGTAACAGATCATATTATTGTATTACATAAAAAAATGCTTTCTGGCCTAACACACAGTCACTAACTGACACTTACAAAGAAATTAAAATGGGTCAAAGGTCATTTTTTTAACTTTTTAGGTCACAGCTTCCTACTGTTTCATGTAGCGTGGGTGCAGGGCCTGGCTACCATTAATCCGATACTACACCAACCTCTGCACAACTTTGTATGATGACATATGCTTAGTCATGTAATGTGGTTGCTGGGGGGGGACTCATACAGGAGACACCATGCTCTAAGGATACAAAACATCTTCTACTTTGCACCCGTTACTGGCACCCCCCACAGCTCCCACAAAAAAGGCCAAAAAGATTAGTTAAAAACTATGCCCCCCCCCAGGAATCTGTTGCCTCTGGGTACCTGGCACCTAGGCCTTATAGATGTGTGGTACATCTGGGATCAGGGCTCCACTGGTAAAAAGACATTGCCAGAAAAAAATGAATATTTTAAGTTTTTAGTCACTTATTATTCTTTTCCCCACTGAGCTGCAACTCTGTTCAGGACTTTAGGATACGGGCGCCGCCATCTTGACTCAGAAGCATCACACTTACTGAGGAGAGGTGAGTGGGATAAAGTGCAGGGGTTATAGCTGTGCTTTGCTCACACAGCAGAGCTGGGGTCAGGAAAAGGTCAGCAGTCCCAGAATGCAGAGCAGCACAGTCAGAAGGCACTTCCTGTTTACAGGCTGCCTTATGTTCCATGAGCCGCCATCTTGGATGTTTAAAGGCTCATAACATGCAGTAGATGCAGGTAGGATGATCTTTAATGTGAGCAATCTGTATGTACGGGGTGTGGGAAACATATAAGAGACTCTTATTCAAAGTGAAGGACCGCTTTAAGGGTTGCCAAAATAAATTAAATGTTTCATAGTCAGCCTGAACATTTTAATGCACTAAATGCTCTGCTGATGATTCCAAGAACAATTCCCTGGTGATATAAAAGTTGAATTACTGATATTACTAACATGCTATTGTTGGATTAGAAGATTTAAGTGATTCAGCAGCTATCATAGGCCAGAATATGTTGGGATTTATAACTTGTCATGCCGCTGGCCTGCCACACCCTCATTATTCATCGCAAGGGAGAGTGTGTGCTGTGACATGACACACCTCCTCCATTGAAGTGAATGGAGAGGGCGTGGCTGTGCTCCTGTGACTGATGACATGGGAGATGGCATGGAAGTGCTGGTGAATGGACCTCAAGCCCAAGGTGATGCAGAAAGTGAGGATCCAGCGATAAGGTGAGTTACTGAACACTGGACTAGCACCGATCAGCTTCGGGGGACAAAAGGTAAGTAGACTTTTGTTTTTTATTTGGTTACAAAATCACCTTAAGCATATTAGGGTTGATTCAGAGCCCTTTTCTTGCCATTTAGGAGGTCTTGCTACCAAAGGAAAAATCACGCAAAAATGAAAACATTTCACACAAAATTTCTTGCAGAAAAAAGCAACAACTTTTGTTAAAGGGTGTTGTTCCGGTTTAAGGGAGAAAGGGCTAAATACTGTAGATGAGAGAATTTGTCAAAAGAATTCTCTAATCAAATTCTAATGTGTTAAAACATGGAATTAAAAAAAATGTATTTACTGAAAGAATTGCATACTTAAAATACATGATAAGCAAACAAAATAATAGGGTTGATTCAGAGCCCTTTTCTCACCATTTTGTTATGTCAAAATTTCCGTTCTCGTCCATTTGCATTTTGCAAGAGGAGTAATTTGAAAGGCAAGATTAATTGTTTCAGTGGCCATTACTGTGACAGACTCTATGCCTTTGGATTTTAAAGGCACTGTTTTTGCATAGACCCATTACTGTCATTTTCTTGAGCATGTCCCAGACAGACTGTCATTGTATTGATTGATTGTGTTACAGACTGCTATTGTTATACTGATTGTGCTACAGACTGCTATTGTTATACTGATTGTGTTACCGGCAGAGTTGAGGGATTGTGTGCCCTGCTCCCATTGGTCTGTGTGTTTGTCATGCAGTTCTCCATCAGGTCCACGGGGGAGGTCCCCTTGGATGGAGACTTGCATATAAGGCACAGGGTGGCACTAATAAAGTAAGTTCATCTTCACCCTCAATACTGAGTTCTGTCTCTTATTGGGGGAAACGCTATATTACAATTCCCTAGCCCTTGTAAGGGCTGTTCCTGGTTCCTCACGGATGACTCTGGGATTCCTGCAGCACCTCTCACCATTGGGAAAAGGACGTCTCTGGCGGGGAAGCCCTCCGGCGATAAAGGTTATCGCTACAATTACAATATAGGTGGGCACCAGAAATTGGGATGTACAGGGAATAGGGATGAAGTACGGGATTGTCAAGTTTGGCCGAACTTAGCAAGAACCCGAACCCTATTAAAATCAACTTTGAGGCCCAAAAATGGTTGTAAAATGGAAGTAGAAAGGGCTAGAGGGCTGCAAATTAGTGTGGTGGGGGGGCCAGGGTGATTGCCCTGTAAAAATGGTGTAGGGAAAGTACTTAAAATAATAACATAAAACAAAAAAATGAAACGCATACATAAATAAAAAGGGTGTTTGAGACCAAATCGGGGAGTACCACCTGAGTGAATGCCCTGCACAAAATGGGGGTACTCCAGATAAGAGTGTATGATTCATCATTTGACTTGTAAAGGAGCAGGAGCACAGACTCTAAGAGAGAGAGAGAAAGGAGAGATTCCAACCTAGGACATTATTCTCTATGGGAAGCAATGCTGATGATTGTACCTGATTATGGACAGAACCAGAGATGTAACTGAAAGACATGTACTTGTTCCGTGTTTGTTGGTGGAATAAAGAGGAACTCTGCTTTCAACAGTTGGACTGCTGTACATCTTTCCAAGCGGCACCAGTGAGTACTTACCTTTTCCTGAAACCCTAGCCCTTGCCTACTCACAACACACACACGCAGGACACCCTGGGCCCAGAAGAACCTGCTCCCTGCCGTCACGTGTCGGACACCCCGGTACGTGAGGGCTCCAATTCTGGCGCCCAACGTGGGGTCCAGGAGGTAGTTCCGTGTGGGAGGAAGGGTTAGAAACTCTAAGAAGAAAGTTTGGCCCGTTTGGAAAATGTGTGACTGAGCTGGGAGGCTCAGAAGAAAGTGTCATTTTCAGCTTTAAAATGGTGGAAGTTGTCTGCAATCACTAAAGGGTTAAGTGTGCTGCTCGGTTTCCCGCCATTTGGCAATGGCAACGGCCAATCACAGCAAGCCGCGCAAAAGGAGGTGGGCGGAGCCTGGAGCAGTATATAGGCGAACGCACATGGCCGCCAGTGTGTTAGCAGGACAGCTGAGGAGTGGAACAACGCCATGGCTGCAAGAAGGAGCAAAGGCCCACAGGAAGTTTCCAGCAGTGACGAGGCTGAAAGTACCCCCAGCCGCCCACACAGCAGAAGCTGAGGAGTTACCACAGGAGTGCCTGAAGCAGGAGCCAGCCCAGGAGGGTGTGTTTCGGAGGTGTATTCGCCCCATGAAACCGGGAGGCGATAAATCCTCACAACCACCTATGTATGGAGAACAGCAGGGAGAAGTGGTGGCCTGTTTGCCCGGGTTGCCAGACTGTGATTGTGGGGCCCAGGCACCACCGCTGCATCCACTGCGGAACTGAACTGTTTAAGGAGTTGGAGGACAGTATGCTGGAACAGCACCTACGGGGAAACCCGGTGGTCAGACTCACCTGGCCCATGCCAGCAGATCTTTGCATGCCTGCGCGACCGGCATACCACCGAGGAGACCTGTCGCCGTGGGTGAAAGAGGCCCGCCAGGCCCGCGCCGCAGACACTGAGAAGGTCCTGCCGTCACCCAAGGGGGGAACCGGATGCAGTCAGCCCGCTGGCCTGGGAGCCACGGAGGCATTGATGCAAGGTGTCGCCTGAGAATGGGGAGGAGGTCGCTGACCAGCCGGATCTGCTCGCTGCCACCGCAAAGGGAGGAATCTCCAGTCGAGTCGGATGATGCAGAGGAGTGCCTGGTGATCGCGGTGAGTGCTGTTACCCTTGCCCAGGGAGCTGCCCCAGAGACTGCCCAAAGCTTTGCCCCTGTCACTGTCCCAAGTCCCGTTCCTGCCCCGTTGGTTGACTCTGAGCCCGAAGAAGCGTTGTTTTTCCCCCAGCACCGGCCTGACCGGGTGGAGGCAAACCGTCCCGCTGGCCCTGTGGGGGAGGAGGCAGAGGAGGAACCCTGGGAAGCTGAAACCCCAGGCCGTGTTCAAATAATATGGCGGTCCAGACCACCCCAGAGGAGGAAGTGTACCCAGCTAGGTTGCCTGTGCCAACGGAATAGCGACGTTACACCTGCCGGCCCCCTCAAATATGGGCCTGCAACGGGTTAGGAAATCCCCACCAATTGTCCATGTGGTCCCGAGCCCAACGCAAGTTACAGCACAGGGTTGCCCTGGAGATTAGGAGAGACTATCCCTATTGCACTGAAGCTGAAATGGACTGGGTGGAGGAGAACAGAGAAAGATGGCTAGAAGGACACATTCGGGGGTTGATGAAAATATCATTCACATTCCCCTTGAGTCTCCTTCTGATCCAAAGTTGGAGGAGTTTAAGCATCACTTGAGAAGTTGGAAGTACAGAAGGAACATTTACAAAGACAAAGAGTGGTCATTGTACATACCGAGCACGGAGAGACCGTGTACCGGTGCAGGGTGCATTTGCCTGATGGAAGCATCCTAGAAAAGCCTGATCCGCGCTTCTATGGTCCTTAAAGAGACACTGTCTAATAGTTTAATCATTGCATTAAAAACTGCACTCCTCACAAGCGAGATTAAAATTTTATTTTTATTTATTTTTCTACTAGGAAAATTCAAAAGTCTTTTCCAAGGCTATCCAGCTAAAACTTAACCTTTTGTTCTTGCAACAAAAATGGGTGTCAGTGTCTTACAGCAAATACATTGAATGCTGAAGTAATATTCATGCTCTGAAACATTTATATTATGAGGCATTCAAAAGGTTATATGCGCCTTTAAATGTTATAGAGTCTCAAGGTTTTTCTTACAGGAAAGAAGAGACACAGAGACCAGTGTCACCCAGGTGTAAAAAGTGAAATGTAATTAATGATGTTATGCGATTTAAATTGAAATGTTTTCGCATCATGGCCAGATGCTATTATTATTATTATTAATATTATTATTATTATTATTAATAATGTTTATTTATATAGCGCCATCAACTTCCGTAGCGCTTTACAAGGTAAGAATACAGACAAGGTAAAACATATAGCACAGAGAACAATACAAAATTAGATGCCACAGGTTAAAACCAAGTGTGAGCACAGGAGACAATAGAGAGGAGAGCCCTGCTCTTGCGAGCTTACAGTCTAAAGGATGGGGGTGGAGACAAAGGGGGCGGGGTCACAAGTGGTAGAGTATGGTTGCATGTGCCATTGAAGGTTATAGGGGTTGCTTACGCCAGGTCATATGCTTGTCTGAAGAAGTGAGTTTTGAGGGCGCTTTTAAAGGCTTGGAGTGATGGAGAGTGGGGGTTCGAGCGGGGGAGTGCATTCCAGAGAAGTGGGGAGGCACGGGAGAAGTCTTGAAGGCGGGAGTGCGAGGAAGTAACCAAGGAAGAGGACGGGAGAATGTCCGAGGCAGAGTGGAGGTTGCGCTTTGGTTGGTAATCAGAGATGAAATGTAGGAAGGGGCCTGGTTAGAGAGAGCTTTGTAGGTTAGCACTAGAAGTTTGAACTGAACTCTATGGGAGACAGGTAACCAGTGGAGGGATTGACAGAGGGGGGCAGCACTGGAGAAGCGAGAGGAGAGATGGATGGGGCAAGCAGCAGAGTTTAGAATAGATTGGAGGGGAGCCAGTCTGTTTGTTGGCAAACCACAGAGGAGGGTGTTGCAGTAGTCCAGTCGGGATATGACCAGGGCCTGCACTAGCATTTTAGTGGTGACAGGTAAGGGGAAGGGACGGATGCGGGAGATATTTTTGAGTTGGAGGCGACAGGAGGTGGCTAGGGGGAGTGAATGTGAGGTCGGAACGAGAGAGAAGAGTCCAGAATGACACCCAGGCATCGAGCTTGATGAGTTGCAGTTATTGTAAGATTATTTACAGAGATTGGGGTGTTAGAGAGGGGAGGGGAGTGAGATGGTGGGAAAATGACCAGTTCTGTTTTGTCCATGTTCAGTTTAAGAGAGCGAGATGTCATGAAGGAAGAGACGGCTGTTAGACAATCAGGAAGGCGAGAGAGGATAGAAGAGAGATTCGGGCCAGAGAGGTAGATCTGATTGTCGTCTGCATAAAAGTGATATTGAAAGCCTAGCGAGGTTATTAGTTGTCCTAGACCAGAAGTATATATTGAAAAAAGTAGGGGTCCTAGGACTGAGCCTTGTGGTACCCCTACAGACAGAGCCGGGGAGAGGAAATGGTGTTTGAGTAGGATACACTAAATGTGCGGTGAGAGAGATAGGAGGAGAGCCAAGAGAGTGCGAGACCTTGGATTCCAAGAGAAGAAAGAATATTGAGGAGCAGAGCATGGTCGACAGTGTCAAAAGCAGATGATAAGTCGAGAAGAATGAGAGTAGTGGCCTTTGGATTTGGCTGTCAGTAGATCATTGGTGACTTTGGTGAGGGCCGTTTCGGTAGAGTGACATGAGCGGAAGCCAGACTGGAGGGGATCTAGGAGGGAGTTTGTAGACAGATAGTTATTTCTGTGTGGACATGCTGCTCAAGAAGCTTTGATGAGAAAGGGAGCAGAAAGATTGGGCGGTAACTGGGGAGGGCAGAGGGGACCAAAGAGGGTTTTTTGAGGAGTGGAGTTATAACAGCATGCTTATAGGCGGAGGGAAAGGTACCAGTGGAGAGGGAAAGGTTGAATAAAGATGTTAGCGCTGGAATGACAGATGGAGACAGTTGAGGGATAAGGTGGGATGGAATGGGATCAAGGGAGCAGATGGTCAGGTGAGCCTTTGAGACCAGGGAGGAGAGACCTTGAGCAGTTAACACTGAAATGAGTTAATGAGTGGGGCAGGGGGGATGTTGGTAGGAGAGAGGTGTTCTGGGGGGTGAAGCCACTTCGAATCCTGTCGATTTTGTCTGAAGTATGTGGCAAATTGCTCAGCCGTAAGCTGTGAGGATGGAGGAGGTGGCGGTGGGCGGAGAAAGGAGTTGAAAGTGTTAAATAGCTGTTTTGGATTCCGGGCCTGTGCCGATATGAGTGATGTGAAATATTCCTGTTTGGCAGATGAAAGGGCAGTCCTGAGTTCCTGAAGGGCTTTCTTGTATAACAGGAAGTCCTCTTGGTTTTGGATTTCCTCCAATGCCGTTCAGCAACTCGAGAATGCCGTTTTAATATTAGTGTTAAGCCATGGTTGTCTTTTTTTGGCCTGAGGGTTGCTGTAGATAAGGGGAGCAACAGAGTCAAGGGTAGCAGTTAGTGTATTATGGTAGTATGAAGTGGCAGTGTCTACATTGGTAAATGAGGGCAGGGTGTGAAAGGGATGTAAAGCTTCGGATAGAGATATTGAAGTCTAGGTTTCTGAGGTTCCTGCGAAGAATTGCAGGTTTGTGTGCAGGGGGGGGGGGGGTAGTGGTAAGGGAAGAGAGTGTTAGTAAGTTGTGATCAGAGAGGGGAAGTGGGGATGAGGAAACACTGGAAACAGAGCAGAGGTGAGTAAAGAGCAGGTCAAGCGTATGTCCATCTTTATGGGTGGGGCTGGTAGACCATTGTTTGAGGCCAAAGGAGGTGGTTAGGGATAATAGTTTGGTGGTTGCAGGGTTGTTGGTGTCAACGGGTATGTTGAAGTCCCCCATGATTATAGCTGGGATGTCAGAGGACAGGAAGTGGAGAAGCCAAGTTGAGAAGTGGTCCAGAAAGAGAATGGCAGGTCCAGGAGGGCGATGGATGATGGCAATATTTAGGTGACAGGGAGAGTAGGAGACGGACACAGTGAGCTTCAAAAGAGGGGAAGGAAAGGGAGGGTAGAGCAGGGATTGGGTTAAATGAGCAGTATTCAGACAGAAGGATGCCAACACCTCCACCCTGTTTGTTGGTTGATCTTGGGGTGTGGCTGAACTGTAAGCCCCCAAATGAGAGGGCAGCGGGTGAGGCTGTATCAGAGGGAGTGAGGCAGGTTTCAGTAAAGGCCATGAAAGTGAAGAGGTTGGTAGTGAAGAGGTCGTGGATGTATGCCAGTTTGTTGCACACTGAACGTGCATTCCACAGTGCACAGGTGACAATGGGGGGAGTGCGTGGGGAGGGGGTGATTATTAAGAGGTTGTTGGCTTGCTATCATGGTGAAGGCTAGTCTGTGATGAGTTGTGGGGTGTAGAGGAGCGGGGAGGTGAAGGAAATGGACCTGGGTTTTGAGCGATGTCATCAGCAGCAAGCAGGAGCAGAGAAAGGGAGAGGGGGTGACTGTGGGATTTGAAAGTGGCAGAGTGTGTTTTGCGGGAGCATGGAGAAAAGGAGAGAGATTTAGCCAGTGAGATAAATTCATGCGAGCACAGGTAGGGGGATGAGAGCAGTGATGGAGAGATATAGAGACACTTACCAGGTGCAGGGGGATGCTGGGGGTTAAGGAACTTTAGAGTCAGAGGAAGCAGGACTGTAAAATACCAGAGGATTATTGTTGGGGATGAGTTCTTCAGGCAAGCAGAGTCTGGTGCCTGTTCCCTTCTGGTCATTTTGGGGTCAATTCGGGCCTAATTCTTTGATGGACTTAAAAAATCCTGGACTTGATAAATCCAGGACAGCAGCCCAGGCTGACATGCAGCCATTCCTCACAAAGATATACCACTTGTGAGATGCCTTGATTAGCTCAAACAGCTGGGAGGTGGGTGGTACTAGGGCAATACAGTTGCTTAGCTGGGGTTATCAGGAGGGGAAGCTAGGGGGTCACAAAACAAACAGTATTTATGTGAACAGAGTCATTGCATAGACAAAAGCAGTGATGGGCGACAGCCTTGTTGCAAAACATACGGGAAATACAGAGATGAGCATACACAGATATAGTGTCATAATACATGAAAAAGGTAAAGTAACAAGTCATTAGCAGCAGATAAGACCGTGTTCCCAGAG
Source organism: Gastrophryne carolinensis (assembly GCA_027917425.1). NCBI lineage: Eukaryota > Metazoa > Chordata > Amphibia > Anura > Microhylidae > Gastrophryne > Gastrophryne carolinensis. The sequence continues at coordinate 147,852,250 of CM051235.1, read as the reverse complement.
GACATACCCAAATGTGGACCCAAACTGGCTGGCAGTGAAAGGGTTAACAGATAGTAGATGTGTCCGTGTTCCCAGAGGACATACCCAAATGTGGACCCAAACTGGCTGGCAGTGAAAGGGTTAACAGATAGTAGATGTGTCCGTGTTCCCAGAGGACATACCCAAATGTGGACCCAAACTAGCTGGCAGTGAAAGGGTTAACAGATAGTAGATGTGTCCGTGTTCCCAGAGGACATACCCAAATGTGGACCCAAACTGGCTGGCAGTGAAAGGGTTAACAGATAGTAGATGTGTCCGTGTTCCCAGAGGACATACCCAAATGTGGACCCAAACTGGCTGGCAGTGAAAGGGTTAACAGATAGTAGATGTGTCCGTGTTCCCAGAGGACTTACCCAAATGTGGACCCAAACTGGCTGGCAGTGAAAGGGTTAACAGATAGTAGATGTGTCCGTGTTCCCAGAGGACATACCTGTTGATGAAAGAAAGGGATCGTCAGTAGCAGCATGGAGAAGATGATGAGCAGAGAAGTTCAGGATGCAATGATGTAAATTCGGGCCTAATTCTTTGATGGACTTAAAAAATCCTGGACTTGATAAATCCAGGACAGCAGCCCAGGCTGACATGCAGCCATTCCTCACAAAGATGCTAGTGTTTAAATCTACCTCAGTGGTACCAGCTACAGCTGTAGGAGCTCTTAAATGTGGTTCCTGTGGGTGGGCAGTAAATAGAGCTTCTGGATGAGTCCCTACACCCTATTTACAGTGATGGATGGCTCTAGGTGTTCTGTTTGCTGTAATGTTTTGTGTGGGTAGATGGGAAGGAGTGTGCCTTGATCACTCACCTCCTTTAGTTGTGTTAAGACTGTGATACGGGAGTTAGTTTGAAAACCCACGAACCTGATCTGTTCAAGGTGATCTACCGTACCCCCTTACACCCGCCACCTCTAAAAGAGGCAATGCTACGCGTTATAGCTGAACAAGGGAGCTAAAATTGCAAGTAGCTTGACGCTCAGTGCTCAATATTCAATATTCAATATTCAGAAAAGAGAATCTGTCCTATCACAACCGGACACTGGAAGTGTAATATACCTGAATGGTGTACCACTCTTCAACCCTTGTTGTGACACATATGCTAAAGGTGGAACACCTTACATATGTCAGAGTTGAGAGTTTGTGTAGGAGGCATCACCACTCACCATAGAAGTTTGAGAAAGTGGGGGAGTGGGGTGAGGGTCCTCTGAGGGAAAGCGTGGACACAGATGAACCCAATCTACTAGTCTAACCCACCATGCGAGTCAAAGTGTGCCCACTGGTACAGCCATCAGCCATAACCGATGGTGGTGCATGTGGGGGGCAGTTAAATAAGGTGTTTCACATTGTGGCTATGCTCACCCTCACCTGTGAGGTGGGACTAGTGCCCCTGCTGCTTTGGTGACTTGCTCATCCTCCTCCTCTGCCTTGTGCCACCACTGAGCCCTGAAATTTAGCTGGAAACGCCCGTATGCCAGTAGTGCATCCACCAGAGTGCATTTGCACTCACTTATCTTTCTATGCCACCCCAGTGCTGTAATCAAGGAGATGATGTTATCCTTATAGCGGGGATCCAGCAGGGTGGCCACCTAGTAATCAGCACTGGTGACTATGCAGGTGATTCTGTGGTCGTTCCACAGGCACTGTAGCATATAGTGGCTTATGTGAGCCAGGCTGCCCTGCATCAAGGAAAAGCTGTCCTTAATGGCAGGTGTCTCCTCCTTCTGCTCCTCCCTTCAGCCATGCTTCAGTGACACCCATTAGGACTGCTGGGTGCCACCCTGCTCTGAGAGAAAGTCTGCCTCCTTCCGCCCCCTCCGAATCCTCTGAATCCTCCATAACTGCCCACTGGCTAGACAGTGGACGTACGTGGCTGCTGTTGCCCTGGCAACCCACCCTGCAAGCCACACTGTGCACTGCCTTGACACCGGGGAAAATGTGCCCTCCTCTTCCTCCACTGCTCCCTCCTGTGCCACCATTTCATCCTCAGTCATGGCCTGAAGGGTTTTTTTGAGCAGAAAAAGCAATGGTATACTGGAAGCACTGCAGAATGGCACAATACTTGGCCCTCATGAAGTGCCACGTATTGGTGCTGAGGTGCTGTTGGTCTGCATTTCGACTCACTCGGACATTTTGGAGCTGGGACTCCACTATTGTCTGCAGCCGCTCACACACCCTTTCCAGCATATACAAAGTGGAACTTCACCTGGTTGGCAAGTCACTTATGAGGCAGTGGGTGGGAAGTCAGAAGTTCCTCTGCAGTGCAGACAGGCAAGCAGCAGCAAGGTGGGAACGCCGAAAGTGGAGCAGTGGAGGAGGAGACAGGCGAGGAGGAGACAGGCAACAGGAGGGACTGATTTCCAGCAATCCTGGGTGGTGGTAGGATAGTGCTTCCCACCTCAGTACCAGCCACCACTACATTGACCCAGTGGGCAGTTAGAGAGATGTAACGTCCCTGCCCATGCTTAATAGACACTGGAACTAATAGCATTGCGCAGTGCACATCTTTTTTTCTCCAGAACCTGATGGTGCAGGCCAGGGATGGCCAACCGAGAAGAGTAGTTGCAGCTAACTATGGTGTATTGTGGGACAGCCACCTCCATCAGATTTCTAAAAATGTCAGTCTCCACCAGGTGAAATGGAAGCATTTAAAAGGTCAGCAATATCAAAATGCTTGCATTCGGGGGCAGGGCTCGTGGGTGAGATGGGCCAAACTTCCACTTTCTCACCAAAGTTTGAGGCATGGAAAGCTGAGCGCTTCTCTGGGATGACGATGGCACTCTTGGTGATGAAGGGGCTGCTTCTGCTGCTGGTGGTGGTCTCACCTCCTCCTTTTGGGGGGAGACAGGTGATCTTGTTGTTGGGGAGGTGGTGCTAGAGGGTGAGACAACTGAAGCAGCAGAGGGAGACTTGCATGTTTCTCATGTGTTTCTGCCACTGCAGCTTGTGTTTTGTTTGCAGGTGCCTGGTCATGCACAAGGTGCAGGGTTTGTTGGCACAGCATGCACATGACCCATGTCTTGCCGCCTGTGCACTGCTTGAAAAAATTCCACACTGGTGAGCTCCTTTGAGCCAGATTTTGTGCTCAGTCGCTGTGTTTGTGGCCAGTAGTAGCAATGTGCTGACTGCTGAGGGTTTGCACCCTTCTCCTTTCTTTGCTGGCTGCCTGGGGCTGTGTGACCTCCATCTCTTCCTCTGAACTCTGATGGCCTCCCATCCACGTTGGGTCTAGGACCTTGTCATCACCCCTGGCACAATATTCCTCCCACTCTTCCCTGATATACTCACTCTCAGCCTCAACATTGCAAAAAGCTGCAACAGTTGGCATTAGGGTTTCATTTTCATAGGTGTCTGTTGGCCACATCCTCATCCTCCAAAATAAGTTGTTGGGCATCTGGGAACCCTAGATCTGGCACTGGCACAGGGGCATATTATTGGCCTACAGTATCCCAGCTAGGAATGGCATCATGGAACATTAGAGACTCAATGACTTGTGGCTGGGACAGCCTTGCTAACGGAAAGGGGGGGGGGGGGGTGGTGAGGAGGAGGACTCAGCATTCTCAGCAGAATTGGAGTGGTGGAGGAAAGTCCCATGGAACTGGTACCACTGCATGCCACATAATCTATGACTGCCTTAAATTGTTCTGACCTCACCACTCTGCCAGCAGTATTGGGGCATACAAAAAATGTTCCAAACCCTGGTGTCTGCTTGCACCAGAGGAAGGTGTAGCAGGCAAGGTTGAAACATGCCCTCTTCCCACAGCACTAGCCCCATCACAACCACCACCAGGACCATGTCCCTGTCCCTTATCCACTTGGATAAGGGTCCATGAGACCATGAGACCCCTTTACCAGTTCACAAGGCTCGGGGGGCTGGAAAATCAAATGCACCAAGTGGGTGACTTGCCATTTACCTCCTGCCCCCATTACCTGCCTCCCTAAAGCCCAGGGGGGACAGAAAATCCCATGGTCCACAAAGGCATAGCTGGTTTTACTTAGAAGGGAGGACTCCATGCATTTTATTTAATTTTTTAGAAGTTTTAACCCTTAATTTTTTTTTAAACATAGTAGTTATATTTTATTTGTAAATGTTATAAAGTGCTTTTTTCAGTTGGGGGGGCTCCTGGGCAGGAATGAGGGGCTACCGATACATATGTGGTACTGTTGTAATTGGGAGAAATTGGGCTTTTACATGTAATATGGTTTTCTTGAATAAAATGATTTTATTTGAAATAAATGAGACTAATTTTAAAAAACATTTTTTTTTATTTTTTCGCTAGAAAATAAATATTTAAAAAAAACACTGCAAAAATTACAAACAAGACTCTAGAAAGTTCTTGGAATTTTCAGCAAAAATCACAGTTAAACACAACGCAGAATGGTAAAAAATGACCTGTCAACAGAGGGTGACAAAATCTCAAGTAGGCAGGCAGTTAAAAGTATTGTTGGGTATTGTTCTGTTCACGGAACCTTGCGCTTTCAGATTTACCTTGTTTTTTCTTGATTGCATATTGATATCTTAGGAAAATGTGTTTATTCTGCTTTTTATCCATTTTTTAGGGAAACCCTGTGCAACCAAAGAATTCTTTCAATTATTATTTCCAGAAAGATGAGCCCACTATACCAAGCTGGGTACGCCTAGAAAGCTTAATATGTGTACTTTCAGAGAATATATGATTGGTGGGGTATTTAAATTGTAAAGGGTTGTTCTGGTTAAAAAAGCACAAGGTGTGTACTTTGCATGCAGAGCTAAAATTTTGAAGTAAAATTACCTTTATGCACATTTCTTGTTTACACATTTGGCTTTGATTCTGCTTTTTTTATTCTTTTTTTTTAGGGAAACTCTGTGCAACCAAATAATTCATCGAGCGATTATTTCCAGAGAACTGCACCAGCCTGGTAAGTCTAGAAAGCTTGAGGTGTGTACTTCCAAATAATATACATCAATAAAAATTTGTGGGGAGTATTTCAAATGTAAAGGTTTGTTTTTCTTGAAAAAAACTGCAAGGTGCGCACAGCAGTTGTATTTTATCTGAAAATCTGTTTCAGTTTGGGGGAGTCTCCTGGGCGGTAAAGGGTGTCTACCAATACATATGTGGTACCGTTGTAACCAGGAGATATGCATCTTTTACACGCAATATTATTTTATTAAAAAACTAAATTTTTTACAAAAAATACACCCAAAATAGTAAAAAATAGATTTTAAATAGCAAAATCCCCCAAGTTGCCTGACCAAAAGGACCCTCCACCAATATTTGTTATTCAACAGCATTCACCCTGAAGTGGCCTGAACAAGTGGACAATCCACTAATATTTGTTATTGAATAGCAGCGACCCTTAATTTTGTTTGTTTGCACTTCTTTGCAAATTTAACCAAATTCTTAGGTTTTATTCCCATTGGCAACCTCTATTTAAGTAGACATTCCTGAGGATTATACTGTATATGAGTGTTAACACAATACTATATACCCATATTTTAACCACTTACTCATTCATGAGTGGCTGGCAATCACATGACTTCTGGTGACCAATCTGGATTTGCAAGTGGGCTTAAGCATCAAACCTAAATGGTTTTTGTTGGTCACCTGATTAACTGCCATTTAGTACCATACACCATGAATGAGGTGGTGCTTTAAGTTGGTGTCTGGCATTTTCCATTATATTGATCCAAAGTTGCACAGCAAAAGAAGTGCATACCTGTATTTGTTTTTTTTCTGGCACCACAGACACAGATTAGTCTGCATTTTCCTGTTATAATCCGAGGTAAGGAGGGTGCGTGAAATAAATTTATACATAGAGTTTCAGGGAGACTGTGGGCCTTAAGTGGAAGCGGAATATATGGGCCCTGAATATTTGAGGAGCACAGAGTGTGCAGCAGGAAGAGCGATGCTGTACAACTTATCTGAGCAACACGATCCACTCACTCCCTGTCAGCAGCAACAGCATTTGAAATAGTCCCCTGAACCAGCTTCTTCTGTGTTCAGGCCGAATGCCGAAATCGAACACAGACTTCTGGCTGAAGCCCATGTTCGGGTTTGGCAACCTTGCGGTTCACCCATCACTAGCTACATGGCTTCTATAATCTATTGACAACAAGTAAGGATCCTAATCATCTCTCAGTGTTGAATGTGGCTCTCACGTAAGGAAATGGGGGGTATGGGGACTCTAGATAGACATACTCACATCTGTTACAGATTTATCCACCTTGGCCATCATATACATCATATACATACAACATACTGTACCGTGCACTGTGTAAATGCAGTAACGCAACTGCCACGTAGCTATTTTCTGGTTTAATTTAAAGGAAAAGATAACTTACAGCTCCACATGTTGGTGTTAACTTCTTCTTTCTCTGTAAAGAGGAACAAAATCCAGGATTTTCCTCTTATTTGGAATGCCCCACTGCGTTAAATTCCCCAGATTGTGCATAAGATCACCTTTCTGGCAATAACACAGTACATGTGTGGGCTGGCAGCCTGAGCTCAGAGCTTTAACAATAGTTGAAGGAAACACAAGTCGCCGACAGCTCTCTTGTATACCTGCACCAGCCATTCAGAAATGCCTGGCATGGGTACACACTACTAGAGATGAGCGAACTTTTGAAAAATTCGATTCGACTGATTCGCCGAATTTTACGACAAAAATCGTTTGACCCGAATTTATTCGCGACGAATCGCTATTAAAAACGGCTATTTCTGAGCTTCCTAGAGCCTCAATAGGGTTGTAAACAATTCTGCCTTGCTGTAACACGCATAGGATGCGTGCTGGGTTAGTGAAATAATACTGTAAATAATTATGACATGCAGATCAGAGGCATCGCTAATAGAATCGCAGAGCGGCACAATTGCAGAGAGTTGAGGTGGCATCACTATGAGGGGCCGCTATAGTGCCTGAAAAACATACCCTGGAGCTGGCAGTAGCAGGAGCCCAAAAATTAGCTGAATTACACCCTGGAGTTGCAAGCAGCAGCAGCCGCCCAAACATTGGTTGAAAGAGACACTGGAGTTGGCAGCAGGAGGCCAAAATTGGATGAATCACACCCTGAAGTTGTAAGCAGCAGCAGGAGCCCAAACATTGCTTTAAAGAGACACTGGAGTTGGCTGCAGGAGCCCAAAAATTGGATGAATCACACCCTGGAGTTGCAAGCAGCAGCAGGAGCCCAAACATTGCTTGAAAGAGACACTGGAGTTGCCTGCAGGAGCCCAACAATTGGCTGAATCACACCCTGGAGTTGCAAGCAGCAGCAGCAGGAGCCCAAACATAGTTTGAAAGAGACACTGGAGTTGGCTGCAGGAACCCAAAAATTGGCTAAATCACACCCTGGAGTTGCAAGCAGCAGCAGCAGCAGCAGGAGCCCAAACATAGCTTGAAAGAGACACTGGAGTTGGCTGCAGGAGCCCAACAATTGGATGAATCACACCCTGAAGTTGCAAGCAGCAGCAGGAGCCCAAACATAGCTTGAAAGAGACACTGGAGTTGGCTGCAGGGGCCCAATAATTGGCTGAATGACACCCTGAAGTTGCAAGCAGCAGCAGCAGGAGCCCAAACATAGCTTGAAAGAGACACTGGAGTTGGCTGCAGGAGCCCAAAAATTGGATGAATCACACCCTGGAGTTGCAAGCAACAGCAGCAGCCCAAACATAGCATGAAAGAGACACTGGAGTTGGCTGCAGGAGCCCAAAAATTGGATGAATCACACCCTGGAGTTGCAAGCAGCAGCAGCAGCCCAAACATAGCTTGAAAGAGACACTGGAGTGGGCTGCAGGAGCCCAGAAATTGGATGAATCACACCCTGGAGTTGCAAGCAGCAGCAGCAGGAGCCCAAACATAGCTTGAAAGAGACACTGGAATTGGCTGCAGGAGCCCAAAAATTGGATGAATCACACCCTGGAGTTGCAAGCAGCAGCAGGAGCCCAAACCTTGCTTGAAAGAGACACTGGTGTTGGCTGCAGGAACCCAAAAATTGGCTAAATCACACCCTGGAGTTGCAATCAGCAGCAGCAGCAGCAGGAGCCCAAGCATAGCTTGAAAGAGACACTGGAGTTGGCTGCAGGAGCCCAACAATTGAATGAATCACACCCTGGAGTTGCAAGCAGCAGCAGCAGGAGCCCAAACATAGCCTGAAAGAGACACTGGAGTTGGCAGCAGGAGCCCAAAAATTGGCTGAATGACACCCTGAATTTGCAAGCAGCAGCAGCAGCAGGAGGAGCCCAAACATAGCTTGAAAGAGACACTGGAGTTGGCTGCAGGAGCCCAAAAATTGGATGAATCACACCCTGGAGTTGAAAGCATCAGCAGCAGGAGCCCAAACAGTGCTTTAAAGTGGACCAACACCCTGAGGTGATCGGCCCGGGAATCTATAAGCTCCCACGTGGCCGCGCCATCCAATCGGCGCCGACGGACAAGCTGATTGACAGCAACGTACAAGCATCTTGCCCGTCGGCGCCTCCCTCGCGCCCCTCTAGGCGTGCGCGTGCCCGCGCCGGCCGTCTCTGAATGGCCGGCGTGGGCGCGCACACGTCAAGAGTGAGGCGCGGGAGGCGCCGACGGGCAAGCTGCTTGTACGTTGCTGTCAATCAGCTTGTCCGTCGGCGCCGATTGGATGGCGCGGCCACGTGGGAGCGGGGAGAGGTGAGTTTTGGGGGCTTTCTGGGGGGTTTCACACAGCGGGGTGCCCCGGGGAAGTGGACCAATACCCAGGATAGTCAAAATCCTGGGTGTTGGTCCACTTTAAAGAGACACTGGAGTTGGCAGCAGGAGGCCAAAAATTGGATGAATCACACCCTGGAGTTGCAGCAGCAGCATGAGCCCAAACAGCTTGAAAGACACACTGCAGTTGGCAGCAGAAGCAGCAGGAGCCCAAAATTGGCCTAAAGACATAAATATGTTTTGCACCATTTGGAAAGTGTAAAACATGGTACCATGCTGAATCTAGTCGCATGCATCAGCCATTGGTGGGTGGAAATCCTTGCTGATCATCCCTGATTCATTTTCACAAAGGCGAGTCTCTCCAAATTTTTAGTTGACAGATGAGTTCTCCTCGCCGTAACTATGGCCCCCGCCGCACTAAACACCTGCTCAGATGGCACGCTACTTTCCGGGCAGGACAGCTTTTCCAGGGCAAACTCTGCTAGTTGCGGCAACAAGCCAAGTTTGGCTGCCCAGAAGTCCAGCGGATCCTCAAGGTGTGTTGGCATGGTCATGTCAAGGTATGACATGACCTGCTGGTTCAGGTCCTGCTCCAGGTCTTCCTGCTGCTCATGAGTAGCCTCACTATGTGGGTGTAGAAAGCTACTCATTAGCGACTGAAGACTGAGGCTGCTGCTGATGGAGCTGCTGCTCCTGCCAACCCCCCCAGCAGCCATGGCAGTGGAAGGTGAGAGCAGAGGTCCCCCCGAGTCAGACCTGCGAGAGTATGGACCATGGCGCAGATAGGCATCGGCCAACTTACTACGTAGAATGTCTTTGTAGTAGGTCAGTTTGTCCTCCCTCTCGGCGGGTTTAAAAAATGCCCCCATTTTGTGCCGGAAGCGAGGGTCCAATAAGGTGGACAGCCAGAAGTCATCCCGCCGACAGATGGAAACAATTCTGGGGTCACTATGCAAGCACGTGAGCATGCTTCCTGCCATTTGCCAAGTGACTCGGAGGGACTACCTGTCTCCATCTCTACTGCATACTGCCACGGTGTGTCCGGGTCCTCTGTCTCGCCTTCCTCAAAACCCTCTAGCTCCTCTGGCTGCTCCTGCTCCTCCTCTCCTGTTCGCTGACTAGATAAACCAGCCATTTCGTCAAGCCTAAACTGTGCTTCACTGGGCCCCTCCTCCTCCTTCCTCCTCCTCCTCCAGTTCAGCTCCAATGGGGTTCATGTGGCCGTAAGATGTAGACGCCATGTCTCCAGTGCCCTACCAGCCATGGTTTCCAACATGTGCTGTAGTACATGAAGCAGTGGAATCACGTCGTTCATCCCGTAATCCTGCCGACTGACAAATAAAGTGGCTTCCTCAAAGGGCCTGAGCAAACGGCGGGTGTCACGTATGAGCTGCCACTGGTTGACATTGAAGTTACACAGGGGAGTCCCCCTATCCTCTTGGATCATCAGGAAATCCGTGATGGCTTTTCTCTGTTCATATAATTGGTCCAACATGTGAAGGGTGGAATTCCAATGGGTGGAAACATCGCAAATCAGACTATGTTGGGGGCTACCGTTCTGACGCTGTAGCTCAAGAAGGGTGTGTTTGGTGGTGTATGAGTGGCTGAAGTGCATGCAAAGTTTCCTTGAAGTTGTTAGGATGTCTTGCAGATGGGGGGAACACTTCAGAAACCGCTTGACAACCAGATTGAAGACGTGAGCCATGCAGGGCGCATGGGTCAGGCTTCCTTGTCGCAGCGCAGACAAAATGTTTTTCCCATTGTCGGTAACCATGATTCCCATTTTAAGTTTTCTTGGAGTAAGCTATGTTTGGATTTTGTGATGAATACATTTAAGCAGTTCCTCCCCTGTGTGACTCCGTTCGCCAAGACAAGCCATGTGAAGCACAGCGTGACACCTCCGTGCCCTGCACACATGGTAGACTGGAGGGGCACTGAGACTTGAGCCTACAGTGGAGGGTGAGGAGATGGCGGAGGATGAGGAGGCCGAGTCGCACGGTGTGACAGGTACAACGGCCAGGGAGCGCGGAGGCTGAAGCAGCGTGACCTGTCCAAGTTGCTGCTGCTGCTGCAAAGGGACCACATTCACCCAGTGGCCCGTAAATGACATGTACTGTCCCTGACCGTAGTTACAGCTCCAGACGTCGGCGCTGCCTTGCACTTTGCTACACACCGACAGGCTCAAGGACTGGCCCACCTTTTGTTCAACAAAAGTGTGCAGCGCTGGTACTGCCTTCTTGGCAAAGAAATGATGGCTTGGGACTATCCACCTCGGCTCGGCACAAGCCATCAGTTCTCTGAAAGGTGCAGAGTCCACCACCTGAAAAGGGAGCGACTGCAGCACCAGCAACTTGGACAGGAGCACATTCAGCTTCTGTGGCGTAGGATGAGTGGGCGCATACTGCTGTCTCTTGGACATGGCTTCGCTGATGGATTGCTGGCGGGATGCATGACTTGGAGGAGGAGGAGGAGCAGGAGCATCAGGAGCGACAGGATGGGTATGACACACAGCTGCCTTCGGCTGAGGTGCTGGAGCCTTGGCTGGCAGAAATTGGGAGCGGCGTGCCGCTTGGTGAGGAAGCAGGCTGGTCCACCTCTTCGGAGCCTCGGTTCTCCCAGGCCGCTTTATGGTGACGCATCATATGTTGACGCAGGGCCGTGGTGCCAACATTTGGGCTCTGGCCATGCTTCACCTTCTGCCTACATATCTTGCATGTGGCCATGTTACCCTCCTGCGGATGGTTCAGGAAAAACTGCCACACTGCCAAGTAGCTACTTTTCCCACCAACAGGCCGCACTGATTCACTGCTACTGTCGCCAACTCCAGGAACCCTTGCTCCACTACCTTCCGATAAGGTAGCCTGCCGTGCAGCAGGTGTTCTACCCCGGCCCCGGCCCCGTTTGGCTCCAGGCTTTACAATTCTGTCCCCATGCTGACTGCCAACCATACTGCTAACACCTTGCTGCCTCAGCTGCTGACTCCGGGGCAACCTGCGCCCCTCTTCTCCTGATGATGACGATGAAGCCCCTTCATCACCCGGCTCCCAAGTGCGATCGGCTTCTTCATCATCATCATCACTGAGTTGTGGCTGCACGTCACTGATGTTCTCGGTTTCCTCAACAGTGTCTGGCACAGGAGCAGGAACACTCGCTACACCCACCACGCTCTCCACATCACTATTTGTCTGCCTAGCTAAAGAAGCTAAATAAAGTGAGGAACTGTTTCTCTGCACCAGATACTATGAAAATTGGCAATATGGGATACCCTACAGCCTGGTGTTTAGACAGCAGGACAAAAACCAATTCAAAATGCAATAGCTTAATAAAGCTGAGGCTGAACAAGCTTATTTATTATAACAGGGTGCAACGTGGTGGTTTTGGATACCCTGCGGCCTGGTGTTTTGACAGCAGGACAAAAACCAATTCAAAATGCAATAGCTTAATAAAGCTGAGGTTGAACAAGCTTATTTAGTATAACAGGGTGCAACATGGTGGTTTGGGATACCCTGCGGCCTGGTGTTTTGACAGCAGGACAAAAAACAATTCAAAATGCAATGGCTTAATAAAGCTGAGGCTGAACAAGCTTATTTAGTATAACAGATAGGGAGCAACGTGGTGGTTTTGGATACCCTGCGGCCTGGTGTTTTGACAGCAGGACAAAAACCAATTCAAAATGCAATAGCTTAATAAAGCTGAGGATGAACACGCTTATTTAGTATAAAAGATAGGGTCACATGTGCTGAAATGGAATGGCCATGTGGCCTGGGGTTTTTAAGGCAGACAAAAAAAAAATGAAAACTAATCCAGTTATGAGAAATGCTTGTGTATAACAGATAGGGTTAAATATGCCACTGCCAAGATGGGATGCACAGTGGCAAGGAACACCGATTGAAAACTGATCTGGCAAATGAAACTGTCCCTGCCTGGATCGTTCCCGATTTTTCCCTATCTTTCCCTGGTTCTGTCTGCCTCTCTGTGGGTCTCAACGACTGTCCCTGCCTATCTCTAAGTCTCTCCCTGTCTGCAGCAACCACCGCTGTTTATGGAATGCAAGGCTGAAATGCGCAAAAGGAAAATGGCCGCCATTTATATAGCACGGTGACGTCACCGGGCTTCCTGGCTGCTGATAGGCTGCATGTGACCTTCCCATGATAACTTGTCCCAGGGGATATGTCTGGACATGTTCATCCACCATTTTAGAATGCCTGTAATTGAAATAAATGGAGTTTAAAGGAAAACTTCGATCGATCGAATCGCGGGGAAATTCTGATTCGTTCAGAATCAAATTTGTCATGAAATTCGGAACGAATTCGGATTCGTCCGCATCGATTCGCTCATCCCTACACACTACAAGTAGAGCTGAGTGGGTATGCAGGCTCCCCTTAGTCAGCATCCTCTTTGAATGCAATTAAAGCAGAACAAAACCCTTATGGCACAGCCATGGAATCTAAAAGACACCGCATTACATATGCAAGATAAACAGCTCTGACTGGATGAGAGCCTATGCATGCCCCATAGGACTGGAAAGGGTGAGATGTTCTGGGCAATTTGGGGAGGGGGTCACATCAGCGGAGCATCCCAATTCAGGATGCCCCCATAACCAGGAGCCATCTTAAACGTTTAACTTTAACTTACAAAATTAACCACAAAGAACAATAAAATAAAGAACTCTACTTTTCCAGTTTGTATTGATATTTAACCAGGTTTATTGTCTTAGTGTATTGAAATTAAAGAGGGACTGTAGTGTATTTTCTTCTCTGTATTAAGGTCATCTGTTTCTTTGCCCTTTTCTTCTTTCCTTACCTTTAGTGAATGTAAGAAAGCTTTATCCTTTGACAAATACCAAATGAGAGAAAATACACAAAGGTTGCCCAGAGGTCTAATGAAGCTGTAGATTGTTTCTACCAGCAAAGATGTTTTGTATTCACTCCCCAAGGTGCAGACTGCAGGGACATTTATATGTGCAGGGTTATACTCTTCCAATGCACATGCATTTTTATCTGGAATTTCTATCCCTATTTCTGTTTGTGCAGTTTGGTCACTGACAAGGCCCTGACCCTGTAAAAACTAACTTTACAGTTGCTGCAATATTATTATGCATGACTAGGCAATACAGAACAAACATAACTGTGCCAAGTCAAACTGTTTGGTAATCCTTCAACTGTGAAAATGCCATCTTACTTCACACAGTTAGTACAGAAATGATCACAGTTTATCTATAGCCTTATAATGTACAAACAGCAAATAGCAACTTGAAACATTTTTTTGCAATTAAACTATGCCCCAGGCATGCCCTTAAAGGGAAACACTACAGAAGAATTGCATAGTGATAATACAGTAAACCCCTGTCACACATAGACAAACCCCCCCCCCCACACACACACACATATACATGAAACCCCCCACACACCCTTGCAAGGCCCCCACACACACATACAAGCCCCCCCACACACACATACAAGCCCCCCCACAAACAGACAAGTCCCCAACACACACTGGCAAGCAAGCACACCCACATACATGCAGGCTAGCCCTCCCACACATACACACATGCCAACCCCCTATCCACACATGCAAGCTCTCCACACACACATGCAAGCCCCTCTCCATTCAGACACATACACGCCAACACACACACCTCTTACTTCTCATCTGGCCATCTGAATGGACCTCCTCTTCTTCTCCCAGCTAAACAGCGCCATGCTGTTTTCTAGCTCCACCTCCTGCCTGAGCCGGCTCCTTTCAATTACAAGAGCGGCACCAGCCTCAGCCAATAGTATGGCGCTGGCTTGGGTGCCACCCCTGATCCATCCACTGGACCAGCAATTATCTGATGTGAAACAAACAGGCAGCAGCTAGTGCCACCCCCGGGAAAACATGTGTGCACTGAACTGCACACTCAGGCTGATGGTGATGAGATGGCATCACGGAACAACGTGTGTGCGCTGAACTGCACACTTGGGGCCGGTGTCAGCGAGATCACAGTGCGGGACATTATTTATCGGTGTGGGACAGCGAGACAAGAGTCGGGGCACTTGGAGAGTATGTTGTCACATCTGCCAGAACTTTTCTGGATGAGACAATTGTCCTAGGGGACAGGACTAAACCCATAGGCCAGAGTCTATGAGCAACCCCTGTCTTTGCCCGTAAACCAGATGGAGGGAATAGATTTGTCTTACAGGAAAGCCCCAGGTACAGCAAACAGGGAATGGATAACCTAGACCAGTGATCCTCAACAAGTACCACCAAGCAACATGCAGTTAGGACCAGGTACCCCCAAGGAGGAGATCACTTATTAATGTTACCAAAAGCAGGTCATGGGCCTTGTATCACTTTTTAAAGCAAAAAATAATAACCTTTAACTGTTAAAATAACATACCAGACCTATAACAACACACTGTTACTGCATAGTCCCATGGGGTACCCACGTCATGGGTAAGTTTGCTTCTTAAAAATTGTCTGGGCAGAAGCAAACTAGCTAAGCAAATTAAGGTCAAGTGGTCCATGGTCGAGAAAACATGCTGGGGTTGTGGGCGGATGGATTGGGTAATCTCTGATATTGGATGCCACAGATTGTGGGTAGTGCCTCAGCAAACTAGGGAGTAGTTGCTCAGCTGGATTTCCACTTCCCACTTCCAAGCGGTTTCATTTGTACTCCCAACCTGACTCCAGCTTTAATATGGGAAGAGAGTGTTGCAGGGCAAAAGGCCCATTAGGTTTATGGGTCCTTTTAGGGAACAGGAAACCCTGTGAGGTTGGCCTGCAGGTGACAAAGTAGCCATTTCACTTTTTTTAACTTTTTCAAAGTTGGAAGCCAGGGGTGACCTTCCCCGGAGAGGTTAACCCAAAAGGGGACCAATCACAGTCCAGGCTGGCCCAGGAATGTCCCTTTTTTAGTGCATATCTAAACCAGTTTTTTCATTATTCTGGGTTTTATTCCTCCTGCCTGGGGCATATTTAGTGGCAAGCAAAATTGAACGAGAGCACACTGCTGTCTGCACCCCCCTGCTCCTCAGCATGCACTGTTGGATTGGTGGAAAGGTGAGTTTTTTGGAAGAACCCTGTGGTTTTACACATCGTATTATCCCAAATTGGGATACCGTACAAAGATGGAGAGCACGACCCTAAAGTCTTATACACTATAGGTCAGTGCTTGCGCCTCTTTAAAGTGGACCGAACACAGGATTTTGACCATCTTAGATGGTCCACTTTCCTTTGTGACCCCTCCAGACCTTTCAGATGATCCCACAGTGCATGCGCAGGCTCTTGTATATTCAGCGCTGTATACCATGCATAATAAGGCTTTATATTTAGACTTTAGGCTGTCTTTAACCCCTGTTTAAGGTGCCTCAGTATTGGCAGCAAAAATAACTTAAAGTGGATCACTGACTTGGTCCTCTTTACCGTGGGATCCCTAGTTGCGAAGCCCTGCTGTGTAAAACGTCCAGGATCGCTGATTTTCTACACTCACTCCACACTCCCACAGCAAATGCACAGATCCTCCTCCAATCAGAATAGATAGTCACCCTATCTATTGTGATGCATGGAGCACTGGGTAAGAGGGAACATGGTCCACAGCACCTGCACCACATCTCCCAGGCAGCACAAGGCCAAAGGAGGGCATAACTGCTATGCTTGCACACACAACCAGAGGAATGCAAAGGGAGACTGCTGTTCTACTTGCAGTGGAGTGTGAATGGACCTCAGAGAGCAGCAGCCTGGACCACTGCTGGAAGATGATAGGGCTTGCTGGAAAAAGGGCTTTCTTAGAGAAACATAGAAACATAGAAGGTTGACGGCAGAAGGAGACCATACGGTCCATCTAGTCTGCCCTTAAATAGTGTTGGGCAAACCCAAGCCGCAAAGTTGGGGTTCGTACCGAACTTTGGCAGTTACGGTTTCCAAACACTAAAACAGACTTCAGCCAGAAGTTCATGTTCGAGTTTGGTGTTTGTCCCGAAAAAGCTGGTTGATGGGCTAATAAAGCTTAACCTAAAGTGTGCATCAGCAGGAATCTGCTGTAAAACTTACCTAAACACAGTGATCCCGTCAGCGGACAGCGTTTGTTCTGCTGTCAAATAGGCTGCAGCCAGGGCTTCAGAAAGATGGCAGCCACTCTCATGAGTGAGGACACTGGCAGCTGGCACTAGAAGTGCTGCTAGCTGCTGCCAATGTCCTTACTCATGGGAGCCCCGGCCACCTTTCTGAAACCCTGTCTACAGCCTATTGGACAGGGGAAAGTACACAGACTGGCTCACAGGACTTAGGTAAGTTGTACAGCTGCTTCCTGCTGCACACTCTGCAGAATAAAGCCCCCCCATCCCGCGACCACAATTTATTTTTTACACAGTCCCAGTCGCGATTCTACCACTGGGGTCCCTTGACAGACGCCCCCTCTGCCCAATGGGTGAGGAGTGGCGGGGGCCAAATTTTGGAGACCAGAAGGGCCTGATTTCTTTATCACTAGTGGCCGCAGTGTAAGGGATTGGGGACACCTTCATTTTTATTGGATACGTGTTTTAACAAGGAGTGTTTTGTAAGTGCATTTTATGAAGTATTAAAGAGTGATTCCGCTGTACCTACCGAGTTGCACTAGATGTGTTTCTTTGTTTTTGATTTCTATATGGCTTGTGCATGGACATTGGCAAGTAACTAAGAAGCAGCTCAAGCTCATTAAAATTTTGGGTGCTCGTAATCATCAAGTTTTCTGTCGGCAGTTTAAATACCCTGGAGTTGGTAAGAGCACCTTCAAGTGGTGGTAGGCACAGAAAAAATTTGGTGCATGCACAGTGGGACTCCATCTGGAAGCTCATTTTATCAATTGAATGGACTAGAAAAACTATTATTCTGCTCTGTGCCTCCCTGTTAATGCCTATTCTTAACAGAATAGTTGAGAACCTAGTTAAAAAAAGTTTCAAAAAAAATAATAAGCAAACTGTGGTATATAAAAAGATTGAAAAGTTAAGAAACAAAATGTACCTTCCTTCCACCCTGTCTTTTTTTGCGCTTGTGTAACTCAACTACTTAGCTTCAAATTTGCACTTAGATGAGAATTTACGCTTGCATTCATTCAGAACTAGCTGCAGAGATATGAAGCCTCTGTCAAGTGCTTGTTGCTGAAGCAATTTAAAGTGGATTGACTTTTTTTAACCCACCGTCTGACGCAAATGTATCCACTACAAATAGAAAGACAATCCTATTCCCAGCACTACAAAGTGAATAATAAAAACACCCACAAACAGGTTAATATAACCCTGTAAGAAAAAAACATATCCTGAAATAACTGTTTAAAATATATGTACAGTTCCTGGGAAAAGTACAAATGAAAAACTTGTACAATAAATGTGTGATTTGAATTTTTACCCTAATTTTCTCTCTTAAATTTTAATTACTTTTCATTTCTTCTGCGGTAGGCGATGTGTTTCCCAGTGATGCCAATGTGACATTAGGCAAAAGCCTCAACCTGCTAGGGTTGCCAGGATCAAAGAATTGAGGCGGATTACCTTTTTTTCATCCACTGAAAAGAGAACTCTCTAAGATGGTAAAGGAAAGAAGGGGCAGGGATATAAAAAGATTAAAGTAGCTAAAAGATACAGAAAGAAAAATCAAAGCAGCGTGGAAAATACACAACAATCTTCAGTGATAATAACTTGCATAAAAAGGGGGGTAGAGTTTTTATTTTATTTAAACATTTTTTTCTGCAAACTCTAACTCTTACATACAAAACTCTCTCTAGTCAATCTCTAATCTTCTCCTGTCCTCCACCCTGGTCATCTCCTTTCACAATTGTTTCCAGGACTTCCCATGCCACTCCAATTTCCTGGGTTGGTTAGATCTGGAATATGGGGACCCAAGTTGTTTCTGTCAAATTAACCCTTGCAGTGCTGAAATATTTTCAATGCATTATAAATTGAGAGCAAACCAAGCTAAAATATTGTATTCCGGGCAAGAATATCACATAGCAAAAAATACGACTGAAAAGCAATATTATTTAATGACCTGAGGTGTAACCAAGGGGATTTAATATATATTAACACTAAATTCACTGTTTTCTATTCAGAGTGATGTAAACTGTAGTTTAACCTGCCTGTAAGAAGAAAAATAGGCCTTGGCTACCTTGCCATAAACATTTATTAATGCATGAAGCGAGCTGCATTTACTATTTCAAGCAGTTTACATAATTTATTGAGTCAATAAATAAAAGTCCCAGACTGAGCAGAAAATGTTTTCAACAAAAACAGGCATTGCTTGCAATGTAGTGCTAAAAAATAAAATACACTATATAAATAAAGGGGAGAAATACAGAGAGAAATATGATGTTAGGCCTGGTGAGTTATAGCTTAAATCAAGAACTGCTGTTTTTCTATATTTATTGACCTCTCTTGCTTTCTTTTTTTTTTCTGGTCCTTTTTTCTTTTTGATATGTTTTATTTGAGTATTAAACAATCCCTCGAACTTGATTTTAGGCAATACCTCTCAAGTGTCCCTCATTTGGAGAGATTGTCCCTCTTTTGAGTCCATGTCTCACTGTCCCTCGTTCTCATTTGTCCCTCAATTGTTCTTCTTTCCCATCCTAAAAAGTTGGCTCCTCCTGTTTTGAAGAATAACACAGTGATCACTGTCCCTGTGGGACAACCACCTTCAGTTGGCAACCCCCAATCTCCCCCGCTGCTTCTGCTTTTAGACAAGCCCCTCTTTGCTGGGACACTGGATACTCCTCATTGGACATAGTTGCCCCCAGGTGTTATGTAGCGCAAAGGATGTCAAGTTATGGTTGAAGGTGGATGAACAAAGGGCACTCAGAGGGAATAGTCAGGAAGCCAGGTTTACTCAGAACTTGAGCAGAAGAAAGGTCGAGGATAGTCGAGGGGTCAAAGCCAGGGAGTCAGAGGTATCGAGGTATCCGGAGGGTCAAGCAGAATCATAATCAAACAGACAGGGTTGGTCCAGGCAGCAAACAGGGAAAGTTAGACAGAGAGTCGGATAGTAAGTATTGAGTGATGAATAGTATATCACAGAGAACACCCTTAGCTCAGGAACACTATTGTAAGGAACTTACCTTTACCAGTGGGCTCGCGGCGAGCGTCAGCTGAGCGGCGCGGTGCTCGCTGGGTTCCTGCTGCCAGGCGCTCCCGCCGCTCTGAGATGACGGGGAGTGCAGAGCCCTGCTCCGGCCACCTCCCTTGCTTCCCCGTAGCTGTGTGGCCACGTGCACAGGCGCACAGCCCATGTGTTTGCAGCCAGGAGGCGCTGCACTGCCAGAGGCAGGCGGCGCAGCATCCTCCTCACCTGTATAGAATCAGGGGCTGGTCAGCCCTGCTGCTAGGACTGACCAGCCCCTAGAAGTTTTACACCAATCACCGTGATAGTCGCTTGTGATTAGGGTGTGATTCTGTTTAGTTATTATCTGTTTCCGACCCGGCTTGATCGACCATCCTGATCCGCTGCCTTTACCGACCTTTGCTTTGTCTGACCTCGAACCTGCCTGCCCCTTTGGATACTCCGCAATCTCTGACCTCCCGGCTTGACCCTTTGGCTACCCCTGACTACGCACCTGTCTCATCCCTGTACTCTGACGCACCTTCTGGACTGTCTTCCCGTGTATGACCTTGGCTTGGGATACCCTTGTGGTTCATCGACCTTCACCGTAAGCAGACCTCCTTTGCGCCTATTAAGACCTGGGGGCAACCGTGTCCGGCGAAGCATTCCTAGCGTCCCGGCAAACGGGGGCTTGACTATAGGCAGAAATGGCGGTGGAGATTGGGGGTTGTCTGCTTACAGAAGGCTGGTGTCCCGCTGGGCATCGTGGCCTGTTCTCCTATTTAAGGGGTCAGTGGCCAATAGGAGCTGCAGAAGGGTTTGATTAGTGGTGAGGGGCAATTGGCTGGCATAGGATCTACCGGGTGATTGGCCACAGTAATTCCAGGGGTTGGTCAGCTCTGGCCAGTAAGGCTGACCAGCCCCAATCAGTTTCACCTGCCCAGGAGACTGCGCCACCTGCCACTGACGGAGCCGCATCTCCTCAGGGCAAACTCAGTCACAAGATAGCGAAGGCGGTGGCTAGAGCAGCTCCAACTTCCGGGAGCGGTGAGCCCTGAGCAATCCTGCTGGAGAGTGCAGCACGGAGGGACCTGGAGTTGCTCGCTGTGGGTCATCCGGATCAGCTAAGATTCTCACACAGTGCCAAACATATTACTAGATAGGGAGCTGGCTAAAGCTGAACACAGAATTAGAGACAACACCCCAGCAACATCTGTTAATTAAGCGATCAGCCAGGTTTCCAGCAACCATCTGTCATGGCTTAATCTTTGTGTAGAATTTGGTCATTGTTTAGGCAGTATTAGGAGAAAAGCGAGTTAACAGAGCCGCTAACAACTCAGATGTTTGTGTAAGGATCTGCAGAATTGATTTGTACTATGGACTTATTGCAAATGACACAGGACAAGGATGTAAACAAAGGCAAACAGACAAACACTAACAAGAAGACAGGAAACACAAAGGAAATAAAAGGGAGTCTGTGATCTTCAAAAAATCAAGGGGTACCCAAGATGCAAAGTTTGGGATCCCTTAGTACTGTATAAACAAATAAATGTTGTATAGGATATGTGCCTTTAAATATGGTCTACTTGCTATGTAAACTTAAACTTGATATATCAACTTCTTGTCAAGCTTGATGTGCAAAGAAAAGGATTATAGCCTCGATTCAGAGACACATTCGTCCGGACTTCCGTAGCTGTCTGTGAAAGTTTTGGTGGGTGTTTGTCATTTTTTTGCTTTTTTTCGTCCATTTTCTACTCGCACGAACGTTCGGGAATGCGCTTCCGATGATCGGAAGCAAATCGGAACATTTCCGTTAGTTCGGATCATTTTCCAAACAAAATCCGAAATATTCAGTTCCTTCAGAAAACTTCCGTTGATTCAAAGAGCTTCCGTCTGATTCAGAGAGCTGATTTCCGACGGATCACCACCCTATAAATCCGTTTCGTTTCCGATCCACTTACAAGACCTCTGAGGGCTCGGATTGTTATTGTTGAACATGTTTTGCGGCTATGTGGAGGAGTCTGCGCGCCTTTAGCACCGAGGGATTGCATGTATCAGCATGGCCGAGGCCATAAATTGTATAGCAATGCATACCTGAATCAATACATTTCATGTATGCCTTATAGAAGCATTTTAATGCTGACCTTAATTAGTCCTTAGCATGTAAACATTTATTTTCCCACACATCCATATAATTGCTATATTTTTTTTAGACTTATGTCCTTTGTGAATTATATTTGGATGGTTGAACTTGAATCTTAATTTGTTGTAGGAGTTCTTGTTTTAGTTGGTTACCTTTGCTTTGTGTAATTATTTTATATTTGGTTGCAGGAACCGCAAGATGTGCCACTCGCCCTTGCTCCTGATGCCCGTTCTTTGCCTGCAGAATGCGGGCCAGGGCTTCTCTAATCGGGCACTATGCAAAACCCGGGCCGTGGTGGCGAGGGCCCTCTGGCTTTTGAAGTCCAGATTTAGGTGTTTGGACCATACGGGGGGGGGGGGGGGGCACTGCAGTATGACCCCAACAAGGTTATACCAATATTTTAATTTAAGTTTTTTAACAGGGACCACACATGCCAGAGTGGCACAACTGAGTGTCAGGGTCCTTCAGTTGGAGGGCGAGATGCAGGAGCTGCGCAACTCGTTGGGGACCACAGATGAAGAATAATGTTCAGTGGCCTGCCATTGCTATGTATTTTGTTTTTTAAAGTTGTTAAAATTTGAAATTTTCAAAATTTTTAACAATTTTATATTTTATGATGGAATTAAAAAAAAAATTTACATTGTCATTTAATTTACAAAATACATTAACACAAAACTAATGGGCCCAGAAATATTTAAAGATGAATATTCACATTAGGGATGAGCGAATCGATCCGGACGAACCCGGATTCGATCCGAATTTCATGACAAATTCGATTCGGATCGAATCCGAATTTCCCCGCGATTCGATCGAGCGAAGTTGTTTTCTAAAATCCATTCATTTCAATGACAGGCATTCTAGGATGGTCTACGTGACATGTCCAGACATGTAAGCTGGGGCAGTGTATGCTGGGACAGTCACATGCAGCCTATAAGCAGCCAGCAAGCCCGGTGACGTCACAGCGCTATATAAGGCAGCGGCCATCTTGCTTTTGCGCATTTGTCTATTGCATTCGTGAGAGCCAGGACTCAGGAGGACACTGCAGACTGTATTCAGGGAGAAATAGGTAGAGAGTTAGGGACAGCCAGTAGACAGCCAGTAGACAGGCGGGAGACAGGCAGGAAGTCAGGGAGAAGCAGGGAAAGGTAGGAAAAAAACGGATGCAGTGACAGGGATTTTTTTTTGTTTTCATGCAGCCTGAGTGTTACTGCCTGGGTCACTGGCTTTGTTAGCTGTTTCACCCTGGTTAACCACTGTTGCTTTGCATAGTACTACTGCTCCCAGGTGCTCTGCTGTTGGGGCATCCCATTCTGTAACTACACCAGCCTCTATTTACTATAACCCTTTGCACTTATTCTAAAAGTAATTTGGCCTGATAAAGACACTTTTGCTTTGCATAGTACTACTGCTCCCAGGTGCACTGCTGTTGGGGCATCCCATTCTGTGACTACACCAGCCTCTATTTACTATAACCCTTTGCACTTATTCTAAAAGTAATTTGGCCTGATAAAGTCACTTTTGCTTTGCATAGTACTACTGCTCCCAGGTGCACTGCTGTTGGGGCATCCCATTCTGTGACTACACCAGCCTCTATTTACTATAACCCTTTGCACTCATTCTAAAAGTAATTTGGCCTGATAAAGACACTTTTGCTGTGCATAGTACTACTGCTGTCAGGTGCTCTGCTGTTGGGGCATCCCATTCTGTGACTACACCAGCCTCTATTTACTATAACCCTTTGCACTTATTCTAAAAGTAATTTGGCCTGATAAAGACACTTTAGCTGTGCATAGTACTACTGCTCCCAGGTGCACTGCTGTTGGGGCATCCCATTCTGTGACTACACCAGCCTCTATTTACTATAACCCTTTGCACTTATTCTAAAAGTAATTTGGCCTGATAAAGACACTTTTGCTTTGCATAGTACTACTGCTCCCAGGTGCACTGCTGTTGGGGCATCCCATTCTGTGACTACACCAGTCTCTATTTACTATAACCCATTGCACTTATTCTAAAAGTAATTTGGCCTGATAAAGACACTTTTGCTTTGCATAGTACTACTGCTCCCAGGTGCACTGCTGTTGGGGCATCCCATTCTGTGACTACACCAGCCTCTATTTACTATAACCCTTTGCATTTATTCTAAAAGTAATTTGGCCTGATAAAGACACTTTTGCTGTGCATAGTACTACTGATCCCAGGTGCACTGCTGTTGGGGCATCCCATTCTGTGACTACACCAGCCTCTATTTACTATAACCCTTTGCACTTATTCTAAAAGTAATTTGGCCTGATAAAGACACTTTTGCTTTGCATAGTACTACTGCTCCCAGGTGCACTGCTGTTGGGGCATCCCATTCTGTGACTACACCAGCCTCTATTTACTATAACCCTTTGCACTTATTCTAAAAGTAATTTGGCCTGATAAAGACACTTTTGCTGTGCATAGTACTACTGATCCCAGGTGCACTGCTGTTGGGGCATCCCATTCTGTGACTACACCAGCCTCTATTTACTATAACCCTTTGCACTTATTCTAAAAGTAATTTGGCCTGATAAAGACATTTTGCTGTGCATAGTACTACTGCTCCCAGGTGCTCTGCTGTTGGGGCATCCCATTCTGTGACTACACCAGCCTCTATTTACTATAACCCTTTGCACTTATTCTAAAAGTAATTTGGCCTGATAAAGACACTTTTGCTGTGCATAGTACTACTGCTCCCAGGTGCACTGCTGTTGGGGCATCCCATTCTGTGACTACACCAGCCTCTATTTACTATAACCCTTTGCACTTATTCTAAAAGTAATTTGGCCTGATAAAGACACTTTTGCTGTGCATAGTACTACTGCTCTCAGGTGCTCTGCTGTTGGGGCATCCCATTCTGTGACTACACCAGCCTCTATTTACTATAACCCTTTGCACTTATTCTAAAAGTAATTTGGCCTGATAAAGACACTTTTGCTTTGCATAGTACTACTGCTCCCAGGTGCACTGCTGTCGGGGCATCCCATTCTGTGACTACACCAGCCTCTATTTACTATAACCCTTTGCACTTATTCTAAAAGTAATTTGGCCTGAAAAAGACACTTTTGCTGTGCATAGTACTACTGATCCCAGGTGCACTGCTGTTGGGGCATCCCATTCTGTGACTACACCAGCCTCTATGTACTATAACCCTTTGCACTTATTCTAAAAGTAATTTGGCCTGATAAAGACATTTTGCTGTGCATAGTACTACTGCTCCCAGGTGCTCTGCTGTTGGGGCATCCCATTCTGTGACTACACCAGCCTCTATTTACTATAACCCTTTGCACTTATTCTAAAAGTAATTTGGCCTGATAAAGACACTTTTGCTTTGCATAGTACTACTGCTCCCAGGTGCACTGCTGTTGGGGCATCCCATTCTGTGACTACACCAGCCTCTATTTACTATAACCCTTTGTACTTATTCTAAAAGTAATTTTGCCTGATAAAGACACTTTTGCTGTGTATAGTACTACTGCTCCCAGGTGCTCTGCTGTTGGGGCATCCCATTCTGTGACTACACCAGCCTCTATTTACTATAACCCTTTGCACTTATTCTAAAAGTAATTTGGCCTGATAAAGACACTTTTGCTGTGCATAGTACTACTGCTCCCAGGTGCCCTGCTGTTGGGGCATCCCATTCTGTGACTACACCAGCCTCTATTTACTATAACCCTTTGCACTTATTCTAAAAGTAATTTGGCCTGATAAAGACACTTTTGCTGTGCATAGTACTACTGCTCCCAGGTGCTCTGCTGTTGGGGCATCCCATTCTGTGACTACACCAGCCTCTATTTACTATAACCCTTTGCACTTATTCTAAAAGTAATTTGGCCTGATAAAGACACTTTTGCTTTGCAAAGTACTACTGCTCCCAGGTGCACTGCTGTTGGGTCATCCCATTCTGTGACTACACCAGCCTCTATTTACTATAACCCTTTGCACTTATTCTAAAAGTAATTTGGCCTGATAAAGACACTTTTGCTGTGCATAGTACTACTGCTCCCAGGTGCTCTGCTGTTGTGGCATCCCATTCTGTAACATACCATACCCCTCTTTATTTACACTAAGCAGCTCTCTTATTTACACTAAGCAGGCCTGTTGGAGGCTGAGTGTTACTGCTCTCTTTTGATGTGCATTATATTCTCTTTCATATAGACCCACCGCTGCCTAGGGGTTCATAAAATATCACCTACTACCACGCCAGTTAGACTATGTCGGGCAGACAAGTGCCTGGAAGTGAAAAGAGGAGTGGCAGGGGCCAAGATTCCGCAGGCAGAGGTCGCAGCAGACTGGGGGCCAGTAGCAGCAGGAGTCACGCTGAGAGACCTAATCTGCCAGTATCTGCTAGCGGTCGGGTCTCCACCAGTAACGCATCTGCCGTGGTAGATTGGTTGACGCGCTCATCAACAACCACATCATCTCGACTTACGTCTGAGAGCCCCAGTCTAGGGTCGGTCGGTTCCTCAGACACAACCCTGAGTTGGCATGCCCCGAGAGCAGTCCCTGTCCTCCCACTGACTCTGTCCTACGCCGTTCCCTCCCCCAGCGACGTATCCCATGCTTTGGGTTCAGCTCCACTTTTTAGTGAGGAGGACGATCATCTGGAGGACAGCCAGCAGCTACTGGCCAGCCATGAAATGGAGGTGCCTTCTTTAGCTCCGCACAGAAATAGTGATGTGGAGAGTGATGTGGGTGTTGGGAGCTTTCCAGCTCCTGCGCCAGACACTGAAACCGATAAGATCAGGGAGCTACAGCCACAACTCAGTGATGATGATGATGATGATGAAGCCGATTGCACTTGGGAGCCGGGTGATGAAGGGACTTCATCATCATCATCAGGAGAAGAGGGGCGCAGGTTGCCCCGGAGTCAGCAGCTGAGGCAGCAAGGTGGTAGCAGTCATCATGGGGGCACAATTCCAAAGGCTGGAGCCGGCCGGGGCCGGGGTAGAGCTCCTGCTGTGGGGCAGTCTACCTTATCGGGAGGTAGTGGAGCAGGGGTTCCTGTAGTTGGCAACAGCAGCAGTGAATCAGTGAGGCCAGGGGGTGGGAAAAGTAGCTACTCGGCAGTGTGGCAGTTTTTCCTGAAGCATCCGCAGGAGGGTAACATGGCCACATGCAAGATATGTAGGCAGAAGGTGAAGCGTGGCCAGGGTCCAAATGTTGGCACCACGGCCCTGCGTCAACATATGCAGCGTCACCATAAAGCGGCCTGGGAGAACCTAGGCTCCGGAGAGGTGGGCCAGACTGCTTCCTCACCGAGTGGCACGCCGCTCCCAATTTCTGCCAGCCAAGGCTCCAGCACCTCAGCCGAAGGCAGCTGTGCGTCATACCCATCCTCTGTCGCTCCTGCTCCTCCTCCTCCTCCTCCTCCAAGTCATGCATCCCGCCAGCAATCCATCAGCGAAGCCATGTCCAAGAGACAGCAGTATGCGCCCACTCATCCTACGGCGCAGAAGCTGAATGTGCTCCTGTCCAAGTTGCTGGTGCTGCAGTCGCTCCCTTTTCAGGTGGTGGACTCTGCACCTTTCAGAGAACTGATGGCTTGTGCCGAGCCGAGGTGGAGAGTCCCAAGCCGTCATTTCTTTGCCAAGAAGGCAGTACCAGCGCTGCACACTTTTGTTGAACAGAAGGTGGGCCAGTCCTTGAGCCTGTCGGTGTGTAGCAAAGTGCATGGCAGCGCCGACGTCTGGAGCTGTAACTACGGTCAGGGACAGTACATGCCGTTTACGGCCCACTGGGTGAATGTGGTCCCTTTGCAGCAGCAACTTGGACAGGTCACGCCGATTCAGCCTCCGCGTTCCCTGCCCGTTGGGCCTGTGACACTGTGCGACTCGGCCTCCTCATCCTCCGCCATCTCCTCACCCTCCACTGTAGGCTCAAGTCTCAGTGCCCCTCCAGTCTACCATGTGTGCAGGGCACGGAGGTGTCACGCAGTGCTTCACATGGTTTGTCTTGGCGAACGGAGTCACACAGGGGAGGAACTGCTTACATTTATTCATCAGGAAATCCAAACATGGCTTACTCCAAGAAAACTTAAAATGGGAATCATGGTTACCGACAATGGGAAGAACATTTTGTCTGCGCTGCGCCAAGGAAGCCTGACCCATGCCCCCTGCATGGCTCACGTCTTCAATCTGGTTGTCAAGCAGTTTCTGAAGTGTTCCCCCCATCTGCAAGACATCCGAACAACTTCAAGGAAACTTTGCATGCACTTCCGCCACTCATACACCGCCAAACACACCCTTCTTGAGCTACAGCGTCAGAACGGTATCCCCCAACATAGTCTGATTTTGCGATGTTTCCACCCGTTGGAATTCCACCCTTCACATGTTGGACCGATTATATGAACAGAGAAAAGCCATCACGGATTTCCTGATGATCCAAGCAGATAGGGGGACTCCCCTGTGTAACTTCAATGTCAACCAGTGGCAGCTCATACGTGACACCTGCCGTTTGCTCAGGCCCTTTGAGGAAGCCACTTTGTTTGTCAGTCGGCAGGATTACGGGATGAACGACGTGATTCCACTGCTTCATGTACTACAGCACATGTTGGAAACCATGGCTGGTCAGGGCACTGGAGACATGGCGTTTACATCTTACGGCCACATGAACCCCGTTGGAGCTGAACTGGAGGAGGAGGAGGAAGAGGAGGAGGAGTTGCCCAGCGAAACACAGTTTAGGCTTGGCAAAATGGCTGGTTTATCTAGTCAGCGGACAGGAGAGGAGGAGCAGGAGCAGCCAGAGGAGCTAGAGGTTTTTGAGGAAGGCGAGACAGAGGACCCGGGCACACCGTGGCAGTATGCAGTGGAGATGGAGACAGGTAGTCCATCCGAGTCACTTGCGCAAATGGCAGGAAGCATGCTCACATGCTTGCGTAGTGACCCCAGAATTGTTTCCATCTGTCGGCGGGATGACTTCTGGCTGTCCACCTTATTGGACCCTCGCTTCCGGCACAAAATGGGGGCATTTTTTAAACCCACCGAGAGGGAGGACAAACTGACCTACTACAAAGACATTCTACGTAGGCAGTTGGCCGATGCCTATCTGCGCCATGGTCCATACTCTCGCAGGTCTGACTCGAGGGGACCTCTGCGCTCACCTTCCACTGTCATGGCTGCTGGGGGGGTTGGCAGGAGCAGCAGCAGCAGCTCCATCAGCAGCAGCCTCAGTCTTCAGTCGCTAATGAGTAGCTTTCTACACCAGCATAGTGAGGCTACTCATGAGCAGGAAGACCTGGAGCAGGACCTGAACCAGCAGGTCATGTCATACTTTGACATGACCATTGCAACACACCTTGAGGATCCGCTGGACTTCTGGGCAGCCAAACTCGATTTGTGGCCGCAACTAGCAGAGTTTGCCCTGGAAAAGCTGTCCTGCCCGGCAAGTAGCGCGCCATCTGAGCGGGTGTTTAGTGCGGCGGGGGCCATAGTTACGGCGAGGAGAACTCGTCTGTCAACTAAAAATGTGGAGAGACTCACCTTTGTCAAAATGAATCAGGGATGGATCAGCCAGGATTTCCACCCACCAATGCCTGATGCATGTGACTAGATTCAGCATTGCCACGTTTTACACTTTCCAAATGGTGCAAAACATATTTATGTTTTTAGGCCAATTTTTGGGCTCCTGCTGATGCCAACTCCAGGGTGTGATTCATCCAATTTTTGGGCTCCTGAAGCCAACCCCAGTGTCTCTTTAAAGTAATGTTTGGGCTCCTGCTGCTGCCAACTCCAGGGTGTGATTCATCCAATTTTTGGGCTCCTGCTGCCAACTCCAGTGTCTCTTTAAAGTAATATTTGGGCTCCTGCTGCTGCCGCTGCCAACTCCAGGGTGTGATTCATCCAATTTTTGGGCTCCTGAAGCCAACCCCAGTGTCTCTTTAAAGTAATGTTTGGGCTCCTGCTGCTGCTGCTGCTGCTGCCAACTCCAGGGTGTGAATCATCCAATTTTTGGGCTCCTGCTGCCAACTCCAGTGTTTCTTTAAAGTAATATTTGGGCTCCTGCTGCTGCTGCTGCCAACTCCAGGGTGTGATTCATCCAATTTTTGGGCTTCTGAAGCCAACCCCAGTGTCTCTTTAAAGTAATGTTTGGGCTCCTGCTGCTGCTGCTGCCAACTCCAGGGTGTGATTCATCCAATTTTTGGGCTCCTGAAGCCAACCCCAGTGTCTCTTTAAAGTAATGTTCGGGCTCCTGCTGCTGCTGCTGCTGCTGTTGCTGCCAACTCCAGGGTGTGATTCATCCAATTTTTGGGCTCCTGTTGTCAACTCCAGTGTCTCTTTAAAGTAATATTTTGGCTCCTGCTGCTCCTGCTGCCAACTCCAGGGTGTGATTCATCCAATTTTTGGGCTCCTGAAGCCAACCCCAGTGTCTCTTTAAAGTAATGTTTGGGCTCCTGCTGCTGCTGCCAACTCCAGGGTGTGAATCATCCAATTTTTGGGCTCCTGAAGCCAACTCCAGTGTCTCTTTAAAGTAATGTTTGGGCTCCTGCTGCTGCTGCTGCTGCTGCCAACTCCAGGGTGTGATTCATCCAATTTTTGGGCTCCTGAAGCCAACCCCAGTGTCTCTTTAAAGTAATGTTTGGGCTCCTGCTGCTGCTTCTGCTGCCAACTCCAGGGTGTGATTCATCCAATTTTTGGGCTCCTGCTGCCAACTCCAGTGTCTCTTTAAAGTAATGTTTGGGCTCCTGCTGCTGCTAACTCCAGGGTGTGATTCATACAAAATTTGTTGGGCTCCTGCTGCCAACCCCAGTGTCTCTTTAAAGTAATGTTTGGGCTCCTGCTCCTGCTGCTGCAAGCTCCAGGGTGTGATTCATCCAATTTTTGGGCTCCTGAAGCCAACCCCAGTGTCTCTTTAAAGTAATGTTTGGGCTCCTGCTGCTGCTGCTGCTGCCAACTCCAGGGTGTGATTCATCCAATTTTTGGGCTCCTGCTGCCAACTCCAGTGTCTCTTTAAAGTAATATTTGGGCTCCTGCTGCTGCTGCTTCCAACTCCAGGGTGTGATCCATCCAATTTTTGGGCTCCTGAAGCCAACTCCAGTGTCTCTTTAAAGTAATGTTTGGGCTCCTGCTGCTGCTGCTGCTGCTGCTGCCAACTCCAGGGTGTGATTCATCCAATCTTTGGGCTCCTTCTGCCAACCCCAGTGTCTCTTTAAAGTAATGTTTGGGCTCCTGCTGCTGTTGCTGCCAACTCCAGGGTGTGATTCATCCAATTTTTGGGCTCCTGAAGCCAACCCCGGTGTCTCTTTAAAGTAATGTTTGGGCTCCTGCTGCTGCTGCTGCCATCTCCAGGGTGTGATTCATCCAATTTTTGGGCTCCTGAAGCCAACCCCAGTGTCTCTTTAAAGTAATGTTTGAGCTCCTGCTGCTGCTGCTTCTGCTGCCAACTCCAGGGTGAGATTCATCCAATCTTTGGGCTCCTGCTGCCAACTCCAGTGTCTCTTTAAAGTAATGTTTGGGCTCCTGCTGCTGCTGCTGCTGCTGCCAACTCCAGGGTGTGATTCATCCAATCTTTGGGCTCCTTCTGCCAACCCCAGTGTCTCTTTAAAGTAATGTTTGGACTCCTGCTGCTGCTGCCAACTCCAGGGTGTGATTCATCCAATTTTTGGGCTCCTGAAGCCAACTCCAGTGTCTCTTTAAAGTAATGTTTGGGCTCCTGCTGCTGCTGCTGCCAACTGCAGGGTGTGATTCATCCAATCTTTGGGCTCCTGCTGCCAACTCCAGTGTCTCTTTAAAGTAATATTTGGGCTCCTGCTGCTGCTGCTGCCAACTCCAGGGTGTGATTCATCCAATTTTTGGGCTCCTGAAGCCAACCCCAGTGTCTCTTTAGAGTAATGTTTGGGCTCCTGCTGCTGCTGCTGCTGCCAACTCCAGGGTGTGATTCATCCAATTTTTGGGCTCCTGAAGCCAACCCCAGTGTCTCTTTAAAGTAATGTTTGGGCTCCTGCTGCTGCCAACTCCAGGGTGTGATTCATCCAATTTTTGGGCTCCTGCTGCCAACTCCAGTGTCTCTTTAAAGTAATATTTGGGCTCCTGCTGCTGCTACTGCCAACTCCAGGGTGTGATTCATCCAATTTTTGGGCTCCTGAAGCCAACCCCAGTGTCTCTTTAAAGTAATGTTTGGGCTCCTGCTGCTGCCAACTCCAGGGTGTGATTCATCCAATTTTTGGGCTCCTGAAGCCAACCCCAGTGTCTCTTTAAAGTAATGTTTGGGCTCCTGCTGCTGCTGCTGCCAGCTCCAGGGTGTGATTCATCCAATTTTTGGGCTCCTGAAGCCAACCCCAGTGTCTCTTTAAAGTAATGTTTGGGCTCCTGCTGCTGCTGCTGCCAACTCCAGGGTGTGATTCATCCAATTTTTGGGCCCCTGCTGCCAACTCCAGTGTCTTTGTAAAGTAATATTTGGGCTCCTGCTGCTGCTGCCAACTCCAGAGTGTGATTCATCCAATTTTTGGGCTCCTGAAGCCAACTCCAGTGTCTCTTTAAAGTAATGTTCGGGCTACTGCTGCTGCTGCTGCAAACTCCAGGGTGTGATTCATCCAATCTTTGGGCTCCTGCTGCCAACCCCAGTGTCTCTTTAAAGTAATGTTTGGGCTCCTGCTGCTGCTGCTGCCAACTCCAGGGTGTGATTCATCCAATTTTTGGGCTCCTGCTGCCAACCCCAGTGTCTCTTTAAAGTAATGTTTGGGCTCCTGCTGCTGCTGCTGCCAACTCCAGGGTGTGATTCATCCAATTTTTGGGCTCCTGAAGCCAACCCCAGTGTCTCTTTAAAGTAATGTTTGGGCTCCTGCTGCTGCTGCTGCCAGCTCCAGGGTGTAGTTCATCCAATCTTTGGGCTCCTGCTGCCAAATCCAGTGTCTCTTTAAAGTATATATTTGGGCTCCTGCTGCTGCTGCTTGCAACTCCAGGGTGTGATTCATCCAATCTTTGGGCTCCTGCAGCCAACTCCAGTGTCTCTTTCAAGCTATGTTTGGGCTCCTGCTGCTGCTTCAAACTCCAGGGTGTGATTCATTCCATTTTTGGGCTCCTGCAGCCAACTCCAGTGTCTCTTTCAGCCAATGTTTGGGCTCCTGCTGCTGCTTGCAACTCCAGGGTGTGATTCATCCAATTTTTGGGCTCCTGCTGCTGCCAACTCCAGTGTCTCTTTAAAGCAATGTTTGGGCTCCTGCCCCTCATAGTGATGCCACTTCAACTCTCTGCAATTGTGCCGCCCTGCGATTCTATTAGCGATGCCTCTGATCTGCATGTGATATTTATTCAAAGTATTATTTAACTAACCCAGCACGCATCCTATGCGTGTTACAGCAAGGCAGAATGGTTTACAACCCTTTTGAGGCTCTAGGAGGTTCAGAAATAGCCGTTTTTAATAGCGATTCATCGCGAATAAATTCGGGTCGAAACGATTTTTGTCGGAAAATTCGGCGAATCAGTCGAATCGAATTTTTCAAAAGTTCGCTCATCTCTAATTCACATGACCGAGAAGTGATTTGGGTAAGTTTTAGGGGGCTAAAATGGAAGAAGAACCTAACCAAGAAGTGGTTTGGGTGAGCTTTAAGGATCAAAAAGGGAAGATGGAGTACAGTGCTAAGTGGTTTGGGTGAGCTTTAAGGGTCAAAAAGGGAAGATGGAGGACAGTGCTAAGTGGTTTGGGTGAGCTTTAAGGGTCAAAAAGGGAAGATGGAGGACAGTGCTAAGTGGTTTGGGTGAGCTTTAAGGGTCAAAAAGGGAAGATGGAGGACAGTGCTAAGTGGTTTGGGTGAGCTTTAAGGGTCAAAAAGGGAAGATGGAGGACAGTGCTAAGTGATTTAGCTAAACATTGTAGTAGAAGTGAGGGTGGCAAATATGTAGGCGAGCACTTTAATGAGTTAAGTTTGTAGTGCGCAGGCGCAAGATGGTAAGGATTTCCGTCTGGACGAATATTTATTGAAAAAGGGAAACAGAATCAAACGGGAAACGTAAAGGATTCGTTGGAGGATACGATGGGAAAAGGGCAAAAACGAAAGCCTACGTTGTAACATGTGAAAATGAAACGGAAAAGTCTGGATGGAAAATGACATCCTCGTAATTCGTAATGTGCCGTACGAACGGACGGAAACTTTACAGAAGGTTTTCAATGCATGCATAGAATCGCTCATACACTCATACGAGAACGGAAACATTTCACAGATCGGAACTAAAACTAAAAAGTTTTTTTTGTCTCTCTGAATCGAGGCTTGTGTATACTCACCTCCACCGCCAAGGCTATTTGCCCAGGAACCGCCAGATCAAACTGACTTTTTCATAAATTCGGTGCCACTCTTGGTCAGCAGGTCACATCTCTTGGCGGCTCTTCAGCCTCCATCTCCTGCTGGTGCAGTTGGCTTCTTCCGTCAGTACTCGGTTGCCTTTAATATCCAGCAATTCTCTCATGTAGACTACACGAAAGAATGATTAAATATTGATTGCCCTAGATTCTCCTGTTACATAGTGGGAACTTGCCTGAATTAAGGGGATCACCATCCAACTCCAAAAGCACATGAAGTCTATAGTCGAATTATAGTTATACTAGGGGTGTCTATGGCATATGTGTGGGCCAAAACTGCAGCTAAGAAGAGCACATTTAGAGAGGAGTTCCAAGCATTTTGTAACACTTCACCCAGTCAACCCCTTCCCCATCAACTCAAGGTCATCTGCACGAAGGCTAAAGCTGGTAAATTGAGTGGCAGGTCAGTCACCCTGTGACCAAATCTTGTGCAGTAACTGTACACGCAAGTCTATGGCTACCATGCCCCACCCCCTGCTGGCTTCAGGGAAGGATTTTTGCAATTTGGTTAGTTGTTTTATTACTTTCATGCCCAAATAGGGCTTAGCACAGCAAATGGGAGGGGTGGCTGGTCCACGTACATGGCAGCATGCCGCACACAAGTAGGGTATGCCTGCCTGGCAAGTGCACTTGCTATGGGATCATGTAAAAAAGTACATTTACCTGCAGGGGAAACTTTTGGTCCTCTTGGTTTTCTTCTGTGGAACTTAAGGACAAACCTATTTAGATGATTCTAGGGCCAGGTTGCAGCTTGCCCTTTGGGATTCCCTGCTGTGTGAAACCCCTGGTTTGCCCAATATACACCTCGGTCCGGCAATCCTACAATGCATGTGTGGCCTCCACCATATTTCATGGAACCCTCCATGAGATGCTTGCACTCCCCTCAGGCATATCTGATTGACTGGCAGAAGCCGCACGTAGGAGAGGCCTGCAGTGATGCCTCATCAATTCATTCATTCAGCTTTTATTGCCTAGCATTAATGCTTAGGGCAATGAATGCTGGTCGGAAGAGCATCTGTTCATG
Organism: Gastrophryne carolinensis; assembly: GCA_027917425.1. Taxonomy (NCBI): domain Eukaryota; kingdom Metazoa; phylum Chordata; class Amphibia; order Anura; family Microhylidae; genus Gastrophryne; species Gastrophryne carolinensis. Next base: position 147,817,044 of record CM051235.1, on the reverse strand, counting down.
TACCAAAGGAGCAGGGATTGAGGTGAATTACTGGATGAACTGAGGGGTTTCTGTTATGATGTCTTGTCCATTTGTTACCTCTCATTTATCATATGTTATTTATGTTGCCATTGACTTGCACTGAGATCTAATAGCTTCATAGAGTTCTATAGCAGAAGTCACCATCTTGTGACATCTGTATTTAATCTGTTCCTTTGTTGTCAGTTGATAGTTTAGGTTTTGACACTACTGAGCATGTCCGCTCTGGCCTAGATCAATGTCTCTTTCCTGTAATTAGCCAATTTCCCTAGGGCTTTTAGGCCAGCCCCTTTCTCCAGGAGCCATCTTTGCAGTAGCAGCAGTCCATGCTTACTGAAGTCATCAGCCATCATCTTCAACCCTTCATACAGCCGCAGCGGGAACAAGTGCTATATTTTTTGAGTTAGAATAAACACCTGACCTTAAGACACACCAAAGGAAAGAATAAGAAAACACAAAAAAATAAGGTAAGTAAGTAAATTTATAGACCAAAAACAGGCTGAGCAGATTTATGAATAGCTTCAGGCAAAATGATTTTTTGCTTAACTCTAAAACAACCCTCTTTAAAATGTCCTTTCTACCCTTTGTTTTGCGCTGTTTCTCAGCTAGGGCTCACCTTAATGGCCACAACTTGCAGCTCTCGGCGCAGCATGGCTTAGATTCGTCCCCTAACAGTCCACAAGCTTCTATGCTCACTTCACACCATACTGCATCGGAAGAGCTGGTTTATTATGCTTTGTTCATTATTATTTGGTGTAAGTTTATTATTATAATCATAAGCATAACCCACAATAGGATTTAAATTAGAGTTTTTGTTTTAACAAATGGTCATTAGGGGAACATTAATGAAAAAAGCAAAATAAAACCACAAAAAATGCATTTTATAATTGATATATCAGGGAGAGTTGGGGACTCTTTAATTGCAGGATTTATGCCTACAAATGTCCTTCAAGTTTGGCTAAGATTAAAGCGAATCTAAACCCAACGGCAATAATTAGCCAGCAAGCAGCTCACCTGATGCCTGTCACACGTGCTTCTCCTACATTTCCTGCAGTGCGGGAGAAGAAGATTTAGCACAGCTCCAAAGTCTGCCCTTTTTTTTATTTTTATTCCTCTAGGACCACACAAAAAAGTGGTCCTACTGCCACTTTGTTCCTTGGTACTCTCAGTGTGAGCAAGCCCAGGAAGCCAAAGTGGTCCCACAGCTGTCTCTGTGTGCAGCACAGCATGTTTAAGACTCATATAGCTGCACCATGGCACGCCCTTCCCAGCTCAGCCACAAGCCTAGAAACTGAAGCAAAGAAATTGGTTTCACCTGGAATCCATGATGTATTTACATAAATTCAGATATTTTCAGGTACTTTGAAATGGTGTATTATTTACTGTTCCCAAGGGGGATGAGGTGGGAGAAAGCTGGTGTTTACAGGGACATTAAACCAAAACAAAACCCGCCTGATCTTTTAGATTCCAGGGATGGCTTCTGGCCTTCCCCTGGGGCATCACGAATAACCCGCTGTGTGAAACTCCCAGGGCACTGGTAATCTCATCCAATCAGGGCTGCCAGATGAATTGACGTAAATCGGCAAGACAACTCGGACTGTTGTGAATAGGGAGCGAGACTGGACGCATCCCCCTATCCTCGAGCTGTGTGTGCAAGTTCAAAGCAGCAAGAGTTGTGGCCGCTCTCTCTTCCCATTCACACTAATCAGACCTGCTTAACGAATTACGTCATTTCGGCGGGCAGCTCTGATTGGAGCAGGGCCCACGCAGGTACTGGACCAGGAAGAGGTGAGTCTGCACACCTCAATCTGGGGGGGTTTTACACAGCGGGGTATCCCAAAGTGGTATGCCCCCGGGGGTGCGGAACAAAACCCCGGGTAAGGTCCCTTGTAAGCCACAAATATATAATAGGGTGTTCAAAACAGAATGCATGAAAGTGAGTTCTATCCTGGCTAACAGAACACCTGAAAAAAACCTTCTTCGGAAAGCTGTATTTTCAGAAACAGTAGAACATGAATAATGTTGATATCTTCAAACATAAAAATAGAGCTGGGTGAAAGAAACTTTAGAAACCTTCTGAGCTAGCATCGCAATCCTCAACCTCAGAAATCTCATGGACAGTGTTGCTTGAAAATGCCTTAGTTGCAATGCAGATCATACACATTTTCTAGAATATTGTGATCATACCACATCAAATCCAAATAAAGTGGACCAGGGTTTTGGTTCAGCATCTTAAGGCATCCTGATATAGGGTGCCTCACTGTATAAAACCCTGCCAGTCGGCAGGTAGACATATAGGTTTTTCCCTGGTGCAGACGCAGTACTGCTCCAAGCAGTTTCTTTGGCCATGCAAATACAGTAAATGTGCAGCTAAAGAAACTGTATGAGAGTGTAGCAGCCCCCCCCCAGCATCATTCCCACATTAAATTGTATAAATCTGACAGCAACTCTAATTCTTATCATAAGATAAGCTGATGCTTTTTCGATTGACAAGCGACATATGCATAATACAGGAATGCAAATTGTAGCAAATATTAGAAACAAATATTTGAGTAGACGTTTCTATTTCAAAATCAAAATGCATATGCATATGCAAGGGTACAGCTGTATGGGTGAGGTGCAAATTAGTTTTAATGTAGTAGCTATTTTATTTTAGAAGTAATATAATAACAGCGGCCTATGGGAGATCTAAACTTACTTAGAGAGGCACATGTGTGTTTGGATTTGACTGCTGTTATTTTATAACTTCTTATATAAAATAAATAAACCATCAGACATCATCAAAACAAACTTTGCTGGAAACCATGCCAAGTGAAATGCATAATTCATAACATTGACTCTTACCCAACGATCTTCCAAATCATGACCTCCACTTTACCTCCGCTCTGCGGCAGGTCCCCCTGAACAAGACCATCTTACATTGACTCCCTACCTTTGCTAGGTAGTAGGAAGGTGCCTCATCACTATATGCCGCAATCATACTCTCATAGATTTCTTTAAGCCTCTTTTGTAAAAAACTGTAATCCTATAACGACATTCCAAATCACTCGCTTTGTTTGTAGAGCCACGTTCTACTGCACTTTCCACCCAGGTGCTTCCCGTGCTTTCATCAGACTGCTACTGTGTGTGTTGCATGTCCAGATGTTGCTATTTAAACTGGACCTTCACCCTAAATAAGAGCCGTACTTTCCCCCACCCTGGATATACAGATTGCTCACAATAAAAATCATCCTACCTGCATCTACTGCATTTTCTGAGCCTTTAAACCGGACCTTCAGCATGATTTAATGAAAAGCCCAAACTCTTAAAAAACGGTTCTCCAGCATCAAAAATTAATATATTTGACGTTTTTAGTCACTAACTTATTATTCTTTCCCCCACTGGGCTGCAACTCTGTTCAGGAATTTAGGATACGGGCGCCGCCATCTTGACTCAGAAGCATCACACTTACTGAGGAGAGGAGAGTGGGATAAGGTACAGGGGGGCGGGTTATAGCTGTACTTTGCTCAGACAGAGCAGAGCTGGGGTCAGGTAAAGGTCAGCAGTCCCAGAATGTAGAGCAGCACAGTCAGGAGGCACTTCCTGTTTGCAGGCTGCCTGATAAGATGGTGGCTTCCATAAGCCGCCATCTTGGATGTTTAAAGGCTCATAACATGCAGTAGATGCAGGTAGGATCATTTTTAATGTGGACAATCTGTATGTAAAGGGTGTGGGAAACATATAAGATAGACTCTTATTCAGAGTGAAGGTCCGCTTTAAACATCCAAGATGGTGGCTCACGGAGTCTCAGGCTAGCTGCAAACAGGAAGCGTCTTTTGACTCTGCATTCTGGGATTGCTGCCCTTTTCCTGACCTCAGCTCTGCTCTGTATGTGCAAAGCACAGCTATAACCCAGCCCCCCTGTACTTTATCCCGCTCTCCTCTCCTCGGTATGCAATGCATCTGAGGCAAGATGGCGACTCCCGTATCCTAGAGTGCTGAACAGTGTTGAAGCCCAGTGGGAGAAGGAATAAAAATTAAGTGACTAAAAGCGTAAAACATATTAACTTTAGATGCTGGGGAATAGTTTTTGAGCTGTTTGGACTTTTCGTTTAAATGATGCTGAAGGTCTGGTTTAACCTTCAGCATTCTACATTCTAAAGTAAATAACTTATTGAACAGCCCTCACATTTTCATTGAAATGTTTTATACTACTATTCTAAGTATACAGTACGTCCTGCTCCAGATATAATACTTACACTTGGCTTATCCTCCTCTGCACTGCAGACATGCAAAAACAGGCTCCTCCCGGCCCTTCATATACCCAGGGACCTCCCACAAATCCCCAGATTTCTCTGCAGTGCTGACTGCGAAGACATGAAGTATCACTCTCTCGCAGGTGTGCGGGGCAATCAAAGCCTGCGGCCCTGTTGGACTATTTCCACCCGTCCTCCCTGTGATGTGCCTCCCAGCTTGGGCTGCGCTGGTCGGGTGAAGGTAGGCAGCACCATGTGTGCTTAACGGAGCCATGCTCCACCGCAGTCCCCCACCATAGGGTAGGCGGTTTAGGCTGATGGTGAGCCTCATAGTGGATGTCCCTCCCGAATTCTTGTCCCATGCCCCGTGTAGAGGTGGACCCTGTGTAAAGGGTTGCCGTCCTCCCTCGTTTCCCCCCGTATTCGGGGGAAAAGAAGGGGGGGTGTGTGTGTGTGTTGTGTCCGTTGGCGGTCTCAGTGTACAGTATTGTCACGCTTATGGCCGTGCTTTTGCCCCTGACCGGCAAATGGGTGTCAGAGCCGCGCTGCCTTTCTAGTTTGGCCCTCTCAATTTAACATGCAATAGTGTACTGCACGTCCTGCGTTATTATACTACATCTTAGGCAGGAAAATAATTTTGCGCATGCCTACGGGCATCAGAATGGTGGCGGTGTATTTAGACTTCACGAGTATCCACTAGCAGACACCCAGCTTAGACCCGCCCTCCGAGGTTCGGTCGGCGCCATTTTGCTTATCCCCGCGCGCGCGTGTTGGCGGCCCTTCTCCTCCCCAGGTCGGTGAGTGCCCTCACGGGCGTTTTCATCATTAGTATTCCTTCTGCGGCGCATGACCCTGACACCCCTTATTCCCCTTCTGTCTTTCAGACCTTGAAGATTCCGGTGGCTTCTCCCGGTCTAACATATATTGTAGCAGGCTTACAAATTCTCCCACATTCCTAGAGGGCTTTTGGGACATCCAGGGTTGCCTATTGTGTAAATCCCTACTGGTATATTACATTAACAATCACCATATGGAGGCATCTCAGAATTATGTGACCGGGGTCCCTCCGGGACAAGACCGGCTGTGTACAGCGTGTGGACTGCCCCACGCTGATGCGGACAGAGCACGGGTCTGCGGACCATGTGCTGAACAAGCACTGGCCCTGCAATCAGGGTTGCCAGTGGCTGCGCCTCGTTTCAATACACCTCTCTCCCCGTGCTTAAATCTCACTCCTGATGAGTCGCACTCGAGCGGGAATGAACAGCAAGTCGTGCCGCGCAGACTGCCTACGGCCGAGCAGGTGATTTCGAGGTTGGCTGAACGCTTGGGCCCTGGTAAGAAGCGGTCCCTAACTCCTCCGGTTTCACCCATTCCTTCTGAATCTGAAGAGTTCACTGCTGAGCAGGGTTTTGCTCTTTATGATGAAGGTCGGCTATTCTCTGACTCGGGCTCATCGGACTAGGGGCTGAGGAGTCAGGATGATTCGGGCCCCGATTCTTGGGGCCTGTGTGAAACCGACGAATTACTGATAAAGATCTTGTCTATCTCTCTCCCTGGTGAGGCTTCCAGGCCCAGAAGTGAGAGTTTCCATACAGCGCCACCGCGTTTGGAATTCCTGGAGCAGGATCACTTCCAGGCTCTTGTACTCAAAGAATGGCAATGCCCTAGTAAACTTCAAGGGGTTCCAGGGGACTGGGATTGGAAATACCCCTTTCCCCCTGATGTGGTTAACTGCTGGTCATCACCTCCCGTGGTGGATGCACCGATCATTGGGGTTCTTAACCCCCCCTTTATTGCGGCCCCTTCTTATCGTACCCTTCGGGATGCTGAGGACCGGCGCATTGATAGGCTGGCTTCCCACGCCTTTTCTTGTGCAGGGACGACTCTGCGCCCGGTCTGTGCCGCGACCATCGCTGCAGTGGCCGCCAGGACCCTCATCAGAAAGCTGATTGATCATCAACCTGAGGATCTCCCCTGGGAGGTGTTTAATGCACTCTCCAGTTGTGATGTATTTGTAAGATTTATCCTTTTGGCGCTGGATGACACCATCAGCATGTGCGCCAGAACTTCCGCCCTTGCTGTAGCTATACGCCGCCTGGTCTGGCTGCGACAGTGGGGTGTTGACGATGCTACGAAAAAGATTCTTGCTGGGCTTCCCTTTTGAGGGTGACGCCTATTTGGGGCCCGTCTGGACCTGTTTGGAAAAAAGGGCAAAACACCCCTTTACAGAAGGCGGTCTCGGCCTTCTCGAGGCAGGGGCACCCCTCCTCCCCCCTATGTTAGCATCAAATCCGAACCAGTGGTATCCTTCCAGCTTTTTGGTATAGATCCCTGCCCCAGGAGTGGCAGACAATGCCCTGGTCCCTCCGGCAGGACTAAGTCCAAGCCGGTTACAAAAACCCCAAAAGCAGGCATGCCTCGTTGCATGCCTGAGGGAGTTTCCTCTGGATGCAGGATAGTGTGTGCTGGGCGGCCCCTTCCCGAGATATTCAGGATGCTTCTGGTCCCTGCCTCTCTTCTGGTGTTGGCGCAGGCCACGCGCGATCTGCGAGGTCCTGGGTCACCTGCTGGTTGCCCTTAACAGCCAGAGGCAGGGGCCTCTACACTAAACTTTCCATTTTTTTCCAAACGGATGAAACACTCTGTCCATTAGGGCCTTCCATAGGTGAGGCAATTTACATTCACAGGCGGTTTTACTGCATGGTTTCTCTGAGTTGGGCCGCCAGTGCCCTGTGTCCAGAGACCTCTTGCCATCGCTAGGGACCTAGGACGGTTATTTCCTTGCCATTGTGCCTTCCGGGCACCTAGGACCTCCAACACTGCTGATTGGGGCCTTATTATCTGGCCTTGGTTCTGCTCACCTAGTGATTGCCTAGGCGATGACGGGGGTGATTCTCTGCTGAGCCCAAGGAGGCGCACGAGGAACTGCTTGGCCGTCTCTCCTTGCTGCCCAATCCCTGCGTCAGGCCGAGCTGGTTACTCGGTTGGTGGTGTCCTTTGGGAGTCTTTGGAGGGGTGATCATTCACCTCAATTCCTCTTTTCCCCTTAGTGGTATCTCCCTTCCTTGGTATTTGGTTCATACAGGAACCTGCTTCCTTGACTATAAATGGACAAGATGTTTTGCAGGGGCTCGGTCTGCTGTTCCCGTCTCTTCACCAGGCTGGATTGCAGCTGGCGGGCCTGTTGGTGGCTGTTCAAAGGTTGTTCCCTATGCTTAGAGCCCTTGGGCTCCTCTGCTACTCCTATTGTAAATGCTGGACTGGGTTCCAGCTTCCCTGGAGCTGGGTCTGTGTACCCTTCCACCTTGGTACGGTGGTTGCCCTTGAGACTGTGGTACTAGGGGTACCAATCAGGGGGCGCCCCCTTCCTTGCGTCTTCCTGCGATTGGATTCCAAACCTATCAGGTCGATGGAGGGGGGACTTTTTCTCCTAAATCCCCCTGTGATTCAGGGGGAGGTGGGGCCTTTAGGGGTCCTTCCACCCATCTATTTTGGAAGAGGTAGGCCTTCAGATTGGCTCTATATCGCTGGGCTTCTCCCTTGTGGGATCGGTCTATTTGGGGGTCCCTTGGTCTGTCTGACGATAGTGGCCTGTATTAATTATCTGCGTGGACTTGGTAGCAGGATGATCCCTCAGGAAGGTATCTATCCTGACCTGGGTGGAGGACAGAGTTCCCTGCATATCTGCTATATTTGCTCCGGTGGATGTCCTTCTGCGACAGGAGGTGCTAATTCTTGTGTCTCCCTGTGATCCGTCTAGTGTGGATCTTTCTGGGCCCATCACCTTCGTGGGTTCTGGGCCCTTGTTTCCCTGTCTCGGATTGTTCTGTCCTTGGTCATGAGGCTTCGTGACTTTATGCTGGGCATTCTGTTGTCTATATGTTTTACCTTCATTCACCCTGCTGGAAACGGGTTCTGAGTAAGTTTGCTCTGGAAGGGGGAACAAGTGATACTGGTGGCCCTTGGGTGACCTAGTGGAGTGTGGTTGCAGATGTGGTTATGTGGACAGCGGACCTGTACGTCCTGTCAGGAGTGCTGGCCTGCTCACTCAGGCCCCCCTTTTTCAGTTTCACCCCTATCTACGGTCTGGATGGTCTGACGGTTGGTTCATCCACCTTGGTGGAAGTAGGTGCACCTTCGTGGGTGTCGGTGACTTCTGGAAGCCTAGGAGTGGGCTTCTTCCGCCTCTTCTTCCGTCTATTGTTGGTATTGTGTACCCATATTACTTGGGGTACACACTTGGGGTGAGTTTTGGTCTGTCCCCTGTGGGAGCGCCCTGTTCCCAGGGTTTTAAGTTATTACAGCATGGGTTGGAGTTGGCTCTCCTACTCGGTGCCCTGGTGGTTCAGGCTCTGCCCTGTCCGTCTTCTGCAGAAGTCTTTACTCAGTTCCTTGCCTGGGTTGACTTTTCTTTCAGGGATTGCTCAGTGACATCCCCCTCGTAGTTCTAGGGTCCCTGTTGGGATTGATTTCTATTAGGTTTGCCTTGCGGGGTGTTCCCCTTTGGCTCTATTCCGGATGCTGTTCTTATCCTTAAGGTTGCCCTTCTGGGGCTGTTACCTCAGTCGGCTGTGTGCCTGAGCGAGTGGCTCTGTCTAGCTAGCCCTCGTTTCTTTACTGTATATTCACCGAGATGAGGCGGTGTTCTGCCTTACACCGGTTCTTCTGCCTAAGGTGGTGTCTTAGGCTCAGGTATTAAGACATTATCCTTCTTCTGGGATTCGTTCCTTGTAATGCTGAGGCAAGGGAACCTATTTCCCTCAATAGGTGCGGGAATTTTCTTCCCGGATTGTCTCTTGTCCCTTAGGGGACTGATGCTCCTTGGAGTTTTTGGGCACCTACATCTGCATGTGCCTGATTTCGTCTGCCTCTCGGGGTTAGGCGGCCTTGGGCTTAGCCTTAACTTGGATAAGATGTCCCTTCTGGTCCTGGGGAAGGCTTGGCTTCTTCCTGGGCTACTTTTAGTTTTGGCTCTTGTTAGGCTTCTACTCAAGCCTATTCCTTAAGGGGAAGAGTTCTTCTCATTCTATTCTGATTACACTGGTGCCTTGGTATCTTTGGGCCTTTCAGCACCAAGTCTTGTTGAACAGGTTGCTTGAACGCTACTTGTTTTCTTGTTCGTACCCTTTCAAAGGTTGTTTTAATGTTGACGTTAGAGCTTTTGCTCGTGTCGCTCTTGGTAGTGAGGTGTTGCAGGTGACAGTGCTTTCAACTGTCTGCTGTTGCCTTTTTTGTTGGGGATCCCACCCTGTTCTATGGACACTGCTATTGGATGTCCCAAGTGTAAGTATTATATCTGGAGCAGGACGTACTGTATACTTAGAATAATACAATTCTGTGAAATACTCACCTGTAGAATTGGTATTATACGTATACAGTACGTCCTGCTCCACCCCACCCTGGTTTGCATTATTCTGGATCCCCTGTATGGTGATTGTTGTTATTGTTATCATTACCAGTTGTTTTGGTGGTTGGTTTCTCCCGGCTTCTGGTTCACTGCTTTTCAATGCTGGGGATTTGTGGGAGGTCCCTGGGTATATGAAGGGCCGGGAGGAGTCTGTTTTTGCATGTCTGCAGTGCACAGCGCCCTCTGGCAGAGGATAACCCAAGTGTAAGTATTATATCTGGAGCAGGACGTACTGTATACGTATAATACCAATTCTACAGGTGAGTATTTCACAGAATAGTATTTTTACACTTGATAAAATGTAAGGGGTCCCATGTTCAAAGGGTAGGAGAGTTTGTGAACCCCCTGCCCGGTAAGTGGGTTGTTGAAAGTACTGGGGTGGTGGAGCAGCCCAGAGCCCATTGGCATTCACCCTCAGGTCTTAGTAGTATAGAACAGTAAAAGGTTTTAGGAACAGGTAGGGGAAACACAGTCCCAGATGCTGAGACTGGAACAGTAAACATATAGAGGAAGGAATATCATCTGCAGCAGTGGTGTATTGTGAAAAGTCAGGGTTTGCTGTTGCAAAAGTTCAAAGTTAAAACCTGGCAGGAATCCAACTGTTTGTAGTATTTTTTGGAACAGATGACTATTTGAAATAGAACATTCTAGCAGTTCCCAAAACATCCAGACAGTGTGATTTATGCCTGGAAAACATTTTGTAAAACTTGAAGAATGCTGAAAGCAGCAGAAAAGAAAGACACAATATAGATAGGAATGCCCTTGAGCCACTCCCAATGCACATTTATGCATCAGTCCCTGACTTGCAGTAGGAGAATTGGCCACACTTAGTAGTATAGATTCAGGTCCCTGCACCACAGTCATTATTTTAATGCCGTGACATGTACATGGTGTTGTTTTTTTCACAATTAAAGAAACACTGTTGAAATTATTGCATTCCGCATGTGTTCTACCTATTACAACAGACTACACAAGGATCCAGATAGATACACATATAAAGTCCCTACCTAGGCAAAAGAATAATAAGTCTATACTCTCCTTGCAGCATTCCTTGCTTCCCTGCAGCTCATCTTTATACTTACTGATGAAGAAGTATAAAAAGAATCCATTGCAATAAATGGAGTAGGTATATGGAGGCAGAAACAAGGCCCCACAGATGCCGTCATGCGTGGATGCCAGTTCTGGAAGACAGAATGCTGGATCTCCTCCCTCTGTAACTATGAAGATGCTGGCATTGGACAGAGGAGCACCAGACATCTGTGGAGGATCTTCAGTAAAAAAGTGAGTATAGACTTCCACCCTGGAGTCTATGAGACTGCCTCTGGGGGCCCCTAGACAGGTGGGCCCCCCTCCATCCAGGTGGGTGAGGAGTGGGGGGGGCAGAGCCTAGAGACCAAATCACCACCAAAAATGTGGGTCCCCATTGATTTAAATAGGTACAAGATTTGGGCTTGAGTCAAGTTCCACATGTACAGGGGCTCACTGCTGGGACATGGACCATCAGGAATACAATAAGGGTCATGCTAATTATTTGGTGAAGCCAATAAGAGCTCTGGTGTGCATTGTGGTGTGGATTGCAACCTGCATCTCTGTGAGCTTTTTAGCATTAACACACAAAAAAGTGCAGAAAAAGGCCTTTTTTACAGGTAAGGTTCGCCATACATCCAATACCAGACAGATATTTTTTTAGGTTTGGAAATGACAGAACCATATGGGCTATGCTAAAGAAAAAGGAAATAGAGAAAAAAAAAGACTATGTACCTCACCTTTAGAAAAAAGCTAAAAAATTTGTTTTTACTTTTTTGTGTCTAAATGCCAAAAAGCTCACTGAGATGCAGGTTGCAATCCACACTGCAATGCACACTGGCTTCAACAAAAAATTAGCACGCCCCCCAATGTGTGTGTTGCATTAGGCTTGCAGCACTGAAAGGAGGGAGGGTCATGATGTTTTCTAGGGGGGTTATTCATCAAGGGATAGCGTCAGGTAGTGCCTGGTGAACACTGGGCGCTGTACGCAAAACCACAATTATGAAAGCGAAACTGGTGAGCGACTCTAAAAGCGCCATGTAGCGTCCGATGTATTATTACAGGTGGCTCAGCGTATAGCGCCGGGATTCTGCCTTCCAGAGCGCCAGGTATTTACTGCCGCTACCTCTCGCTCTCCCATACGTTTCAATGGACGTTCCTTTCCTTCTGTTTAAACAGGGTTTTTTTTATTTATTTTTTTCTCTCAAATAATTGCGTCACCTCTCCTGGCCTAGAAAAAGTCATTTTCGAAAATGATTTAGATTTTTTATATTTTCATGCAGAATTGTCATTACATGTCTGGCACTAAAGTCTTAATGTCAGTGTTACAACAATGTAATGTGCAAAAGCAGACTTTAATCAAACAGCTCCTGGCGACCAGATTTAGAGCACCGACGCTCTGTCTGTGTGAGTCGCTGAGAGGCGGTCGCACTGAGCTGGCGCTACCTCTCGCTCCCTGCAGCGCTGTACTGGTGTTAGAGCGCCCAACATACATCTCATTTATAAATGCCGGTCAGGTTACTACAGCGACTGAGGTGCTATGTTACATCGCCTGATACCCGCTTACAGTGTCTACTAGGGGTCGCTCTAAGCGCCGCTATACAGGTGCTCATCTGCTGATACCTCGCTTTATTAAGGAGTTAGCCTCCACGTAAAAAAAACTATAGAAACCTAAACCTTAGCCCGCAATAGGAAATACATATTGGCAATGGTATGAGAGGACTTCATGTAGCACACAAGCCATTGCCCTATGTAAACTCTTCCTCTCCAGCTTCTCCAAATCAGATATTCTGCAGCTGAACTCATCAATAACGTTATTGCTAAACTATTATACATGAAGTAACTATTTATGTTTATACTGTTTATAATCTCCAGATAGATAGATGACATTTCTTTTTCCTGAAAAACGTAACAATGTTGTGTCATATTTCTGTGTAACTGAAAAGTGTGTAGTGCGGCATTATGTAACGTTTGTATTAACTGAAGTGTGCAGCTGTGTAACTTACTAAATAAGGCCTTGCAGGCAAAAAATAAAAGTAATGCTTACATAAGGGCCCAGCTGTGACTTTTGGTCAGTCTTGGCCCCATAAATTAGTCTGAAGCTTAAGTTTGTGTGCAGACCTTGATTTATCTGCCAAGTAACCCGAAAGAGATTTTGATTATACAATCACTGCAAGGCGTTTCAGCTGAATCTAGAGCCGGGGCCATATCAAAATGAATCAGTTGGAGACGACAGGGAAGGAAATACAAGGGATGCAGAAAAAGGGACTGCATTGGGGCCCATAAGAGCAGAGTGTCCTGTGATTGTGTCTCCTCCACCCTATTTATTAGATTTATGTTTACATACTGTATTATCAAGTACAGAATGGAAGTACCATCTGTCTCTGCTGTTTCAGTCTTTAGTAGTCCATTTGTATCTAATTCAATAAAACGATTACAGTTTGAGCCATTATGGGGCTGCCTTAAACTTGTGCACCAGGCCCCCAGCTACATTTAAATATGCTACTGGGAGTTGCCATCTTTATCCACCACTTTCATCAATTTTGCCCAAAGCCACATATTTAATAATGCAGTTATTCTTTTGCAAGAGACGTCGACTTTTTGTGTGAAAGAAGTGTAACTGTAAAGCGGACCAAAACCCAGATTATTTAATTACCTGGATTTTGGTTCCGCTTACTGGGGTATCTTATCATTTGAAGCAATCTTTAAAACCCCCAATGAAGGCATGAGTATTTTTACCCCTTTGACGATCTGAAGGTAAGTGTGCTGGCTCCCTTCCAATTAGAATAGATTGCTTGGGTGGGCACCCAAATGCTGGAGCCACCTGCTCATTGCCCCCTAGAACACTTGCAATTCTTACCTGTTCCTCAATCTTTGGCGGGGAATGCAGTTAAAATCTAGTTGGTGACAGCAAACTGCCGGGTCCTGGAGACTAGAGGTGAGCGAACTGGTTCATCAGAACCCAAGTTCGTTCCGAATTTCAGGAAAAATTCGATTCTGCACGAAACTGATTTTTTGGGGGTTCATGTTGACCAAATTTTTCCTGAAATTCACTGGGCAGTGGGTAGAAAAAAAAAACGCCACGCTTCGATTCATGGTGCATGGCGGAAGACGGCTTGCACAGCTGACAGTGCAGCCGGCTCCCCACTCCTCCCCTGTACGGGTCAACTGTGCAAGCCGGCTTGGGCCCCCCACTGACAGTGCAGACGGGCTCCTCTGCTCCCTCCGTAAGCTACACACAGCACGGTGGGAGCGCAGGAAGCCAGCTGCACTGTCAGCTGTGCAGCTGGCCTCCCCCACTCCCACTGTGCAGTGTGTTTTCGCCTTAGAGCTGAGTGATTCTCAAAGGTTCCATTCGGACGAACCCAAATTTCTTGGAGAAATTTGGCGAATCGCCCGAATCGAATTTTTAGGAAGTTCGCTCATCTTTACTGGAGACTTTTAGACTTCAGGACCAGGACTTATGGCTTCTGGTCTGCTTTATTAGTATGCCCATGTCTGTAGGGCTTTTAGAGTGCAGCAGCCTATTTATGCAGAAAGTACCCTCTAAGCTAATTTTTTTTTAATTATGTAAATGTATACCCTCCACCCAAGAGCCAACTAGCCCAGGCACCAGGCATAAGCGGTTTGGTGCATGGCCAGGGGTGCTGTAGGCCTAACTCTTAGGATGGGGGGGGGGGGGGGGCACTTATTTTAATGTAATTACAATTCTTAAAAAATACAAAAAAAAAAATGTCACCTGTCATTTTCATTGAAAAAAAACATGGCAGCAATGTTGGCATAGATTTACTCGCTTCTAGCGAGATTCAGTAAACTATCAGACGAATTGTAAAATGTTGTATGAAGAGACACATGCGCATCTCGGCATGCTTCACTCATATGTTTAATAGTCTTGCATGTGTCCCTGAATCATGCACCAAAAAGAGAATTTTCACATGTGATATGGATTGTACACAGAGCTTGGAAAATCCTGACTTGTGCTGAATCGATCCTTGCGTGGACAATCTGATGGCTGTTGAGGCCCTCTGCCTTTGCCTGAATGGGAGGTGGGCTCATTTTTGGACATTTCATTCTCTAATGTAAAGTGTAAGAAACCCTATTTGGGCAATATGACGGTTGTTGTGGCCTTCTGTCTTTGCCTGTGCAGGAGGTGGGCTAGTATTTTGAACTGGCGCTGTGGCCCTCCACACTTTCTTCATCAAATTTAAAATCTATAAAACCCTAGGTGGACAATGTGATGGCCGCTGTGGCCCTCTTCTTTTAACTGGGCACTAGGTGTGCACATTTTAGGACCAAGGGAACTCTGCCAGGGCCCTCTGCACTTTCATCATTTAATGTAAAGTGTATGAAACCCCATTTGGGCAATATGATGGCTGTTGTGGCCTTCTGACTTTGCATGTGCAGCAAGTGGGCTTTTATTTGGGCCTATTTTTTCTTCATCAAATTTAAAATCTATAAACCCCTATGTTTGTTTACCGGAGCAGTAAATGTGCACATTTTTGGACTGGAGGAGCCCTGCCAGGACCCTCCTCGCTTTCTTCATCAAATTTATAATCTAAACAACCCTGTGTGGTCAATGTGCTGGCTGCTTTGGCCCTGACTTTAACTGGACTTCACCTGGGCATGCATATTTTTGGACTGGGGAAGCCCTTCAAGGGCTCTCTGCACTTTATTCTTCAGATTTAAAATCCATAAAATCCTGTGTGAGCAATTTTCTGGCTGCTTTGGCATTCTGCCATAACCTGGAGACGCTTCATTTTTTGACCCTCTGCACTTCCCTCCTCCAATGTAAAATATATGAAACCCTATTTCGGCAATATGATGGCTGCTGTCTACTGCCCTTGTCTAGACAGGAGGTAGGTTATTTTTTCTTCTTCAAAATTAAAATCTATCAAACCCTAAGTGGATATTGTCTGTGCCAACTTGGCCATCTGCCTTTAACTGGGCAGCAGTTGTGCACAATTTTGGACTGGGGGGCCCTCTGCATTTCTATCCTCTAATGTAAAATGTATGAAGCCCTATGTGGCCAATCTACTGGCGGCTTTGGCCCTCTGCCTTAGCCTGGGTTGATGGAGGCCTAATTGGGGGGGGGGGGGGGGGGGCTGTCACTTATGTCATTTAATTTAAAATCTATAAAACCCTTGGATGGAGGAGTTAGAAACAGCAGCGTGACCCAAAGCAGTGCAGTCTATTGGAACCTGATTTGATTTACCTAGGCCACATGATAGAAAGAGTTTCTCCAGGCACTGGTTTATGCTATACTTTACCGTCTATGCCAAAAGTATTGTTTTTACATTGTTGAACTGACTAGACAACAAACCCAGATAACAACTAACCTAGTCATGAATTCTTCATAGCAGCATGTTCCCATAACAAGAGATTGTACTGTAATTTTAGAATGTATAATGAAAGTGATGCTGTTGGTGTATAAAGTAACCTAACACAAATAATAGTACTGTAAATCGACCATGAAAAACCCATTTTCTACATAAATCAATTTGTTAGATGTCTAAATTCCTTCGCCAAGAAGCCTGTGCATCCAAGATGTTAAATCACAAAAAAAGATGAGAGGTTCAAGTAAACCTTGGCTTTGAAGTCAAACCAGACCCTAAGATTTTATAACATCAGTGGGATTTCTCACAGATAGATGTTGGCCTGTAAAACTGAGCGGGCAAATCTTATATTCTGCAAGTTAGATATGGTGACATCACAGCATTTCAGGAACAATTGACCAAAAAAGAGGGGATGCCCCAAAACCCCTAAATAGGGGAGGAAAACCAGAGACTAACAATGGCACTCTATTGTATTTAAATAATGTGAAAGTTTATTATGACATCTAAATCACACACTGAGACACATTAAAAAGAAATTCTTTTGTTTAAAAAACATGTAACATTTATATCCATACTACCGACAAGAGATGAGGGGAGGAGGGGGACATACACAGTTAGCTATTCAATTATGCCAGTGGGCGAATGCTAAAAACCATTATATATGTGTCTATTTATAAATTCAATAAAAAATTATAATTTCATACATGAATGTGCAATTATAAAGAAAGTGCCAAGTGCTATTTAAAGTACATCAAGATCAAGTATAAAGGCTATGAGAAAATCCAAACCACAAAACAAACATACCATTAAATACCTTGCTTATCAAAAAAGTGCTGAGTGTTTGCCACCACTGGAGCCCCCCTCGCATCAACAAGCCCTGCGACGCGTTTCGTGACGTCACCGTCACTTCCTCAGGCAGAGTATACAGTCAAACCAGACCCTAAGATTTTATAACATCAGTGGGATTTCTCACAGATAGATGTTGGCCT
The DNA here is from genome assembly GCA_027917425.1 of Gastrophryne carolinensis. NCBI lineage: Eukaryota > Metazoa > Chordata > Amphibia > Anura > Microhylidae > Gastrophryne > Gastrophryne carolinensis. The sequence goes on along the minus strand of CM051235.1, from coordinate 147,800,036 downwards.
GTAAAACTGAGCGGGCAAATCTTATATTCTGCAAGTTAGATATGGTGACATCACGGCATTTCAGGAACAATAACATGGTCCCTAGATCCTTCTCTGACCTGATTTGCCTATTTAGAGCAAAAATGATTACATTCATTATTACAATCATTTGTGAATAATTCCTAGAAGGGGGGTGCAACAAATCCAGGTGCATTCTCCCCAGCAGAAAGTTCCCTCATAACAGGCTTAGTAATTATTAGTTGGCGGCTTTGGTGATTTCTCACCAGTGATGCAAATTGCATCACTTGAAAATCCCCAGAGGCCACACCTCTGAAGTATAAAAGCCCTTTCCCTGAGGTTGCAGGGGTATAACTCTGACTGGACGCCACATATGAATGGGAGTATATCCCTCTAAAGAAAAACTGCCAGATCTGCCACCATTGTTGAAAAAGCTGCTGCTGCTAATGGTGGTTAGAGGGGCATCCTGGATTCAGTGTTGGTCAGTAGTGGTATGGCAGTTTACTTTATTCACTATTACGGTACAAGTTATTAAATATATATTCCAATTCTGAAAATGGCTTCTGCTTTCTGTTCTATTTTTTTCCCTCATACTCCCATTTCACATTTCCTTTGCCCTTCAGCTAGGCAGAGGCAAGGAACAAACAATGAATCACAGTATTACTCATTGCGAAAGATTTTGCATTTGCTTTGCAATTTTGATTTACAAATCATGTGTTGTTTGGTAATGAACGACATTCATTCTCAATTATAATAACATAATTACATAATTTATTTAGATTGAAAAGGACCAAGATGAATCAAGTTCAGCAGACACAGACTACTCATACAGCTCAGTCCATGGAATAGTAAAAAAAAAAAAAACCCTCAGATTATAGAATCTAATTTGCCTGATTCAAAAACCCCAGTAAGGTCTGCGCACAACTCACTAAACCAAACCACAACAATACCATAAAGGAGTATACAATATGTTAGCTCAACTTAAAAGGTAAAATACCATTTTGTGAATACTCACCTTGTAAAATGGGTATTATAAGTATGTCACACACCCCGCTTCAAGATATTCATTACCTGTGGGTAGTATGGTCCTGTAGAGGGCTTCTGCAGAGATGATTGGAGGAAAGTAAGCCCCTCCCAGTCCATAAGTACCTGGGACCTCCCACTCATTAACCAGTATAAAGAAAGCAGTAAGGTAAAGGACCAGGAAGAGCCAAATATCAGTCATAACAACGCAAAGTTCACCATATGAAGGATGCAGAATCCAAAGGGCGGGTTGAAGCGGGGTGTGTGACATACTTATAATACCCATTTTACAAGGTGAGTATTCACAAAATGGTATTATTCTAAGTATGTCACACACCCCTCTTCAAGATATTCATTACCTGTGGGACATCCAATAGCAGTGTCCATAAAGGGTGGGGATCCAAAAACAAGGTATAAAGCACAACTCAAACTACTGCAGCCTACAGAACTTTGCGGCCAAAAACAGCATCCGCTGAGGCCCGCACATCAACCTTGTAAAACTTTGAAAAACTGTGAACAGAAGACCAGGTAGCGGCCTTGCAAACTTGCTCAACAGAGGCCTGGTGCTGAAAAGCCCAGGAGGCCCCAACCGCACGAGTAGAATGAGCAGTAACACGAAAGGGAGGATCTCTCCCCTTAGCAGAATAGGCCCCTACAATGGCCTGACGGATCCATCTGCTGATGGTAGACTTTGTGGGTGCTAGACCCTTCTTGGGCCCAAAAGGCACCACGAAGAATGCATCAGTCTTGCAAAAGGCAGACGTTACCACCAAATAATACTTCACAACACGAACCACATCCAAAGAATGCAGGACCCTCTCCTTGTCATTGCTGGGGTTAGGACAGAGAGAGGGCAGAACAATATCCTGATTTAAATGAAAGGACGAAACCACCTTAGGAAGAAAGTCCGTCTTAAAACGGAAAACCACTTTATCCTGATGTCTTTCAAAATATGGAGCTTGAATAGACAGAGCCGCCAACTCAGGAACACGTCTAACTGAAGTGATAGCTACCAAAAATGCCACCTTCTGCGTAAGGGAAGACAAAGGACTATCATGCAAGGGCTCAAAGGGGGGACCCTGTAGCGCAGAAAGAACCAAATTCAAATCCCAAACCGGAATCAAAGGCTTCCTAGGAGGCCGCACATGCGTAACCCCCTGGAAAAAGGTCTTAACCAAAGGATGTAGTGCAAAAGACTTTTGGAAAAATACCGCCAGGGCAGACACCTGCCCCTTCAGAGTACTGAGTTGGAGCCCTAAGTCCAGACCATGTTGCAGGAACTACGAAATTCTAGAAACAGAGAATTCCCTACAAGGGAAGGCCCTAGCCTCACACCAATCAATATAAGACCTCCAAGTCCTATAGTACACGGATGAAGAAGACTTCTTTCTAGCACGAATGAGAGTCTGAATAACAGCGTCAGAAAGACCTTGCTCCTTCAAGATGGAGGTTTCAGCAGCCACGCCGTCAAAGCCAGCGTTGGTAAATTGGGGTAATGAAGATGACCCTGTGTGAGCAGATCTGGCAGCAGGGGCAGAACGAACTGATCTTCTGCCAACCTTACCACGTCTGCGAACCAGACCTGTCTTGGCCACCTTGGAGCTAACAGAATGGCTGTTGCTCTCTCCAGAGCAAGCTTGCGCACTACTCTGGCCACCATGGGAAACGGAGGGAACAGGTACAGAAACCCCAGATCCCTCCAGTTCAGGGACATGGCGTCCGTCGCGAGAGCCAGTGGGTCCTTCGCCAGAGACACAAAAGCCGGAAGTTTGTGATTGTGACGGGAGGCAAATAGGTCCACCGCCGGTGACCCCCACCTGAGACAAATTGAGTGAAAGACCCTGGGATTGAGAGACCATTCCCCCTTGCGTCCTGCTCAGAGAGTCCGCCTCCGTGTTCTCCACACCTGGGATGTAAACTGCTGAGATACACGGGACATGTCTCTCTGCCCAGTCCAGGATCAGAGACACTTCCTTGAGGGCATTCCTGCTGCGGATTCCTCCCTGGTGATTGATGTAGGCCACCGCCGTCCGATTGTCCGACCTGACCTGGACCGGCAAGTCTCACAGTTGATGAGTCAAATGACAAAGAACCAACCTGATGGCCCTCAATTCCAGAACATTGATAGACTCGTGAGCTTCCAGGGGACTCCACAAACCCTGAACTTGCAGATCCTTCCAAAAGCCCCCCCATCCTGAGAGGCTGGCATCCGTAGTGACTATCTCCCACTGAGGAGTCCGAAAGGATCTGCCCCTCAGTAGGTTGGTTGAGTTCAGCCACCACCGAAGCGAGCGGCGAACCCGGGGAGACATCTGAAAAAGATGATCCAGCGACTGAGGAGACCTGTTCCAGACCGATAACAGATGGAGCTGAAGTGTCCTTGTGTGAAACTGAGCAAAGGGAACCGCCTCGAATGAGGCCACCATCAAACCCACCAGTCTCATCCCTAGACAGATGGACGGTCGAGGCATGGACATGAGCGACCGAACCAACTCCTGAATCAGAAGAACCTTGGACTGAGGAAGGAAAACTCTGGCCAGATCTGTATCCAGAGACATTCCCAGAAAGGATACTGTCCTGGACGGGTGTAGGGAGGACTTGGGGTAGTTGATCACCCAGCCGAACCTCTCCAGAGTGGATATTACCGTCCTGGTGTCCAATTCTGCCTGGCTGAATGACGGTGCCATGATAAGGAGATCGTCCAGATATGGCACAATGCGAATCCCCTGCGCTCTGAGGAGAGCCATCACCCCAGCAAGCACCTTGGTGAAAACTCTTGCAGCTGTGGTGAGACCGAAGGGAAGAGCTACAAACTGAAAGTGCCGATCCTCCACCGCGAACCTCAGAAACCTCTGGTGTGCGGGAAAAATGGGAACATGGAGGTAAGCGTCCTGAATGTCTATGGACGTCATGAAGTCCCCCTGACGAAGAGAATGAATAGCCGAGCGCAACGTTTCCATGCGAAACCTTCGCAGTCTGACGAACTTGTTGAGAATCTTTAGGTCCAGTATGGGCCGGACGGAGCCATCCTTTTTGGGGACCGTGAACGGATTTGAGTAAAAACCCCGACCCCGGTCTAATGAGGGAACTGGGCAAATGACTGCCATTTCCAGAAGACTCGATACTGCCGCCCGGAGCTGCTGCGCAGCCAGTGCCTCCGGGGACACCCGAGACCTGAGGAAACGCGGGGGAGGGTAGGACTCGAACTCCAGCTTGTAGCCGGAAGACACCACTTCCCTGATCCACCTGTCCGAGACCTCTCGGTTCCAGACCTGGGAGAAGTGCTGTAGCCGCCCCCCCACCCGCACGGGTGAGGGCGCCCCCTCATTGTTGAGCAGGCTTGGCCACGGGTTTGGGTTTTGAGCCCCAACTGTATCCTGAACGGGCACGTCCTCTGCCCCTATTCCAGGAATTTCCCCTTGTAGAAGGGAAGGCGAAACCTCTTCCTGCTCTAGATCCCCGAAAGGAAGGAGTGAAGGAAGACGCTCCTCGAAAGGGGCGACGTTGCTTCTTGCGTTGAGGTAGTTTGCCCCCCTTGGCCACGGCATCCAGCTTGTCTCCAAAGAGCCGTAACCCAACGAAGGGAAGAGCTGTTAGTGACTTTTTTGACCCAAAGTCAGCCGCCCACTGGCGTAACCAAATTGAACGCCTGATAGTAACCATTAGAGCAGAGGCTCTACTACTCATCATCAAGGAATCATCCAAAGTGGCCACCATGAAGGACAAAAACCCCTCACATTGTTTTAGTTCACGAAATTCCTCACTGTCCGGATTCAAACCGGAGGAGGATAACAAGTGCCTGACCACCTTTCTCGTAGCCACCGCCAACAGCGATGAGGCACAAACAGGCCTTATTGCTGCCCCAATACTGGCAAAACCATGACAAGCCATCTGGTCAATGCGTTTATCCTCACCATCCTTAAGAGAGGAACAATCGGGGTTGTTCAATACGGCTGAGTTGGATAACCCCAAAATAGGGGCGTCCACCTCGGGGGGAGACGCCCAGCGCTTAACCGTATCCACTGGAAAAGGATACCTCTTATCCCAACTTTGGGGAATGCCTGGGAGCCGGGCAGGCCTTTCCCATTCCTTAGAAATAATATTATCAAAATGCTTTTGATTAGGGAATTCCAACCGCGGCTTGGATTCGTCATAAAACTCCCCTTGCTGTTGAGGAACCTCCGCCGGAGGCGAGATAGCAAGCACCTCAAACATCTGAGTCAGAACATTAGGAGTATCCAAGGAAGTCCCTGAGCTCTGATCGGAATCAGCACCAACAAATTGCTGATCATCAGAAATATCTGAATCCTCAAATAATTCCCCTTCTTCTAGAGGGGAATAATCTGACCAATCCAGGCCATCCTCGTCATCATCATATTCAAAATGATTAACCGGTGATAAATGCTTCCTCTTAGCCGGTGCTTTCTTGGCAACCGTGGAGGAAATGAATTTTTCAATACTGGCCAACCTGGCACACACATCAGATTGCGACTGCCCCCCCGTGGCAATCTCACACGGGGCACGGGTCAAAGTGGGAGGGGGAGAGGATGAAGCCGGCTGCGCTGACCCAGATGCCTGGGGACCGGACTGCCGTGTAATAGTCTGCTGTGCACATGATATACATAGGAAAAAATCATCCCCTGTTAGGGATACCCCACAACCCATACACTTCCGGGATTGTCCCGAGGGGAGCCCAGAATCTTGGGATGCCTCCATAAGGTGAACTTGAATAGTCGCTATGAGTGAGAGAATTACGCTATTAAGCAACCCGGGATGCCCTTATATTGTCCAAGTGGGAGGTTTTGTAATAAATAGCAAAAGTACCCAGGTACTCTAGGACCAGGAGAAACCTGAAAAAATTCCTGGCAGTTCAGCCTGAAAAACATAGAAAAAGACAGTAAGAGGTTCTCCCTATATAAACCTATATCTATTATACCTATATATATACATATATATATGCAAATATGTACAGATAAGCAACGGCCGCAGGGCCACTCACTGAGTCTTTGGGCGCCAATACACTGTGTCCTCTGCCTGAGGTAACACAGATCAGAGCGGGAGACGCAGCAGGGGGGCGTGGCCAGCGTGGATCGCGCGCTGCAAGGCTCCGCCCAGCAGCTCCCAACTCCTAATGGGCGCGGGCTGCGGCCTCATACCGAAGGCCCGGCCCCGCCCCCTCACTGAAGAGCGTGAGGGGAGAAATCCTCCCCTCAGCTCTGAGGTAAAATCCAGTGTCTGTCAGCAAAAAAGATTGCAACAAGTTTACATTATAACTATTCATACCAGAAAAGTAAACATTTTAAACAAACATTTCAAATAAATCTATTTTCCAGGCGCCCCCATAGAAAAACACCAGAAGCTGAATAAGCTGAAGGTAAAATCCAGCACCTGTCTCAGCTCTGAGGAAAAAAACCCAGCACAGTGTCTGCCAGACGTGAGGGGAAGCTCCCCTCCATTAACACTCGCGCACCGGTGCCGCAGGCAGCCGCGGCACCGGGCGCATAATAGAGCCGGTAGCAGCCCGCATAACAAGCGGAGCTGCTCCCCGCTCGGTCACGCTACCAGCTCCAAACTCCTAAAGGGCGCGGGCTGCGGCCTCATACCGACGGCCCGGCCCCGCCCCCTCACATAAGAGCATGAGGGGAGAAATCCTCCCCTCAGCTCTGAGGTAAAAATCCAGTGTCTGTCAGCAAAAAAGATTGCAACAAGTTTACATTATAACTATTCATACCAGAAAAGTAAACATTTTAAACAAACATTTCAAATAAATCTATTTTCGAGGCGCCCCCATAGAAAAACACCAGAAGCTGAATAAGAGGCCTCCACACAACTAAAAAAGGGGAATAGGCCATTTAAGGGGAAAATTAAACTCTTGGACAGGGCATCCCAAACCGGAGTCACCAACCCGGTATAACCGCCTACCCTCTTTATAGGGTCTCGCGGTGGAGCATAGCTCCTGAGCACCTGAGGTGCTGTTATACCCTCGCTCGGACAGCAGTCAAGACTGGGAGGCATTTAAATAGCTATATATTAATAAAGGGAATAAAGAGTCCGAACGGAAATAAAAATATATATAGGCCGGGAGTAGATCCGGCTACCTTAAAGTCCCCCTGTGCAAGGAGGAGATATCATCTGCTGCTTGCTCGCCGTCTGCAGAGATGAAGACTGGGTAATGAGTGGGAGGTCCCAGGTACTTATGGACTGGGAGGGGCTTACTTTCCTCCAATCATCTCTGCAGAAGCCCTCTACAGGACCATACTACCCACAGGTAATGAATATCTTGAAGCGGGGTGTGTGACATACTTAGAATAACACATAATGGGGTTGATTCAGGGCCAGGTGAGAAAACTCAATCCTTGTTAAGAGAGAAAATTGCCATTGACTTTTGTTATCTACCTTGGGGGCGGGTGTACATTTTTACTTGGTGTTGAATCAGCCCCAAGGTAGACAATGAAAGTGGCCGTTTTCTTACCTAAAAATGGAGTGCGTTTTCTCACCTGACTCTGAATTGACCCCAATGTATTTAAGACCAAGTAAAGCAAGACTCCCCCCCCCCCCAAGTACTTGAAAAAGTATTGAGATCCTTGAACTTTTCCACAAATTTAAATGTTAAATGTAAATTCATTTTATTAAGATGTCATACTGCAACACAAAGTAACAAGTATGTGTAAAATGAAAGGATGTGGATACATGCTTTCCCAAATAAGAAAACAAAACAAAACAAAACTGAAAAGTGTGGCATGCAGCACATGTAGTCAGCCCCCTGTACTCTGATATCCCAAGTACATTACGGTATGTTTTCTGCCCCCAGTGCTGCTTAGTATTCCTGTTATATTGATTTTCATTTTCCCCAGCGATGCCATTTGGATGCCATTGGTTTCTGACAGGATACCATTGTTCTAAACTAGCTGAAAATAGTGCTAGAAGAAAGATAGATTAATTTGTCCCCAATTTTTACTTTGAAGCCCAAATTTTTTTGTGAGTATTTTGTTTTTCGATTCATTACCAGGACACTAAGGATTAATTTTTTTTACAAGCTAAACTGCCACATGATGTGTATTTGGTAGTTTAGCTTGTAGTGCCTTCAGATGTATTGCAGGTATTATAACTGATAAGGTTGGCCCTCGATGTTAGACTGTGTGTAACAGATTTATTACTATAACTCAAATCAATGTTTGTTGGTCACATATACCTTCAACTTGTGTTTCTTATGGACTGTGCCTCCAGATGTGATAAGAAGAGTCTGTGGTGGAACTAGCAGACAAGATCATTGGTCATTCATTCCCATAAATTCAGGACTTCTATAAGTTGAAGGTAGAATGCCATGCATCGAGGATCATCAGCATTGCTTCATACTATGGCACAACCCTTTTGAATCACTTCCCTTAGGCAGTTGCTACTGAGTGCCCTACTGAAAGACTGCCAGATTTCAGAAGATATTTTATCCCATGATGTTTAAGTAAACTTCCTGGTATGTTGTCAAAATATTTTATTTGCCAAATGCAATATTGCATGGGCAGGCTGATTCATTACTAGTGACAGGTAACAGCAGATGAGCGTCTGTACAGCAGCAATAACAGCGACCGCTAGTGGTCACTCTCGGCAGTGAGTCGCTATTACAGTACATTACAGTGTTACTGTACGCTATTGTAGTTACATGGCCGGCATTGATGAATGTGATTGTTGTGAGTCGCTATAAAGGCACTGTACAGTCGCTCACCCAAATTCAATGCAGTGTCTGGGTGTTTCTATGTTGCTTCAACACCACAAAAGTTTAGAATTTTACATTTTTTACATTTTTTTCAGATGTGTTTTTTGTGTTTGTGTCAGACATTAGTAATGTAAAGAAAAACAAAACACAAATGTAAGTCGAAAAATGTAAATATTTATAAAATTTGAAAAAAACTGCCCAACATGGGCAAAAAATTGAATTGCCGCACAGCTGCAACCCTAATGCCCCCCACCCTGTTGTTGATTCTTCATCTCCAGCATTTTCTACAGACGTACTGCCACAGCCTGCGATGCTCCTGTGTGCAAGCTGTTTGAAAGAAAAGACAAAATTAAGTAATGCCGCTCAAAATATACAGTATATACCTATGAAAGTTAGAAAAATAGTTAGTTTAAAGATTATTCATTCAAAATATTATAAACCTTACACAACAGGGAAGTCTTTAAAAATAATAGATGGCTAAATAAACAAACCTGTGTCTCCATTCTAGATTATCCACCCTAGTCTCACATCATAAACTACCTAGCCTACCCAAATAATGCCACCTTTAAAATGTAAATAATGATTGGATCTACTAATTAGTGAATGTTACAATAGTAGCAGGAATTAAAACCCACCACATAAACAACTGCTGCCTTTATCATGTAGGGTCAAGTAACATTAGCATGGCCACCAAACTAGCATGCTTACATACAATTATGAAAGATGATTGCAAAAAGAGGGTCTCCATGTATGATAGTAAACTGTAGCCTGCCACTAACATGTGTACATGGTCATGGACACATACATATGCACTATTACAAGGTTATATTAACAAATCACAGTACTCACCATCGCAGCTGTGGCTTAGACCCATGCTGCTGGAGGGTGGGGAGAATTAGGACAGGGTCCGTCTCTGTGGAAAAATCTATTATGAGAAAAAACACAACAGAAGCACATTGTATTTGATAGAGAAAATAGGCCTCACAATATATTTGAAAGAATGGTTCAATCTATGTAATTTTGGTTACACATTTGGCCATGTGTTAGCTAAAACAATAGTACTTTGGCTAACACATGATCAAGCCACATAATCTTTTAAATTACACCAGAAGAGAGGCTACTGTGATGGAGGCCACATGGCCACTTCACAACCATATCAGGTTTAATATATTCCTAAAATGATATAGGCATAAAACACTATTTGCATGTACTTTATTAATCAAACTAAAGCAAATCTTACCTCGACTATGCCCGAGTGCCACATCTGCAGCATATGTGGAGGAGGTGCCGGCTCTATGATCCCCGGAAAATCATTTTGAAATGGAAAGAAAAATTGTTACATTGTTGTTATTACAATGGAAATACCAAGCCAAACTAAGAAGTCCACTCACCAGGGGATGAGCTGCTGCTTGGATCCCAGGGAGGGCTATGAGGTGGAGGCGAGGTGCCTCAACTCTTCACAATGGGCCCAGCAGATCCAAAACCCGATGGGCCACCCTCCTCCCTCTCATTCCCTTGCCTGCTCCCCACTGGGACTCCCCACTTGAGAGTGGCCACAGGGGGTTTGGGACTCCGCTGAGTCCAATTGTGAGGGGCTGAGGCTCCATACTGCCCTCACCCCAGCGGCACAATCCACTGGGGCATGATCCCCTTCCTTCCCTGGGTCCTCTATGTGGGATCCTTTTTTATATTTCCCTCTCTGCAGATAAGCGTGCTCCTCTGGGTAAACACGGGGCGGGTTACTCCCCCGCAGACTCATCCGACCAAACCACACGTCTGCGGGGGAGGATACCGTTCCATGTTTACCCAGGGGTAAAATATTAAAACAAAAAATTATGAAATGACTTTTAAAAGGCCAGGAGAGCTCACACAATGATTTTATTTAAAAAAAAAAAACATGTTTTAACAGAAGAAATGGAACGCCCATTGAAATGTATGGGAGAGCGACAGGTAGCGACAGGTAATACCAGGCGCTCTGAAAGCCAGAGCACCGCCGTGATCCGCAAAGCCGTCTGTGGTGATGAATCGATCGATACGTAGCGCTGTAAGAGGCGCTCACCAGAATTGCCTTCATAAATGTGGTATTGCGTACAGCGCCCAGCTTACATGGAACTACCTGTCGCTATCCCTTGATGAATAAAGCCCTGAGTGCACAGCTCAGCAGTACAATAAACAATTTCAAGAAAAATTAAACAAACACTACAAAACATTTAAAAACAATTAAATCCACAAAAGTGGGATGGGGGCAAATTAAATACAATTACAATAATAATACACGCAATATAATATATGAATATACTTCTTAGTGTAATAATAATAAATGTCATATAAGACACATAGAAAAACTTCTAATGCAGATATGGAACACATCCTATATTTCATGGGTCAAGAAAAAGTGCTACGAGAGTAAATTAATAAATGGATTTCCTAGTATAATACATATGTGCAAATCCCAAATTAATATCAATCAATTACAAAGTGCATGTGCTAGTGTGGCAATCAATTGTAAACAGCAAATAGATGAACCAAAAAAACTACCTAAGAATACACAAACCCCCCTGTGTAGAGTGAACTGGCCAGAGGAACAATAGGATATAATGAACAGTAAAACAAAATAGAGGTACTAAGCTCATCAGTAGGGCTCCCCCTATCACGTCTTAGACTAACCCCCTACTAATGAAGTCAAAAATCGGAAGCCCTATTGTTTGTTTTGTTATCCTTCTTACAAATACAACTACTGGAAAAACATTATTCTTATTTTTCTTATTATTCTTCATTGTGCAGATGTTTGAATTGGGGCATTCGGAGAGAATCGTCTTTCGTGGCTTTTTTGTAATTTTTGTTTGATAAAATTAATTCACCATGTGTAGGACAATTTCTAAGCAAAATAGTACTCAGTGCAGGAAGGAAACATGATGCCCCCTCCTCATCGGTCCTATGGTGCTGCTGCTGTCCCATACAGATATGTAGTTCTGTGTTTCTAACATGCAGCAGACAGTGCCCTCTCTCAATCTGAGGGAGGGGATGAGGGGCCTGAGTTATGCCTTTCACCAATATTTGTGGTCCTGACTCATCTGCATAAAACAGGATGGCAGGGATGTAAGGACGCCCCCAATGTCTTTGGTGCCCAGGGCGATTGCCCTGCTCACCCTACCGTAGAAACAGCCCTGATCATATGTCATTATAAAGTAATAACCAAAAAAGCACTCAAGTCCTGAAAACATAACGTTTCCCAAAATATACAAAAGGTAATGCACAAGCCAGACAATAAAGAGAGAGACAGTTGTGCAAGTCTACAACTTGGGAAAAATGTAATCAAATCACTTTAATTACTTTAATTAAATATTGCACAAGGAAAATATTTCAGGTGAATACAGAGGTGTAGGTGGGGAGGTCGCAGGTAGCTATGGTGATGAGGGGGTGTATGAGCCATGATGGGACCCTATTCAATGTTCACATCGGGGCACAGCCATATTTAGTTAAGCCACTGAAAAATTGTTCTTGCAGTTAGTGTGGGGGGGGGGGGGGGGTGCGATATTGGGGGCGATTCAGAGCCAGGTTAGAAAATTCAATCCTTTTTTAGGATAGAAACCTGCTATTCCTTTCATTTTCCTGGAGCTGATGAAGATGAAAATGTACATCCAGTTGCTGAATCAGCCCCAAAGTGGACAATGAAAAAGAATAACAGGTTGCTCTCCTTAAAAAGTATTGATTTTTCTAGACTGTCTCTGAATTGGCCATTTCTAATTTAAAAACGGACAGTTTAGGACAGTGGCAAACACAATGGTGTAATAATTTGCCTTTGCCTGCAGTAGCACTTTAAGTGAGGAAAAACAGGGTAGATCATTGTATGCATCCAAAAGTTAAAAAGAGGCCACGTCTAAAAACCATGACGCCAAAAAACAGATGCCAACATATAGATTCTGTTATTGATCACATCTTTGACACAGGGGCGGAGTTGGCGGGGGCAGGGGGGTCATGTGCCCAGGGTACAGCAGGTCAGGGGGCAGCAAAGGGAGACCTGAGCACAGATGGGGGCGCCATTTCGAATATTTGCCCCGGGTGACAGAAAGCCTAGCTACCTCTGGAGTTAGCCTTCACCCCTCAGTGTAATCCTCACAACCAATATTTCAATCTACTGGCAATGTGCTGGCTGCAGCTGTGCTCTTGGTCTAGCTAATTTTTGGAATGGGAGAGACCTGCAATGGGCTCCCCCCCTCCCGTCAGGGCCGGATTAAGTTTGGTGGAGGCCACTGGGTACAATATTTGGTGGATCCCCCATATACAGTATTTTTTTTTCCTTTAAAATAGTAGTCCAGTCAAGTAAATGATTGGTGGTTGTCTGGCACCCACCTACTGACTGGAATGTCAGATCTAGTTCCTTGTGCGGGTGCGTGCTGCTCGGAAACTCCTGCTTTGCCATTCTGGGTGGGGGTGTAGTCACCCAGCTGGTCCAGCAGAAAACAGTTCCCTGCATTGAGCTGCCAGTGGCTGTGCTTGGTGGCTTATGTGCAGTGAGTTGCCGCCGAATGACAGCTCTGCACGCACCCATTCCTGTAGCGTTGCTGACTGTGGCTTTGCTGTTCAAGACTCTCCATCCGGCCCTGTGGCGGCTTTGGCTGCAGGGTTTCAAAAACAAAAAAAGGCTTGCCCAGACATGGGCCCCCCCACTGCACCAATCTTCTGCCTCCAGTATGTTGTCTGCCTAATCGTTGGCTTAGCTAAATCTGTGGCATTGCATTGCCAGTATTTACCCTCTGCTCCTGATGTCTCCCAAATCAATTTACACACTTAATTATAATTTCTGGATTATAACACTTTTGACTAGGGATGTTTGGATGCAATGTGGTGGCACTTGGCTATTATTTTAGATTTCTACAGACCACAATATACATCCCCGATTTTCCATTCAATACACTTTAAATGTTTTCGGATTCCAGGCATCTCTAGAGAACCAAATGGTTTGGCTCAATGGGCCAAAGGGCTGTCAGACCGGGTCCTTTCAGCTATTCACTAATAATCACTGTTATTTATTCACAATATAATATAAACCATGATTGAAATGCACATTAACCCTAAATATAAATGTATATACCACATGCCGCACCCTGGCCAACAACCATGTACATATTGATAAATTTGGAATCATAGGTCATAGAAAAATGTTACCACAATGAAAAACTAAACCCATATATACAAAAAATACAGAGGTGACACATTTCAGGGATCCATATATTGATATGGGAGGTAATACCTTGGGATGGGCTATTGCTTCCTCCTGCTGGGGCTATAACAAATAAGATGAGTAATTCTGAAAAAGCCTTCCAGCTACCTGCTGAGAGATCAATTGTGTTACATTGTTATAGCCAAATAGCAATCTAATATGTCACCAATATAATACGTTACCAATTATTTAAGCAAAGTGAAAACACGCCTGTTATTATATTTGACTTTTTGTCCAGGATTGATTATTTGTAGGGGGCGTTTCTATTTGGGAAGTCCAGCAGCCGGAACTCCTGCTGAGCTGCACTCACTACACTGTGATCTACTTCTGTATTCCAATGTGGCACAGGAAGCACATGTATCATCATCTCTTCCTCCCCAAACTTTAGCACAGCAGGGAAGAAGGGGAAGCTGCTGCATGCACTTCTTGTGCCAAATTGAAATACAGCTGTGGATCGTGGCAAGGTAAGTGCAGCTTGGGTGGCAGTTTGGAAGTGAAATCAGGATGCACCCAAAGCAATATCAATAATGGTCTAAAAGTAAAAAGCTGCCAATCTTACAAGGAGATTTTAAAACATTTACATTTGATAGTGAATGAGCTTTAATCTCTTATTATTCTCTTTAACTGCCTGCCTCAGTGTTTTTTCCTTACCAAATTAAATCTTAATAGACATTTGATACACTGTCCTAATCCCTAGGCGGCATACCAATCTGGGAAGCCCTGCACGAGGATTTGAAAATATATAGTGGGAACCATGACATATAATCACCTTCCTCTGGGATCCTGCAACAATGAAATGCACCAGCTGCATATAGTGACTTACAGACAGGGGCGGGCTGGCCATAGGGCTTACCGGGCAAAATCCCGGTAAGCCGATGGCAGGGGAGGCTGCAACCCAGTGAATGATAGGATGTGAGAGGGTGGGTGGCGGCCGGTCTGCCAGTCACTGCTGTTCCCCGGCCGCCACCCAGACTAATGCAGTGGTGCGACCAGAAATGTGGGGAGGAATGGCGGCAGAGCAGCGATACCTGACAGGCCGCAGTCAAGACCGGAGGCTATTACACATCTTGTCATTTGGATGGTGCCGCCCCAGCTGTAGAGTGGGAACACCCCCCTGCGGATAATGGCAGCGTCCGGGGGCGTTCCCTTCTCTATGTTGCTGGCGTGAACATGGCGGACAGGCAGCATGAGGTGAGGGGGGAGCTGGAGATCGGCGGTATCGGGCTCGGGGGGGCCCCAGAACCAGGCTGGAAGGATATGCAGGCATGGCTGGAGAGATAGCAGGTGATTCTATATCGGGGCCAGTGTGTTTCTGTGTGTCTCTCTCTTTGTGTGTGTGTTTCTGTGTGTCTCTGTCTTTGTGTGTGTTTTTCTGTGTGTCTCTGTCTTTGTGTGTGTGTGTTTCTGTGTGTCTGTCTTTGTGTGTGTGTGTGTGTGTGTGTGTGTTTCTGTATGTCTCTCTCTTTGTGTTTTGTGTCTCTCTTTGTGTGTGTGTGTGTGTGTGTGTGTGTGTGTGTGTGTGTGTTTCTGTGTGTCTCTTTGTGTTTTGTGTCTCTCTCTTTGTGTGTGTGTATTTCTGTGTGTGTGTGTGTGTGTGTGTGTGTGTGTGTCTCATTCTGTGTCTTTCTTTCTTTCTCTCTCTCTTTCTGTGTGTGAGTGGCTGTACTGAGGGATGCCCCCCAATGGCTGTACTGAGGGATGCCCCCCAATGGCTGTACTGAGGGATGCCCCCCAATGGCTGTACTGAGGGATGCCCCCCAATGGCTGTACTGAGGGATGCCCCCCAATGGCTGTACTGAGGGATGCCCCCCAATGGCTGTACTGAGGGATGCCCCCCAGTGGCTGTACTGAGGGATGCCCCCCAATGGCTGTACTGAGGGATGCCCCCCAATGGCTGTACTGAGGGATGCCCCCCAATGGCTGTACTGAGGGATGCCCCCAATGGCTGTATTAAGGGATGCCCCCCCAATGGCTGTACTGAGGGATGCCCCCACCCAGTGGCTGTACTGAGGGATGCCCCCACCCAGTGGCTGTACTGAGGGATGCCCCCCAGTGGCTGTACTGAGGGATGCCCCCCAATGGCTGTACTGAGGGATGCCCCCACCCAGTGGCTGTACTGAGGGATGCCCCCCAGTGGCTGTACTGAGGGATGCCCCCCAGTGGCTGTACTGAGGGATGCCCCCCAGTGGCTGTAATGGGAGACGCCGCAACATGCCTCCGTGGGATGCTCTTCACTCCCTGTAATGAGGCCTGCTACTTATTGGCTGTAATGAGGAATGCCCTTCACTGCCTGTAATGGGAGATGGTGCCTCGGTGGGATGCCCCTCACTCGCTGTCATGAGGAATACCAATTACAGCCTGTAATGGGATGATTCTGCGCACTGTAATGGGGGGATTTTCGGCTCTATTTGGTTCAGAATATTCTCTTTCCAATTCTTGTCCTCTAAACCCTGGGCGCGTGTTACGGAATGAAAAATAATATATATATATATATATGTGTGACATTAAGATACTATACTGGGCCAGAAACAGTACAGCAGGGCCGGTGTGCCCCAAAAAGTCCCGGGCCGTTTTTTAGCCCCAGTCCGCCCCTGCTTACAGAGAGGAGCGATATGGCTGCTGCTGGATTTTAATGTTACTGGAACACAAAAGAAGGTGAGCATATGCCACGCAGCCTGTCATTTGTTTGCAGATTTACGCTGGGGGTCATCCTCGGGATTAGGATAGTGTAACAAATGTTTATTTAGATTTCATAATGGAAATAGCATCTTCCTTGCCTTTTAGGTACAATGTAGCTCTACTAATAGGAGTAGGATTTTTCTTTTACCTGAGTACATTGGTCCAAATGTTTACTTGATTACCTGATATGAGGACTGATTCGAAGCTGTGAGATTCTTTTCACATTTTTGTGTGAGAAAACATTTATATAATTATAAATTGGTTGTTGTGTATGCTCCCATTGCTGTACAGGTCAGGCATTGGCTCTTGCAGTCCAGCCCAGCTGTAGTACAGTAACTTAGGTCCTTGGATTACATTTATGGTATTGTGCCTAAGATGGAGAGAATAAAGTTGGACTGTAGACAGGTTTTAGCTGTATAATACAACATACGGCAAATTGCTCTCAGACCAGTATTACATTGTTGCTATACTTTGTGCTTTTAGTAATTATTTTTGAGCTTTTACAAAAGCATTGATAAAGGAGGTAGCCCGGACAGCGGACAGATTTCTATGGGCATCGATTAGTTGAGTTTTACTGCTTAATTTTGGGGCTTCCTTTGGAAAATGAAATTAGATACTGTAGGCCTGGGGGGGGGGGATTCTATGGCCAGAGGGACACTGCAGGAAGAAGAAACGGGGGGTGGGATGTTACTGGCTTTTATACTGGTAAAAATAAAGGATTTTGAGAACCAGTTTACATGTAAAACTCTTCACCGCCTTATCAAATGATATAGCTCCTTGGCTAAAGGATGACTCATGCATTGACATTTTCCCATGGGTTAGCAAGTGACAGGAGTTCCCCCATGCTTGCTCACAATAAAGTTGCATAACTTTTGAGATGGTGAAAATAATGTTAAATATTTAATGTTTACCTAGAATCCTAGCATCCCCTAATGCAAATAGCAGACATGCTATGCTTGAGAGTGCAACAAAAAGGCAGCAGCAGTTGTGGTGTGCTCCTCCAGGTCTGGGGGGGGGCTGGACCCCTGGACCACCACCATGGGTGCTCCTTTGGGGGCAGATACTGTTCAACATTCATAATGACATCTCATTGTTTTCATATGATCAATTGATTCTGGTGAAATAAAATGAACACCTAAACTATCATTTTTTGGCAATGTGCTGGCTACAGTGGTCCTCTGGCTGTAGTACGCCGCTGGTTGTAGTTCTGGGCCTAGCTAATTTGGAATGGGAGAGACCTGCTAGGTCCACTTCTGTAAACATTAAACCTTCACTTATCTTAACTTTGAGCAGTAATAACCTGTCTGCATTGGTCCTCGGTCTCCAGTATGTTGTCTGCCTAGTTGCTGAATTATCTGAATCCATGAAATTGCATTGCCAGAATTTCCCCTCTGCCGCTGTTTTCTCTCAAATCAATATGCACCCTATAGCCTAGAGGTGTTCATTGATATTTAGCTATGATTTCAGCTATGATTGAGACCATAATACATTTATACTTACACTTATACTATACATAATATACCTCCTGATATTCCACTTTAATTTAATGACGTTTGGATTCCGGCCACGATTACTTTTTAACCTTTACAAAAGCACTGATAACGCAGGTAGCCCAATGACCATGAGAATGATGGTCTAGATTTGCCCAGAGATATCTTTGGGCATCGATTAGTTAAAGTGGACCAACAGTCAAAAATGACTTAAACTATACCAACACTAAAAGCAGTGCTCATATGCACCCCTCCCCAGGGCAATTTAGGCTGCTGCACATAAAAATAAATTTACCCTTTTCTAACTCTTGTGGTTGCTGCAGTCAAAAGAGAACTGGGGTTTGCTTTTAACTATAAAAATAAAGTATTGATAAAACAGGTTCGCATGCAAAAACCTTCATTATCTTAACAAATAATCTGGAGACTTGGCTAAAGGATGCCTTCTTTATGCTTAAAAGGATAATAATCCATTTAGCCTCTGGGTCCCCTAAGAATGAGTTATGACGGATATCATGATTTTATTTGTTTTCCGAATGCCTCACTGATACTATTACATATATTTGTTATAGTTATAATTCAATGGATAGTGTTTTTGGAACATGGTATACAATATATTGGCTAGCAGTTCCTAAGGGCTATATGGTCTTGAAACATAGGTCAGAAGGGGGTGAGCACAAGATGTAGAAATTGAAAGTTGGGTACATAAAAAAAGAATAGCTCTTTTTACACCTGGGGCTGCACCAGGGTTAAAAAAAAACATTATTATTTCATTTGTTCACCTAAAATGCACTTTACAACTTGCACCTGGTGCTGAATCAATCTTGTTGTTTAGATAAGCTTAAACAGATAACTATTAATATATGGTTATTATGATATGGACTTACTGGATTACATTGGGTAATATCATTTATAGTTGCTGTTTCCTGATAATTTCATGTAACGAGACAGGTGGGGAAGGCTACAATAACTGTATAGTTTAACTGCTCTTTCACTGCCCATATAAGATATTTCCTTTGTGATTTTATGTTAATCTATGTTACCAAGGTTGGGGTAGCTTTAGAGCTAATTTATACTGCTGTTTGTTTTCATGTTAGTTTCTGTGGTGAATCAAGACAAGGTTTCTGACTAAAATCTTCAATATAGAAACTAATGTATAGAAAATATAACTAAAATGTACCAAGACCAATGGACGCTCAAGTGGGGGTGACACCATGGCTTTCTAAATTGCTTGTAGTGTGGAGAAAAATGAATAACGGAATAAAACACACCACACGAGATAAATAAGAACCAATTCAGAATTTAACATTTGAATATTAGGCCAAGTACTGAACACAATAGTTGGTGTATATAGCCACTGGATTAAGGCAATAAATGACTGTAGAAGAATCTAGTATAATTTCTACTTTTGAAGAATATGGGGGGGGGGGGGGGGGGGGTATCTCAAACAAAGGATAAACTTGTGTCTAGGTCACTTTATCATATATGGCTATTTGGAAAACTCTAAAACACACTGTATGCTCTGTGTAATTCAAACAATCTATCAATACAAACACAATCAATTTAAAATGTTAAATTTACTCTATATAATAAACTTCAGGTAGATGATGCTCTAAATTTGTAACTATGCTGTAAATAGTGAGGAGAACTGAGAAAAGTTCACTTATCCTTAGACCAAACGCTCTTGGTGGTCCTGTTATTGCTGACTAAAATGATGCTGTTTCTTTAAATATTTTCCCGATATTTCTTTCTTCAAGTGGTCACGGCCTCAAAAACTCTCCTAAATAAAATTACCAAGGGCGTCCTCCAACCGCGCTGAGTCCCTTTCTTTGCGTTCCGCGGGAGGCTTCACACAGTGATTAACACACAAAAAAATAAGCCTTTACACCCCTCACACAGTTCAGCAGTGAGGTAAATACGGAGAGTGTTAATTTCAACCAAAACTTCACTGTGGCCCTATAATTTATGTGGGCTCAAACACATACAGACACAGAAGTGCTCCCTCTGACCCACCTCACGGACTCTGGTCTCTCAGAGCTGTGCTGTGCCTTTTATAGCCTGCAGGAATGACCTCACCAGCCTCTCTCTTACAGCTGGCCCCGCCCACCCACCCACACAGAAGAGTTTTCCAGAACCTTTCTAGCAGAGGTTTGTTATATGTTGGTTACAGGCTGATATGTAGCAAACTAGGGTCAAACTAAAAATCATGCAGTGGATTGGTTTGAGGGTTCAACTGTAAGATAAAAAGATCCCAAGTATATCCGGGAGGTCTCAACTGTGTTCTCCTTACAATCTAGAACCCTGCCGTGTCTCTTCCCGTGAAATGACTGGAGGCCTGGAACCCACCTTTTACCCTTTCTGTTTCTCCTCTTTTTTTTTTCGTTTACTTTACATTCCTCATTTTTCTTTCTTTTAATCCCTTCTTTTGCTGATGCTTTAAAAATGGTCTTTTTATTTATATTTTTTTTGGATAATTTTTCTTTCTCTTTGTCAGCATTTTGCTCATATTAGTCTTATTCTTTGGATAATTGTTAATTTTTTTTGGCGCTTCTTAATGGCCTCATGCGCGGTTTGGAAAATTATCTTGACTGTGTGACTATGCTGTTTTTTTTCCTGCTTTTATTCGAATAAAAACTATGATAAAAAAAAAAAAAAGATCCCAAGTATATTATTTAAAGTGATATTAAAGGTAAAGGCAGTTGTTAAATCATTTCGTAATAAGCAGCATAATGGATGGGGTCTGTCTGAAATTCTGCTTCAAACAAAGGCATTTGCTACACCCTTGCTTTGCTCCTCCCTCCTCTCCCTGTTGCTAGGCGACATTGGACCCTGCCTGCAAATCCCACATGTGTGCACCCCTAGAAGTGCATTTGCATGCACTCCCACGGATGCATATGCACACTGCCATGTGCGTGCAACCCTGGACACGCATGGTGCACTCCCACATGCACATGTGCACACTCCCAGATACGTATGTGCACACTCCCACTGGTGCATGCATGCACCCCACATACACATGCACAGTTATACATGTGCATGCACTCCCACATGTGCATATTTGTGCACCCCCAGACATGCATAAGTGCGCTCCCATCGGGTGGATTTGCTTCTGCAAGGTGGGTGTCTGACCTGTCAGGGCTTGCAGAGGCGAATGCTGAAGTACAGGGTGGCTGATCTGGGCTCCCTCCCTCTCTACCGCCCCACAGCTCCCTCCCCACGGCGCCCATGGCTGCCACCCCACGGCTCCCTTCCCATGGCACCTGCGGCTGCTGCCCCACGGCTCTGGCAGGTTTGCTGCTGCTGCAAAATGGGTGTCTAACCTGTACCAGGGTTGGCAGAGGCAAGCACTGTACTACAGAGTAGCAGGCATGGGCAGGCTGGTGATTGCTGGCACAGCCTGGGCTGTGAGCGGTGGGCGTTCACAGTAAGGGGGGGGAGATGGAGGAGGTTGGGGTTTCAGAGCTGCAGAGAGAGGCAGCCAATCAGTACGTCTGGGGAGGGAGTAGGGGGGTTTCTGTTCTTGCTAGACTGAAGGTTGATTGATGGACCGGGTCAGCGGGGTGGGGATTGAAAGCTGAATGAGGAAGTGATTTTCCTCACAAAGGCGGTAGACAGGAGAGGAAGAACAACATTGGAGCCACTTTATGAAAGGTAAGTTACTGACTTATTTTTTAACTTTTGACTTGCCTTCACTTTAAAGGTGACAACCATGTAAATATACTGCAGGGAACCCCTTTTTGGGACTTCACAAGCCTCAATAGAAAGGCCAAATTGATCCATTTGTGTCCCATCCATCACATGGCCCAATATTATATACAATATTAAATGTTTTTGGGCATATGTCATATAAACTGCAAGTGTTAGACAATGCCATTGCTGTATAATTGAAAAAAATGAGTTCTATGGGCGGTAGATTTAAAATGGACCCAGAGCCACAAAGCAATAAAACATAAAACAAGGAACCAACCCTAATAAACCTTCCTACCCTGACACTCATATCAGGCAACCAAGTGGCAGTTAACCATAAGATCAAGTGCCTCCTCAGACTTTGCAGGTCCCACCATCTTGCCTCACCAATGGTCACCATTGTACCACTTCTGGGCACAATGAAAGACAATGAAAGTCGGTGGCACTTTTTTTACTTCAATTGTCTTCCTAGCTGGTGATTCAGCAACAGTGAAATTCTCATTCTTTTTTCACCCAAGGTGATTATTTTACTAGCGTGAAAACTCTTACTGAATCAAGACTGATAAGGTATTAGCTATGTGGAGAAGAATTGTAATGTTTTCTCATGTCACTCACTTTGTACCAAGTGATCATAGCTTTCCCCAATTTGCTCTCACTAGTTCAGGATATACAGTATTCAAGGGATATCTGAATTGACATCTCCCTTTCCACTAAAGCAAAACAGACTCTAGCCCATAATTTTGCATGGTCCTGGACCCAGAAGCTGCCATACTTGGGAATCAAGCTGACGCCCAGCCGTGATAAGTTGTATGAAGCTAATTATCCTGAAATGTTTAAATCATTAGATAAACTGCTGCAATCCTGGCAGTACGTGCGACTGTCATGGCTGGGGCGTATTGCTGCCCTTAAAATGACTTACTTACCCAAGATATTGTATCTTTTTAGAGTCCTTCAATCCCTATCCCGAGACGTACCCTAGATATCTTACAGCGTAAAATTCTATCCTTCACGTGGAACAAAACTAAACCTAGGATCAAGAAGACCACGCTATACCGTAAAAAAGAACAGGGAGGAATAGCCTTCCCGTCCCTCTAGAAATATTACGTTGCGGCTCAGATTGTACCCTTGGTCTTGCTACATGCTCCGCGATACAAGCCTATATGGGTGCTCAACGACATAGCCAGCTGCTCCCCAGTAGCCCCGGGTTCATTGCTGTGGGCCCCTAAACCCCGCGGCCCGAAGCAGATACCTCCCATTCTAAACTTTTCTCTATCAGTGTGGGACTCAGTTGCGGAAAAATTCACTTCTCCTCATCTACCCGCCTCCCCCTTAATTGGGAACCCTGCGTTTCCCCCAGGAACCTCACATCCCTCTGGATATAAATGGTGGTTACAGAGAGGCCTTACGGTAATAGATAAATTCTGTACTCCGACTGGGATGAGGACTCCCCGGATATGTCTCCAGGTGGAGAATTCCCCCCTGCTGAAACTTTTAGGTGGCTCCAAGTGCAGCATTTTATAACAGGCTTACTCAGAAAATCCTCCCCACCCTTCAAGAAAACTGACTTTGAAGTGAACATTTCGCTGCTGGCTTGATATCCAGCCTATATGCTTCCCTAGTGACCCCCCCCCCCCCCCTCCCTCTTCAGTCAAGCATAATTATATGTTGAGATGGGAGCTAGAAATGGGGGAAGAAAAAGAACTGGATACCTGGCAGAGTATCTGGAGAAACATAAGCAAAACCTAACGAAATGCATTCATCTTGTAAAACGCATATAAGGTCCTGTTCCGGTGGTACTATACTCCAGACCGAATTCATAGATTTTACTCTTCGGACTCTCCCCTGTGTTTCAGACGTTGCGGGGAGAGAGGAACTATGTATCACATATGGTGGGGTTGTCCGGTCACTTTTGCCACTTGGAACAGAACCTATAAGTTGATCTCTGACATCTTACATATCCCGCAAGTGGCAGACCCCTGGGAAGCAATTCTTTCACTGAAGATAGGTCAATACACTAAACTAGGATGGCGGCTAACTCAGCACATCCTCTCAGCTGTAAAGACGACCATAGCCAGAAACTGGAAGTCCCCCAACATACCTTGGCCTGAAATCCAGAACAGGATATCAGATATTATGTGTAACGAAAAAATAACAGACCTGGAGCCCATGGCTGGAGCATATCAGGCTGATCAATAACCAGACTGACCCCGTGTTTTCAATTTGATAGATCCATGCATCCCTTCTTTGGTAATTGACCCCTAAACTTTAAGCTCATTATCTCTATATATACTTTTTCTTAGGTCCACCCCGCTCCACTCCCTGTTTTACTCTCCTGCCCTACCCCCCCCCCCTCAACCCGGTTACATATGCCCCAAAATAGAAGTTCTTGCTCTAAATAATCCCTGAGCGCTGGAACTTTCAGGAAGTAATCTCTGTAGGTATACCCCATGTTCCCATGACAATACTTAATAAGCACACGGCTTATCATCCCATGAGACCTTATTAGGTTCTGTTAAGTGTACAATATGTTACATTAGATATGTTTTATTGATTTGCTCTGGATATATTATACAATTAAGCAGAATACAGTACTGTGTATTTGGAAGAAGCTGTATACCTCAGAACTATTAGTATGCATCTCATCTATGTTTTTCAGTATGCTTTTTTTTCTATATGTATACTGTATATCTTATGCAAACTTCAATAAAAATTTTGTAAGACAATCCTCTTAGAAATGAACTGAGCTATAAATTAGGTAATTAGATTAGTTAATAATATGAGAATATGAATTAGTAGCAGGGAGCAAGTTCTGTAGGATTGATCAGCTAGTTTTTTTCCTAGAATTGTGTGGTTAGGCAGAGGGTTAAACTGGCTTTGAGTATATATAAGTTGATGACGAATCTGAAAATTCCACTAATTTTCAAACTGTATGTTTACACATTTGTATTCCTTAGTGGTAAGTAGGTTCTGTGAAAAGAGAATATTAGTTAAATACTGTTGTGCCACTTTTGCCTGTGGCCAATGGACTGCCTTCTTCTAGTTTCTAGTTATGTAGGTATGTTCTGGTAATTCTCTGATTCTGCCTCTGTGTTAGTGGACTCCTTACTCGTCATTGTGGATTAATATGCATGTGTGGATTTTCTTTTCAAAATTAATTAGTCATGACTCACTCACCTCATCCGTCTATGTTTTCTTCCCTGTCCTTCACTAGTTTTACCCTTTTATCTCAAACAGCACTCTTTAAGAATGGATTGGAATTTCGTATGGGTGGCCAAAGCCTCATTCTTCAAGTAACCAATAACTTGGTGTTTCCAGGATTTGTATCTGGAGGGGATCCCTGAGCCCAGCACAATCTGATGTTTTTCTTAGCCAGATGAGTAAGCCAACCTGCTTTATCTCGCTCAATATGCATTGTGGAGACCATCTAACTTTGTGGTTTGGGTTCGTCCATCTTTAGTCATGATCTTGACTATAAATAGGGATCCAAAACATCTTAGATTTGAACAACACACCCTCTCTGCACCCAAATCTAAGATCGCAGCTTTAATTTTCCATTTTTCTTTTCCTGTTTCAGTACCTTTTATCAGAAGTATGCATAATACAAAAAAATAAGACTTATGCATGTGACAATTGTAAATTACAATGAATGTAGATACAATGTTGAGTATGATTAATACTTTATATAACAAGTTTTAATACATACATAATGCCTGCTATTACTTTACTCTTACAAACATTAAAGACTCTCAGATCTTATGAAAGATGAGAGTGATAGGTTCTGGACTCTCCTATAGATCTTAAATATAATAAGTCAAGCTTTGAGTGATCCTCTGTAAAAAGGTTAAAGGAATACTCTTTCTTGTATGTTTCATGTCATCTCATCAAATGACTCAGTTCCCAAACTAACCAAAAAATAGCTGAAATGTAACACTAAAAAGATTGAAGAAGAGGAAAAAAGAAAAAAAGAAATGTAAAAGTATAAGGTAAGTATAAGAATGCACACCTTAATAGAAAACCCCCCACTGTAACAAAATATATGTCATAAATGGCTATGTGGAGTCAGAATTAAGTCTAGTGCCACGTATTGCCATTGTGCGTCTATGTAGCAGCGCTTACAGCGTCTGCAAAAATATGCTGCAAGCGGGTGTCTGGTGCAATAATGTAGCTTTGGTGTTGGACAAGGGATGCTGTAGTATCCTGTCCAGCATTGATAAATGTGATGTCTGGAGTCTCCTGGAATCAATGCATATTGAGCACCCCGAGGGAAAGACACCCAAGGCGAGGCTACATATAACAGGACAACGCTGCAGTGAACGATAAGTAGCGCCAGTTAAGTTCATCCAATGCTTGGTGCTGAAGACCATATTTAAGAAAAAAGTCACAAAGCCAGTGTTGGCGCTATAAAACTGGGTGCTCTAGTGACGAGTGTTAAAATACTATAATACTATGTTTTTATACAAAAACAAATTAAAGAGCATTGAATTGTATGAGAGAACGCAACTGAGCAAAGGTGCTACGTGGGGCTTTACACTTAGCCACCGCTAGTAATACATGTGACGCTACATAACGCTATTAGCGCTCACCAGTTTGACTTTCAAATATATGGTTTTCATATACTGCGCCCAGCAATCACATGACACTATGTGGTACTATGTGGCATTAACGTTTCTTAAATAAGGCACTTAATTTAGAGTCTCCATCTTGCGGTAGCGGCTTAGATCACTTGTAGTATTAATGGCGCAATCCAATAATAATTAATATTTTTATGTTCTAGCACTTCTAGCAGTGGCGTGATTATGTACCTCCAATATGGGCTAAGTTTGAAGTAGTTTTTTATATGGAGATTTTCATTACATCTGCAAAGAATTCTCTGTTTTGTCTAGCCTAAACAGCATTTCTGATTTCACAATGTAGTTCGTTAAACAACATAAGTACATCTTGTGTTTGCATACTTGCGTCTTTAGGCATTTGGTAATATTTTGTTTCGCCTCTTTTAAATCTGCCAGTTCCATTGACATTGTATTTATAGTTGTGTCCTGGACTAAAAGTAGTATGGAGTCTTGGACTTTGCATTTGATCTGTTAGTGTGCTCTTGAAGTCTTTATATTCTGCAGTGAATGTTTTAATGAGCTCTGCTACCTCTGTCGTTTGTTTTCTTTTTTCTGGTTGCTGTTGGCTCAGGTGTCTTTTGAAGTCTTTTCACACTCTCTATTTGATTATCTGATAAAAAGGTGTTCGACATACTGGAAGACCCTTTTTTTTATCTTACTGTTTGTAGCTTTAGTTGAGTGATGTATTAATCCACCAGAACTAATTGTTAATTTTAGCCAATGAGTTCTTGTACCTTATATATGTTATCTATATGTGTCTTTAAATGGGGGTTTGCTCCTCCCAGTGCCAAGTGCTGCATTGTTTACCATGATGGAGTTACCACAGGTGTTGCACTGTACCTATAATCTGATTGTGGGTTTTAGCCTTCATCCTGAGAAATTCCATTTCTTGTTGGGCTACTACCTCGAGATCTCATAGTGGGGGCCCAGATTGTAAGTCACAATCTATGTCTGCTTTATTAAGTAAATTGTATGAGGTATCAGACAGGTCGTTTTCTCCTTTTTTGGTTTGTTTATTTTGTTTTTCATTTATCTACGTGATTCCAGGCCTTGTGATACTTATCTTGCTTTACTTGTGCTGGTGGGGCTGCTCAATCAAACATGCCCCAGCAGCACAGCTTCAATAGACATTTGCCAACTTCAAAGGGTCAACTGACAGCCTGACGACAAGCCTGGTAACTGATACTTGATGATGCCACTGCTCTGATAGAGATCTGTGTCCACTCTCCCTCACCCAGAGGTAGTTTCTGCTGTGGCGGTTGCATTGGCGGGTGGTCAGATACCCAATTCTATGCCTTTCTGCTGTGGCTACTCTGTGACACTCTAGGTTCAGTGGCCTATTTCTCTCAGCCTGTTTGAAGCCTTGCATTGGCGAGCTACTGATCAATTGTTGGGGGTCGTCTTGGTCCATAATGTAATAAATGGGAACAGTATGATAAGGAGGACTGTTTAAATACCAATTATAATTGAACAAGGGCAAGAGTGATTCTTGGATTGTACACCTGTTCTTTTAAAAATTTAGAGAAGGTCATATTAAATTCAGCTGTAAAGGTGCATTTTAGGTTCATCCTGAAATTTCACCCTGAAGCCAAATATCCATAATTCTTGCTTAAGTAGTGTATGTTCTAGAGTGACAGTACACAAAACAATAAATAAATCTGATGACCAATGGTTAGCACACAACTGATAGGCTTCAGGAAGTGAAGTTCAGTCGTGACTTTCTATGCACACATTCTGTAAACCTGCATACCAAAAGATAATACTTTGGCAAACTTTATTCATCTTGTATCCAAAAACCACAACTGAGCATTGAGGCTTCCATTTCTTATTTCAGTAAAACGTCCAGAAGCACGTTACATAAAGACATGATATATGTCTCCCAGGTATGACTCAAACGTGTGACACAGATGTCACATGATTTCCCTAGTATGTCTGCAGACCACTCACTCTGTCATAACACATATCATTTTCACAATCAAATTATTTCATAGCGATTTTTCTGTTGTAGTAGTCTGCAGAATTACTAATTTTTATTTTATTATTGTTGATTTATAAAGTGCAGACATCTAAGATGTTGCTGTGCAAGGTGGAGATTACAGGATGTTAAGATGAGTACTATCTGAGTGACTATTTACTGTCACTTCTATGTGCCTCAATGGGAGACGCGGGTGGGTGTGGCCTGGCCTGCCTATGATGACGGCGAACGCCGTCGCCTTCGCTCACTCGGGCCCCGTCCACCCGGCGTCTCCCATTGCCAGGGGGTTGCGTCATGAATTTACGACGCGGCATGACGTGCCACGTCTTGTTTCTCCATTTGGCGTCTTTCTGTTGCCATGGGGATGCGGCATGGCGCATCATGTTTCCCCCTCTACTGGCGCTCTCCTCCATCCACCAGGCGGGCGTCCCGCCTGTCATCAAGATGCGACGGCGGCTGCGGAGTGACGCCGGGTGCTGCAACCCGGAAGTGGCTTCTGGTGGCGTCGGGGAAGGAGGTAAGTCAATTGTAGGTGTATATGTATATATATATCCAGCATTATCCACTGTAACATTCATCTATGATTAAGGGCACCTAGCCCGAAACGCGAGGTGACTAGGAACGCTTTATTGTTTTTACCGCTGCTTATGGCATTGTTGATTATCTTAACCGGATGGCAATAAAAGTTATGTTTTAGGAGTGCGGACCCTTCACTACATTTTCCTATTGGTTGTTTGGGATTGGAGGACCCAGGTCATCGCACCCACGGTATTGGCCACGGACGGTTTGCACCTATTTTTTTCTATAACCCTGCCAAGATGAGTAACCCATTTATAATAAGCAAATAATATGCTTAAAATGCACATGGTATTGTGAGTTAAATGCGACAGAAGTGCAACAGATATTGTACATATTGATACAGGGCCGTGCACGTGTAGGATTACAGCAGAAATCATTTTTTTTCCAGGTCTTTACCTTCTTTTTATAGGCCCATCCATTTTTCTCCTACCCATTTTAACTTTGAAAGCATTTCTTTGGTTGATAAACAGCTACTGTCCATTGGATGAGCAAAATGACAAGCCAAAGGGATCCCATAGCTGTCTCTGACCACAGCAGACCATGCACAAGAGTCATAAAGCTCCACCATGACATGCCTGCCATGTTTGATGCGAAGAACGCATCTCTGATTAGAATGCATAAGGCATTTACATGTAATCATAGATTTTGAAATGGCTTATATTACACTGTTCCCATGTGGGGATAGGGTAAGAGGAAACTAATGTGTGCCTGAACAGGCCAGTTGTGTGGGAGCTTCAGGATTGAGAGTTTTCTTTTATTTTTTATGATTCACCCCTTATAAAGCAGTAAGATTTTCCCCCCACTTTGGGGGTGAAAAATATGGTATTTTTTTTTTCTTTTGCAAGATTTGGCCAGTACTCAGTATACATGGTTGCACTTTGACCAGCAAGCTTCACTACTCAAAATAAGCCACCACAAAAATCAATCCTGAAATAAATATATATATAACGTAAGGCTCATGTAAGTATACTTTTTTTTTCCTCTCTCCAGCGCCTGGCGGTGGGGAGATTCTGCTACACTGCAAATGGAAATGGGATGAGGAAATGCCACACTGATGCCACACTGAATATGAGGATGGAGGGTAATGCCACACTGCCAATATGGGAGAATCAGATGGGGGTAATGCCACACTGCATATGGGAATGGAAGGGGGTAATGCCACACTGCATATGGGAATGGGAGGGGGAATGGCGCACTGTCTATGGAGAATGGGATGGGGGAATGCCACACTGCCTATATGGGAGAATCAGATGGGGGTAATGCCACACTGAATATGGGAATGGAAGAGGGTAATGTCACACTGCCTATGGGAATGGGAGGGGGAATGGCGCACTGTCTATGGAGAATGGGATGGGGGGAATGTCACACAGCCTATGAGAATGGGTTGGGGGGAATGCCACACTGCCTATGGGTTGGGGGGGATGTCACACTTCACATGGGAATGGGATGGGGGGAATGACCCACTGCCTATGGGAATGGGAGGGGGAAAGCCCCCAATATTAATATATATATATATATATATATATATATATATATATATATATATATATTTATTTTTTTTACTATATGTTTTATATTTATTAAATATTTAATGTAGAACATTGCTGTTTGCTTTAGTAACTCAAAATGTTTAAAAAGCCAAATGAACTTTGGACATGATATTACATGCAGTATATATTAAAATGATCCCAATATCTAGGGGCAACAAAAACACATTTACTTGGTTTCTATCTACAGTATGGGAATTTCCTGTGATGTACGAATACTCAGACAGGTTAGGATGAACTGTAGTGAGAATCCAAATAAAACATGTGTGAATGGTTTTCCCCCCATGCTTCAGCTAGTCAGGGGAATCACACTTTGCTGGAAGGCATTGACTTTTTACACTGAAACATTGAAACAGTAGCCTGGATAATGGTGCGTTTTGTGAGTTTTACCTCTCCGAAGAATGCCTAATCTGCACATTATCTCTAATGATGGCATACTTTGGCACAGCAAAAAAATGTTTGACTATTATTGTGCTTAAAAGGATATAAATGTTTGGAAATGCCTTGTATGTAAAGATCTACTTTGATACCATAAAAAAAACATGTTTTTATTAACCATTCTTTTATTCATTTACTATGCTGTTATGGATAAGGTGACCCTTATATTTAATGTATTTCACACTCAAATTGAAATCACTAAATATGTATTGAAACAAGCTACATACAATGATTCCCTCCCATAAAAACATGTACCGTATATACTCGAGTATAAGCCGAGTTTTTCAGCCCACTTTTTGGGCTGAAAAAAGCCGCCTCGGCTTATACTCGAGTCAGTGTGTGACTTTGGGCCCGCAGTGAGTCCGTTTTGGCCAGCATAGGCCGCACCCGCGGCCGCCTGGTCTGCCAGGCACTGTGCCGGCAGCAGCGCACAACAGCCGGCATTAGGTGGGGGATAGGAAGTCGGAGGGGGACGACGCCGGACGGCGGACGGCGGTACCTGCTGTCAGCAGCCTTCTTCTAAGGCGCGCACCCACGGCAGCTCCTCCGCTCCACCGCTCCTGTCAGAAGGTTTAGAAAAAAAAAAAAAAATGCTCTAAGTCCGCCACGGCCGGCTCCGCCGCTCACAGCTGCTCTCGCTGTGTGCGGCTATAAACCCCGCCCCTCCACCTCATCATACCTAGCTTTCTCCTGATTGGCCAGCAAGGCCTTCTGTCACACTGCTCCGTCCCTCACTCGAAAATGACGGGCTCGCTCACTACGTCATCCGGCATAGTTAATGAAGTGAGCGTGCCCGCCATTTTTGTGTGAGGGAAGAAGCAGCATCTGAGGAGCAGGTAAGATATTGTAGCAACATTCAATGTTACCCCCACCCTGTACATACAGATTGCCCACATTAATCAGGCTCTTATTCAGGGTGAGGGTCCGATCTTATATGTTACCCACACCCTGTACATACAGATTGCCCACATTAATCTGGGACCTTCACCCTGAATAAGAGCCTATCTTACTTGTATGTTTCCCCACCCTGTACATACAGATTGCCCACATTAATCTGGGACCTTCACCCTGAATAACAGCCTATCTTACTTGTATGTTTCCCCACCCTGTACATACAGATTGCCCACATTAATCTGGGACCTTCACCCTGAATAAGAGCCTATCTTACTTGTATGTTTCCCCACCCTGTACATACAGATTGCCCACATTAATCTGGGACCTTCGCCCTGAATAACAGCCTATCTTACTTGTATGTTTCCCCACCCTGTACATACAGATTGCCCACATTAATCTGGGACCTTCACCCTGAATAAGAGCCTATCTTACTTGTATGTTTCCCCACCCTGTACATACAGATTGCCCACATTAATCTGGGACCTTCGCCCTGAATAACAGCCTATCTTACTTGTATGTTTCCCTACCCTGTACATACAGATTGCCCACATTAATCCGGACCCTCACCCTGAATAACAGCCTATCTTACTGGTATGTTTCCCACACCCTGTACATACAGATTGCCCACATTAATCCGGACCCTCACCCTGAATAAGAGCCTATCTTATATGTTACCCACACCCTGTACATACAGATTGCTCACATTAATCCGGACCCTCACCCTGAATAAGAGTCTATCTTATATGTTACCCACACCCTGTACATACAGATTGCCCACATTAATCCGGACCTTCACCCTGAATAAGAGCCTATCTTACTATGTTTCCCACACCCTGTACTTACAGATTGCCCACATTAATCCGGACCCTCACCCTGAATAAGAGCCTATCTTATATGTTACCCACACCCTGTACATACAGATTGCTCACATTAATCCGGACCCTCACCCTGAATAAGAGTCTATCTTATATGTTACCCACACCCTGTACATACAGATTGCTCACATTAATCCGGACCCTCACCCTGAATAAGAGTCTATCTTATATGTTACCCACACCCTGTACATATAGATTGTCCACATTAAAAATCATCCTACCTGCATCTACTGTATGTTATGAGCCTTTAAACATCCAACATGGCGGCTCATGGAGCATCAGGCAGCCTGCAAACAGGAAGTGCTTCCTGACTGTGCTGCTCTGCATTCTGGGATTGCTGACCTTTTCCTGACCCCAGCTCTGCTCTGTCTGAGCAAAGCACAGCTATAACCCGCCCCCCTGTACTTTATCCCACTCTCCTCTCCTCTGTAAGTGTGATGCTTCTGAGTCAAGATGGAGGCGCCCGTTAAATTCCTGAACAGAGTTGCAGCCCAGTGGGGGAAAGAATAATAAGTTAGTGACTAAAAATGTTAAATATATTAATTTAAGATGCTGGGGAACCGTTTTTAAAGAGTTTGGGCTTTTCATTAAATCATGCTGAACGTCCGGTTTAAGCTAACGGGAAAGATGCTTGCGTTCATTTTTGCACTGCCATAGCGTACACCCAGAAGCGGCCGGCGCAGCTTCAGTCCAGCCTGGCAAGCGGCCGCTTCCAGGTGTATAGAGGGAGCCGGCACGCAGAAGAGGAAGGCGGCAATCAACTACTGGTATAACGGCAGAACGGATCGGGCAATCAAACGGCAGGAGCCAGGTATTTACTCAGCATAAACCGCACTACCAGCCTGGGCCACTGGTTAGTGCGGTTATGCTTACCGTATGTGACAGTTTTCCTATAATGGACACAGGCAGGCTGTACGGTATATTTCATGGACACAGGCAGGACACTGGTAGAATGTACCGTATATTATGAGCCCTAACACAGGCTGCTCTATGCAAACAGTCATGTCATCACTTTTTGTAATATCAGCCTGCATTAGGCCTCAAAAGATACCGTACGCTACCCGTAAAAGTCTTTTTTTTATCCTATTAGAAATGGATCCCAATACTTCTACCGGTAATCCTGGACCAAAAGAAAAACGCAGGTCATTCGAAGCTGGTTTCAAACTTAAGGTTGTGTCAAGAGCAGAAGAAAGCAATAACAGTATTGCAAGTAGGGAATTTTGTGTTGATGAAAAACAAGTGAGGGAATGGCGGAAAAAGAAAGCTGACTTGGAAAAGATTCCAAAGGCAAAAAAAGCTCAACGTGGTTTAACAACTTCATATGGGGCTCTAGAGACTGAATTGCATAAATGGGTTATGGAGTGTCGTCAAAATGGTTACTGCGTAACACGCATGGGAATTCGTTTACGTGCCCTTCAAATGGCTAAAGATGACACATTTAAAGCACCAGGCATTGAAAAATTTGTTGCGTCAGCAGGATGGTGTACCCGCTTCATGAATAGGTTTGCCCTATGTTTGCAGCAAAGAACAAAGATTTCACAGAAGTTGCCAAAAGACCTTGATGAAAAAGTGATGTCATTCCATTCATTCATCATAAAGCAAAGAAGGATCCATAACTATGACCTGGGAGATATTGGGAATATGGATGAAACACCTATGACCTTTGATCTTCCAAGCAACAGAACTGTGGCAAGTTTGGGAGACAAAACTATTTTTCTCAGAACCACAGGAAATGAAAAAAACCATTTCACAGTTGTTCTTTCATGTTTGGCTAATGGAACTAAGCTGCGGCCTGTCATTATTTTTAAAAGAAAGACCTTGCCTAAAAAGATGAAATTCCCACCACGAATTACAGTGCGCGCACATATTAAAGGCTGGATGGATGAAGACGGAACAAAGAAATGGTTGGAAGAAATTTGGAATGGACGACCAGGAGCAGCCTTAAAGAAAAGAGCATCATTGCTAGTTTGGGATATGTTCAGAGCCCACACATCTGATGACATAAAAAAAATGGCAAAATCTTCTCAAATTACTTTGGCCGTTATTCCAGGTGGGCTTACATCTGTATTGCAACCGCTAGATGTGTGTTTAAATAAACCTTTTAAAGACCGTGTGAGAAAGATGTGGCATGAATGGATGTCATCTGGTCAAGCCCGACTGACAAAAGGTGGAAATCTGATGAAGCCCGACTTAGATTTGATAGCAAAGTGGGTTCGTGATGCCTGGGAAGAGATTCCGGAGGAAATGGTGCAACGCGCCTTCAAGAAATGTGGCATTAGTAATGCTATGGATGGCAGTGAAGACAGCGCTTTGTATGACAACGACAGCAGTAATGATGATGACTGCGAACTCAGTGATGATGACCATGTCTATGCTGATAACCTCACACCAGCTAATGCTGAAGCTCTGTTTGGAAATACAGATGATGAGGAGGAATCCAGTTTTGAAGGATTTTAACTCTTGTGTTGTAGCTTGGTTGCTGAATGAGCTAAGGTTTTTGTACTTTTAAAGTTATTGTTGATGCCATATTGTTTTTATTGACCCTCTTTTCCACTTACAGAGCTAGTTTACTGTTTGAAATAAATACGGTATTCAAAAACATTATTGGTATCTATTTTTATTTTTGAAATTTACCGGTAGCTGCTGCATTTCCCACCCTCGGCTTATACTCGAGTCAATAACTTTTCCAGGTTTTTTGGGGTAAAATTAGGTGCCTCGGCTTATATTCGGGTCGGCCTATACTCGAGTATATACGGTACATAAACACAAAAAACAAATCTGAAAACAACAACACAGAAGCAGGCCGGTCCCTGAAATAAATATATACAATTGCGCTACCAATTATATCAATTATGATAAATATCCCTACATAATCTCATTCACAGATTTATAACAACCTATGCCCACTAAATGCATGCAAGTGGACCTTATTTGGAATCATATATGCAGAAAAATATGCTAAATCAAAGCTAATATCCCACAATAAAGTGCCAGTGCTAACTACAGTACTAAAGCAAACAGTATTGCTCCTAAAAACATTAATTTCACCTAAGAAAGTGTCAGTGTTAAATACAATCACAAAAAGGGGGGCTCAGGCTCAATCCTCAAGCTACAGATGTTGGCCAGTGATAGTATATCAGAGGGCAAAACTAAAGCAGCTAATCATATCAAGTACCAGAGGGGGATCAGGAGAAAAGAGCAGGAAAGCACAGCAGAAAAGAAAATCAAAAATAAATCACAACATCGAGTGGGGGGGACACAACCCAGAAAACCTGCCTGTGTAAGGCACCTACGCGTTCTGAGACTTGGTCATGTGAGCTCAGGAGGAAGTGACCACATCAGTCTTGTAACGTGTGGGTGCCTTACACAGACTAGTGGGTGCCTTTAGAGATGAGAGAACTTTTGAAAAATTCGATTCGACTGATTCGCCGAATTTTCCGTCAAAAATCGTTTCGACCCGAATTTATTCGCGACGAATCGCTATAAAAAACGGCTATTTCTGGGGGGGGCGCATGCGCGCGGAGCCGGATGGTCGCACTCTGCTAGAGCTCCGCAAACCCGGGCCTGAAGGGGCGGCTTAACGCAGCGTAAAGCACAGATAAGTGGCACAAACAGCGGGGAGAGGATCGGGGGGTGATCGGGGGGTCGGAGTATGCGTCAGACCCGCAGAAACAAGCAAAGGCCGCCGAAGCCACATAGGGCCTTGCAGCCGGGAAGCAAGATGGCGGCCGCAGCACACCCAGTCACTGCACGCGCAGCACGAGGTGAGGAGGAAGGGGGAGCCCCGGCCCCCTCGGTGACCCATTCAGAGGATTCCCTGGGTTCGGGGGACAGCCAAACCCAATTCCCCTCTGAACTGAAAGACCAGTGCCCGCAGATGGCGTTGGATCATACCTCATTACAGCATATCAGGGCCGTGATCCGGGAAGAGGTGGCTGTAATCACCAAGAGCACCTCCCAGCTAATCAAGGAGCTGAAAGCGCAGGGGCAGAGAATTGCGTCCTTAGAGAGCAATATAACCGATGTTACCACGGTTCTGAACGGCCACGAGGAGGAATTGGAGATTTTGCATGAAGAAATCGCTGCTCTAAGGGACATGCAAGAGGATCTGGAGAACCGGAATCGCCGCTCCAACCTCAGATTCCGGGGGCTCCCGGAGTCGATGGAGGACGCCCACGGTACTATCATGGCGTTGCTGCAAGAACTGACACCTACCATACCGCTTGAAAGGCTGGAGCTGGAGCGAGCGCACCGGGCCCTCACCAGGCGTAGCCCTGATGGACCCCCGAGGGACATCATCGTAAAGTTTGTCTACTTTCAGACCAAGGAGGCGGTGGTGAAAGCAGCAAGGGAACAAGGCCTCACGCAGTTCCAGGGTCACTCCTACCAAGTTTTTGCGGACCTTGCCCAATCCACCATAGCTAAGCGGCGAGCCCTTAAACCTTACTTGCAAATGCTCAGATCCCACAACATAAGCTACCGTTGGGGCTTTCCATTCAAGGTGTCCTTCCCTTACAACGGCCGTATCCATCAGACGGCGAAACCCCAGGAACTAAGGGACCTATTACTGCAGCTTGGCCTATCTGGATCTAAGGTCTCCCAGGACTTACCTACAGTTTCGGCCCCAAATTCACAGCAAAGGAGAGATGCTGCTGCGACGCTGGACGATTCACAGCAGAGGAAATCGGGGAACGACCGGTCGCAGGCCCTAAGGAACTTGTCTTCGCAAGTTTTTCAGCCAACTTCGGAGGGATGACCAGCAAGCTACTATTGAGGTTTGGTGGTGTAACCCTCTCTGTGGGTGGAAGTTCTGGACATTCCCAGCTATTGGGAAAGTGAAACTTGTGTGGTTTTATATGCTTACTCTTTTTATTAATGCCATTTCTATTTCTTAAATGTTCCTAAATTACTTGAATGTCAGATGTACGATTAGTTGATAGCTATTTGCACTGCTTGGTAGGTGTGTGGCGGGGGGCCTGTCTCGGGCACTCCGATCGGCAGTGCCGGTGGGGGTGTGTGGGGCGGGCCCTGGGTTTCCCGTTATGCCTGGCTTGCTTTGCTTTGTACAAATTGATTTTGAAATCAGGCTTTTGGAGGCAGATCACATGTATGTCGCAGGATGGGATGGTCCCTTCCTGATATGAAGCTTCTCCCTGTCTGCTAGTTAAGTGCCTTAGTGGAAAATTGATTGTTATGCACAGTTAAGAAAATGATTGATTGAGCTGCCCCGCCGGCCCGGGGGATATACCGTGCCTACCCCCTAGCATTCCCCCAGAGGCACGTCCCTGGTGGTATGCTAATTGTGGATTGTCCACAATAGGCTGATTATTATCGGCCTACACATGGTTTTTATTATTGTAGATTATGTCTATTTGGATAGTGCTTAATAGTGTGTATTGTCTTGTCTTATTATGTTTACCCTCCATCCCCTCCCCCCTTGGTCCTGGCTATTCCTCCCCCCCCCCGCCCTATTACCCGGGGAGTTGCTGTTCCCCAGAAAATGACTAACAATGTCAATTATAGTGTTCTTGAAGGCAAGGGATGTCGGTGAAGGTGGTCTCCCTTAATGCTCAAGGCCTCAACTCCCCTAATAAGCGGTCAAGGGCATTTAGAGCTTTTGTTGCGCTTAAGGCAGATGTGGTGTGCTTACAGGAGACACACTTTTCGTCCTCATCCTCGCCCAGGTACCTCCACCCGAAATACCCGCAGTTTTACCAGGCCACAGCTGAAAGGAAGCACTGTGGGGTATTAATAGCGTTCCACAGAAATTCTCCGTTCACATGCTCTAAGCAAATGATAGACCCCAAGGGTAGGTACCTACTGCTAGTGGGGACTTTACAGGATACACCAATTACATTGCTGTGTTATTATGCTCCTAATAGTCGCCAAGTCCGTTTCCTGGCCAGGATGTGTGAATTGCTCAAGACCTATGGGCAGGGAACTATTCTAATGTGTGGGGACTCGAATTTGACGCTACCAGACAGGCTCGACAGGTCCTCCTTGCCCTCTCCTCACGTGTTGGGGGAGTCTAAAGCCTTTCTTAGCATAATCCAAGGAGTGCAGATGGTGGACGCTTGGCGTGAACTAAACCCAGGGAAGCAGGACTACACGCATTATTCCCACCCGCACCATCTTCACTCCCGGATCGATCATATATTTGTAGGAAGAGGTCTATTGCCGCAGGTTAGGCGGGCGGAGATAAAGCCTGTGTCATGGACAGACCATGACATGGTCCTTATAGTATGCTCGGGCTTGGTAATGCGAACCGGACCATCCCAGTGGGTTTTGAATGAATCCCTCTTGGCATCAGAGGACATGGTCCAGGGAGCTAAGCAGGTAGCAATGGAGTACTTTAGGCACAACATGGGCACTGTGCAATCCCCGGCGACACTCTGGGGGGCATTTAAAGCAGTAATAAGGGGACACTTTTTGGGGCAGGCCTCGAGGAAAAAGAGGGAAAGAATAGCACAGTCGGCCCGCTTGGAGCGGGAATATTCTGAATCTGCGAGGGAGTTTAAGGATACGGGTAGGAGGGAGGAGGAGGTCAGATTGGAGAGGGCAAGGGTGGCCTTAAATCAAGTGCAGATTGAACAGGCTGAAACTCGATATAAGTGGTCAAGGCAAAGATATTATGCATGCAGCAATAAGCCCAACTCATTATTAGCATCTCAACTTAGATGTCAAGATTTTCCAATGCCCCCCATCAAGCTGAAAATGAATGGAGGCCAACTCACTACCAACCCTGAAAAGATTCTGGAAACATTCAGGAATGGGTTATCTAAGTTATATGGGGCCCCCCAGGAATTAGATCACAGGAAAGCCACAGCATTCTTTGAAAATATTGAACTGCCATTGGTCTCTGAGCAGCAGAAGCAGGGGATGGATGCCCCCATCACTGAGGAGGAGGTACGGAGGGCTATTGGGACACTTAAATCAGGGAGGAGGCCTGGCCCTGATGGCCTGACGGCGGTCTTTTATAAAAAACTTACCCAGGAGGTGGTTCCCCCCTTAACTACTTTGTTTAATTATGTTCTGGAAGGGAACCAATTTGAGAGCGAGATGCTGAAGGCAAATGTGGTTATGATCCCGAAGCCCGGAAAAGACCATCAACAGTGGAGCAATTATAGACCCATTTCTTTGTTAAACACCGACCTTAAATTATTTTCAAAAATTTGGGCCACTAGGATTAATGATTTCTTGGGCTCCTTGATACATCGGGACCAGGTGGGTTTTGTCCCTCTTCGGCAGGCGGGGCATGGAGTCAGACGCATAATTCAGTTGATTGACTCAGTCAAGGGCACAAGTCAGGAAGCCATACTACTGTCACTAGATGTGGAGAAGGCGTTTGACTCCATCTCCTGGGAGTACTTACAGTGGGTACTGGGGAAATGGGGTCTGGGGGTTGGACTTCAGACGGCAGTATCTGCTTTGTATAATGCCCCCCAAGCTGCTCTGAAGTATGCTGGTGCAATGTCAGCTCCATTTTCGATTCTTCGGGGTACTAGGCAAGGGTGCCCACTATCACCGATTTTATTTATCCTGGCAATAGAACCCTTGGCCATTAAGATTCGAAATAATGCGAGCATAGGAGGCATAGTGTCTCCAGCTGGGGAGAGCAAGCTGTCCCTGTTCGCGGACGACATGTTGCTCATGATCACAGCTCCCCACATCACTATCCCCAATTTAATAAATAATTTGTCAGAGTTTGGTGGTCTGTCCGGGCTTCGGATCAATGATACAAAGTCGATGGCACTGGATGTGTCGTTAACAGAGCCAACCAAGAGATCCTTGCAGGCTAATTATAAGTGGACTTGGACACATCAGTTGCCCTACCTGGGCATTAAAATCACCTCTACTTATGAGACATTATTTAAAGGCAATTACTCACACATTCCAAAATTAGTTGATACGCTCTTGAATCCATGGTGCAATCTGAGGATGTCATGGCTGGGGAGGTTGGCTGCTATTAAATGGTTCTATTGCCTAAGCTGCTGTACCTTTTCAGAGTGCTCCCAGTGGGAGTCCCACTGTCCTTTTTTAAACCCTTACAAAGCAGAGTTTTGAAATATATCTGGGGTTCAACGAGGCCGAGAATCAATAGAAAAACATTGTATTACCACACCACCAAGGGTGGGCTGGGTGTGCCCTCACTCCATAAATATTATCTGGCGGCGCAGATTGCTCCGGTGCTACTTCTGCATGTAAAAGAGTCCCCTCCACTGTGGGTCCTAGAGGAAGCCAGGAGGGTTGAACCAATGGATGTGGATGTGCTGCCATGGCTCCCTAAA
This sequence comes from Gastrophryne carolinensis, assembly GCA_027917425.1. Lineage (NCBI taxonomy): Eukaryota > Metazoa > Chordata > Amphibia > Anura > Microhylidae > Gastrophryne > Gastrophryne carolinensis. Next base: position 147,759,022 of record CM051235.1, on the reverse strand, counting down.
CGTATCAGACCCGAAGGTATGTCCCCTGTCCTGGAATGCCTGTTGGGGAGGTGGGACAGCTGTAAGACAGGGGCGGGATTGATCTCTGGGCATATTCCACTGATGAGGCTTTTTAACAACCCCATGTTCCCCCCTGGCGTGACACATACCTCAGGTTTCAGCTGGTGGAAAGCTAATGGTCTGGAGGTAGTGCAGGATCTATGCACAGTTGGGGGCATGAGATCCTTTGAAGACCTGAGAGCAACTAAACAGATTCCACCGTCTGAGATTTTCAGGTATCTGCAGCTCTCTCACTTTGTTAAAGGCATATTGAAAGGGGGCTCCCAGCCGTTCAGGTGGACACGTCTGGAACAAATGTGTTATCAACAGCCATACGCTACAGGAGTGATTACGCATATCTATGGGGCCTTGGTCAATCAGGTGGACCCGCCTAAACATGGGTATATGGCGAGGTGGGAGGCAGAACTTGAGATGACGATTGATGACGAGTCTTGGAGGAGAATCTGGAAATCAGTTCGCTCCACCTCACTTAATGTGTTGGCAACAGAGAATGCCTTCAAGCTGGTACTGAGATGGTATTATACCCCCGCTAGGCTCCATAGGTGCTCTTCCTCTCACTCCCCCATGTGATTTAGGGGCTGTGGGGAGGTGGGGGACTACCTCCATGTGTGGTGGGCATGCCCAAGGGTTAGGCAGCTCTGGCAGAGGGCATATACAGCTCTATCCCGAATGCTGGGGAAAACATGCACCCCTAACCCAATAGAAGTGTTATTATCTTTGAAGCAGAATGCCCTCTCTAAGGACGAGTGGCTCCTGACTAAACACCTCTTGGTGGCGGTCAGACTTACAATAGCTGCAAATTGGAAGGCCCCGAAATCACTGTGGAAGGAGGTAGAAGCCAGGATGTCTAACATAATGGTCAACGAACAGTTGACGGCGATAGCTAACCTGCAAAGGGGGAAGTATGACCTGGTCTGGGAGCCATGGCAGCAGTACTGTACCCAAAGAGGCCAGAAATAATTGATCAGAAGATTGACTTACTGGGGATAAAGCGGTGTAATTGTCCTTTGGCTCATATGAGTTGAGCAACTCCCCCCCTCCCCCTCCTTTCCCTTTCCTGCTCTTCCTTTACCTCTCCTTTCCCCTCCCTTAGTTCCCCTTGTCTGGCGTCTCCCCCCTAATCCCCATGTGATCTGGTGTTTGTCTTGTGGGTCCATGCTCTAATATTCAGATAATGTTCTCTCATTTTTTCGCTCTTTTATTTTTTTTTTTCTCCCTTCGTTATAAGTGTTACAAAAATGGTAAAAACACTGATTCAGATATGTGACTATTATGCTGTTGATATCAACGATATGTAACGATATGCTATTGTATTATTATGCTGTTCAACCTGAATCTTTCAATAAAGATATTGTGAAAGAAAAACGGCTATTTCTGAGCCTCCTAGAGCCTCAATAGGGTTGTAAACCATTCTGCCTTGCTGTAACACGCATAGGATGCGTGCTGGGTTAGTTAAATAATACTTTGAATAAATATCACATGCAGATCAGAGGCATCGCTAATAGAATCGCAGAGCGGCACAATTGCAGAGAGTTGAAGTGGCATCACTATGAGGGGCAGGAGCCCAAACATTGCTTTAAAGAGACACTGGGGTTGGCTTCAGGAGCCCAAAAATTGGATGAATCACACCCTGGAGTTGGCAGCAGCAGGAGCCCAAATATTACTTTAAAGAGACACTGGAGTTGGCTTCAGGAGCCCAAAAATTGGATGAATCACACCCTGGAGTTGGCAGCAGCCCAAACATTACTTTAAAGAGACACTGGGGTTGGCTTCAGGAGCCCAAAAATTGGATGATTCACACCCTGGAGTTGGCAGCAGCAGCAGTATGAGCCCAAATATTACTTTAAAGAGACCCTGGGGTTGGCTTCAGGAGCCCAAAAATTGGATGAATCACACCCTGGAGTTGGCAGCAGCAGCAGCAGGAGCCAAAATATTACTTTAAAGAGACCCTGGGGTTGGCTTCAGGAGCCCAAAAATTGGATGAATCACACCCTGGAGTTGGCAGCAGCAGCAGCCCAAACATTACTTTAAAGAGACACTGGGGTTGGCTTCAGGAGCCCAAAAATTGGATGATTCACACCCTGGAGTTGGCAGCAGCAGCAGCAGGAGCCCAAATATTACTTTAAAGAGACCCTGGGGTTGGCTTCAGGAGCCCAAAAATTGGATGATTCACACCCTGGAGTTGGCAGCAGCAGCAGCAGGAGCCCAAATATTACTTTAAAGAGACCCTGGGGTTGGCTTCAGGAGCCCAAAAATTGGACGAATCACACCCTGGAGTTGGCAGCAGCAGCAGGAGCCCAAACATTACTTTAAAGAGACACTGGGGTTGGCTTCAGGAGCCCAAAAATTGACTGACACACCCTGGAGTTTCAAGCAGCAGCAGCAGCAACAGGAGCCCAAACATTACTTTAAAGAGACCCTGGGGTTGGCTTCAGGAGCCCAAAAATTGGATGAATCACACCCTGGAGTTGGCAGCAGCAGCATCCCAAACATTACTTTAAAGAGACACTGGGGTTGGCTTCAGTAGCCCAAAAATTGGATGAATCACACCCTGGAGTTGGCAGCAGCAGGAGCCCAAATATTACTTTAAAAAGACCCTGGGGTTGGCTTCAGGAGCCCAAAAATTGGATGAATCACACCCTGGAGTTGGCAGCAGCAGCAACAGGAGCCCAAACATTACTTTAAAGAGACACTGGGGTTGGCTTCAGGAGCCCAAAAATTGGATGAATCACACCCTGGAGTTGGCAGCAGCAGGAGCCCAAATATTACTTTAAAGAGACCCTGGGGTTGGCTTCAGGAGCCCAAAAAATGGATTAATCACACCCTGGAGTTGGCAGCAGCAGCAGCCCAAACATTACTTTAAAGAGACACTGGGGTTGGCTTCAGGAGCCCAAAAATTGGATGAATCACACCATGGTGTTGGCAGCAGCAGGAGCAGCAGGAGCCCAAACATTACTTTAAAGAAACACTGGGGTTGGCTTCAGGAGCCCAAAAATTGGATGAGTCACACCCTGGAGTTGGCAGCAGCAGCAGCAGGAGCCCAAACATTACTTTAAAGAGACACTGGGGTTGGCTTCAGGAGCCCAAAAATTGGATGATTCACACCCTCTAGTTGGCAGGAGTTGGCAGCAGCAGCAACAGGAGCCCAAACATTACTTTAAAGAGACACTGGGGTTGTCTTCAGGAGCCCAAAAATTGGATGAATCACACCCTGGAGTTGGCAGCAGCAGGAGCCAAAACATTACTTTAAAGAGACACTGGAGTTGGCTTCAGGAGCCCAAAAATTGGATGAATCACACCCTGGAGTTGGCAGCAGCAGCAGGAGCCCAAATATTACTTTAAAGAGACACTGGAGTTGGCTTCAGGAGCCCAAAAATTGGATGATTCACACCCTGGAGTTGGCATCAGCAGGAGCCCAAAAATTGGCCTAAAGACATTAATATGTTTTGCACCATTTGGAAAGTGTAAAACGTGGCACCATGCTGAATCTAGTCGCATGCATCAGGCATTGGTGGGTGGAAATCCTGGATGATCCATCCCTGATTCATTTTGACAAAGGTGAGTCTCTCCACATTTTTAGTTGACAGACGAGTTCTCCTCGCCGTAACTATGGCCCCCGCCGCACTAAACACCCGCTCAGATGGCACGCTACTTGCCGGGCAGGACAGCTTTTCCAGGGCAAACTCTGCTAGTTGCGGCCACAAATCAAGTTTGGCTGCCCAGAAGTCCAGCGGATCCTCAAGGTGTGTTGGCATGGTCATGTCAAGTATGACATGACCAGCTGGTTCATGTCCTGCTCCAGGTCTTCCTGCTGCTCATGAGTAGCCTCACTATGCGGGTGTAGAAAGCTACTCATTAGCGACTGAAGACTGAGGCTGCTGCTGATGGAGCTGCTGCTGCTCCTGCCAACCCCCCCAGCGGCCATGGCAGTGGAAGGTGAGCGCAGAGGTCCCCTCGAGTCAGACCTGCGAGAGTATGGACCATGGCGCAGATAGGCATCGGCCAACTGCCTACGTAGAATGTCTTTGTAGTAGTTCAGTTTGTCCTCCCTCTCGGTGGGTTTAAAAAATGCCCCCATTTTGTGCCGGAAGCGAGGGTCCAATAAGGTGGATAGCCAGAAGTCATCCCGCCGACAGATGGAAACAATTCTGGGGTCACTACGCAAGCACGTGAGCATGCTTCGTGCCATTTGCGCAAGTGACTCGGATGGACTACCTGTCTCCATCTCCACTGCATACTGCCACGGTGTGCCCGGGTCCTCTGTCTCGCCTTCCTCAAAAACCTCTAGCTCCTCCGGCTGCTCCTGCTCCTCCTCTCCTGTCCGCTGACTAGATAAACCAGCCATTTCGCCAAGCCTAAACTGTGTTTCGCTGGGCAACTCCTCCTCCTCCTCTTCCTCCTCCTCCTCCAGTTCAGCTCCAACGGGGTTCATGTGGCCGTAAGATGTAAACGCCATGTCTCCAGTGCCCTGACCAGCCATGGTTTCCAACATGTGCTGTAGTACATGAAGCAGTGGAATCACGTCGTTCATCCCGTAATCCTGCCGACTGACAAATAAAGTGGCTTCCTCAAAGGGCCTGAGCAAACGGCAGGTGTCACGTATGAGCTGCCACTGGTTGACATTGAAGTTACACAGGGGAGTCCCCCTATCTGCTTGGATCATCAGGAAATCCGTGATGGCTTTTCTCTGTTCATATAATCGGTCCAACATGTGAAGGGTGGAATTCCAACGGGTGGAAACATCGCAAATCAGACTATGTTGGGGGATACCATTCTGACGCTGTGGCTCAAGAAGGGTGTGTTTGGCGGTGTATGAGTGGCTGAAGTGCATGCAAAGTTTCCTTGAAGTTGTTAGGATGTCTTGCCGATGGGGGGAACACTTCAGAAACCGCTTGACAACCAGATTGAAGAAGTGAGCCATGCAGGGGGCATGGGTGAGGCTTCCTTGGCGCAGCGCAGACAAAATGTTCTTCCCATTGTCGGTAACCATGATTCCCATTTTAAGTTTTCTTGGAGTAAGCCATGTTTGGATTTCCTGATGAATACATTTAAGCAGTTCCTCCCCTGTGTGACTCCATTCGCCAAGACAAACCATGTGAAGCACTGCGTGACACCTCCGTGCCCTGCACACATGGTAGACTGGAGGGGCACTGAGACTTGAGCCTACAGTGGAGGGTGAGGAGATGGCGGAGGATGAGGAGGCCGAGTCGCACGGTGTCACAGGCCCAACGGGCAGGGAGCGCGGAGGCCGAAGCGGCGTGACCTGTCCAAGTTGCTGCTGCTGCTGCAAAGGGACCACATTCACCCAGTGGGCCGTAAACGACATGTACTGTCCCTGACCGTAGTTACAGCTCCAGATGTCGGCGCTGCCATGCACTTTGATACACACCGACAGGCTCAAGGACTGGCCCACCTTCTGTTCAACAAAAGTGTGCAGCGCAGGTACTGCCTTCTTGGCAAAGAAATGACGGCTTGGGACTCTCCACCTCGGCTCGGCACAAGCCATCAGTTCTCTGAAAGGTGCAGATTCCACCACCTGAAAAGGGAGCGACTGCAGCACCAGCAACTTGGACAGGAGCACATTCGGCTTCTGCGCCGTAGGATGAGTGGGCGCATACTGCTCTCTCTTGGACATGGCTTCGCTGATGGATTGCTGGCGGGATGCATGACTTGGAGGAGGAGGAGGAGGAGCAGGAGCGACAGAGGATGGGTATGACGCACAGCTGCCTTCGGCTGAGGTGCTGGAGCCTTGGCTGGCTCGGTGAGGAAGCAGTCTGGCCCACCTCTCCGGAGCCTAGGTTCTCCCAGGCCGCTTTATGGTGACGCTGCATATGTTGACGCAGGGCCGTGGTGCCAACATTTGGACCCTGGCCATGCTTCACCTTCTTCCTACATATCTTGCATGTGGCCATGTTACCCTCCTGCGGATGCTTCAGGAAATACTGCCACACTGCCGAGTAGCTACTTTTCCCACCAACAGGCCTCACTGATTCGCTGCTGCTGTTGCCAACTCCAGGAACCCCTACCCCACTACCTCCCGATAAGGTAGCCTGCCGCGCAGTAGGTGCTCTACCCCGGCCCCGTTTGGCTCCAGGCTTTACAATTGTGCCCCCATGCTGCCTGCCAACCATGCTGCTAACACCTTGCTGCCTGAGCTGCTGACTCCAGGGCAACCTGCGCCCCTCTTCTCCTGATGATGACGATGAAGCCCCTTCATCACCCGGCTCCCAAGTGCGATCGGCTTCATCGTCATCATCATTATCACCGAGTTGTGGCTGTACGTCACTGATGTTCGTGGATTCGTCAACAGTGTCTGGCGCAGGAGCTGGAATGCTCGCAGCACCCACGACACTGTCCACATCACTATTTGTCTGCCTAGCTAAAGAAGCCACCTCCATTTCTTGGCTGGGCAGTAGCTGCTGACTGTCCTCTATCTGATCGTCCTCCTCACTAAAGAGTGGAGCTGAACCCAAAGCATAGGATACGTCGCTGGGGGAGGGAACGGCGTAGGACAGAGGCAATGGGAGGACAGGGACTGCTCTCGGGGCATGCCAACTCAGGTTTGTATCAGAGGAACCTACCGACCCTAGACTGGGGGTCTCAGACGTAAGTTGTGATGATGTTGTTGATGAGCGCGTCAACCAATCTACCACGGCAGATGCGTTACTGGTGGAGACCCGACCGCTAGCAGATACTGGCAGATTAGGTCTCTCAGCGTGACTCCTGCTGCTACTGGCCCCCAGTCCGCTGCGAGCTCTGCCTGCGGAATCTTGGCCTCTGCCACTCCTCTTTTCACTTCCAGGCACTTGTCTGCCCGACATAGTCTAACTGGCGTGGTAGTAGGTGATATTTTAAGAACCCCCAGGCAGCGGTGGGTCTATATGAAACAGAATATAATGCACACCAAAAGTGAGCAGTAACACTCAGCCTCCAACAGGCCTGCTTAGTGTAAATAAGAGAGCTGCTTAGTGTAAATAAAGAGGGGTATGCTATGTTACAGAATGGGATGCCCCAACAGCCAGCAGTGCACCTGGCAGCAGTACTACTATGCACAGCAAAAGTGTCTTCATCAGGCCTAATTTCTATTAGAATAAGTGCAAATGGTTATGGTATTAAATAGAGGCTGGTGTAGTCACAGAATGGGATGCCCCAAAAACCAGAGAGCACCTGGCAGCAGTACTACTATGCACAGCAAAAGTGTCTTTATCAGGCCAAATTTCTGTTAGAATAAGTGCAAATGGTTATGGTATTAAATAGAGGCTGGTGTAGTCACAGAATGGGATGCCCCAAAAACCAGAGAGCACCTGGCTGCAGTACTACTATGCACAGCAAGTGTGTTTATCAGGCCAAATTTCTATTAGAATAAGTGCAAATGGTTATGGTATTAAATAGAGGCTGGTGTAATCACAGAATGGGATGCCCCAAAAACCAGAGAGCACCTGGCAGCAGTACTACTATGCACAGCAAGTGTGTTTATCAGGCCAAATTTCTATTAGAATAAGTGCAAATGGTTATGGTATTAAATAGAGGCTGGTGTAGTAACAGAATGGGATGCCCCAAAAACCAGAGAGCACCTGGCAGCAGTACTACTATGCACAGCAAGTGTGTTTATCAGGCCAAATTTCTATTAGAATAAGTGCAAATGGTTATGGTATTAAATAGAGGCTGGTGCAGTCACAGAATGGGATGCCCCAAAAACCAGAGAGCACCTGGCAGCAGTACTACTATGCACAGCAAGTGTGTTTATCAGGCCAAATTTCTATTAGAATAAGTGCAAATGGTTATGGTATTAAATAGAGGCTGGTGTAGTCACAGAATGGGATGCCTCACAGCAGACTTGAGATCAGTTCAGTATATTTGCACAGTTAGTGTATAAGCAGCCTGAAAACGCTAACAAAGCCAGTCAGCCAGCCAGTAACACTCAGGCTGGATGAAAAAAAAAAAAAATCTCCCTGTGACTGCCTCCGATTTTTCCTAACTTTCCCTGCTTTTCGCTGACTTTCTGTCTGTCTCCTGCCTGTCTCCAGCCTGTCCCTGTCTGTCTAACTGTCTCTCCCTGCCTACAGCAGCGTCCTGTCTCGCACGAATGCAATAGAGAAATGAGGAAAAGCAAGATGTCCGCCGACTTAAATAGCGCTGTGACGTCACCTGGCTTGCTGGCTGCTGATAGGCTGCATGTGACTGTCCCAGCATACACTGCCCCAGCTTACATGTCTGGACATGTCCCATCCGCCATCTTAGAATGCCTGTAATGTAAATGAATGGATGTTAAAGGAAAACTTCGAGCGATCGAATCGCGGGGAAATTCGGATTCGATCCGAATCGAATTTTTCATGAAATTCGGATCGAATCCGGGTTCGTCCGGATCGATTCGCTCATCCCTAGGTGCCTTACATAGGCAATACATATGTAGTATAAAGTGGCGCTCACTTGCGCTTGGGTCTAACAGGTGCTGACAATCAAAGCTAATTAGTAGCGATCTTCGGAGCGACTGCCAGCACCAATGTTGTCCACAGCAGAGCGCCAGAAAAGATCAAAATGCCAACACTCTGGAACTGGGGCTATAGCCAAAAAAATGATGCTAAAAAGCGCACATCATAAATAAGGCTCATAGACAACCTAAAAAATTCTTCTTTTCAGTCCTGAAGGTGGGGATTGTTTTTGGCTGTGTGATGTGCCCAGATTGATGTATTTAAAGCAAAAATGAAAGTCCTGACAATGGAAAATTCCTCAGGGATATGTGCCAATGAACTGCAGCTGAGTTGCAAGGTTGGTGCAGGCAGCTTAGGATCATAAATAGTAGTTCAGGACAAGTTTGATGCTTTAAAATCATAACTAAAAGATTAGACCAAGGTGCGAAATCGGTTCCAGAATCAGCAAGCAAGCCAGGTCATAAACTTAGATGTAGTCAAGCATAATCCAAATAATCCAAGGTCAACAGGCAAGACTTTCCAGTGTGTATTTGAGCCTGGGAGCCTCCTCTTATAGCAAATACTGTAGATTTACACCATCAGAATTCAACATGGCATTCACATCATTTGCATTGCTGCCTGATTGCACAAATGCAAATGTCTAGGAGATGACATTGTTCGCACAAGAATGCCTTGACCACTGTGGGCCACCAAGCAAAGCTAATGTAACTAGGCTTTGTCGCTTACCACTTCACACCAACACAAAATTTGCGGTAGAACCAGTAATTGTGCAGTATACATAAATGTGTGTGTATATATATATTGTGGTAAGGTGCAAGGGGCCGTTATTGACGGCAGGTATGTAGCACCAATGTACCTGGCATTGGTGCAGTAAAGCCGTATAGCTTGTTTGTCCAGCATCAGCTGCTGGTGGCAGTTTGCTGCTGATGATTTAGAATAGCCGAAAGGCTAACCTGGGACGGCTTTACTGGGATGGAGTAGAGCAGGGTGGGACTCCATCCCACTACCCAGGTCCGGGTTTTGCGGGCTGTTTAAATAGCCTGGGGAATCAGCTGTGCTGGGTCCTTTGTCTAGAGCTCACATGGGAGTGAGACTCTGTGAGCCTGGCTGAAATCTCCTGTGGAGGCTGTTTCATGCGGACCTGAGGCCTAGTTGGACTGTAAACAGGACGTTTGCTCAAGGACTAAAAGCTGTTTGCCTGATTGAATCATTTATGCTGCTGTTTCCTGAAAAGGTGATGTAACCTGTTTGGACATATGCTTTTGTGGATTTATGTGTGAAATAAACACAGACTTTACTTTGAACTGCTTGCCTCTGCCTCTATACTGCTGACACCCGGTCGCCTACCAGAGCTAATCTCCACATTTGGTGTCGGATGCGGGCATAGCAGTGAGGCCGTTGCTAGGAGCAACCGACGAAAAAGTTTTTTGTTGTGCATGTCCTATATTAAACCTGCCAGGCTGCTACCTGGGACTGCAGACAAAATGGAGGCGGTCGTGAAAGCGCTCGTGGAGGCCAACAGGCAGCAGCATGAGACCAACCAGCTGTTTTTGCAACATATGATGGCGCAGCAAGCTGCAGGTGCGCCCAAAAGTATTCCTGATGCCCGGAAAGCTGTCCGCTCGGCGCTCACAAAAATGACCCCTTCAGATGACGTGGAGACTTACCTGGCGGTGTTTGAAAAGGTGGCTGCAAGGGAGAAGTTGCCGCATGACCAGTGGGCTGATGTCATCGCTCCATTTCTGGCGTCTGGACCCCAGCAGGTGTTGTTTGATCTCCCAGAGGACCAAGCCGCTGACTACCCGACTCTGAAGGGTGAGATACTGGCGAGACTGGGGGTGAATGTGTGGGTTCGGGCTCAGCGGGTGCATCAGTGGAGCTACCAGTCGGCAGAGCCCGCCCGACCCCAGTATTATAAACTGCTGCACCTGCTGCAAAAATGGCTGCAGCCGGAGTTGTTAAGCCCCACTGCCATTTTGGACCGCTTGCTGGCGGACATGTTTTGGAGGGCTTTACCGCACCCTCTTCAGCACTGGGTTGGCCAGGTATCCCCTGACAACGCACTAGGGATGGTGGACCTAGTGGAGCGATATGAGGCCACCAGGAACTTGCAAAGCGGCTCCATGAGGAGGGATTCGGGGAAACCCCGGAGGTCCCCGCCCCAGCTCAGGCGAGTGGTGTCCCCTAAACCCTCTCAGGACCTACCCCCCAAAGTCCCTGCCCAAGTGTTGTGTTGGGGATGTAAGGAGCCGGGACATATCAGAGCCAATTGTCCCCACCAGGGGGAGCCCATGGATGTAAACTTTGGTTACCGCCCTTCCATGTATGCCAGGAGGCTGTGTGCTGCCGGTATCCCTGAGCTTGTGGGGCAAAGTCACCTCTGTCAGGTGAAAGTGGGAGACACCCTGGCTGTGGCCCTTTTGGACTCGGGGAGTATGGTTACCCTGGCAAGACCCGCCTTAGTACTGCCCGATGAGTACACTGGGCGGAAAACCGGGGTTTTGTGCATTCATGGGGACTTGAGAGACTATGCCACAGCACAAGTGTCTCTCACCACCGTCTCCGGCAGCTGGAAACATGAAGTCGCTGTCGCCGCTAAACTCCCATATGAACTGATTATTGGGAGAGACTTTCCAGGGTTCAGGTCACTGTGGGCCAAGCTGGCAGTTCCGGAAACCCGCGAGGCGGGTGTGTCCCCTATAGACTGGCCCTACTCAGGGGAGACCCCGGTGCCCTGGGAACCGGAATCAGGAGGCACCGTGGAAGAGGTGCCCGTCCCTAAAATGGAAGAGGGGGAGTCAACCCCACTAAATGTTATGGTTGGAGATGTGGAAGAGTTGACAACAGGTCCAGAGTTGGCAGATCTCCATGTCTCCACAACTAACTTTGGTACCGCTCAACACCAGGACCCGACCCTGTCTCGGGCCTGGGAGAATGTTCTTGAGGTGGAAGGTGAACCACAACAGCCAGGGGCGGAGTTACAGTTTCCTCGCTTTGTGGTTCACCAGGAAATGTTGTACCGAGTAAACAAGGTACGTGAAGAGGTGGTGGAACAATTGGTGGTACCCAATTCATATCGCAAATTGGTGTTGGATTTGGCCCACCAACATGTTCTGGGTGGACACCTAGGCCAGCAGAAAACACTGGACCGCGTTTTACAACGATTCTACTGGCCCAGTGTGTACAAGGAGGTGGAGAGATATTGTGAGTCCTGTCCAACATGTCAGATGACCAGCCCTCAGCCTCATTACCGTGGTCCCTTAGTTCCTCTCCCAGTTATTGAGGTACCCTTTGAGCTGATTGCCATGGATCTAGTGGGTCCAGTGCCAAAATCCGCTAGAGGGCACCAACATATTCTGGTGATCTTGGACTATGCCACGCGGTACCCTGAGGCAGTGCCCCTGCGTCACACCTCTGCCAAGCTCATTGCTAAGGAGCTTATGGAAATGTTTTCCAGAGTAGGTCTGCCTAAAGAGGTCCTGACCGATCAAGGTACCCCGTTTATGTCGAAAGTAATGAAAGAGCTCTGTAAACTGCTGCAGGTGAAACAGTTGCGGACATCCGTTTACCACCCGCAAACAGACGGCCTAGTAGAACGGTTTAATCAAACTTTAAAGACCATGTTAAAAAGGGTGGTCGCCAAGGATGGGAAGAATTGGGACTTGCTGCTGCCCTATCTGATGTTCGCAGTGCGAGAGGTGCCCCAGGCCTCTACGGGGTTCTCGCCCTTCGAACTCTTATACGGTCGACATCCACGGGGCCTGTTGGATATAGCCAAGGAGGCCTGGGAACAGCAACCCACACCCCACAAAAGTGTGGTAGAGTACGTGACTCAGCTACAGGAACGGATAGCGAGCGTCTTGCCGCTTGTCAGAGAACACATGGAGGCAGCGCAGCGGGCCCAAAGCAGGGTTTATAATCGGCAAGCCAGGGTACGGAACTTTAACCCCGGTGACAGAGTTGTGGTTCTGGTACCCACGGTGGACAGTAAATTTCTAGCTAGGTGGCAGGGTCCCTATGAGGTCATTGAAAAAGTTGGGGAAGTGACTTACAAGGTACATCAGCCTGGGCGGAGGAAGCCCGAGCAGGTGTACCATGTAAACCTGCTGAAACTATGGAAAGACAGGGAGACCCCTGGGGGTGACAGTCCCCGACCAGGTATGGTGGGGGTGGAGCTTCCCATTCCTCGGTCTGTTAGTAGAGAAGTAGTAGTCGAGGTGAAAACTGGCGACAACCTCTCCTCTAAACAGACTCAGGAAGCCAGGGAGTTTATTAGCAGAAACACGGACGTGTTTTCAGAACTCCCTGGGCGCACTTCGGTCATCCAACATGATGTTGTCACGGAACCTCAGGTCAAGGTCCGGTTGAGGCCTTACCGGGTACCCGAGTCCCGGCGACAAGCTATCGCGGAGGAAGTGCAGCAAATGCTCCGGTTAGACGTGATTGAAGAATCAAAGAGTGAGTGGGCCAGCCCCATAGTCTTGATTCCCAAGCCCGATGGTACGTTGCGGTTCTGTAACGATTTCCGCAAACTTAATGAAGTTTCCAAGTTTGATGCCTACCCTATGCCCCGGGTAGATGAACTCATTGAGAAGCTAGGCCAAGCCAGGTACTTTTCGGTTTTGGACCTCACAAAAGGGTACTGGCAGGTGCCCTTGACTGAGGCTGCCAAGGAGAAAACAGCCTTTATTACACCAGAGGGACTGTTCCAATACAAGGTGTTACCCTTTGGGTTACACGGCGCTCCCGCTACGTTCCAAAGGTTAATGGATATTGTCCTCAGGCCACACCGTCGGTATGCTTCGGCATATCTGGACGATATAATTATCCATAGCACGGATTGGGAAAGTCACCTACCCAAAGTCCAGGCCGTAGTGGATTCCCTCAGGAAGGCTGGGTTGACGGCAAACCCGAAAAAATGTGCTTTAGGCCTAGAAGAAACAAAATACCTGGGCTATGTGATTGGACGAGGAGTGGTCAAGCCCCAGGTGAACAAACTAGAAGCCATCCGTAACTGGCCCCGGCCTAACACCACCCGCCAGGTAAAGTCATTTCTGGGGTTGGTGGGATATTATATGCGGTTCATTCCCAATTTTGCCACCCTAGCGGCACCATTGACAGACCTGTTAAAGGGACGCAAGTCTGTCATGGTGAAGTGGAATGAACAGGCCGAAAAAGCGTTCTCCGCTTTGAAGTCTGCCCTGTGTGGGTCTCCGGTGTTGGTGACACCCGACTTTAAGAGGGAGTTCATAGTGCAGACCGATGCCTCCGAGGTAGGTCTCGGTGCTGTACTGTCTCAGGAAGTCAACGGGGAGGAGCACCCCGTTGTCTACATGAGTCGCAAATTGACACCCGCGGAGACCCGGTATAGTATAGTGGAGAGGGAGTGTTAGGCCATTAAATGGGCCCTGGAGTCTCTTCGCTACTACTTGCTGGGGAGAAGGTTCCGTCTGATTACGGACCACTCTCCCCTCAAGTGGATGTGCCAGGCTAAGGACAGGAATGCCAGGGTCACCCGATGGTTCTTGTCATTACAAAACTTCAAGTTTACAGTAGAGCACAGAGCGGGACGATTGTTGGGTAACGCGGATGCCCTGTCCAGAACACATTGTTTGGCATGTGTCCACCCCCTCAGGGTTGAACAAAGGGGGGGGGTATGTGGTAAGGTGCAAGGGGCCGTTATTGACGGCAGGTATGTAGCACCAATGTACCTGGCATTGGTGCAGTAAAGCCGTATAGCTTGTTTGTCCAGCATCAGCTGCTGGTGGCAGTTTGCTGCTGATGATTTAGAATAGCCGAAAGGCTAACCTGGGACGGCTTTACTGGGATGGAGTAGAGCAGGGTGGGACTCCATCCCACTACCCAGGTCCGGGTTTTGCGGGCTGTTTAAATAGCCTGGGGAATCAGCTGTGCTGGGTCCTTTGTCTAGAGCTCACATGGGAGTGAGACTCTGTGAGCCTGGCTGAAATCTCCTGTGGAGGCTGTTTCATGCGGACCTGAGGCCTAGTTGGACTGTAAACAGGACGTTTGCTCAAGGACTAAAAGCTGTTTGCCTGATTGAATCATTTATGCTGCTGTTTCCTGAAAAGGTGATGTAACCTGTTTGGACATATGCTTTTGTGGATTTATGTGTGAAATAAACACAGACTTTACTTTGAACTGCTTGCCTCTGCCTCTATACTGCTGACACTCGGTCGCCTACCAGAGCTAATCTCCACAATATATATATATATATATATATATATATACACTTATATTCTACAGTTCTTTACAATGTACTGACAGCCAAGCCATTAAATGGCGAGACAAAGGTTGGTACCCTGGTATGTACAGAACTTTCCTTTGTTGTAGTGTGTAGTAAAGTATTCTGTGCCTTGACAATGTTGTCAAAGTGTACAAAGTGATTACAGGGCTATAAAAAATAAGGGGCGCACACCATCAATTTCAATGAAAACCAGTGATCTTTTTACTGAACAGTCCACTGGACTTCCAATTTCATGTGTTTTAAATAACAACTGTATATAGATAAATGTGTTGATATGGATACAAATATTACAGTATTTTTTCTATACTGACTAGCCTAGGAGGTTTATTAGGCTGTTGGCAAATGCTTCCTTTTCATTAAAAGGATAATTTATTGCTTGTTTTACCTATGCAGGTTTACACAGTAAATGGTCCTTTATGTGGCAAGGACAGTGAGTGTGTTTGTTTTTTTAACCACAAAACTCTTAAACATAGTGACTTATACAAGTAGAAGTGGCAGAAATATCTCACTATGGAAACAACTGCTATATGAGCTGTATTTGCCATATCTGTTCCTAGTACTTTTCTCTGCTGCACAGGGTCACAAAAGAGAAAAGGAGGCTGGAACTTTACTATCTTTCGATTGTAAGCTTACAAGGGCAGGGCTTGCACAGCTATAGTAATTTACTTTTGCACCTACGGTACGTGTTTAGTTACACTTCTGTTACATGTGACTCTTAATACTGTGTGTATTATATTCGTTGTTGTCATTTTTGTGTTGTAAGTATTTTACTATTCTGGGAGCTTTATTTAAGAAGAGTCAGTGCCACACAGCGCCACTTTTTTTGCCTCAGTGGCACTCAGCATATGATTTAACAACTAAAAAAAGTTAACGCTGATGCAGCAGCCACCTAGGGTCTTATTTAAAGCTAGCGCTGAAAAATATGCTGGGCCGGGCACTGTGGTTGAAGCAGCACCAAATGAAACCTGCCGCTGTTGCTCAAGATCCCATGGAGCATTGAAATGTTTAAAACTCATGATTAATAATAAACACATTTATTTGTACAGAACTTTCATTGTGACTTGTCAATAATTGAAACTGAGGACCTAGATGGTCCAATATGTTTTTTGTTTGGGGTTATTAAAATTAATTTTAATGGATTCATTTACTTAACAATGGGTAATTTGGACACCAACAACTAAAACGCAGCTGAAATGTACACTGTAAAGTTTTCTTGTAACTGTACTTTTTCACTATATCCAGTCCAGGTCGTCCCAGAAGTAATGACAGTTGGGTTAACCACCACCAGGTGGCGCAGCTACTGCAAGATCCAGAGCTGTAACTCCTCCCGGCCCCCTATAAAATGGGCTGTCTCAATAGAATTCCCAGAATTCATCTTGCAGTACTGCTGCGAGGATCATCTGGAATACTCTCTCTGGATACGGCAGCTGAATGGGGCATTTTAAGCCTGTCAGACGCTGCACCCCTATTGCCACCGTCCCCGTGGACCTACTTATGCCTCCCAGCCTTGGGTGACAGGACAAGGTGAAGGTAGGGAGAATGCCAGGGTCAGGCATTCACAGAGTTAGGCTCTGGGCCGCAGACCCTCTCCCAAAGGGTAGCCGACCATTTTTTGTGGTGCCCAGTGCTGCGCAAGATAGCCCAGGAGGGGGTACCTACCATCCTGGTGGCTCCTCGCTGGCCGAGGCGGAGTTGGACATAGTTCAGATGTCAGTTGATCGTTACATCATGCCCCATCCCAGGGCTTCTCACTCAGGGATTGCTGCGGCACTCCAATTTACAGACGCTGGCTTTGACGGCCTGGCTATTGAAACCTCAATCCTGGCGGAAAAGGGGCTGTCGGCCACAGTTGTCCAGACCATGATTCAGGCGCGGAAAAAGTCTTCTTCCATGATTTACTACAGAGTTTGGCATGCATACGTTTCTTGGTGTGAATCCAAGCGTTTCCCTTGTCGCACTTTTTCTTTTGGAATTTTTACAACACAGCTTAGACTTGGGTCTACAGCTGGGCACCCTCAAGGGCCAGGTCTGGGCCTTGGCCATCTTTTTCCAAAGATCTTTTGCCAATCATAGGCTGATCAGCACCCCCGATCCGGGTGCCCAGGGGGCAAGGACCAAATCTCAGGATAGTCAAAATCCCGGGTTTTGGTCCACTTTAAAAATAAAACGAATAACAGGAAAGTAACAGGCAAAATGAAAATTGTATCAGACTCAGAGCTCCAGACCCAGCTATAGTAAAAAGCTGATATACTGTATTTCATGGCTTATGATAATAGAATTACCTAATCTTAACTTTCACTGTGTTCTTGGAGTCCATACTTATAGTGAAGAATTCATTGATATCTCCAAACACCACCTCAGATACCACCCCTTTATTCCATATACAGCACACCTCTTCATTATCTTCTATCCAATCAGGACACGGATGCTTGGCACCTGAGCAGGTATTGCAATGTCCACTCAACCCCACTAGAGGACCTTGTGTAACAATTCAGAGCGTATACTTGATTTTGGGTGTGTTTCCGTCAGCATTCCTCTTTTGATGTGTCATTAGATTTGGCCACTTTTGCATTCCTCTCGGCCGAAGGGGTCTTCCTAGGCAATAGAGGTTTTTCATAACAATGTCTATAAATTTATCTCAAAGGTGGCACTGAACTCCACATGGGGTATACTGCTCAAGGCACTACAAAGAGATGGATGTCTGGCACTGAAATCATTCTAGTCAAAAGCAAAAACTTAAAGGGTCACTCCAGCTTCCAACACCCCTCATAAATAGCTTGTTGATGTTTTAAACAACCTCCAGCCCCAGTGAGTGACAATAATGATAATTAAATACTCAAACAATAAAAAGGCTGCAAGCTGAATATATGATTTCAACAACTAATAAAAAACCCTATAGCCTAATTTATGACCCCAAAATAAATATACTATATTGGATTCATATCAAATTGATATATTGGATTTTTGGTATATTGCTTCAAAATGGGCACTACTGTGAGGTGGCATTTCAGCTTTGAGTGGATACAGGAGCAAATGTAAGTGCTGACAATGATTCAGTATTATCCATGCAGATGGGGCAAGGGAATTTAATGGAGTTTTGTTTCCAAATGTGCAACCCAAATTTTTAATCAAAGTTCAGCTGAACTTGCTGGACTCGAATTTTGGGGGGTTTGCTCACCCCCTAGTCACCGGAAGTTACATGTTTGGCAGCCATACATGAATGAGGAAGTGGCAAGCATATGGGTATAGGACCGCTTTAAGGGCTTGTTTATAGCAGCTTGTCTTCACCACTGTGCATGGTCCAATCAGACCACAGGATGATGGCCACTGCTACCATGCGCGGAGCACTATCAGGGCTAGAAAATAAGGTACCAATGCACCCAGCTATGCTTGGTTGGGTCTCTCCACTGTCCACAGTGTTCCGCCATGTACTGAACAGATATAGGTCACCGGTGCAGGTCAGCTACCAGCCCACAGTGCTCCGCTTGCCAATCCAAGCCATAGACACTATCTAAAAAAAGCTTTCTGCAGGACATAACAACATGCAAGGCATTTATACCTAAACTGGAACACAACAGCTTTTTAATGTAATTAAATTAGATAAACTAAAATATTAACAATGCTGGATTTCTTTGCTGCTGGTCACCAAGAATTAATTTATTACAGATATAAACTTGTGTCATTCTTCTAGATAATAATTAACAATTTCCTACCTTTATTTAGCTGTAACAACACTCTGGTCCCAAATTCCAACAGCATATTCATTAATGGACTGCCTGTTCACCATCTAGGTAAGCACAGTGTTGAGGATACCATGCCTACACTCCGAGGTGTCTGTGTGGGAGGGGGCAAAGCTCGGATAAAGTCAGTGTTTCTTTATTTTTTCTTTAACTATTTTACTTTCCCTTCCACAGCTAAGTGTGTGTTGTAAAACACTGTATTGCAAATTCTTCAGATGCAAGTAGAGGCTGATATAAGATGCTTGAGGCCAGGTTTAGAGTGGTTACTGTAAATTCTTCCCACTGGCTGCTAAAGGGACAGTCACAAAAGACTCATATAAGACAGATAAATACTACTCTCTTCTACCACGCAGCTGCTTCTTCTATGTTCAACTGTCCTATACTCGGCTGTTTCCGAGATTAGTTCTTATGGAGTATATGAACCAAGTGCAAACAAATAGGTGGACAGGATATCACTGTGCTCTATTCACTGCAACTAAGAGGTGTGCCAGTCACTGCCTTGGCACGTTTCTTCTGTTTGAGGTGGTGGGGTCATGCCTGAACCCCTAAAGGACTCAATCTCAGAATAGGTGGGTATTAGCGAGCTGGACATCAGTGAAGCGACTGTGGAGGATTATATATTATTTAAATATTTTTGCCCACAGAAGGGACATAAAGTGACCCCCAGGTCTTAATTAAAGGTCTAAAAGACTACAGGGCCAGCTGACTAGGTGCCCTGTGTGAGCCCCCTTCACTACTTTTCAGTGGTCCTCCAAGGGCTGCAGGCTCATCCCCAGCATCCTGTGGCTGTGCTCATGGCCAGCCATTCAGATGGAGGGGTTTGGTGCACTACACAGAAAAACCAGAGATGGCTTCCAATGCTCTGAGGCTCCCTATGCTGCTGCTCAGTCCAAAACACCGGCTTTATGTCTTGGGGGCGCAAGCCAGCATGGAACGTGGAAGTAGCTAAGTAAGCTGGTGCCAGTATGTGAACTTCAGTGCATGATAGGGGCGCAGGGCATCCATCAGGCTGCTCTGTTCAGTCGGCCTCCAGTTTAGCTGATTTAAAATGACCTTCCAGTCAAATTAAACAGTTTTCCCCTGTACTAGTAGAATTATACTTTCAAAACCTCTAACCTCTAAATGTGTGATCTTCCAGTAAGTAACAGCAAGATTTGGAGACATTTCTTTTGCAAGGTGTAAAAGTATTTTTTATTCTATCAAACATTTTTTACTCAGGATTTTACTGTTAAGTTTTCCCTTCGTCATTCATTTCATTCATGCAGATCCTTCAGTATCACTTACTTGTGTACAGGACTTGTGTACAGGACTGTGTAAAAGGCATTCTGGTTCCTGTACTTCCATGACAGTTCAGGAGACTTGCAGGAAATGAAGTCAAACAAATAGGTATCTCTGTTCTATGTTATGTAATCTGATGTGAAACCTATAGGGATTTATCAATGTATCCTTACGTCTATTGTTAATATATATGAGATGTATATCAGTGCAAATGATTTACCAAACCACAGAACTCTAATTCAGTCACTCCGTTAGTTTGACTGATTAGTTTTTGTTTTGTTTTTGTGCATAAGTGTGTTCACTACACATATCTTTAGTTTAGTATATATGTGTTCACATGTATCAGAGCCTCCATTGGGAGCGTTTCATACTGTCCCCGTAGTTGGGTGTGGGATATTGGGGCGAACGGTAGTGACACAGACAACAGTTCTCTCTCGGCAAAGCAGGTTTATTGCAGAAAAATGAAAGTATTCAAATGAAATAATAATTCTCCATTCATAGGTTGCAGCGTCAATGCAGAAAATCAAAACAAATGGTTAC
Source organism: Gastrophryne carolinensis (assembly GCA_027917425.1). Classification (NCBI taxonomy): domain Eukaryota; kingdom Metazoa; phylum Chordata; class Amphibia; order Anura; family Microhylidae; genus Gastrophryne; species Gastrophryne carolinensis. The sequence goes on along the minus strand of CM051235.1, from coordinate 147,738,707 downwards.
ATCACCAAATAAAGGTAAATCCAGGGCTTGGGATTCCAGCAAGCTGTGGGTCAAAGGAAAGTCCAATCCAGATTGCAGGGCAAACCAGCCCGCCGCTTCTCACCCCCAACGGTCCAAGAGTGGGGAGCAGAAGCCAAGTCCTCCAGCTTAATAGTCCAGTATTGTTATTCACACAACATGCAGTTCAGCCTGAGCTCCCTCCATCAGGCTGGTCAAAGACAAATGACTGGCTCAGTGGGGGCCTTTTATTCAGGCTACTTCCTGAAATCACTCTGACCAGGTGTGCAAGGCCTGGGATCAGAAGAAACCTAGGAGTGGGGAATGTGACCAGGGTTCTGAAATCCTGGCATGGATCGTGCTCTATACAGCACTGTAGGGGAAAAATATACTCCATCCAGGACTTCTCCACACACTTTACCACATATCCCCCCCCCCCTCTTCTTCAGACCCGAGGTCTGACAATCCTTACTGGTCATATAATAGACTTGGGACAAAGCATCCGCATTCCCCTGTAACTTCCCCGGTCTATGTTCTACTTTAAATTTAAAGTTTTGTAAGGAGAGAAACCATCTGGTTACCCTTGCATTTCTCTCCTTATTTTGCTTCATCCAGGTCAGCGGTGCATGATCTGTCATTGGGACAAATTCTCGACCCAACAAATAATATTTTAGGGCCTCTAACACCCACTTAACAGCCAGACACTCTCTTTCCACTTTCACATAGTTTTTCTCTGCCGGAGTCAGCTTCCGGCTCAAACCGACGGTAGTAGCCGGTTATATCTAGGAAGGCTCTCACTTGTTTTTTTGTAAGGGGTTTGGGCCAGTTTTGTATTGCCTCCACCTTATTAATCTGGGGCTTAACCAACCCTCTACCATAGCCCAGGTATTTTGCCTCCTCCAGACCCACTGCACACTTCTCAGGGTTTATGGTTAAGCCAGCATTACTGATAGAGTCTAGGATGGCCTGTACCTTGCAGAGGTGACTCTTCCAATCAGACGAAAAGATGACCACATTGTCTAGGTAAGCAGCAGCATAATTCCGATGTGGCCTCAAGATCACGTCCATCAGCCTCTGAAAGGTAGCAGGGGCCTCATGTAACCCAAACGGCATAACCAGATAGTGAAACAGCCCTTCTGGGGTGGCAAACACGGTCTTTTCTTTAGCGTCCTCAGCCAAAGGTATCTGCCAATACCCTTTTGTGAGATCCAGGGTTGTAATGTATCTTGCCCTCCCAAGCTTTTCAATCAACTCATCTACCCGGGGCATGGGATACGCATCAAACTTTGAGACCTCATTGAGCTTTCTGAAGTCATTACAGAATCTCCAGGTCGCATTAGGCTTTGGTATTAAGACAATGGGACTAGACCAAGCACTAGCAGACTCCTCAATGATGCCCAACTCTAACACGCGTTTTATTTCAGAGGAGATCGCCTCTCTCCGTGCTTCAGGAATCCTGTGCGGCTTTAGGTTTAACTTAGTGTAGGGTTCAGTTTTAATCTGATGCTTTATCAAATGCGTTCGGCCCGGCAGGTCAGAAAACTTGTCTCTATTTCCTTGCAGAAATTCCCTAACCTCCTGCGTTTGATGACCTGACAAAGACTCACCTATCTTGACTGGGGGAATGGTCTGCACCGCCTCTTTAACTCTAGCCGGGGCAACTACCAAAGCTTCACGATCTTTCCACGGCTTAATCAGGTTCACATGGTAAATCTGGTAGGGCTTCCTTCTACCTGGTTGGTGAACCTTGTAGTTCACCTCACTCACCTTCTCTACAACCTCATAGGGACCCTGCCACTTTGCCAGAAATTTACTTTCAACTGTGGGCACTAATACCAGGACCCGGTCCCCAGGATTAAAGGCCCTCACCCTGGCCGATCTATTATATATCCTGCTCTGGGCCGCCTGAGCCCTTTGCATATGCTCCTTTATTATCGGCATTACATTTTCTATACGGTCCTGCATCTGGGCTACATGCTCAATTATACTCTTATATGGGGTGGCCTCAGTCTCCCAGGTTTCCTTGGCGACATCTAGCAAACCCCGGGGATGCCTACCATACACCAGTTCAAACGGTGAAAACCCTGTAGACACCTGGGGAACCTCCCGTATGGAAAACATGAGATACGGCAACAAACAGTCCCAATCACAGCCATCCCGTTCTACAACTTTCTTTAGCATGTGCTTAAGGGTTTTATTAAATCTCTCTACCAAGCCGTCTGTTTGAAGATGGTACACTGAGGTGCGGAGATGGGTAATCTTAAACAGCTTTCACAGTTCCTTCATGACCTTTGACATGAAGGGGCGTGCCCTGATCGGTTAGAATTTCCTTTGGGATTCCTACACGAGAGAACATAAGAAACAGCTCCTTAGCAATATTTTTGGACGCCTTATTTTTTAGCGGTACTTCTTCCAGGTAGCGGGTTGCATAATCTAGTACCACTAATATATATTGGTGTCCTCGGGCTGACTTCACACTAGGGCCCACCAAATCCATGGCAATTCTCTCAAAGGGGACCTCGATAATGGGAAGTGGTACCAAGGGGCTCCAGAAATGTGACGTTGGGGCACTTAACTGGCATGTAGGGCAGGACTCGCAGTATCTTTTTATTTCCTCATACACCCCAGGCCAGTAAAACCTCTGGAGAACTCTTTCCTGGGTCTTATTAATCCCCAAATGCCCTCCAAGCACATGACTATGGGCGATCTCCAGCACCATGCGACGATATGGCTTAGGTACCAGAAGCTGTTCCACAACTTCATTGTTAATTTTGGATACCCAATATAACAGATCCCCACTCATGGCGAAGTGTGGAAATTTCTGTTCAGCTTCTGGTTCCTGAGGCACTCCGTTCAACACTGTGACATTACCACTTGCAGTCTCCAGAGTGGTGTTTCTTAATTGCTCAGACCCAAAATTACCCTGAGCCACCTCTAGGTCTAAGACCCGCTGACCAGGCAGGGAATCCTCATCATCCTCGCCTGCTAACACCTGTAGGGGAAACCGGTCATTACTGCATAATTCAGATATTCCCATTTCTTCACTAGGTACCTCATGGGGCCTATTGTCTCTACTAGATAGTTCAGCCGGCTCAACAGGGAGGGTCACCGGTTCTGCCGGAGATACTTCGCTACCGGAAGAAATGTTTCCCCTTTCCCACAACTCCCAGAACAAGGGAAAATCCCGGCCAACAATCACTTGGTACATAAGGCGTTCTACTACGCCTGCTTCATATTTTAGTGTTCCAGCGGGGGTCTCAAACTTACCCACGGCTACAGGGTAAGCCACGATATCCCCGTGGATGCAAAGCACGCTCACATTTTTATTTGGTATATAACCTCCACCCGCAAGGTTGGCCCGGACCAAGGTTACCAGGCTACCTGAGTCCAACAGCGCCCTCACTGAGCACCCATTCACTCTCATCAACACAATATGGGGCTCGGTCTCTAACCGCAAAACCGCGGTACATGCTGGTTCCGCAAACGGGGATCTTCTGCGGCCAGCGTCACACTCCATAGGCTCAGAGCCAAGGGGGCAATCCACGGCTATGTGCCCCCACTCGCGGCACCTCCAACACTGGGGACCCCGAAGTCTCCATGCCCGGGCGTCCTCCCTAGGAGTGGGGACCTCTGGGGGTCAGGGTCAGTTCCTTGGCCCTTTTCCACCTTTCCATACACCTCCAAGGGGAACCTGCTTACCCGTCGTTGTCACAGGTTTGTGGGTCTTGGACGATGTTGGTGTAGTAGGGGCATCCCGTAGGTAGTCCTCCGTCGCAATAAAACGCTCAACCAAGTTGACCAGCTGCTCTGCACTCCGTGGGTCGCCTTGTCCCACCCACCGTTGAAGCTTTGGCGGCAGGGACCGAAAGAAGCGGTCCACCACGATTTTCTCGATAATCTGCACAGGGGCTGAACGCTCTGGCTCCAACCACTTTTGGACAAGATGTATTAGGTCATACAACTGCGACCGGGCAGGCTTATCAACGGCAAAAGTCCAATTATGTATTCGCCTTGCCCGAACCGCTGGCGTGACTCCCAGGCGAGCAAGGATCTCCTGTTTAAGCTTAGCATAGTTCTGTACATCCTGCTCCCTTAAGTCAAAATATGCCTTTTGTGGCTCACCCGTTAAGAACGGCGCAATTACGTCGGCCCATTCCGCTACTGGCAGCTGTTCTCTCTCGGCCACGCGCTGAAACACTGTGAGGTAGGCTTCGACATCGTCGTCCGGGGTCATCTTTTGTAAAACCCGCTGAACGATTCTTCTCGCCCCGTCCGTCTCAACCGGGCTTCTCTCCGGATGTGAAACTTTGGCACCAACAGTCTCTCTAAGCGCGGCCATCTGTTCAATCAACAGGCGATTTATCTCCTGCTGGATAGCCACGGTCTGCTCATGCCGGAGGTCAGCTTGTATTAGGTGTTTTATCACCTCCTCCATGTGAGACATCTTGGTGACGGCCTTCACGTGACTACCGTCACTTTACTGACACAGACAACAGTTCTCTCTCGGCAAAGCAGGTTTATTGCAGAAAAATGAAAGTATTCAAATGAAATAATACTTCTCCATTCATAGGTTGCAGCGTCAATGCAGAAAATTAAAACAAATGGTTACATCACCAAATAAAGGTAAATCCAGTGCTGGGGATTCCAGCAAGCTGTGGGTCAAAGGAAAGTCCAATCCAGATTGCAGGGCAAACCAGCCCGCCGCTTCTCACCCCCAACGGTCCAAGAGTGGGGAGCAGAAGCCAAGTCCCCCGGCTTAATAGTCCAGTATTGTTATTCACACAACATGCTTTTTTTTTTTTTGCTTTTTTTTTTTGTTTTTTGTTTTATTTTTTATTTATTTATTTTTTTTCTTGCAAACATCAGCTTTAACTCAAAATCACCAAATAAAACAAACTTCATCACAAAGCTCTTAATGTGACTTGAGATTTGAATTGTGCATCATTGTTTGCTTTCCCTTTCATATAGACATCAAAAAACAACCTAAACCCAAAGTATCTATAATTAATCACTAACTAACTACCTTCCTCTAATCGCCCCATTCTAAACCAGCCCCACCCACTTACCCCACTGAATCACCTACAAATAAAAATGACCAAGAATCACGCTTCCACCATTCTTCAACCATATCTACTAGAGATGAGCGAACTTTTGAAAAATTCGATTCGATGGTTCGCCGAATTTTCCGACAAAAATCATTTCGACCCGAATTTATTCGCGACGAATCGCTATTAAAAACGGCTATTTCTGAGCCTCCTAGAGCCTCAATAGGGTTGTAAACCATTTTGCCTTGCTGTAACACGCATAGGATGCGTGCTAGGTTAGTTAAGTAATACTGTAAATAAATATCACATGCAGATCAGAGGCATCGCTAATAGAATCGCAGAGCGGCACATTTGCAGAGAATTGAAGTGGCATCACTATGAGGGGCAGGAGCCCAAACATTGCTTTAAAGAGACACTGGAGTTGGCAGCAGCAGGAGCCCAAAAATTGGATGAATCATACCCTGGAGTTGCAAGCAGCAGCAGGAGCCCAAACATTGGCTGAAAGAGACACTGGAGTTGGCAGCAGCAGGAGCCCAAAAATTGACTGACACACCCTGGAGTTTCAAGCAGCAGCAGCAGCAGCAGGAGCCCAAACATAGCTTGAAAGAGACACTGGAGTTGGCTGCAGGAGCCCAAAGATTGGATGAATCACACCCTGCAGTTGAAAGCAGCAGCAGCAGGAGCCCAAATATTACTTTAAAGAGACACTGGATTTGGCAGAAGGAGCCCAAAATTGGATGAATCACACCCTGGAGTTGGCAGCAGCAGCAGCAGCAGGAGCCCAAACATTACTTTAAAGAGACACTGGGGTTGGCTTCAGGAGCCCAAAAATTGGATGAATCACACAATGGAGTTGGCAGCAGCAGCAGCAGGAGCCCAAACATTACTTTAACCCTTTCGCTGCCAGCCTACCTGCAGCATTTGCCACTCCCTGTTGCCAGACTGAGTTTGACTGTTTTGCGCTACACATGTTCAACTGTCATTTTCGAAGGGATTTCCTGGGATTTCCCAGGAAAATTATATATTGTTTTTTTCAACAGAGTCTGGGCTTTAACATGAAATGTCTTGTTTGTGTTTTTTAGGTGTATTCTCAACATTTTTGGGTGAAATGTGTGAAAAAAAATAAAAAAAATATATTTTTTTACAATTTGTAGAGTTTTTTTGTAATAAAAAATGTAAGTTTGTCAATAAAATCTTATTGCGTGAGAAACCCCAATTTCTCCCGCTTACAGCGATACCACATATGTATAGGTAGACACCCTTTCCTGCCCAGAAGTCTTTTATAGCTGCTGGATGACAAATGGTTAATTAAAAAAAAAAATGACATAGGGTCCCCCTTCCCGGGGAGGGGGACCCCATTTTTTTTTGGATTTTTAAGGGTTAAAAACCCTTAAAAATCCAAAAAAAAAAATGACGTGGGGTCCCCCTTACCCAAAGTAACCAGCCCGGGACCAGCTATGGGGGCTTGTAGGCACAGAGTGGGGGGGCCAGCTTTGGTGGCCCCCCCACCCTGCAGCCTACGAGCCCACATAGCCTATGTGGGCCCGGGCTCTTCTGCCCCCCCCTGGCCTTTGGGGAGGCAGGTAATGGGGGTGCGGGGGTTAATGGCAATGCCACCCCCCCAGCCATGTGAACTGGTATAAGGGGTCTCATGGACCCCTTACCAGCTCACAAAGGGTTAACTGTAAAAAAAAAAACACCACACAATAAAAAAAAGTATTTTATTAAAAAAAAATAATTTTTTTTTACTGTACTTACCTTCGATTGCAAGCTCTTGTCCCTCGCCGCTCAGCTGACAGATGCCTGTGATCGGCATCCAGAGAAGGAGAAGGCAGGAGATCAGAGGATCTCCTGTCACCTCCTTCCAGGGCACCGATCACCGGCATCTGAGAAGCTGAGAAAGCTGAAGCCGGTGATCGGGACCGGGATGACGTCATAAGCCCCGCCCCCAAGGGGGCGGGGCTTAGAGGCAAGATGGCGGTCGCCATCTTGAAGAAGAGAGGAGAGAGCCTCCCAGGCTCCCTCCTGAAGATCGGTAAGTCCTGGGGGGGGATCGGAGGCCCCCCAGGTGAAGAGGAGGGACAGCGGGAGCCAGCGCACATGGAGGTAAGTGAATGTCATTTTTATTTTTATTTTTTTTTTACAGTTAGCAGCTGCTGCTGCAGAAGCGGGGGGGGGGCGGCCTATGCCGGGGGCTCTCCTGGAGCCATCCGACCCCCCACGGGGGATCGGATGGCACCAAATTAAAGAGGAGACCCGGCCGGATCCAACAAGGGGTCAGGTGAGTATTTTTTATTTTTATTTTTTAAACTAGAAGCGATCAAAGTCAAGCACGTAACACCTACGGGCTTGGCACTTAAGGCCCAGCCAAGCCAGCACGTAGGTGTTACGTGCTTGGCAACAAAAGGGTTAAAGAGACACTGGAGTTGGCTTCAGGAGCCCAAAAATTGGATGAATCACACCCTGGAGTTGGCAGCAGCAGGAGCCCAAACATTACATTAAAGAGACACTGGAGTTGGCAGCAGGAGCCCAAAAATTGGATGAATCACACCCTGGAGTTGGCAGCAGCAGCAGCAGCAGGAGCCCAAACATTACTTTAAAGAGACACTGGGGTTGGCTTCAGGAGCCCAAAAATTGGATGAATCACACCCTGGAGTTGGCAGCAGCAGCAGCAAGAGCCCAAACATTACTTTAAAGAGACACTGGAGTTGGTTTCAGGAGCCCAAAAATTTGATGAATCACACCCTGGAGTTGACAGCAGCAGCAGCAGGAGCCCAAACATTACTTTAAAGAGACACTGGGGTTGGCTTCAGGAGCCCAAAAATTGGATGAATCACACCCTGGAGTTGGCAGCAGCAGCAGCAGCAGCAGGAGCCAAAACATTACTTTAAAGAGACACTGGGGTTGGCTTCAGGAGCCCAAAAATTGGATGAATCACACCCTGGAGTTGGCAGCGGCAGCAGCAGCAGGAGCCCAAACATTACTTTAAAGAGACACTGGGGTTGGCAGCAGGAGCCCAAAGATTGGATGAATCACACCCTGGAGTTGGCAGCAGCAGCAGCAGGAGTCCAAACATTACTTTAAAGAGACACTGGGGTTGGCAGCAGGAGCCCAAAGATTGGATGAATCACACCCTGGAAATGGCAGCAGCAGCAGCAGCAGGAGCCCAAACATTACTTTAAAGAGACACTGGGGTTGGCTTCAGGAGCCCAAAAATTGGATGAATCACACCCTGGAGTTGACAGCAGCAGCAGCAGGATCCAAAACATTACTTTAAAGAGACACTGGGGTTGGCTTCAGGAGCCCAAAAATTGGATGAATCACACCCTGGAGTTGGCAGCAGCAGGAGCCCAAATATTACTTTAAAGAGACACTGGAGTTGGCTTCAGGAGCCAAAAAATTGGATGAATCACACCCTGGAGTTGGCAGCAGCAGCAGGAGCCCAAACATTACTTTAAAGAGACACTGGGGTTGGCTTCAGGAGCCCAAAAATTGGATGAATCACACCCTGGAGTTGGCAGCAGCAGCAGCAGGAGCCCAAACATTACTTTAAAGAGACTCTGGGGTTGGCTTCAGGAGCCCAAAAATTGGATGAATCACACCCTGGAGTTGGCAGCAGCAGCAGCAGGAGCCCAAACATTACTTTAAAGAGACACTGGAGTTGGCTTCAGGAGCCCAAAAATTGGATGAATCACACCCTGGAGTTGGCAGCAGCAGGAGCCCAAAAATTGGCCTAAAGACATAAATATGTTTTGCACCATTTGGAAAGTGTAAAACGTGGCATCATGCTGAATCTAGTTGCATGCATCAGACATTGGTGGGTGGAAATCCTGGCTGATCCATCCCTGATTCATTTTGACAAAGGTGAGTCTCTCCACATTTTTAGTTGACAGACGAGTTCTCCTCGCCGTAACTATGGCCCCCGCCGCACTAAACACCCGCTCAGATGGCACGCTACTTGCCGGGCAGGACAGCTTTTCCAGGGCAAACTCTGCTAGTTGCGGCCACAAATCAAGTTTGGCTGCCCAGAAGTCCAGCGGATCCTCAAGGTGTGTTGGCATGGTCATGTCAAAGTATGACATGACCTGCTGGTTCAGGTCCTGCTCCAGGTCTTCCTGCTGCTCATGAGTAGCCTCACTATGCGGGTGTAGAAAGCTACTCATTAGCTGCTGCTGCTCCTGCCAACCCCCCCAGCAGCCATGACAGTGGAAGGTGAGCGCAGAGGTCCCCTCGAGTCAGACCTGCGAGAGTATGGACCATGGCGCAGATAGGCATCGGCCAACTGCCTACGTAGAATGTCTTTGTAGTAGTTCAGTTTGTCCTCCCTCTCGGTGGGTTTAAAAAATGCCATTTTGTGCCGGAAGCGAGGGTCCAATAAGGTGGACAGCCAGAAGTCATCCCGCCGACAGATGGAAACAATTCTGGGGTCACTACACAAGCACGTGAGCATGCTTCCTGCCATTTGCACAAGTGACTCGGATGGACTACCTGTCTCCATCTCCACTGCATACTGCCACGGTGTGCCCGGGTCCTCTGTCTCGCCTTCCTCAAAAACCTCTAGCTCCTCTGGCTGCTCCTGCTCCTCTTCTCCTGTCTGCTGACTAGATAAACCAGCCATTTCGCCAAGCCTAAACTGTGTTTCGCTGGGCAACTCCTCCACCTCTTCCTCCTCCTCCTCCAGTTGTCGTCAACTCCAGGAACCCCTGCCCCACTACCTCCCGATAAGGTAGCCTGCCACGCAGTAGGTGCTCTACCCCAGCCCCGTTTGGCTCCAGGCTTTACAATTGTGCCCCCATGCTGACTGCCAACCATGCTGCTAACACCTTGCTGCCCGAGCTGCTGACTCCGGGGCAACCTGCGCCCCTCTTCTCCTGATGATGACGATGAAGCCCCTTCATCACCCGGCTCCCAAGTGCGATCGGCTTCATCGTCATCATCATTATCACCGAGTTGTGGCTGTACGTCACTGATGTTCGTGGATTCGTCAACAGTGTCTGGCGCAGGAGCTGGAACGCTCGCAGCACCCACGACACTGTCCACATCACTATTTGTCTGCCTAGCTAAAGAAGCCACCTCCATTTCTTGGCTGGGCAGTAGCTGCTGACTGTCCTCTATCTGATCGTCCTCCTCACTAAAGAGTGGAGCTGAACCCACTCTGAAGTATAGGATACGTCGCTGGGGGAGGGAACGGCGTAGGACAGAGGCAATGGGAGGACAGGGACTGCTCTCGGGGCATGCCAACTCAGGGTTGTGTCAGAGGAACCTACCGACCCTAGACTGGGGGTCTCAGACATAAGTTGTGATGATGTTGTTGATGAGCACGATAACCAATCTACCACGGCAGATGCGTTACTGGTGGAGACCCGACCGCTAGCAGATACTGGCAGATTAGGTCTCTCAGCGTGACTCCTGCTGCTACTGGCCCCCAGTCTGCTGCGAGCTCTGCCTGCGGAATCTTGGCCTCTGCCACTCCTCTTTTCACTTCCAGGCACTTGTCTGCCTGACATAGTCTAACTGGTGTGGTAGTAGGTGATATTTTAAGAACCCCCAGGCAGCGGTGGGTCTATATGAAACAGAATATAATGCACACCAAAAGTGAGCAGTAACACTCAGCCTCCAACAGGCCTGCTTAGTGTAAATAAGAGAGCTGCTTAGTGTAAATAAAGAGGGGTATGGTATGTTACAGAATGGGATGCCACAACAGCAGTGCACCTGGGAGCAGTAGTACTATGTAAAGCAAAAATGTCTTTATCAGGCCAAATTACTTTTAGAATAAGTGCAAAGGGTTATAGTAAATAGAGGCTGGTGTAGTCACAGAATGGGATGCCCCAACAGCAGAGCACCTGGGAGCAGTAGTACTATGCACAGCAAAAGTGTCTTTATCAGGCCAAATTACTTTTAGAATAAGTGCAAAGGGTTATAGTAAATAGAGGCTGGTGTAGTCACAGAATGGGATGCCCCAACAGCAGAGCACCTGGGAGCAGTAGTACTATGCACAGCAAAAGTGTCTTTATCAGGCCACATTACTTTTAGAATAAGTGCAAAGGGTTATAGTAAATAGAGGCTGGTGAAGTCACAGAATGGGATGCCACAACAGCAGTGCACCTGGGAGCAGTAGTACTATGCAAAGCAAAAGTGTCTTTATCAGGCCAAATTACTTTTAGAATAAGTGCAAAGGGTTATAGTAAATAGAGGCTGGTGTAGTCACAGAATGGGATGCCCCAACAGCAGTGCACCTGGGAGCAGTAGTACTATGCAAAGCAAAAATGTCTTTATCAGGCCAAATTACTTTTAGAATAAGTGCAAAGGGTTATAGTAAATAGAGGCTGGTGTAGTCACAGAATGGGATGCCCCAACAGCAGAGCACCTGGGAGCAGTAGTACTATGCACAGCAAAAGTGTCTTTATCAGGCCACATTACTTTTAGAATAAGTGCAAAGGGTTATAGTAAATAGAGGCTGGTGTAGTCACAGAATGGGATGCCACAACAGCAGTGCACCTGGGAGCAGTAGTACTATGCAAAGCAAAAGTGTCTTTATCAGGCCAAATTACTTTTAGAATAAGTGCAAAGGGTTATAGTAAATAGAGGCTGGTGTAGTCACAGAATGGGATGCCACAACAGCAGTGCACCTGGGAGCAGTAGTACTATGCAAAGCAAAAGTGTCTTTATCAGGCCAAATTACTTTTAGAATAAGTGCAAAGGGTTATAGTAAATAGAGGCTGGTGTAGTCACAGAATGGGATGCCACAACAGCAGTGCACCTGGGAGCAGTAGTACTATGCAAAGCAAAAGTGTCTTTATCAGGCCAAATTACTTTTAGATTAAGTGCAAAGGGTTATAGTAAATAGAGGCTGGTGTAGTCACAGAATGGGATGCCACAACAGCAGTGCACCTGGGAGCAGTAGTACTATGCAAAGCAAAAGTGTTTTTATCAGGCCAAATTACTTTTAGAATAAGTGCAAAGGGTTATAGTAAATAGAGGCTGGTGTAGTCACAGAATGGGATGCCACAACAGCAGTGCACCTGGGAGCAGTAGTACTATGCAAAGCAAAAGTGTCTTTTTTCAGGCCAAATTACTTTTAGAATAAGTGCAAAGGGTTATAGTAAATAGAGGCTGGTGTAGTCACAGAATGGGATGCCATAACAGCAGTGCACCTGGGAGCAGTAGTACTATGCAAAGCAAAAGTGTCTTTATCAGGCCAAATTACTTTTAGAATAAGTGCAAAGGGTTATAGTAAATAGAGGCTGGTGTAGTCACAGAATGGGATGCCACAACAGCAGTGCACCTGGGAGCAGTAGTACTATGCAAAGCAACAGTGGTTAACCAGGGTGAAACAGCTAACAAAGCCAGTGACCCAGGCAGAAACACTCAGGCTGCATGAAAACAAAATAAAATCCCTGTCACTGCATCCGTTTTTTTCCTACCTTTCCCTGCTTCTCCCTGACTTCCTGCCTGTCTCCCGCCTGTCTACTGGCTGTCTACTGGCTGTCCCTAACTCTCTACCTATCTCTCCCTGAATACAGTCTGCAGTGTCCTCCTGAGTCCTGGCTCTCACGAATGCAATAGACAAATGCGCAAAAGCAAGATGGCCGCCGCCTTATATAGCGCTGTGACGTCACCGTTCTTGCTGGCTGCTGATAGGCTGCATGTGACTGTCCCAGCATACACTGCCCCAGCTTACATGTCTGGACATGTCACGTAGACCATCCTAGAATGCCTGTCATTGAAATGAATGGATTTTAGAAAAAAACTTTGCTCGATCGAATCGCGGGGAAATTCGGATTCGATCCGAATCGAATTTGTCATGAAATTCGGATCGAATCCGGGTTCGTCCGGATCGATTCGCTCATCCCTAATATCTACATTCAGCTTCTGCAAATCAAAATAATAAAAATTATGCATCTTCCCAACAAACATGCTAACGCACTGTTCAACAGTTAATTCCACTTTGTTCTTAACTAATCTTTCCATAGACTCCCACAAAACTTCTTTAAATGCCGACAATAGCAACCAAACAATTCTTTTACGCCAATCCTGACCAGTTGACCAACCTGTCAACAGGATAGCAAATGTAAGTACCTCAATACCTCCAACCTCCCTCATAAAGGATGCTAATCTATTCCTCAAGTCTTGAGCAAAACTGCAACCCCACAATAGATGATATGTGGTCTCTCTCCCAGCACACATTTCTCTAGGACAGACCTCCGATCTTTCCAAATCTCTGGACTTCCAGAATGCTTTGGTGGGCAACACATCCATCAACATGGCCCACATTAAATCTTTCTGTTTGTTATTTAACCCCTCATACCTAAGCATCCCCCATATCAACTCCACTCGGACATCACTAATATTAGGGATATTATTCGGTGTTAAGTTCCTTTCTTTTAATTCCTTAATAGCATCTTTCTTACACATTCTTTCACCCAACATACCTAGTTTATATTTCTTGAAAAAGAACTCCAATCGACAATAATAATTGGGAGGTACAAAGGCTACTGGTCTTCTCAAGTCCCTCTTCACCCAATCCCATTTAATTGCAAACCGGCCTACAAGGTACCTTACCATGTCTGACACACGTCCACCACTTTTAATCAATCTAAAAGTGCTTAACCAAAAATGCATTAACAGAAAAAAGGAGAGGTCAGAAAAATCATAACCCCCCATTCTAACAGGCTTCATCATCTTTTCACGTGTCACTTTCTCCATTTTAGACCCCCAGAAGAAAACAAACAATCTCCTATTCACCTGAGCCACCCACTTTTCCTTGGGTGGAGAAATAACTGAAAAATACAAAATTAAAGGAAGCACCACCGCTTTTATCACCAAGACCTTGCCATGTTTAGACAGGCTTCTAAGGGACCAAAACCCTATTTTTTTCTCAATCCTTCCCAACAAAGGTATATAATTGTTTTCTAAATAGTCACCATCTCGAAAAAGAATACCCAGAATCTTGATTTCTTTCACTTCATTTTCTTTATTTCCTACAATCTCAAACTTTCTCCCAAAATGACAATAGCCACTTTTAGCCCAGTTGACACTCATACCTGCCATCATACAATAAATGTCCAAGTGTAAGTTTATCCTTTTCACGTCAGATGCGGAGCCACAAAAAAAGGAAACATCATCCATGTAAGCAGCGGTTTTAACCTGAATGCCACCACTTCCTGGAATTATCATCCCTCTAACAAATTTATCCCTTACTTAATGTCAAAAGAGTTTGACAAGAAACCATTGACCAGCAAATTTGCACTTATCCCTGTATAGAGGCTTCTTAACATTTTAACAAAACTCTGGGGAAATCCCATGCACTCCATCACCAAAAACAGATAATCGTGTGCTACTTTATCGAAAGCCTTCTCAATATCAATCAACTCAATCACTAATCCAACATTATTTGATCTAACATATTCGATTAAGTCTCTTACCAAAACCAAATAATCCGATATTCTCCTGCCAGGTATTGCACACACCTGTTGTTCCCCTATACACTTAGGCATAAAGATTGTTAACCTCCTGGATAATATTTTGGCAACCACCTTATAATCAAAATTTAACAGCGTCAAAGGTCTCCAATTCTTTAGATCAGCCTTTTCACCTTTTTTAAACAATAAATGTATTAAACCTTTCCTCATTGACACAGACAATTGCTCCTTCTCAAAGATCTCTTTTACCACTTCAACAAAACCCTCTTTAATTTCTTCCCAAGCTTTAATGTAAAATTCTTTGGGTAAACCATCACATCCAGGTACCTTCCCACTCCTCATACTATCCAATGCCTCCTTTATCTCCTTCTCAGTAGGCACATCCGTCAACAGCTCCTTCTCCTCCGTTGACCAATCTATTTTCAAGTCCTTACAATAGTCCTTCACAGCACCCTTATCAATTTTCACTCCTCCTCCAAACAACTTTGTGTAAAAATCTTCCACAGCGCCGATCATATTCCCCTCGGATACATACACCTCACCCACCTTGACCTTTTCCAAATAATCTTTCTGACTACAGACTTTTTTAAAGAAAAAAACGAGTACACTTCTCATCAAAATCCAAATGGGTAACCCTTGACTTTAATATAATGTTCTTACCCCTTTCCTCTATTAACTTCGCTTTCCTTATTCTCAAGTCTACCAATTCTCTGTCCACATCAATTCCCTCCTCCTTCCATCTCAAGAACATATCCATTCTCCTCACCACCTCCTTCTCCTCTTCCCTCCTACTACAAGCCATTTTAAATGACTGCCGCTTAAAAAAAGGCAAATTTCATTTTTTGCCTAATCCCACCAGTCACATACACATAAAAAGGCCCCCTTTTTGCTCTTCATCCAATTAAATTTCAACAAAAAAAGATCCCATATCTCTTCTTTATCAAGCAAACAAGTGTTCAATCTCCACACACCTCTCCCATATTTTACCTCTGAAATGTTCCCCAGCGTAACAAACAACATCTGATGATCTGAAAAAAAAACCTGCTCCTGATAATATTCTTCTATTTTTAATTTATTTGAAATGAAAAAAAAATCAATACGTGATTTAATCTCACCTTTATCTGAAAAATATGTGAAACCTGGGGAGTCCCCCTTAAATATTTTGCCGGCATCCTGAAAAGAAAAATCTGTAACCATATTATTAAGGAGCCTTGATGTCCGATCCAACTTTACTTCCTTTCTTCCAAGTCGATCCTCAGTTGATAAGATTGCGTTAAAATCACCTAATAACACCGTATTCATCCTACCAGGCAAATGTACTAGAAGTTCTTCAAAAAACTCCACTCTCTCTTTTTTAACAGCAGGAGCATAAACACAAATCAGTCTGAATTAAACACCAAGAAATTTGCATATGCAAATTAATAACCTCCCCAGGACTGGGGAAGCATGGGAAACTAACTCAATGCTTCTGTTTTTAAATAAAACTCCCACTCCAGCATTTCTTTGTGACGTAGAGAGAGACCACACAGATTCCCTATGTGACCATTCCTCTTTCTTAGGCAAGAATTTCAAATTACATTCCTGCAAACATATAATGTCCGATTTCACAGAAGCCAAATCATCTAACACTGCAGCTCTCTTAACTTTGGAACCAATACAGCGTACATTAAGTGAGCAAAAAGTCAAAGCCATGAGCACCCACAAGAGGAAATTAACTATGCAAGCCATTTCTAATCCATGTCGTCTAAGTCCACGCCCCTCTCATGCCTCCCACCAGCAGAACCTGGGGCAGTTCTCATCACCACTTGCTCTGATACACTGAATCTAGTATCGTCGTCATCAGGGGGCGGAGCTCCAGGACGAAATTTCGTTTGAGAAACAAGACAATCACTTGCTACAGACTCAGCAGCACACTCAGCAGCCAAAAACGAGACTGCATCAGACTTAAACGCACTATGACTCTGCCTGTCCTGTTTCTCCAGCTCAGCCACTTCATCCTCAGCACGCTCCATATCCTTAGTCACATTTCCAGCCATACCACCTGTTGCCTGAATTTTCTCAAAAAGCTCATTCCTCCTTTTTAACACGCTTGCATAGGAAAAGGGGTTTTTCCCACGGTCTACTTGAGTATGACCTCTCACTCCACACCAGTCACACAGTTTATCCTCTTTACATTCTTTAGCAGTGTGCCCAGGCTTCTTACAATTTCTACACACTGGAATTACCACATCACACTCCTGCATTGTATGACCAGTCTGTCACGCTCCAGGTACCGCAATTAACCACTTGGATAACTTCAGCTCTCTTGGTAAGGACCTCAACCCCCAATCTCCGCAGCCAGCTTCACCTATAGGAGCCCCTGCTTGCCGAGACGCAGAACACGCCTGCTCGGGATCGGTTGCCCCCAGGACTTCTATGGCTCAAAGGATGAAGCCTTACTGTACAGAGGACTGGAGAACCCGCGGCTGGAAGTGGAATTGGGTAGCCCGAATTTGAGCGTAAGACGGAAGTTCCAGGACAGGCTGGAGATTGGCAAAAGTAGATCTGAGATGGCGACAGAACAAATGGAATAAACAGATCGTGGTCTAGGTTCAAGGCGAAGGTCGGCAACAGGAGTATAGATCGAGGATGGTCAAAGGCAGGCAAGGGTCGGCAACAGGAGTGTAGATCGAGGATGGTCAAAGGCAGGCGAGGGTCGGCAACAGGAGTGTAGATCAAGGATGGTCAAAGGCAGGCGAGGGTCGGCAACAGGATTGTAGATCGAGGATGGTCAAAGGCAGGCGAGGGTCGGCAACAGGATTGTAGATCAAGGATGGTCAAAGGCAGGCGAGGGTCGGCAACAGGAGTGTAGATCAATATCAAAGGTAAATAACAAACAAGGGTCTAAGCGCTATAACAGGCAATGACAAACTGACTGGGGTGAGGTTATATAGGGATCAGGCATCATTGGCCCTGGAGAATCAGTGTGGTGATTGGTGTAACTATGAACTTCAAAGAGATTGGTCAACATAGGGCGTACAGCCCAGAACTCCAAAGCAGCCGATTGGCCCAGTCCCTGTGGGGCACTCCCTCTAGTTGCAGCTGGGCTTTAAATTTAATTAAACTTCCTCCGGCGGCCGCGCTGAGAGCAGCGCCGCCAGAGGGTATAAACAGAATGTGCTCGCGCACGCGCGCAAGCACGAGTGACGACGCTGGAGCCGCCGGCTGAGGAAGGAGGCGCGTGCGCGCCAGCTGGAACAGAGGCTGCCGCTCGCCGCGGCCGCCGGACAGGTGGCTGCGCAGCGGGAGCGGGCGGCTGAGGACCCGAGACGCCGCTGGAACGGGAGACCGGTAAGCGGACACTGACACAGTCACTCTGCATTTTCTACAGTATCTTGGCCTGCCTCTATATGCAATGTATCCTCTGTCCACCCCAAGATTAAACACTGAAGGCAAGTGCACTGGCCTTCCCTCTTCATTAACTTTAAGTTTAACCAAAAACAAATGTTTCCCATTCCTTATGCCTGCAAAATGTTTACCTGGCCCCTTGTAAATAACTTCTTTACAATGCTGACCTAAAAAAGCTTGCATTTTTTTCACCTTAACCCAAGCATTATAACAGTGAACAGTCACCTCTTTCTCACCTTGCATGTATAGGGCTGTAGCTTCCAGGTTTCCCAGCATAGGATCCTTATCCTTCCTCACCAAAAAGCGCTTGTAAACCAATTCAGCATCTGCTGCAGAAAAAAGAGTGAGTTCATAAGAACCTTGCGAGACAAAATCTTGCAGAGTATGCACTTTCTCAAAAGGCAGCTGGAGACATCCCTCAATGACTCTTGTAACAAAACCTTTCAAATCCATATCCGTCGCAAATCCATCTCGGAGCTTAAATCGCACTGTATGCGTGTAGGGTTGCACGTCTCCAGTCGCAGTCTTGTCCGCCATGATCGCACCAGAACCGAGTATGGAGCCCCACGAGGGGCCCCTGTGCCACAAACACTCCTACTAGACCTGTATACAGCAATCCACCTCAGCCTGAGCTCACTCCATCAGGCTGATCAAAGACAAATGACTGGCTCAGTGGGAGCCTTTTATTCAGGCTACTTCCTGAAATCACTCTGACCAGGTGTGCAAGGCCTGGGATCAGAAGAAACCTAGGAGTGGGGAATGTGACCAGGGTTCTGAAATCCTGGCATGGACCGTGCTCTATACAGCACTGTAGGGGAAAAATATACTCCATCCAGGACTTCTCCACACACTTTACCACATTGGGTAAGTCATCGAGAGCGCTCTGGGTATGGCTCTCATAGCCTATGAGATGGACGATGGAACATTAGATTGAACATTAGTGCATTTTTCAACGTACCTTGCTAAGTAATGTTTCAATGTCCAGCGAAGTCCTACTAGTTCCCCTCAAAAAAAGACCTGCTTTAACTTTTAACTTAGCCCATAAATGCCATTTATTTACTTATTTAGAAATGTACATGCATACGCTGGCTTGTTTGCTGGCTTCTACGCACGCAACCCTCTTTTTTTACTGTTTCCAATACCCTGGCCCTGGTATCCCATTACTTGCTAATTGCTGTGCCAAGTCTCTTTTGTTCCAAGGTAGTTAGCATGTTTGGCATGCATTCTTCTTTTCTTCTTCATAATTCTTACCTTAACCACTTTCCTTTTTGGCATGCATTCTTCTTTTCTTCTTCCTAATGCTTACCTTAACCCCTTTCAAGCTTGGCATGCATTCTTTTTTTCTTCTCCCTAATGATTACCTTAACCACTTTCCTGTTTGGCTTGCATTCCTCTTTTCTTCTTCCTAATGCTTATCTTAACCACTTTCCTGTTTGGCATACATTCTTCTATTCTTCCTAATGATTATCTTAATCACTTTCTTCTTTCCAGTGAGGCTCATTCTCTTGATAGTTGTATATTTTGGATGCCCACATTGATATAATATCAACATTACTATTATTGTAAATTATGTACAACGTTATGTAAATCATAAATGTCTATTTTTATTCTACATTTTTTGTTGCTGTTATGTGTTGAAAATATATATTTTTTTATATTTTTGTATTAACCCTTTAAGTGCCAAGCACGTAACGCCTACGGGCTGGCTTGTCCGGG
Source organism: Gastrophryne carolinensis (assembly GCA_027917425.1). NCBI lineage: Eukaryota > Metazoa > Chordata > Amphibia > Anura > Microhylidae > Gastrophryne > Gastrophryne carolinensis. Next base: position 147,719,140 of record CM051235.1, on the reverse strand, counting down.
CCTTAAGTGTCAAGCACGTAGGTGTTACATGGTTGACTTTCCCCCGCTGTTAGTTAAAAAAATAATGTAAAAAAAATACTCACCCAACCCCTCTATCGATCCGGCCGGGTCTCCTCTTTAATTTGGTGCTCCAGGAGAACCCCTGGAATAGCGACCCCCCCACTTTGGGCATCACCGCCGCTAACAATAAAAAAAAATAAATAAAAAAACAACATTTACTCACCTGCGGTAGTGATGCCTCCCGCAGGGTCTCCTCTTCACCGAGGGGGGGGGGGCTACGATCTTCCGTGGTGAGGAGAGGGTGAGAAATCGCCCTCTCCTTCACTTCCTGGGTCGCGGCTGCTAGTCCTGCTCCGCGATGCGGGTGACGTCATTATGACGTCATCCAACGGCTGGCTTTTCTCACCCGAGACCCGAGATGATCAGTAGCTCCGGGTGCACAGAGGAGAGTGGTTAGGAGGGAGAGGGCTGTGATCCTCGCCCCCCAGCAGCCTCCCTCCACTGAGCACCCGGCAGCTGTCAGCTGTCATCGGGAATCGCCAGGGGACAGAGGAGGATTGGAGGTGAGTAAAGAAAAAAAAAATAATAAATGTCATTTTTTTTTCTTATGTCTGTGTGTATTTATTTTTACATTTAACCCTTTGTGAACTGGTAAGGGGTCCATGAGACCCCCTATAACAGTTCACAAGGCTGGAGACTGGCAAGTCACCTGCAGCTAGCGGGTGACTTGCCATTAACCCCCGGCACCCCCAATTACCTGCCTCCCCAAAGCCCAGGGGGGGGGCAGAAGAGCCAGGGCCCACGGAGCTTGTAGCCGGCAGGGCGAGGGGCCACCGAAGCTGGCTCCTGCACCCTGTTCCTGCAAGCCCCCATAGCTGGTCCCGGGCTGGTAATGCTGGGTAAGCGGGTCGCCCTCTGGCTGCGCTACATTGACGATGTCCTGGTGGTGTGGAGGGGGACTCCGGGTGACTTTGAGACCTTTGTGGATCAGTTGAACCAGAATACCCGAAATATACGCCTTACGTTTAAAATTGGCCATGAATGTATTGAATTCCTGGATCTGCTTATTAGGCGGGACGGGGTCAGACTGTCCACATCTACTTATAGAAAACCTACAGCAGGTAATACTTTACTTCATTTTACTAGTCACCACCCTCCCCCACTGCTGCGGGGGATACCGTATGGACAATTCCTGCGGATACGTAGAAACTGCAGCTCTGAACATGAGTATGTACGGGAGGCTAGGGAGCTGGCGGGTCGGTTTAGGGAAAGGGGGTACCCACATAAATTAATCCGCACTTGCTTTAAGAAGGCCTTGATGGCTGATCGGAGCGACCTCCTGAGAAAAGATAGATTGAAGAATGAATCAAGGAAACAGGTGGGAGATCAACCAGTGAGATTAATCACGAGTTTTGGTACACATTGGGAGAGATTTAGGACAATCTTACAGTCTCATTGGCATATTTTACAACTGGACCCTAAAGTAGCGAGATGCATAGGCCCACGCCCTCTATTGACAGCCCGGCGGGCGACGAACATGAGGGACAGATTGGTCCATAGCGATTTGATCAGAACAACGGAGATATCAGGGAGGAACAGGTTGGAAGGTTCCTTTAAATGTGGACGATGTAAAATCTGCCCCTTTATAGAAAAGACCAGCAGTTATGTTGGTATGAGGGGAGACCCACCGAGAAAAATAAGGGGCTTCATAAATTGTGGGACCACGCATGTTGTGTATATGCTCACCTGCCCGTGTAACAAAAAATATGTCGGTAAAACTAAGCGCACATTACGCACACGGGTAGGTGAGCATGTGCGGGACATAAAAACGGGCAATGAAAAAAGTCCCGTTTCGGATCACTTTAGGGCCTGTCATCATGGGAATCCAAAAGGCCTCACGGTATGTGGCATTTTTGCACTGAAGCAGGGGGGCAGACGGGGTTTCTTGGATCAACGCCTGATGCAGCATGAAGCGAGGTTGATCTTTGAGCTAGGAACGATGACCCCTGATGGGTTAAATACTGACTCTGGCCTGGGGGCGTATTTATAGGATCATGGGCTGTTTCCCTCCTGTCCTTTTGGTGCTTCCTTAGTGGTCTGGGTATGCCTTTTGTGAGTCAGTTGGGTGATGAGGCCCGCTGGTACGTAAATATGTATTAATGTAAATATGTAAATATTAGATTGAGTAAGGGGGTAGGCACCCGTGTTGGGTGGCTGTGAATAGGTGCGAGTTAATTAGGTGCACTTCTCTCCAATAAAGAAGGTGGAAATAGTGTTGTGGTTATCATCCTCCAGGTACAGGGATGTGTGTAGCAGTATAATTAGCTGACCTGCCCTGTAGGTCTTAGCCTGGAAGAACAAATGGGGAATAAGGAGTATACCATGGCTATGTGTAGGAGTACAATGTGGCATCAGTTTAAGTGACACCTGATGAGGTATGGCAGTTGGGAATGCTGGTTGCGAATGTTGGGTGATTTAGTGTCCCTTAACTACATGGGCCCCATATGAGTTACATCATCTATTCAATTGGATCTTAAGTGTTAGTATAAAGATGGCAATGACGACATGGACTGTGCAGTGACTACTCGCATCATGTGAATATGGCAAGAGATTGACTACTGTTGCTGCGGAGGGCTCCCCCAGTGCACCTATACCCATACCCCAATAAAGTAGATGAAGTGTATATGGCGAAAGAAGGAACAACAAGTCTCTCTATGTGTCCCGGTGGCGAGGGGTTAAAATGCGCGCTTCCTGACAGCTGGGGGACTCTGACAGTGTGTGTGTCTGGGACAACTGGGCGTGCACTAGCTCTGAGATGACGCGAATGCGTCACTATAGGAAGCTGAAGTGATTGGCCAGTGTAAGTGAGCCTACATATGTTAATGACGCGGAATGCGCCACTGCAGAGACTGGAGATCTGATGAACCAGCTGGTTCAAACCTCGGGAAGGGGGAATGACGCGGACGGCGTCACGCTAGGAAGCGCCTCAGCGATTGGCCACATGAGAGACACACCGAAGGGAACGCAGGCATATAATGGAGGTATGGAGGGCCGCCCACCACCCTGACGAAGCTCCGGTGGGCGGAGCGAAACGCGCGTCGGCGGACGGCCGGCCCTCACCACGTGCTGGCCACCCTGCTTTCAGCTCTGCTCCTGCCTTAAGCCCCTCCGGACCGGAAGTGTTGCGCAACACCGACGCTATGGCATTAGTGCACGGCCACGGATAACTGCCTGTTTTCAGCTAAGTACCAACCTCAGTGAGGCGTTGTTACAAATTTGATTGTACAGCATTGATGTGAGCCTAGAGACTTGAATATGCAGTGTTAACTTCTATACATGATGGACTCATGATGCAAGATATCAAGCATTTTGCCATGTTGTGTGTTAGTCGCACCTGAACTTTGGATGCTGCAGCCTGTGAGATTTCCACTGGATGACATTGTCACATGTGCAGTACTTGGAATTGGATGCATCCACTGTTTCAATTCGGAGCGTGAGGACACTGGCCACTGCCTCACGTTGATAATTGTGCTGGTGGAACCAGCTGTGAGCAGTGTGTCTAGCTCTTCTTTAGGCAGTTCATTAGCAGCGCTGCTAGCGGGGTGGGCTGTATGAGTGCGTGGTTGTGTGTGTGGGTGCACGGAGGGCCCCCGTGATTTTTAAGCACTTCTGTTAGTTTTTATGTGTAAAGAATTTGTCCCATGTGTGTGCTGAGATTGGTGCAATAAATTGATGTTTGCTCAGCTTAATCTGTGTGTTTAGCCTATTTGCCAGGCCTACCATTAGCCAATTGTCCTCTTTGTTGTTTTGACTGGGTAAGGGGGACCCCATGTCATATTTTTTTGATTTTTAAGGGTTTTTAACCCTTGGGAACTGTCATGCCTCTTGATCTGAGTCTGTAGAAGAAAACAAAAACAATAGTTAGTGAATGTGTGTGTTTGTGAGTGATGCTCATACCTGAGTCCTCCTGTTCACCATCCTCCTCCTGTTCATCATGCTCCTCTGCAGGTTGGTCCAGCTAGGTGCTCACCTGCAGAGGAGGATGAGGTCATTGGCACCAGTCCACCACCACTTCCACGTCCACCAGATCTTGACAGCCTTGGCCGGACGTATCGGCTCTGGGTAGGCCACACTCTTTTGCGGAATTCTGACACTGGAAGAGAATAGGTTTGTTTTAAACACAGGCCTGACTAATGTGATTGTATTAGTTAATGTTTTGCCAAAAATTGTCACTTACTTGCGAATAGTTTCCTGTAAACATCCTGAAAACCTTTTTACCCGGAGCTTCTTCCTCCATTTCAGGTCTGACCAATGCTGCATGATCTGCATGAATGTGTTGGTGGTGTCGGTGTCCTCCTCCAGCGTTGCTTCAACGTCAAGTGGCAACGATCTCTTGGCATATATGTCGGACAGGAAATCATAGAGGTATGATATCATCATCTAAAATGTAGATACATAGGAATTAAAAAAACATATACATGTTAAAAATGAGCCTAGCAGGTTATTAACATCCACCACTTTAGTTCTGCATTAATGTAGTTCTGCATCCTTGTCTTTGAGATCTTAGTGGCCGGTGTTATTCCCACCTGGGCTGCCCCCTGGAAACTTGCTGCCACACCTAGCTAGGCACCAATAGATCCACCCTGACCCAAACAGTCCCTGCATGGTGCCCATGTGCGCTCTAGCTTTCGCATGTAGTATTCTGCAAATAGCAGCTTTCTTCCCACAATGCCCTCCTAGACACTTGGGCCCCCCACTAGCTATGTCCAATTGGCCTGACTGGCTATGCACGTGTGAGCCTGATTAACTAAACCTATTCCTAAGCGCATGCAAATGCAGGCATTTTTGTGTACTTCTGCGCATGATGGTATCCTGCTGGTCACAGGATGTTATATGCGTCATCTGATGCACCACAGTGGTTCCTGGAAGTTGGCATGCATCGAAACTTTGGTGTGTAGGCATACACATTGACTTACTAGGGAAGAATACGTTGTTAAAGTGGAGCTGGCACCGTCCCACTGCAGTTTCTATTGTCCGTTAGAATGGCAGGAAAAAACACACCCACAAAAGCCGCGACCAAGCAGAACCAAGCCATGCCCCCCTGGATAATTGCCAAGAGTCACGGCACCACAGCTTGTCTGCAAGCTCAAGCCAGCACACACTTAGACAAAGTCAGAGCAGTGGCAAGCCAACTACCAGGGCAAGCCAAAGCAGTCCCAGCCATACTGCTTTGCCCACCAAGACCTCTTACAGCAAGAGTGCTAAGGCTGAGCAGAGCAGTGGCAGGCCAACTACTAGGGCAAGCCAAGTTAGTCCCAGCCATAGTGCACATCCAGGAGAGAACTCCTCAAGCAAGAATGCTAAGGCTAATCAGACCAGAGGCCGGCCAAGTACTAGGGCAAGCCAAGGTCTTCCCAGACATATTGCTTGGGCAAGCAAGAGCTCCTCAAGCAAGAGTGTTAAGGCTAAGCAGAGCAGAGGGAAGACTACGGCAAGACATAGCAGCCCCCCAACAACCCCCTTTCACACTGGAGGACAGCTTCAATATGGATACCCTCCTCCCCCCTCAGCATCCTCTCCAGCATCATCATGGGCCACCCTAGACCACACAGCCAGCCCCCCATCCAGCCCTGTGCAATCTCTAGCCAGTCAATAATCTACTCGCTCAGAACACAACACCTCTAGGCCAAATGTCCCCCATTCCCCCAAGTACCCAGGGAGATAATGGGCAAACCTTTGTTGGCCGACATCTGCGGTGGGGCACTCTGAGTGGGAGGTTTAACAATGCACAATGTATGGCTTTAGCAACTGGTGTGTCAGACCATTTCAATCAGCTGTATGGCCGCATTTTTAGAGCTACCCCAAAATTAGTCAAACACCACCTGTGGGAGGCCGGACCTGAGCAAAAGGATGTAGATCAAGTGCAATAGAAGTTTGCTGACATGAAGTATGCCGTTCGCCAAAGAATTACCAAGAATTAGCAACAGGGGTAATGATGCTTTGTGCTGTTGTGGATGTTGATGTTGGGCATAACCTTTGCATGACAACATTCTTTTTTCGTTTCTTTAAGGTGGAATACCACTAAAAATCCAATTCGAACAAGGACACATGGCCACCTAACAACAACAACTACAAAGTACTGGTGCAAGTTCATCAAGGTATGCATATTCAAGGAGTGGACGAAATGATGATTTGGATATGGTAAAGTATGGGCAAACTGGTGATGCATGGAACACTATGCAGTGTTATTTAAAAGTTTGACTGTGTATATGTGATGCCCAGCCTTCTGTAAGCAGGCAACCCCCAATCTCCACCGCCGCTTCTGCCTATAGTCAAGCCCCCGTTTACCGGGACGCTAGGTACGTCTCACCGGACACGGTTTCCCCCAGGTCTTAATAGGCGCAAAGGATGGCTGCTTACGGGGAAGGCCGATAAACCACGAGGGTATCCCGAAGCCGAGGTCGTTCAAGGTAGTCAGTCCGGAGGGTCTGTCAGAGTACAGGGATGAGACAGGTGCATAGTCAGGGGTAGCCAAAGGGTCAAGCCAGGAGTTCAGAGATCACGGGGTATCCAAAGGAGCAGGCAGGTTCGTGGTCAGACAAAGCAAAGGTAAGTACAGGCAGCGGACAGGGATGGTCGATCAAGCCGGGTCGGAAACAGATAATAACTAAACAGAATCACACCCTAATCACAAGCGAGTATTACAGGCACTGAGTACTGGGTTGACTCCATATTTATCGGGGACCTGACCAATGGCCACCCTGGGCAGAGTGGTGCAACTTACAACACTGTGAGTGATTGGAGAAACTATCCAGGGGCTGGTCAGTCTTGGCAGCAAGGCTGATCAGCCCCTGATTCTCATCAGGTGTGGAGGACTCTGCGCTGCCTGCCACTTGCAGCGCAGCGCCTCCTAGTGGCGAAATTTACAGACTGCGTGAGGCTGCCAGAGTGACGCGCCGCGCTCCCCATCATCCGGCTGCCCATTGGACTGGGGGTGAAAGGCTGAAGACAGAGAAACAGTGAAACCTAGCCGGGTGCAGAATGCCCTCCAGAAGCGTGACACAAATTGGACCCCCCTATCTGAGACCATATCTTCTGGAATTCCTTGAAGTCTGAAAATATGACCTAAGAAATATTGAGCCAATTCTTAGGCTGTGGGCAGCTTTTTCAGGGGGACAAAATGCGCCATTTTGCTAAATCGATCTACCACAACCCAGATAACGGTATATCCCTGGGATCGTGGTAAATCAGTAATAAAATCCATTGCCAAGTGCGTCCAAGGCTGTGAAGGAGTGGACAGGGGCACCAGAGGTCTGACAGAAGCTGACCTGGGGGTTTTGCTATGGGCACAAATCTTACAGGTCTGAATAAAGGCCTGGGTATCTTTCCTGTAAGATGGCCACCAGACATGATGGGCTAGAATGGGCTAGAAGTCTTTTTAACCCCTGGATGACCCACCGTCTTGGAGTCATGAAACTGCTGAAGTACTGTGCGGTGGGACAGGGGTACAAAGAGGAGGTGATCGGGTTTGCCCGGAGGAGAGTCCGATTGAAACCGGCTTAGCTCACTCGACAGGTCAGGTTGGATGACGGCTATGACCTTGTGTAGTGGGATTATGGGAAGGATCTCCTCTACCGGGACTTTATCAACTGTGAAACTTCTGGAGAGAGCGTCAGCTTTAATATTCTTTGTTCCTGGTTTGTACGTTATAGTGACATTAAATCGGGAGAAGAAAAGAGACCATCGGGCCTAAAGGGGGGTTAATCTTTTAGCTGATTTGATGTATTCTAAATTCTTGTGATCTGTGAATACCATAATTGGGAACTGGGCCCCCTCGAACCAATGTCTCCGTTCTTGAAAGGCAAATTTCACAGCTAGAAATTCTCGATTGCCAATATTATTGTTCCGCTCATTAAATTTCCTAGAGAAAAAGGCACAGGGATGTAACCGTTCAGGGGACCCACTGTACTGTGAGAGAACTGCCCCTACCTCGAGCTCGGATGCATCTACTTTTACTATGAAGGCTCGATAGATATAAGGGTGGGCCAACACAGGTGCTGAACTAAAGGCACACATAAGGTTCTCAAAGGCCTGGATGGAACGCCCCCTTCTTAGTGAGGTCGGTGAGTGGGGCTACCAAGGAGGAAAAGTTTTTTATAAAGCGCCAATAAAAATTAGCAAACCCCAGAAACCTCTGTAAACCCTTTAAATCTTTGGGTTGTTCCCACTGGAGAACTGCAGTCACTTTGGCCTGATCCATTGTTAACCCAGTATCTGCAACAATGTATCCCAGGAACAGAACATCAGAGACCTCAAAAATGCACTTTTTTAGCTTGGCGTAGAGGTGATTCTCTCTCAATTACTGTAGAACTATCCGTACATGCTCAGTTAAGGTTGGGGAGAATATTAGGATGTCATCTAAGTAGATGACCACAAAAGGCCCAAGTATTCTTTAAAAACGTCATTAACAAAGTCCTGGAAGACTGCCGGGGCGTTACATAGGCCGAATTGCATAACGAGATATTCATAGTGCCCGTCTTGGGTGTTGAAGGCAGTCTTCCACTCGTCCCCCTGCCGGATCCTGATTAAATTATAAGCCTCCCTCAGGTCAAGCTTGGAGAAAACCTGGGCCCCAATGACCTGGGTAAAGAGTCCCTCTATTAAGGGAAGGGGGTATTTATTTTTAACTGTAATTTTATTCAGGCCCCTATAATCAATACAGGGGCGCAAGCCGCCATCTTTCTTTTCCGCGAAGAAAAATCCGGCACCCGCTGGTGAGGTAGACGCCCAAATAAAACCCTTCTGCAGATTCTCAGCAATGTATTCTTTCATGGCCTTATTCTCAGCTCGGGTTAAATTATAAATCTTTCCCCGAGGCGGCATAGTTCCAGGGAGAAGATCAATAGGGCAGTCAAAAGGCCTATGAGGAGGGAGTTCATCAGCGGCTTTTTCAGAAAACACGTCTGCGAAATCTGCATAGGGATTCCCAGAAAACACGTCTGCGAAATCTGCATAGGGATTCCCTCAGCAGTGAAGCGAGTGCACATACAGGGAGCTCAAGACAAGACTGGAAACATTGTGGCCTCCACTTGATAACCTGCCCAGAGACCCAGTCAATTTGGGGATTGTGTTTAGACAGACAGGGGAGTCCCAAAACCAAAGGGGTAAGAGGCATCTTAAGGAGAAGGAAGCTCATTAGCTCAGTATGTCCCGCCCCCACTCTAACAAACACTGGTGGAGTACGGTACTGAATCAGGCCCCCGACAAGGGGAGTATTATCAATGGCTTTGACTCTAATTGGATTGGCTAAAGATTGCAGCGGAATCTTTAACGCTTGAGCCAGGCCCCAATCAATAAAATTCCCAGCAGCCCCACAATCCAAAAGAGCCTCTACAGATCTGGACTCAAAATCATGAGTAATCTTGACAGGCAACGTAATTTGTGTGCAACAAAGAGGAAATACCTTGCAGCCTAGGTTGGTTTCCTCGACCCCACCTAGGCTCTGAAGTTTCCCGATGCCTGTTTCTGATGGCAGGACCGGACCAGGTGACCGACTTCTCTGCAATAAAGGCATAGACCTTGCGACAGACTCCTCTGCCTCTCAGCTTCAGAAAGCTTGGCGGCCCCAATCTGCATGGGTTCTTCAGAAGAAGAGGGGACTAAGGCCTCAGGCTTCATATTGACTTCAGACTGGGCCCCTTTTTCCAGTCGTCTTTCTTGTATGCGTCCGTCGATGCGGATAGCCAGTTGCATGGTTTCATCCAAGGTGTTAGGTACTGGATGATTTACCATGACATCCCTTATGACCTCTGACAGACCTAGCCTGAACTGCCCGCACAATGCTGGGTCATTCCAGTGAGAATCCACTACCCAGAGTCGGAATTCAGAGCAATATTCTTCTGCCGGTCTTCGCCCCTGTCTGAGAGATCGTAGCTTGGCATCAGCAGTAGCCCCTCAGTCCGGGTCATCATACAGGATCTCCATGGCCTTGAAGAATTCCTTGACAGATTGACGAACTTAATTCTGAGGGGAGAAGTTAAAAGCCCAGGATTGGGGATCCCCATGCAGAAGGGAGATGATAAGTCCCGCCCGTTGCTCCTGGGAGCCGATAGCATGAGGGCGAAGCTGAAAATAGAGCTTACAGGCATCCCGGAAATTGGCAAATTTAGACCGGTCCCCCGAAAACTTCTCTGGAAGGGGAATCTTGGGTTCAACCGGAAAGGCGGCTATTGCCCCCTGGGGCACAGGGGGTGCAGGAGCTGCACGGTTCTCCAGAGCCGCCACTCGGAGCGCCCGGTCAAGACCTGCACCTGTTCCAGAATTTGGTCCATTTGTGGGGCCCGTGATAATGTGATGCCCAGCGGGACACCAGCCTTCTGTAAGCAGGCAACCCCCAATCTCCACTGCCGCTTCTGCCTATAGTCAAGCCCCCGTTTGCCGGGATGCTAGGCACGCCTCACCGGACACGGTTGCCCCCAGGTCTTAATAGGTGCAAAGGATGGCTGCTTACGGTGAAGGACGATGTACCACGAGGGTATCCCGAAGCCGAGGTCATTCAAGGTAGTCAACCGAAGGGTGCGTCAGAGTACAGGGATGAGACAGGTGCGTAGTCAAAGGGTCAAGCCGGGAGTTCAGTGATTGCGGGGTATCCAAAGGAGCAGGCAGGTTCATGGTCAGACAAAGCAAAAGTAAGTACAGGCAGCGGACAGGGATGGTCGATCAAGCCGGGTCGGAAACAGATAATAACTGAATAACAGAATCACACACTAATCACAAGCGACTATCACGGGCACTGAGTACTGGGTTGACTCCATATTTATTGGGGACCTGACCCCCCTGGGGGGGAGTGTATGTGCTGATTGGTGCAACTTACAACACTGTGAGTGGTTGGAGAAACTATCCAGGGGCTGGTCAGTCTTGGCAGCAAGGCTGATCAGTCCCTGATTCCGATCAGGTGTGGAGGACTCTGCGCTGCCTGCCACTCACAGTGCTGCGCCCCCTAGTGGCGAAATTTTTTCAGAATGTGGGAGGCTGCCAGAGTGCCGCGCCGCGCTCCCCATCATCCGGGAGCAGCGGCCGTGCTCAGCAGCAGGAGCACCGCGTCAAGTGCCGCGTCGCCCAGCAGACGCTCGCTGCGGGCCCCCTGGCAGAGGTAAGTTCCTTACAGTATATATAATAACAAAAAGCTAAATGAATTGTCTGGCCCTACAGACACCCCCGCTACTGGCTGCCATACAGGATCTGGAGGAGGATGAGCCACTGCATCAGCCTCTATGACAACAGCAGCATCAACACCACCATCTGCAGCGCCAGTTGCCTCCCCAGCACCCTCACACACACCAGCTGCCACTACAGCACCAGCTCCCACTGTAGATCCCATTGAAGCATCAACCAATGCCAGTGCAGCAGCATCAACTAATGCCACTGCAGCGACAGCATCAGCAGATGCCACTGCAGCTGCAGCATCAACAGATTCCACTGAAGCAGCAGCATCAGCAACAACAGATGCCTCTGCAGCAGCAGCCTCCAACACTCCCTCTGCAGCAGCAGCTGGATTCACAGCTCCAGCATGACCAGCAGGTGGAGTGTGAGGAGCAGCTGCATCCATCACCTCCATTGGGCAGCTCTGTTGCAAAGGATTTAACTTCACCCACATCAAGCAATACCCATGTGGAAAGGCCATATACTACCCCAGCTGCCAGTGCCCCTACCCAGGGAAGAGAACGACGAGCTCAGGCACATTGCCATCTTCCCCTGGTGAGGTGGTGCAGATGATGGAAGGCAGATTGGCGAGCTGATAGCCAAGTATTCGGCAAAACAGGGCTCGGTTCTACTAAACCATAGGGCGAGCCACCATGAGCTCCATTCAATGATGGAGGAAATGCATAACAGCTACCGTCAGAGAGAGGTAATGCTAGGACAGTGGCAGATGTTAAATGATAACCTATCACAGCTGGTGGCACTCCCACAAGCAAGACAACCATCATACTTTGCAGGCCACCCACCCTAGCAATGACGATGCAAACTTTGTGTTTGAAGTTTAAACATTTTGATTTAAGTTAAAATCACAGTTGATGTAATAGTTTAGTGATAATAAAGCCAAAAATTCAATGACTTTTTCTTTCAGTTTAATTTCAGTGAATAAATGAAAAGAGGGTTTGAAGCACACAGAACAAACTTTTAAGGCCAAGCCTTTTATCAAATCCAAATGAACATATAGACATATAAACATAGAGACACTACAAAAATGACAAAAAAATATTAAAATTACCTAAAATGAGAGGAGACAAGGCAATTCTTGACCGACTGACCAGAGACACTCTTAGTGACCCGATAAACAGTTTGCAAAATATCCACATTGCTGGAGAGGGGGACACATCCAGATATTGGGGGACCTTCTGCAGGAGGTCAAAATTGTGAAGTACCATGCATGTCACTATTTTTAGCACTTTCTCATGCTGGTGCTGCCCCCGTGTGATCCAAGCAATGGAACAGATCTTGAGTAAGCCAAAAGCACGCTCCACAACAGCCCTGGTCTTCCTATATGCCCGGTAGTAGGCGGCATGTGGCTGCTGAATAGGGGTCATGAGCCATAGTAGCAGGCGGTAGCCAGAATCACCTACAATAAAATAAAAAAAAACATTGTCAGCCACATGCATCATACATACATTCTCACCTGATTAAAAAAAGGGGGTAGAGAGACAGGGGATGCACCAACAAACACACTAGTTTTACATGAGGCAAAAAACAAGAATAAAGGAATAATAATGTTAAGACTTACCAAGTAGCCACCCTCCAGATAACACGCCACACTCAAATTGCCCATACAGATTAGAATTCCTTTAGAATTTATGCATCAGGGGTGGAGCCCGGAAATCCAGCCATGACACTCATAAACCTAAGGTCAGGAGCCGCAACACATTGAATATTGATGGAATGTCCAATCTTACGGCTCCTGCACAAAAGACACAAAGCACTCCGGTCAAGAGCAAAGCTACATTGAAGCACACCTACACTGACAGAACAGATGCTAAGCAGGAAGGGACAACCACTGATAAGACTGCCACCTTGAGCATTAAACGACTGATTGTGTAAGGTGGGGGCCATAACTTGTGTGATAAAAAGGACAAGGAAGTGGCCAAAAATATTATTGCCTTAGGGACTACTAGTTGAAAGGGGAGATTGAGGTCCACTTTACAGGAGCAAATACATTTGAAGGTGAAAATACACATTAAATATGGTGAACCTAGACTCCAAGAATAATTAACGACATTGCATGAAATGAAGGAGGCAAAGGGAAACAAAGACATACCAAGATATTTATTAGCGACTAGAGGCACCAGCGCTACATGCGTGCGATCAATAGCACCCATGACATTAGGCATAATCGGCCAGCTTGTAGAATCCAAACTTGACCACATTTCAGCCACCATGAAGACAGGGAAACAAATGTATTTGTCCACCAATGTAGCCATGCCATCGGGAAATATTTTAAGGGTGCGGCTGAGCTTAGGCTGGGACATGCTCACAGAGAGGGTGCCCAGCATCTGGAACAAGCCTTTCACCAGAAATTGAAGGCAGCCAACCAATTTGGTCATGCCTGCATTAGCATGCCCCTTGAATGTGATGGGGGCCAACCATGGCCGCAACTCACAATACAGTTTCTCGAGGGAAACGCGTTTAAGTCGGGTCAGCTCAAATAGCGCAACACCATGTGTGCAATCAATATCCGCACACGGATGATGCAATCTGAAGTCCGGCAGACGCATGCCGAGCAAGCCGCGATACTGCAGACGCTCATACTCGCCATAATAATCTTCGGAGGACTCCATTACGCTTTCCACCACGATAGCACAATTTCACCAAGAAATAGAGCCTGTAAGTGGAGCGAGAAAGATCCCTTTTTATTGGCCCTTCTTGAAGGCTTAATCAGGGCAAACCTATACTAATCCTGTATTATACACATCAACGATTGCACATTAGATAAGCGAATGAAAAGGCTTTCTAAAAGGTGAGGCACATCAATTTTTACTTTTAGGTAAGGATGTTTTCCTTGGTGAATTCTTGGCGGGTCCATGGGGTGCTGTTGTTTCCAAACCTAAAAAAAATCACACTGGCTTTACCAAATAATTAGCATGACCCTCATAGTGAAATTAGGCAAAATGATCAAAGACACAGAGAAGTCCCATACACGTGTAAAAATGCTGACACATTGCGGTATTGTGGTATTGTGGTATTGCTTGCTGCACACGCAGGCTGTCACTCACCCATGATTCTATTAATCCAGACCATACGACTCATGGCAAGGGGTCTGTATTTCTGCATGAAACAGACAGTAATAGTCTCAGACCTTCCAGACTTATAATACAATTCTTTTTAAACAAGGTAAAAATTATGGTTTTGGGGCCTGTGCTATGCTTTCTGCATTTAGGGAATCTGTAAACGAAAAGACAGCAGGATCCCCTGGGACTCCATCAGTGACGTATTTTATTGCATAATAAAATCCAACATTTTGAGACCACAAGTGGTCCCTTAATCATTATTGTACCACAGCAGCACCAAACAAAGTTTAAAAGGCATTTTGAGAAGTGTATTCTGTCCTTTCACATTTGTACTGTAGACAAGAAAAGGGAAGCACACATCTCAGTTAACTGTAAGCAGAGGCGTTGTGCCTACTAGCACTGTATCAGCACCATCTAAAGCCGCAAACTGAAAGGGTAAGCTTTAATCATGAACCTAAATTCTACAGCCATGCCAGGCCTCTCACACCCCCTCCCCCTATGATAGATAAGTCAACACATTTTAAATAAGAACAGTATAAATACTGTAGACATGTCACTGGAGAAGTGGTCGAGGGGGTGTACATTTCACCTAGGTTACTACGCTGGGTGAGATGGTAAGTCCAGGGTTGATTTGTTTCTCAGCAGTGATATGCTGCTGAGTTGTTGTTTAATCTTGCCGGGCCTGGATTTATATGGAATGGCAGGTAGGTTTGGTAGAGGGACCTGTCATTCCACACCCCCCCCCGATCCAGTTTGGGTTTTGAATCAGGTGAGCTATGATCCTAATTAGCCTGGGAAGGTAAAAGCTCTGCAGAGCCTGCAGGTTATTGCTCTCTCAGCCAGGAATGAACAGCCTGTGGGTGTTTGAAGGAAGCTGCGAACGCAGCCACTGCTGGAGCTAAAAACTCACCCTGCGATATCCAGGCGAAAGCTGTGTTTTGAAAGTGTCAGATAGGTGAGAAGAACCTGTTAGTAAGCGCCCAGACGGGCTAGGTCTTTTATTTTGATTGTACACAAAAGAAGCACGTTGTTGCTGTATGTTTTGTTTGCTGGACTGTTTATGCCATGAATAAACGCCAAGACCTGCTTTTATAACATCTAAGTCTGCCGTGAACTGTGTCCAAACACACCATCCCCCGGGAAGATCCTTACAATTGGTGCTGCGGAGCGGGCAAAACGGTTGCTAGGGGCAACGGTGTGGACAGATTTGGCTACAGCTGCTTATGTCCTGGGTGAAAGCTGCAACTACCCTCCAAGAACAGTCGGGCAACATGGAGGAGATGCTGAAGCAGTTTATGCAAGTGAGTTTGCAACAACAACAGGCTCAGATAGAGGCCAATAGACGACATGAACAGACCATGGCTGCCCAACAACAACTTATTGAACACCTGATAGCAAAACAAGAGGCGCCTGTGGTTGCTAACCCCCAAACAGTGGTGCGAGCCGCTCCAGAGACTTTTGATGTGAGAAGAGCTGTGCAGCGAGCGCTGCAAAAGATGACTGCTGAGGACGATGTTGAGGCCTTCCTAACTGTGTTTGAGCGTGTGGCTGAGCAAGAGAAGTTACCAGTCGCTGAGTGGGCAGAGGTAATTGCGCCCTATTTAACAGGAGAACCTCAAAAGGCCTACTATGACCTCAGTGAGCAAGAGGTTAAGGACTATACTCGGCTAAAAGCGGAGATACTTGCCCGGCTAGGCGTTACTACTGCGGTCCGTGCCAGGAGGGTACGCAACTGGAGCTACAGTTTGGACAAATCAGCGAGGTCCCAGATGTATGACCTGATCCATTTGGCGAGAAAGTGGTTGGAGCCAGACACTTCTACTCCTGCACAGATCCTAGAGAGGGTTGTGATGGATCGCTACCTCCGAGCACTTCCTGCTGACCTGCAACGCTGGGTGGGACAAGGTGACCCTAAGAATGCAAACGAACTTGTCAACCTTGTGGAGAGGTTCCAGGCGACTGAGGACTACCTCCGTGATGTTTCTGCAGCATCTTCACCTCCCCGGAGTGCCAGATCTGTGCCATCAGCTGGTAAGAGACTTCCATCTATTGGGGGAGTGTGGAGGGGTGCTGAGGGAGGAAAAAGGGCTCAAGTGGTGTCTCAGGGGCAAAAGACTGGGGATGGTCCCGGGTGGCTAAGTGGCCCTAAAAAGGACTCCTTGCCAAGGAGACCAGGCTCTATCCAGTGCTGGAGATGCCATGAGACGGGACACGTGTCTGCCCATTGCCCTCTTACCACTGAGCCCATGGAATGTGAGGCTAGTCGGCGTCAGTTGCTATTTGCGGAACCATCTTGTGTTGCAGTTCCTGGACTAGAGACTGAACCGCAAATCTGCAACATTACAATTAATGACTTTCCTGTTAAGGCGTTGCTGGACTCAGGAAGCCTCATAACCTTGGTGCATGCCAGCCTGGTGGCTGGGGACTTTGAGTGTAAAAAGCATATGAGTGTTGTGTGTATACATGGGGATACAAAAGTGTACCCTATAGTGCTGGCTGAAGTCGGGACTGAACAAGGCACCGTACAATATGAAGTGGGTGTGGTTAAAAATCTCATGCATAACGTAATATTGGGGCGTGATTTTCCATTATTCTGGGCTCTCTGGGGAAAAAGAAAATCCCCCGAAAGGAGTGAGGATACTCCTAAGGTTGTTGCATTACCCCCTGTAAATGATAAAAGTGTGCAGGATGAAAATGATTGTTTTCCTTTGCAGGTCCTGGCTGGAGAGGAGGAGGCTCCTCCCACTGAGCAAAATATACCAGACTTAGAGGTGTCTAGGGATAATTTTGGGACTGCACAGTTACAGGACCCCACTCTCAGAAATGCGAGAGAGCAGGTTGCTGTCATGAATGGGGTACCTCAGGAACCAGATGCTGAGAAAAGATTTCCACATTTTTCTGTGACTAATGATCTTTTCTATAGAGTCACTAAGATTAAGGATGAGATTGTGGAACAGCTTCTGGTGCCTAAGCCGTACCGGCGTCAGGTGCTTGACATGGCACATAACCATGTTCTTGGGGGACACTTGGGGACTGACAAAACGCAGGAGAGGGTTCTCCAGAGGTTCTACTGGCCGGCGATATATGATGATATTAAAAGGTACTGCGAGTCGTGCCCCACATGTCAGCTTAGTGCCCCTGTGTCACATTTTCGCAGTCCTTTGGTTTCGCTCCCTGTTATAGAGGTGCCTTTTGAGCGTATAGCCATGGATTTAGTGGGTCCCATTGTAAAATCAGCTAGAGGACACCAGTATATTCTGGTGGTCATGGATTATGCGACCCGCTATCCTGAAGCTGTGCCCTTAAGAAACACCGCATCTAAAACAATTGCACGTGAGTTGTTTTATATGTTCTCTAGGACTGGAATCCCCAAAGAAATCCTGACTGACCAAGGTACACCCTTTATGTCAAAGGTGATGAAGGAGTTATGAAAACTATTTAAAATCTCACCCATCCGTACCTCTGTATACCACCCCCAGACGGACGGATTGGTGGAGAGATTTAATAAAACTTTGAAACATATGTTGAAAAAAGTGGTGGAAAAAGATGGTCGTGACTGGGATCATTTGTTACCCTACCTCATGTTTGCTATTAGGGAAGTGCCCCAAGCGTCCACAGGGTTCTCACCATTCGAGTTGGTCTATGGTCGTCACCCTAGGGGTCTACTGGACATTGCAAAAGAGACATGGGAGAGTGAGTCCACCCCTTACAAGAGTGTTATTGAGCATGTAGCACAAATGCAGGACCGTATAGCCACTGTAATGCCCCTAGTAAGGGAACACCTCCAGAGGGCGCAAGAGGCCCAAAGTAGAATTTACAACCGGTCTGCAAGAATCAGGACATTTAACCCAGGCGATAGGGTCCTTATACTCATTCCCACTGTTGAGAGTAAATTCCTGGCGAAGTGGCAAGGTCCCTATGAAATTGTTGAAAAGGTCAGTGAGGTGAACTACAAGGTGCACCAACCAGGTAGAAGGAAGCCTTTCCAAGTTTACCACATAAACTTGATTAAGCCCTGGAAAGACAGGGGATCCTTGGGGGCAACAAATACTGTTAATAATTTGTCACAACCAATCCCTCCAGTCAAGGTTGGTGATACCCTATCAGTGTCACAGAAACAGGAGGCTCAGGAATTTTTACAGAAAAACAAAGACAAGTTTTCTGACCTTCCAGGGCGTACACACCTCATCTATCATCACATTGAAACTGAGCCTAGAAGCAGAGTAAACCTCAAGCCCTATAGGATACCGGAAGCACGTAGGGAAGCCGTATCTGCCGAGGTAAAACGTATGCTTGATCTGGGGGTAATTGAGGTGTCACAGAGTGAATGGTCCAGCCCGATTGTATTAATTCCAAAGCCTAATGGAACTTGGAGGTTCTGTAACGATTTCAGAAAGTTGAATGAGATCTCAAAATTCGATGCTTATCCTATGCCCAGGGTAGATGAGTTGATTGAGAAGTTGGGTAATGCCAGGTACATAACCACCCTCGATCTCACAAAGGGCTACTGGCAGATTCCACTTACTGATGAGGCTAAAGAGAAAACTGCATTCTCCACCCCTGATGGGCTATTCCAGTATGTAGTGATGCCGTTCGGGTTACATGGAGCACCTGCGACTTTCCAGAGGTTGATGGACTTGATTTTGCGACCACATTGTGATTACTCAGCTGCCTACCTCGATGATGTGGTCATTTTTAGCCCTGATTGGGAAAGTCACCTCTGTAAGGTACAGGCCGTATTGGATACCATAAGTGATGCAGGGTTGACCATAAATGCAGAGAAGTGTGCAATAGCCCTAGAAGAGGCCAAGTATCTGGGCTACATTATTGGAAGAGGGTTGATTAAGCCACAGCTAAATAAAATTGAGGCAATACAGAATTGGCCTAAACCCCTGACAAAGAAACAGGTCAGAGCTTTCCTTGGTATTACGGGCTATTACCGTAGATTTGTGCCGAACTTTGCCTCAGTTGCTGCTCCACTAACTGACTTGACAAAGGGCGGAAAGAGAGCAATGATCACGTGGACTCCAGAGGCCGAGAAGGCTTTCCAAAGCCTTAAATCTGCCTTGTGCCAACAACCTGTGTTAGTTACCCCCGATTTCAGGCGAGAATTTCTGGTCCAGACAGATGCTTCTAACACAGGCTTAGGTGCAGTACTCTCACAAGTAGTAAATGGTGAGGAGCATCCGGTGATGTACTTGAGTAGGAAGCTAACCCCGGCCGAGAAAAATTATGCCATTGTGGAGCGAGAATGTTTGGCAGTGAAGTGGGCCCTCGAATCCCTAAAATATTACTTGCTAGGCAGGAAATTCAAGTTAGTGACAGACCATGCCCCCCTAACATGGATGAAGTTAAACAAGGAGAGAAACGCAAGAGTGACTAGATGGTTTCTGTCCCTACAAAACTTTAATTTCACTGTGGAACACAGGCCAGGGAAATTACAGGCAAATGCTGACGCATTGTCGAGGGTACATTGTCTGTGGGGACAAAATGCTCAGCCCTCCGGTCTAAAAAAGAGGGGGGGGATATGTAGACATGTCACTGGAGAAGTGGTCGAGGGGGTGTACATTTCACCTAGGTTACTACGCTGGGTGAGATGGTAAGTCCAGGATTGATTTGTTTCTCAGCAGTGATATGCTGCTGAGTTGTTGTTTAATCTTGCCGGGCCTGGATTTATATGGAATGGCAGGTAGGTTTGGTAGAGGGACCTGTCATTCCACACCCCCCCGATCCAGTTTGGGTTTTGAATCAGGTGAGCTCTGATCCTAATTAGCCTGGGAAGGTAAAAGCTCTGCAGAGCCTGCAGGTTATTGCTCTCTCAGCCAGGAATGAACAGCCTGTGGGTGTTTGAAGGAAGCTGCGAACGCAGCGACTGCTGGAGCTAAAAACTCACCCTGCGATATCCAGGCGAACGCTGTGTTTTGAAAGTGTCAGATAGGTGAGAAGAACCTGTTAGTAAGCGCCCAGACGGGCTAGGTCTTTTATTTTGATTGTACACAAAAGCACGTTGTTGCTGTATGTTTTGTTTGCTGGACTGTTTATGCCATGAATAAACGCCAAGACCTGCTTTTATAACATCTAAGTCTGCCGTGAACTGTGTCCAAACACACCATCCCCCGGGAAGATCCTTACAATACATTTTGATGACCAGCAGAAATCCTATGCATCAATAGATAGCTCAAAACATTACTATTTTAAATATGTGTGTATTTACAGTATTTCCCCCAAAATAAGACAGTGTCTTAAATATTTTTTGTTTCAAAAGATGTGCTAGGACTTTTTAATGTTCATTTGTTCTTCACTTTCAGCGCTACCACAAGATGTCATCTTAACCGCCCCCCCCCCCCCCGCCATGTTCCTGGGAGAGCCGGTGCCACCCCGTTAAGCGCTCTGTATAATTACAAGTCCTGTCTCCCCGGCATGAACTGGCCCTGACCATGTCAGATTCCTTCTGGTTTTGCTTATTTGCTCCATAACTGTAACTAAGGCTGATTTTTTTGGGGTATGGCTTAATTTAAAACATCCTTAAAAACTCTGGCTAGGAATAATTTATACAGCAGACTGGGAGTGAATGATGTCACACCCAGTCCCAGGCAGCACTGTGTGCGCCTGAGGATGAGAAACTGTCAGTGGGGAGCGGCACCAAGCCATCTTCAGAAAGGGCGTCAGCTGGCCGTGGGGGAAAGGAGCAGGCTGTGGCAAGGTAAGCAACACAGACACAGTGAGTGCCTACCCGATCATATTGTTTAAAGTGGATCAAAACCCAGGTTTCTTACTCACCTGGGTTTTGGTCTGTTTAAAGCGGACCAAAACCCACCAGCAGCATCCTGGATTCTGGATTCTAAAATATTCCAGGGCCAACCTCTGGCTTTTCCCCAGGGCATCCTGAATCCGAATGCCCCCCCCAGGGTGCCCGTAAAAACTCACCCTTCCCAGCTCCAATGGGGCATACACGTGCTCTGATCCGATCATTCATTGGGTGGGAGCATGCACCGCCAGAGATGCAAATGCATGCACTCCCCATTGAATTCAATCAAAGCCCTTTGCTGATGGATGTAAACATGGCAAAAGGCTCTGATTGGACAAGAGCCCACGCATGCACCATTGGAGTGGGGAAAGGTGAGTTTTATTGGGCGAACTGGGGAGTTTCAAACAGTGGGCATCCCAATTCGGAATGCCCCTGGGGTAAGGATCAAAGCTCAAAGCCACTCTAAGCTGCCTTCCTTGTTGGTAATTTTTTTTCTCCAAATTTGTGGCCCCAGCTTGCCCAGGGTCCCAATTTGTCTAAAACCTGCTATATATATATATATATATATATATATATATATATATATATATATATATATAGAGTTATTTAACCAAAACCAATAATTATATAGCTAATCATCTATTAATATATTAATATATATTATCTATATGACATGCTAGCCATCAAGCATACCTAAGGTTTTAATTAACATGCACCAGTATTGTACAACTAAATGTCAATAAAAATCTAGATATGAAGGCATACCAAATCTATAAAGTCAGTCTCGCATGTATGACTACTTCAATTTGGTCACATGACCCAATCTAGCCACTCTTTTTCTTTTTCTCCTCACACTCTGCGGGAGGGTTCACACAGTCGCTAAAGTTCTAAAACAGAGATGCACAACCTGCGGCCCGGGGGCCACATGCGGCCCACAGTGTCGCGCCCCCTGGCACCCCACCCCTATATTTCATAATATTTGTAAAGCAGAGTTTGCCTTGTCTACAGTGCATGTGGCTGGACACTAGAGACAGTGTAGAGCAAATTCCTGAAAAAGGGCCCACCTCAGCTCTTCCTTTGCTCCCCTCACTTCTGCTTCTACTTACCTCTTCCTGCCTTGCCTCTATCCACCTCACCTCTGCTTTTACATCTCACTTCACCTTTGTCACACCTCTGACCACATCACCTCGGCTCACCTCACCCTTGCCTACCTCTATCCACCTATTCCTACCTCACCCTTGCTTGTGTCATCTCTTCTAACCTCTGCCTGCTTCACTTTTACTCTTACTCTTTTTGCCTCATCTCTTCCCACCTCATCCCTGCCCAATTCTTCCTGCCTCATTTCTGCTTGCCTATCCTATCTCTGCTGACATCCTCCCACCTCACCTTTACCCATCTCACATCTGTTTACCTCTACCCACCTTTGCTCACCTCTTACCATGTCTGCTCACATCAGCTCACCTTACCTTTTCCTACTTTACCCCTTGCCAAAACTTCTAATGCGCTCACCTGTTTCATTGGAGGGATTCTGGGTTTTACTCAAGGACAGAAAAAACACTCCTATCTTAGGAACATGGCCCCACAAGAATATAGAAAACTTGGAAACAGCATATTTCTGGGGGCACAATCCTAACACAAATGTTAATTTTACGTTCCAGAAGAGGAAAACAATAAGGCAGAAAGCCAAAATCCTCACAGAAACCATCGTTAGCCTCACTGGTAACTGATTTTTTAGGAATCCTTCAGCATGACCACACAGAGATAGAGACTCCACCCCCTGGGAGGAAACACAAACTGAAACAGAGGTTAAAAGCTCCACCCCTTCCTCCCCACCTCAGTCTTTGTAAAGTAACCTAAATAACCCTTGGCAGGTACTAGGTGGTAATGCTAAAAGGATTCCTAAAATATCCGTTACCGGTAAGTCTAACAGTGGTTTTTCCAAGTCATCCTTCGGCACAGAGAGGATTAGACAAGTAATTATACCTTAGGGATGGGAAGCTGCAAGTAGTACCCCTCTACCGAAGGCCTGATGTTTTGCAGTTAATAAATCAAGTCTATAAAGTTTGAGGAAGGTGTGGGGTGAAGGCCACATTGCTGCTTTGCATATCTCATCCAAAGAAACGCCTGTCCTCTCTGCCCAATATGCTGACTCTCATAGCATGGGCAGACACCTATGAAGGAGAAAACCTTTTAGTAGAATATGCTTGTGCAATATTCTGCTATATCTGTCTGGCTATAGTGGACTTTGAGGCTGCTAAGCCTCTGTTTTTTCATCCTTCATCGTTTCCAAATAAGGCCTGTAGTTTACTTACCAGCATGGTAGAGGTAATGGCTAGCAGGAAGCCACATTTCAGCGACAACCAATTCTCTGGAACCTCATCTAGAGGTTTCAAAGGGCAGTTCCGTTAATCCTTTAATACAATTGACTTGAAAACACCCTTGATTGGTTCATTCTATTTACATTTTTGTTAGAGGAAAACCTTCTTGAAACCTTCCTGCAGGAATTTGAGTACTGAGCCTATTTCTTTTTCTTCAACTTCACAAAATGAAGAAAAAACATTTCCATACCTTTTTCGTAGATTTGCCTTGTAGTCAATTTCTATCTGGTCAGAAGAGTTTCAGTTACTCTAATTGAACAGCCCTTACTTCTTAGCATGGTCCCTTCAAGATCCATGCTGTCAGCAGCAATTATGACAGATTCGGATGAAGAATAACGCCCTGATGAAGAGTATTTGGAATGTCTGGAAGTCTCCAGGGACCCTTCTTTACCACCCTTCTTAGTTTCGAGAACCACGGTCTCTTCGGCCAAAATGGAGCTATCAGGATTATGCTGACCGCTTCTTGTGCTATTTTTCAGCTCACTTGTGGCTGAATTCTGAAAGAAGGAGAGGCATAGGCAAGATGAAACCTCCATGGATTAGCTAGGACATCCATTGCTAATGCACCCTCTCTGTCAGAGAAAAGAATGTCTTGTATTTTGTATGGCTGGCTTTGGCAAACAGGTCTATCTGCAGGAGAGCCCAAATATATAGGATTTGAAGGAAAAACTCTTGGTTCAGACACCATTCTGTCTGCTGAATCCTGACTTAAATAGTCTGGCTAGAGTATTTAGGATCCCCTTCAGATGAACTGCCGATACTGACCTGCTCCAGTAAGGGTAGGAGAAAGGGATTTGACTTGTCCATTAGAGCTGATCTCGTCCGCCCTGGGTGGTTTAGATAAGCTACCATGGAGGTGACATTAAATATTGGTCTCTGCCTGCTATATCTGTAATGGCACAGTATATTGGGGTGACTTTAGACAGACATACAAAAGACTAAAGATGTAGTACGCAACTGCCCAAGATATAAATATACATACATATATATATGGAGAACCGCATACCATGGCCCAAAAAGTTATACGCCCTCTTACTACAGTAGTTCATGTAGACACAGTATATTAGGGTGATTATAGATAGCTATATACAAACATAGAGGCAGCAGGGGCAAGGCACAAACATTGAGAGCACTCATATATTAGTCTGTGATCAGAATTGTTGCCCAGCGATCTCCCAAGGTCAGGTATTAGTAACAGGACCTCAGTATATGATTTGGCTCTAAACGGAATATATACAAAACTATTATATGGGGACAACATATAAATAAATATACAGGCAGGGAAATGAAGGCATAAAGAAAAAATCCCATGGCATGGGTCAGTAGCAGCTTATAGGGAGAGAATTGCACAATTTATAACATGCATAAAGGGGGCCCCCTGATGTAATAGTTAGTATAATGAGCCCCAGTGTCAGACCACACATGAGGGGGGTGAGGGGTCCCAGGCTGGGTGACATGGTGGGGGTGGGGGCTGGACTCCCCCATACATAAGTGCTGCTCTGACCATACTCCTCTGGGCATCCTGTATTGTGACAGGTTCTGTCCCCCCTAATACATTAAACCAGTCACCCCTGGATTTTATTCCTACCAGGAGAAGAAAAACACAAGCTTGGTGGGAGTTTTATTTAGTTCAGGTGTATAAGTGACCCCTCCTCTTATTAGCCAAAGTATTTATATGGATTTTTAATATTACACAATTTCGCAATAGTGCTAAGATGGATTCCATGGACTAGAAAAATCTCTTGTAAATTATCAAAAATCACCCGGAAGAAAATGTATCATTTTTTACACTCTATAGAAAAAACTTAAACTTGGCATTTAATATTTGCATGATCTGCTGTAAAAAATGATGCAAACTTTTCCTATTATTTACAGTTCATTCATTCTTTCTAACTCTGATTGTGGGTGGGGGACTGATATAAAGAAATATTTGTGCTTGGTAAAATTATTACAATTAGTAGCTAGAAAAACATTTTTTCATGGATTCAACTTGCCTTCCGAATATAGTACTTGGCATTGTACTCGTGGATAGGTTCACCTGCCAAGATCTCCCAATGGAATTTCACAGTTTACGTCAGCAATCAATTAAGAACTATGAAAACAAAGGCAGCCTAAAGTGGAGTCTAAAGGTTATAAGAATTTCCCTAATTAGTTTTTTCATAATCCACCACATCTTCCACCACTAATGAACAGCATCTGAAAGGAATAGGTGTCTGTGGTTATTTTTTCTTCCTGTAACTGAACACCATTAAAGTCGGGCAGGCTGATACATCATTAGCAGCAGGTTGCGACAGATGAGCGTCTGTAGCAGGCATTTTCAGAGCGCCCGCTAGTAGTCGCTGTGCTTGGCCGTGGGTCGCTAGTTTATAGCGACTCAGTCGCTGTGCAGTAATGTTGAATATATTGCGAGGAGTCGCTATTTGACCAGTACAGCGCTGTATGGGAGCGCATGTTAGCGACTGGTCATAGCGACCGACTCACACCATATTCAGCAAAAAAACAGCCTCACAAAACTCGGCGCTAAAATGCTTGTTTGAAGCCCAGAGCGCCAGAGGCTGTGTGTTTAAAGTGTGTTTTTCAGCATCTATCCCAGTGGTTCTCAACCTGTGGGTCGGGACCCCGGCGGGGGTCAAACGACCAAAACACAGGGGTCGCCTAAAGCCATTGGAAAATACATATTTGCGATGGCTTTAGCTGCTGAGAAGTCTCGCTACCATCCGCAGCAGCTCTATTCAGCTGGAACTCACACCGTTATGGATGCGCATTCCAAACTGAATGCCTGCGCTCATGCGCAGACATGATTGCATCATCCGTCCGGGGCCTAAGGGGCGGGGGAAGTGGGGGGAACGCTCCACAGTCCATAGTAGCGCATTACATGTGTCCGGCGCTTGCTGACGTCATCAGTGGGCAGATGCAGCAAGCGCCGGAGAACAGAAGCCTAGGAGGCGGAGAGGCAAGACAGCCTGCTGGTGTAAAAAAGGTTAATAATGTAAAAACAGTACACACACCATACACACAATACTGTGTAAGTGTAAGGTGCTTTGTGTGTAATCATTATACAGTACACAAAGCGGCTTACACTTACACAAAGCACCATACATTTACACAGTGTGAACTACATCGGTCTTATACTATTAGAGACCACTATAAGATGTAGTTCACACTGTTCCCCAATTATCTCCCATATCTCCCACTATTTTCCCATATTCTGAATGAGGAAACTGCTAAAATCAGCGGTTTCCGGCATTGAATCCTATTGATTTCATTGTGGGTGCGGTGTATTTTGTGGAAGAGAGCTCCCGAGAATCTCGGGTTGCCACACAATCCGCCGCAGCCTCCTATTAATTTCAATAAGAGGCGGAGAAATGACAGTTTCCGACACATGCTATGCCATGGTGAAATGTTATTTATTGGAATTAGTAATAAATGTTTCTCAACATATAATTAATTATTGTTTTTGTGATTAATCACTATGTTTAAATTATTTTTGACTTGTAGCAATGAGAATACATAATGCATATCAGGTATTTAGATTCCGAATCATAACTGTAGCAAAATTACAGTTTTGAAGTAGCCACCAAAATTATTTTTTGGTTTGGGGTCACCGCAACATGAGGAACTGTATTGCGGGGTCATGGCATTAGAAAGGTTGAGAACCACTGATCTATCCACTAGGAACAATGGAATTACATTGTAACAACATTGTAACATGAACACTTTAATGCCAGACCTGTAATGTAATTTCTGCAGAAATATCTGAAAAATGTAAAATTTGTCAAAAAACAGCTTTTTCAATGCCAGAAGAGGTCACAGCATTATTTGAGATTTAAAAAAAATAAAATAAAAAACAAATACCCCGTTTAAAGAGAAGAAAAGGATCGTTCATTGAAATGTATGGGAGAGCGACAGGTAGCGAGAGGTTATACCTGGCGCTGTGCAAGGCTGAACGCCGGTGCTGTTCGCTGAGGCTGTGAAAATGATGAATCAGACGCTACATGGCGTTATCCCAGCCACTAAACAGATTCTGCATGATAAAAGTGTAATTGCGTGCCGTGTCTGGCGTTCACCAGGCGCTACCTGTCGCTATCTCTCATTAACCAGCCACTACCTGACGCTATCCCTTCTAAAATAAGGGCCTAAGAGGAGAATTGGTCAATTTTTCTCCTTTCTATTGCCTCTGCATCCCTGGAAGAGCATGGGACTTGTACTGGGACAAAGGGGCTAGCATACTCACGGCTGGACACTGGATGATCTCCCCCTGAGAGCCCTTGACATATCAGCTCTTATGTCTGTGGGGTCGGTAGCACTGGGGGAGGGTTTTTTTTTAAGCACATAAAAATAAATTAAAAATAGTTTAAAATGGATGAATAATTTGACCCAGATGGATGAGCAGAGCCAAATGGGCAACAAATGTAACCCTGTTTCTAGTCACTATTCACAACAATAACAAAGAGCCAAAACCAGAACCCACAGGAAGCCTATCATAATCACGATAAAATATGTCATATGTCAGGCATAGTAATATCTTAATGAGGACTGAAACCCCTTGTAGTTGACTGCGAGGTAAAGTTGTGTATAGGCATCAACCCCCTAACTGTTCCCCCAAGCACCATAGTTTGGCAAGCCCACTGCTCCAGGCATGTGTACACTCACTGTTTGTGTCTGTCTCACTACATGGATGGGTTAAATGCAGAGGACACAGTTCTATGTGTGCAGAAGCATAAAGTGACCATATATGTACAAAAAAGAGATTGTGTACCCTGCCACCCAGCAGTGGTCTCCATGTTAGCCTCCTCCAAGGTGCAAGTCTTGTATGGCAATAGAGGGTCTTGCCAAGGATTAGAGCCTTATTCATGAAGGGATAGTGCCAGGTAGTGCCTTGTAAGTGGCAGGTAGCGGCAGGAGAACGCCGGACACGGCACGCAATTACACATTTATGAAGGCGATTCTGGTGAGCGACTAGAACAATGCCATGCAGCATCCGATTCATCATTATCCCAGGCTCAGCATAGAGCGCCGGCGTTCAGCCTTGCAGAGCGCTACGTCTTACCTCTCGCTACCTGGCGCTCTCCCATACATTTCTATGGACGATTCTTAAATCTCTTTCCTTATCCCAATTTTTTTTTTTAAAAATCAAATGTTTCAGACATGTATCCTGGCCTAGAAAATGACATTTTTGAAAACTTTTTTGATTAATTATATTTCTATGCAGAATTGTCCTCACATGTCTGGTATTAAAGTGTTCATGTTACAATGTAATAACAATGTAATTCCATATGTTTTCGCTTTGTTACTAGTGGATACAAGTTCAAAAACAGACTTTAATCACACAGCTTCTGCCGCTATGGGCTACATCGACACGATTTTGAGCGCCGGAACTGTTTGAGGCTGATTTTTTTATGAATGTGGTGTGAGTCAGTCGCATTGAGCCGGTGCTAACATTCGCTCCCATACAGCGTAGTACTGCGAATCACATAACGTATTCAACAATGCCGGCCAGCTACTGAGACGCTCTGAAACAACTAACCATGGCCGAGCACAGCGACTACTAGTGTTCGCTCTGAAATCCTCGCTACAGACGCTCATCTGTCGCTACCTGGCGTTAGTAATGAATCAGCCTGTTAGTATGTCCCCTCCATTGTAGGCAAGTGGGCTTTTTAGACCCACTGGTTCATGTGACTATACATTTCCTAGAGAAATCTGGTCCTAAGTGCATATACTTGTTTATTTGAATTCTGACTGGATCCCTACACATAAGGGTTGATTCAGAGACATACGCATGGACTTTCGCATGTGTCTGTGTATTTTTTTTTTTGACTGTTTGGCTTGTGTTTTGGTTTTTACGTTACTTTCTCCATGCATATGTTCGTTCCCGCTAACGCGTATATGCACTTTTGATGTACGGATCTAAATCTGATAATTTGCGTTAGTTCGGATCATTTTTGGATCAAAATCTGATAATTTGCGTTAGTTCAGATAAGTTACGTTATTGGGATGGGCTTGCGTCTGATTCTGAGACCTGATTGCCGATGGACCACCGCCCTATAAATTGGTTTCATTTCCACTCCACTTACGGGACCATTTTTGACTCGGATTGCTATTGTTGAACATGATTTGCGGCTATGTGGAGGAGTATGAGCGCCTTCAGCTCCAAGGCATTGCATGTATCAGCATGGCAGAGGCCAGATTGCACCGGCTATGCATATTGATCGCATGCATGACGTTGAGCTGTTCGAGCTGACACGACTTAATCGCGCTTCCCTCCATAAACTGTATAGTGAACTGCGGCCATGGTTAGCCCGCACCACTAGGAAGGGGCAAGCAATTTCAGGTATGACCAAGATGCTTGGCTGCCTGCAATTTTTGGCAAACGGCTCGTTCCAGAGGCTGGGTGCCCTCTCCGTGGGGATGTCTCAGCCTACGCTGAGCCGCGCGCTATCCAAGTTTCTGGATGGCATGGCTACCCTGTGTCCCAAATATATTTCCTTTCCGGGCAACATGGTAGCCTGGAACGCGCTTAAGTTGGGTTTTTATAATATCGCCGACATGCCCAACGTCATGGCTGCGATTGATTACACACACGTTGCATTGGTCCCTCCCGCAGCCGATGAGTACATCTATAGGTGAGTTAATTACGTCATTTTTTTAGATTGTTTAGCAAAACTTAATTGATCTATTTATTATCTATTAATTAATCTATCTATTATTAATCTATCTATTAATCCCTCCTTCTCAAGTGTCCCTTTGAAACATTTTTCAATGCATACCTTAATCCCTCCTTCTCAAGTGTCCCTTAGAAACAGTTTACAATGCATACCTTAATCTCTCCTTCTCAAGTGTCCCTTTGAAACATTTTTCAATGCATACCTTAATCCCTCCTTCTCTAGTGTCCCTTTGAAACAGTTTTAAATGCATACCTTCATCAATTATTTTCATGTAGGCCTTATAAAACCATTTTAATGCTTACCTTAATGAGTCATTAGCATGTTAAACTTTCTTTTCTAACACATCCATATAAGATTTGATTTTAAAACTACTTATGTACTTTGTTACATTTTTTGGGATTGTAGAACATGTTTTTTTGGGTGTTAGGAGTTAGTGTTTTAGTTGTTTACCTTGGCTTTGTGTAATTTTTTTTTGTGTGTTTCAGGAACCGCAAGATGGGCCACTCGCTGAATATCCAAGCAGTGGTTGGCCCGGATATGCGATTCCTTAGTTTACTTGCAGGGTATCCAGACTCATCCCATGATGCTTATATATTGCGGAGCTCCGGATTATTTCGTCTATTTGAGTCTGGAGAATTATCTGGTGGATGGCTCCTGGGTAAGTTTGCTCAAATTCCATCATTCCTTTTTCACTGTATGGCTATGAATATATTTGATGACCCATGTCTTAACCAATGGCTGTTTTTTTCCCTTGATGACATGTTAAACAATAATGTTGCTTAGAATGTGAAATTTATGTAAGTATTTTGTTATTCTTTCAGGGGATTCTGGATATCCGCTTATGCACTGGCTCCTGATGCCCGTTCTTCGCCCGCAGGAGTCGTATAATCGGGCCCACAGGAAGACCCGGGCCGTAGTGGCGAGGGCCTTTGGACTGCTGAAGTCCAGATTCAGATGCTTGGACCATACAGGGGGAGGGGGGGACACTGCAGTATGACCCCAACAAGGTCATCCAAATCATCATAGCATGCTGTGTGCTGCATAATTTTGCCCTGATGCAGTGTGTCCCCAGTTATGTGGATCTGTCCCCCTCTCCACCCAGCCAGGATGCAGATGACATCTATGATGGTACCCCTAGTGCCTCTGGCCAGTCTGTGTGTGCACATGTTATTTCTTCATATTTTTCTTAACATTTGTTTTGTTTGTTTATGTTTTTGTGTGTTTGTAATATTTGGTGCCTATGTGAAGGCCTTTTTTGTTTTGTTTACCAATTTAGTAATGCTTTAATAACTAAACATTTTACACATGATTTGAGCATCATGCAGTTTATTTTTTCAATTTTGTGATTCCAAACCTTCATTAACCCTTTCGCTGCCAGCCTACCTGCAGCATTTGCCACTCCCTGTTGCCAGACGATGTTTCACCATTTTGCGCTACACATATTCAACTGTCATTTTTGAAGGGATTTCCAGGGATTTCCCAGGAAAATTATATATTGTTTTTTTCAACAGAGTCTGGGCTTTAACATGAAATGTCTTGTTTGTATTTTTTAGGTGTATTCTCAATTTTTTTGGGTGAAATGTGTGAAAAAAAACAAAAAAAAAACATTTTTTTACAATTTGTAGAGTTTTTTTGTAATAAAAAATGTAAGTTTGTCAATAAAATCTTATTGCGTGAGAAACCCCAATTTCTCCCGGTTACAGCGATACCACATATGTATAGGTAGACACCCTTTCCTGCCCAGAAGCCTTTTATAGCTGCTGGATGACAAATGGTTAATTAAAAAAAAAATGACATAGGGTCCCCCTTCCCGGGGAGGGGGACCCCATTTTTTTTTGGATTTTGAAGGGTTAAAAACCCTTCAAAATCCAAAAAAAAAATGACGTGGGGTCCCCCTTACCCAAAGTAACCAGCCCGGGACAAGCTATGGGGGCTTGTAGGCACAGAGTGGGGGGGCCAGCTTTGGTGGCCCCCCCACCCTGCAGCCTACGAGCCCACATAGCCTATGTGGGCCCGGGCTCTTCTGCCCCCCCCTGGCCTTTGGGGAGGCAGGTAATGGGGGTGCGGGGGTTAATGGCAAGCCACCCGCTAGGGCAGGTGACTTGCCACCCCCCCAGCCTTGTGAACTGGTATAAGGGGTCTCATGGACCCCTTACCAGCTCACAAAGAGTTAATGTGAAAAAAAAACACCACACAATAATAAAAAGTATTTTATTAGAAAAAAAAAAAATTTTTTTTTACTGTACTTACCTTCGATTGCAAGCTCTTGTCCCTCGCCGCTCAGCTGACAGATGCCGGTGATCGGCATCCAGAGAAGGAGAAGGCAGGAGATCAGAGGATCTCCTGCCACCTCCTTCCAGGGCACCGATCACCGGCATCTGAGAAGCTGAGAAGGCTGAAGCCTGAGATCGGGGCCGGGATGACTTCATAAGCCCCGCCCCCAAGGGGGCGGGGCTTAGAGGCATGATGGCGGCCACCATCGTGAAGAAGAGAGGAGAGAGCCTCCCAGGCTCTCTCCTGAAGATCGGTAAGTCCTGGGGGGGGATCGGAGGCCCCCCAGGTGAAGAGGAGGGACAGCGGGAGCCAGCGCACACACAGGTAAGTGAATGTCATTTTTTTTTTTTTTTTTTTTACAGTTAGAAGCTGCTGCTGCAGAAGCGGGGGGGGGGGCGGCCTATTCCGGGGGCTCTCCTGGAGCCATCCGACCCCCCACGGGGGATCGGATGGCACCAAATTAAAGAGGAGACCCGGCCGGATCCAACAAGGGGTCAGGTGAGTATTTGTTGTTTTTACTTTTTAAACTACAAGCGAGGAAAGTCAAGCACGTAACACCTACGGGCTTGGCACTTAAGGCCCAGCCAAGCCAGCACGTAGGTGTTACGTGCTTGGCAACAAAAGGGTTAATATCCAAACAACACAAACATTAATGCATCAACTTAGGCAAAGACAGCAAAAGTCAAATTCCATATATTTTCTGGAAATATGTAAATTTTTAGTTGAAGTGCACTCGAAGACTCCATGTACAAAAATTTAAAAACAGAACTATAAATTGGGGCAGACTACTGGCCCCTAGCAATTGGCCACATCCAGGAGTTCTAAGGTAACTGACTCCAGCCCGAAGTTTCCCCGCCCACCAACAGCAAGATCCATAGTGAGCAAGAATTTCAAGGGAAATTGTAGCCCAGGAATACATAGGGCCACATACACACCCTCTCCTGCTTCTAATTTTCCCAGCCTATGACAGCCAGACCCCATGCCAGTCCAGTCCAATCTTTGCCATGGGCAAATGTTTATTTTTTACAGCCAAGAATGTCCCCCAATATTGCCAACAAACAGGATGAGGCAGCCAGCATTTCCTTAGGCACAAGCCTGCTGCGTGGGAGCTTGAGAGGCTGCTTCAGTGAGGCTTACGCTCAGCCATTGGCTAGTGGGGAATGTGAGCACTCTTATGAGCTATATGGGCGAATTCAAAAACAAACCAGCAAAGCCATAAACCACACAATGTTGGTTGTGCTCACCACCCAGGTAAATAGGGATGTAGAGGAAAGATGTTTAGCAGATCCAGGTCAAATTGAGATTAATATTGATGTTGCCCATAAAAAGGTTGTGGTAGGCCTTTGAGGTGGCCCAACACCTGGGCATGTGTGGCATTCATAATCTGCCACTGCTCCAGCATCTGTCTGTTGCTAGTTCGAAATGCATCTAGCATGGCAGTGAAGTTTGCTTTAAGGTGGCCGTTTGTTCTGCCATCTGTCTGTTTAAGGTGGCCATTTGTTCAGCCATCTGGCTGTTGCTCGTTCTAAATTCAGTCAGCATGTTGGTGAATGTATTATTAAAGTTCTCTAATTGTGCAGTAATCTGCTCTGTTGTTCGTTGAGTCACCTGCCTAAAGTAATGGCTGTCATTGCGCCATGCTGACTCCAGGATCGGCACGCACCTCCCCTGGAAACTGGTCGACGTTGTTGACTGAGTCTTCCGCTTCCCCGGGTTTGAGTGCCTGCAGATGCTGGAGTTCTAGGGCAAGCAATAGTACCAGAGGTGCTTGGCAAAACCTCTGCAGCAGAGCTAGCACTGGGGACTGTAGGCTCAGTCTCAGCCTGCTGCCCATGATGGGCTGGCAGCATGCGTGCAGCTTCACTCTGCTGCAGAGGATTTGGTGCAGAAGGATGCTGGGGCAGTGGCAGATTAGGTCCAATCTGGCTGGCATCCTCCTCCTCCATATCCTGGATGACATCCATTAGTGTGGGAGTCTGTTGGGACATGTGAAAAAGTGTGTCAGATTGGGGCCTAAATTTCTTTTAGAACAAATTTAGTCATGTGCATTCACATGCGTCACAAATTTCACTTACCCTATATATCTGGTCCTGTGTCCTAGGCAGTAGGGAAGTAGACGGCATGCTCAAACTGGAGGAGGCTTCCACACTTCCAGAGGCTGGATGCTGTGCTGTGTTAAAAAGTAAAAGGCACGTAAACACACAAACATCCCTTGATGAGCCTGATGAGTACATATGCTTTACAAAACACATGGGCAAGCAGGAATGACAACTCCCCTAACGGTCAAAGTTGACCTTCACAATGAATCTGAGTCTATCTTATATGTATGCCTCATCTTGTACATACAAATTGGTCACCTTAAATATTACAAACATGCATGTACTGCATGTTAGGAGGCTTTACAGATGGCGTTTTACAGATTGCAAATAGCATTTGGCTTCTGAGTATGCTACTGTGCTTTCTTGCAATGTTGACCTTTCCCTGACCTCAGCTCAAGTTTGTCTGACCAAAGCACAACTACAACCCCAGTGGTAGAAAGACAAAGAAGTAAGGGTTGTCAATTATTGACTATATTCACATCACATGCAGTGCTTTGGTAAGATAAATTGTTTAATATTGTCCAGAAATAATGTCAAAGGTCGTGTATGGCCTGCAAACCTTTCTAAGGACCATTAACTAATGCACCCTGGGAGAGTGTCCATCATGAAGGCCATTCCTCAGACATTAAACACCCGCCTAAAACAGTAACCTCTCCTCAAAGGCACTCCCTAGGGGCTTGTGTTTATATCTGCCTGTGAGCCTCATTTCACATGTTTACAATAGTTCACATTAAAACAATCATTACTAACCTGCAGAAATGTCCTAGGTGTCCATGTCGTGTCTGCCAGAGAGGCCCTCTAATGCTACGGGGTGGATTAAAGCCAGGATCATTTCTTCAGCTCTGGTGTATTGTAATTTGGTGGGGAAGCCTCCGCCAGTTTGGAAGCTGAAAATTAGAGATTAAAATTTATTTGGCATTGTGGTCACTACAACAAGCAGCAAAATGCAACCCTCAAATATGTACCTGTGATTGCGGCGTTTATCCTGCTTCTTCCGTACTGCATACTTCAGGTCAGATATTTTTCTCTGGATCTGCTCCACATCTTTCCTCTCGACCCCCGCTGCATTCACCTGTCTGGCGAGCTCTCCCCAGATTTGGCTTTTTCTCAATTTGCTGGTTGCTTTTGAATGGTGCCCAAATAGCTCATCATAATGAAGTGTGAGGCCACTTGCCAAGGCTAGGGTTTGTGCCTCCCCAAACCGGCCGCTCAACTGGCCTCGCCGCAATGTTCGGCCTAATGGTTGTTCTTCTGGCTCATCTCTGTTTGGTGGCAATTCAGGGGACATTCTTGGCTGGCTGTGTGTTGATGAATCGGCCGTCACATGGCTGGAAAAAGACTGGACTGGCATTAGGACTGGGGGTCATTGGCTGGGTGGCCACCGAACTTCCAGGCGTGGATGTTGCATAGGTCTCGCTGGTTTCCACCTGTGCCGGTGGCAAATGTGGCCGAGGAGGAGAGGGTGTGCTTGGGGGGCTCGGGCTTTTGGCCCTCTGCCTCTTTTGGCCCTTGGAACTTGTGCTCCCTTTTCCTTTGGATGTGGTAGGGCAGGGTGCAGGAGAGGGTGTGCTTGGGGGCTCGGGCTTCTGACCCTCGGCTTACTTTTACCCTTGGACGTTGTGGTTGTGGGTGGTGGGCTGTTTGGATGTGGGTGCACGGCGGGCCTTCTTCTTGGAGGATCCTTCCTTGCTGTTGCTTGATGTTTTGTATAGGCCTGGAGTTGTGGCCAATGTAGCCTTGTGGTGGCCACTTTTGCTCCACGTTTCAGGCACCTTTGTATTAGATTTGTGCGAGCGAGTGCTCGGTCTGGAGGATGAAGTGTCCTCATGCCGCTCTGGCCTTTTGGTCTTGGCCTCCTTTGCTGCTGGTTGCTTAGCGCTAGGTTTTTTGGGTGCTATGATGAAAATCACAAAGAGAATAAGCTGTGTGTCCATGACCCTTTAAATACAAATGACTGGGTATGACGCGTGCGTACGGCCGGCTGTGCAGAACCCGGAAACCGCTGGGGCCTTACCTATCTGCTGCGGACAAGAAGAAAGATGGCGCCCACGATCTTCACCCGCCAACAACAAGAGCTCATTATGCTCGTAAGTGTATTGTAAGGACGTTGATTGGACATCTAAATGCATGCATAGGCCTTAAGGAAGTGCAGGAAGAAACAGTTGTTTTTAACCAGCCTACCTGCAGCTTTTTTCTCCCTCTGTTGCCAGACCATGTTTCACTATTTTGCGCTACACATGTTCAACTGTAATTTTTGAAAGGATTTCCCAGTAAAATTATTTATTGTTTGAGTCTGGGCTTCAACATGAAATGTCTTGTTTGTCCTTTTTTTAGTGTATTCTCAATATTTGTGTTTTTTTGTAATAAAAAATTTAAGTTTTTCCATAAAATTTTATTGCGTGCGAAACCCCAATTTCTCCCGGTCACAGCAGTACCACATATGTATTGGTAGACACCCTTTCCTGCCCAGGAGAATCCCCCAAACTGAAACAAAGCTTTAGGAGATTTTCAGATAAAATACAACTGCGCTATGTGCTATGCGCACCTTGCATTTTTTCCAGTAAAACAACCCTTTACATTTTAAATATCCCCCCCAAACAATATATTCTCTGGAAGTACACACCTCAAGCTTTCTAGGTGTACCAAGCTTGTTTATGTGGGCTTAGTTTTCTGGAAGTAATCCCTCAATGTATTCTTTGGTTGCACAAAGTTTCCCTAAAAAAGAATAAAAAGGAAGAATTAAGCCCCATTTTCCTAAACAAAAAACTATATGCAAACAAGAAAAAACAAGTAAAATCTCAAAAAGCAACATGTCCCGAACAGAACGATACCCAACATGCATAGCTACTGTCAAGGAAAGAGTTGTCAAACACCACAAAGTAAAGCGTGCGCATAACAGTAATTTTACTTGAAAATTGAAGTGCGCACCTTGCAATTTTTCAACCAAGACAACCCTTTACATTTGGAATATCCCCGATAAACCATATATTTCCTGAAGGTACACATGTTAAGCTTTCTAAGAATACCCAGCTTGTTGTAGTGGGCTCACCTTTCTGGAAGTAATCCCTCGAAGAATTATTAGGTTGCACAGGGTTTCCCTAAAAAAATGAATAAAAAAAACTGAATAAATAACATGTTTTCCTAAAATATAAATATGCAAACAAGAAAAAACAAGCTAAATCTGAAAGAGCAAGTTCCCCCGAGCAGAACAATACCCAACATACATAGGTACTATTAACCCTTTTAATTGCCAGCCTACTTGAAGATTTGTCACCCTCTGTTGACAGGTCATTTTTCGCCATTCTGTGCCATGTTTAACCGTAATTTTTGCCAGAATTTTCAGGAAAATTATAGATATACATTTTGCAGCAGAGTTTAGGCTTTAACATGAAATGTCTTGTTTGTAATTTTTCTACAGTTTTTTTTATATTTTTGTGTAAAAAAACAAAATAAAATGTATTTTTTAGACAATTGTCTCCTTGATTTTAAATAAAACATTTACTTTAATAGAGAAAACCATGTTGCATGTGAAAGCCCAATTTCTCCCGATTACAACCGTACCACATATGTATTGGTAGCCCCCCCATTCTTGCCCAGGAGACCCCCCAAACTGAAAATAGCACTTAACAATAACATTTGCAAATAAAATACTACTACTACAGACCCACGGGAGGCGCGCAGTCTGGCCAGTGCGGCATGAATCTGAAGCAGCAAGTGAAGGTGGTGGATCTCCAGGGCCAAGTTCCTACCCCTCCTCTGTAGCAGCGTCAGAGCAGCCCCTGGACCTATCCACAGAGGAGGGGCGTCACGGCGTGGGCAGGCAATCGTACAAAACAACTGAGCAATTAGCCTCTGGTATGTGACTCTTAATGTAACCTCACACACATACATGCTATTTAAACAAAAGCTGATTCCCATAATCTCTTTTTATAGATGAATATGTAGCGGGTTAACAATCTGGAGCAGAAACTGCAGCAGATCATGCCCAGGAGGAACATGGAGAAGGTGGGTGATGTCACACACACACATTCTAAGTGTCATTTGCTTACTGTTGACTCAGACATTAGAAGTGAGCCTATTTTAAATGTCTCTACAGCCTCATATTCCCAGCAGTGGCAGGCCCCAAACCGTAGGGTGGTCCCCGAAGCAGAGGTCGCCCATCCCCGAAGTAAGTTGTAATGTAAATATTTTGAGTATGTTAAAAATAACATCACCAATCAACCTAAATCCATTGTCAATGTCCTTAGCATAATGACATATGGCCTCTTCCTTTAAGAAATTCCTTAGCATAATGACATATGGCATCTTCCTTTAAGAAATTCCTTAGCATAATGACATATGGCATCTTCCTTTAAGAAATGCCTTAGCATAATGACATATGGCCTCTTCCTTCTCTTTTTTTTACAGACACCGCACATGCGAGATTGGCACAAATCACTGCGACAGTGTTTCGGTTGGTGGGCGAGATGCAGGAGCTGCGCAATTTGTTGGGAACCACAGATGAAGAATAATTATCTGGGGCCTGTCATGGCTTTGTATATAGTTTGTTGTTTTGTAAACAAATTTTAACGCTTTGTCCAGTTTTTAAAATTTTTTAAATAAAAACATTTTTGTACTGGCACAACTTTTAATACTTTACAAAAAAAAGGCAAAATAATGTGCTAGTTGTTATTAAAAAAAAAAGAAAAACTTTTTTCTGTGTCATTTTCTGTTAAAAAAAAACATTCATTAAGGGTTGGTTACAGCAAAATGTAAGAAGAACCAAAAAACAAAAAATGAAGAATATCCAGACCGCGATGGGATTTAGGTAAGCATTAAGTGCGCAAAGGGAAGAATATCCAGACCGCAATGTGATTGAGGTAAGCATTGTAGCAGAAGTGAGTGATCAAAATATGGAGACAACCACATTAATGAGTTAATTTTGTTGTGCCCAGGCGTAAGGTCATAAAGATTTCCGTCTGGATGTTTATTTATAGAAAAAGGAATTCAGAATCTAACGAGAAACGTAAATCATTCGTTCGAGGCGACGTTGGAAAAAGGCAAAAAACCTTTGTTGGCGTACGAACGGACAAACACTTTACAGAAGGCTTGCGATGCATGCTTAGAGTCACTCGTACACTCATAAGCAAGTGGGAAAAAAACTAAAAAAAGACAGATCGACACAAAAACAAAATTCATTTTATGTCTCTCTGAATCAACCCTATAGGCTAAGATTCTGTGGTGTTAACAAAAATGAGTCCGATCTGATGGGCCTGCTGGGATTTCTTTATAACCAATGCTGTGGAAGCTTTGAAGGATCAATACCTTTCCCATTGGAAACTATAGCTTTTCCCAGTGGCTACCGAGTGCCCCAAACCCCCCCCCCATGGTCAAATAAGGTGGAGGAGCAACAATAATGGGGCCACTCTGACCCCCTGGGCCCCAGTGTGGTTGCACCTGCTGCAGCTCCTATAGATACTCCCCTGCTGACTTCCTTCAGGCAGTGAGTGAATTATGTGATTTTTATATCTATATGACATGCTTCCTTAGATCCTTACACCTACATAAAGAACTGTCAACTACTTCACAAAAGGTTCAATGAGAAACAAAAAGGGTGTTAGGAAATCACCAGACATTATATGGCAAATAATTAAAAGGAATAAGTAATATTGATGATTCTATGATTCTTGTGTTTATTATAAGTATAGAACTTAGTTTTTTTGTGAATCCTCCGGAGTGTATGGCAGCATATATCATCATTGTTTACAGAATTAACCTTAACAAAATCACGCCAATAGTCAATTGTGACACATGAAAAGGTTCAGACTGGCCCACATGGTTACCATGAAAAACCTGGTAGGCCCATGGTCCAGGGGCCCCTTTGAGAGACTTCATCAGCAAAACCTGAACTATGTATTGCTTATTTGTGACATCCCAAGTGCACATACAGAGAAAATACAGTTAGGCACAATGTTTCTGGGCATGGGCCCTGAATATAAGCCGGTAATACTAGCATCCAAATGTGGGGTTGGCCCCCAGAGTCAATTCTACTAGTAGGCCCAAGGCATCCCAGTCTAACACGGCACAAGTATATGCTGCAAGACTTGTTGACTGCACTGAAACAGAGAAATAGAGACAAACCACATATTCCACTTACCCAGTGCTTCACCGGTGTTTCCCTTTTTTGAGCGTGTGCAGCTGGCTAGCCTTTATGGCTTGGGATCCTGCTGACAAACCCTGAGGGAAGTGGAATGTTTTTTCGGGCAGGCAGATTCATTACTAGCTGCAGGTAACGACAGATGAGTGTCTGTAGCAGGCATTTCAGAGCGCCCGCTAGTAGTCGCTGTGCTCGGCCGTGGGTCGCTAGTTCATAGCGATTCAGTCGCTGTGCAGCATTGATGAATATGTTGTGGGCAGTCACTATATGAGCAGTACAGCGTACATACTGTATGGGAGCGAATGTTAGCAACTGGTCAGTGCGACCGACTCACAGCATATTCATAAAAAAAACAGCCTCACACACCACCGGTGCTCAAAAATGCTTCGCTGAAGCCCAGAGCGCCGGAGGCTTTGTGATTTTAAGGCTGTTTTTGAACATGTATCCACCAGTAACAAAGCAAAAACATATGGAATTACATAGTTATAACATTGTAACATGAACACATTAATGCCAGACCTGTAATGTCAAGTCTGCATAAATATATAAAAATGATAAAAGGTTGAAAAAATGGCTTTTTCTAGGCCAGGAGAGGTCACAACATTATTTGAGATTATTAAAAAAAATAAAAAATAAAAACCCCCAGTTTAAAGAGAAGTAAAAGAACGTCCATTGAAATGTATGGGTGAGGTAATACGTGGCGCTCTGCAAGGCTGTACGCTGGCACTGTACGCTAAGGCTGGGATAATGATGAATCGGACGCTACATGGCGTTGTTATAGTCGCTCACCAGATTTGGCTTCATAAATGTGTAATTGCGTGCCGTGTCCGGCGTTCACCTGACGCTACTTGACGCTACCTGCCGCTGTACAGGCACTACCTGGTGCTATCCCTTTATGAATAAGGCCCCAAA
Source organism: Gastrophryne carolinensis (assembly GCA_027917425.1). NCBI lineage: Eukaryota > Metazoa > Chordata > Amphibia > Anura > Microhylidae > Gastrophryne > Gastrophryne carolinensis. The sequence goes on along the minus strand of CM051235.1, from coordinate 147,677,646 downwards.
TTCACTGGTTTAAACAACAGTGTGTTGACAGCATAGGGAGGTACAGTTAAAGAGAATATCCACTTTCAATGGCATTTTGAAATTGTAATTTTTATGCAAAAAGGTGCTGAGCTTATCTACTATTTTTTAATAGTAATTTGTCTGTTGCTGTTGCAATCTGTTGCTACTGGAAACTGTACTCCAAGTCTGTACACCAAGATCTACAAGAGTTCTTAGAGAACTGGGCCGACTTCACAGTGGGCTACAGGTTCTTTGGCAGGGATGGGCTGCACCTCAATGGGGAGGGTGCATCTGTTCTGGGGGAGAGGATGGCTAAAAGGTTAGAGGAGTGTTTAAACTGAGCATTGGGGGGGAGGGTAAAAGCTATTACAAAGGGGAAGTTAGGAAAGAAAGTGACAGTGGGTGTAGACATGAAACTGGGGGTGGAGAGGGGGGAGGGGTTAGCACATCTAGCAGGAATAAGGGCAATATACAAAATTATCAAAATTCTCATAAGCATTTGAAATGCATGCTTACAAATGCTAGAAGCTTGACTAATAAAATGGATGAACTAGAACTGATAATAACAGAAGAACAATATGATATTGTGGGGGTAACAGAGACCTGGCTGGATGAAAGCTATGACTGGGCAGTAAATTTACAGGGATACTGTGTGTTTAGGAGGGACCGTAACAAACGCAAAGGGGGTGGAGTCTGCTTAATTGTAAAATCCTCTCTACAGCCTGCTCTGCGGGAGGATATATGTGAGGGGAATGACCATGTGGAGTCGGTATGGGTAGAAATACATGGAGGGAGAAACAAAAATAAAATACTGATGGGGGTTTGCTATAAACCTCCAGATATATCCGAATCCATAGAAAATATGATGCTAAGGCAAATAGATATAGCCGCTAAAATAAATGAGGTAGTGATTATGGGGGACTTTAACTACCCAGATATAGACTGGGATGCTGAAACATGTGTTTCGCAGAAAAGTAATAGTTTTTTATCTAAAACAAAAGATGGCTACCTTTCCCAACAAGTACAAGCTCCAACAAGGGGGAAAGCCATATTGGACCTAATACTAACCAATGTACCAGACAAAGTAATAAAGGTACAGGTTGGGGGACACCTTGGAAGCAGTGATCATAATATCATTAATTTCCAATTAGCAGTCACTAGGGTGCCTTATCAAGGAGTCACAAAAACGCGGGACTTCAAAAAGGCAAAGTTTGACCAACTTAGAGATGCCCTACACTGCATTGACTGGGAAAATGTCCTTAAGAACAAAAGCATGGACGCTAAATGGGATACTTTCAAAGGAATACTTAATTTTCAGTGTGACAGATATATACCTTACAGGAATAAAACTATTAGACACACATGTAAACCGATGTGGCTAAATAAAAAGGTTAAGGGGGCAATAAACAACAAAAAAAGGGCATTTAAACGTTTAAAGCAGGAAGGGACAGCGGAAGCGTTAAAAAACTATAAAGAAGAAAATAAACAATGTAAACAACAGATAAGGGCAGCTAAGCTGGAGACAGAAAGACTGGTCGCGAAAGAGAGTAAAACTAACCCTAAATTATTCTTTAGCTACATAAACCGTAAAAGGTACAAACCTGAGGGTGTGGGCCCCCTTGAAAAGCACGGATGGGACCCCTATAGAGGGAAATGAGGAGAAAGCTAATTTGCTTAACAACTTCTTTGCTTCTATATTCACAAAAGAATTTGACATGCCGAGTGAAATGCAGGGGAATAACCGAAACCCTCCATTAAATGTCACTGGTCTAACCAAGGAAGAAGTCCGGCACCGTCTCAAGCAGATAAAAATCGATAAATCACCGGGACCAGATGACATACATCCTCGTGTTTTAAGGGAGTTATGTACAGTAATAGACAAGCCGTTATTTCTAATATTTGTGGATTCCATAACTACAGGGTTTGTTCCGATGGATTGGCGCTTGGCAAATGTGGTGCCAATATTCAAAAAGGGATCTAGGGGGGAACCTGGGAACTACAGACCGGTAAGCTTAACATCTGTGGTGGGCAAGCTGTTTGAAGGTTTCTTAAGGGATACTATCCTGGAGCACCTTGGGGAAAATGACCTTATTACTCCATATCAGCATGGATTTATGAGGAATCGCTCCTGCCAGACAAACCTGATCAGCTTTTATGAGGAGGTAAGTTCAAGATTGGATCAGGGGGAGTCATTGGATATCATATTTCTTGACTTTTCTAAAGCATTTGATACTGTGCCACATAAAAGGCTGGTACAAAAGATGAGAATGCTTGGACTGGGGGAAAACGTGTGCAGATGGGTGGGAAATTGGCTTAGTGATCGGAAGCAGAGGGTGGTTATCAATGGTACACACTCAGATTGGGTCACTGTTACCAGTGGAGTACCACAAGGGTCAGTTCTGGGACCAATTCTCTTCAATATATATATAAATGACATTGGGTATGGATTAAACAGTAAAGTCTCAATCTTTGCAGATGATACTAAGCTGAGTAAAGTAATTAAAACAAAGGAGGACAACAGGCAGCTACAAACAGATTTAGATAAATTGGAAGCATGGGCAGTTAAATGGCAAATGAAGTTTAACACAGATAAATGTAAGGTTATGCACATGGGAAGGAGAAATCTGTGTCATGATTACACACTAAATAAAGAAACACTTGGTAAAACAACAATGGAAAAGGACCTAGGGGTTTTAGTTGACAATAAGCTCAACTGTAGTAATCAATGCCAGGCAGCTGCTGCCAAGGCAAACAGGATCATGGGGTGCATCAGGAGGGGCATAGGTGCTCATGACCAGAGCATCATTTTACCCCTGTACAAGTCACTGGTCAGACCCCATATGGAATACTGTGTACAGTTCTGAGCACCTGTGTTTAAAAAGGACATATCAGAACTGGAGCGCGTTCAAAGAAGGGCAACAAAGTTAATAAAAGGAGTGCGGGGGCTAGAGTACCCGGAAAGATTGTCCAAGTTAGGTTTATTTAGTCTAGAAAAAAGACGATTGAGGGGTGATCTAATAACTATGTATAAATATATTCGGGGTCAATACAAGGATCTGTCCCACAATCTATTTATACCCCGGAGTGTAACCATAACCCGGGGGCATCCACTAAGGTTAGAGGAAAGGTGCTTTCTCCACCGACATAGGAGGGGATTCTTCTCTGTAAGAGCAGTGAGACTATGGAACTCGCTGCCAGAGGAGGTAGTAATGAGGGATACATTAAAAATGTTCAAAAGTGGCCTTGATGCCTTCCTGGCATGTAATAACATTTCCGGCTATGGCTACTAGACCACTGGAAGGAGTTAAACAGGCTGAACTGGATGGACTAAAGTCTTTATTCAGCCTTACATACTATGTTACTATGTTACTATGTTACTATGTTAAAATAAACGTGACCAAAGTGTGCTGCTGCTATGGCCGCCGCTGAGGTGAGAGAACTCACTCAACCTTACACATGCCCAGCAGCATTCTGTGTGTGCAGAGCACATTTTACTTTTCTTCTAGATATTGGTGTACAGACTTATATCTATTCCCTGTCCCAAAGACAGGCTTATCTCTTAATTTTAACCTGCCTTTGTAGAAGATGCCTTGGGACATTGAAAGGTATGACCTGAGGAAAACAGAGGACCTATATACACGTCCTCTCCAGGGCTGGATTATGAGAGGGGTGCAAGGGGCGCAAGGCCCGGGGCCTCCACCACATGCCCTGCAAAGGGGGCCTCCACCAACCTTTGGATTACGGTCTGGTCCTGGAGGCTTTTCAGTTTTTGGTCAAAGCTATCAGCGGCAGTGGGGGTCTCCCGCGTCTGGGCAATCCTTTTTTTGTTTTTGCAAACCTGCAGCCATGGCCACCACAGGGCAGGACAGAGAATCTAAAGCAGCAAAGCTGCCATCAGTAACACTACAGTGATGGGTGGATGCAGAGATGTCAATCAGAGGCTGCTTACTACCCATATGCTTCCAAGCACAGCCGCTGGCAGCTCAATGCAGGGAACTGTTTTCTGCTGGACCAGCTGGGTGACTACACCCCCCCCCCCAGAGTGGCAAAGCAGGAGTTCCCGAGCAGCACGCACCCGCACAAGGGTGGCACAAGGGACTCTGACGTTCCAGTAGGTAGGCGGGTGCCAGACAACCACCAATCAGTTACTTGGCTGGACTATTATTTTATACTGTATCTGTGGCCTCCTCCAGATTTTGTGCCCAGGGGCCTCCACTCCACCACACTCCGGCCCTGGTCCTTTCACTATTACTGGCTGCCCACCAATCATTGTGGGTGCTCAAGTGGTAACAAGAACAAACTGGGCACTGCGTATGTTTGACACAGACGGCTATTTACCATATAAATTTCCACTATATAAAGTAAAACAGCCTGTCTTTTTTGTCTTGTTACACTGTGTGTTATATTATCTAATTTTACGGCATATAGTAGTATTGTTTGGCAAGGACTTCGGCTGACAAGCAAGGTTTCATCACCTACTGTAAATACTTTCAGAGAAACTGGTGTCTGCCAAAACAAACATGAAATCAAGTTTCACTTTTGATCCTCTGTTTCTACTGTTATGCCACTAGAACAAATCTTCTGTATACCAGGAAATAGGTAACTAAATGCCATATTAGGGTCGATTCTTTACCCGTCAGCATTTCTGCATGTTTTTTTCATGAATAAAACCCATTTCTGTACATTTTCTTCTGTTTCTTGATTCAGCAGACATTTTTGGTGCATCATTCTTTTGAGTGACTTTCTGCTTCGAGCCATATCTCACACGTAAATTTACTCAAAAAATGTGCACTCATGTATTCAGGGAGTGATTCGCAAAGAAGAATTTGTGAGCAATCAGGTTTTTTCACGTGTGCAAATTTCCGCTTTGTGCAGGAGAGAATTGCCTTTACTGACATGTGTTTACATTGATAAATTCCACTTTGCAAATGGAGACATGTTTTTATTTAATATAACGGTTAAAACCGTTATTTATATTTATTTATATAACAGTTAAAAAAATGTGTACCCCCCCCCCAAAAACCAACTAGCCCCGGCCCTAGGCATAAAGGCTGGCAACCTAGCACTCAAATGCCGCCCAGCCAACCCCTTAACATGCGCGAATATAAGCCATTATGCCCTTTGGCATGAGTCCAATGCTCTTCCAGGGGTGCTGTGGGTACCCCTGGAAGAACTCTGGGCCCATACCAATAAGCACCGGGCTAATCTGACTCAACAGTGTCCCAAATGGGGGTGCAGGTAATTGAGTAAAAAGTGGAGTAGTACTATGCTATCCACCAATGCTGGCAGGTGACATGGTCTCATACCCTGGCAACTGGTATTTGGGTTTCCTGGACCCCTTACTAATTCAACTCAAGAAATAATACATAAAGCGCACTTGCTGTTAAAGTAAATACATATACAACCTATTTTAAAAATATTTTGTTAATTTTACTGATTCGTACTGTATTTTTTTCGCTCCATAGGACACACTTTTTTCATAAATAAATATTGTAGGTCACCACAAAGGAAGAAACAACCACCTGGTTTTGTCTCCTCCCCCCTTCCTTTAGTGGTGTCAGTTTATCTGTTTTATAATTCATCAGTATTTCTTAGTAAACTGGCAGATCAGCCTTTCAACCATCAAACAGTATACAAAATTATATATTTATCTGGTTTGTCCAACCCAGATTGACTGATCTTTACCACACTCCATATGTCTAATTAAAAATATATATTTTTTATTAGCATCAAACATGATTAAAACAATGGTATTCTATAAAATGATTATGACATGCTCAAATTGTTTCAACATTTGTTGTTTCAAAATTCCATAGCTCAACTGGCATACATAATTGGAAAAACACATTCTTAGCCTGCTTGATGCATTTTGCCGTTAAGCCTATCTTAAAAGCTGGCAGTTGTATTTTTTAATTATTTCAACATTTCTATAAAAGAAAGTTTACATATTAGCTCCACAGTTTTCAATATCATTAAATCCAATAACATTTTCCCATATAGACATTAAGCAAAGAGAACTATAAACATACTCACATGTATACTTTTATGTCACAATGAAATTAGTTGATACATTCTAAACGGATTCACTGCTGTGTTTCTAAAATATATACATATGTGCAAGGAGGTGCATTAGCTATATCAAGTTATTAATTCCTTCTTTCCAACCCAAAAGCTGGGGGGATGCCTGTGTGTTACATTACAAGACGCTCCCGTGGCTTCTGCAGGGGCCTAGGCTTCCCTCCTTCGCTTTTGTGGGCTGGTATGGCCTATATACGGGTGGGCATTACCTATGAATGGCTAGCTTCCAGTCACAGACACAGTCTGTAAATAGGCCCATGCCCACCCACAAGCAATGAAATCAGCTGCCTGGAAGTCTGTAGGCATGCCTTTGTGTGTCTGTATGTCTAACTCTCTTTCTGTGTGCGTGTATGTCTCACTTTCTGTGTCTCTGTGTGTGCATGTGTCTAAGAGGCCGATTCATTAATAGCGCCAGGTAGCGACAGATGAGCGCCAGTAGCGTGATTTTCACAGCGCCAGCTAGTATTCGCTGTGCTTGGCCGGGGTTTGCTTGTTGACAGCGACTCAGTCGGTGTGCGGTAATGTTGAATACGGGCTTAGGGGTCGCTGTTTCACAGGTTCCGCGTTGTATGGGTGCGCCTGACAACGAATGGCCAGAGCGAACGGCTTGCTGCAGATTCATTAACAAATCACGCTCCGAATTTTTTCGCGCTGTGAATTCCTTGTTTAAACCCCAGAGCGCTGGCGGCGATGGATTTAAAATAGTTTTTAACCCCCAAACAACCATATTTTTTTATTGTAAAATTATACAAGTTTTTATAAACATTTTGTAATATGAATACATTAATATCAGACCTGTAATATCAATTCTGCACAAAATCATTTTTTTTTTCTTTTAACCTTAAAAAAAAATCCTAACATTGCAGAAGTGGTCACAGAATTTTTGACATTAAAAAAAAAAAAAAAACATTAATAGCAAGTAATACCGATTAATTAAAGATTGCTCCATTGAAATGCATTGAACATCGCCAGGGAGCGACAGGTCATACCTGGCGCTGTGATGGGATTAGCAGCGGCGCTGTTCGTTGCAGTCGGCTACATGATGAATCCCGCGCTAGCTGTCACTCTCGCCGGCGCTAGCCTCATTTAGCTTGATAAATGCGTCATTGTGGCCGGCGCCGGGCGTACTTGAGTCGGTAGCCGCCGTTAGCTGGCGGGACCTGGCGCTCGTCAGACACTACCTGGCGCTATCGCTTGATGAATAAGGGCATAAGTGTGTGTGTGCGTTTGTGTGTGAATCGCTGCAAATTGGAGGACCAGCAGGCAGCAAGTGTATGTTTATCTGCTTCCTGCCCGCCAGTCCTCCTCACAAACACAATTGGGGAAGGGATGGTGTTCACTGGCTGTAATGAGGGATGCCGCTCATTGTCTGTAATGGGGAATGCGGCATACTTCTTTTAATGAGGGATGCAGCACACTGCCTGCAATAAGGGATGATGCACACTGTCTGTAATGGGGGATGCCACACAGTGCCTGTAATTGGGTGATTGGGAGGTGGTATTTTAGAACACCATTTTGTTCAGAATTTTTTTTTCTCTTATTTTCCTCCTGAACCCTGAATGCGTCTTATGGTCATCTTATAGCGCAAAAAATACTGTACATTTCACCGCCCTCTGTCCAGCGCTGCCTGTCTGCTTTCACTGTCCAGCATATTGGTGATATTTATTTATATATTTTGATATCTCACTCTTGATTTATTGGTCACTGTCTTTTTGGGTTCACCATATAATTTAGTTATTTGAATCAGTTTTCTGCAGGGGGGTTATGCAAGGGGGGGGGGCAGCGTAGCAATATTGATGCCTGCCTAGCCACATTCAACACCCTATTTCTTAAAAATGGATGTTGAACCACATTAGGGACGAAAAAAAACAGTGTAGCTCTTGTCCAATCAGAGTCGTTTGCCCTGCCTATGTATTTCGGCAAATGGCTCTGATTGTTTATAATGGGGAATGAGAATGGACGCCTCTCATGCATCCTCAGGCTGTGAGTACACTCATGCTGCTGGGGGTGCATCCACATTTAAACCTATCAGAGCCATTTGCCAAATTACATAGTCATGGCAAACGTCTCTGATTGGACGAGAGCATGTGCATGAGCCTCCTCCACTGTCACTTCGTGTAAAAACACCAATTTTCTTAAAAATTAGCATTGAACCACTTTAAATGAAAGAAGTGACAATTCTGGCTCAGTGTAAAGTATTTTTTTTATAATCTCAAATATATACAATACAGCCAAAATATATCAAGGTTTTTAAAACTCAGATGCCTAAGAATGCCCAGAAAACTATGATGTTGTATGTATACTGCCATTTTAGCCATTTGTGTGTTTTAATCGCAAAGAAGTAATTACAGTAGAGGAGGTTCAGAGGATGCGAACGCAAAGGGGCCCATAAGGTTGTCAGGGGCCATAATTTTTGTTCCTCCCCCTTATTTATTATATTGGTGCTTTCATGGCATCATATACAGAAAATAGAAGCTTCATTTGTCTCAAATGTTTCAGTGTTTATTTGTCTAGTTGTATTCAGTTTAGTTGACCACCAGTTCTATAGTCCACTCTGGCTACGTATTATCCTGCCGGCCGGGTAAGTGGGAGCAGCTGCGGGCCATCCTGCATTGTTTTCCACAGAACAGCATGCTAGCAGCTGGCTACCAGGGACTCTTTTTCCTATTTCAGGCAGCCGCACATTGATCTTGTTCGGGCCTCACTCCACTGCCTGTCAGTGAGGCATCATGTACAGAGGAAGGAAAGGGCTGGCACGTCAGGCCAGGAAGTGCATACCGATCTTCACAATCAGGTCAACCTACCAGGAGAAACAAATGGAGACCCAGCCACGGAGATGCTAACCTCAGAGACCAGTTTATAGGTGTGGTTTGGGATGTGTCCCATTCGTGGTGCTTGTGAAGAAAATAACCACCAGGGAAATGGTGGTGCTGCTACCACTGTTGCACCCTGCGCTGCCCGCCGGTCCCACGTATGTGATGCCTCTGCTGGTCAGGCACCACATCTCCTGGAATGCAATTCTCCCCAGGCAGCGTTACCTCCAAGTCTGGATTGCAATGCCAGGCTGTGACGGCAATAGGAGCGGCAATTCTTTCAGGAGGTAATGAAGGGGGCCTTAAAATTCCATGTGATATAAGCGGATCGTAGGGGGGTGGAGGTTTCGGGAGACACACAAAAAATTCGGGTGAGTTGGCATCTCTACATTTAGGAAAATAAATGGTTAACAGCACTCCAAATGGTTGGCATATGAAAATTGCCCAAAGTTTATTTACAATCAAAAGTGTGTTTTGTCTAATAATAGTACAGTTACAAATCAGTGACTAACACAATAAGTAACACATTAGTTGATACAGTAGATTAGAATCACATAAAGATAGCACATACAGCTAAGGTGGCTAGGTTCAGTTTCTTGGCTGCTATGCAGCATCAGGGAGTAAGTAGCTATAGAGTACAATGCAGTTAATGGCAATGTGCTATGCAAAAGTCTAAGAGTTAAAAAGAAATCATGCTTACAATTTGATAGGCGTAAGACAGGGAGACCTATTAATCCCCACGGCAACATTTCAGGCTGAATAGCTGATGATACATTCATATAATCTAATGAAAGGCTTTTAAATAATGTTTTGTTCCTCATAGGCTTTGTTAATAAATATGCACAATTTAAAATTATGTGTAATAACCTTGACTGGGCGTGGTCCATGTTAAAATTCCACCCCCACCAAATAAGGTCTCTGGACCACCATTTCTTTAGAAAGATTAAGCCACAACCCAACATATATAACAGTAATCAACAAGTAAAGTAAGATTCCCTCCTGTTCCAGGTCTGAGAAGCCCGAAGATTTACTAGGAAAAGTGGGAAAGATTGAGGACAGAAGGCCCAAAATTACCTCTCGACCAGCTACAAAGTGGAATCCGATTTAAGCTCAGCCGCGTCCCTCCTAGCCCTGGGAGCTCAACTGGGCTAACCTCCAGGGCCAAAAATTACCCCTCTGTCACTCCCTCCACTAATGAATCTAAAATTTAGCTAACTGAAACAAACCTTCCCTCCTGGCCAGATTCTCTCAAAACAGCCGCATACTCTGCTTACTAATTGACCTGTTATCTCAGGCCTGAAGCCTGAGAGGAGACCCGCCAAAGCTGAATAGTGCTGAAACCTTAGCGCTGTTCAGCCCACCGCATCTCCACAGCAATCTCAATCCATTCCCTTAACAAAAGCCTTAAACAAAAGCATTAAACACATTCAAATACACCCCATCATGACTATAGGACCCCCTAATACCTTCCACCTCGAGCGCTCAACCCCCCCATTCAGCCTCACAAACCGCGCCTTGTTGACCTTTGTACAAACCTTCTCAATGGCCAACCAATCACCCACAGAAACTTCCCCCAGAAATACAACAAATTCCTTGTAACTGATTTAATCAATCACCCTCGGAGACCCCCACTTCTTTGCCCTGTCCATAGTGTGATCCTGCAGCGCACATCACTGCAACCCTCTCACACCAGCCCAACTTAGCTTGGCCCACTCCTCGGGTATGCCAAGTTGTTTGCCACTCCTCTGCAATGTTGCTGAGCCACCTAAAGGTAAAATAATGTCTGAAGATCAGAACTGAGCACGCCAAAACTAAAAAAACAGGAGGATTAGTGAAGTGAGACAAAAACCCAGTCTGTAAGCCCTAGCTCATGACACCTGCCCACTTTTTTGCTACGCCTGCTCAATTCTATTGGGATGGCTATACAACCTACACCGTGCCGATTCCTATCTCTCTCCCTAATTTTTTTTTCTTTTTTTGCTAAATTCGTCGGCTATCCCAGCCTCACTGCCTCTGTCACTGCTCCTAAGAGTGGGAATCGTATTCTGTGCTGGGCAGTCCCATCTCCACTAAGCATTTCATAAATACTGCCAGGAACTAAAAGCGTGATAAAAATGATCCATTCCCTAAGGGCGGCCAGGGGGCATGATACACAAAGCCCCAACCAATCCAGGAAAATACTAACCCCCTGTCCCCTCCAAACCCGAGCGACACCCCCTTCTCTGAGAGAACCTCATCATCAACCTGTAGGCCTCCGGGCACCCGCTTACTGTGGCTAACCAGTCCCCCTACATGCAGCGCCCCAAAAAGACCAAAGAGAACGGCACCTTAAATAACTTTGTTTTGAAGACAGAAAAGCAAACCCGTGATAGTGTACTGATTAGGGATGAGCGAACCGGTTCGGACGAACCGGAATTCGCTCCGAATTTCAGGGAAAATCCGATTCGGCACGAACCCAAATTTTTTTAGTTTCGTGCCGATCGAATTTTCCCTGAAATAAAAAAAAAAATGCCGGCATGGTGGGAGCGGGCAGGCCGGCTACGCTGTCAGCGGGCGGCGGAAGCCGGCCCGCTGACAGTGCAGCCGGGCTGCCCGCTCCCGCCATGCCGGCATTTGTTTAAAAAGCAAACACTTACCTGCATGCTCGGAAAGTGTTTTTAAACAAATGCCGGCACGGTGGGAGCGGGCAGGCCCGCTGCGCTGTCAGCGGGCCGGCGGCGGCCCGCTGACAGGCGAAGCCGGGCTGCCCGCTCCCACCATGCCGGCATTTTTTTTTTCAGATGAGCGATTCGTGAAAGTTCGATTCGGGCGAACCCGAATTTCTTGGGGAAATTCGGCGAATCGCCCGAATCGAACTTTCAAGAAGTTTGCTCATCTCTAGTACTGATGATCCCGCGCAGAATTACCCAAGAGTCCGGCCACTTTTTGTAAAATCTAGCCATCCCAATAGGTGACACAAGAAGGCAAGAGCCACCATCTTTCTATCAATCATGACCGGGGACTCCCCCACTGCCAACAACTCACCCATACACCATAAAAACAGCTCATGCTCCCCCCTGAAGATGGTGAAACCGACCATGGGATTAACTAAGCGACTCATAAGACCTCCATCAGCCATTCTGGGCACATCTCGCTGACTTCTCTCGTCTTGGGCGCCAATCTGCAGGATGACGCCTGCGAGTTGACCACTGATACTATTGACATATTGTTGAACTGAAAAACACTGCCTTATTCATCAGTGCTTGTCCCCACAAGGTCACTGCTACAACCAGAGGAAACAACACCTCGAGCATGCTTGCTAGGATTATTTTAGAGATTCTTGTGCTTCCTGCTGGCCCGGCACACAGGAAATCATCCAGATAATGGGTGATGGATATCACACCAACTCGTTCCTTTACCACCAAGAAACAAGCTGAAGGCTTTGAAATACGAACATGATATGGAGCCACGTAATACTCTCTCTCAATAAAACGCCACAACAAGCCAAACTCCTGGGGTGCTCTGGCATATGTTACCGAAGACAGCTACTTGTCGATGTTGTGACAGAATGGCCACCTCCACAGCCTGAAGACTCGTGCCGATATTTGCATACATCCGCCTTGTCTCTGGGTGCTCTCACTGTGAGTGAGCATAGCAAGCCCAAAGTAGCCATACAGCTGTCTCTGACCACAGCAGACTATGCCCAAAACTCATAAAGCTGCACCATGACATGCCCAGCTCAGCCACAAACTCAGAAACTTAAGCAAAGAAATTAGTTTTGCCTAGAACACATGAGGTATTTACATACAATCTGAGATTTTTAGGTGCTTTGAAATGCATTTTTTATTTACTGTTCCCAAAGTCGTGTAAGTTGGGAGAAAGTTAGTGTTTCCCTAGAGAGTGACTTTAAGGTGAAATTCAATTCATAACTTTAACAATCCCTCCAGGAGGGACCCTGCATTTGTTTCCCTCTACAGTTAAAAGGGACTTAAAACCAAAGGGCAATAATGAGGCAGCAAACAGCTGACCTGATGCCTTTTCCCATGTGCCTCTCAGAAGCTGTAACATGGCTCCAAAGTTTGCCCTTTTTCAATTCCATTATTCCAGGACCAAAAGCTATTCTGTCCCTTGTGAGCAAGCCACAGTGGCCTTGCAGCTGTCTCTGGTCACAGCAGAGCATGGTCAACGCTCATAAATCTTCTCTATGACATGCCCTTGTGGTAGTACTACACTTACACGTGTGTGTGTTTGAAAAGGCATTGGTTAAAAGCAGTGGATAAGTATTATTTTGGGAACAACAGGAAACCGCTGTGATTGGTTTGGAATTTTTTGGAGGGAAAACCTAAGGCTACAATGTATAGAGCAGAGGTACTATAAGGCGAGGCCAGAAAGATAGACAGGGCGATCGTCCATAACCATGCTAAGAGGACGACTGGAATACCCTCCCTGTGTGACACAGCTAATGGGGTCAGCTAAATAGGGTGCAATTGGAAGCGAGTAGAAGGACCTGGCTATAGTGAAGCAGAAACATGCTGAGTTGCCGAGAGATTGAGAAGACTGACGTGTGGGGGGTCCACATAGATGGAAGAGGACCCAGGCGGGGGAGAGAGACCCAGGGGGGTTCTGGCATTTAATGTCACAGAGGAAGTGCCCCTTAGGACTAGAGGGGATCCAAAGAGACCAACAGGCCACAAAGAGGAAACCACTGTGCCTAAGACTTTTGTAAAGTGTGGCTGCCCCAGTCTGCCCCTGTTGTGTGAAAGAGAACACCGTGTGTTGGGGGATTGTCTAGGCTCTGATGCTATGGTGAACTGTAAAATGTGTGCAATAATTAAATAAGCTGATGCTTTCACCTTTCTGCTTGCTGTTGAGTGTCTGCTTTGATTACATCTTGTAAGCTCCCCATGCTGCGGTCCTATTAACTCTTACCCTCGGCTACCATACCTGTGTGCAACAACTATATCCTGTACGCCACTGTCTGCTTGTTAGATTACTGATAAAGTTAGTTCAAAAGAAAAAACATGAAGTCTTAGGCAGACCATGTGACTGTATGCATAGTGTATTTAACCTGCTAACAGAAAGGAAACTAATTATATCGCACAGCCTGATTAATTATTAAGCTGAGGTGTAAACCCATAATTTACAACCACAAAGAATGCACACAGGGAATGCACACCCATCTGTTAATGTTTTGCAGGAGACTTTTGTGGAAAAAAATCCACAAAATCGCAGGAAAAATCATTTGGATGACATACCACAAGCAGTTGAAATGGCACCCAATGGAATACTGGATGATCAGGTCCCACATACATCCAATTGGAATAAAATGGTAAGAATAATCAATGCCTACAAGCGCACCTGGCCATTGCAGTTATCAGACAACTGGTCCCTACCCTTAAGGGGGGAATATCACAACACGTCTTCGCCAGGGTTATCTGCATCCTGAGTCCATACCTTTGTACCAGAGTCTTTATTTTTGCTTTTGGTCATTGGCTATGATACAAGTTATCTACTGTGCAGTGTGGCTTCCAGATATACTAGTCTATCAATAAGTATAGTAACAATGGAAATCTTAGCATGCCAGTAGCTGCCCATAAGAGTCTGATTCCATTATGAACTTATGTGTAAAGAAATGGACATTTCTTGTCAACATTTTACCTCTGGACTTGGGCTGGTTCAGTTTGTAATGTCTCCTGATACATTGGGCCCCATAATCTCCATGGTATTAGAATATAGACTGTGGATGAGCACGAGGAGATAGGCACTTTGGCCATGTTCCTTTTGTATTGCATTATATACCAGGCATTGTACCTGGATTATCTCTGATTAGGCTACACATTTGCAACATAGAAACTGATTATAATTTGTTAACATTACAGAGCACCAATATTCATTCTAAATATGTTATATATACCTGCTTGTGTCTCTATGGCTACGGGGTATGTCACATGTAACTTTTTGGCATCCTGTTGCCTTGACATGCTCGGATATGTGTGTCACACTTTTGTTTTCTTATCTTTTTTGTGCTGCCTCTTGCTGGGCATAACACCTTAGCCCAGTCCTGTTTGTTTATATGCTTGTCTGAGCATGATGTTTTATAAGCGGTTTGACTCCACTTATTGATAGGGTTTTGATCTGTGTGGGGGGTTGTTGACGCCCTACTCGCCTTCTAATCATCTGGTGTAACATATTTCCGTTAATTGCATGGGGCTGACTTCCTGTGGGCTCTTGGAGACAAAAATACAGGCATGGCACAACCGGCATGCTTTGTTTACTCTTCATGGTGATCACATTTTTTCTTTTTGATTAGCATTTACTATTATCTTTTGATTGTTTGGAGTTTGATTAACATATTCATATGAATGGGAGAACTTAATTTATTTTACAGGTAGTTTATTAACCTCATTTATTCATAGTGTTTTCTTATCATATTTTTTATTAGTATTTATAACGATTTTTTGATTGTTTGGAGTTTGACCAGTATACTCATATGAAGGGGATCACTTACTTTATTATATAGGTAGTTCATTAACTTTATTTACATAGTGTTTTTTTTTTGCATTATTTAAGGTTTATATTGATATTTATGCACCCGCACTTTACCCACTATATAATGTGGGATTTTTTGTATAAGCGATTCAATATTGTTGTATGCACCGCAATCCTTTTTGATTTATTGCTGCTCGGTATTGTCAGACCCCGTGGGACACCCACCTTCAGAGTAAGCCCACAACCCCCAATCTCCACTGCTAGCTTCACCTTTTGTCAAGCCCCCGTGTGCCGGGATGCTTTATAAGCCTTGCCGGACACGGTTGCCCCCCAGGACTTAATAGCACAAAGGATGTAAGCTTACAGGGGGTTGAAGGCGGATGAACCAGAGGCCAGACTGGGCAATGTCGGGTAAGTACTGGAAGCAGTTCGGGTGCTTCGGAAACAGGTAATACTGGAAGCAATTCGGGTGCTCAGGAGAATACAAGCAAAGTCAGACGTCAAGCCAGGGGTCACACCGGGAGGTCAGAGAGCTGCGCAGTACAAAGGGATGAGACGGAGACGTGGTCGAGATTCAAGCAGATGGTCAATAACCATATATACAGGAAATCACAGAGAATGGGGTGATGGAGGGATGGGGCAGTAGAAGAGAGGCAAAGTGAAGTGAAAAAGAGCATGGAAGAGAGAGAAGGAAAAGAATTGTCTCGTATTTGAAATGACAAATTATCCCAACAAAAGCTAACCTAAGTATACAGGAATATAAGACAGGTTACTACAGGCAATGATCTGGTGAACAGATATACTTTATTATTAATATAGTATATAGAAGAAATAAACCCAAAATTCCCCTATAAGTGAAAAAACCCCTACAAAACACAGAAACTGTCAGCGTTGTCAGGTTAAAAATCCCCTTGGGGCCCATGTACACAAACCGCCCACACACTCCACAAAACTCTCTGTGGGCAAAATAACTGCATACATGGAATGCGGACACGCTTTATAATCTTAGGTAATATGTAACTGAATCGAGGAAGACAGAACAGGGTTAAAATAGTTATTTTCTAGCAACATTAAACAAGTAATGAAGATTAATAGGAATTTTTATGTAGCAGTTCGATTTGGGATGCCCCAGTGTGTGAAACCCTTGGAATTGCATAGGCTAGTGCTGCCACGCGCAATTTAAAGTTCTGGTTGGGTTCACAGCGGGGCACCCAAAACCAGGGTGCTCCAAGGGGAAGGACAAGAAAGGTCAAAAATCCTGGGTTTTGGTTCACTTTAAGGCTCATCCCCTGGCAATGCCAACACATTGAAGTATTAGGATAGCAGAAAGTGCCACTGAACTAGGTCACTACCATGGCAGGATGGTTTAAAATGATAAATATCACTAGCAATTTAACTATGCATCTTTAAATGTTTAAATTCACTTACTGTTGGTTTTTCCAGCTACCTTGGCTAAATCCACCCACCCACGCCTATATCTCACATTTTGTTTTACCAACCAATTGTTTGCTGCAAGGGCAGGTAAATGTCTATGGTAGTGCTGCAATTAATAAAACTTCTATTGGTAAACAAATCATTCAAATTACCGGTACTTTTTAAACATTTAAAGTTCAACAAAATGGGCATTCTGATTACCAGCCCCCCCCCCCCCAAGCACTAAAACATACATTACCTTTCAGATCACTTCCCTGGCAAAAGTGAACCATGATTGGCCACCGTGATAACATGGTCGCCAGCGCCAGAAACCCAGGGAAGACCTGTGCACCATGTGACCACAGCAGCCAATCATGGGATTTGATTTAGCTGGGGGAGCAACAAGCAATCAGCATACGCCCCTGCAAGGGAACAATGCCAATTTTGTTTAAATATTTTTGACCTCATAAAAGGCCTAGAACATGAATATGAAGACACTTCTTGGCCCATCAAGAGGTCAATCCAAAAACAGTATAACAAATAATTCTGCACAGTATGGCCCCTACATTTCATCACACACAATGTTTCCACTGTGACAAATATTGTAATGAGGCATTATTACATTTTGCAACTCGATCCTCACATCAAGAAAAAATATTGACTTTTGTCCCCACAGAGCACAAATATTGTAAATAGAGATGAGCGAACTTTTGAAAAATTCGATTCGACTGATTCGCAGAATTTTCCGACAAAAATCGTTTCGACCCGAATTTATTCGCGACGAATCGCTATTAAAAATAATACTTTGAATAAATATCACATGCAGATCAGAGGCATCGCTAATAGAATCGCAGAGCGGCACAATTGCAGAGAATTGAAGTGGCATCACTATGAGGGGCAGGAGCCCAAACATTGCTTTAAAGAGACACTGGAGTTGGCAGCAGCAGGAGCCCAAAAATTGGATGAATCACACCCTGGAGTTGCAAGCAGCAGCAGGAGCCCAAACATTGGCTGAAAGAGACACTGGAGTTGGCAGCAGCAGGAGCCCAAAAATTGACTGACACACCCTGGAGTTTCAAGCAGCAGCAGCAGGAGCCCAAACATTACTTTAAAGAGACCCTGGGGTTGGCTTCAGGAGCCCAAAAATTGGATGAATCACACCCTGGAGTTGGCAGCAGCAGCAGCAGGAGCCCAAACATTACTTTAAAGAGACCCTGGGGTTGGCTTCAGGTGCCCAAAAATTGGATGAATCACACCCTGGAGTTGGCAGCAGCAGCAGCAGGAGCCCAAATATTACTTTAAAGAGACACTGGAGTTGGCTTCAGGAGCCCAAAAATTGGATGAATCACACCCTGGAGTTGGCAGCAGCAGCAGCAGGAGCCCAAATATACACTGGAGTTGGCTTCAGGAGCCCAAAAATTGGATGAATCACACCCTGGAGTTGGCAGCAGCAGGAGCCCAAATATTACTTTAAAGAGACACTGGAGTTGGCTTCAGGAGCCCAAAAATTGGATGAATCACACCCTGGAGTTGGCAGCAGCCTGCTGGGTTAGTTAAATAATACTTTGAATAAATATCACATGCAGATCAGAGGCATTGCTAATAGAATCGCAGAGCGGCACAATTGCAGAGAGTTGAAGTGGCATCACTATGAGGGGCAGCAGCCCAAACATTGCTTAAAGAGACACTGGAGTTGGCAGCAGCAGGAGCCCAAAAATTGGATGAATCACACCCTGGAGTTGCAAGCAGCAGCAGGAGCCCAAACATTGGCTGAAAGAGACACTGGAGTTGGCAGCAGCAGGAGCCCAAAAATTGACTGACACACCCTGGAGTTTCAAGCAGCAGCAGCAGGAGCCCAAACATTACTTTAAAGAGACCCTGGGGTTGGCTTCAGGAGCCCAAAAATTGGATGAATCACACCCTGGAGTTGGCAGCAGCAGCAGCAGGAGCCCAAATATTACTTTAAAGAGACCCTGGGGTTGGCTTCAGGAGCCCAAAAATTGGATGAATCACACCCTGGAGTTGGCAGCAGCAGGAGCCCAAATATTACTTTAAAGAGACACTGGAGTTGGCTTCAGGAGCCCAAAAATTGGATGAATCACACCCTGGAGTTGGCAGCAGCAGCAGCAGGAGCCCAAATATACACTGGAGTTGGCTTCAGGAGCCCAAAAATTGGATGAATCACACCCTGGAGTTGGCAGCAGCAGCAGCAGGAGCCCAAATATTACTTTAAAGAGACACTGGAGTTGGCTTCAGGAGCCCAAAAATTGGATGAATCACACCCTGGAGTTGGCAGCAGCAGCAGCAGGAGCCCAAATATACACTGGAGTTGGCTTCAGGAGCCCAAAAATTGGATGAATCACACCCTGGAGTTGGCAGGAGTTGGCAGCAGTAGCAGCAGGAGCCCAAATATTACTTTAAAGAGACCCTGGGGTTGGCTTCAGGAGCCCAAAAATTGGATGAATCACACCCTGGAGTTGCAAGCAGCAGGAGCCAAAATATTACTTTAAAGAGACACTGGAGTTGGCTTCAGGAGCCCAAAAATTCGATGAATCACACCCTGGAGTTGGCAGCAGCAGCAGCAGGAGCCCAAATATACACTGGAGTTGGCTTCAGGAGCCCAACAATTGGATGAATCACACCCTGGAGTTGGAAGCAGCAGCAGCAGGAGCCCAAACATTACTTTAAAGAGACACTGGAGTTGGCTTCAGGAGCCCAAAAAATGGATGAATCACACCCTGGAGTTGGCAGCAGCAGGAGCCCAAATATTACTTTAAAGAGACACTGGAGTTGGCTTCAGGAGCCCAAAAATTGGATGAATCACACCCTGGAGTTGCAAGCAGCAGCAGGAGCCCAAACATTGGCTGAAAGAGACACTGGAGTTGGCAGCAGCAGGAGCCCAAAAATTGACTGACACACCCTGGAGTTTCAAGCAGCAGCAGCAGGAGCCCAAACATTACTTTAAAGAGACCCTGGGGTTGGCTTCAGGAGCCCAAAAATTGGATGAATCACACCCTGGAGTTGGCAGCAGCAGCAGCAGGAGCCCAAACATTACTTTAAAGAGACCCTGGGGTTGGCTTCAGGAGCCCAAAAATTGGATGAATCACACCCTGGAGTTGGCAGCAGCAGCAGCAGCAGGAGCCCAAATATTACTTTAAAGAGACACTGGAGTTGGCTTCAGGAGCCCAAAAATTGGATGAATCAAACCCTGGAGTTGGCAGAAGTTGGCAGCAGCAGGAGCCCAATTATACACTGGAGTTGGCTTCAGGAGCCCAAAAATTGGATGAATCACACCCTGGAGTTGGCAGGAGTTGGCAGCAGCAGCAGCAGGAGCCCAAATGTTACTTTAAAGAGACACTGGAGTTGGCTTCAGGAGCCCAAAAATTGGATGAATCACACCCTGGAGTTGGCAGCAGCAGGAGCCCAAAAATTGGCCTAAAGACATAAATATGTTTTGCACCATTTGGAAAGTGTAAAACGTGGCACCATGCTGAATCTAGTCGCATGCATCAGGCATTGGTGGGTGGAAATCCTGGCTGATCCATCCCTGATTCATTTTGACAAAGGTGAGTCTCTCCACATTTTTAGTTGACAGACGAGTTCTCCTCGCCGTAACTATGGCCCCCGCCGCACTAAACACCCGCTCAGATGGCACGCTACTTGCCGGGCAGGACAGCTTTTCCAGGGCAAACTCTGCTAGTTGCGGCCACAAATCAAGTTTGGCTGCCCAGAAGTCCAGCGGATCCTCAAGGTGTGTTGGCATGGTCATGTCAAAGTATGACATGACCTGCTGGTTCAGGTCCTGCTCCAGGTCTTCCTGCTGCTCATGAGTAGCCTCACTATGCGGGTGTAGAAAGCTACTCATTAGCGACTGAAGACTGAGGCTGCTGCTGCTGATGGAGCTGCTGCTGCTGCTCCTGCCAACCCCCCCAGTGGCCATGGCAGTGGAAGGTGAGCGCAGAGGTCCCCTTGAGTCAGACCTGCGAGAGTATGGAACATGGCGCAGATAGGCATCGGCCAACTGCCTACATAGAATGTCTTTGTAGTAGTTCAGTTTGTCCTCCCTCTCGGTGGGTTTAAAAAATGCCCCCATTTTGTGCCGGAAGCGAGGGTCCAATAAGGTGGACAGCCAGAAGTCATCCCGCCGACAGATGGAAACAATTCTGGGGTCACTACGCAAGCACGTGAGCATGCTTCGTGCCATTTGCGCAAGTGACTCGGATGGACTACCTGTCTCCATCTCCACTGCATACTGCCACGGTGTGCCCGGGTCCTCTGTCTCGCCTTCCTCAAAAACCTCTAGCTCCTCTGGCTGCTCCTGCTCCTCCTCTCCTGTCCGCTGACTAGATAAACCAGCCATTTCGCCAAGCCTAAACTGTGTTTCGCTGGGCAACTCCTCCTCCTCTTCCTCCTCCTCCTCTTCCTCCTCCTCCTCCTCCAGTTCAGCTCCAACGGGGTTCATGTGGCCGTAAGATGTAAACGCCATGTCTCCAGTGCCCTGACCAGCCATGGTTTCCAACATGTGCTGTAGTACATGAAGCAGTGGAATCACGTCGTTCATCCCGTAATCCTGCCGACTGACAAATAAAGTAGCTTCCTCAAAGGGCCTGAGCAAACGGCAGGTGTCATGTATGAGCTGCCACTGGTTGACATTGAAGTTACACAGGGGAGTCCCCCTATCTGCTTGGATCATCAGGAAATCCGTGATGGCTTTTCTCTGTTCATATAATCGGTCCAACATGTGAAGGGTGGAATTCCAACGGGTGGAAACATCGCAAATCAGACTATGTTGGGGGATACCATTCTGACGCTGTAGCTCAAGAAGGGTGTGTTTGGCGGTGTATGAGTGGCTGAAGTGCATGCAAAGTTTCCTTGAAGTTGTTAGGATGTCTTGCAGATGGGGGGAACACTTCAGAAACCGCTTGACAACCAGATTGAAGACATGAGCCATGCAGGGGGCATGGGTCAGGCTTCCTTGGCGCAGCGCAGACAAAATGTTCTTCCCATTGTCGGTAACCATGATTCCCATTTTAAGTTTTCTTGGAGTAAGCCATGTTTGGATTTCCTGATGAATACATTTAAGCAGTTCCTCCCCTGTGTGACTCCGTTCGCCAAGACAAACCATGTGAAGCACTGCGTGACACCTCCGTGCCCTGCACACATGGTAGACTGGAGGGGCACTGAGACTTGAGCCTACAGTGGAGGGTGAGGAGATGGCGGAGGATGAGGAGGCTGAGTCGCACGGTGTCACAGGCCCAACGGGCAGGGAGCGCGGAGGCCGAAGCGGCGTGACCTGTCCAAGTTGCTGCTGCTGCTGCAAAGGGACCACATTCACCCAGTGGGCCGTAAACGACATGTACTGTCCCTGACCGTAGTTACAGCTCCAGATGTCGGCGCTGCCATGCACTTTGCTACACACCGACAGGCTCAAGGACTGGCCCACCTTCTGTTCAACAAAAGTGTGCAGCGCTGGTACTGCCTTCTTGGCAAAGAAATGACGGCTTGGGACTCTCCACCTCGGCTCGGCACAAGCCATCAGTTCTCTGAAAGGTGCAGATTCCACCACCTGAAAAGGGAGCGACTGCAGCACCAGCAACTTGGACAGGAGCACATTCAGCTTCTGCGCCGTAGGATGAGTGGGCGCATACTGCTGTCTCTTGGACATGGCTTTGCTGATGGATTGCTGGCGGGATGCATGACTTGGATGAGGAGGAGCAGGAGCGACAGAGGACGGGTATGACGCACAGCTGCCTTCGGCTGAGGTGCTGGAGCCTTGGCTGGCAGAAATTGGGAGCTCACTTGGTGAGGAAGCAGACTGGACCACCCCTTGGGAGCCTCGGTTCTCCCAGGTCGCTTTATGGTGACGCATCATATGTTGACGCAGGGCCGTGGTGCCAACATTTGGACCCTGGCCACCTTTTGCCTACATATCTTGCATGTGGCCATGTTACCCTCCTGCGGATGCTTCAGGAAAAACTGCCACACTGCCGAGTAGCTACTTTTCCCACCCCCTGGCCTCACTGATTCACTGCTGCTGTTGCCAACTCCAGGAACCCCTGCTCCACTACCTCCCGATAAGGTAGACTGCCGCACAGCAGGTGCTCTACCCCGGCCCCGGCCGGCTCCAGCCTTTGGAATTGTGCCCCCATGCTGACTGCTACCACCTTGCTGCCTCAGCTGCTGACTCCGGGGCAACCTGCGCCCCTCTTCTCCTGATGATGACGATGAAGCCCCTTCATCACCCGGCTCCCAAGTGCGATCGGATTCATCGTCATCATCATTATCACTGAGTTGTGGCTGTACGTCACTGATGTTCGTGGATTCGTCAACAGTGTCTGCCGCAGGAGCTGGAACGCTCGCAGCACCCACGACACTGTCCACATCACTATTTGTCTGCCTAGCTAGAGAAGCCACCTCCATTTCTTGGCTGGGCAGTAGCTGCTGACTGTCCTCTATCTGATGGTCCTCCTCACTAAAGAGTGGAGCTGAACCCAAAGCATAGGATACGTCGCTGGGGGAGGGAACGGCGTAGGACAGAAGCAATGGGAGGACAGGGACTGCTCTCGGGGCATGCCAACTCAGGGTTGTGTCAGAGGAACCTACCGACCCTAGACTGGGGGTCTCAGACGTAAGTTGTGATGATGTTGTTGATGAGCGCGTCAACCAATCTACCACGGCAGATGCGCTACTGGTGGAGACCCGACCACTAGCAGATACTGGCAGATTAGGTCTCTCAGCGTGACTCCTGCTGCTACTGGCCCCCAGTCTGATGCGAGCTCTGCCTGCGGAATCTTGGCCTCTGCCACTCCTCTTTTCACTTCCAGGCACTTGTCTGCCCGACATAGTCTAACTGGCGTGGTAGTAGGTGATATTTTAAGAACCCCCAGGCAGCGGTGGGTCTATATGAAACAGAATATAATGCACACCAAAAGTGAGCAGTAACACTCAGCCTCCAACAGGCCTGCTTAGTGTAAATAAGAGAGCTGCTTAGTGTAAATAAAGAGGGGTATGGTATGTTACAGAATGGGATGCCCCAACAGGAGTGCACCTGGCACAGCAAAAGTGTCTTTATCAGGCCTAATTTCAATTAGAATAAGTGCAAATGGTTATGGTCTTAAATAGAGGCTGGTGTAGTCACAGAATGGGATGCCACAACAGGAGTGCACCTGGCAGGCAGCAGTAAGTCTATGCACAGCAAAAGTGTCTTTATCAGGCCTAATTTCAATTAGAATAAGTGCAAATGGTTATGGTTTAAATAGAGGCTGGTGTAGTCACAGAATGGGATGCCACAACAGGAGTGCACCTGGCAGGGACCAGTAGTGCTATGCACAGCAAAAGTGTCTTTATCAGGCCTAATTTCAATTATAATAGGTGCAAATGGTTATGGTCTTAAATAGAGGCTGCTGTAGTTACAGAATGGGATGCCCCAAACAGGATTGCACCTGGCAGGGACCAGTAGTGCTATGCACAGCAAAAGTGTCTTTATCAGGCCTAATTTCAATTATAATAGGTGCAAATGGTTATGGTCTTAAATAGAGGCTGCTGTAGTCACAGAATGGGATGCCCCAAACAGGAGTGCACCTGGGACCAGTAGTGCTATGCACAGCAAAAGTGTCTTTATCAGGCCTGATTTCAATTAGAATAAGTGCAAATGGTTATATGGTCTTAAATAGAGGCTGGTGTAGTCACAGAATGGGATGCCCCAAACAGGAGTGCACCTGGGACCAGTAGTGCTATGCACAGCAAAAGTGTCTTTATCAGGCCTAATTTCAATTAGAATAAGTGCAAATGGTTATATGGTCTTAAATAGAGGCTGGTGTAGTCACAGAATGGGATGCCACAACAGGAGTGCACCTGGGACCAGTAGTAGCATGCACAGCAAAAGATTCTTTATCAGGCCTAATTTCAATTAGAATAAGTGCAAATGGTTATGTTCTTAAATAGAGGCTGGTGTAGTCACAGAATGGGATGCCCCAACAGGAGTGCACCTGGCAGGCAGTAGTACTATGCACAGCAAAAGTGTCTTTATCAGGCCTAATTTCAATTAGAATAAGTGCAAATGGTTATGGTCTTAAATAGAGGCTGGTGTAGTCACAGAATGGGATGCCACAACAGGAGTGCACCTGGGACCAGTAGTAGCATGCACAGCAAAAGAGTCTTTATCAGGCCTAATTTCAATTAGAATAAGTGCAAATGGTTATGTTCTTAAATAGAGGCTGGTGTAGTCACAGAATGGGATGCCCCAACAGGAGTGCACCTGGCAGGCAGTAGTACTATGCACAGCAAAAGTGTCTTTACCAGGCCTAATTTCAATTAGAATAAGTGCAAATGGTTATGGTCTTAAATAGAGGCTGGTGTAGTCACAGAATGGGATGCCACAACAGGAGTGCACCTGGGACCAGTAGTAGCATGCACAGCAAAAGAGTCTTTATCAGGCCTAATTTCAATTAGAATAAGTGCAAATGGTTATGTTCTTAAATAGAGGCTGGTGTAGTCACAGAATGGGATGCCCCAACAGGAGTGCACCTGGCAGGCAGTAGTACTATGAACAGCAAAAGTGTCTTTATCAGGCCTAATTTCAATTAGAATAAGTGCAAATGGTTATGGTCTTAAATAGAGGCTGGTGTAGTCACAGAATGGGATGCCACAACAGGAGTGCACCTGGGACCAGTAGTAGCATGCACAGCAAAAGAGTCTTTATCAGGCCTAATTTCAATTAGAATAAGTGCAAATGGTTATGTTCTTAAATAGAGGCTGGTGTAGTCACAGAATGGGATGCCCCAACAGGAGTGCACCTGGCAGGCAGTAGTACTATGCACAGCAAAAGTGTCTTTATCAGGCCTAATTTCAATTAGAATAAGTGCAAATGGTTATGGTCTTAAATAGAGGCTGGTGTAGTCACAGAATGGGATGCCACAACAGGAGTGCACCTGGGACCAGTAGTAGCATGCACAGCAAAAGAGTCTTTATCAGGCCTAATTTCAATTAGAATAAGTGCAAATGGTTATGTTCTTAAATAGAGGCTGGTGTAGTCACAGAATGGGATGCAACAACAGGAGTGCACCTGGGACCAGTAGTAGCATGCACAGCAAAAGTGTCTTTATCAGGCCTAATTTCAATTAGAATAAGTGCAAATGGTTATGGTCTGAAATAGAGGCTGGTGTAGTCACAGAATGGGATGCCCCAAACAGGAGTGCACCTGGGACCAGTAGTGCTATGCACAGCAAAAGTGTCTTTATCAGGCCTAATTTCAATTAGAATAAGTGCAAATGGTTATATGGTCTTAAATAGAGGCTGTTGTAGTCACAGAATGGGATGCCACAACAGGAGTGCACCTGGGACCAGTAGTAGCATGCACAGCAAAAGAGTCTTTATCAGGCCTAATTTCAATTATAATAGGTGCAAATGGTTATGTTCTTAAATAGAGGCTGGTGTAGTCACAGAATGGGATGCCACAACAGGAGTGCACCTGGCAGGGACCAGTAGTGCTATGCACAGCAAAAGTGTCTTTATCAGGCCTAATTTCAATTATAATAGGTGCAATTGGTTATGGTCTTAAATAGAGGCTGCTGTAGTCACAGAATGGGATGCCCCAAACAGGAGTGCACCTGGCAGGGACCAGTAGTGCTATGCACAGCAAAAGTGTCTTTATCAGGCCTAATTTCAATTATAATAGGTGCAAATGGTTATGGTCTTAAATAGAGGCTGCTGTAGTCACAGAATGGGATGCCCCAAACAGGAGTGCACCTGGGACCAGTAGTGCTATGCACAGCAAAAGTGTCTTTATCAGGCCTAATTTCAATTAGAATAAGTGCAAATGGTTATATGGTCTTAAATAGAGGCTGGTGTAGTCACAGAATGGGATGCCCCAAACAGGAGTGCACCTGGCAGGGACCAGTAGTGCTATGCACAGCAAAAGTGTCTTTATCATGCCTAATTTCAATTAGAATAAGTGCAAATGGTTATATGGTCTTAAATAGAGGCTGCTGTAGTCACAGAATGGGATGCCCCAAACAGGAGTGCACCTGGGACCAGTAGTGCTATGCACAGCAAAAGTGTCTTTATCAGGCCTAATTTCAATTAGAATAAGTGCAAATGGTTATATGGTCTTAAATAGAGGCTGGTGTAGTCACAGAATGGGATGCCCCAAACAGGAGTGCACCTGGCAGGGACCAGTAGTGCTATGCACAGCAAAAGTGTCTTTATCAGGCCTAATTTCAATTATAATAGGTGCAAATGGTTATGGTCTTAAATAGAGGCTGCTGTAGTCACAGAATGGGATGCCCCAAACAGGAGTGCACCTGGCAGGCAGTAGTGCTATGCACAGCAAAAGTGTCTTTATCAGGCCTAATTTCAATTATAATAGGTGCAAATGGTTATGGTCTTAAATAGAGGCTGCTGTAGTCACAGAATGGGATGCCCCAAACAGGAGTGCACCTGGCAGGGACCAGTAGTGCTATGCACAGCAAAAGTGTCTTTATCAGGCCTAATTTCAATTATAATAGGTGCAAATGGTTATGGTCTTAAATAGAGGCTGCTGTAGTCACAGAATGGGATGCCCCAAACAGGAGTGCACCTGGCAGGCAGTAGTGCTATGCACAGCAAAAGTGTCTTTATCAGGCCTAATTTCAATTATAATAGGTGCAAATGGTTATGGTCTTAAATAGAGGCTGCTGTAGTCACAGAATGGGATGCCCCAAACAGGAGTGCACCTGGGACCAGTAGTGCTATGCACAGCAAAAGTGTCTTTATCAGGCCTAATTTCAATTAGAATAAGTGCAAATGGTTATATGGTCTTAAATAGAGGCTGGTGTAGTCACAGAATGGGATGCCACAACAGGAGTGCACCTGGCAGGCAGTAGTGCTATGCACAGCAACAGTGTCTTTAACAGGCCTAATTTCAATTATAATAGGTGCAAATGGTTATGGTCTTAAATAGAGGCTGCTGTAGTCACAGAATGGGATGCCCCAAACAGGAGTGCACCTGGCAGGGACCAGTAGTGCTATGCACAGCAAAAGTGTCTTTATCAGGCCTAATTTCAATTATAATAGGTGCAAATGGTTATGGTCTTAAATAGAGGCTGCTGTAGTCACAGAATGGGATGCCCCAAACAGGAGTGCACCTGGGACCAGTAGTGCTGTGCACAGCAAAAGTGTCTTTATCAGGCCTAATTTCAATTAGAATAAGTGCAAATGGTTATATGGTCTTAAATAGAGGCTGCTGTAGTCACAGAATGGGATGCCCCAAACAGGAGTGCACCTGGGACCAGTAGTGCTATGCACAGCAAAAGTGTCTTTATCAGGCCTAATTTCAATTATAATAGGTGCAAATGGTTATGGTCTTAAATAGAGGCTGCTGTAGTCACAGAATGGGATGCCCCAAACAGGAGTGCACCTGGGACCAGTAGTGCTATGCACAGCAAAAGTGTCTTTATCAGGCCTAATTTCAATTAGAATAAGTGAAAATGGTTATATGGTCTTAAATAGAGGCTGCTGTAGTCACAGAATGGGATGCCACAACAGGAGTTCACCTGGCAGGGACCAGTAGTGCTATGCACAGCAAAAGTGTCTTTATCAGTCCTAATTTCAATTAGAATAAGTGCAAATGGTTATATGGTCTTAAATAGAGGCTGGTGTAGTCACAGAATGGGATGCCACAACAGGAGTGTACCTGGCAGGCAGTAGTGCTATGCACAGCAAAAGTGTCTTTATCAGGCCTAATTTCAATTATAATAGGTGCAAATGGTTATGGTCTTAAATAGAGGCTGGTGTAGTCACAGAATGGGATGCCCCAAACAGGAGTGCACCTGGCAGGGACCAGTAGTGCTATGCACAGCAAAAGTGTCTTTATCAGGCCTAATTTCAATTAGAATAAGTGCAAATGGTTATATGGTCTTAAATAGAGGCTGTTGTAGTCACAGAATGGGATGCCCCAAACAGGAGTGCACCTGGCAGGCAGTAGTGCTATGCACAGCAAAAGTGTCTTTATCAGGGCTAATTTCAATTATAATAGGTGCAAATGGTTATGGCCTTAAATAGAGGCTGCTGTAGTCACAGAATGGGATGCCCCAAACAGGAGTGCACCTGGGACCAGTAGTGCTATGCACAGCAAAAGTGTCTTTATCAGGCCTAATTTCAATTAGAATAAGTGCAAATGGTTATATGGTCTTAAATAGAGGCTGGTGTAGTCACAGAATGGGATGCCACAACAGGAGTGCACCTGGCAGGCAGTAGTGCTATGCACAGCAAAAGTGTCTTTAACAGGCCTAATTTCAATTATAATAGGTGCAAATGGTTATGGTTTTAAATAGAGGCTGCTGTAGTCACAGAATAGGATGCCCCAAACAGGAGTGCACCTGGCAGGGACCAGTAGTGCTATGCACAGCAAAAGTGTCTTTATCAGGCCTAATTTCAATTATAATAGGTGCAAATGGTTATGGTCTTAAATAGAGGCTGCTGTAGTCACAGAATGGGATGCCCCAAACAGGAGTGCACCCGGGACCAGTAGTGCTATGCACAGCAAAAGTGTCTTTATCAGGCCTAATTTCAATTAGAATAAGTGCAAATGGTTATATGGTCTTAAATAGAGGCTGTTGTAGTCACAGAATGGGATGCCACAACAGGAGTGCACCTGGCAGGGACCAGTAGTGCTATGCACAGCAAAAGTGTCTTTATCAGGCCTAATTTCAATTATAATAAGTGCAAATGGTTATGGTCTTAAATAGAGGCTGGTGTAGTCACAGAATGGGATGCCACAACAGGAGTGCACCTGGCAGGCAGCAGTAAGTCTATGCACAGCAAAAGTGTCTTTATCAGGCCTAATTTCAATTAGAATAAGTGCAAATGGTTATGGTTTAAATAGAGGCTGGTGTAGTCACAGAATGGGATGCCACAACAGGAGTGCACCTGGCAGGGACCAGTAGTGCTATGCACAGCAAAAGTGTCTTTATCAGGCCTAATTTCAATTATAATAGGTGCAAATGGTTATGGTCTTAAATAGAGGCTGCTGTAGTTACAGAATGGGATGCCCCAAACAGGATTGCACCTGGCAGGGACCAGTAGTGCTATGCACAGCAAAAGTGTCTTTATCAGGCCTAATTTCAATTATAATAGGTGCAAATGGTTATGGTCTTAAATAGAGGCTGCTGTAGTCACAGAATGGGATGCCCCAAACAGGAGTGCACCTGGGACCAGTAGTGCTATGCACAGCAAAAGTGTCTTTATCAGGCCTGATTTCAATTAGAATAAGTGCAAATGGTTATATGGTCTTAAATAGAGGCTGGTGTAGTCACAGAATGGGATGCCCCAAACAGGAGTGCACCTGGGACCAGTAGTGCTATGCACAGCAAAAGTGTCTTTATCAGGCCTAATTTCAGTTAGAATAAGTGCAAATGGTTATATGGTCTTAAATAGAGGCTGGTGTAGTCACAGAATGGGATGCCACAACAGCAGTGCACCTGGGACCAGTAGTAGCATGCACAGCAAAAGATTCTTTATCAGGCCTAATTTCAATTAGAATAAGTGCAAATGGTTATGTTCTTAAATAGAGGCTGGTGTAGTCACAGAATGGGATGCCCCAACAGGAGTGCACCTGGCAGGCAGTAGTACTATGCACAGCAAAAGTGTCTTTATCAGGCCTAATTTCAATTAGAATAAGTGCAAATGGTTATGGTCTTAAATAGAGGCTGGTGTAGTCACAGAATGGGATGCCACAACAGGAGTGCACCTGGGACCAGTAGTAGCATGCACAGCAAAAGAGTCTTTATCAGGCCTAATTTCAATTAGAATAAGTGCAAATGGTTATGTTCTTAAATAGAGGCTGGTGTAGTCACAGAATGGGATGCCCCAACAGGAGTGCACCTGGCAGGCAGTAGTACTATGCACAGCAAAAGTGTCTTTACCAGGCCTAATTTCAATTAGAATAAGTGCAAATGGTTATGGTCTTAAATAGAGGCTGGTGTAGTCACAGAATGGGATGCCACAACAGGAGTGCACCTGGGACCAGTAGTAGCATGCACAGCAAAAGAGTCTTTATCAGGCCTAATTTCAATTAGAATAAGTGCAAATGGTTATGTTCTTAAATAGAGGCTGGTGTAGTCACAGAATGGGATGCCCCAACAGGAGTGCACCTGGCAGGCAGTAGTACTATGAACAGCAAAAGTGTCTTTATCAGGCCTAATTTCAATTAGAATAAGTGCAAATGGTTATGGTCTTAAATAGAGGCTGGTGTAGTCACAGAATGGGATGCCACAACAGGAGTGCACCTGGGACCAGTAGTAGCATGCACAGCAAAAGAGTCTTTATCAGGCCTAATTTCAATTAGAATAAGTGCAAATGGTTATGTTCTTAAATAGAGGCTGGTGTAGTCACAGAATGGGATGCAACAACAGGAGTGCACCTGGGACCAGTAGTAGCATGCACAGCAAAAGTGTCTTTATCA
The DNA here is from genome assembly GCA_027917425.1 of Gastrophryne carolinensis. Lineage (NCBI taxonomy): Eukaryota > Metazoa > Chordata > Amphibia > Anura > Microhylidae > Gastrophryne > Gastrophryne carolinensis. Next base: position 147,646,434 of record CM051235.1, on the reverse strand, counting down.
GGCCTAATTTCAATTAGAATAAGTGCAAATGGTTATGGTCTGAAATAGAGGCTGGTGTAGTCACAGAATGGGATGCCCCAAACAGGAGTGCACCTGGGACCAGTAGTGCTATGCACAGCAAAAGTGTCTTTATCAGGCCTAATTTCAATTAGAATAAGTGCAAATGGTTATATGGTCTTAAATAGAGGCTGTTGTAGTCACAGAATGGGATGCCACAACAGGAGTGCACCTGGGACCAGTAGTAGCATGCACAGCAAAAGAGTCTTTATCAGGCCTAATTTCAATTATAATAGGTGCAAATGGTTATGTTCTTAAATAGAGGCTGGTGTAGTCACAGAATGGGATGCCACAACAGGAGTGCACCTGGCAGGGACCAGTAGTGCTATGCACAGCAAAAGTGTCTTTATCAGGCCTAATTTCAATTATAATAGGTGCAATTGGTTATGGTCTTAAATAGAGGCTGCTGTAGTCACAGAATGGGATGCCCCAAACAGGAGTGCACCTGGCAGGGACCAGTAGTGCTATGCACAGCAAAAGTGTCTTTATCAGGCCTAATTTCAATTATAATAGGTGCAAATGGTTATGGTCTTAAATAGAGGCTGCTGTAGTCACAGAATGGGATGCCCCAAACAGGAGTGCACCTGGGACCAGTAGTGCTATGCACAGCAAAAGTGTCTTTATCAGGCCTAATTTCAATTAGAATAAGTGCAAATGGTTATATGGTCTTAAATAGAGGCTGGTGTAGTCACAGAATGGGATGCCCCAAACAGGAGTGCACCTGGCAGGGACCAGTAGTGCTATGCACAGCAAAAGTGTCTTTATCATGCCTAATTTCAATTAGAATAAGTGCAAATGGTTATATGGTCTTAAATAGAGGCTGCTGTAGTCACAGAATGGGATGCCCCAAACAGGAGTGCACCTGGGACCAGTAGTGCTATGCACAGCAAAAGTGTCTTTATCAGGCCTAATTTCAATTAGAATAAGTGCAAATGGTTATATGGTCTTAAATAGAGGCTGGTGTAGTCACAGAATGGGATGCCCCAAACAGGAGTGCACCTGGCAGGGACCAGTAGTGCTATGCACAGCAAAAGTGTCTTTATCAGGCCTAATTTCAATTATAATAGGTGCAAATGGTTATGGTCTTAAATAGAGGCTGCTGTAGTCACAGAATGGGATGCCCCAAACAGGAGTGCACCTGGCAGGCAGTAGTGCTATGCACAGCAAAAGTGTCTTTATCAGGCCTAATTTCAATTATAATAGGTGCAAATGGTTATGGTCTTAAATAGAGGCTGCTGTAGTCACAGAATGGGATGCCCCAAACAGGAGTGCACCTGGCAGGGACCAGTAGTGCTATGCACAGCAAAAGTGTCTTTATCAGGCCTAATTTCAATTAGAATAAGTGCAAATGGTTATATGGTCTTAAATAGAGGCTGTTGTAGTCACAGAATGGGATGCCACAACAGGAGTGCACCTGGGACCAGTAGTAGCATGCACAGCAAAAGAGTCTTTATCAGGCCTAATTTCAATTATAATAGGTGCAAATGGTTATGTTCTTAAATAGAGGCTGGTGTAGTCACAGAATGGGATGCCACAACAGGAGTGCACCTGGCAGGGACCAGTAGTGCTATGCACAGCAAAAGTGTCTTTATCAGGCCTAATTTCAATTATAATAGGTGCAATTGGTTATGGTCTTAAATAGAGGCTGCTGTAGTCACAGAATGGGATGCCCCAAACAGGAGTGCACCTGGCAGGGACCAGTAGTGCTATGCACAGCAAAAGTGTCTTTATCAGGCCTAATTTCAATTATAATAGGTGCAAATGGTTATGGTCTTAAATAGAGGCTGCTGTAGTCACAGAATGGGATGCCCCAAACAGGAGTGCACCTGGGACCAGTAGTGCTATGCACAGCAAAAGTGTCTTTATCAGGCCTAATTTCAATTAGAATAAGTGCAAATGGTTATATGGTCTTAAATAGAGGCTGGTGTAGTCACAGAATGGGATGCCCCAAACAGGAGTGCACCTGGCAGGGACCAGTAGTGCTATGCACAGCAAAAGTGTCTTTATCATGCCTAATTTCAATTAGAATAAGTGCAAATGGTTATATGGTCTTAAATAGAGGCTGCTGTAGTCACAGAATGGGATGCCCCAAACAGGAGTGCACCTGGGACCAGTAGTGCTATGCACAGCAAAAGTGTCTTTATCAGGCCTAATTTCAATTAGAATAAGTGCAAATGGTTATATGGTCTTAAATAGAGGCTGGTGTAGTCACAGAATGGGATGCCCCAAACAGGAGTGCACCTGGCAGGGACCAGTAGTGCTATGCACAGCAAAAGTGTCTTTATCAGGCCTAATTTCAATTATAATAGGTGCAAATGGTTATGGTCTTAAATAGAGGCTGCTGTAGTCACAGAATGGGATGCCCCAAACAGGAGTGCACCTGGCAGGCAGTAGTGCTATGCACAGCAAAAGTGTCTTTATCAGGCCTAATTTCAATTATAATAGGTGCAAATGGTTATGGTCTTAAATAGAGGCTGCTGTAGTCACAGAATGGGATGCCCCAAACAGGAGTGCACCTGGCAGGGACCAGTAGTGCTATGCACAGCAAAAGTGTCTTTATCAGGCCTAATTTCAATTATAATAGGTGCAAATGGTTATGGTCTTAAATAGAGGCTGCTGTAGTCACAGAATGGGATGCCCCAAACAGGAGTGCACCTGGCAGGGACCAGTAGTGCTATGCACAGCAAAAGTGTCTTTATCAGGCCTAATTTCAATTATAATAGGTGCAAATGGTTATGGTCTTAAATAGAGGCTGCTGTAGTCACAGAATGGGATGCCCCAAACAGGAGTGCACCTGGGACCAGTAGTGCTATGCACAGCAAAAGTGTCTTTATCAGGCCTAATTTCAATTAGAATAAGTGCAAATGGTTATATGGTCTTAAATAGAGGCTGGTGTAGTCACAGAATGGGATGCCACAACAGGAGTGCACCTGGCAGGCAGTAGTGCTATGCACAGCAACAGTGTCTTTAACAGGCCTAATTTCAATTAGAATAAGTGCAAATGGTTATATGGTCTTAAATAGAGGCTGGTGTAGTCACAGAATGGGATGCCACAACAGGAGTGTACCTGGCAGGCAGTAGTGCTATGCACAGCAAAAGTGTCTTTATCAGGCCTAATTTCAATTATAATAGGTGCAAATGGTTATGGTCTTAAATAGAGGCTGGTGTAGTCACAGAATGGGATGCCCCAAACAGGAGTGCACCTGGCAGGGACCAGTAGTGCTATGCACAGCAAAAGTGTCTTTATCAAGCCTAATTTCAATTAGAATAAGTGCAAATGGTTATATGGTCTTAAATAGAGGCTGTTGTAGTCACAGAATGGGATGCCCCAAACAGGAGTGCACCTGGCAGGCAGTAGTGCTATGCACAGCAAAAGTGTCTTTATCAGGGCTAATTTCAATTATAATAGGTGCAAATGGTTATGGCCTTAAATAGAGGCTGCTGTAGTCACAGAATGGGATGCCCCAAACAGGAGTGCACCTGGGACCAGTAGTGCTATGCACAGCAAAAGTGTCTTTATCAGGCCTAATTTCAATTAGAATAAGTGCAAATGGTTATATGGTCTTAAATAGAGGCTGGTGTAGTCACAGAATGGGATGCCACAACAGGAGTGCACCTGGCAGGCAGTAGTGCTATGCACAGCAAAAGTGTCTTTAACAGGCCTAATTTCAATTATAATAGGTGCAAATGGTTATGGTTTTAAATAGAGGCTGCTGTAGTCACAGAATAGGATGCCCCAAACAGGAGTGCACCTGGCAGGGACCAGTAGTGCTATGCACAGCAAAAGTGTCTTTATCAGGCCTAATTTCAATTATAATAGGTGCAAATGGTTATGGTCTTAAATAGAGGCTGCTGTAGTCACAGAATGGGATGCCCCAAACAGGAGTGCACCCGGGACCAGTAGTGCTATGCACAGCAAAAGTGTCTTTATCAGGCCTAATTTCAATTAGAATAAGTGCAAATGGTTATATGGTCTTAAATAGAGGCTGTTGTAGTCACAGAATGGGATGCCACAACAGGAGTGCACCTGGCAGGGACCAGTAGTGCTATGCACAGCAAAAGTGTCTTTATCAGTCCTAATTTCAATTAGAATAAGTGCAAATGGTTATATGGTCTTAAATAGAGGCTGGTGTAGTCACAGAATGGGATGCCACAACAGGAGTGTACCTGGCAGGCAGTAGTGCTATGCACAGCAAAAGTGTCTTTATCAGGCCTAATTTCAATTATAATAGGTGCAAATAGTTATGGTCTTAAATAGAGGCTGGTGTAGTCACAGAATGGGATGCCCCAAACAGGAGTGCACCTGGCAGGGACCAGTAGTGCTATGCACAGCAAAAGTGTCTTTATCAGGCCTAATTTCAATTAGAATAAGTGCAAATGGTTATATGGTCTTAAATAGAGGCTGCTGTAGTCACAGAATGGGATGCCACAACAGGAGTGCACCTGGGACCAGTAGTGCTATGCACAGCAAAAGTGTCTTTATCAGGCCTAATTTCAATTAGAATAAGTGCAAATGGTTATATGGTCTTAAATAGAGGCTGCTGTAGTCACAGAATGGGATGCCACAAAAACCAGCAGTGCACCTGGCAGGGACCAGTAGTGCTATGCACAGCAAAAGTGTCTTTATCAGGCCTAATTTCAATTAGAATAAGTGCAAATGGTTATATGGTCTTAAATAGAGGCTGGTGTAGTCACAGAATGGGATGCCTCACAGCAGACTTAAGATCAGTTCAGTATATATGCACAGTTAGTGTATAAGCAGCCTGAAAACGCTAACAAAGCCAGTCAGCCAGCCAGTAACAAACACTCAGGCTGGATGAAAAAAAAAAATCACTCTGTGACTGCCTCCGATTTTTCCTAACTTTCCCTGTTTTTCGCTGACTTTCTGTCTGTCTCCTGCCTGTCTCCAGCCTGTCCCTGTCTGTCCCTGCCTGTCTAACTGCCTCTCCCTCACTACAGCGTTCTGTCTCTCACGAATGCAATAGAGAAATGAGGAAAACCAAGATGGCCGCCGGCCTTAAATAGCGCTGTGACGTCACCGGGCTTGCTGGCTGCTGATAGGCTGCATGTGACTGCCCCAGCTTGCACTGGCGCGGGGTAGATGTCTGGACATGTCCCGTCCGCCATCTTAGAATGCCTGTATGTAAATGAATGGATGTTAAAGGAAAACTTCGAGCGATCGAATCGCGGGGAAATTCGCATTCGATCCGAATCGAATTTTTCATGAAATTCGGATTGAATCTGGGTTCGTCCGGATCGATTCGCTCATCCCTAATTGTAAACCCTCTTGTAAGAAGGGATTTTACTTGACAAGTGTCCCAAGGGTGGCTTCTGATCAATAGCCCCATAGCTTGCCAGAGAGGAACCCAGGTCTGATTCCACATCCTTCCCCCAGTCATCTGGAAGCCCAGATCCCATTCCCATAGACAGTTGCAGCCATACTTATGTTGTCAGTGTACCTTGGACCGATATCTCCTTTGATCCATCTTTCTCTTCTAGGCTGAACCTCTGCCTGTGACCCCAACTTTAGCCTGCTTCGCGTATATGAACCTCTATCTGTGACCCCGACTTTGACCTGCTTCTCATGTATTAACCTCTGCCTGTAGCATCCGCCTGCCTGGTGATTCTTTACTCTGCCTCCTCATCCAAGGTAGCATCCAGCTTCTTTGGGAATGACACTGGTTGTGTCTGCAGCACAGCCAGGTCCCTGAGGGTTGGTTGCTTGGCCAGACAAAGGCCCTCTTCATAACTGGGGCTTCACCGTGTCTGCTGCCATCCTTAATCCAGTCCTTCAGTCATTAGAACAGTGAGTCTGACAGTCCAGACTCCAAGGTTGCCAAAGATGTGGCATGGAAATCCCCACAAAGCATTAGAAAGTGTGATAATCTCCTTAAGAACGGCTTCGCGTAGACTTGGACCACAGCGGTTCTGGTGTAGGGTCTGTGGGAAAGGTCCACAAATTTGCACTTTTTCTTTGAAGTTCAAATCCATATAAACATGTTATATGTTCAGTCTCTTATACACACCGGCTACACAAGGTTTACCCCAAGTTTTTTTTGTTTTTTTGTTTCTACTGGCGGGAATCAAATTGGGGGGTTGACAGGTTCTTGAGCATATTATTCCACTTTTAGAGGGGAGAACTGCTCACATCTACCTGTCCCCAGTCTGTAGAAAACATTAGAATTCAAAACCCGAATCAGAATTCACTCAGTACGAATATGAAACTCTAGGGATTCTTGCCAATTTAATTTTTACCTGAACTAGTTAAAAAAACACTCACCTTCCTCCAACACTGATGTCCCATAGTTAGGTAATAACAAACGCAAAACAAACTTCAAGCCAGTTACAAACACATAACTATTTTGCCTATTTTGGTGGCATATCTGAATCACTAAATTTAATTCTACTACTTTCTTTTCTGTGCAACATTCTTGTAGATGCTGGAAATCCTTACCTTCAGGCATCAGTTCTCACAGTACATTGAGATGACAGAGATGTCTTAAGACAGTCCCTGCATACTTTTGGAAAGACCAACAATGCAGAAGAAGTAAAAAAAATAGTTTTCCCAGACAAAAATACATTCCAATAGTTACAGGGAAGCAGGAGCATTTTTACCAGCTGTATATTGTAATGTTATGAACAGCTGCAGATTGAAATGAAATACCAGGACAGATGCATACACATAATTATTTTGCCCAGGACAGTCCCAACATTACTTTGGCCAGGACAGCCACAGAATTATTTTGCCCAGGATAGATGCAGATGCAGAATTATTTTGCCCAGGACAGTCCCAACATTACTTTGGCCAGGACAGCCACATAATTATTTTGCCCAGGATAGATGCATACACATAATTATTTTGCCCAGGACAGTCCCAACATTACTTTGGCCAGGACAGCCACAGAATTATTTTGCCCAGGATAGATGCAGATGCAGAATTATTTTGCCCAGGACAGTCCCAACATTACTTTGGCCAGGACAGCCACAGAATTATTTTGCCCGGGATAGATGCAGAATTATTTTGCCCATGACATCCTCAGACTTATTTTGGATAGATACAGATGCATATTTACATTGCCCATGATATTGACAGAATTATTTGGCCCAAGACAGATGCAGAATTATTTCTTCCTGGACAGTCAGAATTTTTTTGACCAGGGCAGATGCAGAATTACTTTGTCCAGGACAGATGCAGATGCAGAGTAATTTTGTCCATGATAGCCATCACACGGCAGCGTCATACACACAGGTAGGTGCACAGTCATGTCAGTAGCCGGGTTGGCTAAAAGGAGCGTTGACCAACCACTGCCGTTTGAAAGTTGTGAGAGGGCCACTTAAACCGGACCTTCACCATGATTTTTTGAAAAGCTCAAACCCTTAAAAAACTATTCCCCAGCATCTAAATTAATATATTTTAAGTTTTTAGTCACTTACTTATTATTCTTTCCCCCACTGGGTTGCAACTGTGTTCAGGACTTTAGGATACGGGCGCCGCCATCTTGAATCAGAAGCATCACACTTACTGAGGAGAGGAGAGTGGGATAAAGTGAAGGAGAGCGGGTTATAGCTGTGCTTTGCTCAGACAGAGCAGAGCTGGGGTCAGGAAAAGGTCAGCAATCCCAGAATGCAGAGCAGCACAGCCAGAAGGCACTTCCTGTTTGCAGGCTGCCCGATGTTCCATGAGCTGCCATCTTGGATGTTTAAAGGCTCAAAACATGCAGTAGATGAGGGTAGGATGATTGTTAATGTGAGTAATCTGTATGTACAGGGTGTGGGAAACATATTAGATAGACTCTTATTCAGGGTGAAGGTCGGCCTTAAAAAGACTTGGAGGGCTGCATCCGGCCCCCAGACCATGAGTTTGACACGTGCTCTCTAAGGTCTATATGTTCACCAACTGCTGTTTAGGTAGGCTGCATAATCCACAGGGGATAAACATTTTTCTTAAATATGTATTTAGTTGTATCATTATGAGGAAATTGAAAATGTTATATTGCACAGAAAAGAAAGTTGTAGAATTAAGTGAAGTGATTCAGATTTGCCCCCACTAAGGCTCAGGGTGGCTACTACTAGAAATAGTAGTGATATTTATACACATTTACTGGGGGTTGGGGACTCACTTGAAAAAAATAAAAACAAAAATACTAACTGCACATTATAGGATTACTGGAGATTAAATGTGTATTTTGAGCAACACTGGACGTCAATCACCCACTGTGTGTCAGATGATAAACTGCTCATATAGCATCCATCATAGCTATTGTTTTATACATTTCAAGGTTTTACCTGCTTTGGGTTTGGAGAGTGGGTGAGAGTTTGCACATGCCTGCAGACATGTCTCTGTTTATTACAATAGGAAGACTGAGCCTGCACAAGGAGAATTTCAGATAACCTTTGTTTTTGCTGCCTTCATAGCTTCCCCATCATTCCTGTAGATCCTGTAAATCCTTACCTTCAGGCGTCAGTTCTTACAGTGCAATGAGATGCCAGAGATACTAGTTTACCCAGACAAGAATAAATTCCAATCATTATAGGGAAGCAGGAGCATTTTTGCCAGCTGTATATAGTAATGTTAAGAATAGCTGCAGATTGAAATGAATTAGTAATTTTTAGGAACATGAAATTAAATAAAAATGCCTAATTAAATTAAAATATACAGTACATCTGTATATGTATATTTCCTACAGGCCTGTCTGAACAGATTCCACCAGTCTAACCTGTTTCTAACGCCTCACTTACCTCTAACCTACCCAACGCTATGGTTTGAAATGTAGTCCTATGCTTTCTACTTCTAGTGTCTTCACCTCATATATTTTGTGTGCATCAAATCATAGACTTTAAGACCACTTTAAATGGTTAGCCAGCTAATATATTTTAGTAACCAAAATATAATTCCCTCTAACTATAACAAAACATATTCATATAACTTTAAAATGGAAGAAGCAGTCTCCTTTAGCCCCATTTGCAAATAGGATAAAAGTCCCTATAAGCCAGCTAATTCACTTTTATAGAGAAATGTAAACTTTTGTAATGGTTTTACTTTCAACAGTACTGTATATTACTTTGACTATGGACTTTCTTTAAAATTACCACAAGGTCCCATAGAGATTTGGTGATCTCCCCATTCAATTCATTTTTTTTTTCAATACTCTTTAATTTATACAATTTTTCCATATCCTTTTTCTCTTTTTCGATATCCTTATATAAATCTTAACAATAATACAAGCTTTTAAACTAAAGTACACATTGCTTCTTATCTCCAAACTACATCAAAATCATGAAAGGAATTATAATCATACTTTGCTCACAGAAGACCTCGCTGCTTCCCATATGATCTCCCACCAGCCTTGTAGTCTCCAATTTGATCTCATTCATTTCTTGCTTTTTATACATTAGATCTCCCTGAACCCCAGTGGGTGATGGTGAAGGGTCAAAATATAGGAAAAGGGGATATATAGTATGGGAGAAAAAAAATAAAATAAAGAGGGGGGAGTAGAGAAGAACCAACCCCTCCTCCTCCCCCTCTTTTATATGCCCCCCTCCCTCTTGCCTCTCACCCCCCCCCGCTCTGCGCATACTCCATTGTTCTATGGAAATCTATCCACTGTTGCCATACTTCCTTATGTTTCTCCACTGTACCATTTATATTGGCAGTCAATTACAACATTTGCTGGATGTTCTCACATTTCATTTCCAGAATATATGTATAAAATCCTCCATCTCCTTTTGACCCCTCCAACACTTATCTATAATCTGGGGGTGCATTTCAAGTATTCTATCTGGTGTATAATGACATCTCATTAAATTTTTATATCCAGATTTTTGGATTTTTGTAGATGTTGATGTTTTATGTGACAATGTATGCATTTTATTTCTTTGTTCCTCTGTAAATTCTTTCTTTAAATTTTTTTCCCAAGCTGCACAATAGTTAGTATTCACTTCTATATTTCACCCATAATCCTTATTATGTTAGATATTACATTTTTACTGGTCTTATTTGTGTCACTAGTTTCTCTAATTTAGTTAACTCTCTCCTCAGCTTTTTATTTGATGGTAGCTTTGCTAAGAATGACTGGATATGTAACAAGGTCCATATGTCCAAATCCGAATTTTCCATTTTCCTTTTAATATCCTCTAATGGGATCCACTCTTCTCTTTCTATTATATGACATATCTTCAATTTTGTACTCTGTATTCCTGTTTAATCTTCTTAATCGACTAAACACCCTCAAAGTTTGGCTTATCGTTGGGTGGTCTGTATCCCTTAATTTTATTTTTTGCATGTTCTATGGGATATTCTACAAAGGAGTCTCAGAGTATTCTATTTCTATTGTGTATTGTATATATATATATATATATATATATATATATATTGTATAGTGTTTTTCTGTTGAACATTATATTATTTTTTTTGTATATGTGCTGCCTACCAATAATGTTTCATACATGCCAAACCTCCTTGTCATTGTTTTGTTTTTTTTATCGTCTGTTTTACCAACCTCATTTATTATTGTCTGAATATTTCTCAAAAATTCCCGCTGTATTTTTAGTGGCAATGTTTGAAATAGAAACAGAAATTTTGTAACACATCCATTTTTATTATATTAATTCTCCCAAATCATGAGAATGTTGGGATATCCCATCTTTCTAAATCTTGTTCAATTCTATCTAACAAATTAATAAAATTTAATTCATACATTTTTTTAGGCTCAACCGCAAATGTTGTACCCAAGTATGTAATTGCTATTGTGATCTTAAACTTATATGTATTTTCTATTTGTTCCATCTATATTTTTGGACATTAGCATTTAGTATCTCTGATTTCTCATAATGTATTTTCAAATACCCTTCCATACTTTTCAAATTCCTTCATTAATATTGGCAATGTTGTCTCTGGTCCCATCACGTAAAATAGCATATCATCTGCAAAGGCCACCTTATGTTCAGTAGTATCTATTTGTATTCCCTTTAGATCCTTATTCATCCTGATTGTTTTTCAAAAAGGGTTTTACCGTGCAAAATGAGTGCAAAAATTAGCAGAGATAGGGGGCACCCCTGTCAAGTCCCATTTCTTATGGATAAAGATGAGGACAGCGAACCATTCACTTTAACTCTTGCCCTTGGTCCTGTCTATAGAGCTTCTACTCTTCTCTCCCAAACCTATATAAAGCAAAGTTTCCTTAATCAATTGTCTATGTACCATATCAAAGGCCTTCTTTGTAGCTGTCGATAGTAAGACGAAGACTCTTTGCATAATGCATTATACCTAGCATTCTTACTGAATTACCTCTCTACATTTTATAAAGTCTGTCTGATCATTATAAATCAACTGCGATATAAGAAGATTTATCCTAGTCACAATTATTTTAGCGTACAGCTTCATGTCTGGGTTGAGTAGAGATATAGGCTTGTAGCTTGTTAACCCTTTAAGTGCCAAGCACGTACGCCTACGTGCTGGCTTGGCAAGGACCTAAGTGCCAAGCACCTAGGTGTTAAGTGCTTGACTTCCCCCCTGCTAGTTAAAAAAAAATAAAATAATAATACTCACCTGACCCCTCGTTGTTGCCTTTAAAATAAAGGGGACAATTGTCTAAAAAATAATATTTTATTAATTGTTTTGTTTTTTTACGCAAAAATATTTAAAAAACAGTAGAAAAATTACAAACAAGACATTTCATGTTAAAGCCTAAACTCTGCTGCAAAATATATATATATATATTCGTGAAAATTCCGGCAAAAATCACGGTTAAACATGGCGCAAAATGGGGAAAAATGACCTGTCAACAGGTGACAAAACTTAAAGCAGGCTGGCAATTAAAAGGGTTAATATTACCTATGCATGTTGGGTATTGTTCTGCTCGGCAGACCTTGCGCTTTCAGATTTAGCTTGTTTTTTCTTGTTTGCATATTTATATTTTATTTAATATATTTATATTTTAGGAAAACATGTTATTTATTCAGTTTTTTTTATTCATTTTTTTAGGGAAACCCTGTGCAACCTAAGAATTCTTCGAAAGATTACTTCCAGAAAGGTGAGCCTACTACAACAAGCTGGGTACTCTTAGAAAGCTTAACATGTGTACTTTCAGGGAACATATGATTTATTGGGGATATTCCAAATGTAAAGGGTTGTTTTGGTTGAAAAATTGCAAGGTGCGCACTTTGTCTGCAGAGCTGAAATTTTCAAGTAAAATTACTGTTATGCGCACACTTTACTTTGTGGTGTTTGCCAACTCTTCCCTTGATAGTAGGTTTGCATGTTGGGTATTGTTCTGTTCGGGGCATGTTGCTTTTTACTTGTTTTTTCTTGTTTGCATATCGTTTTTTTTAGGAAAATGTGGCTTGATTCTTTCTTTTAATTCTTTTTTAGGGAAACTTTGTGCAACCAAAGAATACATTGAGGGATTACTTCCAAAAAACTATGCCCACATAAACAAGCTTGGTACGCCTAGAAAGCTTGAGGCGTGTACTTCCAGAGAATCTTTAGTTTGTGGGAGGTATTTCAAATGTAAAGGGTTGTTTTTCTGGAAAACTGCAAGGTGCGCATAGCGCATAGCGCAGTTGTATTTTATCTGAAAATCTCCTAAAGCTCTGTTTCAGTTTGGGGGAGTCTCCTGGCCTGGAAAGGGTGTCTACCAATACATATGTGGTACCGCTGTGACCGGAAAAAATTGGGGTTTCGCATGCAATAACATTTTATTGAAAAACTTACCGTATATACTCGAGTATAGGTCGACCCGAATATAAGCCGAGGCACCTAATTTTACCACAAAAAACTGGAAAAGTTATTGACTCGAGTATAAGCCTAGGGTGGGAAATGCAGCAGCTACCGGTAAATTTCAAAAATAAACTAAAGACTGTGACAGCAGAGACAAATGACGCTTGCTTTATCTAAATTATGCTAAGTGATCACAAATATGATAAATAAGGTGGAGGAGCAACACTGATGGGGCCCACTGACCTTCTGGGCTCAGTGTGGTTGCACCTCCTGCACCCCCTCTAGTTATGCTCCTTTATATGGCCCCCCCTATCCCTGGGGCATCCCACTTGTGTGAAATCTCTCCACCGAGAAAATGCTGCTGGTGCAAGGAGCGACTGGCATCCCGGCTGCTGCACACTCACTAGCTCTGCCTATATGAATGGCTGGCACAGCCGGAGGGAGCAGGCGAGAGACTGCACATGGAGTAAAGGAGAAATCTAGCAGCACTGGGGGCTTCACACACAGGGTAAATACCAAATATGGGTGTTTCACCGCAGAACACATTGAATGTACTGCTTTTGTACTGGACCTCGGCTTGCCCATTTAGTTGCTGCCCTGAACTAGAGTCATGGTTAAACAATATGCTGGTAGGTGTGGGTTGCTCAGGGGTTAATAAGCTCCCTCTCCCTCACCCTCCTTCCTCCCCGCACTCCTTGCTGAGAGTGTTACCTCTCTCCAAGTAAATGAGCAGCCTCCGCTCCCGCCATCCACTGCCTGAAAAGCAGCGCAGAGGCGGCTGGGAGAGGGTGACGTCACTCCCAGCAGCGCTGCTCGTGGAGACGGTAGATGGTAGAAACGGAAGCTGCTCGTTTACTTGGAGAGAAGTAAAGATTGTCAGCAAGGAGTGCCGGGAGGGTGAGGAGGAGGGCTTATTAACCCCTGAGCTACCCATGCCTAGCAGCGTAGCGTTGTGACTGTCCTTCTGACTCGAGTATAAGCCGAGGCGGCTTTTTTCAGCCCAAAAAGTGGGCTGAAAAACTTGGCTTATACTCGAGTATATACGGTACATTTTTTAATTACAAAAAAACATTACAAATTGCAAAAAATAGATTTTTTTTTTTTGCACATATTTCACCAAAAAGTGTTGAGAATATGCTAAAAAAAAGGCCAAACAAGACATTTCATGTTGAAGCCCAGACTCTGTTGAGAAAAACAATATATAATTTTCCTGGAAAATCCCTGGAAATCTTTTCAAAAATCACAGTTGAACATGTGCGCAAAATAGTGAAACATGGTCTGGCAACAGAGGGCGACAAAAACTGCAGGTAGGCTGGCAGCGAAAGGGTTAATGGATCATTGCCTTCTTTATATATTACTGCTATATGCGATTCCAGTTCATATTTTGAGAATTTTGTTGGTAGGCATGCTTGAGGCATTGCTTATCTTATTTAACATATCTAATAATTAAGGGGCTAGTGGTTTAAAAAATGCTTATAATACATTAACGCTAGTCCATCTGGACCTGGTACTTTATTCATTGAAGCTTGTGCTATTGCGTTTTTCAATTCTACGCAATTGGTCTTTTTAATGTTTCTATTACTATTTGCTCCAGTCTTGGTAATCCCGAACTCTCCAGGTATTTCTTATTTCTTTGGCATAATCCTTCTCGATTCTTATCATAAGCATGTTCAATATTTTACTAATTCCTAAATGTTTCTAATATTCTTTGTCTCGTATTGTTTTTCTCCTTGTTAATTCACTATTGCTTTTATATAATTCCAATTATGTTGTTTCTTTAATGCTCTAGCCATCATTGCCCCCGTCTTGTTTCCATATTCAAAATATTCTCGCTTCCATCTTTTTATCATGTAGTTTGTACTTTGGCTAAAATCTTATTTATTTCTGTTCTAACCTCTAATAACCTTTTGGTATAATTCATGTGTCCTAGACTTTATGACTCATTTCTAATTCTTTTATGTCCAAGGGAGGACATGATCCTGGGGGGGGGGGGGCGGGCAGGGGAGGAGATGACAAAGAGCCTCATGCCATTGGCCCTTGGCGTTATAACGGGGAAGATCCAGGAAGTGCTTGTGCGCAGTTTTCCATGGGATTAGAGCCCTGATAAATAGAGAAGATGTAGTCCTTATTTTCTGCATAAGCCCCCTTTGGCTGCTGGACTGGTGAGAATCCAGTGGAGGTGATGACCAGATGCCAGCCACTATGAAGCAGTGGCCAGAGACCTCGGGGGTGGGATGCCACCAGAAGAGGATGGGCCTGTGAGTGGCTGGAGAAGTACTCTGAGTTGTATAGGCTCGTGAGTAGCTGGAAGACGCCTGGTGTTGGGTGCCCCCTTAGCTAATAGGGGTTAAAGAAAGGCCAACTAGGGACCTTGAGGTTGGGCTAGTCAGGAAGAGATGCCCCAGGAGAACTACTCACTGGGATCTCTTGATAGATTTCCTCATCTATCCGAGCAGGCAATCTTGAGGTAGGGGTCACATTCCTGTTGTAGATTTCTGGAGGTAATGTCTAGTGAGGGCCAAGATACATGGTGGAGCTCCTGTAACATGTCAGGGAAGAAACTGCTTTAACCTATGAAGTGCACTAAAAATAAAAAGGGGGAATCCCATAAAAGAATCCTTGACTCTGTTAACTTCTTTCCTCGACCATAAAGAGGACCAACTGCCATCTTTTGCTTTAACCTGAGAGAGCACCTTTAATCGTGTGCAGTGACAACACTTTTTATCTTGAGTTTTTCCCTGCAATTCAGCATTGTATTTAGCTGGGCAAATGTTTAAAAATATTGCACAGCTAAATATGGTGCTGAGGAAAAAATTATTAAAAAGTGTTTACTCATAAAAAAAATGTAAGTATAAAAATAAAGTGCTGAATCTGGGGCATGGTGATGTGCTTGCTGGGGACTAACTAGAAATTAGTGAACCGGTTCGCTAGTACCAGAGTTTGCTCTGAAATTCTGACTCACCTGGTTTCCGCAGCATCCAAAGCCCCAGCTAGGCTCCAGGCATCTCTGCTCCCCACAGCAAGGAGGGGCATTTATACTGGAAGTGAGCTGTGACCTGCAGCAGAAGACCAGTGCTTGACACATCGGTGGATGTCTGTGGAGACCAGCGATGGATTAGAAGTAACTATGGGGGGAAAGGAAAAATAATAAATGTTTTTTTCTCTGTGTGTTTTATTAACATTTAACTCTTTGTGAACTGGTGAGGGGTCCTTAAGACTTCTATTCCAGTTTACAGGGCAGTAAGTAAGTGGGTGACTTGCCAGAACCCCCCACCCAATTACCAGCCTCCCCAGAGCGCAAGGGTAGGGGAAAGAAGAGCCTGTGGCCAGTGGTCTATGCAGGCTAGTAGCCTTGGTCTACCAGACCCCATAGCTAGAGCCTGGTCTGGTTTTACTGGATGGGGGGACCCCACATTTTGTTTTAAATTTTTAAGGGTTTAACCCTTAACATTTGTTTTAAACATGAGGTTTCACCCTCCTGGAGAGGGGGGGCCTATGTAATTTTTTAAAAACATTTATAAAAAAAAAAAAAAAAGACATAGGGTCCCCTTTGTTTCTCCTGATACACACTTCTAATTTCAAGCCATTGACTTGTTTTAGAGTCTGCCTCAATTTCTGTCTTGCATTTATTTTGACTCACCCTGTACTTGTTGCTGACCTTGGTTGAAATGGCTTATCCCCCAGACCCCATATCAGGCTCACCTCCTGGAACAAGACCTGCCCCCAGTCCTGCAACATCTATAGCTATGTTGGAGCCCCAGCATTTCTGGGAGCTGCCCGCAGGATTGCATACTTGAGGCCAGAAGTGTACGATGGTGTACCTGACTAGCTAGAGAATAATGGACACCTTGGTGTTGGCTTGTACCCTGTATGCACCCAACTAGAGTCACACTTATAAGGGCCAATTGAGCAGTGGTAGATTGGCTAGAGAGCCTTGTGCTGGAAGGTGAATCTAATCAAGAATCCAAAGGGAAACTCCTCGAAAAAGTCTGGTTGTATTGAGGCCAGGAGTCAAAATTAAACTAGGGCCTCTACAAACACTTTTAGGTTACGAGAGGTAGACTATTCTTTCTTGCTGTATGTGGCCAGTAGTGCATGCTCTGAAATGTACTCACAGCTTTCCTTGGGTAAGAACCACCAGCCTTATTCAGATGAACATTATTTTGTAACACAATTAAAACAAAACATTCACGTCTTCTATAGTTCTATGGTCACTTGGACCACAAATTCTTTAACATGCAAAGTAGGATCCCTGTCATTTTACTAAGCCCAAACTTTTCCTCTATATAATTTAATACTATATAGTGTACAAAAACATGTTAGCCAAACAAAATCCCAAACAAGTCTCACATTGAAAATGATAGCTTAGGAAGAATGAAAACAAATTAAAAGTTAGATGCCGTTCTCACCAAAATAAAGACAGGCAGCAGACATAACATGATAATTTTGCATTCCACTCGATGTTGCCACAATAAAAGAGGAAAACATTTTTATTAGTAGCTGAAAATATGTTGTACATTTTATTTTTAAGCACAGACAACTTCTAATTCTGTTAATAAAATATTTACCTATTACTTTTAGGACTAAATTCTGAAGCCTAAAGCTTCATTTAGAATATAAGCAGAGACACAACTCCTGTGTTCAGGCTGACTGCAAACATGGTAAAGCAGTAAGGACCACGAGTAAAACTGCCACAAACAAACCTCGGGAACAGAGCCACCTTCTGCTAATGGGTCCCAGCAGCTGAGGTCCTAAATTACTTATTATTTTACTTTTTCAGAGCATCGAATCCCTGCTCTGGGTACTGTATGGGCAGTACTGTGTTAGCCAGGACTTCCATTGAGAGCGATTTAGGGATACTGATTACTGAATTTAGGGATACTGATTACAGAAATGCAAGATGAGTGAACAGTGTAGCCAGGCAGTAGGAAAGCAAGCAGGCATCACCAGTAGGAAAAGGGAGGTTGTGAAACATGCAACAAAAATGGTAGAAGACTTAACCCTTTAACTGTCAACCTACCTAGAGTTTTGTCGTCCTCTGGGCTGGGTTTCAACATAAAATGTCTTGTTTGTCATTTGTTAAGTGTTTTACAATTTGTACTGCTTTTTTGTAATAAAAAATGTAAATCTTTCAATGAAATCTTATTGCATGTAAAAGCTCTATTTCTCCTGGTTACAACAGTACCACATATGTATTGGTAGACACTCTTTCCTGCCCAGGAGACTCCCTCAAACTGAAACAGTGCTTTACGAGATTTAAATAAAATACTGCTATGTGCACCTTGCAGTTTAAAAAAAAAGCAATCCTTTACATTTGAAATACCCCCCACAAAATATATATCCTCTGGAAATACAGATCTCAAGCTTTCTAGGCATACCCAGTTTATTGTAGTGGCTTCAACTTTATGGAAGTGATCCGTTGACGATTTCTTTGGTTGCAAAAGGTTTACCTAGAAAGAAGAATAAAAAAGCAGAATTAAAAACATATTTTCCTAAAATATCAATATGCAAACAAGAAAAAACAACCTAAATCTGAAAACGCAAGGTCCCCCGAGCAGAACAATACCTACCATGAATAGGTACTTTTAACCCTTTTAACTGCCAGCCTACTTGAGATTTTGTCACCCTCTGTTGACAGGTCATGTTTAACTGTGATTTTTGCATGACCTGCCCAGAAGATCCCCCAAATTGAAAAGAGCACTTTATAACATTCACAAATAAAATACAACTACTATCCGTACTATAAAGGATTAAACCAAGAAAATAAATTGGTGTGGAGTCCCCCTTTTTTGAAATACTAAGGGTTAAAAACCATTTGTCAGGTCTGGAGTTGCTCCACAGCTTGACTTGCTCCTGCTATATGCTGTTCCACCAGCAGATGGCTCTGTCCTGCAGAGGTGTTAGTAATCAGCCAGCACATGTGTGACTTCCTGCTCTATATAAGCTGATCCACACATGGAGCCAGTGGATCAGCCAGGGTCGGATTAAGAGCATCCCGGGCCTGGTGCTGTAGATTTTGACGGGCCTATTTATCGAAGTATATAAAATGAAAACGCAACACAAACCAATTTTGTTTAAGACACAGTGCATTTGTCACATGTTTAATGTACATTAAATTACCAGGATAGCTGAATACATGTTAGTGTTAGAAAAATTTGCATATCTTCATAGAGTTTGTTCTTTAGCTAAAAAAAAAAAAAGAATCAACTCTCTTTCGGGGGGAAGGGGGGGGGGGCAGAGTGTCAAAGAGGTGTTGTAGAGGGTTCGCTATGCCCCCAGACTGTAACACCTATCCGAAGTGACGTCACACCCGCAGCTTTTTTGGTTAACACACAGGGCTTGCTACAGGGCTGAAACACGAGCAGTGTTTCAGCCCTGTAGCACAGCACACTCAAGCACACTTATTTGACACTCAATGCACCCCTAAAAATGTATTTTTGTTTAACAAAATAAAGAATCAAACAGCGGTATATCTGCTGATTACGGATGAGCGAACCGGTTCGGACGAACCGGAATTCGCTCCGAATTTCAGGGAAAATTCGATTTCAGGGAAAATTCAAATTTCAGGGAAAATTCGGTTACGCTGTCAGCGGGCGGCGGAAGCCGGCCCGCTGACAGCGCAGCCGGCCTGCCCGCTCCCACCATGCCGGCATTTTTTTAAAAAGCAAACACTTACCTGCATGGTCGGAGCGTGGAGGCCGGCGCCGCTCTCAGGCGCCCTCTGATGACGCGTCCTCTGATGACGCGTCCTCTGATGACAGTTGAGAGCGGTGCCTGCCTCCACGCTCCGACCTTGCAGGTAAGTGTTTGCTTTTTAAAAAAATGCCGGCATGGTGGGAGCGGGCAGGCCGGTTGCGCTGTCAGCAGGCCGGCTTCCGCCGCCCGCTGACAGCGTAGCCGGCCTGCCCGCTCCCACCATGCTGGCATTTTTGCTTAAAAAAAAAATGCCGGCATGGTGGGAGCGGGCAGGCCGGCTGCGCTGGTAGTCGGCCTGCCCGCTGCCACCATGCCGGCATTTTTGCTCAGCTATTCTGGACATTGCATCATAAGCATTGAAATCATATCCTAGTAGAAAATGAGGAATAGGGGACAACAGGGACAATAGTAATAGACATAGTAAAATATAAACCCATTCAAATGTAATTGCAAAGAAATATATATGAATAAACGTGACATGAATAATATAAAATATGCCTATTAAAGCATAGTAATATTACTGAAGGCGTAGTAATATTGAATGGAATGCAGATAACATGCTCTTGGACCATTAATTGCAGGGATAATATTAATGGCATGCAAATAGCATGCTCCTAAGCCATTCATTGCAAAGACAAGACTTGTCAGGGCTCCTGATTATCAAACCAAGTGAGAGAATAGCATACTTTTATTGGTGTGTTTTATAATGGGCGAAATAGCCAACATGCACACATGTATGGTATATGGGCCACTGGAAAGGACTAAATATAAGATGGGCCAACTGCCCATGGCCAAAGAAAGGAAGGGAGAGACCTCATGTAACAAAATCACAAAATACTGATAATAGAGGGATTATACTTGAAATTAGCATGATCCCACTATATACCCAATTGAAGCCTAGCTACTATCTGTCAAGAATGAAAGAAATATCCCACTTATGGTTTAGACCGGCAGGAAATCTCGCCCCTAATGTAAAAATCCAGTATGCCTCTCTACATAAAAGTTTCTTATATAAATCACCACCCCTGGGTCCCAAGGAAACCTTCTCAGTCGCACACACATGGAACCGAGGGATTAAGGAATGGTGGCATTCATTGTGGTGTCGCGCCACATTTGAGTTCCTGACAAAATCAAGGCGCCCTATGCCGTAAAGGTGCTCGCTGATACGGACTTTGAGTTTCCGTTTTGTGCACCCCACATATTGTTTGTGGCAATTGTTGCAAGTGATTAAATATATCACATATGAAGAATTACAATTTAAAAAGGTTTTAATCTTGTGAGATCTGCCTGTAGAAGTAGAGACAAATGAGTGGCACTTGTGTGCAAATTTACAAATACCGCATCTGGCACCCCCACAGGGAAAGAACCTGATGGTACTTAGCCAGGTGCTGCTAGCCGGTGGCGTCATCTGAAAATAACTCGGCGACAACAGATTGCCTAAATTAGGTGCTTTACGACTGACCACACGTACTCCCCGTCAACCTCTCTGGAGAGTACAGGGTCTGCTCTTAAAATAGAAATATTTTTCTTAATGATGTTAGAGATTTGTTTGAATTCTAAACTATACAGGGTGCTAAATGTGATAGACGCAGATTAGGCAGAGGTCTTTTTTTTGGCCTTGTGATTAAGGATAATATGTCGATCTTTAGCTAATGCTATATTTTTAGCTCTTTGCAGCATCCATAAGGGATACCCCCGACTGCGTAAACATGATTCGAGAGCAGTTTCTCCTACTTCTCACCATCTCACCTACCGGTATTGCCTTGATGATATGCAGGGGATGGCAGCTAGATGCCTGCAGGATATTATTGCCCGCAGTCCATTCGCGAAAAGTAGAAGTTTGTAGCAAGCTGGTGTGTGGATCCACAAACAAGTGGAGGTCCAGAAAATCAATCGTGTTGGAATCAGAATGAGATGTAAATTCTAAATTAGGTGAATTTTGGTTGCAATAATTCCAAAAGGCCTTAAGATCAGGCTCTGAACCATTCCAAATAAGGATTAAGTCATCTATATATCGAAAATAAGTGACTATATTGGAACGTCAGGGATTTGTTTGACCAAAAATATACTCATGTTCCCACCAACCCATGTACAAATTCGCCAGGGAGGGGGAAAAAGGCGCGCCCATCGAGGCACCTCTCAACTGTAAATAAAACGTGGTGTCAAAAGAAAAATAATTATGACTAAGCAAATATTCAACGGTCATAATAATAAACTGACACAAATCCTGGTCATAGTCCGAAAATTTGGACAAAAAAAACTCAAGTGCTTGAATTGCCAAATTATGGGGTATGGATGAATACAATGATGTAACATCCATAGTGCAAAGTAAATACCCTTTCATCCAGGGAGCATGGGAAAGGAGATGAATGCCCGCTGTCCCTAATAAAGCCCGGAAGTTGTGAAACCAGGGGCTGTAAAAATTGTCCCATCGGTTCATTCAGACCCCCGATCCCAGCTACAATAAGTCTACCTTTGGGCGGGTTATCGGTTTTGTGGGTTTTGGGGAGGTGATGGAATATTGGTACAATAGGGTTTGTAACCTTCAAATGATCCGCAGTCTTGTTAGAAAGTACTCCTAAAGACAAACCTTCCTCAATTAAATCAAACAAGGCCTTCTGAAATTGTTTGGTTGGATCTTTATCCAAACTTCTGTAGGTAGTAGGGTCCTGCAATTGTCTAAGTGCCTCATCTCTATAAGTACTTTTATTTAGAATGACCACTTTGCCCCCCTTGTCTGCCTGTCTAATAACGATTTGATCGTTATTCTTTAATGTGGAGAGGGCCTTAAATTCCTGGACGGACATATTATGGCGGCCTCTATGGGTAACCTTAGATTGAAGAATATACAAATCCTTTTCCACTGCGTCCTGGAAAAGAGCCAGGACATCACCCCTAGATTTAACCGGGTAAAAATCAGGATTGGGAATAGGTTTTGATAGAGGGGTGGCAGCACAGGAAAAGGGGGATTTATGCCCTGATTCAAATAACAGCTGTTCCAAATCTACGGTTGTGCATTGTTGTTTAAATGAGGGATGCCCCTGTGAAATAGATATAGATAGGGGTTCCTGGGGTACATTCTCACTCATACTTACCAATTCCAAACCATCGGCAGAAGGATTGGAAAAATGGCGTTTCAAAGTGAGTGATCTAACAAATTTATTAATGTCCAACATAGGGCGATTTAAGGGCGGTTTAAAGCCTGAAACGCGTTAGAGGGTGCTAGGACTGCCTTGATGTTTTTACCGCTGCTTTCTACTTTTTTGTATTTTTAAAAAAAGGACGGCAATAAAAGCTATATTTTAGGAGTGCGGACCTTTTTTCTTTCTCCTACTGCCGCCGGACCTGTGTCAAGTGGCAGACTGCTGGGGGGGGAGGAGCCTCCTATGCACCCCAACATCACATGGGGCACGCCAGAGCCGTATTTACAACTTGTGCTGCCCTAGGCTGCCCTAGGCACTTTTTGGTCATGCCCCCCAATCAATCATTCATACACACACACACCCCACTCATACCCACAGACATAATTTATACACACACACATATCATTCATACACACAATTCATACATAAACACACACACATCATTCATACATACATACACACAATTCATACATAAACACACACACACACACACACACACACACACACACACACACACACACCATTCATTCATACACACACACACACAATTCATGCACATACACATAATTCATACATACCCACACACACAATCATTCATACACACACCATTCATGCACATACACATAGTTCATACACACACACAATCATTCATACACACACCATTCATACCCACACACACACAAACATACACACACACACACACACACAATCAATCATACACACACATCATTCATACACACATGCATACAATCAATCATACACACACACAACCATTCATACACACACACACACACACACACACACACACACACACACACACACACACACAGAATGCCCCCCCATCATGCCAGTCACTGCTCCTAAGAAATGATAATGGGGATGGGGGAAAATACTCACCTTGCAGAGCTATCCTCCTCCGATCTCTGCGGTAGCCAGGCACTGTTCCAAGGCAGAACATTTTTATTCACACCAAGAGTGACTAGAAGGAAAGGTAAGCATATCTGCAATGTCAGGATCATAGGCAGCATGAGATGTACTCATGCAGTGTGTGTGGTGCCTTCCTGTGCCCTTAGAACAAAAAATAAATAAACACAGTGTGAGCATATTCCCTAAAAGAACCTAAAAGTAATGATCAGAGCAGATTCCGCCCTCCTGAGTTGGGATGCCCTGATTCGCCTGACACTCACAGCAAGCTCTTTATTGCTGCAGCACCCGCCACCATGTCTGCTCCCGCTGGCAACCATCTGAGTCTGCCTGATGCAGATGACCATGGATGACACCGGGGGCCCGCGCATGTGCAAGATTGCTGGATTAAGGTATCAGGATGGAAGCATCCTGATTTCAGATGCTCCGCTGCACATTATTGCTGGCAAGCAGTCTGTGGGGAGAGAAGAATGAGGCCAGTATCATCTGCTTGGTATATGGGGCATATATATGAGAACATATCAGGATGTCCTCATGCTGTGGAGAACTGTGGAAGTACTTTTTGTGTGACCTTATTTTCTCTTTAAAGCAGATCAAAAGACACAAATTATTTTGTGATCCACATAACGTAAATCTTAGGGGGCATCCCAAATCAGGATGCACCCCAAGAGTTAGGTTATGTGGATCAGAAGTCATTTGTGCTTTTGGTCTGCCAAACAGCAAACCATACCATTGCCTTGGAAGTGTCCCTTTCCCTCTGCAGCAAATACAATCCCCCCTCAAACACTGGACAGCAGCAAGACTTTTTTTTAAACCCTTCTCAGTCTATAGCACTTAAGAGTTACCCCCCCCCCCCCCTTCCCGGAGTTACCAGCAGCCTGACTGACCTTTGATCTGCTTTCTTCTGCCTGGAACTATCTCTCAGGCTGCTCCTGGCCCCAGACCGATAGAAGCAACACCCCCCCCCCTGCAGCCAGGGGAGGGGGCAGAGAGAGCACATGAGCAAGACAGAGATCACTGCGTGTCCTGCTGAGAATGAGGAAACTCTCAGCAGGGGCAGACAGGGAGGCTGCCAGTGTCTCTGCTGCTCTTATAATAGCAGATTTGTCTGCTACTGACCTCTCCATAGCAGTGCTGTGGTTTGCGCAGTACCTTGATGAACAGGAAGTCTGAGCCTTGGGGGCGGGGCTTATGCTGCCTGTCACACAGGCTGAGCCAATGCAGCCTCAGCAGTTCTCTGCCTCTCCCCCTCGCTGACTGTATGTAATGTACGCCGATCAGCGGCTCCTGCTTCTTCTCTCAGGTGGTTTCCCCAGCTCTGCTACATATGCTTGGCTCTGACAGCTGTTACTAAGCAATGGGACCGCCCCCACCCTGTACCTCCGTGTTGCTGCCCGCGGGCGCCGGGCGGCCTATGCGGGCCGCGTTTGCAGGCTGCTGGGCCTGTTTTAACGTAGGGGCCTGGAGAGGCAGCTCCGTCTGCCCCTACGTTAATCCGGGCCTGGGATCAGCATTGATATGTCTCTCTGTACCCTTGAAATCCTGGAATCTTGTACCTTGTAACCCTGGAATCTTGTACCTTGAAATCCTGGAATTGTGTACCTTGAAACCCTGGAATCTTGAAACCCTGAACCTTGAAATCTGGACTCCTGCCATAGCCCTTGTGATTTACTTTTCCTGTTCCTGCTCTGTATTTGCCTTTGGACTTTCCTTGGATTCTTATGTATGTATGCACTCTGACTCCACTTGTATATTTATGTACAGCAGCCTGGTTGATATATGTTCTGTTCACTGTTCGTCACCATTAAACACAGTTTGCTGCATATCCATCTCTGTTTTGCAGCCTCATTACTGGTCATTCTATAATAAGGGATCTCTTGCTGAGAGATCCATGACACCATTAAAAATACCCCAAAAACTGTGTGAGGTCCCCCGTACCCAGCATAACCAGCCTAGGGACATGCTATGGGGGCTTGTAGGACAGGGGGCTGGCCCCCACACCATGCAGGCTACAAGCCTGCACAGGCTAAAGGGCCCCTGGGCCATTCTGGCCCCCCGGGCTTGGGGGAGGCAGGTAATGGGGGTGGGGGTTAATGGCAATCCACCCACTAGCCGCAGGTGACTTGCCAGCCCCCTGAGCCTTGTGAACTGGTATCAGTTACCAGTTCATAAAGGGTTAAATGTGAAAAAAGCACACAGAGAGAAAAAATATTTTTATTAATACTCACCTCCCATCCATCCTACTGTGTCCCACGTTATCACTTTGTCTTGCTCTCCTGCTGCTACTGGAAGGCTTTTATACCTGCTGGGTGACAGGTAACACAGGGTAACCCAGAACCCAGGTCTCATGGATCTCTTACCAGTTCACAAAGGGTCAAATGTAAAAAAAACACATAGTGAAAATCACTTTAATTTTAATTAAAAAAAAAACTCATCTCCGATCGTCAACTTCTGTGTCCCTCGCCGACCTTGACAGATGTGGTGATCGCTGAGGGGCAGGGAGACAAGGTGGGAGGGATTGCGCATGAAGGTGAGTAAATGTCTTTTTCTTTTCTACAGGGAATTCCTGCAGCGTCCAAAGCAGGGGGAGCCCTATTCTAGGCGCTTTCCTGCAGCAGGAGGGGCCTGGGCATGGGATCGAAGCCCCCCCGGGAGAAGAGGAGACCCATCCAGATAAATAGAGGGGTTCGGTGAGTGGCTATATTTTGTACTTTGTCCGCTAGCAGGGGGAAAACAGGCACGTAGAATTTAAAGCGGCTGGCGTTTAAGTGGAGGAGTAGCAGCCGTGTAAATTTTTCGTGGCTGCCAGTTAAACGTTAAACAAACTTAATTTGTACAGTTTAGGGGAAAGAAAGGAGAGAGGGGACATGATTGAGACCTTTAAAGTGGACCAACACCCTCGGGTGATCGGCCCGGGAATCTATAAGATTCCCGGGCCGATCACCTCCCTCCCCGCGGCACATCCGAGATCGGGATGTCCCGCGGGGTGAAACCCCCCCAAACACCCCGAACTCCTTACCTTATCTTCGGCGCCTCCCTCGCCGCCTCCCTCGCGCCCCTCTAGACGTGCGCGCGCCCGCGCTGGCCGTCTGTGAATGGCCGGCGCAGGCACGCGCGCGTCAAGAGCGGGGAGCGGGGAGAGGTGAGTTTTTCGGGGGGTTCGGGGGGGTTTCACACAGCGGGGCACCCCGATCGGGGGTGCCCCACCGAAGTGGACCAAGACCCAGGATAGTCAAAATCCTGGGTGTTGGTCCACTTTAAATATGTGAAAGGATTGAATAAGGTTCAGGAGGGAAGCATTTTTACAAAGAAACCTAATGATAGAACAAGGGGGCACAACCTGAAACTGGTCGGAGGGAAGATCAGGAGCAATGTTAGGAAATATTAGTAGTAGTTGGTAGGGATGAGCGAATCGATCCGGACGAACCCGGATTCGATCCGAATTTCAGGAAAAATTCGATTCGGTCGAATCCGAATTTCCGCGCGATTCGATCGCTCGAAGTTTTCCTTTAACATCCATTCATTTACATTACAGGCATTCTAAGATGGCGGACGGGACATGTCCAGACATCAACCCCGCGCCAGTGCAAGCTGGGACAGTCACATGCAGCCTATCAGCAGCCAGCAAGCCCGGTGACGTCACAGCGGTATTTAAGGCCGGCCATCTTGCTTTCCAGCCTCATTTCTCTATTGCATTCGTGAGAGACAGAACGCTGTGTAGCTGAGGGAGAGACAGACAGTTAGACAGGCAGGGACAGACAGGGACAGGCTGGAGACAGGCAGGAGACAGACAGGAGACAGACAGAAAGTAAGCGAAAAACAGGGAAAGGAAGGGAAAATCGGAGGCTGTCAGTTTTTTTTTTTTTTTTTCATCCAGCCTGCTTTGTTAGCGTTTTCAGGCTGCTTACACTAACTAACAGTGCATATATACTGAACTGATCTTAAGTCTGCTGTGAGGCATCCCATTCTGTGACAACACCAGCCTCTATTTAATAGCATAATAACCATTTGCACTTATTCTCATAGAAATCAGGCCTGATAAAGACACTTTTGCTGTGCATGCTCTCTGGTTTTTGTGGCATCCCATTCTGTGACAACACCAGCCTCTATTTAATAGCATAATAACCATTTGCACTTATTCTCATAGAAATCAGGCCTGATAAAGACACTTTTGCTGTGCATGCTCTCTGGTTTTTGTGGCATCCCATTCTGTGACAACACCAGCCTCTATTTAATAGCATAATAACCATTTGCACTTATTCTCATAGAAATCAGGCCTGATAAAGACACTTTTGCTGTGCATGCTCTCTGGTTTTTGTGGCATCCCATTCTGTGACAACACCAGCCTCTATTTAATAGCATAATAACCATTTGCACTTATTCTCATAGAAATCAGGCCTGATAAAGACACTTTTGCTGTGCATGCTCTCTGGTTTTTGTGGCATCCCATTCTGTGACAACACCAGCCTCTATTTAATAGCATAATAACCATTTGCACTTATTCTCATAGAAATCAGGCCTGATAAAGACACTTTTGCTGTGCATGCTCTCTGGTTTTTGTGGCATCCCATTCTGTGACAACACCAGCCTCTATTTAATAGCATAATAACCATTTGCACTTATTCTCATAGAAATCAGGCCTGATAAAGACACTTTTGCTGTGCATGCTCTCTGGTTTTTGTGGCATCCCATTCTGTGACAACACCAGCCTCTATTTAATAGCATAATAACCATTTGCACTTATTCTCATAGAAATCAGGCCTGATAAAGACACTTTTGCTGTGCATGCTCTCTGGTTTTTGTGGCATCCCATTCTGTGACAACACCAGCCTCTATTTAATAGCATAATAACCATTTGCACTTATTCTCATAGAAATCAGGCCTGATAAAGACACTTTTGCTGTGCATGCTCTCTGGTTTTTGTGGCATCCCATTCTGTGACAACACCAGCCTCTATTTAATAGCATAATAACCATTTGCACTTATTCTCATAGAAATCAGGCCTGATAAAGACACTTTTGCTGTGCATGCTCTCTGGTTTTTGTGGCATCCCATTCTGTGACAACACCAGCCTCTATTTAATAGCATAATAACCATTTGCACTTATTCTCATAGAAATCAGGCCTGATAAAGACACTTTTGCTGTGCATGCTCTCTGGTTTTTGTGGCATCCCATTCTGTGACAACACCAGCCTCTATTTAATAGCATAATAACCATTTGCACTTATTCTCATAGAAATCAGGCCTGATAAAGACACTTTTGCTGTGCATGCTCTCTGGTTTTTGTGGCATCCCATTCTGTGACAACACCAGCCTCTATTTAATAGCATAATAACCATTTGCACTTATTCTCATAGAAATCAGGCCTGATAAAGACACTTTTGCTGTGCATGCTCTCTGGTTTTTGTGGCATCCCATTCTGTGACAACACCAGCCTCTATTTAATAGCATAATAACCATTTGCACTTATTCTCATAGAAATCAGGCCTGATAAAGACACTTTTGCTGTGCATGCTCTCTGGTTTTTGTGGCATCCCATTCTGTGACAACACCAGCCTCTATTTAATAGCATAATAACCATTTGCACTTATTCTCATAGAAATCAGGCCTGATAAAGACACTTTTGCTGTGCATGCTCTCTGGTTTTTGTGGCATCCCATTCTGTGACAACACCAGCCTCTATTTAATAGCATAATAACCATTTGCACTTATTCTCATAGAAATCAGGCCTGATAAAGACACTTTTGCTGTGCATGCTCTCTGGTTTTTGTGGCATCCCATTCTGTGACTACACCAGCCTCTATTTAATAGCATAATAACCATTTGCACTTATTCTCATAGAAATCAGGCCTGATAAAGACACTTTTGCTGTGCATGCTCTCTGGTTTTTGTGGCATCCCATTCTGTGACAACACCAGCCTCTATTTAATAGCATAATAACCATTTGCACTTATTCTCATAGAAATCAGGCCTGATAAAGACACTTTTGCTGTGCATGCTCTCTGGTTTTTGTGGCATCCCATTCTGTGA
The DNA here is from genome assembly GCA_027917425.1 of Gastrophryne carolinensis. Taxonomy (NCBI): domain Eukaryota; kingdom Metazoa; phylum Chordata; class Amphibia; order Anura; family Microhylidae; genus Gastrophryne; species Gastrophryne carolinensis. Next base: position 147,616,866 of record CM051235.1, on the reverse strand, counting down.
CAACACCAGCCTCTATTGAATAGCATAATAACCATTTGCACTTATTCTCATAGAAATCAGGCCTGATAAAGACACTTTTGCTGTGCATGCTCTCTGGTTTTTGTGGCATCCCATTCTGTGACAACACCAGCCTCTATTTAATAGCATAATAACCATTTGCACTTATTCTCATAGAAATCAGGCCTGATAAAGACACTTTTGCTGTGCATGCTCTCTGGTTTTTGTGGCATCCCATTCTGTGACAACACCAGCCTCTATTTAATAGCATAATAACCATTTGCACTTATTCTCATAGAAATCAGGCCTGATAAAGACACTTTTGCTGTGCATGCTCTCTGGTTTTTGTGGCATCCCATTCTGTGACAACACCAGCCTCTATTTAATAGCATAATAACCATTTGCACTTATTCTCATAGAAATCAGGCCTGATAAAGACACTTTTGCTGTGCATGCTCTCTGGTTTTTGTGGCATCCCATTCTGTGACTACACCAGCCTCTATTTAATAGCATAATAACCATTTGCACTTATTCTCATAGAAATCAGGCCTGATAAAGACACTTTTGCTGTGCATGATCTCTGGTTTTTGTGGCATCCCATTCTGTGACTACACCAGCCTCTATTTAATAGCATAATAACCATTTGCACTTATTCTCATAGAAATCAGGCCTGATAAAGACACTTTTGCTGTGCATGCTCTCTGGTTTTTGTGGCATCCCATTCTGTGACTACACCAGCCTCTATTTAATAGCATAATAACCATTTGCACTTATTCTCATAGAAATCAGGCCTGATAAAGACACTTTTGCTGTGCATGCTCTCTGGTTTTTGTGGCATCCCATTCTGTGACAACACCAGCCTCTATTTAATAGCATAATAACCATTTGCACTTATTCTCATAGAAATCAGGCCTGATAAAGACACTTTTGCTGTGCATGCTCTCTGGTTTTTGTGGCATCCCATTCTGTGACAACACCAGCCTCTATTTAATAGCATAATAACCATTTGCACTTATTCTCATAGAAATTAGGCCTGATAAAGACACTTTTGCTGTGCATGCTCTCTGGTTTTTGTGGCATCCCATTCTGTGACAACACCAGCCTCTATTTAATAGCATAATAACCATTTGCACTTATTCTCATAGAAATCAGGCCTGATAAAGACACTTTTGCTGCGCATGCTCTCTGGTTTTTGTGGCATCCCATTCTGTGACAACACCAGCCTCTATTTAATAGCATAATAACCATTTGCACTTATTCTCATAGAAATCAGGCCTGATAAAGACACTTTTGCTGTGCATGCTCTCTGGTTTTTGTGGCATCCCATTCTGTGACAACACCAGCCTCTATTTAATAGCATAATAACCATTTGCACTTATTCTCATAGAAATCAGGCCTGATAAAGACACTTTTGCTGTGCATGCTCTCTGGTTTTTGTGGCATCCCATTCTGTGACAACACCAGCCTCTATTTAATAGCATAATAACCATTTGCACTTATTCTCATAGAAATCAGGCCTGATAAAGACACTTTTGCTGTGCATGCTCTCTGGTTTTTGTGGCATCCCATTCTGTGACTACACCAGCCTCTATTTAATAGCATAATAACCATTTGCACTTATTCTCATAGAAATCAGGCCTGATAAAGACACTTTTGCTGTGCATGCTCTCTGGTTTTTGTGGCATCCCATTCTGTGACAACACCAGCCTCTATTTAATAGCATAATAACCATTTGCACTTATTCTCATAGAAATCAGGCCTGATAAAGACACTTTTGCTGTGCATGCTCTCTGGTTTTTGTGGCATCCCATTCTGTGACTACACCAGCCTCTATTTAATAGCATAATAACCATTTGCACTTATTCTCATAGAAATCAGGCCTGATAAAGACACTTTTGCTGTGCATGCTCTCTGGTTTTTGTGGCATCCCATTCTGTGACAACACCAGCCTCTATTTAATAGCATAATAACCATTTGCACTTATTCTCATAGAAATCAGGCCTGATAAAGACACTTTTGCTGTGCATGCTCTCTGGTTTTTGTGGCATCCCATTCTATGACAACACCAGCCTCTATTTAATAGCATAATAACCATTTGCACTTATTCTCATAGAAATCAAGCCTGATAAAGACACTTTTGCTGTGCATGCTCTCTGGTTTTTGTTGCATCCCATTCTGTGACAACACCAGCCTCTATTTAATAGCATAATAACCATTTGCACTTATTCTCATAGAAATCAGGCCTGATAAAGACACTTTTGCTGTGCATGCTCTCTGGTTTTTGTGGCATCCCATTCTGTGACAACACCAGCCTCTATTTAATAGCATAATAACCATTTGCACTTATTCTCATAGAAATCAGGCCTGATAAAGACACTTTTGCTGTGCATGCTCTCTGGTTTTTGTGGCATCCCATTCTGTGACAACACCAGCCTCTATTTAATAGCATAATAACCATTTGCACTTATTCTCATAGAAATCAGGCCTGATAAAGACACTTTTGCTGTGCATGCTCTCTGGTTTTTGTGGCATCCCATTCTGTGACAACACCAGCCTCTATTTAATAGCATAATAACCATTTGCACTTATTCTCATAGAAATCAGGCCTGATAAAGACACTTTTGCTGTGCATGCTCTCTGGTTTTTGTGGCATCCCATTCTGTGACAACACCAGCCTCTATTTAATAGCATAATAACCATTTGCACTTATTCTCATAGAAATCAGGCCTGATAAAGACACTTTTGCTGTGCATGCTCTCTGGTTTTTGTGGCATCCCATTCTGTGACAACACCAGCCTCTATTTAATAGCATAATAACCATTTGCACTTATTCTCATAGAAATCAGGCCTGATAAAGACACTTTTGCTGTGCATGCTCTCTGGTTTTTGTGGCATCCCATTCTGTGACAACACCAGCCTCTATTTAATAGCATAATAACCATTTGCACTTATTCTCATAGAAATTAGGCCTGATAAAGACACTTTTGCTGGGCATAGTACTACTGGATCTTTTTTGGGGGCATCCCATTCTGTGACTAAAGCAGCCTCTGTTTAAGACCACATAAGCATTTGCTCTTATCATATTTGAAATTAGCCTGATAAAGACACTTTTGCTGGGCATAGTACTACTGGATCTTTTTTGGGGGCATCCCATTCTGTGACTAAAGCAGCCTCTGTTTAAGACCATATAAGCATTTGCTCTTATCATATTTGAAATTAGGCCTGATAAAGACACTTTTGCTGGGCATAGTACTACTGGATCTTTTTTGGGGGCATCCCATTCTGTGACTAAAGCAGCCTCTGTTTAAGACCATATAAGCATTTGCTCTTATCATATTTGAAATTAGGCCTGATAAAGACACTTTTGCTGGGCATAGTACTACTGGATCTTTTTTGGGGGCATCCCATTCTGTGACTAAAGCAGCCTCTGTTTAAGACCATATAACCATTTGCTCTTATCATATTTGAAATTAGGCCTGATAAAGACACTTTTGCTGGGCATAGTACTACTGGATCTTTTTTGGGGGCATCCCATACTGTGACTAAAGCAGCCTCTGTTTAAGACCATATAAGCATTTGCTCTTATCATATTTGAAATTAGCCTGATAAAGACACTTTTGCTGGGCATAGTACTACTGGATCTTTTTTGGGGGCATCCCATTCTGTGACTAAAGCAGCCTCTGTTTAAGACCATATAAGCATTTGCTCTTATCATATTTGAAATTAGGCCTGATAAAGACACTTTTGCTGGGCATAGTACTACTGGATCTTTTTTGGGGGCATCCCATTCTGTGACTAAAGCAGCCTCTGTTTAAGACCATATAAGCATTTGCTCTTATCATATTTGAAATTAGGCCTGATAAAGACACTTTTGCTGGGCATAGTACTACTGGATCTTTTTTGGGGGCATCCCATTCTGTGACTAAAGCAGCCTCTGTTTAAGACCATATAACCATTTGCTCTTATCATATTTGAAATTAGGCCTGATAAAGACACTTTTGCTGGGCATAGTACTACTGGATCTTTTTTGGGGGCATCCCATTCTGTGACTAAAGCAGCCTCTGTTTAAGACCATATAACCATTTGCTCTTATTATATTTATATTATAAGACACTTTTGCTGGGCATAGGCTTACTGCTGCCTGCCAGGTGCACTTCTGTTGAGGCATCCCATTCTGTAACATAGCATACCCCTCTTTATTTACACTAAGCAGCTCTCTTATTTACACTAAGCAGGCCTGTTGGAGGCTGAGTGTTACTGCTCACTTTTGGTGTGCATTATATTCTGTTTCATATAGACCCACCGCTGCCCGGGGGATCTTAAAATATCACCTACTACCACGCCAGTTAGACTATGTCGGGCAGACAAGTGCCTGGAAGTGAAAAGAGGAGTGGCAGAGGCCAAGATTCCGCAGGCAGAGCTCGCATCAGACTGGGGGCCAGTAGCAGCAGGAGTCACGCTGAGAGACCTAATCTGCCAGTATCTGCTAGCGGTCGGGTCTCCACCAGTAACGCATCTGCCGTGGTAGATTGGTTGACGCGCTCATCAACAACATCATCACAACTTACGTCTGAGACCCCCAGTCTAGGGTCGGTAGGTTCCTCTGACACAACCCTGAGTTGGCATGCCCCGAGAGCAGTCCATGTCCTCCCATTGCCTCTGTCCTACGCCGTTCCCTCCCCCAGCGACGTATCCTATGCTTTGGGTTCAGCTCCACTCTTTAGTGAGGAGGACCATCAGATAGAGGACAGTCAGCAGCTACTGCCCAGCCAAGAAATGGAGGTGGCTTCTCTAGCTAGGCAGACAAATAGTGATGTGGACAGTGTCGTGGGTGCTGCGAGCGTTCCAGCTCCTGCGCCAGACACTGTTGACGAATCCACGAACATCAGTGACGTACAGCCACAACTGGGTGATGATGATGATGATGACGATGAAGCCGATCGCACTTGGGAGCCGGGTGATGAAGGGGCTTCATCGTCATCATCAGGAGAAGAGGGGCGCAGGTTGCCCCGGAGTCAGCAGCTGAGGCAGCAAGGTGGTAGCAGTCAGCATGGGGGCACAATTCCAAAGGCTGGAGCCGGCCGGGGCCGGGGCCGGGGTAGAGCACCTGCTGTGCGGCAGTCTACCTTATCGGGAGGTAGTGGAGCAGGGGTTCCTGGAGTTGGCAACAGCAGCAGTGAATCAGTGAGGCCAGGGGGTGGGAAAAGTAGCTACTCGGCAGTGTGGCAGTTTTTCCTGAGGCATCCGCAGGAGGGTAACATAGCCACATGCAAGATATGTAGGCAAAAGGTGAAGCGTGGCCAGGGTCCAAATGTTGGCACCACGGCCCTGCGTCAACATATGATGCGTCACCATAAAACGACCTGGGAGAACCGAGGCTCCCAAGGGGTGGTCCAGTCTGCTTCCTCACCAAGTGAGCTCCCAATTTCTGCCAGCCAAGGCTCCAGCACCTCAGCCGAAGGCAGCTGTGCGTCATACCCATCCTCTGTCGCTCCTGCTCCTCCTCCTCCAAGTCATGCATCCCACCAGCAATCCATCAGCGAAGCCATGTCCAAGAGACAGCAGTATGCGCCCACTCATCCTACGGCGCAGAAGCTGAATGTGCTCCTGTCCAAGTTGCTGGTGCTGCAGTCGCTCCCTTTTCAGGTGGTGGAATCGGCACCTTTCAGAGAACTGATGGCTTGTGCCGAGCCGAGGTGGAGAGTCCCAAGCCGTCATTTCTTTGCCAAGAAGGCAGTACCAGCGCTGCACACTTTTGGTGAACAGAAGGTGGGCCAGTCCTTGAGCCTGTCGGTGTGTAGCAAAATACATGGCAGCGCTGACATCTGGAGCTGTAACTACGGTCAGGGGCAGTACATGTCGTTTACGGCCCACTGGGTGAATGTGGTCCCTTTGCAGCAGCAACTTGGACAGGTCACGCCGCTTCGGCCTCCGCGCTCTCTGCCCATTGGGCCTGTGACACCGTGCGACTCGGCCTCCTCATCCTCCGCCATCTCCTCACCCTCCACTGTAGGCTCAAGTCTCAGTGCCCCTCCAGTCTACCATGTGTGCAGGGCACGGAGGTGTCACGCAGTGCTTCACATGGTTTGTCTTGGCGAACGGAGTCACACAGGGGAGGAACTGCTTAAATGTATTCATCAGGAAATCCAAACATGGCTTACTCCGAGAAAACTTAAAATGGGAATCATGGTTACCGACAATGGGAAGAACATTTTGTCTGCGCTGCGCCAAGGAAGCCTGACCCATGCCCCCTGCATGGCTCACGTCTTCAATCTGGTTGTCAAGCGGTTTCTGAAGTGTTCCCCCCATCTGCAGGACATCCTAACAACTTCAAGGAAAGTTTGCATGCACTTCAGCCACTCCTACACCGCCAAACACACCCTTCTTGAGCTACAGCGTCAGAATGGTATCCCCCAACATAGTACCCTTCACATGTTGGACCGATTATATGAACAGAGAAAAGCCATCACGGATTTCCTGATGATCCAAGCAGATAGGGGGACTCCCCTGTGTAACTTCAATGTCAACCAGTGGCAGCTCATACGTGACACCTGCCGTTTGCTCAGGCCCTTTGAGGAAGCCACTTTATTTGTCAGTCGGCAGGATTACGGGATGAACGACGTGATTCCACTGCTTCATGTACTACAGCACATGTTGGAAACCATGGCTGGTCAGGGCACTGGAGACATGGCGTTTACATCTTACGGCCACATGAACCCCGTTGGAGCTGAACTGGAGGAGGAGGAGGAAGAGGAGGAGGAGGAGTTGCCCAGCGAAACACAGTTTAGGCTTGGCGAAATGGCTGGTTTATCTAGTCAGCGGACAGGAGAGGAGGAGCAGGAGCAGCCAGAGGAGCTAGAGGTTTTTGAGGAAGGCGAGACAGAGGACCCGGGCACACCGTGGCAGTATGCAGTGGAGATGGAGACAGGTAGTCCATCCGAGTCACTTGCGCAAATGGCACGAAGCATGCTCACGTGCTTGCGTAGTGACCCCAGAATTGTTTCCATCTGTCGGCGGGATGACTTCTGGCTGTCCACCTTATTGGACCCTCGCTTCCGGCACAAAATGGGGGCATTTTTTAAACCCACCGAGAGGGAGGACAAACTCAACTACTACAAAGACATTCTACGTAGGCAGTTGGCCGATGCCTATCTGCGCCATGGTCCATACTCTCGCAGGTCTGACTCGAGGGGACCTCTGCGCTCACCTTCCACTGCCATGGCCGCTGGGGGGGTTGGCAGGAGCAGCAGCAGCAGCTCCATCAGCAGCAGCAGCAGCCTCAGTCTTCAGTCGCTAATGAGTAGCTTTCTACACCCGCATAGTGAGGCTACTCATGAGCAGCAGGAAGACCTGGAGCAGGACCTGAACCAGCAGGTCATGTCATACTTTGACATGACCATGCCAACACACCTTGAGGATCCGCTGGACTTCTGGGCAGCCAAACTTGATTTGTGGCCGCAACTAGCAGAGTTTGCCCTGGAAAAGCTGTCCTGCCCGGCAAGTAGCGTGCCATCTGAGCGGGTGTTTAGTGCGGCGGGGGCCATAGTTACGGCGAGGAGAACTCGTCTGTCAACTAAAAATGTGGAGAGACTCACCTTTGTCAAAATGAATCAGGGATGGATCAGCCAGGATTTCCACCCACCAATGCCTGATGCATGCGACTAGATTCAGCATGGTGCCACGTTTTACACTTTCCAAATGGTGCAAAACATATTTATGTCTTTAGGCCATTTTTTGGGCTCCTGCTGCTGCTGCTGCCAACTTCTGCCAACTCCAGGGTGTGATTCATCCAATTGTTGGGCTCCTGAAGCCAACCCCAGTGTCACTTTAAAGTAATATTTGGGCTCCTGCTGCTGCTGCTGCTGTCAACTCCTGCCAACTCCAGGGTGTCATCCAATTTTTGGGCTCCTGAAGCCAACTCCAGTGTATATTTGGGCTCCTGCTGCTGCTGCTGCCAACTTCTGCCAACTCCAGGGTGTGATTCATCCAATTTTTGGGCTCCTGAAGCCAACTCCAGTGTATATTTGGGCTCCTGCTGCTGCTGCCAACTTCTGCCAACTCCAGGGTGTGATTCATCCAATTTTTGGGCTCCTGAAGCCAACTCCAGTGTATATTTGGGCTCCTGCTGCTGCTGCCAACTTCTGCCAACTCCAGGGTGTGATTCATCCAATTTTTGGGCTCCTGAAGCCAACTCCAGTGTATATTTGGGCTCCTGCTGCTGCTGCTGCCAACTTCTGCCAACTCCAGGGTGTGATTCATCCAATTTTTGGGCTCCTGAAGCCAACTCCAGTGTATATTTGGGCTCCTGCTGCTGCTGCTGCCAACTTCTGCCAACTCCAGGGTGTGATTCATCCAATTTTTGGGCTCCTGAAGCCAACTCCAGTGTATATTTGGGCTCCTGCTGCTGCTGCTGCCAACTTCTGCCAACTCCAGGGTGTGATTCATCCAATTTTTGGGCTCCTGAAGCCAACTCCAGTGTATATTTGGGCTCCTGCTGCTGCTGCCAACTTCTGCCAACTCCAGGGTGTGATTCATCCAATTTTTGGGCTCCTGAAGCCAACTCCAGTGTATATTTGGGCTCCTGCTGCTGCTGCTGCCAACTTCTGCCAACTCCAGGGTGTGATGCATCCAATTTTTGGGCTCCTGAAGCCAACTCCAGTGTATATTTGGGCTCCTGCTGCTGCTGCTGCTGCCAACTTCTGCCAACTCCAGGGTGTGATTCATCCAATTTTTGGGCTCCTGAAGCCAACTCCAGTGTATATTTGGGCTCCTGCTGCTGCTGCTGCCAACTTCTGCCAACTCCAGGGTGTGATTCATCCAATTTTTGGGCTCCTGAAGCCAACTCCAGTGTATATTTGGGCTCCTGCTGCTGCTGCTGCCAACTCCTGCAAACTCCAGGGTGTGATTCATCCAATTTTTGGGCTCCTGAAGCCAACTCCAGTGTATATTTGGGCTCCTGCTGCTGCTGCTGCTGCCAACTTCTGCCAACTCCAGGGTGTGATTCATCCAATTTTTGGGCTCCTGAAGCCAACTCCAGTGTATATTTGGGCTCCTGCTGCTGCCAACTTCTGCCAACTCCAGGGTGTGATTCATCCAATTTTTGGGCTCCTGAAGCCAACTCCAGTGTATATTTGGGCTCCTGCTGCTGCTGCTGCCAACTTCTGCCAACTCCAGGGTGTGATTCATCCAATTGTTGGGCTCCTGAAGCCAACTCCAGTGTATATTTGGGCTCCTGCTGCTGCTGCTGCCAACTTCTGCCAACTCCAGGGTGTGATTCATCCAATTTTTGGGCTCCTGAAGCCAACTCCAGTGTATATTTGGGCTCCTGCTGCTGCTGCTGCTGCCAACTTCTGCCAACTCCAGGGTGTGATTCATCCAATTTTTGGGCTCCTGAGGCCAACCCCAGGGTCTCTTTAATGTAATATTTGGGCTCCTGCTGCTGCTGCTGCTGTCAACTCCTGCCAACTCCAGGGTGTGATTCATCCAATTTTTGGGCTCCTGCTGCTGCCAACTCCAGTGTCTCTTTAAAGCAATGTTTGGGCTCCTTCTGCCCCTCATAGTGATGCCACTTCAACTCTCTGCAATTGTGCCGCTCTGCGATTCTATTAGCGATGCCTCTGATCTGCATGTGATATTTATTCAAAGTATTATTTAACTAACCCAGCACGCATCCTGTGCGTGTTACAGCAAGGCAGAATGGTTTACAACCCTATTGAGGCTCTAGGAGGCTCAGAAATAGCCGTTTTTAATAGCGATTCGTCGCGAATTTATTCGGGTCGAAACGATTTTTGTCGGAAAATTCGGCGAATCAGTCGAATCGAATTTTTCAAAAGTTCGCTCATCTCTAGTAGTTGGTTCAAGTAGTAGATGCTTGAAACAAACTTCCAGCAGAGGTAGTTGAAAAAGTGACAGTAAGTTCATTTAAACATGCCTGGGATAAGCCTTCATCTATCCCAAGAGTACCTACAGTATACACGTAAGGGCAGACTAGATGGACCGCATGGTCTCCTTCTGCCGTCAGCGTTCTATGTTTCTATGTTTTTTTGTGTTCTTTTTAGCAGCTGAAAGACAAGGGGCCCATGATAAGGAACATTTATTGACTGGTTGCACAACTGCGTGTTTTTACGATCGTAGTGTAGGTAGCTCCGCCCTCCTGCCTTTCATGTGATCTGGAAGTCAAATGAACACAGAGTGGAAAGCTGCACTCAGCATCTGATTGTAGGTAAGAATGTGTATTGCTGCAGGTGGCCTCAGCAGGCAGAGAGCATATAACAGATGCTTTTTCATCCCTGTCGCTGCAAAAAGCAGGGTACCAAGTAAGAAAGAAGCAGGTGTCAAAACTAACGTGAAAAAAAATGCTAATGTGCTCAAATGACTAATGTATGCTTGCGCATACAAAAGAATTTGAGCTCTGCATTTAGCCCATCCGTGCCAAACAACAAAACACCAGCTATTCAACACATCAGAGAAACACACCAGTGAACAGGAGACTGGGTATTCTAAAGGAAGAACTGTTACATTGACTGACTAGTGCATGGCTGTTTAGTGGAGAACATCGCCAACTGGAAGCTGGGTTCACAGTGTTTTTCCAGAGGCTTCTGTGCCGTATGTATGTTCTCTGTTGCTCCAGTAGCTCGACTGGACATAGGACAGCTGTCCTAGCCGACACAAATTCAGGAGCAAACCTGAATTGTTAATGAATAACAATTTATTGGTTTTAAATATATTTTGTATTATATATACATACAGCTCCACTTTATGGTGATCAAGACTAAGAATGTATTATAATGAAACACGTTCATTTAGTAGATGAATTTTGATCATATGATCATGGAATTTTAATGGATAACAAAATACATCTGAATATTAAATATTCTTAGTATACAGTACGTCCTGCTCCAGATAGATTACTTACACTTGGCTTATCCTCCACCAGATGGCGCTGCACTGCAGAGACATGCAAAACAGGCTCCTCCCGGCCCCTCAAATACCCGGGGACCTACCACAAATCCCCAGATTTCTCTGCAGTGCTGACTGCGAAGACATGAAATTTTCACTCTGTCGCAAGTGAGCAGGGCTATTTAAGCCTGCAGCCCTGTTGGACTATTCCCACCCATCCTTGATGTGATGTGCCTCCCAGTCTGGGCTGCGCTGGTCGGGTGAAGGTAGGCAGCACCATGTGTGCTTAAGGAGCGTTGCTCCACCGCAGTCCCCCACCAAAGGGTAGGCGGTATAGGCTGATGGTGAGCCTTATGGGATTCCCCTCCCGCATTATGGTCCCATGCCACGGTAGCGGTGGGCCCTGTACAAAGGGCCGCCATCCTCCCTCAGTCTCCCAGTAGCCCTCGGGAGGAAGAGAAGGGGGGGGTGTGTGGATGTCCGTGTACTGTGATTATATGCTTATGGCCCTCTTTGTAATGTCTGCTTGGACTGGTATATGTGGTGTCAACCGCCGCGCTGACTTGTCTATTTACACTGGTAAGGCCGCCGCGCGCGTGCCTTTTCCTTCATTTGGATGTTCCGCTCCGGGCGGCGGCGTTACCTCAGACGCTTCTGCGTCCTCATTGGCTGCTTGTCTGTTGGACAACGCATTCTTCGGGGAGGCGGGGCCTGGCATGGCGCGCCTCGTGTCACGGCTCGCGCGGGCCCACCCTTCGAGCTTCTCAGCGCCATATTGTTTGGTCGCGCGTGTGTGTGTGTGACGTTCTTACTTACTGTGGTCCGTAAGTGCCCTCGCGGGCGGCTTTATAATTCACTGTAGTGTGTTTCGGTTCTGACACCCTTCTTCTCATTGTGTCTTTCAGAGGGTGAATCCATTGGCTTCTCCCGGCCCGGTGTAATTGATAGCGGGCCTTGTAAATTTACTCTCACTCCCTAGCGGGTTATTGGGGCATGCAGGGTTGCTTTATAGCGTCAATCCCTACTGGCGTTTGTGCCTAATAATCACCATATGGAGGCATCTAAGGATAATGTGACCGGGGTCCCCTTGGGACAAGACCGGCGGTGTATGGCGTGTGGACAACCTCATGCTGATGCTGACAAGGCATGGGTCTGCGTACCCTGTGCTGAGAAAGCGCTGGCTTTGCAATCTGGCCTGCCAGTGGCTGCACCTCGTCTCACTTCACCTACTCCCCCAGGCGTAAATCTCACTCCTGCTGAGTCACACACAAGTGGGGATTCTCAGCCTGAATTGTCTCCTAGACTGCCTACGGCTGAACAGATTATTGCGAGGTCCTTAGCGCGTAAGTGCCCTGGTAAGAAGCGGCACTTGGCGCCTAATGTTACTGTTTTCCCTATGGGAACTGAGGAGTTTATGAATATGTGTGGCTATACCCCTTCTGATGAAGGAGAGCTCTTTTCTGACTCAGGCTCATCTGATGAGGGCCCGGAGGGCCATGAAGACTCTGGCCCTGATCCCTGGGTCAAGGATGATACTGACAGATTATTGATCCAGATCTTTGAGGTTCTGTCTATCTCTCCCCCTGGTGAGGCTCCCAGTCAAAGAGGGGAGCGTTTCCATACAGCATCATCACGCTTGGAATTTCTAGAGCAGGCACATTTCCATACCCTTGTGCTCAAGGAATGGGAGTGCCCCAGTAAACTTCCAGGGGTTCCAGGAGATTGGGATAGGAAGTATCCTTTTCCCCCTGACGTGGTTAAATGTTGGTTGTTCCCCCCTGAGGTGGATTTCCCGATCATAGGGCCATCTAACACCCCTTTCTTGCACCCCCCGACTATACTACCCTCTCGGGATGCTGAGGACCGGCACATTGACCTGCTGGCCTCCCACGCCTTTGCATGTGCGGGGACGGCGCTACGCCAGGTCTGTGCCTCTGCCATTACTGCTCTGGCCACTAGAACCCTCATCAGAAAAATGCTTGAGCGTGCCCCTGATGATCTCCCTTGGCATGTGTTTAATGCACTCTCCAATTGTGATGTGTTTGTAAAATGTATCCTATTGGCATTGGATGACACCATTAGAATGTGTGCAAGAACTTTTGCCCTTGTGGTTGCTATACGTCGCTTGCTCTGGCTGCGACAGTGGGGTGCTGACAATGCTGTGAAGAAGGCCCTTACCGGGCTCCCCTTTAAAGGGCTGCATCTGTTTGGGGCCCGCCTAGACCTGTTTGGTAGGAGAGGTAAGTTACCCCAGCATAGACGGCTGTCCCGGGCCCTTCGGGGCCAGGACCCTCCTTCCACCCCCCCACCATGGTGTTAAACAGGAACCAGGGGCGTCCTTCGTGGGGGCTCGCGCAACTCCCTGTCCCAGGAGCAGAAGACAACACCCTTGCTCCTCTGGGGGGGCTATGCTCAAATCCTCTCCCAAGTCCCCTCAAGCATGATGGGGTGCCCTCCCCCGCCTGGGTGAGGGAACGGCTGCGGCACCTTGCTTAAGTCTGGAGGCACCACGCCTCAGACCGGTGGATTTAGGAGGTAGTGTCTTCCAGCTACAAGACGGTGTTTGCTGTGCACCCCCCCCCCCTATGATTACCGGGTCCCGGGTACTCCTGGTTTCTGCTCAGGTGCTGGCGCAGGCCGTGCTGGGCCTGCTGGGTCTGGGGGTCATTTGCAGATTTCCCTTAACAGACAGAGGCAAGGGACCCTACACCAACCCTTTCACAGCTCCCAAAACAGATGGGTCAGTCTGGTCCATTCAGGATTTACAGATCTTCAGCAAATTGTCAAGTACAGGCGCTTCCTCATGGGAACTCTGCGCTCGGCCATCTGCTCCCTGCGACCTGGGGGCTTCATGCCGTTTGTGGATATCAAAGATGCTTTCCTTCACATCCTTGTGTTTTCAGGACACCAAGATTCCTCAGATCCACGTGGGAAGATCAACACTGCCAATTTGTGGCCTTGCCATCTGGCCTCTCTTCAGCTCCCAGAGTACTCACCAAGGTGCTGGTGGGGGTGATGTCTCTGATGAGGCCAAGGGGCGTCCGCGTGCTGCACTACATGGACGTCCTCATCACTTCCCAGTCTCTACATCTGGCAAGTTGGATACTCAGCTGGTGGTGTCCATTCTGGAGTCGTCTGGATGGGTGGTCAGCCACCCCAGTCCTCACTGTTCCCTTCCTTGGTAACTTTCCATTCCTAGGAATGGATCTGGACACAGTTCAGGCAAGGATATTCCTTCCTCAGCAGAAGGTGGACAATCTGTTTACACAGCTTGAGTTCCTTCTAACTGTCCCCCTCCCTTCACCAGGTAGGGGATGCAGCTGGTGGGCCTGATGGTGGCGTGCTTCGAAGCGGCCCCTTGTGTTCAGTCCCTCTTGGGGCTTCTGCAACTTCTCCTATTGTATGTATGAGACAAGGACTCAGCATCTCTGGACAGGGTCTGGGTGTCTTCCCCCCCGGTGAGGAGGTCCCTCTTGTAGTGGATGGACTCAAGGAACCTATTGGGGGGTGGAACCTTTTTGCTCCTTCCTGGGAGACGGTCACCACGGATGCCAGTCTATCAGGTTGGGGGGGTTCTTCTGGAGGTTCCTGCGGTTCCAGGGGAGGTGGGGCCCTTAGTAGGCCCATTCACCTATCAATGTATTGAAGCTGTAAGCGATCAGGTTAGTTCTGGTTCGTTTGACTACTCTATTCAGGGCCTGCCTGTTCAGGAGCGCACGGTCACTTTGATGGCAGTTGACTACATCAATCATCAGGGAGGGACCCGGAGCAAGATGGTCCTCCAGGAGGTGTCTCTGATTCTGATCTGGGTGGAGGCCAATGGTCCCTGTATTTCAGTGGTGTATATTCCGGGGGGGGGTCCACCTGCAACAGGGTTTTCCAATCTCTGTATCACCGTTGAGACCAACCTGATGTGGATCTGCTTGCGTTCCGTCACAATCACAAGCTCCCGGCCTTTGTCTCCCTGTCCTCTGACCGTGCCCATGGATGCCTTAGTAATGTCATGGCAGGACATTCCCCCTGCTAGGCAGGGTTCTACGCTAGTTGCTCTGGAAGGGGTGCCAGTGGTTCTGGTGGCCTCAGGTGGCCAAGAAGAGTGTGGTTAGCAGACGTGGTGCAGATGGCAGTAGATCAGTGCTTTCTGCCTGGAGCGCCAGATCTGCTCACTAAGAACCCCTTACGCCATCTCAATTACAAACTCTGGCCTTGAGGGCCTGACTGCTGAATCCTCCATCTTGATGGAGAACGATTTGTCTACCTCGATGGTTGAGTCCATGGTGAAGGCTAGGTAGATGTCTTCTTCTTCCATCTGTTATAAGGTATGGTGTACCTACATTGACTGGTTGAGTCTTGGTCTCTTCCCTGTTGGATGTTCTCAGTTTCCAAGGCTCTGGAGCTTTACTGCATGGGTTGGAGTCAGTCTCTAACTCAGTACCTTGAAGGATCAGGTTTCTACCCTGTCTGTCTTCTTTCAGAAGTCTTCTGTTCAGCATTCCTTGTTTAAGACTGCTTTTAGGGGGTTGCTCAGGTGCGTTCCCCACGCCAACCTATGGTCCCCGTTTTTGGGATTTGGAATTGGTCTTGCCTGCCCTGCAGGGTGCTCCCTTTGAATCTGTGCAGGATGCTGCCTTGGCCTTTCTTACGCTCAAAGTTGTGTTTCTGGTAGCTATCACTTCTGTCAGGAGTGTGTCTGAGTTGGCGGTGCTGTCCATTCAGCCCCCCTACTTTGCGAGGCACTAGGACAAGGTGTTGTCTCGTTCAAACCTAATTTTCTGCATAAAGGTAGTGTCTGCCTTTCTTTTGAGTCAGAATATTGTTCTTCCTTCTTTGAGAGAGTTTTGCACTCTTTGGTTGTGGTTAGGTTTCTGAAGTACTATCTGGTGGCTTCTGCACCTTTCAGGAACACTGAAGAGCTCAGATAGCTCAGTCGGTAGAGCATCAGATCTTTAATCTGAGGGTTCAGGGTTCAGGTCTCTGTTTGGGCGATGGAGTCCTCCAACATTTCTTTAGGACCCTTCTTGTCCTAGGAAGGGTTTGGCTCCTGCCAAGTCTTCTATCAGCAAGTGGATTCGTTAGGCTGTGATTCAGGCCTACTCTGCTAAGGGGAAGATTCCTCCCTTCGCCCTATTGCTCTTTCTATTCGTGCTATTGGTGCCTCTTGGGCCTTCCAGCACCAGGCCTTTGTTGAACAAGTTTGCAAGGCCGCTACTTGGTCTTCTGTTCATACCTTTTCAAAGTTTTACAAGGTTGATATTCAGGCCTCAGCTGTTGCTGTTTTTGGCCGCAAGGTTTTGCAGGCGGCAGTGGTTTAAACTGTCTGCTGTTACCTTTTTTATTGGGGATCCCACCCTGTTTTATGGACACTGCTATTGGATGTCCCAAGTGTAAGTAATCTATCTGGAGCAGGACGTACTGTATACTAAGAATAATACAATTCTGTGAAATACTCACCTGTAGAATTGGTATTATAAGTATTGTCAGGAATGACTTGCCTTCAGTCCGTGCCCGTGGTGTCCCTAGGCAACTGGCCAGGGTTTCTCCTGCCCAGCAGCTGCCTCTGCCTCCGATGCCATCCCCAGCGGCGCGTGTGTCGCCGAGTAAGTCCTCCCCCCTTGCCCATTGTCACTCAGCTTGTGCTTGCTGGCCTTTACAGTCAGCTCATGTCTTCCGGGGGTGCAATACTCAGAATGGCCACCGGAGGCTGTTTAAGAGAACAAAGTCTAGAAGGTGCAGCTCTGAGCAGTCTGCCTGGGAAGCTCAGCTGGAGCAATCAGCCCAGAGCTCACCAATCAGACTACAGGGCCAGTGCTCCAATCTGCTGTCAGATCCTAAATGCACCAATCCCAGCCACTGTCTCTCTGTCCAATCCTGCCGGTTTTCCCACTATAAAGGGATTTCCACTGCAGTGTGTCATTGCCTGTTATAGCGCCTAGTACCAAGCATTGAAGCTCGTTTGATTCCTGTTGTCAACCTCAGCCTGAACCGACCTTTTGCCTGCCTGACCACGATTTTCGCCTGACCCCTCTGATACCTCGCCCCGTGACCTCCCGGCTCTGACCTCGGCTTGTAATCGGACTTCCGCCACCCGGCATCCTCGCTTGGGACTCCCTGCCGTTCATCAGTCTCCACCTTAAGCTGATAATCTTTGCGCCCTGTAAGTCCTGGGGGTAACCGAGTAGGAGAGGCATTACCCGCGTCTCCTACAAGCGGGGACTTGTCTATAGGCAGAAGAGGCGGTGGAGATTGGGGATTGTCAGCTCAAGACAGACTGGTGTCCGGTATAGTCCTTACATTATAACAGGCCCAAAAATTGATATGGAAGAACTTGTACAACAAGTGCAGGCCATGGCTACCGCCATTAACCAGCTGGCCCAACGTGTGGCTGATCAAGAAAATCGCCAGCTGCCTGCACCGCCTGTATCCTCACCTCCTGTTGAACCGAAGGTTCCCCTTCCTGAGAAATTTGATGGGGATCGTACAAGATTCTCCAACTTCAAGAACTCCTGTGAACTTTATTTCAGACTACGGCCCTACTCTTCAGGCACAGAAATGCAGAGGGTGGGCCTGGTTATCTCTCTGCTCCAGGGTGATCCACAGTCCTGGGCGTTTGGCTTAGCGCCCACAGATGAGCCCTTGCAATCTGTCTCAGCCTTGTTCTCCGCTATGGAGATCCTATATTCGGACCCTGACAGGACTTCGACCGCTGATGCCAGGCTTCGAAGCCTGAAACAGGGGAAACGCTCAGCAGAGGAATATAGTGCCAAATTCCGCCGCTGGGCGATTGAATCCCGTTGGAATGATCCTGCTCTCTGTAGTCAGTATAGAATTGGTCTTTCAGAAGGTGTTAAGGATGTTCTAACAAATTTTCCTTACCCTAAAAGCCTGGATGAACTCATGCTTATGGCCATTAAAATTGACAGACGGCTACGGGAGAGACATATAGAGAAGAATCACTCTCACTTCTGGGAATCTTCCCACCAGGAGTCATCCTCTATGGGTGTTGTCTCATCTTCGCCCCCAGAAGAGCCTATGCAACTTGGTGCTACTCACCTTTCCCCGGCTGAAAAGAGTAGACGTCGCACCTTAGGCCTATGCATGTACTGCGGGGTTTCAGGTCACCTGGTTAGGACCTGCCCCAATAAAAGACCTTTGGCGGGATTGCAACGTCCTGACAAGATAGAGAAAGTTTGTCAGGACGGTCAGGTAACTTCCCTTCATAGAAATAAAATGTTGTTACCTGCTACTGTGGGTTGGGAGTTGTCCAGGAAATCCGTCTCTGCTTTTGTCGATAGCGGAGCAGTTGGCAACTTCTTGGATAAATCCATAGTAGCCGCCTTAGGCATTCCCTTAATCCCCCTTGGGAAGCCCCTTCAGATTTTGGCAGTAAACAATACTCCTGTTCCTAGAGGAACTGTCACCTCCAAAACCCCTTTAATTAACCTAGTTGTGGGACCTTCCCATTCTGAGAACCTTGAATTTTTTGTCTTAGACAGCCCTGAAGCCCCGGTTGTCTTAGGGTTCCCCTGGTTAAAGGTGCACAACCCTACCTTTGATTGGGAAACTGGGGAATTGACAGGATGGAGCCCGCACTGTGCAGAACATTGCTATAGTATCACAGTTGGAGCAACCCAAGTCTCAGAGCTTATTTGTCCGTCTGCCTCTCCATCCATGAGGGTACCTCATGTATCTTTATTGAAGTCCGCCGGAACCATTCAGGGTGATAATCCTGTTAAGTCTGGTGAGGGTCCGGAGGCCCCTCGTGAAGGGGAGGGTACTGTCAGGAATGACTTGCCTTCAGTCCGTGCCCGTGGTGTCCCTAGGCAACTGGCCAGGGTTTCTCCTGCCCAGCAGCTGCCTCTGCCTCCGATGCCATCCCCAGCGGCGCGTGTGTCGCCGAGTAAGTCCTCCCCCCTTGCCCATTGTCACTCAGCTTGTGCTTGCTGGCCTTTACAGTCAGCTCATGTCTTCCGGGGGTGCAATACTCAGAATGGCCACCGGAGGCTGTTTAAGAGAACAAAGTCTAGAAGGTGCAGCTCTGAGCAGTCTGCCTGGGAAGCTCAGCTGGAGCAATCAGCCCAGAGCTCACCAATCAGACTACAGGGCCAGTGCTCCAATCTGCTGTCAGATCCTAAATGCACCAATCCCAGCCACTGTCTCTCTGTCCAATCCTGCCGGTTTTCCCACTATAAAGGGATTTCCACTGCAGTGTGTCATTGCCTGTTATAGCGCCTAGTACCAAGCATTGAAGCTCGTTTGATTCCTGTTGTCAACCTCAGCCTGAACCGACCTTTTGCCTGCCTGACCACGATTTTCGCCTGACCCCTCTGATACCTCGCCCCGTGACCTCCCGGCTCTGACCTCGGCTTGTAATCGGACTTCCGCCACCCGGCATCCTCGCTTGGGACTCCCTGCCGTTCATCAGTCTCCACCTTAAGCTGATAATCTTTGCGCCCTGTAAGTCCTGGGGGTAACCGAGTAGGAGAGGCATTACCCGCGTCTCCTACAAGCGGGGACTTGTCTATAGGCAGAAGAGGCGGTGGAGATTGGGGATTGTCAGCTCAAGACAGACTGGTGTCCGGTATAGTCCTTACAAGTATACAGTACGTCCTGCTCCACCCCACCCTGTTGTTGCATTATTCTGTATCCCCTGTATGGTGATTGTCATCATTGTTATGGTTACCAGTTTTTGGGTGGTTAAATTCTCCCGGTTTCTTGTTCACTGCTTTTCAATGCTGGGGATTTGTGGGAGGTCCCCGGGTATTTGAGGGGCCGAGAGGAGCCTGTTTTGCATGTCTCTGCAGTGCAGCGCCATCTGGCGGAGGATAACCCAAGTGTAAGTAATCTATCTGGAGCAGGACGCACTGTATACTTAATACTTTCTACAATTCTACAGGTGAGTATTTCACAGAATTGTATAATTCATATTACAGTGGACTGGCTTTTGTGGATTTATGGAACAATTTATTCAGGAATATATTGTGCAATATTTGTATGGGGAATTCCACCTTAATGCAGAGTCTCTTCCCCCCCCCCCCCCCCCCCCCCCCCACCAAGGACTGCAGTTAGCTATACAACCGGGGTTCAGACCTAAAAGAATTCAGGGCCAGGTTACAGAATGCCCCGCTGCGTGAAACCATGGAGGTTACCAGTATAATCACTTGGGAAAATGATTCTATGGTCTGGTCTGGTGCCTGCAATGGCATTCCCATAGCTAAGGTATACACCCACTGGCAGCATATCTGAATGGCTAGTGACAGGTGCCCACAGCAGAGGGGAGCATCCAGCAGGCATATCAAAATTGCTTCTATTTAGAACTAATTACCATGCCCAGAACCCACCAGTGGCGTACCTACATTCCTATTGGCCTCAGGGCAAACTCTTGACTGGGTCCCCCCAACACACACATGGTTGATCAAGGGGGTTCAGTAAACGGGAGCGGACCAACACCCATTTTTTGTAAAATGGGTGTTGGTCCAGTTTAATATGCTCAGCAATAAATCCAGATTGGAGAGGAGCCAGTGCATGCACCATGGGATTGCTAGATCAAGGAAAGTACAGGGCAAACTGCAGGAGGTTCACACACAGCAGCATCTGAGATCAAAACCTGGGGGCATAATGATACATTTTGGTCTGCTGCAAAGTGTTCTAAGGCAACAACAAATGAAAAGCATTTAAAACATTCACCTTCTTCCGTTTATTGTGCTTTATAAATCATTGGTGGCTAAATGCTTAATGCCCCCCCCCCCTGCAGGCAAGTACCTGATCACAGATGATGAATGGCCCCGCTGTCAGCTCCACACAGCTCCGTTGATGGTCCTGTGCTGCTGAGAGTGACGTCATTCATTCCCAGCCTCCTCCGAGCTTCTTATCGAGGAAGTGGGCAGCTTCATCAGTCACGTGCTGTCTGCAGGCAGTGCGGAGAGGCAGAGAGATGGGCTATTAATTATTCAACCACCAAGTTTTTAAAACCGCCTGAGATCATGATGTTCGCCCCTGTAAAAACCAGCGTTGCTTGCACTTGATGGCTGCCTCGCTACTGGGAGATGATTTTTTTTTTTTATTAAATTGCTGCTGCTACTGCTCCTGTCCTGCCCCTGTCGTAGCTCCTATATATATATATATATATATATATATATATATATATACCTATTCCTTTTATTGCCAAACCGTTCAGCCCTAAATCACAGCATACTGCAGAGGTCTTGTAACTCACACCCATTGGTAGCACAGTTTGGCCAATGACTCATTAATCTACTGGAATTACTGTGCTTGTAGCTTCCTTTTTGGCAGGCGAGACTGACGGCATATAAAACATCGTAGAAAGATCATATGAGGTTATGACGTTTGTCTGTGGACTAAGCACATTGTAATTACTACTCAGGCTTCCAGTAACTACCAATATTACTTCCAGCTGCATGTTTCTCCTCTATTTTCACATAGCCACCTTAATGCACTGTACAGAAGAATTGTTACACAATGCAACTGTTTATAAAAACTTCCGTCCACTTACGCTTTTATCCCTCCCTCCCACATGACTCAACAAGCTTTCTTTCTTGCCGTGGGAATGAAAACAGAAGTAGGTTTTATGGAGGGAAAAGGGGGGTTTGGGGATGCCCCAAGGAGTGGTGGGTTTAAAAGGGGCAGGTTTTATTACCAAACTTTTGTCCTCTTTGAGACATTACAACATTCACAATTGGCTTTACTAGGTTCCAAAACAAGCTAGGAATGGGACACAAACAGAAACTCAAACAGGCGCATTAAAGTGGACCAAAATCAAGTATTTTCACTCTAATGAGTTTGATCAGCATTACAGTTGCATTGTGTTTGTGAAACACTCTGGTTGCTCACTCAGGTCACTCACCTTGATCCAAGGTCCCAAGGCACACACACAGACTCTCCTCCAATCAGCATTTATTGTCGTGAATATTAATTCCTGGCAATCAGTGCTAAATTAGTGAAGTGCCAGGGGTCCTCTCGAACTGCTCAGATATGTCTTGGGGGGGGGGCAAAAAAAGAGGATCACTGGTGATGCTGGTGGGGCCATGCATGCACCGCAGGAGCAAATCTCGAGGCAAGTATACTGGCAAGCCAGGAAGATTCACACATCGGGGCACCCAAGACCCAAGCTGGCTCTGGAATCTTTAGGCTCCAGAGCCGGGTTACATGGGCTTTTTCCACTTAAAGATATAAGCTAACCACAGGACAATATTTGATGCAGGAAAAGAGTCTCAGATTCAGGAGCAAATACTGTAAAAAAAACTTGATACAGGAACTGGTATGTGTTGCACAAACACATGGGAACATGGGCTTGCTTCAAAAAAACAGGGGAACAGGGTACTAATGCATGAACAAATTGAGGTCATGCTAATTATTTTGGTGAAACAAATTTCATTTTGGGTGTGCATTGCAACCTGCGAGATTTTGAACTTTAACATAATAAAATAATTCTCCCCCAAAAAACACTTGTACCTATGTTTTTTACAGGTGATGCACATCATTTTTCCATTGAGGTAAGGATTAGTGATGAACCAGACCAGAGACAATCTGGTTCGGAAGCCCTCCAGCTTAGTGTGCAGTGGCTGGCAATCGGTACTCTCAAATGCTCGATAAAATAGCTTTGGCCACTACCCAACGTGTGAACTGGTATATGGGTCCCTTTGAACCTCTTATCAAAATTCACTGATAGTTAAAAAACAATATACATTTTTCTTAAAAAACAGAATCCAATAGTGCCTCTTCTTCCTTCATTTGTCCCCCCCCCCCAGACGGGGCTCTCTCTGTAAGGGCACTGGGTCGGGGGATTCCTCCTGGTCCAGTGGTCCAGTGGATATGCTAATCTTAATGCCGAGAGGGCACTTTTTTCAGCTGCCCTGCTGCCATGTGTAGTGAAGGGAGATACAGGTCCCCCCTCTTCTTGACGTCCCACTAATCTAATCCCGGCACACCGGGGCACAGATGGACAAGGACAAGAGGCCAAGCCTCTGTGGAATTCTCCCATGTGACTAATTACATCACTGGAGTGGAGGGGCATAGAGGGAGATTCCTGTAAAAGGTCTGGAAAAGGCCAGTGGATACAGGAACAAGGCAAAACAAGACTTCACACAATGCAAGGGTTCAAGCATTTAAGAGCCACTGCAAGGAAAATATTCCGGAAACAGGTAAAAAGATCCACAAAAGAAGAATTCATACAAAGGAAGAATGGGGTGGGGACTTCTTACCTGGTCCCCCACAAACCAGGTTGTCCATCGCCATTAACAGCCAAAGCAGGAGATGCCACTTTGTGCACACATTTACTTTCCAGAAGGGACAGTTCAGGCAATGACAATATTAAGGCAGCAAGGAAGCCTGTCACATTGGCCTCTCTTCTATTTACAGCTTCCCATATAACATTCCAGGAGATCTCCTACAGCGCCCACAAGACACTGCAGGATATTAGGGAAAGACACATAGGAAAGTAAGCTGCCTGCTGCCTTATTATTGCCATTGGCACCTAGTACTGCCCAGGTATAATGAGGACTAAAGAGAAGATCCAGGATCCTGGTGTTCATGTCGATAATGGCAGGAAAACAGTGACACCTCCAGGAAGGAGGCCAGCCCGCAGTTGGGAAGCGATTTAGCTGTATAGTGTATAGTGCATGATGGTGCAGTGAAGGCTGCCCTGATGCATACTTCAGAGGGGACAGTGTTTTGTGAACTGCGTTAACCCCTTAAGTGGCAGGTGCTTGATATTTATGCCGCATCAACAACCATTAAGTGTCAGCCATGTAATTTTCAAATGGCTGCCATTTTCTCCCCTTTAAAGCTTACCTCTGTTCAGATTGTTCTAAACGTATTTTAATATGTCTATCTGTGTGCTTTTGTGACTCAATCAATGTATTTTGTACATTTTTGGATTAATTATCGTTGTGCGGCATATGGTGCGGGTGCGGGGCATCTTGATTTTTGGTTTTCTTAAATTGATTGATATTGACATGCGCTTTTTATATTATAGGCTGTGAATTGTAGGTAGTTTCTATTTTCTGTTCAGGTTCCAGTGCCGAGTGGGGGCCTACAGGAAGCATTGGTCGTGGCCCTAATAATTTTGGGGTGCATGCTCGCAGTGCCTCTCATTCTCAGAAACTAGGAGGTTTCTGAGTGGCGCACTGACTAGAGCCTGCTGGGGGGAGAGAACGTACGTAGGTGCCTGGGGGGGAGTCTACAGTGCCTTTAAACTATTGAGATGTGGTTACTGTGGGTGGAGGCCGGGTCGGACTGGAGCCCATTGTGCTCATCAAGGAAAATTATACTTGGGGCCTACCCTTCCCCTAAAACACAATAAGATTGTAACAATATCAGTTCTGATTTGTATTGACCAAACTACAAATGCAACTTACTGAAGAAATAAACTCAGAGATCACTGATGGTGGGCCCTGGGTCAGGGCCTGAGGCCCACTAGAGAATTCTTTGGTATGCGTATGGGCCAGCCAAACTCTGGGTGGAGATACCAGAATATGGGACAAGGAGCCAGGGACTGTTCTTTATTAGCGCTATTTTCTTTTTGCCTCAGAAACCTACAGTGTATATCCAGTCATGTTACTATATTTATAGGATTGTATTTATTAAGCTCATGGATTTTAAGGCTTCAATATTTTCCAGTTCAATCAACTAATAACAATACCCACTAGTCTTATGTGTTTTCAATAGCAAATGGATCATCATATATTTCCTCCATTGTCTATCAGTGGTGTACACAGTATAAAGCAAACCCTGTCTATAAGCTCCACCTCAGAAATGTTTTGATGGCCTACAATTGTCTAAGCACTACTCGCTGCTGAGATTGCAAAAGGTTAAAATGATTCATATTAATGGTATGACTCCAGCAATGACTTATTAGTCATATTTTTTATTTGCCTTTCATCTGCTCACCTCGTGTAATTTTATGAAAATAACACGTTTCTTGTGTACACTTGTATTTAAGTTAAATCAGAATCCACCGTCAATATACATTCAACACGCTATGGCAGCTACTAATTACAGCAGTAGGGGGCATACTAAAATCAAGTCATACAATATGTGTTAGAAAAAAGATATTAAGCTGCTGCTCAATCAGGCTAATAAAATATCCAAGCAACTTGTCCTAACAAGGATTGTTAAAAATGGCAGTCTTTGAAATGAATGTAATGCATTAATGTAACCTTTAAAGTGACACAAAGGCCTGACTCTTTCCAGACTTGGCACATTCTGTTGATTGCAGTGAATAAAGGGCAGGGAGCGGCGCACTCATCAAGAATACAAAAGTGCCGGACTATCGGGCAAGGTGGCGCAGGACTTGGATCTAGTGATCAAGTAGGAGTCAGAGCACCGGGCTAGAAGTGCTCAGCTCCGGGGGACAAAAGGTGAGCAT
Organism: Gastrophryne carolinensis; assembly: GCA_027917425.1. NCBI lineage: Eukaryota > Metazoa > Chordata > Amphibia > Anura > Microhylidae > Gastrophryne > Gastrophryne carolinensis. Next base: position 147,591,587 of record CM051235.1, on the reverse strand, counting down.
AGTGTTTTGTATTTTTGCCGCATCAACAATCATTAAGTTCCAGCCACTAAATGTTCTAAATGTATTTTAACTTACTTTTAATATGTTTATTTCAGTGTTTTTGTGACTCAATTGATAAATTTTGTACATTTTTTTTGATTATTAATTATCGTTGTACGGCATTTGGTTCGGGACATCCCACGTTGTTTGTTTTTCTTGAATTGATTGGGGTTGACACACGCTTTTGATTATAGGCAGCGAATTGTAGGTACTTTCTGTTCTCTGTTCTAGCAGTTCCAGTGCCGAGTGGGGGCCAACAGGAAGAGTTGGTCTTGGCCCTAATAATTTTGGGGTGCATGCCCACAGTGTCTCTCATTCTCAGAAACTAGGAGGTTTCTGAGTGGCACACTGACCAGGGCCTGCTGGGGGGAGAGAAGGTAAGTGCCTGGGGGGGAGTCTACAGTGCCTTTAAACCATTGAGATGTGGTTACTGTGGGTGGAGGCAGGGTCGGATTGGAGCCCATTGTGCTCATCAGGGAAAATTATACTTGGGGCCTACCCTTTAGCTAAAACCCAATAAGATTGTAGCAATATCAGTTCTGATTTTTATTGACCATAATAAATAAATAAGAAATAATAAACTCAGAGATCACTGATGGTGGGCCCTGGGTCAGGGCCTGAGGCCCACTAGAGAATTCTTTGGTGTGCAGATGGGCCAGTCAAACTCTGGGTGGAGATGCTAGAATATGGGACAAGGGGCCAGGGACTGTTCTTTATTAACGCTATTTTATTTTTGCCTCAGAAACCTACAGTTTATGTCCAGTCATGTTGCTATATTTTTAGGCGTGTATTAATTAAGCTCATGGATTTTAAGGCTTCAATATTTTCCAGTCAGTTAATAATAAGACCCATTAATCCTATGTGTTTTCAAGAGCAAATGGATCATCATATATTTCCTCCACTGTCTATCAGTGGTGTACACAGTATATAGCAAACCCTGTCTATAGGCTCCACCTCAGAAATGTTTTGATGGCATACAATTGTCTAAGCACTACTCGCTGCTGAGATTGCAAAAGGTTAAAATGATTAATATTAATCTTATGACTCCAGCAATGACGTATTAGTCATATTTTTTTATTTGCTCACCTCGTGTAATTTTATGAAAATAACAAGTTTCTTGTGTACACTTGTATATAAGTTAAATTAAAATCCACCTGCAATATACATTTAACACGCTATGGCAGCTACTAATTACAGCAGTAGGGGGCATACTAAAATCAAGTCATACAATATGTATTAGAAAAAAGATATTAAGCTGCTGCTCAATCAGGCTAATAAAATATCCAAGCAACTTGTCCTAACAAGGATTGTTAAAAATGGCAGTCTTTGAAATGAATGTAATGCATTAATGTAACCTTTAACCCTTTAAGTGCCAGCCTACCTGGAGTTTTTGTCACCCTTTTTTGCCGTTTTGCACTATTTTGCGCTCCCCATGTTCAAATGTGATTTTTGAAGGGATTTCCCAGGATATTATATTATCATCTGTCAGATGCCAATAGTGATCGGAGCAGAGCGGGTGACAGGCGAGGGGGCTCCGATAGGAGCTTCCTCGCCTCACACCCGCCCTCCTCTGATCACCACCGGCATCTGACAGATGCCGGACCTCTGTGAGCGGCGCGGGACAGCGATGAGGGGCGCAGGATCAGAGGGGGGTATAGCGACATCCAGCCCCTCCCACAAAAGGCGGGGCTAGGGGCGGCAGCCATCGCCGCCATTAGAAGAGATGAGGACCTGGAAGAGGGTCCTCACCTGAAGCCTGCGGAGCCCAGGGAGGGGATCGGACCCCCCCCCCCCCCCGGTGAAGAGAAGAGCCAGCAAAGGGATCGGGCGTGGAGGTTAATGACATTGTTTTTTTGTTTTTTTTCTTTACAGATTACTGTCAGCGGTGGAAATGGGGGGGGGGGGGGGGGGGGGCGGCTGGTTTCGGGCCCCCTCCTGAAGACGGAGGACGACGGGGGAGGGATCGAATGCCCCCCCGGAGGAAGAGGGGACCCCCAGCTTCACATGGAGACCAGAGGTGTTTTTTTTTTCAATTTTGTAACTATCAGGGGGAAGTGCCAGGCACGTAGTTTCTACGTGCTTGGCACTTAACGGTAGGAGAAGTAACCACGTAGAAACTACGTGCTTGGAATTTAAAGGTTAAAGTGACACAAAGGCCTGACTCTTTCCAGACCTGGCACATTCTATCGATTGCAGTGAATGAAGGGCGGCACTGATGGCGGGGAGCGGCGCCCTCATCGGGAATACAAAAGTGCCGGACTATCGGGCAACTCTCACACACCTAGGTTGCCCATAGCCTCTTTGCAAACAGGCTGGGCAGGAAGTCATACTTCTTCCAAATTATGGCCTAATGATGGAGAATAAGCAACAATTTAAGATCATGTCTGTTTTAAGGCCAGACCAAAAATGCACCTTGTAATTTTTGCCTCTTTGTCATCAGCCCTTTCTGTGGTGGCTGGCTTCGTATGGTTTGTTTTGAGCATGTATATGTATGGCTGGCTAGCTGGGCTGGGCCATGGCTGCACAATGCTTGAATCATGCGGTCCTGGGCGCCATTTTACTGGAACAGTCCCCTGCAGTACACCCTTGGCCTGCAGGTGGAACTCGGAAGTGGCATTATTTGTGTGACACATGTACACATGTTTTGCACATGTGCGCGAGCATGAGTCCAACCACCAAAAGCACAAAACACTAATGCATGCAGCAACATATTGTAGACAGAGAAAGGAGCCAGTGGAGTGAAATCTGGCCCAGAGTGAACCTAGCCTCTCTGAGGCGAACTGTGGAACGATTCCCCACCAGCTGGTGTATGGGCCTGGCTTTGAACAGGGGGTGTGGCTTTTGCACCAACGAAAAACAAACAATAAACTTGTACTCGTCTGTGGCAGGCGGCACTAGAGACACATGTGTGCCTTTGATTGCTCCGAGCACGTTAGGGAATGCAAGCTGGGAGCCAAACCCTACTTTGAGGGCATTCCACTTACTGAGGCTGCGGGGGAAGTGGATGTAACGTGGAGCCAAGAGGCAAAAAGTATCCCAGAAACGCCAGAAACTGCAGGCAACCAACCAATTTGGTCATACCGGCAATTGAGTGCCACATCTTTGTTGTGGGGTCTAACTATGGCTGCAGCTCTGCATATAGTGCCTCCAGGGCAGGACAGTCCAACCGTGGCACATAGAATAAGGCATGGACGAACATAGCCCACACATCAGGGTTCACCTGTAATGAGGCCATGTGAGGTAGCTGCCTTGGGTGGCACTGCAGAGTGGGCAAAAATTGACCTGCTTTTCATTTATTTTCAATTGAAAAATATATATTTTTAGTTTTTACTGCTGTCATGTTTTTAAGTCAACTAGTAGTGGTTCAGCAACAACAGCCTACCTCCATTCCCTACCCCCCACATTGCTTTGTTGAGGAGGCGTTGTTCCATAGTTTGCCTCAGGCAGCAGAGAGGCCAGGTTCACCTTTGGCCCACATCCAGCCTGGGAAGGACGGCGCAGGGCGATATCACAAGCCGATTATCCAGCCTGGAAGACTGGATCCACAGGAGTTCTGCCGTCATTTCCTCAGACGGCTTCATGGAGGATACAGGAAAAATGGCCACAGACACAGTAATGGACATTCCTCCACCTCAAGGCTGGAGCAAATTTACTCCCAGCAGCAAACGCTTTTAAGGCAGCTGAGGCAATTAACTTCCGGCCATAAATCAGGAGCAGGTGCAAAATTGGCGCTAGCACAAGGTTACAGATGCAAATTGGCGCTTGCTAGTTGGCATGCAAATTGATGGCAAGAAATATGCGCATCCCATTTAAACGACCATTAATCAGTGGGAGCCCGAGCATGACTTAGCACTCCAAAAGACCTGTGCAAAAGAATTCGCGACCAGCCATGAATCAGCCCTATTGTTGCAAAGGGAAAATTGTTTTCTTTCATAATACAGGGTTGCAAACAAATAGAAAAAATAACAGATAAGCTTAGCACATTAAAGAAATCATTTTGCCCCACAATGATGGAAGCTTTAAAAAATTCAGTTGAAAGAGGAATTACCCTTTAAAGCACCTCCCAATTGTTCAGGGCACTTGTGTCCAATCCCCCCCAGCTCAACCCCATCTATCCCTGTCCCATCATCTCATGCCCTTAGCTATGCCCCATCCATCCCTGTCCCCTCAAATCCCAGCTCAGTCTCTCTGCACCATCCATTCTTGTCCTCCCAGTTTTGCCCATCCAACCCCAGGCCTCCTAGCATTGCCAATCCATTACACTTTCTTCCAGCTCTGACCACCTACCCCCCCCAGCTCTGCCCATTCATTCCTGTCCTTCTAGTTCTGCCCATCCATCCCTTCTCCCAGCTCTCTCCTGTTCTGTCTCTTCATCCCTCTTCTTTATAGCTTCTCTTCCATTCATCCCTCGAGCCCTATTTATCCATCCTTGTTAACAGGGCCCCCACCACAGGCCCCCATCTTCATCTGACCCGCACAAACACGGAAAGGAGGCGGTATGGCTAGGGAAATATTTAGGGGCAGGTACATACTGCAGAGGCGATGGAGGCAGCGTGCCCCGGTTCCCCTTGTTTCACGGGCCTGGGAGCAGGTGCCTGGTATGTACACCTCTGGGTCTGCATATAATCTGCGATTACCTCAACGTGTTCTAGGCCTTACCATTCTGGTAGCGGTATTGGGGCCTACAAGAAATGTAGAAGAAGAACTGCAAACCCTGGTGCCTGCTTATTGCTGATGATTGATGATGATTTTGAGTAATTTCCCTAGCCCATTTTGTGCAGGGCAATCGCCCTGATTGATTCTGGACCATTGATTCTCTGTGACAATTGTTGATTCTTTTGTTGCCCCTGGTGTCCTCATTATAAGTGTTCACTGTTGATTAGCACTTTATCATGTCTTTGTTATAATTAGCACCTTAGTTTGTATCACTGGAAATTATTATAAGGCGTGTACTATATTAATTCATTCTTACATTTTGCACATATGCACATATGCACTTTGAAGTCGGAGGAGTGGAGGCATTAATTATATGGGTTTCACAGGATCTTATGATTATGATGATGATCAGCATCTAGTAGCACCCTCTAGTGTTGTGTTTTTGTCTGCGTGTTTTTTAACATATTTAAAAAAAAATATGAACTAACAAAGAATTACCATTTATACTTAAGATAGTGGTGCACTAGTTTCTTGAATATTTTGGGGCTTTGTGGGGGCCCCTTTGTTTGTTGATAGTATACATTGGTATATTTAGGTGTTGCACACAAAATTATTTATTTAAATTATTAAAATAAAGCTTTACCTGCTAGAGAAATAATAGGGCCACGAAGATCTCTGGAAATCTTGGTCAATGTTTTTGTAAATATATCTATTTTACTGTCTTGCCAAGATAACTAACATGTCTCCATCATACTTTTCAAGGTGAAATGAATTATAAGTACCAGTAATTTATTCTGTATTATTCCAATGTTAAAAAGTTTTCTTAAATTTTGAGATATTTTGTATTTGTCTGCAGTGTTTTACAGGTGTTTTGGAGAGGGAGCACTGTATTAGAGCACAGCACAGTGAGTATTGTTTTTGCTCACGTTTTTGGAGAGAAAATGCTTTTATTAATTTCATTATTTTTTCCCTTGGTGCAATTTAGACCATATTAAGCTGTGCATTTTTAAAATGCAAATACTCACGGTACTGAATCAACCCTATTGCCGGCTTCAGCCAATATCTTTATTTAATTACTATTGATATTTATGCCCACTATTCTATTTCTGATTCTATTACTGGTTTTATTTTCTATTAATATATTTTCTAAGTGAATCACTTCCTGCATATCCTGTCACCATATCCTCCAACCCATGCAGGGATCTGTTTAGCGACTGGGATAGCGCCATGTAGCGTCTGATTCATCATTTTCACAGCCTCAGCGAACAGCACCAGCGTTCAGCCTTGCACAGCGCCAGGTATGCCCTCTCGCTACCTGTCGCTCTCCCATACATTTCAATGGACGTTCCTTTTCTTCTCTTTAAATGGGATTTTTTTTTTTTTTTTTTTACAAAACAATCACAAATAATTTTTTGACCTCTTCTGGCATTGAAATAGCAGTTTTTTAATAATTTTTTCATTTTTTATATATTTCGCCATTAAAGTGTTCACGTTACAATGTTGTTACAATGTAATTCCATATGTTTTTGCTTTCTTACTAGTTGATAGATGCTTAAAAAAAAAAACACTTTAAACACACCGCCTCCTGTGCTCTGGGCTTCAAACAAGTATTTTTCAGCACCAGGGATTTGTGAGGCTGTTTTTTTGCTGAATATGGTGTGAGTCGGTAGCTATGAGCAGTCGCTAACATGCGCTCCCATACAGCGCTGTACTGGTCAAATAGCGACTCCTCACAATGTATTCAACATTACTGAACAGCGACCGAGTCGCTATAAAGTAGCAACTCATGGCCGAGCACTGCGACTACTAGTGGGCACTCTGAAAATGCCTGCCACAGACGCTCATCTGTCGCTACCTGCCACTAGTAATGAATCAGCCTCCCCAGCGGCACAAAACCCTTTTTTACTTGCTTTCTACATCTAACTATGAACAGACTTGCATAAAGTAAGCAGTGGCTGGTAGACCATTTTTTGTGTAGCTCAGAGAAATGAAACTGAAATGTGGATCTCTGCTACAGTAGCAAAATTTCAGTCAATGATTATCATTGTTACAAAAAGCCCAAAAGGCCATAAAAATAAAAACTTTTGTCTATGCTTTTATATAATCTCTACTTACCGTATTTTTGTCCTATGAGACACACTTATATTCCAGCAAAACCTGGGGGTAAATGTCCGTGCATCTTATAGGGCGAAGGTGAAGGCTGCAAACCAACCCCTCCCAATCCCTAACCACCACTTAGTGTAGTTTAGTGTAAAAAAGAAAAATGAAAATCTTTAAATGGCTATCTCCATCTGATCATTAGACTTGCTGATACCGAGGCTTAGGCCAAGCTTGCAGGGCAGTAGTCTATATATATACAATGTCCAGCACTCTTATTAAAATCTTCTGTTTATTGATTCCAATCCATAAAACATAGGTATAGTAAAATGATAAACACTCACATGTTGCGGTTGAGACCTTAGTCATATACTCAAAATCTAAGCTTCCTTTTTTATAATCTATTCATTCACTTACCTCTAATGGTGTAACTCCAGACTGAATGTGTGTCTCGACGAGTGGAATAGGGGAATATCCTCCCAGCCAATGGTAGAGGCCGAGACAAATAGAGATGAGCGAATCGATTCGGACGAACCCAAATTCGTTCCGAATTTCAGGAAAAATTCGATTCTGAACAAATCCGAATTTCCCTGCGATTCGATCGATCAAAGTTTTCCTTTAAAATCCATTTATTTCAATTACAGCCATTGTAAAATGGTGGATGCACATGTCTGGACATATCCCCTGGGGCAAGTTATCATGGGAAGGTCACATGCAGCCTATCAGCAGCCAGGAAGCCCGGGGACGTCACAGTGCTATATAAACGGCGGCCATCTTGCTTGTGCGCATTTCAGCCTTGCATTGCAGACAGAACGGAGGTTGCTGCAGACAGGGAGAGACTTACAGACAGGCAGGGAGAGTCAGGGAGACCCACAGAGGCCCACACAGTGCCAGGGAGAGCCAGGGAAAGATAGGGAAAAATCGGGAAAGATCCAGGCAGGGACAGCAGAGAAAGTGACAGGGAAACTTTTTTTTTATTTTCACTTCATTTCAGATCAGTTTTAAATTGCTTTTTTTTGTGCTGTAGATATTCCTGGCCACTGTGCATCCCAACTTGGCAGTGGCATATTTAACCCTATCTGTTACACACAAGCATTTCTTATAACTCAGTTAGTTTTATTTTTTTTTTGTATGCTGTAAAAACCCCAGCCCACATGGGCATACTATTTCAGCACATTTCACCCTATCTGTTATACTAAATCAGCTTCTAACGGCTCTGTTTTATTAATATACTGCATTTTGAATTGGTTTTGTGCATCCTGTAAAAACACCAGGCCACATGGGCATCCCAAACCAGCACATTTCACCCTATCTGTTATACTAAATCAGCTTCTACAGGCTCTGTTTTATTAATATATTGCATTTTGAATTGGTTTTGTGCGTCTTGTAAAAACACCAGCCCGCAGGGTATCCCATATTGCCAATTTTCATAGTATCTGGTGCAGAGAAGCAGTATCTCACTTTATTTGGCTTCTGCTTTTTAAAGTAAACACATTTTTTTAAGTGCCTATTGCGCATTTCAAATACATAAAAATGTCAGGCAGACAAGTGCCAGGATGTTCAAAGAGGAGTGGCAGAGGCCAAGATTCAGCAGGCAGAGGTCACAGCAGACTAGGGGCGGGTGGCAGCAGGAGTTGCGGTGAGAGACCTGATCTGCCAGTATCTGCTAGCGGTCGTGTCTCCACCAGTAACGCATCTGCCGTGGTAGATTGGTTAACGCGGTCATCCACATCATCACAAGTTACATCTGACACCCCCAGTCTAAGGTCGGTAGGTTCCTCTGACACAACCCTGAGTTGGCATGGCCCGAGAGCAGTCCCTGTCCTCCCACTGCCTCTGTCCTATGCCGTTCCCTCCTCCAGCGACGTATCCTATGCTTTGGGTTCAGCTCCACTCTTTAGTGAGGACGACGCTCAGATAGAGGACAGTCAGCAGCTACTGCCCAGCCAAGAAATGGAGGTGGCTTCCTTTGCTAGGCAGATAAATAGTGATGTGGAGAGTGGCGTGGGTGTTGTTGCGAGCGTTCCAGCTCCTGCGCCAGACACTGTTGAGGAAACCGAGAACATCAGTGACGTGCAGCCACAACTCGGTGATGATGATGATGATGATGAAGCCGATCGCACTTGGGAGCCGGGTACAAAAGGGGCTTCATCCTCATCATCAGGAGACGAGGGGCGCAGGTTGCCCCGGAGTCAGCAGCTGAGGCAGCAAGGTGTTAGCAACATGGTTGGCAGTCAGCATGGGGGCAGAATTGTAAAGCCTGGAGCCAAACGGGGCCGGGGTAGAGCACCTGCTGCGCAGCAGGATACCTTATCGGGAGGGAGTGGAGCAGGGGTTCCTTGAGTTGGCGACAGTAGCAGTGAATCAGTGCGGGCTGTTGGTGGGAAAAGTAGCTTCTCGGCAGTGTGGCAGTTTTTCCTCAAGCATCCACAGGAGGGTAACATGGCCACATGCAAGATATGTAGGCAGAAGGTGAAGCGTGGCCAGGTCCCAAATGTTGGCACCACGGCCCTGCGTCAACATATGATGCGTCACCATAAAGCGGCCTGGGAGAAGCGAGGCTCCGAAGAGGTGGTCCAGGCTGCTTCCTCACCAAGTGGCACACCGCTCCCAATTTCTGCCAGCCAAGGCTCCAGCACCTCAGCCGAAGGCAGCTGTGCATCATACCCATCCTCTATCACTCCTCCTGATGCTCCTGCTCCTCCTCCTCCTCCAAGTCATGCATCCCGCAAGCAATCCATCAGCGAAGCCATGTTCAAGAGACAGCAGTATGCGCCCACTCATCCTACGGCGCAGAAGCTGAATGTGCTCCTAAGTTTCTGGTGCTGCAGTCGCTCCCTTTTCAGGTGGTGGACTCTGCACCTTTCAGAGAACTGATGGCTTGTGCCGAGCCGAGGTGGAGAGTCCCAAGCTGTCATTTCTTTGCCAAGAAGGCAGTACCAGCGCTGCACACTTTTGTTGAACAGAAGGTGGGCCAGTCCTTGAGCCTGTCGGTGTGTAGCAAAGTGCATGGCAGCGCCGATGTCTGGAGCTGTAACTACGGTACACCATCTCCTCACCCTCCACTGTAGGCTCAAGTCTCAGTGCCCCTCCAGCCTACCATGTGTGCAGGGCATGGAGGTGTCACGCTGTGCTTCACATGGTTTGTCTTGGCGAACGGAGTCACATAGGGGAGGAACTGCTTAAATGTATTCATCAAGAAATCCAAACATGGCTTACTCCAAGAAAACTGAAAATGGGAACCATGGTTACCGACAATGGGAAGAACATTTTGTCTGCGCTGCGACAAGGAAGGCTGACCCATGCGTCCTGCATGGCTCACGTCTTCAATCTGGTTGTGAAGCGGTTTCTGAAGTCTTCCCCCCATCTGCAAGACATCCTAACAACTTCAAGGAAACTTTGCATGCACTTCAGCCACTCATACACCGCCAAACACACCCTTCTTGAGCTACAGCGTCAGAACGGTATCCTCCAACATAGTCTGATTTGCGATGTTTCCACCCGTTGGAATTCCACCCTCAATATGTTGGACTGACTATACGAACAGAGAAAAGCCATCACGGATTTCTTGATTATCCAAGAGGATAGGGGGACTCCTCTGTGTAACTTCAATGTCAACCAGTGGCAGCTCATACGTGACACCTGCCGTTTGCTCAGGCCCTTTGAGGAAGCCACTTTATTTGTGAGTGGCCAGGATTATGGGATGAACGACGTGATTCCACTGCTTCATGTACTACAGCACATGTTGGAAACCATGGCTGGTCAGGGCACTGGAGACATGGCTTCTACATCATACGGCCACATGAACCCCGTTGGAGCTGAACTGGAGGAGGAGGAGGAAGAGGAGGAGGAGTGGCACAGTGCACAGTTTAGGCTTGGCGAAATGGCTGGTTTATCTAGTCAGGGGACAGGAGAGGAGGAGCAGGAGCAGCCAGAGGAGCTAGAGGGTTGTGAGGAAGGCGAGACAGAGGACCCAGACACACCGTGGCAGTATGCAGTGGAGATGGAGACAGGTAGTCCCTCAAAGTTACTTGCGCAAATGGCAGGAAACATGCTCACGTGCTTGTGTAGTGACCCCAGAATTGTTTCCATTTGTCAGCGGGATGACTTCTGGCTCTCCACCTTATTGGACCCTCGCTTCTGGCACAAAATGGGGGCATTTTTTAAACCCACCGAGAGGGACAAACTGACCTACTACAAAGACATTCTACGTAGACAGTTGGCCGATGCCTATCTGCGCCATGGTCCATACTCTCGCAGGTCTGACTCGGGGGGACCTCTGCGCTCACCTTCCACTGCCATGGCTACTGGGGGAGTTGGCAGGAGCAGCAGCAGCAGCTCCATCAGCAGCAGCCTCAGTCTTCAGTCCCTAATGAGTAGCTTTCTACACCCGCATAGTGAGTCTACTCATGAGCAGCAGGAAGACCTGGAGCAGGTCATGTCATACCTTGACATGACCATGCCAACACACCCTGAGGATCCGCTGGACTTCTGGGCAGCCAAACTTGACTTGTGGCCGCAGCTAGCTGTGTTTGCCTTGGAAAAGCTGTCCTGCCCGGCAAGTAGCGTGCCATCTGAGCACGTGTTTAGTGCGGCAGGGGCCATAGTTACGGGAGAACTCGTCTGTCAACTAAAAATGTGGAGAGACTCACCTTTGTCAAAATGAATCAGGGATTGATCAGCCAGGATTTCCACCCACCAATGGCTGATGCATGCGACTAGATTCAGCATGGTGCCACGTTTTACACTTTCCAAATGGTGCAAAACATATTTATGTCTTTAGGCCAATTTTTGGGCTCCTGCTGATGCCAACTTCAGGGTGTGCCTTTCAGCCAAATTTTGGCCTCCTGCTGCTGCCAACTGTAGTGTGTCTTTAGGTCAATTTTTGGGTTCCTACTGCCAACTCCAGTGTCTCTTTCAAGCTATGTTTGGGCTCCTGCTGTTGCTGCTGCTTGCAACTCCAGGGTGTCATTCAGACAATTTTTGGGCTCCTGCTGCCAACTCCAGTGTGTCTTTCCAGCTATGTTTGGGCTGCTGCTGCTGCTTCTGCTTGCGACTCCAGGGTGTCATTCAGCCAATTTTTGGGCTCCTGCTGCCAACTCCAGTGTGTCTTTCAAGCTATGTTTGGGCTGCTGCTGCTTGCGACTCCAGGGTGTTATTCAGCCAATTTTTGGGCTCCTGCTGCCAACTCCAGTGTCTCTTTCAAGCTATGTTTGGGCTCCTGCTGCTGCTGCTTGCCACTCCAGAGTGTCATTCAGATAATTTTTGGGCTCCTGATGCCAACTTCAGTGTGTCTTTCAAGCTACGTTTGGGCTGCTGCTGCTGCTGCTTGCGACTCTGGGGTTTCATTCAGCCAATTTTTGGGCTCCTGCTGCCAACTCCAGTGTGTCTTTCAAGCTATGTTTGGGCTGCTGCTGCTGCTTGCAACTCCAGGGTGTCATTCAGACAATTTTTGGGCTCCTGCTGCCAACTCCAGTGTCTCTTTCAAGCTATGTTTGGGCTGCTGCTGCTGCTGTTTGCGACTCCAGGGTGTCATTCAGCCAATTTTTGGGCTCCTGCTGCCAACTCCAGTGTGTCTTTCAAGCCAATGTTTGGGCTGCTGCTGCTTGCAACTCCAGGGTGTCATCCAGCCAATTTTTGGGCTCCTGCTGTCAACTCTAGTGTCTCTTTCAAGCTATGTTTGGGCTGCTGCTTGCAACTCCAGGGTGTCATTCAGCCAATTTTTGGGCTCCTACTGCCAACTCCAGTGTCTCTTTCAAGCTATGTTTTGGCTCCTGCTGCTGCTGCTTGCAACTCCAGGGTGTCATTCAGCCAATTTTTGGGCTCCTGCTGCCAACTCCAGTGGAGGGGAACTCGTCTGTCAACTAAAAATGTGGAGAGACTCACCTTTGTCAAAATGAATCAGGGATTGATCAGCCAGGATTTCCACCCACCAATGGCTGATGCATGCGACTAGATTCAGCATGGTGCCACGTTTTACACTTTCCAAATGGTGCAAAACATATTTATGTCTTTAGGCCAATTTTTGGGCTCCTGCTGATACCAACTTCAGGGTGTGCCTTTCAGCCAAATTTTGGCCTCCTGCTGCTGCCAACTGCAGTGTGTCTTTAGGTCAATTTTTGGGTTCCTGCTGCCAACTCCAGTGTCTCTTTCAAGCTATGTTTGGGCTCCTGCTGTTGCTGCTGCTTGCAACTCCAGGGTGTCATTCAGACAATTTTTGGGCTCCTGCTGCCAACTCCAGTGTGTCTTTCCAGCTATGTTTGGGCTGCTGCTGCTGCTTCTGCTTGCGACTCCAGGGTGTCATTCAGCCAATTTTTGGGCTCCTGCTGCCAACTCCAGTGTGTCTTTCAAGCCAATGTTTGGGCTGCTGCTGCTGCTGCTTGCAACTCCAGGGTGTCATTCAGCCAATTTTTGGGCTCCTGCTGTCAACTCTAGTGTCTCTTTCAAGCTATGTTTGGGCTGCTGCTGCTGCTGCTTGCGACTCCAGGGTGTCATTCAGCCAATTTTTGGGCTCCTGCTGCCAACTCCAGTGTGTCTTTCAAGCTATGTTTGGGCTGCTGCTGCTGCTGCTGCTTGCAACTCCAGGGTGTCAGTCAGCCAATTTTTGGGCTCCTGCTGCCAACTCCAGTGGAGGGGAACTCGTCTGTCAACTAAAAATGTGGAGAGACTCACCTTTGTCAAAATGAATCAGGGATTGATCAGCCAGGATTTCCACCCACCAATGGCTGATGCATGCGACTAGATTCAGCATGGTGCCACGTTTTACACTTTCCAAATGGTGCAAAACATATTTATGTCTTTAGGCCAATTTTTGGGCTCCTGCTGATACCAACTTCAGGGTGTGCCTTTCAGCCAAATTTTGGCCTCCTGCTGCTGCCAACTGCAGTGTGTCTTTAGGTCAATTTTTGGGTTCCTGCTGCCAACTCCAGTGTCTCTTTCAAGCTATGTTTGGGCTCCTGCTGTTGCTGCTGCTTGCAACTCCAGGGTGTCATTCAGACAATTTTTGGGCTCCTGCTGCCAACTCCAGTGTGTCTTTCCAGCTATGTTTGGGCTGCTGCTGCTGCTTCTGCTTGCAACTCCAGGGTGTCATTCAGCCAATTTTTGGGCTCCTGCTGCCAACTCCAGTGTGTCTTTCAAGCTATGTTTGGGCTGCTGTTGCTGCTGCTTGCGACTCCAGGGTGTCATTCAGACAATTTTTGGGCTCCTGCTGCCAACTCCAGTGTCTCTTTCAAGCTATGTTTGGGCTGCTGCTGCTGCTGCTTGCAACTCCAGGGTGTCATTCAGCCAATTTTTGGGCTCCTGCTGCCAACTCCAGTGTGTCTTTCAAGCTATGTTTGGGCTGCTGCTGCTTGCAACTCCAGGGTGTCATTCAGCCAATTTTGGGCTCCTGCTGCTACTGCTGCCAACTCCAGGATGTCTTTCAGCCAATATTTGCACTTCTGCTGCTGCCAGCTCCAGGGTGTGTTTTTCAGACAATACAGGGGCCCTCATAGTGATGCCACCTCAACAGCAATTGTGCCGCTCTGCGATTCTAATAGCGATGCCTCTGATCTGCATGTGATAATTATTTACAGGATTATTTCACTAACCCAGCACGCATCCTATGCGTGTTACAGCAAGGCAGAATGATTTACAACCCTATTGAGGCTCTAGGAAGCTCAGAAATAGCTGTTTTTAATAGCGATTTATCGTGAATAAATTCGGACCGAAACAAATTTTGTCTGAAAATTCGGCGAATTAGCCGAATCGAATTTTTCAAAAGTTCGCTCATCTCTAGAGACAACCCTTCAGAATGAGGTGGAAAGGGGCAGAAACATCTTGTGGGATGGGACGGGGGTGTTGATGATTCCTCCCATTTCCACCTCAATGGCTTCCACAAGTGGAGGGATGAGTGATCCTGCTTTGTCTTGGTTGTTGCCATTTGGCAAACAGGGCAGATTTTGGTTCCCTGCTACAGTTTCTACCCTGCACTGCGAGAAATAGAGGAGAGACACATGGAAAAACAGGCATTAGATGTGCTGTATTATTATTGCTATTGGGTTTACAGTCCTATTAAACATACTGGACCACCAGGAAGCTGTCAATCAACATGCCAGACTTGGGGAAAGCTTGAGATCAGGGAGGAAGACATTATCATGGGGGGGGCTAGTATTGGATTGGGAGGGGGAACCAAGAAAAATAGGAAAAAGAAAGGGGACTTTTAACCTTTGCTGTGATAAGCCTGTCACAGTGCATGACACTCTTGTCTCTTAAAGGGATTGTTCAGGCTCAGTGTAAAAATGAATTATTGCTTGCTTACATGTCACATGGAGGATTCATCCTGGTGTGATGCTGAGTAAAGTTGTTGAAGTTAAACTGGATCAACAGCCTGGCACATTTGGAAAAGAAAACTCCCCAAAACTGCCTTACCCCATCTGCATGCATGATACTGAATCATTGTCAGAACTTACATTTGCTTCTGTATCCACTGAAAGCTGAAACACTGCCTCACCGATTTTCTAGTGGTATCGGCCATTTGGAGCTTCCTCTCCCAGGCTCTCAGCTGTGCTGCTGCCTAGATTTAACTGACAATGTACATTAACAGGAAACCCAGCAGCACTTCTTGTTTGCAGGTGGTCTGCAGATGCATGAGGCGCCATTTTGTTTTTAAAATTTATCTTTGTCGTGTTGGTCCGGTTTAAGTCATTTTTGACTGTTGGTCCACTTTATGATCTAGCTCCTTTTCTGTAACCCAGCTCCCAGATTTATTTTCAAGGCTGGCTGCCATTTTTGTTAAACCTTAGAAGTGGACCTATCTGAACCCATGTTACACCCAACTGTGTGGGGCTGTATCTTCTTTATCTTCTGTACTATCTACACAGACCTTCCTTCTTTCTTTACATACAGCAGGAGCAGAGACACACAGGAATCTACAGCAAGTCTGTATAACAGCAGACAAGCGATTACACCAACAATTCTCTATTAAAGATGAGCGACCTGTAAACCACTTAAGCCCCCACCGCGATGCTGCATACCTTTTGCATGTCAGCTTTTTGCAAATTGCAGACATTCTCCTGTATTTTCCACCCCCCGGCTACTTAGTC
Organism: Gastrophryne carolinensis; assembly: GCA_027917425.1. Taxonomy (NCBI): domain Eukaryota; kingdom Metazoa; phylum Chordata; class Amphibia; order Anura; family Microhylidae; genus Gastrophryne; species Gastrophryne carolinensis. The sequence continues at coordinate 147,575,712 of CM051235.1, read as the reverse complement.
ATCTGTAACAAACACCAGGGGAGCTTAGATGTGTTGCTGTCCTCTGACATCCTACCTTCCTCCTCTCCCCCGCCCTCTCACCCCTCACAAGTTGCTCCGACGTCTCCCAGCTTTCCTGCTGCTGCTGTGGCCGCCCTGGGACAAGATGAGCACTACAGTGCGCAGGTGTGAGATCTCACTGGTGACGCAGTGCGTTGTGGGATAGAGATTAAAACAAGATGGCGCTGCACTATGGAAAGCACCTGAGAATGGTTGAGCGCAGGAGCAAGAGCAGTAGACAGGTAAGTTAAACCTGCCAAATGCAGAAGCAAAAGTTTAAAGGGAGCAGGGGGCAAAGTTGGGGGGAGTTTTTGAGAACTTTCCAGACTGTCCCTATGTTCCTTTTAAAGAACAGAATGGCAGAAATCAACTGGAACCAAAACAACTGGGAAGGTAATTCTGATCCTGTTACTTTAGTGTCTGTCTGTACCAAACAAAACCAGATTAAAACAGAAATAGTAACTGTGCATTAGTAAGTTTATATATGAGTCAGATTTGGTGATGGATGTACTTTAAGGACTCTTTGTATTTACTCAGTATTAGACTCTATATTTCTTTGATATGACTCTGCATCCACTCTTTGTGTTGCTGCGCCCGGTGAATCTAATTTTATGTTCTCAATAGAGGCTTAATTTTTCTTTTTCTGCACAATATCCTTGAAAATTACAGTCATTTGAACTAAGTTTGGGCGAACAAAGCACAAAACTGTGCTGTGATTTGCGGTACATTTGTGCCAAGCATTACAGTGTCTCTGTCTCAGATGTATTTCTGCTTCCTGGCAATACATCACCGCCATCACCTTGTGCTTGTACACAAATACCCCTCCTATTGCAGAAAGTCGTATGAATGCAGTCTGATGATTGGTTGGTTCTATAATGGAAAGGCTATCACTGTCAGCTTGGAGCTGGAATTGCTGTTGCATACACAGGGCTTCCAGATGCTTGCATACTTGTTTGGCTCTATCACTCTCATGTGATGTAAATGTGGCTGGCTGCCATCTTGTCAAGCAGAAAATAATTTTTACACATTTTTACAATTAAAAATGCTGTCATAAATGATGGTGATAAATGTGTGTGAAACTCACGCGAGGTGCACCTCAGGCCAAAAATGGCTTATTTAACCCCTTGCCCTAGGGCATCCTGAAAAGTGATGCCCCTCTATTTAAAGATCATTAGGAATCCTAAAATCAGGATTTCAAGCTACTTTAATGCCCCTGTCTAGGCATTAAAATAAAAAAGTCTATACTCACCTCTTGTCCCATGTAGCTCCTATGTGCAGAGTTGCCCTCATTGCACTTACCAATCTAACAAGTAGAATGAGAGTGTGTCACTGCCGACTGGGTGGATATCCCCAGAGTTCATGGGCCTCTAACCAGGCCCAATGCTCATGGCAATAAGACTCTTCTGCACTGGACAAGACATTTTTTGATTAGATTGCAGGGCACTGGTCTAAAGCATCCCTAATGGAGTCTGTGCTACTGTAATGTTGGGTGAAAACCCAAGAAGCCACACCTCTGGGGAATCAAAGCTTCTCCCTGAAGTGGAAGCTTCATTGCTATGACTGGTTTCCTGAGAAGAAATGGGGAAACCTGTGTTCCCATAAAGAGGAATTGCTGGAGGACGCTGCAGATACTGAATGGGGACATCACAGACAAGGGCCCTGCAAGCAAGTCAGATGATACCACGTGAAGCCCAGAAAACTGCCACCGGATACCCTATCCTGAGCACTGTGGGTGCACAAGAGCTTCGTACCCATCAGAATGGACACTGTGTTATTCTGGAGGTGCTCCAGTAAAACCTTTGGAAGAGCATCAGGCCTATGCCAATGGGTATATGGGAGGCATGCAACTATTCAGGATTCAAGCATTTAGGTTACCAGTCCCCCGGCCTGGTGTGCCAGGCACACTTTCTTTAGAGCCTTTTTGGCTCATCACCACTCCCAATTATATGAAAGTATCACCAGGGATTCCTTACAGTGCCAACGCCACAGACAGACTGGGCAGATCGTGGGAATAAGGTAAGTATTTTATTGAATTCCATTTGCCAAGTTCAAGTTAATTAGTGATAAAAGGTTTTTTTTTACATTTACAGGCACTCTATAGTAGGTCCACTTTGGCATGATTGGCATCATGCTCAGTTTCCCCATTCCTGTAACCCCCCATGTTTATTTCTAATTATCAAAGAAATCTACATTACCATGTGTAACTTTCATTGCCGATCTTTGTTTATTTTGGGTAACATTGCAACTTAAGAAACCATGTTTTAAATACCAAAAATATAAAAACAAGTTAAAAAAATATATTAAGAAGACATTATTAACATGTTGAGGTCATTGACAAGGTGATCCCTAAGCCAATATTGCACTTGTTCTACCGTTGCTCCTTGCAGTGTCCTTTCGGTGTGACAATAAATAAATGAACAACTTTATTGACGTCCAGGCCAGGAAAGTGAGGCGGTGCTAGAAGTGCTATTTTAACAAAAATAAATGTTCTCTAGCCCCTTCATTCTGTCCGCTTTCTCCAATCTTGATACATACTGAAGAAATGAAATAAATCAGTGCCATCAGACTTTCTTGATAAATGCAAGTTTGCGGAATGCTTGGCATCTCTATAGTTACCTAAAAGCTGTAAAACTGACGGTGTGTTGCAGATTATATATATGTTTATAATTCTTTAATATAACAGCTAAAGGCAGCCTATGTGGAAATCTAGCACATTTAGAGAGGCAAAATTTAAGTTTCAACCTCTTTAGTGTATTTTATTTGTAAAGTGGATTCATCTGATCCCAATCTGATGCAGGAAGATAAAATAAAAGATATAATTTGTTTCCATTTTATTGTGTGTTGAGTTGAAAAGTCTTTTATTAAACTGAGCCTTTTCAAAAACTGCAGAGCTTCTCAAATTATAAAGGGGACATTTCCTTGAAATAAATTTAGCTTAGGGTTTCCCAACCAGTGGTGCGGGTGTTACTTGAGGTCACATCAGATGGTACTAGGCAAGGTTTCAGGCTGATTTGTATCACAACCAGACCCGCTGCCATCTATACTTTACCCAAGTCTGGACCTAAAAGTTGACCAAAACTATGTTCATTTTTGTGCCTTGTGTGATTTGAATTTGAAGGTATCCCTAGCGCATCACAATGCACAAGCAGCTGATCCACTGCTATTATGTCAGGAGGCTGCTGTTACAATGGAAGCAGCACACATTTTATAGCTCTAAGCACTGTTGCTCCTGTATTTCTTTGCATAGAGCATTGTTCCCTAACCCTCTCCTCAAAAGCCACCAGCAGGCCATGTTTTCTGGATCTTCACATCGCCAGCCCTATAGCTCTGCTGCTGCAGCAGTAATTACTCCGCCTGTGCATCTGTGTGGAGGTCTGAAAAATTGACCTGTTGGTTTTTTGCTTTTTAAATTTTATTAGACCATTAAAGTTGACAGGTATTTCTGGACATTATTCATATAAGCCTGATGCCCCCCTTAATTTCAGACCGAGTTGCTATATATCTGTGGCATGAATTATATGCTGGAGTCTTAAAGCACAGGTGTCAAACTCCTTCCTGAAGGCTCAGCAGCAGGCCAGGTTTTGCAGATCTCCACACAGTCCCACAGGTTGAGTACTTAGTGCTCAGACAGACCTATCGAGCCGGCTATGTGGAGATCCACAAAACATGACCTGTTGTTGGCTCTCCAGGAGGTAGTGTGACAAGCCTGTCTTAAAGAACAAATCCATTTTTGATGGCATTTTTTAAAATTTATATTTTTTCTTGTGCCAGAAGGATGTCCTCAAGGTGGTGGAAGGGTATCTGGTATTTTTAAATGTGTGTTTTATGGAAGCAGTTTTCACTACTTGCAATCTGTTATCTATTGGCAACATGCACCAAAAAAAAAGAGAAGGGAACTTTGTACGCAAAGAACACTGCTGTTATCGCTGCTGCTGAGATACCCAGCATCAGTGTTCTATATATTCAGGATTTGCTTCTCTCTTCTTGTAGATCTTGGTGTACAGACTACATGGGATCGATTCAGGGCCAGGTTAGAGTTCTAACTCCTTTTTAGGAGAGAAAACTGCCATAGACTTTCATTGTCTACCTTGGAGCTAGTTCCGCAAGTAGACAACGAAAGTAAATTAGTTTTCTCTCCTAAAAAAGGAGTGAGAATTCTGACCTGGCTCTGAATTGACCCCTTGGTGTTTGGTTGCAAAATGCAAAAAACAGATTGCAGGTAGTGAAAACTGCTTTCATAAAACAAACATTTGCCAATATAAGAAATAAATAAATTAGCTTAGCACCTTGAGGACATCATTTTGGCACACAAAAATATACACTTTAAAAAATGCCATCGAAAGTAGACTTTCCCTACTTATGTGGCAAAAGTGCAGGAGGCAGGGTTATAGTTGTGCTTTTCACAGACCAAGCAGAACTGGGGTCAGGGAAAGGACAGCAATCCTTTCCCAATATGGACACTGAAGCAAGGTCAGTGTTAAAGTTAGTGAACCCCTGAAGAGGCTCTTACCGGGAGACGTAAGTAAGTAAGATATAAGTACCTAGGTTTAGCAATATTGATGTATTTATGAATGAATTAATTATTAGTCCTGCCATTAGCTTCTGAGAGTTGAGAGGCAAGTAATTTTCTTATTAGGCCTTTGTCTGAATACAGCTGTCAGTTTCACAGAATAGTTCGTAGCAGGTTGTAAAATTTCAAACAAATGCTGAACATTAATTTAAACCAAACTATTTAAGTTGTGTTTAATTTGTATACAACTTTTTATAGAGTAGAATTATCCTTTTACTTGTGTCTTGAATGACCCTAAAATTTCAATACTTCAAATATGATGCTTTCAGCAGACAGGCCATTATCAGAGAGCCAGTGTGCATTGTTTGTGTGGACAGACAAAGTATCATTAACCCTGAAATGATCAGTCAGAATTAGATTTTGATCTTGGTATATTGTGCATCTGTCACTGCTTGTACCACACTTGCAATTGTTTGTGTTGTATAAAGTCTGCACCACTTCGTGCTCAGCTCGTCCATTTAAAAATAGTTGTGTACATATATCTTCATTGTTTTCTAAACATTTATATATTGCAAACTGGAGGTGGCAGTTGATGAAGTATAAACCCTCAGTCAAAATAGTAAGTTTTCCATTTTGGTATTTCATGCCACTGATCATTTTAGGTTCCCATAAGAGAGTGGAAGACATATTTCTTTCTTTAGCGCTCCCTAGAGAATGAAAAAAGAAGGTCGTTTTTATCAATGCAAATTCATTTTACAATGTTTCTATACAAACATAATGTTTGTTTACAATGTTTTTATAGAATACAGCCTTAATGAAACTTAAATCTAGTTTGATCAAGTTTATTGCCTGGCACTATTCGAAGACCAGTTGGTTTATCCATGAGTATTTACAGGTAAACAAAATCATTTGCATGGCAGACAGACCGTGAATAACTAACAATAACAGGATTACCCATTACTCTTAGAGAGTAGACAGCACCATGAAAATAATCTTATGTCTGAAAGGAATGGGGGTGCCCCACAACCCCTGTAAGGTAACCAAGGATTCACTAATGCACACACCCAATATATAAAAAAATATCTAAATTTTATTATTAATACAAAATCATTAGACACTTATGACATCAACCACAATCTAAAAGACATATAACACATAAGACAAACTAAACTGCCGCCAGGGGGCGCTGTTATCCCATGCTGCTATGGACCCATTAATATATACATAGATGAAAAGAATTCATATCTCAAAAATATATTACACAGGTATACAATACAATATATAAAAGGAACAAGCTAATTTTTTACACCTGAAATAAAGTGCATTGTGCATCCATCTGAAACAAACAACTGTGCCAATCCAATTGATCAATTATAAGAAGACAAAAAGTCAAAAGAAAAAACAGGTGCCACTTATCTTTAAAGCTGGGTACTGACAGCAACAAAAGGCGACTTTTCTCTTTGTTATCCTAAGCACTTTGAACTGCTGAGTGTTCAATGACCAAATTAAGTTTATAATATTTACACAGCCCCTCGGGGACCATTTTGCATACCCCTGCAAAGCCCATTTTCCTGCACAGCACTCCCCTGGACCTGCATTCGGCCTTCAATGTTTATATGCACTGGGTTTCCTTCACCATCCCAAAACTTATGAGAAGCCAGTGGCCATTTGGAGGGCAAGACAGATTTCACCAGGGGAGCGTCTGTCAGCTGGTTAGGCTAGATGCAATGTACTGTATATGGGCAGGCCATCAGAAATAGGAATACCCCCATACATATGGACCAACACCCCAGTGGTGTAAAATGAGTGTTGGTTCACCTTAATTAAATCTTAAAGCGGACCTTCACCATGAATATAAGCCTATCTTATATATTTACCACACCCTGTATATACAGATCACATTTAAAATCATCCTACATGCATCTACTGCATCTTAATGGGCCTTTAAACATCCAAGATGGCGGCTCATGGAACATCGGGCAGCCTGCAAACAGGAAGTGTCTTCTGACTGTGTCACTCTGCATTCTGGGATTGCTGTCTTTTCCCTGACCCCAGTTCTGCTCTGTCTGTGCAAAGCACAGCTATAACCCCGCCCTCTGCACTTTATCCAGCTCTCCTCTCCTTAGTATATCCTATCCTAGAGTCCTAAACAGAGTTGCAACCCAGTGGGGGAAAAAATAATAAGTAAATGACTAAAAACTTAAAATATTTAAATTTTAGATGCTGGGGAATATTTTTTTAAGGGTTTGGGCTTTTCATTAAATCATGCTGAAGGTCCGGTTTAAACTTTCAAAATCATTAGTTAGTTTTGCTTGTCCAAAGGGAAAATGTTAGGTATTAATAACCAATATATAAGAAAGTCGGGGAGGCCGATTCATTAATAGCGCCAGGTAGCGACAGATGAGCGACTGTAGCGTGATTTTTACAGCGCCAGCCAGTATTCGCTGTGCTTGGCCGGCGTTTGCTTGATGACAGCGACTCAGTCGGTGTGCGGTAATGTTGATTACGGGCTTAGGGGGTCGCTGTTTCACAGCATTGTATGTGTGCGCCTGACAACGAATGGCCAGAGCGAACGGCTTGCTTCATATTCATTAAAAAAACACGCTCCGAATTTGCTGTCGCTGTCCATTCCTTGTTTAAACCCCAGTGCGCTGGCAGCGATGTGTGTTAACTAGTTTTTAACCCCTAAACAACCATATTTTTTGATTGTAACATTATACATGTTTTTTGAATCATTTTGTAATATGAATACATTAATATCAGACATGTAAGATCAATTCTGCACAAATTTTTTTTTTTTTTTTACTTTAAAAAAAAAAACGAACAATGCAGAAGTGGTCTCAGAATTTTTGACATTAAAAAAAAAAAAAAAAAAATATTACCAATTAATTATGATTAATTAAACATTGCTCCATTGAAATGCATTGGACAATGCCAGGGAGCGACAGGTCATACCTGGCGCTGTGAAGGAATTTGCAGCGGCGCTGTTCGTTCCAGGCGGCTTCATGATGAATCCCGCGCTAGCTGACGCTCTAGCCGGCGCTAGCCTCATTTAGCTTGATAAATGTGTCATTGTGACCGCCGCCGGGCGTACTTGAGTTGGTAGCCGCCGATAGCTGGCGCTACCTGGCGCTCATCAGACGCTACCTGGCGCTAGCCCGTGATGAATAAGGCCCTAAGCCTTTTTAAACATCTGTAATGCTCTCCCTTCTTTGAATCACACCTTGTTTAATGGGAAGGTCCAGGCAATGGCAATAATAAAGCAGCAAGCAGTTTACCTGCTTCTCCTTCAGGGTCAAAGCCATAACAAGTCTCCTCCAAACTCTATTGCTCTAGGACCATACAAAAACCTGCTACTTTGTCTCCTAGAGTTCTCAGTGCAAGTGACCACGGCAAGCCATGGGCTGGCTGGTAATGACCACAGAAGAGCATGGCACAAATTCATACAGCTGTGTCATGACACAACCTTTCCAGCTCAAACACACTGAAATGAAATCAAAGCCAGCTAGAAAGTGGTGGATAATCGGGTCAGGTGGAGCTGCTAATCCGTTAAAGTGGACCAACAGTCAAAAGTGAATTAAATCAGGCCAACGAAACAAACAGTGATCATTGGCATCCCTCTTTGCTGCATTAAAAAATAATTTCACTTTTTTCTAACCACTGCTGGGTTAAATGTTAAAAACAAGATGGTCGCTCTTGGGCTTGCAGGCCACCTGCAAACAGGAAGTGGTGCTGGGCTTCCTGTTACTGACTTTCTGTCAGTTGGAAGAGGAAGCTCCAAAATGGTCGTTACCTATCTTTTCCAACTGTGCCAGGCTGTTGGTCCAGTTTAAGTGTCAGGGAACCAGATTATTATTAGTATAGCCGTTTTTATTTTGCTGCCTGGACAGTTACTTTAACGTGAGAAGACTGGGACACCCAGCAGTGAGGTTTAACACAGGGTGTTAAAAAAAACTGAAAATATTTTAGATTTTTCAGAATAGCTTAATTTTGCTTTGATGCCAGCTTTAACAATTCCTAGAATTTTCACTTCTCAGCTTCATAAGCAAGTGACTTGGAATGGTTCTCCAAGAGTCTATTTATGGCATTCCCAGAGGTGTTTGATACTTATACTTGAGTTTTGAAAACTAAATTACAAACAGCGTTAACAGCAAAGAAACCCATACTCTCACACCTCCTCCTCCACGCTTTATGGTGAAAAGCACCATCTGCTCCCCATTTGGGTGTCTTACAAAGACATTGTGGTTGGAAACAAAAATCTCAGATTTTGACTTATTAGTACATCAAAATACAGATTTCCGATGGTATAAATTCTATTCCTTGTGTTTCTTGGTGTAAGCAAATATATTCTTCTTGCAGTTCCTCAGTAGTGGCTTCTGCACAGCAATACGACTATAAAAACTAGATATGTTTCCCATCATCATTATTATCATGTCATCCCTGTAAATGATATAAAGCTATGAAGTCTAAGCTGCAGTGTCGCAGTGAATAGTTGATGATGATGTATGTCTAAATTGAGATGCTGTTTATTTGTGATATCTAACAATCCTAACTCTAATAAGCTTAAAGGGATTGTCCAGCACAACACCAGCACCCACATCCAATTTTGATAAACTTACCAAGAGCAGAGAACAAGCACCTCCTCGGTCTTCCCTGGTCAAGGATGGTGGCTGTGATTTAGTACAGTTTACGCGCAGAAGAGCCAATTCATTCATTGAAATGATGGGGGTATGTCAATCAGGCCTGTCTCGGCACACCCCCTCCATTGCAATGAATTATAGATTTACTGACCATCATATTTTCTTTACATATCTAAGTGATGTGGATTAGAAAAGTAGTTAAATAGGGCTAAACACTGTATGGAAAGGAGAACCAATCCTACCTACACAACTAAATTGATGGTCTTAACAAATTACAAAGGCAAGACATTTCACAAATGAATTTTTTTACATGGTATACCCGTAAACTATTCCAGGTTACTACATTATGATTTATGACTCTGATTGAGAGAATGCCACAAAGCTTGTTTATTACTTCTATGTTCAGCTTACTTTCTTACTTTACTACATTTTATATGCATGCTAAATGTGTTCCATTATTGACTTCAATATAAGTATCTACAAAGAACAACAATAAGAAAACAAAAAAAACATGTAGTGAACGAGTATGTTAAATAGTTTCACTGGTACTGCAAGTTTCTGTTTTGCCTCGACCTAAATTGGGCTCATCCAGGGGGAGGGGGCAAGATGGGGCTAGCATCAAATCTACTAAAGGTCCCCTTTAACAGTCATTGACCAAACATTTATTGTATTGTTAGATAGATAGTAAAGAGTGAACATTTTGAGATAAATTTCAGGGTACAAATACTTAGGTGCTCAAACTGTCCTTAAATGCTTTTTACAATATAATGAGGTCTCCAAGGACTGTATGCAATTCCTTGCAAGTTCAAAAAAAGGCAAAACGTTAAGCATTGGAAACAGGTTAGGGGTTTGGAAATGGCCTTTAGCTGTTGAAAAAGTTTTGGATTTAGCAAATATGTGGAACACCTTCCCCTACCTACAACACATCACCCAATTTGGGGAGATATGTGTCTCTATCCTATCCCCCAAAATCATCAAGCAGTTGAACATTAGGTCAAATATATTAAAGGGATTGTCCAAGCTCCTAATGTTTCCTGTTTCAGTTTTTTTTCAAAACAAACCCCCCAAGAGGAAGAACATATTTTGAAGTTTTTCATTTAGTACAATAGCAGGCAGCATGTTTATATCAGCATGCTTTGGCAACTATGTTACAATACACAGGCACCACCAGGGGGCAGTTATAGACAGTCAGTCGAGCCCTGTGATTGGTGGTCTACTGACAAAGGTCAGTGTCAAGTTTCTTATTCTACAGTAGGTGCTGCTGTGAAGTTACAGGAGGGGAGAAGAAAGCTATGACAAGGTAAGCTGACTAATCATTTGTTTTTACATTTTGCCTGGACAGTTTTATTCAGCTAGGTTAGGTGGATTCTGGGTGATGGTGTCTTCTTTGTTCAACACATACTGAACCTGGCCACTATATAATGTAACACATTACCAAACCACTGTGCCTACATTCAAGCTGGTTTTATTCCAGCATAAAGTAACAGCAGTGTGGTCATATGCAATGCACCGAAATGTATCTTCTACTTAGTAACATGGAAAAAGCAAAGTGAATTCATAGAGACCATTCTTGGGTAAAAGTTTGCTATAAAGAAATGAATCTGTTCTTGCAAACACTTTTGGTTACAACTAGGGATGAGCGAATCGATCCGGACGTACCCGGATTCGATCCGAATTTCATGAAAAATTTGATTCGGATCGAATCCGAATTTCCCCGTGCTTCGATCGATCGAAGTTTTCCTTTAACATCCATTCATTTACATTACAGGCATTCTAAGATGGCGGACGGGACATGTCCAGACATCTACCCCGCTCCAGTGCATGCTGGGGCAGTCACATGCAGCCTATCAGCAGCCAGCAAGCCCGGTGACGTACCAGCGCTATTTAAGGCGGCGGCCATCTTGCTTTTTCTCATTTCTCTATTGCATTCGTGAGAGACAGGACGCTGCTGTAGTCAGGGAGAGACAGTTAGAGAGCCAGGGACAGGCAGGAGACAGGCAGGAGACAGGCAGGAAGTCAGCGAGAAGCAGGGAAAGTTAGGAAAAATCGGAGGCAGTCACAGAGAGATTTTTTTTTTTCATCCAGCCTGAGTGTTACTGGCTGGCTGACTGGCTTTTATAGCGGTTTCAGGCTGCTTATACACTTTTGATGTTGTGCATATATACTGAACTGATCTCAAGTCTGCTGTGGGAACATTACCATTTTGTAAAATCTCATTAGCCTCTGTATTTACTCTAAGCTGCACAGATATTTAAAGTAATTTGGCCTGTTTGAGCCTGCTTAGACACTGTTGCTGTGCATATATACTGATCTCATGTCTGCTTTGGGGCATCCCATTCTGTAACATCACATTAGCCTCTGTATTTACTATAAGCTGCACAGTTATTTAAAGTAATTTGGCCTGTTTGAGCCTGCTTAGACACTGTTGCTGTGCATATATACTGATCTCAAGTCTGCTGTGGGGAATCCCATTCTGTAACATCCCATTAGCCTCTGTATTTACTCTAAGCAGCAAACTTATTTAAAGTAATTTGGCCTGTTTGAGCCTGCTTAGACACTGTTGCTGTGCATATATACTGATCTCAAGTCTGCTGTGGGGCATCCCATTCTGTAACATCCCATTAGCCTCTGTATTTACTCTAAGCTGCACACTTATTTAAAGTAATTTGGCCTGTTTGAGCCTGCTTAGACACTGTTGCTGTGCATATATACTGATCTCAAGTCAGCTGTGGGGCATCCCATTCTGTAAAATCACAATAGCCTCTGTATTTACTCTAAGCAGCAAACTTATTTAAAGTAATTTGGCCTGTTTGAGCCTGCTTAGACACTGTTGCTGTGCATATATACTGATCTCAAGTCTGCTGTGGGGCACCCCATTCTGTAACATCCCATTAGCCTCTGTATTTACTCTAAGCTGCACACTTATTTAAAGTAATTTGGCCTGTTTGAGCCTGCTTAGACACTGTTGCTGTGCATATATACTGATCTCAAGTCTGCTGTGGGGCATCCCATTCTGTAACATCCCATTAGCCTCTGTATTTACTCTAAGCAGCAAACTTATTTAAAGTAATTTGGCCTGTTTGAGCCTGCTTAGACACTGTTGCTGTGCATATATACTGATCTCAAGTCTGCTGTGGGGCATCCCATTCTGTAACATCCCATTAGCCTCTGTATTTACTCTAAGCAGCAAACTTATTTAAAGTAATTTGGCCTGTTTGAGCCTGCTTAGACACTGTTGCTGTGCATATATACTGATCTCAAGTCTGCTGTGGGGCATCCCATTCTGTAACATCCCATTAGCCTCTGTATTTACTCTAAGCTGCACACTTATTTAAAGTAATTTGGCCTGTTTGAGCCTGCTTAGACACTGTTGCTGTGCATATATACTGATCTCAAGTCTGATGTGGGGCATCCCATTCTGTAACATCCCATTAGCCTCTGTATTTACTCTAAGCAGCAAACTTATGTAAAGTAATTTGGCCTGTTTGAGCCTGCTTAGACACTGTTGCTGTGCATATATACTGATCTCAAGTCTGCTGTGGGGCATCCCATTCTGTAACATCCCATTAGCCTCTGTATTTACTCTAAGCAGCAAACTTATTTAAAGTAATTTGGCCTGTTTGAGCCTGCTTAGACACTGTTGCTGTGCATATATACTGATCTCAAGTCTGCTGTGGGGCATCCCATTCTGTAACATCCCATTAGCCTCTGTATTTACTCTAAGCTGCACACTTATTTAAAGTAATTTGGCCTGTTTGAGCCTGCTTAGACACTGTTGCTGTGCATATATACTGATCTCAAGTCAGCTGTGGGGCATCCCATTCTGTAAAATCACAATAGCCTCTGTATTTACTCTAAGCAGCAAACTTATTTAAAGTAATTTGGCCTGTTTGAGCCTGCTTAGACACTGTTGCTGTGCATATATACTGATCTCAAGTCTGCTGTGGGGCACCCCATTCTGTAACATCCCATTAGCCTCTGTATTTACTCTAAGCTGCACACTTATTTAAAGTAATTTGGCCTGTTTGAGCCTGCTTAGACACTGTTGCTGTGCATATATACTGATCTCAAGTCTGATGTGGGGCATCCCATTCTGTAACATCCCATTAGCCTCTGTATTTACTCTAAGCAGCAAACTTATGTAAAGTAATTTGGCCTGTTTGAGCCTGCTTAGACACTGTAGCTGTGCATATATACTGATCTCAAGTCTGCTGTGGGGCATCCCATTCTGTAACATCCCATTAGCCTCTGTATTTACTCTAAGATGCACACTTATTAAAAGTAATTTGGCCTGTTTGAGCCTGCTTAGACACTGTTGTTGTGCATATATACTAATCTCAAGTCTGCTGTGGGGCATCCCATTCTGTAACATCCCATTAGCCTCCCTATTTACTCTAAGCAGCAAACTTTTTTAAAATAATTTGGCCGGTTTGAGAATGCTTAGACACTGTTGCTGTGCATATATACTGATCTCAAGTCTGCTGTGGGGCATCCTATTCTGTAACATCCCATTAGCCTCTGTATTTACTCTAAGCTGCACACTTATTTAAAGTAATTTGGCCTGTTTTAGCCTGCTTAGACACTGTTGCTGTGCATATATACTGATCTCAAGTCTGCTGTGGGGCATCCCATTCTGTAACATCCCATTAGCCTCCCTATTTACTCTAAGCAGCAAACTTTTTTAAAATAATTTGGCCGGTTTGAGAATGCTTAGACACTGTTGCTGTGCATATATACTGATCTCAAGTCTGCTGTGGGGCATCCTATTCTGTAACATCCCATTAGCCTCTGTATTTACTCTAAGCTGCACACTTATTTAAAGTAATTTGGCCTGTTTTAGCCTGCTTAGACACTGTTGCTGTGCATATATACTGATCTCAAGTCTGCTGTGGGGTATCCCATTCTGTAACATCACATTAGCCTCTGTATTTACTCTAAGCAGCAAACTTGTGTAAAGTAATTTGGCCTGTTTGAGCCTGCTTAGACACTGTTGCTGTGCATATATACTGATCTCAAGTCTGCTGTGGGGCATCCCATTCTGTAACATCACATTAGCCTCTGTATTTACTGTAAGCTGCACAGTTATTTAAAGTAATTTGGCCTGTTTGAGCCTGCTTAGACACTGTTGCTGTGCATATATACTGATCTCAAGTCTGCTGTGGGGCATCCCATTCTGTAACATCCCATTAGCTTCTGTATTTACTCTAAGCTGCAAACTTATTTAAAGTAATTTGTCCTGTTTGAGCCTGCTTAGACACTGTTGCTCTTCATATATACTGATCTCAAGTCTGCTGTGGGGCATCCCATTCCGTAACATCCCATTAGCCTCTGTATTTACTCTAAGCTGCACACTTATTTAAAGTAATTTGGCCTGTTTGAGCCTGCTTAGACACTGTTGCTGTGCATATATACTGATCTCAAGTCTGCTGTGGGGCATCCCATTCTGTAACATCCCATTAGCCTCTGTATTTACTCTAAGCTGCACACTTATTTAAAGTAATTTGGCCTGTTTGAGCCTGCTTAGACACTGTTGCTGTGCATATATACTGATCTCAAGTCTTCTGTGGGGCATCCCATTCTGTAACATCACATTAGCCTCTGTATTTACTGTAAGCTGCACAGTTATTTAAAGTAATTTGGCCTGTTTGAGCCTGCTTAGACACTGTTGCTGTGCATATATACTGATCTCAAGTCTGCTGTGGGGCATCCCGTTCTGTAACATCACATTAGCCTCTGTATTTACTCAAAGCAGCACACTTATTTAAAGTAATCTGGCCTGTTTGAGCCTGCTTAGACACTGTTGCTGTGCATATATACTGATCTCAAGTCTGCTGTGGGGCATCCCATTCTGTAACATCACATTAGACTCTGTATTTACTCTAAGCTGCACAGCTATTTAAAGTAATTTGGCCTGGTAGATTGGTTAACGCGCTCATCAACAACATCATCACAACTTACGTCTGCCCCAGTCTAGGGTCGGTAGGTTCCTCTGACACAACCCTGAGTTGGCATGCCCCGAGAGCAGTCCCTGTCCTCCCATTGCCTCTGTCCTACGCCGTTCCCTCCCCCAGCGACGTATCCTATGCTTTGGGTTCAGCTCCACTCTTTAGTGAGGAGGACGATCAGATAGAGGACAGTCAGCAGCTACTGCCCAGCCAAGAAGTTGAGGGGGCTTCTTTAGCTAGGCAGACAAATAGTGATGTGGACAGTGTCGTGGGTGCTGCGAGCATTCCAGCTCCTGTGCCAGACACTGTTGATGAATCCACGAACATCAGTGACGTACAGCCACAACTCGGTGATAATGATGATGACGATGAAGCCGATCGCACTTGGGAGCCGGGTGATGAAGGGGCTTCATCGTCATCATCAGGAGAAGAGGGGCGCAGGTTGCCCCGGAGTCAGCAGCTCAGGCAGCAAGTTGTTAGCAGCATGGTTGGCAGGCAGCATGGGGGCACAGTTGTAAAGTCTGGAGCCAAACGGGGCCGGGGCCGGGGTAGAGCACCTGCTGCACGGCAGGCTACCTTATCGGGAGGTAGTGGGGAAGGGGTTCCTGGAGTTGGCGATAATAGCAGCGAATCAGTGAGGCCTGTTGGTGGGAAAAGTAGCTACTCGGCAGTGTGGCAGTTTTTCCTGAAGCATCCGCAGGAGGGTAACATGGCCACATGCAAGATATGTAGGCAGAAGGTGAAGTGTGGCCAGGGCCCAAATGTTGGCACCACGGCCCTGCGTCAACATATGATGCGTCACCATAAAGCGACCTGGGAGAACCGAGGCTCCCAAGGGGTGGTCCAGTCTGCTTCCTCACCAAGTGGCACGCCGCTCCCAATTTCTGCCAGCCAAGGCTCCAGCACCTCAGCCGAAGGCAGCTGTGCGTCATACCCATCCTCTGTCGCTCCTACTCCTCCTCCTCCTCCTCCAAGTCATGCATCCCACCAGCAATCCATCAGCGAAGCCATGTCCAAGAGACAGCAGTATGCGCCCACTCGTCCTACGGCGCAGAAGCTGAATGTGCTCCTGTCCAAGTTGCTGGTGCTGCAGTCGCTCCCTTTTCAGGTGGTGGACTCTGCACCTTTCAGAGAACTGATGGCTTGTGCCGAGCCAAGGTGGAGAGTCCCAAGCCGTCATTTCTTTGCCAAGAAGGCCGTACCAGCGCTGCACACTTTTGTTGAACAAAAGTTGTTGAAGGTGGGCCAGTCCTTGAGCCTGTCGGTGTGTAGCAAAGTGCATGGCAGCGCCGACGTCTGGAGCTGTAACTACGGTCAGGGACAGTACATGTCTTTTACGGCCCACTGGGTGAATGTGGTCCCTTTGCAGCAGCAACTTGGACAGGTCACGCCGCTTCGGCCTCCGCGTTCCCTGCCCGTTGGGCCTGTGACACTGTGCGACTCGGCCTCCTCATCCTCCGCCATCTCCTCACCCTCCACTGTAGGCTCAAGTCTCAGTGCCCCTCCAGTCTACCATGTGTGCAGGGCACGGAGGTGTCACGCAGTGCTTCACATGGTTTGTCTTGGCGAACGGAGTCACACAGGGGAGGAACTGCTTAAATTTATTCATCAGGAAATCCAAACATGGCTTACTCCAAGAAAACTTAAAATGGGAATCATGGTTACCGACAATGGGAAGAACATTTTGTCTGCGCTGCGCCAAGGAAGGCTGACCCATGCCCCATGCATGGCTCACGTCTTCAATCTGGTTGTCAAGCGGTTTCTGAAGTGTTCCCCCCATATGCAAGACATCCTAACAACTTCAAGGAAACTTTGCATGCACTTCAGCCACTCATACACCGCCAAACACACCCTTCTTGAGCTACAGCGTCAGAACGGTATCCCCCAACATAGTCTGATTTGCGATGTTTCCACCCGTTGTAATTCTACCCTTCACATGTTGGACCGATTATATGAACAGAGAAAAGCCATCACGGATTTCCTGATGATCCAAGCGGATAGGGGGACTCCCCTGTGTAACTTCAATGTCAACCAGTGGCAGCTCATACGTGACACCTGCCGTTTGCTCAGGCCCTTTGAGGAAGCCACTTTATTTGTCAGTCGGCAGGATTACGGGATGAACGACGTGATTCCACTGCTTCATGTACTACAGCACATGTTGGAAACCATGGCTGGTCAGGGCACTGGAGACATGGCGTCTACATCTTACGGCCACATGAACCCCGTTGGAGCTGAACTGGAGGAGGAGGAGGAGGAAGAGGAGGAGGAGGGGCACAGTGAAGCACAGTTTAGGCTTGGCGAAATGGCTGGTTTATCTAGTCAGCAGACAGGAGAGGAGGAGCAGGAGCAGCCAGAGGAGTTAGAGGGTTTTGAGGAAGGCGAGACAGAGGACCCGGACACACCGTGGCAGTATGCAGTGGAGATGGAGACAGGTAGTCCCTCCGAGTCACTTGCGCAAATGGCAGGAAGCATGCTCACGTGCTTGCGTAGTGACCCCAGAATTGTTTCCATCTGTCAGCGGGATGACTTCTGGCTCTCCACCTTATTGGACCCTCGCTTCCGGCACAAAATGGGGGCATTTTTTAAACCCGCCGAGAGGGAGGACAAACTGAACTACTACAAAGACATTCTACGTAGTCAGTTGGCCGATGCCTATCTGCGCCATGGTCCATACTCTCGCAGGTCTGACTCGAGGGGACCTCTGCGCTCACCTTCCACTGCCATGGCTGCTGGGGAAGTTGGCAGGAGCAGCAGCAGCAGCTCCATCAGCAGCAGCCTCAGTCTTCAGTCGCTAAGGAGTAGCTTTCTACACCCGCATAGTGAGGCTACTCATGAGCAGCAGGAAGACCTGGAGCAGGACCTCAACCAGCAGGTCATGTCATACCTTGACATGACCATGCCAAAATACCTTGAGGATCCGCTGGACTTCTGGACAGCCAAACTTGATTTGTGGCCGCAACTAGTAGAGTTTGCCCTGGAAAAGCTGTCCTGCCTGGCAAGTAGCGTGCCATCTGAGCGGGTGTTTAGTGCGGCGGGGGCCATAGTTACGGCGAGGAGAACTCGTCTGTCAACTAAAAATGTCACCTTTGTCAAAATGAATCAGGGATGGATCAGCCAGGATTTCCACCCACCAATGCCTGATGCATGCGACTAGATTCAGCATGGTGCCACGTTTAACACTTTCCAAATGGTGCAAAACATTTATGTCTTTAGACCAATTTTTGGGCTCCTGAAGCCAACCCCAGTGTCTCTTTAAAGTAATGTTTGGGCTCCTGCTGCTGCTGCTGCTGCTGCCAACTCCAGGGTGTGATTCATCCAATTTTTGGGCTCCTGAAGCCAACCCCAGTGTCTCTATAAAGTAATGTTTGGGCTCCTGCTGCTGCTGCCAACTCCAGGGTGTGATTCATCCAATTTTTGGCTCCTGAAGCCAACCCCAGTGTCTCTTTAAAGTAATGTTTGGGCTTCTGCTGCTGCTGCTGCCAACTCCAGGGTGTGATTCATCCAATTTTTGGGCTCCTGCTGCCAACTCCAGTGTCTCTTTAAAGTTATGTTTGGGCTCCTGCTGCTGCTGCTGCCAACTCCAGGTTGTGATTCATCCAATTTTTGGGCTCCTGAAGCCAACTCCAGTGTCTCTTTAAAGTAATGTTTGGGCTCCTGCTTCTGCTGCTGCTGCTGCCAACTCCAGGGTGTGATTCATCCAATTTTTGGGCTCCTGAAGCCAACCCCAGTGTCTCTATAAAGTAATGTTTGTGCTCCTGCTGCTGCTGCTGCCAACTCCAGGGTGTGATTCATCCAATTTTTGGGCTCCTGCTGCCAACTCCAGTGTCTCTTTAAAGTTATGTTTGGGCTCCTGCTGCTGCTACTGCCAACTCCAGGGTGTGATTCATCCAATTTTTGGGCTCCTGAAGCCAACCCAAGTGTCTCTTTAAAGTAATGTTTGGGCTCCTGCTGCTGCTGCCAACTCCAGGGTGGGATTCATCCAATTTTTGGGCTCCTGAAGCCAACCCCAGTGTCTCTTTAAAGTAATGTTTGGGCTCCTGCTGCTGCTGCTGCTGCCAACTCCAGGGTGTGATTCATCCAATTTTTGGGCTCCTGAAGCCAACCCCAGTGTCTCTTTAAAGTAATGTTTGGGCTCCTGCTGCTGCTGCCAACTCCAGGATGTGATTCATCCAATTTTTGGGCTCCTGCTGCCAACTCCAGTGTCTCTTTAAAGTTATGTTTGGGCTCCTGCTGCTGCTGCTGCCAACTCCAGGGTGTGATTCATCCAATTTTTGGGCTCCTGAAGCCAACCCCAGTGTCTCTTTAAAGTAATGTTTGGGCTCCTGCTGCTGCCAACTCCAGGGTGGGATTCATCCAATTTTTGGGCTCCTGAAGCCAACCCCAGTGTCTCTTTAAAGTAATGTTTGGGCTCCTGCTGCTGCCAACTCCAGGGTGTGATTCATCCAATTTTTGGGCTCCAGAAGCCAACCCCAGTGTCTCTTTAAAGTAATGTTTGGGCTCCTGCTGCTGCTGCCAACTCCAGGGTGTGATTCATCCAATTTTTGGGCTCCTGAAGCCAACCCCAGTGTTTCTTTAAAGTAATGTTTGGGCTCCTGCTGCTGCCAACTGCAGGGTGTGATTCATCCAATTTTTGGGCTCCTGAAGCCAACCCCAGTGTCTCTTTAAAGTAATGTTTGGGCTCCTGCTGCTGCTGCTGCCAACTCCAGGGTGTGATTCATCCAATTTTTGGGCTCCTGAAGCCAACCCCAGTGTCTCTTTAAAGTAATGTTTGGGATCCTGCTGCTGGTGCCAACTCCAGGGTGTGATTCATCCAATTTTTGGGCTCCTGCTGCCAACTCCAGTGTCTCTTTAAAGTTATGTTTGGGCTCCTGCTGCTGCTGCTGCCAACTCCAGGGTGTGATTCATCCAATTTTTGGGCTCCTGCTGCCAACTCCAGTGTCTCTTTAAAGTTATGTTTGGGCTCCTGCTGCTGCTGCTGCCAACTCCAGGGTGTGATTCATCCAATTTTTGGGCTCCTGAAGCCAACCCCAGTGTCTCTTTAAAGTAATGTTTGGGCTCCTGCTGCTGCCAACTCCAGGGTGGGATTCATCCAATTTTTGGGCTCCTGAAGCCAACCCCAGTGTCTCTTTAAAGTAATGTTTGGGCTCCTGCTGCTGCTGCTGCTACTCCAGGGTGTGATTCATCCAATTTTTGGGCTCCTGAAGCCAACCCCAGTGTCTCTTTAAAGTAATGTTTGGGCTCCTGCTGCTGCTGCCAACTCCAGGGTGGGATTCATCCAATTTTTGGGCTCCTGAAGCCAACCCCAGTGTCTCTTTAAAGTAATGTTTGGGCTCCTGCTGCTGCTGCTGCTGCCAACTCCAGGGTGTGATTCATCCAATTTTTGGGCTCCTGAAGCCAACCCCAGTGTCTCTTTAAAGTAATGTTTGGGCTCCTGCTGCTGCTGCTGCCAACTCCAGGGTGTGATTCATCCAATTCTTGGGCTCCTGCTGCCAACTCCAGTGTCTCTTTAAAGTTATGTTTGGGCTCCTGCTGCTGCTACTGCCAACTCCAGGGTGTGATTCATCCAATTTTTGGGCTCCTGAAGCCAACCCCAGTGTCTCTTTAAAGTAATGTTTGGGCTCCTGCTGCTGCCAACTCCAGGGTGGGATTCATCCAATTTTTGGGCTCCTGAAGCCAACCCCAGTGTCTCTTTAAAGTAATGTTTGGGCTCCTGCTGCTGCTGCTGCCAACTCCAGGGTGTGATTCATCCAATTTTTGGGCTCCAGAAGCCAACCCCAGTGTCTCTTTAAAGTAATGTTTGGGCTCCTGCTGCTGCTGCCAACTCCAGGGTGTGATTCATCCAGTTTTTGGGCTTCTGAAGCCAACCCCAGTGTCTCTTTAAAGTAATGTTTGGGCTCCTGCTGCTGCCAACTGCAGGGTGTGATTCATCCAATTTTTGGGCTCCTGAAGCCAACCCCAGTGTCTCTTTAAAGTAATGTTTGGGCTCCTGCTGCTGCCAACTCCAGGGTGTGATTCATCCAATTTTTGGGCTCCTGAAGCCAACCCCAGTGTCTCTTTAAAGTAATGTTTGGGATCCTGCTGCTGGTGCCAACTCCAGGGTGTGATTCATCCAATTTTTGGGCTCCTGCTGCCAACTCCAGTGTCTCTTTAAAGTTATGTTTGGGCTCCTGCTGCTGCTGCTGCCAACTCCAGGGTGTGATTCATCCAATTTTTGGGCTCCTGCTGCCAACTCCAGTGTCTCTTTAAAGTTATGTTTGGGCTCCTGCTGCTGCTGCTGCCAACTCCAGGGTGTGATTCATCCAATTTTTGGGCTCCTGAAGCCAACCCCAGTGTCTCTTTAAAGTAATGTTTGGGCTCCTGCTGCTGCCAACTCCAGGGTGGGATTCATCCAATTTTTGGGCTCCTGAAGCCAACCCCAGTGTCTCTTTAAAGTAATGTTTGGGCTCCTGCTGCTGCTGCTGCCAACTCCAGGGTGTGATTCATCCAATTTTTGGGCTCCTGAAGCCAACCCCAGTGTCTCTTTAAAGTAATGTTTGGGCTCCTGCTGCTGCTGCCAACTCCAGGGTGTGATTCATCCAATTTTTGGGCTCCTGAAGCCAACCCCAGTGTCTCTTTAAAGTAATGTTTGGGCTCCTGCTGCTGCTGCTGCTGCCAACTCCAGGGTGTGATTCATCCAATTTTGGGCTCCTGCTGCCAAATCCAGTGTCTCTTTAAAGTAATATTTGGGCTCCTGCTGCTTGCAACTCCAGCGTGTGATTCATCCAATCTTTGGGCTCCTGCAGCCAACTCCAGTGTCTCTTTCAAGCTATGTTTGGGCTCCTGCTGCTGCTGCTTGAAACTCCAGGGTGTGTCAGTCAATTTTTGGGCTCCTGCTGCTGCTTGCAACTCCAGGGTGTGATTCATCCAATTTATGGGCTCCTGCTGCTGCCAACTCCAGTGTCTCTTTAAAGCAATGTTTGGGCTCCTGCCCCTCATAGTGATGCCACTTCAACTCTCTGCAATTGTGCCGCTCTGCGATTCTATTAGCGATTCCTCTGATCTGCATGTGATATTTATTTAAAGTATTATTTAACTAACCCAGCACGCATCCTATGCGTGTTACAGCAAGACAGAATGGTTTACAACCCTATTGAGGCTCTAGGAGGCTCAGAAATAGCCGTTTTTAATAGCGATTCGTCGCAAATAAATTCGGGTCGAACCGATTTTTGACGGAAAATTCGGCGAATCAGTCGAATCGAATTTTTCAAAAGTTCGCTCATCTCTAGTTACAACGTAAGTTAAATCACTAGTCTTAGTTTACTGGGTGTCTACTTACATTTGAGCTGTGCATAAATACGAGGAAATGAATAGTTCTCATCTGAAATGAAACAAAGATTTCTATGTTAAAATGAATGATTACATTATCATACATATCATTTCAGGAATGTAAAAGGTTGTCAGACAGACAGGAATGTCCAGATGAGATTATACTGAAATAATTTAAAGCGGATGGAAACCCATTTGAGTCCAACACTGATCCTTCACCCACCCCCCCCCCCCCCCGACTGAGAAGCTAACACTGCTGTTGGCTTGGTGGTGGCCCAGTTCTCAAAGAAAACCCGATTTTTCCACCCTGCCGAGCCATGCCCAGCAGCACTTTTGAGATCGCTGATTGGTTGAACTGGTGAAGACTAAGGTCTTCCTTAGACTCTACACCCCCAGAAAACCCATTTCAGTCAGAGACCAGTGGATCCTTAACACAACTTCATTCCCACCCTCCATACCGAAGATCCATCTGCTGCTACATTTGCATATTTCTGCAATATGGTGCAAAGGCAATGCTGCTAGGGAAAATAATTCCCCTAGAGAAGAGAAATAAATGGTTATTCAAAGAAGGGGTCCCCTAGCTGGGCCCAGGATCCAAATGGAGCATGTGCAGCTTCTTGTCCAGTTAGCACGCTTGTCTAAGGCATGTGGATCCAAGCATGCTGGCGGACGCATCCCCACTACCCTTTTATAGGGAGCATGCCCATTCACAAATGCCAGACACCAGCATGCGCCCTGCTAAAGGGATAGCTGGGATGCAGCCGCTGTTCATGCATTCGCCGTTGGACCGGGAAAGAAGGTGAGTTTCTGAGCGACCTCTGGGTTTTTCACAGTGGGGCATCCCGAATATGGATGCTTCCTTGCAGGGTGGGAATATCCCAGGCATATGTAAAACTACACATACATGCTTCATAGGGGATACAATATATGGTTTTGTATAGATGAATATATACATAGACAGATTATAGGCAGGGCACAGGGGGCACATGTCCCTGGGTCTCCAACATTTTATATTTTAAGAGGGCCTCAAACATCACTCATAGAGGTCAAGGCAGGAAAGGTGCCTTTGGCAGCATGTCTGCATCAGTAAAACAGTAAACATCAAAAATTCGGATAGCTTGTTCCTCCCCACACTCATGGAGGGAGCACTGGAAACAAGCTACCATCATCTCCTCATCTGGAGGGGGCAGAGTAGTGGTGGTGAGGATTGGAGATTCGAAGTGGAGAAGAAGAAGAGGTTCAGTGGTTTGCAGTGGACTATCACTTTAAAAGAATGGGCCTCCACCATATTTTCTGTCCAGTAGCCCCTCCAACCACACTTAATCCGACCCTATATATATACAATTTACAATTTATAATCCAGCTGCTGGGCTTCAGCAGAGGTACGGGAGCAGCAGTAAAGGAGGTAGACAACACATCAAAGCTGTAAAGAAGTGTGAGGGTAAGTCACACAGGTAAGTTTGTCTGTCAGGAGTGAAATGTATGATCTTGCCATATCCCCCCGCTGCCAGTCGGTTTTGTGCACGTAGTGTACCGGAGCTGCTGTCACAGTGCTTGCAGGTGAGTCCGTATACCTAGAAATTCATCTCAGGACCCAGTAAGTTTTATTTAACAGACTGAAAGGCTGCAGGGGAAAAGAGTATAAATGTTTCTATTTATTTTTCGCGTGGGCAGGGACCTCAAAAATCATTCCATCCAACTTTGTTTAAACTCCCCATAGGCTGCTGTTATTAATGAATTTGTGGAAAAAAATCTCATTTAGAATTATTCTATTTTACCTTACCCGTAAAATGTGCTAATCACAGGTGCATGCGGTTTTCTTCTTTCCACTTTATTGGGTCCTAATTTTGAGAGTCTGCAATGTTTGAGGCTAGGTTCCCAGTGGAAGGTCTTCAGTTGGCCTCCAGACATGCCAGGGCACCAGCCCCTATACCCTTTGTTGCAAGTCCAGGGGTAGGTCTGGGGGTGAGCAACAGGTGGTGTGATGGCATCAGGCTCTTATGTACCTACCTGGCCATCTGTTAGGGCAGGGTAATGAAAAGTCCCCCCGCTACCTTTGAACTAGTATAGGGGTCCCCTGTACCCCTTACTAGTTCAAGGTAGACAAAGCTAAAAAATGCCACACAAAAATATTTTATTGTTCAAACTTTACAAATACTTACCTCCGCCATTTTCATCCAGCATCTGGAAGTGTCCTCCCGCTGTCCGTCTCTATCACCTGCTCCTCTTCTTTCCAAGCTGGCACTCTGCCAGGCTCTGCTCACTCCCCACCAAAGGGAGGGGTATTAATACCCCAGGGTGTGGCTTCCCTGGGATTCCCCCCAGTGCCATTTGACAGCAAGGGAGATTCGTCACTTGTTTTACACAAAGACCATGGTAGATTTTAGTAGGATTTTCTAGGGACTAGAACAGACTATGACAATTACCTCATACACAGTATATGCACAGTATAATTACCTCATACGCAGTATATGCACAGTATAATTACCTCATACGCAGTATATGCACAGTATAATTACCTCATACGCAGTATATGCACAGTGTAATTACCTCATACGCAGTATATGCACAATGTAATTACCTCATACACAGTATATGCACAGTGTAATTACCTCATACATAGTATACGCACAGTGTAATTACCTCATACACAGTATAATTACCTCATACACAGTATATGCACAGTATAATTACCTCATACACAGTATATGCACAGTATAATTACCTCATACACAGTATATGCACAGTATAATTACCTCATGCACAGTATAATTACCTCATACACAGTATATGCACAGTGTAATTACTTCATACACAGTATATGCACAGTATAGTTACCTCATACTGTCACGGATATCTCAAGGGAGATATCCATTAATAAAGAGTGACCAATAATTATAGTACTGCAAGGCAGAGAGACTGGGATTGTGCAGCAAACACAATGTGTTTATTGTGAGAAACATGCAAACAAACACTCTGATTGCTATACATACAGTGCAGTGAGGAAAAACATACAGACACGAAGTCCAGTCCAAAGTAGTCCAAAAAGCAAACAGAAGTGAACCCAATAGTTCACAAGGAAATTCAGGATTCAGAAGTAAGATTCTGGATTCAGGAGCTCTGCTTGAGCGTTCAGGTTCCAGATGACAGAGTAAAATGCTGAGCCCTGACTCAGCATATAAAGGCCAGCAGCTAATTAGCCCAGGTGCTGGTTGATCTCCAGGAGCTCTGCAGGACAGCGGCACCTGGTGGTCAGGCTGCATACTACAGAGAAACAGGCGAAGGCTAAGGAGGAACTCCAGGCATGACACATACACAGTATATGCAAAGTGTAATTACCTCATACATAGTATATGCACAGTATAATTACCTCATACACAGTATATGCAAAGTGTAATTACCTCATACACAGTATATGCACAGTGTAATTACCTCATACACAGTATATGCAAAGTGTAATTACCTCATACACAGTATATGCACAGTATAATTACCTCATACACAGTATATGCAAAGGGTAATTACCTCATACACAGTATATGCACAGTGTAATTACCTCATACACAGTATAGGCACAGTATAATTACCTCATACACAGTATATGCACAGTGTAATTACCTCATACACAGTATATGCACAGTATAATTACCTCATACACAGTATATGCACAGTATAATTACCTCATACACAGTATATGCACAGTATAATTACCACATACACAGTATATGTACAGTGTAATTACCTCATACACAGTATATGCACAGTGTAATTACCTCATACACAGTATATGCACAGTGTAATTACCTCATACACAGTATATGCACAGTATAATTACCTCATACACAGTATATGCACAGTATAATTACCACATACACAGTATATGTACAGTGTAATTACCTCATACACAGTATATGCACAGTGTAATTACCTCATACACAGTATATGCACAGTATAATTACCTCATACACAGTATATGCACAGTATAATTACCTCATACACAGTATATGCACAGTATAATTACCTCATACACAGTATATGCACAGTATAATTACCTCATACACAGTATATGCACAGTGTAATTACCTCATACACAGTATATGCACAATATAATTACCTCATACACAGTATATGCACAGTATAATTACCTCATACACGTATATGCTCTATAATCCAGTGCCAGGGGTTAGATTCCCTCTAATTTTTTATTGTCTTGTGCTCATATATTTATGTACCCACTGCTAAATGATTTACCTTTTTACCTATTATTGTTGTGCTGCCAGTTTTTGGGGGGTTACTTTTGGAAGGGGGTGTCTTGCTTCCCATCCCCCATCTTTTTGTCCTCTGCAAATATACTTTAATATGACTGGTGAGCGTAGAGAGGACATAACTTGTTGCGCCATTTGTCGCTCCATGATCATGATTAACCAGTTTTAGTATCCCAGCTGAGATGAAATTGTGAACTCATTAGGCCCACAGACAGTCTGTACACAATGAATGGTCTTATGCAAATGGCTCCAGGGAAAAATCAATTCTGCCTACTGCTTTATGTTATTGGCTTCACGCTTAGAAAAACGCCCTGTAATAAATTCTTTTGTTTTGTTATATACCTATAAAAATGTCCTAAAAAATGGCTAATATCTGTGGTACTTATTTGCTGTTCCACAGAATAACTTCAATAATGTTGTATTTCTTCATTTATAGAGAGCCAGTATCATCACTTGCCTGTAATTCGACAAAAAGAGAAGGAAAGCAATCATATACTGTAAAATACCAAGTGGCCATTAACTATAATAAACATCTCCCTCTGCTGGATTCAAATGAGAAGCCACAACACCTTTTTTGTTCGCACATTTTTTTCCGGAAACCATTATTGTTTTTGCTTTTGTCATTTATTGAAAAGATTTGCACAGTGAAGCAGGAAGCCATTAGCAGTGGCAGCAAAGAATGAGTTAGAAATCAGAATGTACTGCTGAGCTAAGAAATGATGTGTCTCACGTTAGCTCTTTTCTAAAGTGTGATTTCACAGTAAAGTGACAAAACTATTACATCAAATATATATTTTATCCAGGTAGATTTATTTTTATTACTAGAACGTAATGCCTGCTTTATGCTTGGATGATTATTTACAGCAACTTAAATGACCTTTAAATGCTCTAATATTCAGAATATTTCTTCGGATTGCTTTTTTGTAGTTTAATGATATAAGAAGTAATTACATTTTAGCTTAGGGCCTTATTCATCAAGGGATAGCATTAGGTAGTGCCTTGTAAACGACAGGTAGCAACAGGTAGCGGCAAGTGGATGCTAGACACGGCACGCAATTACACATTTATCAAGCAAATTCTGTTGAGTGACTAGGATAACGCCATGTAGCGTCCGATTCATCATTATCCCAGCCTCAGCGTACAGCGTCGGCGTTCAGCCTTGCAGCGCGCCACGTTTTACCTCTCGCTACCTGTCGCTCTCCCATACAGAATGGACATTTGTTTACTTCACTTTAAACAGGGTGTTTTGATTAATATATTTTTTATTTCTCAAATAATTTTGTGACATCTCCTGGCCTAGAAAAAGACATTTTTGAAAATGTTTTCCATTTTTTATATATTTATGCAGAATTTACATTACAGGTCTGGAATTAATGTGTTCATGTCACAATGTTATAACAATGTAATTCCATATGTTTTCTCTTTGTTACTGGATATGTGTTCAAAAACAGCCTTTTATTTACACGGCCTCCGGCGCTCTGGGCTACAGCGAAGCATTTTTGAGCTCCAGAGTTGTGTGATGCTGTCTTTTTGATGAATATGGTGTGAATCGGTCACACTGACCAGCGCTGTACTGCCCATATAGCGACTCCCCACAACATATTCAACAATGCTGCACAGCGACTGAGGCGCTCTGAACTAGCAAACCACAGCCGAACACAGCGACTACTAGCGGGCGCTCTGAAATGCCTGCTACAGACGCTCATCTGTCGCTACCTGCCGCTAGTAATGAATCAGCCTGTTAATGTTACATAATGGAGATTCAAAGATCAAAAGAAGACGATGTTTAACCAGTATCCAGCCCCCCTGCCCCAATAAAGGCTGATCCATGAAAAGGCAAAATATCCTAGGGAAAAGAAATCAGCTATCAATAAGGAAGCCTGTCTTGTGACTAGCATCAGAGACACACACAGTGGGCAGACGGAGAATGAATCATTGGCACTGGAGGCAAAAGTGCTGAAAGCCAGACTGCTGCAGCCTTCAGGGCTCTGTATGATTGAGCCTGTGGATAGACAGGTGCTCGGGGAGGCCGATTCATTAATAGCGCCAGGTAGCGACAGATGAGCGACAGTAGCGGCATTTTAAGAGCGCAGGCTAGTAGTCGCAGTGCTCGGCCGTTGTTCTGTAGTTGATAGCGACTCAGTCGGTGTGCGGTAATGTTGAATATTGGGTGAGGAGTCGCTATTTGACAGGTTCCGCGCTGTATGGGAGCGCATGACAGCGAATGGCCATAGCGAACGGCTCCCAGCATATTCATTAACAAATCACGCTCCAAAAATTCTCGCACAGTGAAATGCTTGTTTAAACCCCAGAGCGCTGGCGGCGATGGGTTAAAAGTAGTTTTTTAACCCCCAAACAACCATATTTTTGGATAAAAAAAAACAAGTTTTTCAAAACATTTTGTAAAATGAATACATTAATATCAGACCTGTAATATCAATTCCGCACAATTTTTTTTTTTTTTTACCTTAAAAAAAATATCTAACATTGCAGAAGAGGTCACAGAATTTTTGACATTTAAAAAAAAAAAAAAAAAAACATTAATAGCAATTAATTAATAATATTTAAAGATTGCTCCATTGAAATGCATTGGAGAGCGCCAGGTAGCGAGAGGTCATACCTGTCGCTTTTCAAGGTCGCTCGCTGGCGCTGTGGGGTGAGGCTGGAATAATGATGAATGATTCGCTATCTGGCGCTCTGTCAGTCGCTAAGCAGGATCGGCTTGATAAATGTGTAATTGCGGAGGGGAGCCGGCGTTCTCGTGGCGGTGACCATCATTACCGTTCGCTCACCATTCGCTACCTGGCGCTATCCCTTGTTAAATAAGGGCCTAAGTATTCATGAAGGGATAGCGCCAGGTAGTGCCTCATAGCGGCAGGCAGCGTCTGGTGAATGTCGGGTGCTGTACGCAAAACCACATTTATGAAAGCGAATCTGGTGAGCGACTCTAACAGCGCCATGTAGTGTCCAATGTATTATTACAGGCCACTTAGCATATAGCACCGGTGCTCTAGCTTTCAGAGCTCCAGGTATTACCTTTCGCTCACTGTCACTCTCCCACACATTTCAATGGTCATTCTTTTGCTTGTGTTTAAACAGCGTGTTTGACATTTTGAAATCATTGTGTGACCTCTCCTGGCTGCAAACAAACACTTTTAGAAACTTTTTTGTCTTTTTATATTTTTATGCAGAATTGTCATTACAGGTCTGGCACTAAAGTGTTAATGTCACAGTGTTAAAACAATGACATTCCATGTGTTTTCGCTTTGTTACTGGTGGATATGTGTTCAAAAACAGACTTTAATCACACAGCGCCTGGCGCTCTATGCTACAGCGACCAGATTTAAAGTGCAGACGCTGTGTGTGCCCTTTTTTGATAAGTATGGTGTGAGTCTCTGAGTCGGTCGCACTGAGCTGGCGCTACCTTTTGCTCCCTGCAGCGCTGTACTGGTGTTAGAGCACCCAACATACATCACATTCATTAATGCCGGCTTACAGCGTCTACAAGCGGTCACTCTAAGCGCCGCTGTACAGATGCTCATCTGCCGATACCTGGCATTAGTAATGAACCAGCCTCTAAGTGTAGTTGCCTGCAGTGCCACTTTCAGGCTGTGCCTATGTGCAGTGAAAATAGCCCTAGTGCTCCCCATTCCCATTAACATTTTACTGGCTACATAAAAAGCCTTTAGGCCAGGGGTTCCCAACAGATGCTAATACCACTGGTGGTCCACGGGCTCTTATGAGGTACTATGTGAAGAGGCTGCAGGCTGCAGACTGCGGGCACACACAGACTTTGGGATGCCCCTTACTAATAGTGGAGGTAACACATTCATAGCCCATGATATGTCCTCCACAACCAGGAAGCTTTGGAAGAGAAGATGTGTGGGGTGGCCCCAAGACAGGGTCACACAGCATAGTCCCTAGGGTTTTAGAGCAAGGAAAGGGAAGAGGCTCACTCAGATCCCACCCTAGGTCCACCAACAGGCTCTCTGAAAATCCCAGTATCGCTTAAAGGTGAAAAAAATTGCAGACAGCATCCATAAATTATGCAAACAGGTTCTCTCTTTAGTGGGGCAGGCAAAGCAGACTTTCCAGGGCCTACAGGAAACAAGGCTCTACATTTCCTGTTTGCCTGGAAAAAACTGTTTATTTCTAAACTTTAGCTCAATATTTTGGAATATTTTTCATCACCTGATTAACTGTATATCAGGTCTATGTTGTTAAAGTGATATTTCAGGCAAGTGCAATTGTTACACCATTTTGTTGGGCTACATTTGGCAATGTTTTAAACTGTGTTCCATTTTTAAATTGAAGATGAAATAGATGAGAAAATAAGGTTTACAGTTTCACCTAATGATGTGGGCATGGCCCTTGGAGCTGTGATGCGTCATAACAATAAGCATAATAGGTGGGGTGGTACTGGGAGCGAGAGCACTTGCTAGGGGGGGTGGTTTAGCTGGGCTTGAGTGGCAGGCCATCAATACTGAGGTGGTGTGGTGTGGACTAGCTCCTGGAGCTAGTATTGGTGGCCCACATCAGTAGGGTGGCACTGGAGAGGTAGATAAGGAAGTCAATTTCCTCATTCAGGGACCTGGCACAGCACTGGAGGAACACTTGGCAAAGTAAGGTGCTGTTTATTTTTTTTAACCTTTTGCCTGAGGTCATGGAAAGCAACTGAAGCACACTTAATGCCCCCAATTGCATACAAAAACCTGTACATTCTGCTACTCCAACAAAGCCAAATAATATATTTCAATTAACATGTAGGAATCAGAAATCAGCATGCCCCACTGTGTGAAACCCGCAGGATTGCTGGTAAATTCACCTTTCCCCGTGGTTCCCTTCTACTGCATATGGCCATATCCCTCATATGGCCTCAGGAGGTGGTAAAAACCACCTCCTGAAGCATTGCCCAAAATACTCAGGTAGGGAACAAAGTGAGGAAGGGGGGGGGGGGTATGTGCTTTGTACCTCTTTAAAGTGCTGAGCCCATTTGAGTATTAAAAATAAAAAATTAAGCTCCCTGGTGTGGCATAATGATTGCCCCGCTGGGTGCAGCGATCCTGCATTCTAAAAAGCTACCCCGACTGGACAGCAACAGCTGCTGTGCTGATTTAACTAACTTAGCAGTCAATCTCCCCATGGTTGCTGGGAAATGAAACCAGCATCAGTACTGATCAAGTCAGCCTCGGTTTTCAATTTTAATACCCAAACCACCAAACACTTGCCGGGGTCTCAATTAAGGGCACTGTTCCCAATATCAGAAAATATATCCCAAATGTATTTATTCAGTTGCACAAAGTAAAAACACAAAAGACACTACACATTAAAAACCTGATCCCGCGGTAATACCCAAACCAGGTTTAGCATCAGACAGGGGAGGGGGATGTATAGCTTTGCAGTGGGCAATGCAGTTCCGTTGTGAATGGATTTATGCTTTAAAGGGTTCTTCCTTTACTCCAAATATGTATTTTGTTAACAGGAAGTGTTAACACCACATGACAGTACAGAATTTTTACTAGCATTAAATGGTTATTATTTGCTGCCATTACATAGTTTTTTAAATATAATCATTCTATATAATTCAGCAATTGGTGAATGTATTTCCCATAAGACGCATTATTCCCCCAAATGTGGTGGGAAATGGCAATGCATCTTATGGAGCAAATGTCTACTTTACCCATGCAGGAGTGAATGGGGAGGGGTTGAAACTAATAAAAACACCTCCTTTTTTTGCCCGGACTTGTGATTTTAGAAGCTTCCCCTGCATGCTGCCTGTTTTAGGGGAGTAGGGATGGGGGATTCTTCTTCCACACTGCGTGCTATAGAGGATTGGGATAATTCTGCATACAGCCTATTATAGGGGATTAGGAGGGATAGTGCAAACTGCCTGTTTTAGAGGATTGGTGGGTATTCTGCTACACTGCTTGTTATAGGGGATGGGGGATTCTGCCACAATGTCTTTTATAAGGGACAGGTGGGATTCTGCAACACTACCTATTATATGCAATTGGGGGTGATTCTGCCACTCTGCTTATAATAGGGAAGTTGGGGGATTATGGACGCTGCATGTTATAGGGGTTTGGGGTGATTCTGCCACATGACCTAGTATAGGGGATTCTGCCACACGGCCTAGTATAGGGGATTGGGGGAATTGGGCTACACTACTTGTTATAGGGATATTGAGTTGATTCTGCACACTGTCTGTTTTGGGGTTCTTGGGTATGGGTATTTAACACACTATTTGGTTCAGAATATTTTTTATTTATTATTTTTCTCCTCCAAACCCTAGGTGGCGCTTTGATCAGCAACTCTAAGCTGGAGGACTGGATTCAAGGCATAATGGGTGAGCCCACCTCATTCTTCTGCCTGTTTCTGCAGTGCCACAATGTGCAGATATGTGACATTTGCCATTTTAAGCAATATGTTTAGAAAAAAAATATTTTCCTATTTTCCTGCATGCAGAAACTTTATGAATTTTAGAACACCTAAATCGATTTGCTTGCCTTGATGACCCTATCTAATTAAATATAGCGAAACTATGAATCTGTTGAAATTCTGGATCTGTAAACCTATATAATGAGACAGAAGATACAGTCACACATGTCCAACCGGGTAACATGTATATCTTTTAGATTGTAAGCTCAAGCTCGCAAGGGCAGGGCCCTCTCCCCAATGTACTCTTGTATCGATTTGTTTTTGTTGCATTTGTGTCACTTCTGACTCATAATACTCTGTATTTGTATTACTTGTCTTGCCCTCCTGTAATGTTTAACTTTTTATAGTACCTTCGAATATAATGGCTCCCTATAAAGAAGCAATATTAATAATATTACCAAATTACTAAATGCAGTTTTCGACTGTGTAAACTGTAAGTACCTATGAGAGCAAATAAATTTCAGATGCCGCTACTAGTTACAAGGGAACGTATCTAAAAGATTTTCTGTGATTATTAATGTTTTGTAAATGAAAATAAGGAAACTCAATCATTGCTTCTGTATCTCTTGGTGGGATCGCCTCCCACGTAAATTGATAGCAGGTTTTCTTATGCAGAAGAGATCTTAAGGTGGGTCTAAAACCGGACCTTCAGCATCATTTAAAGAAAAGCCCAAACCCTTAAAAAACTATTCTCCAGCATCTAAAATTAATATATTTTTTGTTTTTAGTCTCTTATTATTCTTGCACCCACCGGGCTGCAACTCTGTTGAGTGCCACCATCTTGACTCAGAAGCATCACATATCGAGGAGAGGAGAGGGGGCAAAAGTACAGGGGCGGGTTATAGCTGTGCTGTGCTCAGACAGAGCAGAACTGGGGTCAGGAAAAGGACAGCAATCCCAGAATGCAGAGCGGCACAGTCAGAAGACACCTCCTGTTTGCAGGCAGCCTGAAACTCCATGCGCCACCATCTTGGATCTTTAAAAGCTCAGAAAATGCAGTAGGTGCAGGTAGGATGATTTTTAATGTAGGCAATTTGTATGTACAGGGTGGGGAAAAGATATAAGATAGGCTCTTATTCATGGTGAAGGTCCGGTTTAATGTAACAAGAGATCTTGTAAATATAAGGTGCAAAGGAAAAACTATTGTATGACAAGATGATGCTGGTAAAAGATCAACATTTATAGCCTATTACAAACTTTTTGCTAAGGCCACCAGCTGTGTTTGTACTTTTTCACCCAGTTATGTAACAGCCTCAATGTTTCAATGGGAAGAAAAGGTTGCCAAATCTTGATGTGCTCACATACTACTGGATAAGGACTTTATATATAGGTTTTCTGGAATTTTACGTCACGTACATTTTTTTTAAGTGTGATATTATATTTCCAACCTTGTCTGTCTACTGAGTCACTCAATTAGGTTTCCTACACCCACATACAGTAAAAGGAAAAGGACAAACTTGCTGAAAATACCATATACAAGTACATATTTTTTCTCTAAACTTGTTTAAACCTGTTTGGGAGGGGTGCGATAGGAAAGTATCTAAAGTTTGCTACAGTCCAGCTATGTATTCACATTAATATAATGTCACATCAAAGGTAACAGAATTTCCCTTTAAGATTAAATCTTTCAAGAATTCATTGCGACAATGATGTGGAACAAAGGCAGAAAATGTGAGTATGTTTTGAAAAGATCACATTTAAAGACTCCAAAAAACTGCAGCTAAAACTATTTTTAGTTTTTTGAGTTTCAAATGGCTAGGTCGAACTGAATGCTCTCTTCCTTGTTCCCATTTAGGAGCTCTAACCTCATATTTAGTGATAATCCTGAGCAGGGACAATCCAGTTGGGAAGCCCTCTCCCTGGATAGTCCCCAGTACTCGGCAGTTGATACTCCCAAATGCCAGATACAATGACACTGACCACCACAATGAGTAAACGCTTTTAAGGGTCCCTTGGTCCCCTTATCAGTTCACAATCAGTTAAAAAAATACAGTTTTATAATAAATAAAAAAAAGCACTAACCATTGTCAAATCTTCCTTCATCCATCCTCTACCTGGCAGTAACCTTCTGGCAGGCCTGCTGCTGACATGAAGTCATTATTCTAGCCATAGTCATTATATTTTTTGCTTGTGACCTCGTATGGGTTCCAAGGGTCCCCTAAACAAGTTCACAGGGTAGTGATGGCCGACATGCCACATGTCAGCATCGGCTTTGAACAAGATCTTGCCAAAAAATGGGATTGGTTGAACCAGAGCAAATGAGCAAGATCTGGGTCAATCTAGCTTTGATTGAGATCTGTAACTCATCACTACTTACATCATGTTTATTGAGAAATGTAAAGTCCCTGTCCAGACACACGCCAACTTTGTCCTCGTGGGAACCATGTGAAATGAGCCATTTCAAAATCTCAAACTATATGCAAATAATATGTATTTAAAGCAAAGCTGCTTTCTTCGCTTCAATTTTTGGGTTGTGGCTGAGCTGGGAAGTGAATGTTAGGGCACAGCGATATGACTCTGACAGCTGCGGGACCACTGTGGCGTGCCGTGGTTGCTCAGGCTGAGAGGACCAATGAAATGAGTGGCTGTTAGACGACCACTTTTATTTGCGTGGTCCTGGTGCAATATATTTGAAATAAGGGCAAACTTTAAAGACTTGCTTCGGCTTGTACCCAGCACTGCAGAAAATGGAGAAGATGCACATGGAACAGGCATCAGATAAGCTGCTTGCTGCTTAATTATTGCCATTAGGTTTACAGTCCCTTGAACATAAATTATACGGGTGTCATTAAAATCAAGTCCCTTATCCACCCATAATCTTTTATCCTTGTTCTGCAACTATTGAAAAAGACTGAGAAAAGGGTTTCCTAATTGCAGGTGTGGGCAACAAAATCAGTGTCATCTCCCCAGATTAGCATGTTTTTACAAAGCTGAAGAGCATTGTATTCTGGACCACCAGAGACACTTTTTTCTTGTATCGATCAAAAGTATTTTAACAACAAGCAAACTGTAGCGCAGCTCACCTTATAACCACAATAAATCTCAATGGAACAGCGCCAGGATGTGTGCTGTAAGCCCACATATGTAAATGTAAAATGTGTACCCCGACTAAGGGGTGTTATCTCAAAGCGCAAGGTGGAATCTGAGGCGCCAGATATGACCGGGAACCCTCAATTTTACACTCAACATTTAAAAAGGTGCTTTCCATATCTTCATAATTAGGTTAACCTGTCCTGCATTTTGTTATATTTTGACTTTACATTACTTTGCATCACATTTTATGTTTCGGTATTATGTTATATTTTAGTATTATACCTAGTACTTTTAGTTTTGACTTCATAACCTCTTTTTGTTAAAGCATTGATTCTGTGGCCCATTTTATCAGCTCACACTTTGATATCATGGACATTAAAAATAAGTATGGACATTAAAAATGAGTATTCATCAAAAGGTCTGTCTTCCCTGATGTCATCCCTGTGACCCTCCAATAATTATCTGACACCTAAAGTAAACATAGAGAAAATAACAAGATATGTGGACAGGACAGATACGCTTGGTTCAAATGTCTATTCTACCCAAATTCTGTTTCGTACTGGTGGAATTGTGGGGAAGCACTGCCTAAAATCATTGTAAAATGCTGCATAAATGCTCTGACAATTGAGACAAGTCCCTAACACGATGTTATCTGCTTTTTTCTCCTGTAAGAATATATAAAATAAACTGAATATCCAGCACTAATATTATAAATAGAAAAATCTTTACAATACATTTGTGGTTAATGCTCAATAGAATGTAATAGACCTCTGTAAAAGACTTGTATCAAATTCCTGAATCACCCATTCAAATAAATCATGTAACACGTGGATCATGGAGCATCTGATAATCACAACACCTCGTGATTAAACTCAAAGCTGCTGCGTTACCAAGATCACAAGGAAAACTCATTACCAGAAATCATATAAAAAACAACTCGTGGGGGCGTGGCCTGCTAATGGCGGAGTAGGAAGCCAAAGCGTGAGGCTCCCTGTTTAACCCCCTTTAGACTACATTCTTCTTTGAGCGGCAACCCTTAAAATATGTCCAAAAGGTGGAGGACCCGGAGCGCAGCAAAGCCCCGTCAGCAGAACCGCATTCTGACTTACTTTGGCTCTGCAGAACCGGAGGGCCCCAGATCACCACCAGCGGCAATGGTGGAGGCCGGCGGGAGATCGAGTGGGGTGGAGGGGCAGCTGCTCCCCGTCCCTGCAGCGCCTGACTTACCTCCTGACTACCACACTGAAGAGGAGGCTGATGCGGCATCTCCCCGTCTGCCGGAGATGAGGAGGGGAGCACAGAGGCTCGTGCTGCTGGAGGAGGAGAGGTGCGGCGAGGCCACAGGCAAGATGGCGCCGGCCTCGCCGAGACAGGAGGACGCACCCGCGACCACACAGCGGGGACCCGACGCTGCGGGACTTGAACTCTGGATGCCGGGGCGGGAAAGAGGAGCCGGCTCGGAGACAGCGCAGAGGCCGCATGCCCGCCTGATACACGCCGGAGGAGCGGTGAGTCACCCTGGAGGGGGAGAGGAGGGGCCGCAGGTCAGGGGCAGAGAACTGGTGGTGGCAGCCCAAGTTCATAGCCACATCGAGGGGATCAAGCCAGCAGCCCCAGAGCAGGAGGCAGCCAGAGCATGCATGGTCATGCATGATAACCTGCAGGAGGGGGATAAATCTTTAAAGGGGCAGCACCCTGAGGCACACTCCTTGGTCCCTGTGTTGCTGGGGAAAGAAGGAGACACAATCACCCCAGAGAACCAGAAACTTGACAGCCCTGTGATGAGTGGGAAAGAGGGTCCATGTCCCCGCTTGAGCCCCGCAGCCCCATGGCCCTGGATAGCCCGGATGAGACGAGGCACACCATGTCATACAATAGTTCCCAGGTGGCCGGACAACCGGAGATGTGCGGAATGGAGACGGGAGCCTGTGTTTTCGCCAGGACCCCGCAGCCCCATGACACTCACGTTTCCAGGAGCAATGAGACACCCCAGGCTGGAAGAGCGACCAATGATGCACACTGACACAGCCGCCCTTGAAGCACCTCTGCCTCACGCACTGATTTCAGCTATAGCGGGCTCAGTAAGACATAATATCACTGAGGCCCTTAAAACGCTGCCATCAAGATCTGATTTTGAATCTTACATATCTAGAATGGAAGCTACTTTCCGTAGAGAAATTACATCCATGCAAAATTCTATGGCGGATCTATCCGGCAGAGTAGATATCAACACGGCCGCGCAGACAATGCTCCAAGCTAGAGTGGAAGCCCTATGAACGTGAACAAGAAGCCACACGTAGGATGCTCTCCAACTTCCTAGTGCAGCAAGACGACTTGGAAAACAGAAACCGCCGAAACAATATACGGCTGCGAGGCATCCCCGAGTCGGTGGGCCCAGCAGAGCTGAAGTCCATAACATGCGGACTGTTCAACAAGTTACTAGAGCGCCCACCAGAGGAGAAGATCGAGATTGACCGGATCCATCGAGCCCTTGGACCTGTGAGTCATGATCCCAACAGGCCGAGGGATGTTATCTGTAGGATACATTTTTTTCAAATTAAAGAGGCGCTTATGAGGGCGGCATGGAATAAGGGCCCCAGTGACCTAAATGGAGTCCGTGTCACCCTACTATCTGACTTATCGCGCAGAACCCTCCAAATGCGACGAATGCTGAAACCTTTACTTGACCTAATACAACGACAGGGGGCGAATTACAGATGGGGACACCACCTCCAGCTGCTGGTAAGGAAGGATCGGCGAACCTATGCACTGAAGATGCAGGAGCAGCTGGAGGGCCTGTTTGAGTTCCTGGGAACGGCCCCCGTCATTGTTCCGAACTGGCTGGCCGTAGAACCTGAAGGGGGGGTGGCTCCGCTTCCACAACGCCCTAGGAGGCGGGAGAGAGCGTGACGTAGGCCAGCGCAGCGACCTGGCCTGGCTCGTAGAGGAGATCCTGACCCCGTCAACGGTGATCGTGAAGATAGACGACCCGAGTAGAAGACACAAGAGGTTCAAATGACAGTTGAATAATGTTGAGTTTGTGTTTTAGCTTGCCCTCCTTTTACTCTCTTTTATAATGCTTTATAGTACATAGAGGACGCAGGTTGTTCAAAGTATGATTAGATAATGTTATGTTTAAGTTTTTGCTTACTCTCTTTTTACCCTGCCTTTATAGTACTTTATAGTGTATACGGTGCTGTTGTGGACCTTGGGGGACCGACTCGCCCGCCCTATGAGTAGTAAGCTGGGACGCCTGGTGCCGGGTGGATGGGCAGCGGCCTGGGGTGGGCCCGACTTAGATTTCGGGACTTTGCTCGGCTTGCTCCTTCGCTCGAGAGCTGCCAGGCTGACATATAGGGCCGAGGGGGGAGGGGACCCCCAATGGGGCCCCCTCGACCATGTGGCGCCCCGCCTGCCGGCCGCCACTCCATCTGATGCTTGGGTCCTCCCTGGCCTGCAGGAGATCCCGATGGAAAGGGATACGTTTCCGGAGTGGAGTGATCCGGGGTGGTGTAGAGCGGGGGATCCCACTTACTCGGACCGAGTTGATGCCTAGGGGAGGCCTAGATTTATTACTGGTGGGCACTCCGGCG
Source organism: Gastrophryne carolinensis (assembly GCA_027917425.1). Classification (NCBI taxonomy): domain Eukaryota; kingdom Metazoa; phylum Chordata; class Amphibia; order Anura; family Microhylidae; genus Gastrophryne; species Gastrophryne carolinensis. Next base: position 147,535,944 of record CM051235.1, on the reverse strand, counting down.
GCTCTGGGGCTCACCTCGGGGCCGGGAGGCGCTCACCTGGACGGGACAGCTTTGGCTTGGGAGGCCCCGCTGAGTGGGAAACTGACGCGCACGGTAGAGATGGTGCCCCCTGGATCATTGCGGTAGACTTGCCTTAGAGGGCCTCCCTTGCTGACGCTTTGGCGGGATGTTTTCGCAGGGACGGGGGGGGGGGGGGCCCGGGGCTGGGACCCACACACGTGGGGCTTTGCCCGGGGTGACACCTGGGATTCTCCCCCCTTCTGAGTCATGGAGCTGAAGCCCACTTGTGTGTGGTTCGGGGCGGGGGGGCCCCTGGTTGGGAACGGGCGGGGCGAGTCGGGACCCATTGTGGGGGACTGCTTTAGAGGGGAGGTGTAGGAGATATACTTTTTCCGTTTGCATATGGTTGCTGCTCATCAGCCGGTGTGTTATGGGGGGGGGCGGGGAGTTGCTGAGCGAGATACATATAGATCAAGAGTTGTACTTGTAACTGTTATTGATTCTGTCTCCTATTCGCCTGGCATTCATTTCCCCCCGTGATCCTGGTGCTCCTTTGGGGAGAGCTGCTGGAGACTCACCCCTAGAGGTCGCTGGGCTAAACTACCCTATATTAGGTTAGTCGTTAATTTGACTCTAACTGACCCAACTTCACCTTTTGGGTCATCTCCAGTTCTGTTTCTGTTTCCTCTTTCCTCTATCTTCTTCCTTTCCTTTTTCGCTCCTCTCCCTCTTGTGAGAACCACCGTCTTCTGACTGGCCCTCTCCCTTTTTCCCTACTTACCCGCCCACTCCTTGCCCCTCATCATCCGGGGGGCCCCTGCCCTGTGTCCTGCCTGCCTGTGTACGAGGAGCGACGGCCATCCACTCACATCTAGCTCAAGTGAACCGGTGTTGCCCGGGCTTGGGGGGCTGGGATGGAGGTGGGGCGGGACGGTGGACCATCGGGTACAGCCATGAGAGTCGTGTCCCTGAATTGCAGGGGCCTCAACATTCCTGAAAAAAGATCGGCCACAATATCGGAACTGAGGAGATTAAGAGCCAAAATCGTTCTCTTACAAGAAACGCATTTCAAAGGGAAAATCTTCCCTAAGATGTCTCCTAAATTTTTCCCCCAGTGCTATCTGAGCTCTTCGCCGGACTCCAAGACTAAAGGAGTGGCGATACTAATAGCTAGGGATGTCCCATTTCAGATGACGGAGGTCTCCGCAGACGCGGAGGGCAGACACATAATGGTGAAGGGTACACTGTATGGAGAAAAGTACACGATTGTATCCATCTACACCCCAAACAGCGGACAAGTGGATTTTCTCCTGTGCTTCTTTGCCGAACTGACGGATTTCCAAGAAGGAAAAGTCCTTTTGGGAGGGGATTTGAATATCGTTCTTGACCCACTCATCGACTCATCTACCGGTAAGTCTTCCGTCCCGTATAGCGGAATTCGGAAGATAAAACAGGCCCTGCATAAATTGCAGCTATGTGACCCATACCACTTCTCACCAGTACATCTGACATACGCAAGGATAGACTATATTATGCTTTCACACAGTCTCTTGCCTAGAGTTGCCGAAACCGCCATCGATTTGGCATCCTTGTCCGATCACAATCCGGTATGGATCTCGCTGACCACCAGAGAAGAAGGAAGGCGTGGACTTGGCGGCTAAATGAGAGCCTGCTGAAAGACCCAGTTACAGTAGAGGCTACGCAAGTGGCTCTACAGGACAACTTTGAACTAAACTGCACAGATGACGTGACACCGATGACAATCTGGCAAGCACACAAAGCGGTGGTGAGAGGAACGCTTATCCAACACGCGACCAGGCTGAAAAAAACCCACACTACACAAAGGGATCAATTGATCTCCCAAATTCAGGACCTAGAAAAGAAGCATAAGGAAACTAAGGCACGAGAGGCCCTAAAAGAGCTGACAAGATGCAGGGAGCAATTAAGCTCCATGCTTCTGAGAAAAGCAGCATACACCATAAAGAGGTGTAGGCGATATTACTACGAATGGGGAAACAGGAGCGGAGCCCTCCTTGCCAGAGCACTGAGGAAGCAGCAATCCATAAATTTTATTGAAGCAATTCTGGATAGGAAACAACAAAAGTGGCACAAAACGGCAGACATCGCCAGGGTGTTCCGGGAATACTACCGCAAGCTTTACAACTTGCGCCCACAGGAAGAAAGGGACCCGCCAAGGGACCTGGCCAAGATACAGCAATACATTGTAACCTCGGGCATGCCGAAACTGAGCGCTGAAGAGATAGCCAGGCTGGGAGAACCAATCTCAGGGGCGGAACTAAATAAGGCAATACAGACCACACCAAATGGTAAATCCCCCAGGCCCGACGGGCTAACTATAGCTTACTACAAAAAATTTGAAGGTATTTTGAATAAACACCTTCTTAGAGCCTTTAACGTCGCAGACCAGGATGATACTGGGATAGCGTTCCCGAAGGAGGCGCTTGAGGCACACATCACGGTTATTCACAAAACAGGGAAAGATCCACTGAGCTGTAAAAGTTATCGCCCCATATCACTATTAAACGTTGATCTCAAACTGTTCACTAAAATATTAGCGAACCAAATGGCTGTCTATCTACCAAACTTGGTCGAGAAGGATCAATGTGGATTTATTCCTGGCAGGGAAGCTAGAGACAACACGATTAGGACCCTAAATCTCATACACCGATCACGGACAGACAAATTTCCAATGATGCTACTATCTACGGACGCTGAGAAAGCGTTTGACCGGGTGAACTGGAGCTATGCTTTTGAGGTACTGAAACATATCGGACTTCAGGGGAGAGCGCTGGGGTTCATACTGGGAGTATACTCTGAACCGCAGGCCAGAGTGAAAGTAAACGGCCATCTCTCTCAACCTTTCCGGATCTCAAACGGGACCAGACAGGGGTGGCCGTTGTCCCCCCTCATTTTCGCCCTGGCAGTGGAACCCTTCCTAAGACACATAAGGAAAAATGTGGATCTAAGGGGGATCCGGGTGGGGGAGGCAGAGCACAAAATCGCGGCGTACGCGGACGATCTGTTGATTTTCGTCTCCAACCCTGTAGTGGGACTTCCAAACCTCATGAAGGAATTTGACTTATTTGGCAACATTTCAGACTTCAAGATTAACTTCGACAAGTCTGAAGCACTTAATGTTGGACTTCCAGAAACAGTAGTGTCCCCCATCAGGTCATCTTTTCCCTTCAGATGGTCATCCCCTACGTTGACTTACTTGGGTACAAAAATCCCGGAGGATATAGAGGATGTTTTTAGATATAACTTTGTCCCTATGCTCAATAAAATCAAAACAGATCTGGCAGGATGGGACTCTCTAACGCTTACGTGGATGGGCAGGATGAGCGCCATAAAGATGACAGTCCTCCCGAGAATCTTGTATCTGTTTCAAACCCTCCCATGTCATATACCAACTAGCTACTTCAGGAATCTCAATACTCTAATCCTGAAATTCATTTGGAGCAATAAGAAACCGAGGATCCGCTTTGGGCTATTGCAGCGACCAAGAGCAGGAGGAGGTCTGGCGGTGCCGAATCTGAGGAGGTACTGGCAGGCGGCGCATCTGCAGAGGATAGTGGATTGGGGGAGAAACGCGGAAGAGAAGAAGTGGGTGTCTGTGGAGGATAGCTGCACAGATACCCCGTTAAGAGAGATCCCATGGGCAACTGAGACTTCAAGCCGTTGGAGCGGATCTAACTTATTGATAAAGGCCACCCTCAATGTTTGGGACGGGACCAGGAGGGGGAAAGAGGTATCACTTTGGCCGTCACCCCTGATCCCAGTAATCGGGAATCCAGAATTACCCACTTGCCAGAGGCCGCAGGCCAGGGGGGGCTGGAGAGACTTGGGAACGGTTAGGGGGAGAGACCTGGTGAGGGGACGAGAATGGTGCAGCATTGGGGAACTCAGGAGTCGCTGGGATAGCCCGCGCCTGGACCCCTGGCAGTTGCTGCTTTTCCAGCACTTCCTGCAGAAAATGGGACCGAAACATTCACTGGGACGAGACCTCACACAGTTCGAGTCCTTGGTCATGCAAAAGGATTCGCCGACAAAGGTGATATCTCAGATATACCAGCTGCTGGGGGCGGAGCAAGAGACAGTGCCCCCCTTCTGCAGGGAATGGGAGAAAGACCTGGGAAGGGAATTTACGAGAGAGGATTGGAAGAAAATATTTTTACTCTCTCAAAAATCTTCGATCTCATCTCAAATACAAGAAACGAACTACAAGTACCTTTCTAGGTGGTACTACACCCCAAAGCGACTAGCTGTGATGTTCCCGAGCTCCTCACCGGTGTGCTGGAGGTATAAGGCAGAGGAGGGTACGCTATTGCATATCCTATGGACATGCCCCAAAATTACAACCTTCTGGAAAAGAGTAGCAATGACCATGAGTAAGATCACAGGATCCCAGGTCCCGCTCTGTCCGGCCCTTATGTTGTTACACCATACTAATGATAGCGTAGCGGTCTACAAAAAGTCGATTTTGAGACACCTCTTGAACGCCACTAAAACACTAATCCCTAGATACTGGAAGACCGAGTATGTCCCAACGGAGGAGGATTGGGCCCGAGAGGTGGATAGAATAGGAGAAATGGAAGAGCTGACGGCTGTGGTCCAGGACAACAAAGAAAAGACCCGTCTGCTTTGGACACCGTGGTATATGTTCCGGTCTCCGGGGGCGCGTCCTGCCTCCTCCTCGGCCTCCTCGGGTCAATAGGTCCTGAGGCGTGCGGTATACGCTGAACATGTGACCGCCGCCGATGTCCTTGCTGGGCTCCTCCTGGTGTGGCGGGGCGCAGGAGTGGGGCCCCCCTACCCCTACCCTTTACCATCCTCTCGTACCTGCATCTTCCCCACTTTCCCCCCTCTCTCCTTTCTCCACGCATCCACTCCCCTCAGTGGGCCTGGTACTATTCATAACACGCGATCAATTGTCCCCTGACCTATTGAGATAACTGGTTCGAAACTTAGCAGATTCATTCCAATGGTTGAAAACTGCGTATGATGTGTAGGTGTACTCAAAATTGAGATACAGAACCCGAAACATTGCCCTCCTATCAATACACGAATAGAAGACAAATCATTTGGGGGGGACGGGATCCTATAGGGGGCTATTGAAGCGGAAATATCTCTTGGAGAGAACTGAAACATATAGACGTGGGGGATGACCTAACCTCACAGGTACCATCTAGCCCTACTGTTGCTTATATGACTTTACTGTATTTTTTCTTTTTACTGTAATACCTGAATGTCTTGTATTTGAAAAACCAAATAAAGAATTAAAAAAAAAAAAAAAAAAACAACAACTCATAGCACAGGTCTCTGAAGATCAGCATATACACCACAATATTCTCCAACAATTGCAGGGATAACAGAACCTCCTCTCCACCCATGTAAAACAATTGGTAAACAAAAAGCATTACCACCGCGTATTAAAGTTTTTAATACTTACATTTGTTTTAAAACAACAAGGCACGTATAACAAAAACAAACGCTCACAGTCACTGAGACAGCACCTAGACACACCGGCGCTGTCCAGTCCGCCCCTCTCCACTATAGCAATTGGGAAAAAGGTAGTGGCAACCCCAACCTGAGTTGACCACGTAACCATCTCATGTCACATGGCTGCACGGCCACAGCCTATATACATATACTGCACATTACTGCTCATAATGCTTATTCTTATTTGTTGGCATTGGTGCTTGTTTTATTCACTTTTTACATGGTGACCCATTTGTAGATCCCTGTGCGGGGCAACTTTATTGGTGTAATCCTAGGTATCCTTAAAGTTTGTGTTAAGATATCACTTGTCAAAAGCTGTTTAATGGGGAATGTCATACATGTAGAACAGTGGGCAACTGAACTGGGAAACCAGTGGGCAACTATAACCAAGAACTTACCCAAAACGCAACTATTAATGTAAAAATGTAATAAACGTTAAACCGTTTACTCACTATAAGAGTTTGAATACCAAAACAAAGTTCTAGTAGGAACTTTGCTACTTTGAATTCAGAACAAATTTGAAGATATTGGTAACAATTGCAGTTTTTAGATGTTTAGCTTGTTTACTGTAAAATTGCAGCGTGGAGAAGAAAAATTCAAGCTGTGGTGCATGCCACCTTTTACATTACTCAATATGGTAACAGAATAATTAGCATCTGAGGAGAGTGCTTGCATTCCTACTACTTGCCAGCTGCAAGTACTGCTGTAGACTCACTCTTGTTTTAAAGTGTAGCTTACACAGGGGAGTCAGGGGTGCAATTAGTTGGGTGGCCAACGAGACAAAGCTTCAGAAGTTTTTATGGCATTCCGTTCGAAATCCATAGACATTAAAAGTTGCTCCTCTCTTTTCCGCTATTTTGGATAGACTTTCTACAAGATTTTAGAATTTTGCTCATTAAGCCAGAAGAGCAATTTTGGGGCCAGGCACTGATGTTGGACAAAAGAGTCTGGTCTCTGTTCTGGGTCATTACAAAGTTGTCTGATGGGGTTGAGGTCAAGGCATGGACGAGACAGTAAGGTTCTTCCACACTAAACCTACTCAACCATCACTCTATGGACCTTACATGAGAAGCAGTTGTGCCGAAAAGAAAGGGGTCTTGCTGATATAGTTCCCACAGTTCCGTATTTCACCAGTCTTTACACCCCCAGTCACTCAGTGACAGATTGTATAAGGGCTCTCTAAGGTGAGTTTGGGGTGCAAGGTCTGTGATCTATACCCTCCTGTCTTCAGCAGAAAGCGGTGTGGGACAGCAGCAGACAGCACGGGACAGAGATACTGAGAAAGAAGTATTGTATTGGTATTGTTATAAAATGTGACATTATTTTGAGGACTTTTTCTGGTGTGTGGGTTTTTTTTTCTTCACTTTAACCCTTTGTTAATTAATAAAAGGGATTTTTGAGAAGGGGGACCCTACGTGTTTTTTTTTTATTACAGTGTTAAAAATATGTGATGTAATGGGGAAAGCGGGGGGGGGGGCACCCACACCGGGGGATAGTGAAGGAGGAGGTGAGTTTGTTGGTTTGGTTTGTGAGTTTATCGAGATTGGTAGGTAGTATGCTGGTATCACCGTTTATTATCTGCATCCTCTTTTTGGTCCTGTGGGTGTGGAAGTGGAATTCCCATCAGTACAGAGGCACCTCAAGAAGAATATAACGCCTGTACAGAAGGTTATAGAGGCTGGCAGGCTGGTCTGCTACTGAGCCCTAGGTTGCCAGCCCTTGTGGCTAATTGCTGGGCTGTTTGGCTCGGTGAGGTAGGAATACTGGAAGCCTCACTCATATAACCATGAATAATCTTACATAACCAAACTTAGGACTTTCATGTGAGGAGTGAAGTATAGGTGCAATGGACCTTCTAAGTCTGGGATTGCTTTGGTCCAAATTTTGACCAAATTGTATGTTTTGATGATTATTGTTGATTCAGCAACACCTGTAAATAGTTTGAATAAGAACAGAATTGTTCTATTTTCACCCGGTGCTAAATCAACCCCTAGGTCGACAACAAAAGTGAATGACATTTATGACTTAAAAACAAAAGTGTTTCCTTTTTTTTACCAGGGACTGAGTTAGCCCTTCAATTTAGCAGTAGGAGAAAAAAGTGCACTACTTTTTTAGGGTAAAGTCCAAAGCCATTACTTATTACTATTTAGGCCATCTCCTATTTATTTCTCAGTCCAAATCTGAGCACCATTTTCAAGCTAACCCTGCTGCTGGAGATAACCCATAATGGCTGCTGTAGTCTGGCTCTGTTGGTTTCTAGCATTTGCTACTTTAATGACATACCATAAGTGTTTTGACTTAGAAAGGGGTGTCTGAAGTGTGAAATCTTGATAATGTTCTTTGAAATATGAGTATAATATTTATCATGTCATTAGAAACGATTGTGATTTTGTAGATATAACATTAATAAAAAGGCAGCTTTATTTATTAAAAATAGCAGAGATATGCATTAATACATTTGTCTTTTTCATGCATGAACCAAGATGCCTGCATTAATTTGTGCTGAGAAATAAGTAGGCATGCATAATAAATCAAACGAAACATAACATATGTTGCTCTTGTTCCACAAATAACAAGTTTGTATTGTTTTTAGAACAAGTAAAAATTACAATATTCATCTTGGGGGAAAGAACTGCAGCTGCTTGTTCAGTCGTAAATATAAGAAATATTTAAATAAGAAAGATGTAAGTGTGTTTATTTATTACATATTTCTGGGACCATTTATTTTAGCTGTTTAAATGTACACTTTATATTTATTACTTCATTTTTGTGTCAAGAGTATGGGCATAGGTCCTCAGTAGCTTGTTTCAGTAATTGATCCCACACACTGGGATCTTTTGCTACTGAGCACTGAAAAAGTTATTAGGTAGTTCCCATGACAGACACACAGCATATCATAGGACGTCCATAAGAAGTCCATATAGATAAAAATATAGTGTGTTTTCATCCAAAAACACTCCATCATCAAACGACAAACCAATGATCCGAGTATTCCTTCTCCCAGTAATCCACTGGGATTCTAAGGGAGGTTAAAACACATCCGAAAGACATTGGGTGGTTGTGCAATGCATAGAAACAGTGCTGAGCTTTGGATTCAGAACAAATATCTAACGCATAATAAGGTTAATTTGCTTCAGCTGAATAGTTATATCATTCATCAGTAAATTGGTGAGCTTTCCCATAATACAGTACTCTGAGCAAGAAAGCAGACAGACATTATTACATATTGCTAGTCGGTCAAATGTGTCCTCCTCCATCTTGGATGGGGGCAGTAGTCCTATTGGACATTTGCATCCAGTCAGAGCAGCTATAGTCAGCATCATTCTTGTGTGAGCTATACATCTAGCTAAACAGAAAAGGATAGATAGATAGATAGATAGATAGATAGATAGATAGATAGATAGATGCCACTCCTTTTGAAATCATCCTTAAGCCCACTAAGGGATTTTCTTTAATTAAAAAACACTGTCAGCAGTCAGACAGGCCAACTCGTACTATGCCTGGTGCGAGGATAGTTAAAACTTGTTGTGCTGGGGGCGTGGCTTAGCTATGGCGGCGTGAGGGCGCATTTTTTAGGAGCTCTGCAGAAGTGTCTGGAAAACGTGAGAGCCCTACCTGCAATCCACCTGTCAGCGAGATGTCCAGGCGCAGGAAGGGAAGGACGACCCCCGGGAGTGATAAAGCCAGCAAGATTAGCCGGTTCTTAACGGCGAAGAAGCTAACTGAGAGTGACGGCGGGGGAGGCAAGATGGCGGCGGCCGGGAGGAGAGATGAGCAGCAGGCGGGGACGGCGAATAGCCCAGCGTCCAGCTCGAGGGGGGGGGCTCGATGTCCAGCTGCCCCCCCGGATCCACCAAACCCCAGGCTCCCAGATGGATGGGGCAGAGGAGCGCCGCCGACCCACGTGCGCCGCCGACCTCCGCGGCGGCGGCAATGCGGTGAGGAGCCCAGGCGGGGAGAAGCAGAGAGGGGCGGAGGGGATCCCCCCCCCCGCCAGATCAGCTGTTCGGTGCGGCGGCGGGAGAGGAGTGTCAGTGCCCGCAACAGGTACGAGCTGTGCGGCGGGGATCGGACTGGCCGTCCGGGACTAGGTAGAGCACCCGGCGGCTGAAGATAGTTGGGGGCCGATGGGGGACTCAGGGCAAAGTGGCACTCCAGGAACAGGATCCCATACACAGCAGCTGGGGCTTAGACCCCGAGAACGCCCGCAGTCAGAAGAGGCTCGATCCCCAGGCCAAATAAAAGCCCCACTATATAGAGCCCGATCGCTCAGCCAGAAAAACAGGGGGGACTGCTCCACCACCAGAGAGCAGGCTCAATCGCCTCAGCGCGGGGCCGAAAGGAGGGGGAGCGCCTCCAACGTAGTGGTGGCGAAAGCAGATGTCCACCCGCCCCCACGTGATAGAGGTCCATCTGCCGTGAGCGGGGGGGCTGGTCGCAGCGCGGGGCTGCCCTCCAGCGGTTATACCCTTATGAGTGGGTTTGGCGGGGGCGGGAGGCAGGATGCACCCCAAGAGGGGAGCCCGATCCCATCGCCGGCGTGTTCTGGAGACCGTTCTCCTGGCCATACCGCGGACCGGAGACGACACCCATCTGCCTCGGCTAGCCCGGTGTTCTCTGAGGGGCCGGACGGCGCATCTCGGCTGCCGTCGCCCAGATCTAGCAATTCATGGATCTCTACCTCAGGAGCAATATAATCTCGATATCCTATTGAAATTTCTGCCATCCAGAAGGGACTTTGAGAATTATATTAACAGGATGGAGTCTCTCCTGAGAAGGGAGCTTGAGGAGGTGACACGATCGGTATCTGAGGTTTCTGGAAGAGTAACCACGCTGGAACAACAACAGGTCAACACGGAGCAGCGACTGGGAGCATTGGAGAGGGCGCAAGCGGTGATGCAGCGGGCTCAAGTGGACTCTGACCAACAAACAATCAGGGCTCTAATGCACCTGGATGATCTTGAGAACAGGAGCCGCAGAAATAACATACGGATACGCGGTCTCCCTGAGATCCCAGAGAATAATAACCTTAATGAAGTGGTCGTTAGAATATTCAATATTGTCTTGGACAGGCCCCCAGGAGAACATATTGAGATCGACAGAGCCCACAGGGCCCCTGGCCCGCGCTCCACAGACCCCGACAGGCCAAGAGACATAGTGTGTCGCGTGCACTTTTATAAAGTTAAGGATGACATAATGAGGAAAGCCTGGGACAGGGGCCCCATCCCCTACAATGGATCCCGGATCACCCTGCTCCCCGATCTCGCCAGACGCACTCTTCATATGCGCCGAATCATGAGACCGTTATTGGAGTCCATCAAGTTGGTCGGTGCAACTTACAGGTGGGGCCATCCGTTCCATCTGGTGGTCACGAAGAGAGGGCGATCATTTGTTCTACGGTCGCACTCTCAACTCTCTGTAGCTTCTTGGAGACGCCGAGTATCCGGGTGGAAGACTGGCTGTCGCCCTCCCTGGGGGACCCTGGGGGACTGGGCGGGCGTCCTCTCCCTGGGGAGCCAAGGCCGCAGAGGAATAGAATTAGGGGCGGCGGACACGACAAGCTGATTAGTCAGGCTGGGGACATCTGTGGGGCCCGGCGCCCTGACCTATCTCCTCCCGGGACTTTTTGTTCTTCTCCCCCTTGCTCGCCGCCGTAGGCCTATTTCCTGGACGGTTCCTCCCCGGGGCAATGTTCCATGCCCCCATGCCCGGGACTTGTTCTATAAGGGACAATATTCGGAGTCTGGCCCTGCGCATTGGACAGCAGTCGTGAAGTGCTACATTCGTGGACGGCCCTCCCTTCTTTGTCTACTGGTGGAGGCGCTGGGGGAGCGTTGGACGCGGGTGTGCTGGGGGGGCAGCATCGGGACATTGGTCGGCGTGAATGTAATTCGCTGGCCTGTTGGCGGTGCTGCTTGCTCTGGCCCCTGTGGCTGTTGCTCCTGGGATAGGTTGAGGGGCGGCCTGGTTGGGTTGACTGGTGTGGAGGGGGTGGGGAGGATGACTTGCTGGTCAGTTGATCAGTGGCCGGCTGACGTGGTATTCCACGTGGTGGGATTTGTGGTGGGGGGTCCTGGGCCCCCTCCGCCGCCCGGCCCCGTGGTCGCGGGGTGGGGCGGCGTGGGGGGCTCGGGGGCCTACAGTCGGTAACTGTTATAGTTGTAATGACGTTTCTTAGATATGGTTATAGTATTATGGTGCTGATATATTAAGATACTGATTGGTGGCATGGGACTTTGGAGAAGTGGACTCTCATAGCATGTGTATAAGGCAGAAGCAACTCCTTGCCTGCGGTTATGGCTTTCCACTTCCCCCCAGTAGGCCAGAGCGCTCGTCTCTTACAAAGAGAACCTAGTGAGCGTACCGCTAAAGCTAGCTTTAGTATTTGTTTATTTTCTCAGTAATATCTGTTTCTGTACTCTTTTCCCCTCTTTTTTGAAACCCCTTGTGTCACAGCCCTTCTTGTCCATCCCCCCCCCCCGTCCGGTTTTCCTACCCCACCGGGAGCGCGCGGACAATGGCAGAATTAGTAATTGGCTCCTTCAATGTTAAGGGGCTAAATGTCCCCGAGAAAAGGTCGTCGCAAGTGCTGTACGATATGCATAAGCACAGGGTTGCCATTTTGCTTCTCCAGGAGACGCATTTTAAAGAGGGTCATATTCCGAGCGTCAAGAATAGATACTACCCTACCTGGCACCATGCACCTAATCCCAACATAAAGGCAATAGGGGTCTCGATCGCCATCCATAAGTCTCTTCCACACAAGGTTTTAGACGTCAGGGCTGATCCCAATGGGCGATTCATATTTCTTAAAGTGGAGCTCTATACGAAAGTATACACCATAGCGAATATCTATGCTCCTAATGTTGACCAGGTTGGCTTTTGTGTAAGAGCTCTTAGGCTGTTGGAGGGGTTCTCGGAGGGCACTCTGCTAGTGGGAGGGGACTTTAATATCTCTATGCAGCCTGAGTTGGATTCCTCCTCGGGTGTGTCGGCAGTGTCCCTGAGTAAACGAAATTGGCTGAAAAAAGTGCTGGCTGATATGCAGTTGGTGGATTCATGGCGGGCCCTACATGGACGGGACAAGGACTTTACGTTCTTTTCCACTGCTAGGAAATCTTATAGCAGAATAGACTATTTATATCTTAGCCATCACGCCATGGATTGGGCTCCGCAAGCATGGATCGGCCAGATTGTATGGTCAGACCATGCTCCGATATTTCTTTCTGTGTCCTTGCCCGGGCTTTATCCGAGGTGCTGGAACTGGAAGCCTAATAATAATCTGCTTGGGGACGCTGTCTGCATGTCAGGGGTTAGAGAAACAATTAGGGAATTTTTGAGGAATCATGCGCAAGATCCCACACCCCTTCCTTTTCAGTGGGAGGCTTTAAAATGCGTAGTGCAAGGGGAATTCATCAAACACGGGGCCAGGCTAAAAAAGCAACGAGCTACCTCAATCCAGGACACTATACAGCTCATCCAATCATTGGAACAGGACCATAAAAAGAACCCAACTAATGTTTTGCTCCTTGACTTGATGAAGGCTAGGGAGAAGCTGCAATTACTTTATAATCAGGCGTACTTAAAGTATAGGGAATGGCAGAAGGCGCTCTATTATGAATGGTCTGATAAATGCGGGAGGCTACTAGCCAGGGCTTTACACCCTAGAATTGCGGCCACCTATATACCCAATGTCAGGGGGCCACAGGGGCACATGACCATGATACCTTCCCAGATAGCGGACACGTTTAGGGATTACTATCAATCCCTTTATAACTTACGGCGGGACCGGACTGTCCCGATCTCTGCAGACCCCCCTGAGGATGTGGTTAGATATGTTCAGGATACCTCTATTCCTTCCATCCCTAAGGAGGAGGTAGAGGCTATGGAGGAGCCTTTTATGGTACAGGAGGTGGCCAAGGTAATTAAAGAGACACCGCAAGGCAAGAGCCCGGGGGTAGATGGCTATACCCCCAAATTTTATAAACAATTGGCTCCCGAGCTACTTCCCTTCCTGGTTAGAGTTTTCAATTCCATAGGACCGGAATGTGGGTTCCCGGGGCAGTCTCTAGAGGCTGTTATTACGGTTCTCCCCAAGCCAGGGAAGGACGTATCTTTATGCAGCAGTTATAGACCAATATCCTTAATAAATGTAGATATTAAACTGTATGCTAAGATTATATCCTCTAGGCTTCAGCCAATACTCCCGGGATTGATAGGCCTGGATCAGGTGGGGTTTGTGCCTGGGCGGGAGGCGCGGGACAACACCAATAAGGTTTTTAATCTAATTGCGTATGCAAACTCTAATAAGGTTCCTGCTTGCCTTTTATCATGTGACGCGGAAAAGGCGTTTGATAGAGTGGATTGGATGTTTCTCAAGGCATCCCTTCAGCAGATTGGTGTTGGTCCGTCCCTCCTGTCCAGGATATTGGCCTTATATTCGGGGCCCACGGCAAGGGTGAGGGTGAACGGTCTCCTCTCATCGGCCTTTAAGGTTAGTAACGGCACGAGGCAGGGATGCCCGCTTTCTCCATTGTTATATGTCATCACAATGTAACACCTAGCGGTGGCCATACGGCAGAACCCTGATATCAGGGGTTTAGTAGTGGGGGATTGCGAATATAAAGCCTCATTATATGCCGACGATCTACTGCTACATTTGAGGGCCCCCCAGATCTCCTTCCCGGCGGCCCTCAAAGAATTCGAGACATTTGGTCATGTGAGTAATTTTAAAATAAATTACTCAAAGTCGGAGGCTTTGAATGTTTCCCTCCCACAACGGGAAGTCGAACGATTAGAATCCAGCTTCTCATTTAAATGGCAGCCCCAGTCCATAAAATACCTCGGTGTACAGGTGCCTGCTGACTTGTCCCGCCTATATGAACTCAACTATTCTCCCCTGCTCCTGAAGACGCTGAATGAGCTGAATACGTACAGCAAAAAGCAATTCTCCTGGTTTGGGAGGATTGATGTGCTGAAAATGGATATTCTCCCCAAATTTCTCTATTTTTTTCAAACGATCCCTATCTATTTACCCCACAGCTTTTTCAGGAGGCTGAGGACTGCATTTTTGAGATTTGTATGGGGCACGGGGAAACCCCGGATAAGATTCAATACCTTGACTAGGCTTAAGGCGAATGGCGGGGCGGGGCGGGGCTTCCCGACCTGAGAACATACCATGCAGCTGTAATGACCCTCCGTATCCTGGATTGGGCCGGGAGGGGGGGAGGAAACAGTGGGTGGAACTGGAGAAGGCGTTGTCTCCTATTAACCCAATCTCTCTGTCATGGGGAGGCCCTCTCCCCAAGCGGTGGAGAGATTCCCTCCCATTTCTGGCGGGACAGTTCCTGCGGGTATGGGACAAACTGGCTAGGCAGGGTGAAGTGATTCATAGGCCCGGCCCCTTGTCTACGCTCTTTGATAATTGCTCCTTCACTCCAGGTATGCAAGCCAGGAGTTTTCTGACATGGGAAGCGTCATCTAACGTCACCATGGGGGACATTTTGGCCTCGGGTAGGCTCCCCACGCTGGATGAGATGAGGGAGGGAGCGCCGGGACAGCGTATTTCTTGGCTCCTTTATAATCAACTGAGTGCCTTTATAAAATCCCAAAACCTTGCGGCGCAGGGCACTAGACCTTTAACACAACTGGAATGCATGCTGACTCGAGCCCCCCCTGATAAGCATGCGGTTGCAGTTCTTTATCGGACGCTGATGGGGGTCAAACACGATTCACCACCAGGATTTATTAAAAAATGGGAGGAGGAATTGGGTGTTCCGATAGACAGTGAAGACCTAGACAAGATCTACTTATTCACCCATAAACTCTCGGTCCCGTGTGCCGCGCAGGAGCGGAATTATAAGGTTCTGGCCCGGTGGTACAGGTGCCCGGTGGATATACACAAATATAATAAGTCCTGCTCAGATAGGTGTTGGCGATGTTTGAGGGAGCCTGGTACCATGTTGCATGTTTGGTGGAGCTGTCCTGCTATCAGGGACCTCTGGGAGAGGGTCTTGTCGACCTATAATTCTATTGTGGGGGAGGCAGTGCAGAACACCCCTCAGCTGGCGCTGTTGTCTCTGCTTCCTGGGTCCATTTCTAGCAACAAAAAGGGAGTCTTAAGACACTTCATAACAGCGATGAGAACAATTATCCCAAGACATTGGAAGTCCTCGGTCTTACCGATGTTCATGGAATGGGCCCAGGAGGTGGAGGTTATACGCAGAATGGAGGAGAGGGCCTTGGAAGTCAGGGACATGCAGGAGAAGCACTTGATGACATGGGCCGCATGGATTGATTATAGAGACAATCGTTTGTCCTCTGCAACATCATAGACGGAGCTCGACCGCGCGCTTCCGCTGCTCTCCCCCCCCTATTTTTCCCGACCCCCCCACGTCCCCTCCCCCCCCCTCTGAGTTTCTCTAGTGTCTTCTTTTCCTTTTCCTTCTTCTTCTTGTTCTCCTTGGAGGTCTGCAGGGGATTGTGTCGGCTCTGCCCGCTCCCATTTACAACATTTCTGCCTTGACGGGACCCGTTGACCCGTCGTGGTTTATGACCAACGGACCCCCAGACTGGCCCTATGTGTAAATCGTGGCTTTCAGTTGAAGATTAAGGTTGGCAAGCTTATTACCTATGGGGTCAGAGTACGGTTCGCTTTATCATGTTGTGAAATGGGGGGCGAGGGGGGGTGGTTGAGGCCGAGGGGGCAGCTGAGGGTAGATGCCGACTTGAATAATATTTTTGTTTTAGACTTGTATTGACTGACCCTGTGGACCGACATGCCTGTTGGTTATCATTAGGGATGAGCGAATCGATCCGGACGAACTCGGATTCGATCCGAATTTCAGGAAAAATTCGATTCGGATCGAATCCGAATTTCCCCGCGATTCGATCGCTCGAAGTTTTCCTTTAACATCCATTCATTTACATTACAGGCATTCTAAGATGGCGGACGGGACATGTCCAGACATCAACCCCGCGCCAGTGCAAGCTGGGACAGTCACATGCAGCCTATCAGCAGCCAGCAAGCCTGGTGACGTCACAGCGGTATTTAAGGCTGGCCATCTTGCTTTCCTGCCTCATTTCTCTATTGCATTCATGAGAGACAGAACGTTGTGTAGCTGAGGGAGAGAGGCAGTTACACAGGCAGGGACAGACAGGGACAGGCTGGAGACAGGCAGGAGACAGACAGGAGACAGACAGAAAGTCAGCGAAAAAACAGGGAAAGGTAGAAAAATCGGAGGCTGTCACAGGGAGTTTTTTGTTTTTTTTCATCCAGCCTGACAGGCTTTGTTAGCGTTTTCAGGCTGCTTATACTAACTAACTGTGCATATATACTGAACTGATCTTAAGTCTGCTTTGAGGCATCCCATTCTGTGACTACAGCAGCCTCTGTTTAAGACCATATAACCATTTGCTCTTATTATAATTGAAATTAGCCTGATAAAGACACTTTTGCTGGGCATAGTACTTCTGGACCCTGCCAGGTGCACTTCTGTTGTGGCATCCCATTCTGTGACTACAGCAGCCTCTGTTTAAGACCATATAACCATTTGCTCTTATTATAATTGAAATTAGCCTGATAAAGACACTTTTGCTGGGCATAGTACTTCTGGACCCTGCCAGGTGCACTTCTGTTGTGGCATCCCATTCTGTGACTACAGCAGCCTCTGTTTAAGACCATATAACCATTTGCTCTTATTATAATTGAAATTAGCCTGATAAAGACACTTTTGCTGGGCATAGTACTTCTGGACCCTGCCAGGTGCACTTCTGTTGTGGCATCCCATTCTGTGACTACAGCAGCCTCTGTTTAAGACCATATAACCATTTGCTCTTATTATAATTGAAATTAGCCTGATAAAGACACTTTTGCTGGGCATAGTACTTCTGGACCCTGCCAGGTGCACTTCTGTTGTGGCATCCCATTCTGTGACTACAGCAGCCTCTGTTTAAGACCATATAACCATTTGCTCTTATTATAATTGAAATTAGCCTGATAAAGACACTTTTGCTGGGCATAGTACTTCTGGACCCTGCCAGGTGCACTTCTGTTGTGGCATCCCATTCTGTGACTACAGCAGCCTCTGTTTAAGACCATATAACCATTTGCTCTTATTATAATTGAAATTAGCCTGATAAAGACACTTTTGCTGGGCATAGTACTTCTGGACCCTGCCAGGTGCACTTCTGTTGTGGCATCCCATTCTGTGACTACAGCAGCCTCTGTTTAAGACCATATAACCATTTGCTCTTATTATAATTGAAATTAGCCTGATAAAGACACTTTTGCTGGGCATAGTACTTCTGGACTCTGTTAGGTGCACTTCTGTTGTGGCATCCCATTCTGTGACTACAGCAGCCTCTGTTTAAGACCATATAACCATTTGCTCTTATTATAATTGAAATTAGCCTGATAAAGACACTTTTGCTGGGCATAGTACTTCTGGACCCTGCCAGGTGCACTTCTGTTGTGGCATCCCATTCTGTGACTACAGCAGCCTCTGTTTAAGACCATATAACCATTTGCTCTTATTATAATTGAAATTAGCCTGATAAAGACACTTTTGCTGGGCATAGTACTTCTGGACCCTGCCAGGTGCACTTCTGTTGTGGCATCCCATTCTGTGACTACAGCAGCCTCTGTTTAAGACCATATAACCATTTGCTCTTATTATAATTGAAATTAGCCTGATAAAGACACTTTTGCTGGGCATAGTACTTCTGGACCCTGCCAGGTGCACTTCTGTTGTGGCATCCCATTCTGTGACTACAGCAGCCTCTGTTTAAGACCATATAACCATTTGCTCTTATTATAATTGAAATTAGCCTGATAAAGACACTTTTGCTGGGCATAGTACTTCTGGACCCTGCCAGGTGCACTTCTGTTGTGGCATCCCATTCTGTGACTACAGCAGCCTCTGTTTAAGACCATATAACCATTTGCTCTTATTATAATTGAAATTAGCCTGATAAAGACACTTTTGCTGGGCATAGTACTTCTGGACCCTGCCAGGTGCACTTCTGTTGTGGCATCCCATTCTGTGACTACAGCAGCCTCTGTTTAAGACCATATAACCATTTGCTCTTATTATAATTGAAATTAGCCTGATAAAGACACTTTTGCTGGGCATAGTACTTCTGGACCCTGCCAGGTGCACTTCTGTTGTGGCATCCCATTCTGTGACTACAGCAGCCTCTGTTTAAGACCATATAACCATTTGCTCTTATTATAATTGAAATTAGCCTGATAAAGACACTTTTGCTGGGCATAGTACTTCTGGACCCTGCCAGGTGCACTTCTGTTGTGGCATCCCATTCTGTGACTACAGCAGCCTCTGTTTAAGACCATATAACCATTTGCTCTTATTATAATTGAAATTAGCCTGATAAAGACACTTTTGCTGGGCATAGTACTTCTGGACCCTGCCAGGTGCACTTCTGTTGTGGCATCCCATTCTGTGACTACAGCAGCCTCTGTTTAAGACCATATAACCATTTGCTCTTATTATAATTGAAATTAGCCTGATAAAGACACTTTTGCTGGGCATAGTACTTCTGGACCCTGCCAGGTGCACTTCTGTTGTGGCATCCCATTCTGTGACTACAGCAGCCTCTGTTTAAGACCATATAACCATTTGCTCTTATTATAATTGAAATTAGCCTGATAAAGACACTTTTGCTGGGCATAGTACTTCTGGACCCTGCCAGGTGCACTTCTGTTGTGGCATCCCATTCTGTGACTACAGCAGCCTCTGTTTAAGACCATATAACCATTTGCTCTTATTATAATTGAAATTAGCCTGATAAAGACACTTTTGCTGGGCATAGTACTTCTGGACCCTGCCAGGTGCACTTCTGTTGTGGCATCCCATTCTGTGACTACAGCAGCCTCTGTTTAAGACCATATAACCATTTGCTCTTATTATAATTGAAATTAGCCTGATAAAGACACTTTTGCTGGGCATAGTACTTCTGGACTCTGTTAGGTGCACTTCTGTTGTGGCATCCCATTCTGTGACTACAGCAGCCTCTGTTTAAGACCATATAACCATTTGCTCTTATTATAATTGAAATTAGCCTGATAAAGACACTTTTGCTGGGCATAGTACTTCTGGACCCTGCCAGGTGCACTTCTGTTGTGGCATCCCATTCTGTGACTACAGCAGCCTCTGTTTAAGACCATATAACCATTTGCTCTTATTATAATTGAAATTAGCCTGATAAAGACACTTTTGCTGGGCATAGTACTTCTGGACCCTGCCAGGTGCACTTCTGTTGTGGCATCCCATTCTGTGACTACAGCAGCCTCTGTTTAAGACCATATAACCATTTGCTCTTATTATAATTGAAATTAGCCTGATAAAGACACTTTTGCTGGGCATAGTACTTCTGGACCCTGCCAGGTGCACTTCTGTTGTGGCATCCCATTCTGTGACTACAGCAGCCTCTGTTTAAGACCATATAACCATTTGCTCTTATTATAATTGAAATTAGCCTGATAAAGACACTTTTGCTGGGCATAGTACTTCTGGACCCTGCCAGGTGCACTTCTGTTGTGGCATCCCATTCTGTGACTACAGCAGCCTCTGTTTAAGACCATATAACCATTTGCTCTTATTATAATTGAAATTAGCCTGATAAAGACACTTTTGCTGGGCATAGTACTTCTGGACTCTGTTAGGTGCACTTCTGTTGTGGCATCCCATTCTGTGACTACAGCAGCCTCTGTTTAAGACCATATAACCATTTGCTCTTATTATAATTGAAATTAGCCTGATAAAGACACTTTTGCTGGGCATAGTACTTCTGGACCCTGCCAGGTGCACTTCTGTTGTGGCATCCCATTCTGTGACTACAGCAGCCTCTGTTTAAGACCATATAACCATTTGCTCTTATTATAATTTAAATTAGCCTGATAAAGACACTTTTGCTGGGCATAGTACTTCTGGACCCTGCCAGGTGCACTTCTGTTGTGGCATCCCATTCTGTGACTACAGCAGCCTCTGTTTAAGACCATATAACCATTTGCTCTTATTATAATTGAAATTAGCCTGATAAAGACACTTTTGCTGGGCATAGTACTTCTGGACCCTGCCAGGTGCACTTCTGTTGTGGCATCCCATTCTGTGACTACAGCAGCCTCTGTTTAAGACCATATAACCATTTGCTCTTATTATAATTGAAATTAGCCTGATAAAGACACTTTTGCTGGGCATAGTACTTCTGGACCCTGCCAGGTGCACTTCTGTTGTGGCATCCCATTCTGTGACTACAGCAGCCTCTGTTTAAGACCATATAACCATTTGCTCTTATTATAATTGAAATTAGCCTGATAAAGACACTTTTGCTGGGCATAGTACTTCTGGACCCTGCCAGGTGCACTTCTGTTGTGGCATCCCATTCTGTGACTACAGCAGCCTCTGTTTAAGACCATATAACCATTTGCTCTTATTATAATTGAAATTAGCCTGATAAAGACACTTTTGCTGGGCATAGTACTTCTGGACCCTGCCAGGTGCACTTCTGTTGTGGCATCCCATTCTGTGACTACAGCAGCCTCTGTTTAAGACCATATAACCATTTGCTCTTATTATAATTGAAATTAGCCTGATAAAGACACTTTTGCTGGGCATAGTACTTCTGGACCCTGCCAGGTGCACTTCTGTTGTGGCATCCCATTCTGTGACTACAGCAGCCTCTGTTTAAGACCATATAACCATTTGCTCTTATT
The DNA here is from genome assembly GCA_027917425.1 of Gastrophryne carolinensis. Taxonomy (NCBI): domain Eukaryota; kingdom Metazoa; phylum Chordata; class Amphibia; order Anura; family Microhylidae; genus Gastrophryne; species Gastrophryne carolinensis. Next base: position 147,514,691 of record CM051235.1, on the reverse strand, counting down.
ATAATTGAAATTAGCCTGATAAAGACACTTTTGCTGGGCATAGTACTTCTGGACCCTGCCAGGTGCACTTCTGTTGTGGCATCCCATTCTGTGACTACAGCAGCCTCTGTTTAAGACCATATAACCATTTGCTCTTATTATAATTGAAATTAGCCTGATAAAGACACTTTTGCTGGGCATAGTACTTCTGGACCCTGCCAGGTGCACTTCTGTTGTGGCATCCCATTCTGTGACTACAGCAGCCTCTGTTTAAGACCATATAACCATTTGCTCTTATTATAATTGAAATTAGCCTGATAAAGACACTTTTGCTGGGCATAGTACTTCTGGACCCTGCCAGGTGCACTTCTGTTGTGGCATCCCATTCTGTGACTACAGCAGCCTCTGTTTAAGACCATATAACCATTTGCTCTTATTATAATTGAAATTAGCCTGATAAAGACACTTTTGCTGGGCATAGTACTTCTGGACCCTGCCAGGTGCACTTCTGTTGTGGCATCCCATTCTGTGACTACAGCAGCCTCTGTTTAAGACCATATAACCATTTGCTCTTATTATAATTGAAATTAGCCTGATAAAGACACTTTTGCTGGGCATAGTACTTCTGGACCCTGCCAGGTGCACTTCTGTTGTGGCATCCCATTCTGTGACTACAGCAGCCTCTGTTTAAGACCATATAACCATTTGCTCTTATTATAATTGAAATTAGCCTGATAAAGACACTTTTGCTGGGCATAGTACTTCTGGACCCTGCCAGGTGCACTTCTGTTGTGGCATCCCATTCTGTGACTACAGCAGCCTCTGTTTAAGACCATATAACCATTTGCTCTTATTATAATTGAAATTAGCCTGATAAAGACACTTTTGCTGGGCATAGTACTTCTGGACCCTGCCAGGTGCACTTCTGTTGTGGCATCCCATTCTGTGACTACAGCAGCCTCTGTTTAAGACCATATAACCATTTGCTCTTATTTTAATTGAAATTAGCCTGATAAAGACACTTTTGCTGGGCATAGTACTTCTGGACCCTGCCAGGTGCACTTCTGTTGTGGCATCCCATTCTGTGACTACAGCAGCCTCTGTTTAAGACCATATAACCATTTGCTCTTATTATAATTGAAATTAGCCTGATAAAGACACTTTTGCTGGGCATAGTACTTCTGGACCCTGCCAGGTGCACTTCTGTTGTGGCATCCCATTCTGTGACTACAGCAGCCTCTGTTTAAGACCATATAACCATTTGCTCTTATTATAATTGAAATTAGCCTGATAAAGACACTTTTGCTGGGCATAGTACTTCTGGACCCTGCCAGGTGCACTTCTGTTGTGGCATCCCATTCTGTGACTACAGCAGCCTCTGTTTAAGACCATATAACCATTTGCTCTTATTATAATTGAAATTAGCCTGATAAAGACACTTTTGCTGGGCATAGTACTTCTGGACCCTGCCAGGTGCACTTCTGTTGTGGCATCCCATTCTGTGACTACAGCAGCCTCTGTTTAAGACCATATAACCATTTGCTCTTATTATAATTGAAATTAGCCTGATAAAGACACTTTTGCTGGGCATAGTACTTCTGGACCCTGCCAGGTGCACTTCTGTTGTGGCATCCCATTCTGTGACTACAGCAGCCTCTGTTTAAGACCATATAACCATTTGCTCTTATTATAATTGAAATTAGCCTGATAAAGACACTTTTGCTGGGCATAGTACTTCTGGACCCTGCCAGGTGCACTTCTGTTGTGGCATCCCATTCTGTGACTACAACAGCCTCTGTTTAAGACCATATAACCATTTGCTCTTATTATAATTGAAATTAGCCTGATAAAGACACTTTTGCTGGGCATAGACTTACTGCTGCCTGACAGGTGCACTTCTGTTGGGGCATCCCATTCTGTAACATAGCATACCCCTCTTTATTTACACTAAGCAGCTCTCTTATTTACACTAAGCAGGCCTGTTGGAGGCTGAGTGTTACTGCTCACTTTTGGTGTGCATTATATTCTGTTTCATATAGACCCACCGCTGCCCGGGGGTTCTTTAAATATCACCTACTAACACGTCAGTTAGACTATGTCGGGCAGACAAGTGCCTGGAAGTGAAAAGAGGAGTGGCAGAGGCCAAGATTCCGCAGGCAGAGCTCGCATCAGACTGGGGGCCAGTAGCAGCAGGAGTCACGCTGAGAGACCAAATCTGCCAGTATCTGCTAGCGGTCGGGTCTCCACCAGTAACGCATCTGCCGTGGTAGATTGGTTGACGCGCTCATCAACAACATCATCACAACTTACGTCTGAGACCCCCAGTCTAGGGTCGGTAGGTTCCTCTGACACAACCCTGAGTTGGCATGCCCCGAGAGCAGTCCCTGTCCTCCCATTGCCTCTGTCCTACGCCGTTCCCTCCCCCAGCGACGTATCCTATGCTTTGGGTTCAGCTCCACTCTTTAGTGAGGAGGACCATCAGATAGAGGACAGTCAGCAGCTACTGCCCAGCCAAGAAATGGAGGTGGCTTCTCTAGCTAGGCAGACAAATAGTGATGTGGACAGTGTTGTGGGTGCTGCGAGCGTTCCAGCTCCTGCGCCAGACACTGTTGACGAATCCACGAACATCAGTGACGTACAGCCACAACTCGGTGATGATGATGATGACGATGAAGCCGATCGCACTTGGGAGCCGGGTGATGAAGGGGCTTCATCGTCATCATCAGGAGAAGAGGGGCGCAGGTTGCCCCGGAGTCAGCAGCTGAGGCAGCAAGGTGGTAGCAGTCAGCATGGGGGCACAATTCCAAAGGCTGGAGCCGGCCGGGGCCGGGGCCGGGGTAGAGCACCTGCTGTGCGGCAGTCTACCTTATCGGGAGGTAGTGGAGCAGGGGTTCCTGGAGTTGGCAACAGCAGCAGTGAATCAGTGAGGCCAGGGGGTGGGAAAAGTAGCTACTCGGCAGTGTGGCAGTTTTTCTTGAGGCATCCGCAGGAGGGTAACATGGCCACATGCAAGATATGTAGGCAAAAGGTGAAGCGTGGCCAGGGTCCAAATGTTGGCACCACGGCCCTGCGTCAACATATGATGCGTCACCATAAAACGACCTGGGAGAACCGAGGCTCCCAAGGGGTGGTCCAGTCTGCTTCCTCACCAAGTGAGCTCCCAATTTATGCCAGCCAAGGCTCCAGCACCTCAGCCGAAGGCAGCTGTGCGTCATACCCATCCTCTGTCGCTCCTGCTCCTCCTCCTCCAAGTCATGCATCCCGCCAGCAATCCATCAGCGAAGCCATGTCCAAGAGACAGCAGTATGCGCCCACTCATCCTACGGCGCAGAAGCTGAATGTGCTCCTGTCCAAGTTGCTGGTGCTGCAGTCGCTCCCTTTTCAGGTGGTGGAATCTGCACCATTCAGAGAACTGATGGCTTGTGCTGAGCCGAGGTGGAGAGTCCCAAGCCGTCATTTCTTTGCCAAGAAGGCAGTACCAGCGCTGCACACTTTTGGTGAACAGAAGGTGGGCCAGTCCTTGAGCCTGTCGGTGTGTAGCAAAATACATGGCAGCGCCGACATCTGGAGCTGTAACTATGGTCAGGGGCAGTACATGTCGTTTACGGCCCACTGGGTGAATGTGGTCCCTTTGCAGCAGCAGCAGCAACTTGGACAGGTCACGCCGCTTCGGACCTCGGCGCTCTCTGCCCATTGGGCCTGTGACACCGTGCGACTCGGCCTCCTCATCCTCCGCCATCTCCTCACCCTCCACTGTAGGCTCAAGTCTCAGTGCCCCTCCAGTCTACCATGTGTGCAGGGCACGGAGGTGTCACGCAGTGCTTCACATGGTTTGTCTTGGCGAACGGAGTCACACAGGGGAGGAACTGCTTAAATGTATTCATCAGGAAATCCAAACATGGCTTACTCCGAGAAAACTTAAAATGGGAATCATGGTTACCGACAATGGGAAGAACATTTTGTCTGCGCTGCGCCAAGGAAGCCTGACCCATGCCCCCTGCATGGCTCACGTCTTCAATCTGGTTGTCAAGCGGTTTCTGAAGTGTTCCCCCCATCTGCAAGACATCCTAACAACTTCAAGGAAACGTTGCATGCACTTCAGCCACTCCTACACCGCCAAACACACCCTTCTTGAGCTACAGCGTCAGAATGGTATCCCCCAACATAGTCTGATTTGCGATGTTTCCACCCGTTGGAATTCCACCCTTCACATGTTGGACCGATTATATGAACAGAGAAAAGCCATCACGGATTTCCTGATGATCCAAGCAGATAGGGGGACTCCCCTGTGTAACTTCAATGTCAACCAGTGGCAGCTCATACGTGATACCTGCCGTTTGCTCAGGCCCTTTGAGGAAGCCACTTTATTTGTCAGTCGGCAGGATTACGGGATGAACGACGTGATTCCATTGCTTCATGTACTACAGCACATGTTGGAAACCATGGCTGGTCAGGGCACTGGAGACATGGCGTTTACATCTTACGGCCACATGAACCCCGTTGGAGCTGAACTGGAGGAGGAGGAGGAAGAGGAGGAGGAGGAGGAGTTGCCCAGCGAAACACAGTTTAGGCTTGGCGAAATGGCTGGTTTATCTAGTCAGCGGACAGGAGAGGAGGAGCAGGAGCAGCCAGAGGAGCTAGAGGTTTTTGAGGAAGGCGAGACAGAGGACCCGGGCACACCGTGGCAGTATGCAGTGGAGATGGAGACAGGTAGTCCATCCGAGTCACTTGCGCAAATGGCACGAAGCATGCTCACGTGCTTGCGTAGTGACCCCAGAATTGTTTCCATCTGTCGGCGGGATGACTTCTGGCTGTCCACCTTATTGGACCCTCGCTTCCTGCACAAACTGGGGGCATTTTTTAAACCCACCGAGAGGGAGGACAAACTCAACTACTACAAAGACATTCTACGTAGGCAGTTGGCCGATGCCTATCTGCGCCATGGTCCATACTCTCGCAGGTCTGACTCGAGGGGACCTCTGCGCTCACCTTCCACTGCCATGGCCGCTGGGGGGGTTGGCAGGAGCAGCAGCAGCAGCTCCATCAGCAGCAGCAGCCTCAGTCTTCAGTCGCTAATGAGTAGCTTTCTACACCCGCATAGTGAGGCTACTCATGAGCAGCAGGAAGACCTGGAGCAGGACCTCAACCAGCAGGTCATGTCATACTTTGACATGACCATGCCAACACACCTTGAGGATCCGCTGGACTTCTGGGCAGCCAAACTTGATTTGTGGTCAAATCAGCTGTCCTGCCCGGCAAGTAGCGTGCCATCTGAGCGGGTGTTTAGTGCGGCGGGGGCCATAGTTACGGCGAGGAGAACTCGTCTGTCAACTAAAAATGTGGAGAGACTCACCTTTGTCAAAATGAATCAGGGATGGATCAGCCAGGATTTCCACCCACCAATGCCTGATGCATGCGACTAGATTCAGCATGGTGCCACGTTTTACACTTTCCAAATGGTGCAAAACATATTTATGTCTTTAGGCCATTTTTTGGGCTCCTGCTGCTGCTGCTGCCAACTTCTGCCAACTCCAGGGTGTGATTCATCCAATTTTTGGGCTCCTGAAGCCAACCCCAGGGTCTCTTTAAAGTAATGTTTGGGCTCCTGCTGCTGCTGCTGCCAACTTCTGCCAACTCCAGGGTGTGATTCATCCAATTGTTGGGCTCCTGAAGCCAACCCCAGTGTCTCTTTAAAGTAATATTTGGGCTCCTGCTGCTGCTGCTGCCAACTCCAGGGTGTGATTCATCCAATTTTTGGGCTCCTGAAGCCAACCCCAGGGTCTCTTTAAAGTAGTGTTTGGGCTCCTGCTGCTGCTGCCAACTCCGGGGTGTGAATCATCCAATTGTTGGGCTCCTGAAGCCAACCCCAGGGTCTCTTTAAAGTAATATTTGGGCTCCTGCTGCTGCTGCTGTCAACTCCTGCCAACTCCAGGGTGTGATTCATCCAATTGTTGGGCTCCTGAAGCCAACCCCAGGGTCTCTTTGAAGTAATGTTTGGGCTCCTGCTGCTGCTGCCAACTTCTGCCAACTCCAGGGTGTGATTCATCCAATTTTGGGGCTCCTGAAGCCAACCCCAGGGTCTCTTTAAAGTAATATTTGGGCTCCTGCTGCTGCTGCTGTCAACTCCTGCCAACTCCAGGGTGTGATTCATCCTATTGTTGGGCTCCTGAAGCCAACCCCAGGGTCTCTTTAAAGTAATGTTTGGGCTCCTGCTGCTGCTGCTGCCAACTTCTGCCAACTCCAGGGTGTGATTCATCCAATTTTTGGGCTCCTGAAGCCAACCCCAGGGTCTCTTTGAAGTAATGTTTGGGCTCCTGCTGTTGCTGCTGCCAACTCCAGGGTGTGATTCATCCAATTGTTGGGCTCCTGAAGCCAACCCCAGTGTCTCTTTAAAGTAATATTTGGGCTTCTGCTGCTGCTGCTGCCAACTCCAGGGTGTGATTCATCCAATTTTTGGGCTCCTGAAGCCAACCCCAGGGTCTCTTTAAAGTAGTGTTTGGGCTCCTGCTGCTGCTGCCAACTCCAGGGTGTGAATCATCCAATTGTTGGGCTCCTGAAGCCAACCCCAGGGTCTCTTTAAAGTAATATTTGGGCTCCTGCTGCTGCTGCTGCTGTCAACTCCTGCCAACTCCAGGGTGTGATTCATCCAATTGTTGGGCTCCTGAAGCCAACCCTAGGGTCTCTTTAAAGTAATATTTGGGCTCCTGCTGCTGCTGCTGTCAACTTCTGCCAACTCCAGGGTGTGATTCATCCAATTGTTGGGCTCCTGAAGCCAACCCCAGGGTCTCTTTAAAGTAATATTTGGGCTCCTGCTGCTGCTGCTGTCAACTTCTGCCAACTCCAGGGTGTGATTCATCCAATTGTTGGGCTCCTGAAGCCAACCCCAGGGTCTCTTTGAAGTAATGTTTGGGCTCCTGCTGCTGCTGCTGCCAACTTCTGCCAACTCCAGGGTGTGATTCATCCAATTTTTGGGCTCCTGAAGCCAACCCCAGGGTCTCTTTGAAGTAATGTTTGGGCTCCTGCTGCTGCTGCTGCCAACTTCTGCCAACTCCAGGGTGTGATTCATCCAATTTTTGGGCTCCTGAAGCCAACCCCAGGGTCTCTTTGAAGTAATGTTTGGGCTCCTGCTGCTGCTGCTGTCAACTCCTGCCAACTCCAGGGTGTGATTCATCCAATTGTTGGGCTCCTGAAGCCAACCCCAGGGTCTCTTTGAAGTAATGCTTGGGCTCCTGCTGCTGCTGCTGCCAACTTCTGCCAACTCCAGGGTGTGATTCATCCAATTTTTGGGCTCCTGAAGCCAACCCCAGGGTCTCTTTAAAGTAATATTTGGGCTCCTGCTGCTGCTGCTGCCAACTCCAGGGTGTGATTCATCCAATTTTTGGGCTCCTGAAGCCAACCCCAGGGTCTCTTTAAAGTAGTGTTTGGGCTCCTGCTGCTGCTGCCAACTCCAGGGTGTGAATCATCCAATTGTTGGGCTCCTGAAGCCAACCCCAGGGTCTCTTTAAAGTAATATTTGGGCTCCTGCTGCTGCTGCTGTCAACTCCTGCCAACTCCAGGGTGTGATTCATCCAATTGTTGGGCTCCTGAAGCCAACCCCAGGGTCTCTTTAAAGTAATATTTGGGCTCCTGCTGCTGCTGCTGTCAACTCCTGCCAACTCCAGGGTGTGATTCATCCAATTGTTGGGCTCCTGAAGCCAACCCCAGTGTCTCTTTAAAGTAATGTTTGGGCTCCTGCTGCTGCTGCTGCCAACTTCTGCCAACTCCAGGGTGTGATTCATCCAATTTTTGGGCTCCTGAAGCCAACCCCAGGGTCTCTTTGAAGTAATGTTTGGGCTCCTGCTGCTGCTGCTGCTGTCAACTCCTGCCAACTCCAGGGTGTGATTCATCCAATTGTTGGGCTCCTGAAGCCAACCCCAGGGTCTCTTTGAAGTAATGTTTGGGCTCCTGCTGCTGCTGCTGCCAACTCCAGGGTGTGATTCATCCAATTCTTGGGCTCCTGAAGCCAACCCCAGGGTCTCTTTGAAGTAATGTTTGGGCTCCTGCTGCTGCTGCTGCCAACTTCTGCCAACTCCAGGGTGTGATTCATCCAATTTTTGGGCTCCTGAAGCCAACCCCAGGGTCTCTTTGAAGTAATGTTTGGGCTCCTGCTGCTGCTGCTGTCAACTCCTGCCAACTCCAGGGTGTGGTTCATCCAATTGTTGGGCTCCTGAAGCCAACCCCAGGGTCTCTTTGAAGTAATGTTTGGGCTCCTGCTGCTGCTGCTGCCAACTTCTGCCAACTCCAGGGTGTGATTCATCCAATTTTTGGGCTCCTGAAGCCAACCCCAGGGTCTCTTTAAAGTAATTTTTGGGCTCCTGCTGCTGCTGCTGTCAACTCCTGCCAACTCCAGGGTGTGATTCATCCAATTGTTGGGCTCCTGAAGCCAACCCCAGGGTCTCTTTGAAGTAATGTTTGGGCTCCTGCTGCTGCTGCTGCCAACTTCTGCCAACTCCAGGGTGTGATTCATCCAATTGTTGGGCTCCTGAAGCCAACCCCAGGGTCTCTTTGAAGTAATGTTTGGGCTCCTGCTGCTGCTGCTGCCAACTTCTGCCAACTCCAGGGTGTGATTCATCCAATTTTTGGGCTCCTGAAGCCAACCCCAGGGTCTCTTTGAAGTAATGTTTGGGCTCCTGCTGCTGCTGCTGCTGCCAACTTCTGCCAACTCCAGGGTGTGATTCATCCAATTTTTGGGCTCCTGAAGCCAACCACAGGGTCTCTTTGAAGTAATGTTTGGGCTGCTGCCAACTCCTGCCAACTCCAGGGTGTGATTCATCCAATTGTTGGGCTCCTGAAGCCAACCCCAGTGTCTCTTTAAAGTAATATTTAGGCTCCTGCTGCTGCTGCTGCCAACTCCAGGGTGTGATTCATCCAATTTTTGGGCTCCTGAAGCCTACCCCAGGGTCTCTTTAAAGTAGTGTTTGGGCTCCTGCTGCTGCTGCCAACTCCAGGGTGTTAATCATCCAATTGTTGGGCTCCTGAAGCCAACCCCAGGGTCTCTTTAAAGTAATGTTTGGGCTCCTGCTGCTGCTGCTGCCAACTTCTGCCAACTCCCGGGTGTGATTCATCCAATTTTTGGGCTCCTGAAGCCAACCCCAGGGTCTCTTTAAAGTAATATTTGGGCTCCTGCTGCTGCTGCTGTCAACTCCTGCCAACTCCAGGGTGTGATTCATCCAATTGTTGGGCTCCTGAAGCCAACCCCAGGGTCTCTTTAAAGTAATGTTTGGGCTCCTGCTGCTGCTGCTGCCAACTTCTGCCAACTCCAGGGTGTGATTCATCCAATTTTTGGGCTCCTGAAGCCAACTCCAGTGTATATTTGGGCTCCTGCTGCTGCTGCTGCCAACTCCAGTGTGTGATTCATCCAATTTTTGGGCTCCTGAAGCCAACCCCAGGGTCTCTTTGAAGTAATATATGGGCTCCTGCTGCTGCTGCTGCCAACTTCTGCCAACTCCAGGGTGTGAATCATCCAATTTTTGGGCTCCTGAAGCCAACCCCAGGGTCTCTTTAAAGTAATATTTGGGCTCCTGCTGCTGCTGCTGTCAACTCCTGCCAACTCCAGGGTGTGATTCATCCAATTGTTGGACTCCTGAAGCCAACCCCAGTGTCTCTTTAAAGTAATGTTTGGGCTCCTGCTGCTGCTGCTGCCAACTTCTGCCAACTCCAGGGTGTGATTCATCCAATTTTTGGGCTCCTGAAGCCAACCCCAGTGTCTCTTTAAAGTAATGTTTGGGCTCCTGCTGCTGCTGCCAACTCCAGAGTGTGATTCATCCAATTTTTGGGCTCCTGCTGCTGCCAACTCCAGTGTCTCTTTAAAGCAATGTTTGGGCTCCTGCCCCTCATAGTGATGCCACTTCAACTCTCTTGAATTCAATTGTGCCGCTCTGCGATTCTATTAGCGATGCCTCTGATCTGCATGTGATATTTATTCAAAGTATTATTTAACTTACCCAGCACGCATCCTGTGCGTGTTACAGCAAGGCAGAATGGTTTACAACCCTATTGAGGCTCTAGGAGGCTCAGAAATAGCCGTTTTTAATAGCGATTCGTCGCAAATTTATTCGGGTCGAAACGATTTTTGTTGGAAAATTCGGCGAATCAGTCGAATCGAATTTTTCAAAAGTTCTCTCATCTCTAGTTATCATTCCTGTCACTGTTACCCCGCTGTGTTTTGATGTTCATTGTTAACCTTGAAATTGAATAAACTTATATTGCACAAAAAAAAACTTGTTGTGCTGTAAAACTATATGGTGTCCTTTACAACTGATACAAACACTTTAAGGCAGGTCACCCCTTGTGCTGTGCAAAACAGTGTTACAGTAACCACCTTGTACAGTAAAACACCTGTTAATTCAACTAACTAGTATAATATCAAGAAAGGTGAAACCATGTGATGACAAAAAGCACTCTTCTTCAAGCATGATACAATTCTGTAACAAGTCACAAATGTAAATATATATAACTACAAAAAAAGAACACACATGAATAATGGCAAATGGCATTTACGAGATGCGAGATAATGGTCTTGGGGTTTTTTGACAAAGTATGGTTTGCTAATAAGGTGTGAATCACACTTGAGTTCTGGGGATCGTTTCTCTGATACTGAAAGAGCATTTCAGATGCTATAGTAAATTTAATATAGGTCAGCCCACAGTTGAACGTTTTGAATTTTTGTTTATATGTACATGCCCACTGCAACCCTTCTTTTTGTGACTGTCCCCTTTGAGCACCCAGGTTATGGCATGCATTACAGAAATGGGCTGCAACATGCATCTATTTTTTTGTTTTAAATGGTTAACTGCCATTAATAATAGTGGCCACCTTCGCACCTGCCTTGTCTGCTCAATGTACAATGTATAGGTTTCACACATCTTCTCTCTGTATCGCCATGTTTCATTTGCTGCTGGGTAACTCAGGGAGCTCCTCAAAACTAGCTGCCTGAGATTGGTTGCCTTTATGGCAACAGATGTTTGCTGTAGTGTGACCAGTCAAACATGGTTCCTACTTTGGCATTCTTTAAATTGTAAAAGGCTGCCTCTGAGTATATAGAATGCTTTTTGTGTCTAGGCATCTGTTGCTGATGGCATATAGACCGGAAATCCATTTTTGAATTGTCCACGAGGGGGTTTCTGCCCATTGTTTCAGAACAGAACGTGTTGTATCCAATCCTTCAATTTATACAAGGGATCTCTTGATGTAGTTAAAATATAAGTTTTATGGCTGAGGTATGTATTCATAATAATTTGTTTGAGCTTTGAAGGTCCAGGTGGAACTTTTAGTGGGGTTAATATAATCTGAATCGTGACAAAGTTCTTCTTATCATAGAAGGGTTCTTTATGTCACAGTTTTCTTATAAAGATTTCAATGTACAGCTGCACTTTGTCCATTGGTTTTACTGGGCAGATTTTTACTGGGGGTACAGATATCTGTATTTTTCTCTTTTTATGCTTTGTAGGATAAAATGAACAAACTGAGATGAATGGGCAAGAGTGTTAGGCTTGGAATCTTAAGCATGGTAAGGTAAAAAAGCTATTTAGCTCTCACAACAGCTTCAGAAACACCTAATTGTGAAAGGGCTCTAAAGGTGGCAACAGACAAACAATGACTGCTTTTTCAAGAAGCTGACATTCCTTATCCGTTACAACAGGCAAATAAGTTGTAGTAAAGTCCCTGACACAACATTGGTCAACTGCAACCATTGCTTCCTCTTCCATTTTTTAATTAAAAAAAACACTCAGGGTCTGACCTATCACATGTTGATTGTACTGAAGCTTGGGTGAGCTTTTGGATATGACTTAAAATCTGCTTTGGAGTGAGATTTTGTACTTTGAAACAGAAAATCCAAAAATTCAATTTTGCTTTAATAATCTTGTAAATATTGGCAGCCTATGGGCTACGCAGGTAACAAAAACACATTTTCTGCAACACAGCCCCTCCCTCTGCCCCCCTCAGTATGCCCAGATCCCAAAAGGAGCCACTCAGGAGCCCCTGCCCCCAAGCCACAGAAATATCCTTAGCAGCACAGAAGAAACAGAAAGTTAAGATTCAATTTTAACATAATGGGGGTTAAAGTGGGCAGAGTGCTCCCCCTCCCATCTTCCCAAACTGCCAGTTGTAGAAGCCTAAAAAGTTTAGAAGGTAAACTTTTACCTTCATCTTCACAGCTGCAGCACGGGATTCATTGAGTCCAGGAGCGGGGCTGTTCAATGAAGCTGGACTTTAAGGGACAGAAACAACACTGAGGTAGACCAGCAAACTGTTACATTTTAGCTTTTTGCCTTTTCTTTAGGCTACTGATATATTATAATTTGACACTGCCCTTTACAAGATTTAGAGGAAAACTGGGCAATCAGTTTTTAACAGCCATTGTTGTCCCCCTACCTCTCAAATACAACAAATCGCAAGTAATGCAAAATGTTTTTGCCAAGCTTGTAGTGAAATGCAAAACAAAACCATGATTAACAAATATTAAACCACAAAAGCATGCTAAATAAAATAAAAAGTACTGGACCATTTCACCAAAATCAAAGCAAATAATAGTATAGATTCAAGAGGAGCCTAAAATCATTCTCGCAGCATGGGCCAAATTAATATTAAAATCTACTTTGATTTCAATCTAGAAAGGTGTAATCTAGAAATGCTTTGGTGCAGTGCTCGGTCATACCTATAATACGCTTGTTCTTGCAAACGGGGAGAGGTATAAACAAAATCTAATATTTCAAAATAGCAACGCTGGATCTATGATCTGGACACACAATCCCCATGGGAGTTAAACGAAGATGTAGCCTTTACACCAAATTTAGAGTAAACACCATATATTCATATGCGGACTGCGCCGCATACACTATATACGTTTTGCACATAGGGATGTTTATGGCTACACATTCACTCAATATATAATATTTTTTTTTTGGGGGGGGGGGGTCCCCACTCGTTCTAGTGGGGTTGCACGCCCCTTTTGGTGAATTGAGTCTATATATATATATACACAATTTTGTTTCAAGTTTGTTTATGTGGGTGTGTGTGTGGGGGGGTGAGTGGGGGGGAGGTAAGGTGGGTGGGGGGGGCACGGGGGAAAAATATGTGGGTCACGGTCACTGATTTGTTGTATAGATATTTGATGCGTTACCCCTTTCTTATAGTGGTGAAAAATAGCTTGGTTGCATCCACGTTGGGACGCCTGGGAGGAGGTGTGGAAGCCTTACATGAAGCGGTATATGCCATGATGTTGGCAGGATAAAAAGCCAGGTTAACATCAAGATGTACTGGTTGGAGGAGGAAATTGGAGATCAAGCACAGAAAAGAACTTACACACACAGCAACGAACAGAGTGTATTGATATTCTTAAGCCATAATTAGGATTACTAAACTATTTGAAGTGACTGCTGTGAAGTACAATGTATGACTCTGCTCCTCTCTTACCCCTACTCCATACTCATTACTGCTCTCCTGGCCCCTCCCATGTCTCTACCTGTAGATCCACTTTTTTGACTTTGTTTCCTTATTTTATTGTGTTGTTTTCCCTGCTGGTTACCTCTCTTGGTTTGGTGTCCCCCTCTCCTCCTAACTGCGGATCTCTTCTCCCCTCCCTCTGGCTCCATTGTCCCTGGTCTTTATCCCACTTTCCTCTTTCTGAAAAGTGTTACCAAATTATGTATGTAGATTTTTAGTTTTGGGTAGTTGAACCCATAATTGGGAACAGATACATAGAGGACCTATCCTAAAGTGTTGATGTATGAGATGCCACCTTTTGGAATGATGTATCATACTTATAATGATCTGTGTAAGAAGGATATTAGCATTAGGTACTAAGCGAGGGCTTTATAAGATAGAAGTGAGGCAGGGGTTAAGTGCGTCCCTGCCCTGCTGCTTGTGCGCCTGGCCCGCCCTGGCCATTTACATCTTCCGCCTCCCACCTATCAGGGTGGGGGGGGGACCAGTAGCAGCGCGCGCTGTGCGCTCCAGCGTGGAGCGCGGGCGCGCATGCGCTGTAGGTGGGGATTGGCGCACTTACGGCCGGAGTGCGCCGTCCCGCTCGCAGATGGGGCCGAACGTGTGAGCGGTCGGGTGGGTATGTATTTAAGGGTGGTTTGAGCCCCCTGCCCCTAGCCTCTACGAGCAATAGATACTGACCGTGAGCAAGAGTCCATTCGGGACTCGAAACGCGTTGGTTCCAGCCCAGGGGGGCCTCCCTTTGTTTGATTCAAAGTAAGCACTTCTTTGTTGTTTGTTGTCTATGTCTGCTCTCCTATACTGAGTGGCTTTGAATATTTTGCACAGGTTTTATTTGTGACGGAAGCACTGACACTTTATTAGGTATAGGTTTATATTAGGTAGTTGTTATATTAATTTATAGTCAGGATAGGTTATATATATAATATGTAAATTTTTTATAAATATCTACAAAATCACTATGGATTATATTGTGTATTAGATTGTATTGTTGTTAAGGAAGTGCGCCCCCTGGTGGTTAATCATGTATATGGCTCAGTAATTGTTTTTAACATGGTTTTAATATATGCTACAATAAAATGGATTTGTAAATTTACCTTTTGAGTGCAACAGTGAGTCTGTGTGGTCATCTGGCAGGGTGTTCAGAGGTCACCCTACATAATAAATTGTGGCGCAAACACAGTAAAATGCTTGTCTGTCTTCCCCTCTCCCCACACACATGTCAAACGCAGGAAAGGCAAAAGTTGTGAATCAAGCCCTATATGTTGATAATGTTGAAAAAAGTTCACATTCGAATGGTCAGCAATATCCATATCCTAATCAATTTAGTCACTAGAGATAAGCAATGATTTTTTCAAATTCCATGCATATGATTTGTTGAATTTCTCCAAGAAATTTGGTTTTATCAAAATCAAATTTTAATGAACTGATGTGAAAAAATGAACTCACCTCCGTCCTCATTCCAGCATAGGGGGTGTCTCATTGTCCTGTCATGTGGAGTCCTCTGGTGTCTGCAGTGGGATGGAGGACAGAGGACCAAGGAGCCCCATTTTCCCCCCATTGGGCTTCTGTCACTTTACTCCACCTTGGAGGAAGGGGCTATTTATAGTTCAGGAGTGACCTGGCCCAAAAAAGCCCTTCATGTGCCCAGTCACTCACAGTGAATGACAGGTCACAGGAGGTGTGAAGGGCTTTCCTGGGCAGCTCCCTTCTCACCTGTAAATAGCCTTTTCCTGCATCAAGAAGTGAGGGACAGGAGCCCAGTGTGGGGCAGACTTTTACTTTAATTATCCCGTCCCTGCATCTGGAGTAAGCAGGGTATGCCCAGTACGAAGTCGGGGGCTTTAGCCTCTGTCCCACTGAAGAAGCAGATAGAAAACTGGAGCTTGCCGTGGGACACACTGTGCGGAGGAAAGGGGTGTAGGTGTAACCTGGGACTATTTTTTCTACTCTGCATCCTTTTTTTACTCTAAACCCTTTATGAAGGAGGTTTTATTAGCCCTATATCAGTTCAAAGGGCAGGTAGCTCCATCAATATAATACCCCTGCCTGTTTACTTGCATGTAGCCTGCTCCTAAAATCTACCAGCCAAAATAGCCTACATGGGCACCCCCCTGGCTGGTGGGGGCTAGATTATCGGACCGGGGGGTTTTGGTAGTTTACCTTGCCAGTAGGTTACTTGCTGGACCCTCAAGCCCTTTGACACCACACCGTAGAAAAAATACTTTAATAAAGTCTCATTTTACACCAATATACTACCCCTCCCACCCTATCCAGCACCGCATGGTGTCCTCATCCAACCCTTGGTACCCTCAGTAGTTCTGTGAACTGAAGTCTGTTCTACTGAAGATGCCCGGAGGCCTGGAACGAGGATGGAGGTCAGCTAAATGCTAGCCACATAGAATCTATGGCAATGCCTCTCTGACCCTTTTGTTTGCACTAACATTTGTTCCTGCATCCACTAAAAGCTGAAACACCTCCTCGTCGATTTTCTAGTGGCAGCAGCCATTTTGGAGCTTCCTTTCCCAGCATCTCAGCCATGCTGCTGTCTGGATTCAACTGACATACCTGACAATTGAGAGTAGCAGTAAACTCGGCAGCTCTTCCTGTTTGCAGGTGGCCTGCAGATTCATGTCACCATTTTGTTTTTAGCATTTGCCACAGCTGCACTGCCCTGAGGAGGGATGCATAGGAGCACTTTTGTTGTGTTGGTCCGGTTTAACTCATTTTTGACTGTTGGTCCACTTTAAGTGCCAGCACCATAGATTCTACAGCGTTGGCATTTTGTCACCGCTAGAGAAAAGAAAAATAATCACCTCCGTTGGGGATCCAGCACTGGGAGAAGTACACTGCAGCAACATACACTTGTGTGCGCAGCAATTTCCAGGTCTGTGAGATGGTGCGGCACAAAGATGGTAAGCATTGCTCCACTGCGGTTTATAGGGGTCCATGGGAAGTGGGAGAGAAACTAAACCATTGATTTTCACTATCTTTTGTTCCTACTTCCCATTTGGAAGGCTCTGCTCTGTGAAACTGGAGCATCGCTGGTGCTGGCCTCTTGTTTCTGCCTGTACTTCATGGACAGAGGCCGGCATCTTAGTTACAGGACACAGGCCCAATTACTCCTATCCTAAACAGTGCCACAACACCCAAGCTGCTGGGGCCCACTGGAGGATCTTCCAACTCTCCTGTGGACAGTACAACACTGCCAGGTATACAGCAGAATTTCAAAATACAAGGCATTTTCTTCTGCCAATTCTGAAATGTAATGTGTCTGATTATGTATGTGAACAGGATCTGAAATAAAACAGAATGCCTTAACTTATGTGACTAAGCTGGTGTAAAGTCATATTAACATTTCACACCCCCTCAACCCCACACTCAAGGGTGATGAGCTCCTTATCAGCAAACCATTGTCAATAATTCCCCTTTTTCATCAGAATTTCCCAAATTTTATGACTGTTTGCATTATTGATATGTGTCACTATTTTTAAACCTTCACATTTTAAATCTATTGAGTTTGTCAATAAATGGTAATCTTCTAATCGCTCATTTTCACGGATCGATTTGTGAATGAAAAAATGCAAAATCGTCCAAAATCGAACAAAAATGGAGCAGTGTAAAATGCCCACTAAGATTAAGCAACGAAAGATAAATGTATCATTTAGGCTGATATCAAATTTCTTGTTTGTTGTATGACCCTTGACCATGGTAACAGAAATTGACCACAAATAGAACGTGGAGAGCACAGCACGAGCGATCTCACAAATGATCACTCCAACAAGCACTTAGCCAACAATCTGAATGCAAGTCGTCTGCTCACATACGAGTCGTATGTTTGTTCTCTAAACGAGCGGTCGCTTAATCTGTTCATGGAAATGGGTTGTAACTTTTCAGCTTACATTAATGGCTCACACAGCACAACAGCTTACTAATACGTGTTAAACCTGTATTCAAGTCCTCACATGCAAGTCATTGTTACTTAAAAATTCCACTCCAGCCAAGTAACAAGATACAGCTATCTTAACACCTGAAATTTTAAATGTCCCTGTTTCTTTTACTAAGAAAGAAAGCTTCTTGCTTCAAGGCCAAGATGTCAAGGTACTCTCCCTAGCTATTAGATGATATGAATCACTCTGCTGACAAAGATTGCTATCATTCTATCAAACTGGTTACCTTACAGGTGGATTCTGACTCAGCAGGCTTATCCAGCATTTAATATCAAACCTTAATGTGCAGTGGTGTGCAGTAAGCCATAGCATTTCTATAAATATTTGCTGCATATCAATATCTCTCTCACTTGCTATAAACTCCTTAAGTGGCTTGTGGGGAGCTTAAAAAAGTATTTAAGTCCCAAAAGAGGAAGGTTGATTGCAACATGATATACGTGTGAGTTTAAGCAATTTCCCTCTCTTATGTATTTGATCTCTTGCATCATGTTGCTATTGTCTGAGTCAACTGAAAGCAACTTTCCCTTGTTTTATATGCAGAGACTTATTTTTTCTTCATTCTTTATGTGTATAGGCATGAACGTGTGCTTTCGCATATTAATGCATATAGAAGTGTCTGAGCAGAGAAGAGATGTCTGGCAAGTGAATGTTTTGCAGCAACCCCTATCCATTAGGTAACATCAGTTGCTTAGCTAATGAACTAACAGAGGGGGTCCTTTAGTAATTAAAATGGAATTTAAATGACAAATCAATGAGACAGCCTGCTATTTGCAGATCAATAATATGTGCCACTAGAAGCTAATATGGTAATGAGGCTGGTGAGGATTAGAAATAAAAGCTCAATGTAGCTGTTAGGTAGTTATACATTTTATTCTGCAATCCTTTTGGAGTAAACTTTTCTCTTTTAAGTTTTCTTTTTATAGTTAGATCATATTTTTTTGGTGAGCCTGATTTATTCTAGACTAGAGGTAGACAAAACAACCAGATGGGAAAATTCCCATACCTGTAAGTGAAAGAGCAGTGTATAGTGAGTAACTGAAAACTGTAATAATGATGTACTATTGTTGCTTACAATAACACTTCTAAATGAAGTCAATAGATTCCATGACCGTGAAATGAATGTGGAAGGCCAATGAAGGCTATCTGTTTGCAATCGTTGCTGACACAGAGAGTATGGAGCTGAATTTGCTCCATATTCCTGTAGTTGAACCCAACTACATTAGGCATACAGGTTCTCTGAGGACTTGGTCATGGCAGCATACCTGCACCTATGCTGATTGATACAAGCTCCGTTCTCTTCAAGGAGGCACCCATGCTGATAGGCCTGGGCTCTTACCTATCCCTGGTTCTAGGAGGAGGTGTGGGTAATTAAGCCACCGCCGTATGCTGCATATTTGGCTTCTGACCCCCATCTTTTGAACTAGTACAGTGGCCGTTACCCCTTTGGCTACCAACCATTGCATTAGGCATAGGGACTGGTTTTCTGAGAACCCAGAGGCAGAAAGGCCAGCCTTTGGCAATAGCAGCATGCCTGCCCCTAGGCCCTTGGGCACAAGCCTGGTTCTCTTCAAGGAGGTGCCCATGCTGATAGGCCTGGGCTTTCCCTGGTCCTAGGAAGAGATGTGGGTAATAGGGCCAACTTTTAAGCTAGCACAGTGGCAATTGAAAACCTTCCTGTTCACAACTAGTGTTAAACAGTTACCGTATTTGCCGGCGTATAAGACGACTTTCTGCCCTGAAAAACCTGCCTTCAAGTGGGGGGGTCGTCTTATACGTCGGGTGCACGGCACTGTTACCTCTAAGGCAGGGGGTATTAAACCCGCAGGGCCGCTAGGATTCCGGGGCGGCCTGGAGGGAAGGCAGCACGCAAGCCGGAGACGGGAGGAAAGGCAGCGGGCGGGGCCGGCGGCCGGGTGGAGGGGAAGGCAGTGGGCGGGGTCCGAGACCATGACGGAAGGCAGTGGGCGGGGCCGTCAGCCAGGATGGAAGGCAGCGGGCGGGACCGGCCGTCCGGGAGGAAAGACAGCAGGTGGGTGATTTATGGAGGAGCGGCCGGCTCAGCTGCATACCTCACAACCGCCCCGATTTGGGCGGGACTGTCACACTGGGGCCACACAGGCACTGGGAGCCGGGCAGACGAGACGACCTCTTTGCTGCTGTGTTAAGCCCTGTGAGGTGTTTTAGGCAATAAATGGGGGAGGAATAGAAGTACGAGGACTTGCAGTGATTGCATACATCCTGACCTGAATCACTCCATCTGTGTGACTTTTTTTTCTCTGGTCCTGCACTTTTCTTTGTGACATCAGTTATAAGTGCATACCTCCTAAGTGTCCCTGATTTGGAGGGACTGTCCCTATTTGGAGGCCGTGTCCCCCTGTCCCTCGTTGTTCCCCTTTGTCTGTCTTTCAGGTGTAACATGCAGATCTGCAGCAATAAATGGTTAATTTGCCCATTCAAAGTGTTTCTATTGTTGTAACTGTTACAATGTATCTCCTATCCATCCCTCAACGAGGGGGTGTGGCTTAATTTACATATTGTCCCGATTTCCCATTCTGAAAAGTTGGGAGGTATGCAGCTGTCTGCTTCGACCGCACGAGGCTGAGTGGCGCTCAATTAAAAGAAGTTCTGCAGTGCACTGCTTAATATCCTCCGGGCAGCAACAAGCAGGACTATGCATTAGTTTGGCCCTGCATAGTTCTGTTTGCAGCTGCCCAGCGGATATAAAACAGTGCATGAAGCAGGACGTTTATGAGTGTGCGTCGCTCAGCCTCCTGGGATAGTTGCAGATGACTGAACCTTTTATCGACAGTCAGCTTTTCCCTGGGGCATCCTGAATCAGGATGCCCCCAC
Source organism: Gastrophryne carolinensis (assembly GCA_027917425.1). Classification (NCBI taxonomy): domain Eukaryota; kingdom Metazoa; phylum Chordata; class Amphibia; order Anura; family Microhylidae; genus Gastrophryne; species Gastrophryne carolinensis. The sequence continues at coordinate 147,494,427 of CM051235.1, read as the reverse complement.
TGTGTGAACCCCCCCCCCCCCCGGCCACCTGTTAAAACCCACCTTTCCCTGCTTCAACTCTCTTTTCTTAGCTCTGTCCCATCCCATCTCTGTTCCCAGCTTTGTCCCATGACTCCCATCCCATCTCTCTTCTCCCAGCTCTGTCCCATCCCATCTCTCTATTCCCAGCTCTGTGCCATCCCATCTCTATTATCCCAGCTCTGTCCCCTTCCATCTCTCTATTATCCCAGCTCTGTCCCATCCCATCTCTGTATTATCCCATCTCTGCTAACATGCTTAGGTTGTTTTTTTGGTTGTTTATTTGGTTTGTTGTTTATTTGGTGTGTGGAAGGTGTGCGGAAGAAGGAGTAGTCTTATACGGCAAGTATATAACAAATTCTATATTTTGAGTGGAAATGTTGGGGGGTCGTCTTATACGCCCAGTCGTCTTATACGCCGGCAAATACGGTAAATAAAAACATAACCATCATCACAATGAAAACAGTTTATCATACTATTAAAAAATGTGTTGTAACATATATCCATCTGAATCTTCCTCTCACTCCCCAATGGCTTAACCCTTTCCCTGCCAGCCTACCTGCAGATTTTGTCACCCTCTGTTGCCAGACCAGGTTTCACTATTTTGCGCTACACATGTTCAACTGTGATTTTTGAAAGGATTTCCAGGGATTTTCCAGGAAAATTATATATTGTTTTTTGGGCTTCAACATGAAATGTCTTGTTTGGCCTTTTTTTAGTGTATTCCCAATACTTTTTGGTGAAATATGTGGAGACTCCCCCAAACTGAAACAGAGCTTTAGGAGATTTTCAGATAAAATACAACTGCGCTATTCCAGAAAAAACAACCCTTTACATTTGAAATACCCCCCACAAACTATATATTCTCTGGAAGTACACGCATCAAGCTTTCTAGGCGTACCAAGCTTGTTTATGTGGGCTTAGTTTTCTGGAAGTAATCCCTCAATGTATTCTTTGGTTGCACAAAGTTTCCCTAAAAAAGAATAAAAAGGAAGAATCAAGCCACATTTTCCTTAAAAAAAACTATATGCAAACATGAAAAAACTAGTAATATCTCAAAAAGCAACATGCCCCGAACAGAACGATACCCAACATGCATAGGTACTGTCAAGGGAAGAGTTGGCAAACACCACAAAGTAAAGTATGCGCATAACAGTAATTTTACTTGACAAAGTGCGCACCTTGCAATTATTCAACCAAAACAACCCTTTACCTTTGGAATATCCCCAATAAATCATATATTCCCTGAAAGTACACATGTTAAGCTTTCTAAGAGTACCCAGCTTGTTGTAGTAGGCTCACCTTTCTGGAAGTAATCCCTCGATGAATTCTTAGGTTGCACAGGGTTTCCCTAAAAAAATGAATGAAAAAACTGAATAAATAACATGTTTCCTAAAATATAAATATGCATACAAGAAAAAACAAGCTAAATCTGAAAGCGCAAGGTCTGCCGAGCAGAACAATACCCAACATGCATAGGTACTATTAACCCTTTTAATTGCCAGCCTACCTGAAGTGCGGGGGTTAATTGCAAGTCACCCGCTAGTTGCAGGTGACTTGCCAGCCCCCAGCCTTGTGAACGGATATAGGGGTCTCATGGACCCCTTACCAGTTCACAGAGGGTTAACATAAAAAAAAAAAAAAAAAACAACACACAAAATGTCATTTATTAAAAAAAAAAAATGTTTTTTTTTTTTCTTTACTCACCTCACCCGATTGTCAGCTCCTGTGTCGATCAGCTGTTAGATGCCCTGGTGATCGCTGGCCAGAGGAGGGGGGCAGGGGATCAGAGCATCCCCTGCCCCTCCACTGCTCTTCCCAGCGATCACCAGGGCATCTGACAGCTGAGCCGAGGAGAGCCGGGGCGACACCCGGGAGTGACGTCATAAGCCCAAGGGGGCGGGGCTAGTCATCAAGATGGCGACGCCCATCGGAAGGAGGGGGGGAGAGGGCATTTTGAGCCCTCTCTTTAAGACTAAGCAGCCTGGGGGGCGATCGGAGGCCCCCCAGTGAAGAGGAGACCCGTCGGGATGCAGCGCGACTGCAGGTAAGTAAATGCCATTTTTAATTTTTTTTTTCTTTTACAGTTAGCAGCTGCTGCTATGGGGGGGCTATTCCGGGGGCTCTCCTGGAGCCATCCGCGCCCCCATGGGGGATCGGATGGCACCAAATTAAAGAGGAGACCCTGCCGGATCCAACGAGTGGTCAGGGGAGTATTTTTTTTTTTCTTTTTAACTAGCAGGGAGGAAATTTAAGCACGTAACACCTACGTGCTTGGCACTTAGGTGCTTGCCAAGTCAGAACGTAGGTGTTACGTGCTTGCCACTTAAAGGGTTAATTAAAGATCTGGCCTCTTCCTAGCAGCTTCTGACTTGTCCAGAGAGGAGAAAATCAGATTCAGATGCCCACCAGCCAGAAAGTTTCCATTATTAGGCATTCGGCCACTACAATGTGTGAACTGGTATAGAAGAGGTACATAAAAACAGAACAAAAAAGAATGTACTACTCTGCATCTTCGTCCTCCTGTCCCTCACCAGGCAATGTTCTCTCTTCAGGTCTGCTAAGACTAGTGCTCCCTCCTGGTCCAGCGTGAGCTGGTGTACTAATACCAGGGAGCAGCTTTTGCAGCTGCCATTCCAGCATCTGTGGTGAAGGGGGACCCATGCCCCCCTACTCTTTTCTTTGCATCCCACCAATCTAATGCTGGGCCACCAGGGAGGAAGCTTTATGAAACAGAGGAGTTTTGTGGAATCCCTTATGTTAATGATGTCACTGTAGAGGAGGGACATAGAGGGAGATTCTCTGGGAAATCTCCCTCCAAGTCCCTCCTCCCCAGTAATGTAAAAGTCACATGGGGGATTCCACAGAGGCTCCTCCATTGTTGGATTGCTTGTTGGGATGCCAAGGAAGGAAGAGGGGTCACCTGTGTCCCCCATTCACTACAGATGCTGGGCGAGCAGCTGCATTAGCTGCCCCCTGGGCATCAGAACACCAGCGCCTGTGGGACCAGGAGAGAGCCCCAACCCAATGGATCTACATCACCCAGCAGAGGACAGGAGGAGGAAGACGCCGAAAGGTGATTTCTGTTGTACATTCTCTGTTTTATGCTCTTTATGTGAACTGCATCTGCTAGGTTAATGCACTTTACATTTATGACAGTAGATGGTGCTTGACTCGACTGCACCCAGTACTCACACTCAACAGGTTATGGGCCCAGTGACCGAATGAAGCTCCAGAGACCGGATAAAGCCCAGTGACCAGAAGCAGCTCAGGCAGAGCAAAGCCACGAATGGAAGACAGCGCGGCCAATGGTGAAATTGACATAAAGAACACAAATTGTCACATGCCCTGTATACAAGTTAGACTGTTCTTATATAGAGGAGGGGGAATGGTCAGCAGCTCAGAGCTTAATGGAAAAGTTTCTTTTTGTCAGGTTTTTGTCAGGAGTTCTGCCTTATTGTTTTCTTCTTCCAGGATGTAAAATAAATCTCTGTGTTAGCATTGTGCAGCCATACCTGTGATTTACTTTTCAGTAGCTGTGTGTCTGTCTTGGTAAAGTTAGGAGTGGCTCTCTTGCCTTTTAGTAAACCTGTTAGTGTCTTGTCTGACTAGAACTCCCAGAATGCTTTCATTGTAACAGGTAAGCTCATTAGCAGTTTTGGCTAAACAAAGCAGCAACAATTGCCACTCCACTTGAAAAAGTTGCCAGTAACCCTTTAGATACTATAACACAGGACTGCGTTCTCATCTATTAGAAGGGGCTGGATTAATGCAGATAGGGTTAAACTTGTCATCTGTGCCACAGCCAATCAGATGATTATCAAGACGGCATCAAGAAGAATTCAAATCTTTACATCAGAACACCACTTTGATGTACTTTGTTAAGGTAAACACATTGTTGCTTGGGTTAATGGTTTTCTTTTATAACATGGAGTTGCAAAAAATATAAAAGGAAAAAAACACATAGGATCAGCACTTTGAGCACATCATATTGCCACATGATAATGAAAACTTCACCGAAAGTGAAATTACCCTTTAAACTCTCAGTGGCCACACTGATCAGCTTTTCACCGATCACTTTGAGCTATGAAAGTGTATATGCTATTATCTAGAGATGACTTGTGGGGGGTGATCACTACAGAGAGGCCACAGAACAATAAATAGGACTGACTGGGACAGAAAAAACAGACAGACACAGGTCACCATATGCTTAGAAGACAATCAGCTTATTTACATTGTAAAAATACAGTGAAAGGCATGTGGGATGTACTAAAAAGACTGCATGAGTTTAAACAAGTTGTTTATGTTGAGGAAACTTTACAAAATGAGGATTAGCAAAGAGCAGGACATGCAGGAGCATATAAATGCTATTCTGGAAGTGATCACATACCTCTACAGACATAGAGTTACACATGAAGGAAACCAAGGTGTGCTTTAGAGGCCACAAACAGGGTCACATAAAGAGAAACTGTACCATATGAAGAGCAGAGCAAATGAGACAGCCTTCCTCTTATACTAAATAGAAGGGCAAAGCCACAATTTCTGATCCATGTGAAGGGAACTGGAATGTCACATTTAAAGTGATAGGCAACCATATGTTTAAAGGCTGGTGCACTGACTCGAGAGCGACCAGTCACAAGACAAGTAATAGGAAGCTGCTGCACGTGGCTCCATATATCAGCCGTGACACCTTCAACAGATGGCTGCATCACTGTATGTGCAGCATTTTTCTGTATCTACCCACTGGCAGCCAGCTTGCTGGAGTGGGTTCAGGCCACAGGCATTTTAGGCAACCTGGCTGGTAAGATGGGAATTTGGCAAAAGACTGATGGGGCAGTTACTAATTCTATGAAAGAGAATTATTGTTCAGTTGGTTTTGCAGCGGAGAAGCATGGCTCATCCATTCACGCCAGGAGGAGGAGGCTTGTTTTGGTCAGAAGGGCAGAATTACTATGTAAGCACTGTGTATTTAATATCTTTATTTATCCACCCTGCACAACTTATTTATGCCTAATTTTCATGGTGGTAAACCAAACCACACCCCGGCCACGCCCATCACTCTGTAATCTGGTCTCCAAGGTTGACATCTCTGGTTTAAATAGCATAATTAAATAAACTTTACAGACAGGCGATCCCTAGACTGCCTGCAGACACATTCTTAACATTGTTTGTGAAAACAAGGCCAAAAAACGAAGCTGACAATTTAAGAGCCAATACAAACAAGGTTATGGAAGTGCAAGCAGTTTCAAATTAAACAGTTGTGCATGTCTGTCTGCTCTGTCAGCCAGCCAACAGGCATTATTGGCAACCTGCCGGTAATTTTTAGAAATTGTTTTGTGGTTAAGCCTGGCCAGAGCGCTCTGGGGAAGTGTGCTGTGTGTTGGCTGTAGCAAGTGGGAAATAAGGTATTTTAAGTGAAAAAGTATGGTTAAACTTACCTATTACAAGACCACACCCCCAACAAGGCTATGCCCCATGCAAGACCACACCCATGTAGGTGGCAACCCTAATTACAGTTGATAATGGAGTAAAATGTCCTGCCCTGAGATTACGATCTAAAGGGTAAGATAGTAGACACAAGATTGAGTCACATGTAGTACAGTATGTAGAAAGCGTAATAGTTAGTGCTCCAGTGCTTAGAGCTTAGTGCTTAAGGAAATAGAGGTGCCTTGGTCATGTTGCTTGCTATGTGTTAGCAAATGTGGGACTGTTCAGACATTAGCAATAATAGGGCAGCAAGCAGCTAATGTCTGTCCATGCGCTTCTCCTTCATTTCCTGCAGTACTGGGCAGAAGACATATCAAGGCTCCAAATTTTCCCTCAATTCCATATTTCCAGGACCACACGAAAAATGGTTTAAAGAGATACAGCAGGCAAAGGCAATTGTTAGACCACTGTGTTGGTCTACATTTGGCACTGTCCTAAAGTGTTTTCTGTTTTTATAATTTGGAGAAGAAATGGCCAAGATATTAAGGTTTACAGTTTCACCTTATGATTTTTTTTTTGTTTAAGAAAGTGAGTGTGGCCCTTGGCTTTGTGATGCCACATAATAATCAGCATAATGGACAGGGTCTGTAAGAGCCCAAGATATTGTGCTTCAGACACAGACATTCTCATCAACATACGCACACTCCCACATATATACATAGACTTATATAATGTCATTGAAATATATATATATATATATTATAAGCACAATAATAGACAAAAATATGCCAATAATTTTTTATGATCGCCATTTATAAACTATTACCAGTGTTCTTATACATTGGTTAGAATCAGTTATTACATACCAGCAGCTATTTTTAATCCGCACTCTGGTGATCAGTGGTTCAAAGAGGGGGTTCAGGCTCTTTTTCCAAAACTGTGCTCGTTATAACCTAGTCATAACCACAAGCACACAGACAGCCACAGATTCAAACACTAATTAGGTGTGACCAAAATGCTAATGTGGTGGCTATTTATATGCTAATTAGTGTCTCTGCTAGGGCAGTGCTGGCTGTGATGGCTCAGGCTGCAGATTAGTAGTGTGATCATTGTTGCTGAGCTGACAAATGGGGCGGAGCTATAGACCACCAGCAGAGCTCTATGATCATTGTCTATGGCGAAGGAATTCAGGGGGTTCAGAGCAGCTGCATTCTGATGGGAAGAGAGAGGGCAGCCATTAGAAGGTGAGCTGCTGAATGATAGTTTATGCACTTTGCCTACAGAGTCTGCCTACAGAGTAGGAATATAAATCACATTTACAAGCCCCTGTTCATCTACTCCATTGAGTACCAGCAAGTCAAGCATCTGGTATGCAGAGCTAGCTTAAAATGAAATGTGGCCCTGGGCCAAATTAAAAGTGAGACTCTAGGTTTGGAAAAATGTTACTAACAGTCTCTGATGCCCACCAAAGTTATTACAATAGCTTATTTTGAATGGGCATCAATGAGCTTTACACTGCATTCCTGGCTAAGAGAAAACTTTAATATATATATATATATATATATATATATATATATATATATATATATATATTTGGTAATAGGTGCACTGTTTGCTACCCTCTTACACCAGTCCTACTGGTATAGCGAATCTGTATGTGATATTGTGGGGGTTGTGGGAAGCAGAACTAGTGGGTAATAATGATGAGTCTTGGGCTAAAAAATAGAAAATAGTATAAACACAAAAGAACCCCCCCCCCAGTTACTAGCACATAGCTCATAGCATAGGGGAGGGCAAACAAGGACTTGGAGGCCAAGAGCCAGCCTCGATGCCCCAGGAGAGCACCAGATCAATGCCAAAAAGCTGGTCTAGCAGCAGACACCATGTTTAATGTAAACCTTTTTCTGCAGAACATTTTTATTGGATAGATAGCATCAGCTAAAATCAGAATAACCTACAGGATGGATAAAATCAGAATCAAGAACCATCTATGTATAGTTATCTCATTTTGGAATCAATCTAGTGTCATTTGTGAAAAGTTCACTTTAGACTATAAATAAATCGCTTTTCACACGTGGCGACGAGTCATCTACTAGGTAGACAATAAAAGGAAATAACACTTTTTACCAAAGAGCAGTAGTAAATAGAGAATAGGCAAGTGTACAAAGTGCACCTTTGGGAGTATAAAGTGGCATTCACTTTCACTGCCTACCTAAGGGTTGCTTCTGCACCATGTGCAAAATGGACTCTTCTTTTTTACACTTGACCTAAGGTGAACTTTTTACTAATTGTAAATAAAACAAATTGTTATCTGTGCTGGAAGAGGTTTAATAATTAGAATGTGATTTAGCTGCTCAAACTCAGGAAACACAGTATCCATGCTCAACAATTCAGCAATATATATAAAAAAACTCCTTAAGTAAACCAAAAATAACGGTTTTTAAAATAACGAGGAGCATTCACAGGATTAAATTGCGATATTAATCACCCAGGTGATTTTCAATCATTAAGTGAATCCGCCACCGAAAATATTTTATGCGTACCTTATTAATTCTTTAACTTCAGCATATGCAATCCAATCAGCAGCGATGTTCACCATACACAATCCAATTTGATGTACTCAAATCTGATAACATCCTCTCCAATACTGCTCATTTCATTCACTGGATCTTATCCCATCGCCATTTTAAACAAATTAATGGCGTCCCCTGTTGCTGGCACAGAGGAAGCCCCCTGTGCCAGCAATCTGAAAGCACCTCTTGGCTCCTGAATGAGCTCCAGGGGTCTCTAAACATGCATGCCCAGTTAGAAGGGAGGCGGTGGTGATGGCCCATTGGGAGGTTACCCCTTTCAGCTGGGCGTGTGCGCAGTCCGCACGTTCAGAGCCTCCAGGAACACACTGCTTGCATGGGAACGTCCGTATTGCTGGCACAATGGGCTTCCACTGGGACGCCATTACTGTGTTTAAAAAAGTGAGCATTCTATCACTTGCAGCAATCTGGGTAGTGCAGGTGCCCTATATAGACACACAAATGTGTTCTTTTGGGTGTTATTTGCTTTGGGTGTGAATAAAGCCTGAATATGTCCGCACCATTGGCGGGAACGCTTCCTGAGCTAAATAGGGGTCTGTTCGGCTAATTTCTGATCTAAACTCTAGAATATTTATTAAGTACAGTAACTAGAAAGGTACAGATCTATAGGAAGGATTCACCGGCTGATGTTTTTGGGATTTACTTCAGTTTGGCTTGGCGAATGCTGTTGAGCACGTTTGCATTCGCCACCTTTTAGTGGCAAACCCTATAGGAATCAATGTTTTTTGGGAGAGATTGTCACTTTAATTTTTTTTAGCATCTTTAACTTATTTTCCGAGCGTGAACAGTAGAAAGTTACCCAGTATGTGAAAAACAACTGACAACATTTTTTTACATGACTTTTATATTTTTAAATAAACCCCTGGAGAAGCCGTAGCGGATCGGCAGAATGCGTGGGGTCTCCTGCCTTTAATCCACTGCCTGATGATTAGTCACGTTTGACCACAAGGATAGTATGATCTTTACTTTGGCCCTTATTTAACAAGGGATAGCGACAGGTAGCGACTGGTGAGCGGCCGGTAATGACGGGCCCCGCCACGAGAACGCCGGCTCCCCACCACAATCACACATTTATCAAGCCAATCCTGCTTAGCGACTGAGATAGCGCCACCTGGCGCTCTCCAATGCATTTCAATGGAACAATCTTTAAATATTCATAATTAATTGTTATGATTTTTTTTTTTTTTAAATGTGAAAAATTCTGTGACCACTTCTGCCATTTTAGATAATTTTTTTAAGGTAAAAAAAAAAAATGGACAGAATTGATATTACAGGTCTGATATTAATGTATTCATATTACTAAATTATTTTAAAAACTTTTTTTTTTTTGGGTTCCAAAAATATGGTGGTTTGGGGGTTAAAAAAATACTTTTAACCCACCGCCGCCAGCGTTCTGGGGTTTAAACATGCATTTTACAGCGCGAGAATTTTTTGAGCGTGATTTTTTAATGAATATGGTGGGAGCCGGTCGCTAGGGCCAGTCGCTATCATGCGCTCCCATACAGCGCGGAACCTGTCAAATAGCGACTCCTCACCCAATATTCAACATTACGGCAAACCGACTGAGTCGCTATCAACTACCGAACAACGGCCAAGCACAGCGACTAATAGCGGGCGCTCTGAAAATGCCGCTACAGTCGCTCAACTGTCGCTATCTGCCGCTATTAATGAATCAGCCTCTTATTCTTTCCAGTAATTGCTTACTACCTCAGCTCCCTTATACAGCCCTCTGCACTAACAGCACTTTTGTGTATTGGGTTTACATTGGGGGTCTCATCCCCTGCTTTACTTGGTGAATATAGCCTTCTTATCTAGCATTTGCACTTTAGATTTGATTGATTGCACAGTTTTATGGTCTTGATGAATTATTTGTAGTGATTACCTTTTTATACTTGTATTTTTTGCACTAAGTGGAGTAATTGAACACTCATTTGAGTAATTAGAAATATATAATTTTTTTGGGGGGGGCTATTTGTGGAGCTATTTAATACTGACTTCTATTATGGATTGCTAAGTATTTTAGCATCACAGGAATAGTGGATTAATTTATTTTAACAGTGCCTTTATGTTACATGTTGCATTTTATTTTTGCTGTAGTGTAATATTTAATAAAATACTATTATTTTATGGTATTTGTGGAGGTGTGCTCCTTTCCTATGACCCTTGTCAATTTGGTTTGGCCCATGTTCTAGTAGCTTGACGGGTCGGGCAGCACAATCAGTTATCAATATTAAAAGCTGTGCCTGCTATTTTGCATAAGTAATATTTTTAAATAAACTTTTATTCTTAAGCTTTTCAAACAGCCCAGACACTCCCAAGATACCCCACATATATTCTGAGACCCCTCCAATGCAGACATATGCTATAAAAGTGTGTTTTCAGCAAGAATTCATGTTTATGCTAAAAAAAATCTGCCACTGCGGTTCGCCAGCATACCACCTGCATTCTTCAAACCACTTTTCAATGTAAATACCTTCGCCAGCTAATTGCGATGCAAACACAGCAAAATGCATTGCGAATGTCTGTGTTCGCTGGTGTTCGCTGCAGTAAGTTTTGCTTACGCACCAGTCACGTTTGCGGCCCGCAACTTTTGTTTGAAACACCGAACGGCAGTGAGCATAATAAATTACCCCCATAATGTAGATTGCGGTGCAATCTCTGTTGAGGAATATGGCCTGGAAATTGCAAATTACACAATTCTATGTTTTATATTATATTCCTTTAATTATAAACATGAGGGACATATAGAAAGTCATCATGATGGTAATTTTCTTTTTCTTATTTTATATGTAGTAAAGAAATGTGTATTTTCACAACACGAGCTTCATGTGTTCAAAAAGGAAGTGGGACAAAGTTGTAGTGCGTCATTAGTCTAGATTAAAGGAAGTAAAACTGGATGCTGGCTTGAGGCCTAAAGAGCTTAGTTGCATAAATGGGATTCTGTTTTATGCAATTCTGGGGTCCCCATCAAAGGATTTGGCAATACTGCTAAATGTAAACCCATGTAGCACTGTGAGAGGGGGTCAAGTAGGTCTTTTATTTATCCTCTTATTGTAAAAGTGGGCATGAATTCACTGTGGAAAAAATATAGGAAATCCAGGGCATTATTCACTACGACTTTGTGGGCTTGGGGATTTACCCTTACTTAGAGGCAGAGAATCAGCTTTTGTATTCTAACAGTGATCCTTTGACAAGTCAATGCATTTTCTGACTGGCCAAATCAGGGGAAATTCCAAATCCACTTAATTTTAAGTGGTCATAAAATATGACCAATTTTCTAAGTAAACATATTTCTAATGCTGCTGATGACATTTTCACCAGATGTTGTTAACAACCCACTCAATCCACACATGCAATGAAATCAAACCATATATGTCCCTAAATTAAAGTGACTCTATGTCAAGAAAGGAAGTTAATGTTGTCACCTTATAGCCCTATTCCAGTGCCCAGTTCAGGTTCAGGTTCAGATTCAGGTTCAGAGCACCAAAATGCACAGCCACAAACAGATTGAAAACAAAGCAAAATCCTGCTGCACCAGGTGAAGGGCGGAACCACCTAAATAGGCCTCACACCAGGTGCAGCAGTAGAGGGAGAGAGAGACCAACCAGGGCTCTGCTGACACCCACTGGTGGCTGACGGAACTGTCACTGATAAATGATGCCAGCCACCAGCCGGGAATAAGTCGAACCCGGGGATCTTACAGGTTGTAGGATTTTTTGTAGGCTGGTGGGGAAATAAGTGCCAGGGTACTCCTTTCCTTTTTTTCTCAAGCACTATTGTTCCCTGAAAATCAAGCCTGAGAGAATGAGGGGGAGATCCTTCACACAGACATAATTTCATTATCCATTAACAAATTACAATCTATAGACCAGAAAATTGTATATACGGCCCTAGTAAGCCCATATCACAGTTTTACTTGACTTTTTCCAAGCATTGGGAAGCTTTAGCCCTCATTCATACCTGTCTGGTACCACATGCATTTCTGCATTCCTGGCAGATGCAGCGGCACCGCAAGGAAAATCCAGCAATCCCTCCTCTATGGCCTCTTTCACATCTCTCCGGTGTGGCAGAGAGGATAATACGCAGGCACAAAAAGTCCTGCCTTCTGTGTCCTGCCCGCAAACTCACCCTATTAAAATCTTTGGGGTTACAAGCACACAAATACGAATGAGAGTGCGTTTTTTCATGTACCACATACATTTTGCTTTTGCAGATGCAAATGCAAACAAAACGTGATTGCAAAAAAGCAATTCTGTGAGTACTCACCTGTAGAATTGTTTCTGTTCTTGCATGGTACGGCCGCTTCGATATTCATAACTAATGGGTATTCCGCCACCAGGTGGCGCAACAGCACTGCAGAAAGCTGTGGCAGCTCCCGGCTCCCTATAAAAACAGGATTAACCAACAAGTTCTCAGCGTAGACGAGCAGTGAGACAAGAAGCCGGGAGCGAATAAATGTAAGAATGTAAAAAAGGTAAAAAACCCCAACTTAAGTTGGAACAATCAAGGCAACCAAGAATAATGATAACAAGGGTGGGGCGAAGTGGCCGTGCCATGCAAGAACAAAAACAATCCTACAGGTGAGTACTCACAGAATTTCTTTTTTCTTTAATGCATGGCACGGCCTGCTTCGGTATTCATAACTGATGGGACATCCAAAAGCAGTGTCCAAAAGTAGAGTGGGATCCCAAATGAGTAAAGGCCAGTAGATCAAACCACTACCGCCTGAAGCACCTTGCGGCCAAAAGCAGCATCCGCTGAGGCCTTAACATCAACTTTGTAAAACTTGGAAAAAGTATGAACAGAAGACCAAGTAGTGGCATTGCAAACTTGTTCAACAGAAGCTTGGTGCTGAAAAGCCCAAGAGGCACCAACAGCATGAGTGGAATGAGCAGTAATTCTAAAGGGAGGTTCCTTTCCCTTAGCAGAATAGGCTTGAACCACCGTCTGACGGATCCACTTGCTGATAGTGGATTTAGCCAGAGGCAAACCCTTCCTAGGCCCAGAAGTGAGAACGAACAGAGCATCAGACTTCCTGAAGGTCTCAGTAGCAACCAAATAGAATTTCAGAGCCCTGACCACGTCCAAAGAATGCAGATTCCGCTCCTTGGAATTGGCGGGATTAGGACATGAGGAAGGCAAGACAATGTCCTGATTAAGGTGAAAAGCAGACACAACTTGGGCAAGAAATCTGGCTTAAGCCGGAACACCACCTTATCTTGATGCCGCTCAAAATAAGGAGGTTTGATAGAAAGCGCCGCTAGCTCAGAAACTTGCCTTACAGAAGTGATAGCCACTAAAAATGCTACCTTAGGAGTCAAAATGGGCAAGGCGGCCTCACGAATGGGTTCAAAGGGAGGCCCCTGCATAGCAGACAACACTAGATTCAGATCCCAGACTGGTAGCAAAAGCTTACGTGGCGGACGCACATGAGAAACACCCTGGAAAAAAGTTTTAACCAGCCAGTGATTGGCAAAGGATCTTTGGAAAAAAATTGCCAGAGCTGAAACATGGCCCTTGAGAGTACGAAGTTGAAGGCCCAAGTCCAACCCATGTTGCAAGAATTCCAGAATCCTGGGAATAGAAAACACCCGACAGGGAAGAGATTTGGACTTGCACCAGGCAATGTAAGCATGCCAGACCCTATAATAAATGAAAGACGAGGACTTCTTTCTAGCCCTAATCATGGTATCGACCACAGAAGCCCGTAGCCGCCCCTGAGTGAGGAGATCTGGATCCTTGGGTAAGACGTACCTGTCTACTGCCAGCTGCACGATGTCTGTGAACCAAACCCTTCTTGGCCAACAAGGGGCCACCAGGATGGCTGGTACTCGTTCCTGGACTATCTTGCATATGACCCTGCCCAGGAGAGGAAATGGAGGGAACACATATAGAAGCCGAAACTCCGTCCAAGGAATTGCCAGGGCATCTGTGGCGAAGGCAGAGAGACAAATCTGGGAAGTTTGTGATTGTGACGGGACGCAAACAGGTCCACGTCCGGCTGACCCCAATGGTGACACAGGGAGAGAAACACCCGGTTGTTGAGGAACCATTCCCCCAGATGAGACGTCCCCCTGCTCAGGGAGTCCGCCTCCTGGTTCTCCACCCCCGGAATATATACCGCTGAGATGCAGGGAACATGCCGCTCCGCCCAAGACAGAATCTGGGACACTTCTTTGAAGGCTCGCTTGCTCCGAGTACCTCCATGATGATTGATGTAGGCAACCGCTGTCTGTTGTCTGAGCGGATCTGAACAGCCCGACCCTGAAGGTGGGTGGTCAAGTGAGAAAGAACCAACCTGATCGCCCTTAGTTCAAGTACGTTGAGGGAAGCATTGGCCTCCTGAGGGCCCCCCCAACCCTGGAACCTCGGGGACTGCCAGAAACCTCCCCAACCTGTCAGACTGGCATCTGTGGTGACCATATCCCAGCACGGGGGCAGGAAGGTCCTGCCCCCCAGAAGGTTCCTAGAGTCCAGCCACCACGAGAGGGACTGCCTGGCCAGAGGAGACAGAGCAAATTCCTGATCCAATGACACAGGTTCCCGATCCCAAACTGACAAGAGGTGCAACTGGAGATGTCTCATGTGAAACTGGGCAAAGGGGACTGCCTCGAAGCAGGACACCATCAGGCCCAATAACTGCATCCCCTGCCGGATGGAGGGATGAGGACACAATAGCAGAGCCCGAGCCTGCTTCTGAAGACCCTCCACCTTCTGCTGAGGGAGGAATACCCTGACCTGAGAGGTATCCAGAGTCAAGCCCAGAAAGGACCTCACAAAGGACGGGGACAGAGAAGACTTGGGACCCAGCCGAAGGACTGTAGAGTGGAGGAAAGGATTGGGCCACAATCAGGATGTTGTCCAGGTAAGGAATGATGCGGATGCCCTTGTTCCTGAGCAGAGCCATCACTCCCACCAGCACCTTGGTGAACACCCGAGGTGCTGAGGTGATCCCGAAGGGTAGAGTTACAACTGGTAATGCTGATCCTCTAGCGCGAACCTTAGAAATTTCTGATGACCTAGGAAGATAGGCACATGAAGATAAGCATCTTTGATGTCCACAGTGGTCATGAAGTTGCCCTGGTGAAGGGTACTGACAGCAGAGCGTAGCGTCTCCATGCGAAAATGCTTGAATCTGACAAATTTGTTGAGGCTCTTTAGATCCAGAATCGGCCTTAGAGAGCCGTCCTTTTTGGGGACTGTGAAAAGACTGGAATAGTACCCCTGACCCCGTTCTTGAGGGGGCACTGGACAAATGACTCCTGACTCTAACAGGCATTGAACCACCAGACGCAACCCTTGAGCATACAGGGGGTTTAAAGACATCCTGGATCTGACGAATCTTGGGGGGGGGGCAGGCTGTAAACTCCATCTTGTAGCCGAAGGACACTATCTCTTGTATCCACCGGTCTGAGACGTGAAGCCTCCAGACGTGAGCAAAAAAACGAAGCGGCCCCCCACCCCGATGGGTGAGGGCGCCCCTTCATGTCTGAGGGGGCTTAGGGGAGGGATTGGGTTTGGAGTTCCATGAGAGACCGGGACGACCACAGGGTCTACCACAGCCCCAAGCATCTCTACGGCCACTGTGGAGGAGAGAGCCCCGGCCTCCTCTGGGAACACGAAAGGAAGGGAGGGGGGCAGAGGACCCTACGCTGAGGCAGCTTGCCATCCTTAGCAAGGACATCAAGACGCTCTCCAAAAAGCCGCAACCTCGCGAAGGGGAGACCAGTGAGAGCTTTCTTAGCAGCAACATCAGCAGCCCATTGGTGCAACCAGACAGATCGTCGCATAGCCACCAAGAGCGCGGAGGCCCTGGCACATAGGCCCTTATTTAACAAGGGATAGCGCCAGGTAGCGAATGGTGAGCGAACGGTAATGACGGTCACCGCCACGAGAACGCCGGCTCCCCTCCGCAATCACACATTTATCAAGCCGATCCTGCTTAGCGACTGACAGAGCGCCAGATAGCGAATCATTCATCATTATTCCAGCCTCACCCCACAGCGCCAGGGAGCGACCTTGAACAGCGACAGGTATGACCTCTCGCTACCTGGCACTCTCCAATGCATTTCAATGGAGCAATCTTTAAATATTCGTAATTGATTGCTATTATTTATTTTATTTTTTTCCCAAAAATATGGTTGTTTGGGGGTAAAAAAACTACTTTTAACCCATCGCCACCAGCGCTCTGGGGTTTAAACAAGCATTTCAAAGCGCGATAATTTTTTGAGCGTGATTTGTTAATGAATATGCTGGGAGCCGTTCGCTATGGCCATTCGCTGTCATGCGCTCCCATACAGCTCGGAACCTGTCAAACAGCGACTCCTAACCCCGTATTCAACATTACCGCACACCGACTGAGTCGCTGTCAACAGCCAAACAACGGCCAAGCACAGCGAATACTAGCGTGCGCTGTGAAAATACCGCTACTGTCGCTCATCTGTCGCTACCTGGCGCTATTAATGAATCAGCCTCTTAGCCGCACAGCATCATCCATAGCGGCAAGAATAAAGGCCACAAAATCTGAGCAAACCAAGAGAGTCCCAAACTCTTCCCCCTCTCCACGAGCTGAATTGCCATCCATGAGGCGCCTGAGCAGAGACTTAAGAGTAATAGCCATAATAGCCGCGGCACAGGTCAGGCGCAATCCAGCCCCCACACAGGTAAAAGCATGACAGGCCAACTGGTCCATGCACCAGCCAGCGGTGGGTAAAGGCTATACAAAGGCCACCCGAGATGCCCTCCCACAGGATGCCCCCAGAAATTAGTGAAGGGGGGAATGAAAGGAGGGAAGGAATGGAGCCGGGATATGCCACAACCCAATGGTTTACATCCTGAAAACATAAGAAAAAAGACACATGAGCATCCCGCAGCACATACACCCTCCAATAAACCCCCCCCAAGGGGGACTCACGGACCAAAGACACCACAGCGTCACTCAGGCACCGCCACAGGAGAAGCAACACACCGGAGGAGCAGCCAGAAGCAGCCAGGAAGGGAGAAATCCAGACACGCAGCTCACTCAAAATGGCACCAGCAGAGGTACCGCGGGTCGTGGGGAGACGACGCGATGCACGTCACCAAGCGGCCCCGCCCCCCCCCCGAAGAGCGCGAAAATGGCGCTCACGTGACCCGGCCAGCGTCATGACAAAGCAAAATTGCCTCAGGTTATAGCGCCCACAGCCGCGGAGCGTAGTACAAAGCGGCAAAGCAGCTAAAAACACAAAAAAAAACACAAAAAAACATCAAAACACCACAGATTACTCCTCGCCGCTAACCCCCCCCCCCCCTGAACAAGTCAGAGAGGGGAGGGGGAGAAGAGAGGGACAAGGAGGCAGCGGCGAGCAGCCATGGCCAGGGAGGGGGAGGGGGGGACCCCAAAAGGAAAATAAGGGGACACAGTCCCCAACAACTCACCCCCTCAGAGGCTAGGGCAGGAACTTCGCATCCCAAGAAGGCTCACCATAAAGCCTATGACCGACTACCCTTTGTGTTACAGGGTCTGCGGC
Source organism: Gastrophryne carolinensis (assembly GCA_027917425.1). Lineage (NCBI taxonomy): Eukaryota > Metazoa > Chordata > Amphibia > Anura > Microhylidae > Gastrophryne > Gastrophryne carolinensis. The sequence continues at coordinate 147,476,882 of CM051235.1, read as the reverse complement.
TTGGAGCTGCGCTCCAGGAGCACCTGACCCTAGTGCTCTTCTACCTTCACCCGATCTGTCAGCCCAGGCTGGGAGGCAGTTAGGGTCCAGAAACGGATGGAAATAGACATGCAGGGCCGCAGGCTTGGTTGCCCCGCTCACCTGCGCAAGAGAGATAGCCATCTTCTAACTTTGCAGTGTCACTGCAGAGACAAAACTGGGGAACTTGTTGGTTAATTCCGTTTGTCATAGGGAGCCGGGAGCTGCCACAGCTTTCTGCAGTGCTGCTGCGCCACCTGGTGGCGGAATACCAATCAGTTATGAATACCGGAGCGGGCCTTACCATGCATTAAAGAAAACAGAATTCATGCTACAAAACACAAAATGCAAATGTGCCCGGCCGGGTGTGAATGCAGCCTAGTATGTAACAATATAAAAAAAAATATTTACGAAGTTAAACATAAGTAAATAGTTTCAAATATTGTAGTGAAAAAAACACACACAATGAAGATTTATGGAGCCCCCAACTATACGGATTGAATGCCTAACTGGGATCAGGTGTCTGTAAATTGAACCAGGTGACAATGTGAACCCCAACTCTGAGTGTAAAAGAAAACAAAAAGTTGCAAATATATGTATTCGTTTTGCATTATTCACAGAAACCATTGCATAGCGTGCTTTTTGTATGATTTGTGTGTGTCACAAATAAATGCAGTTTAATTGATTTACTGATGTGGCAATAACTTCACACAATTATGAGCTAAGTTAAAGAGAAACACTCCCAAAAATTATCTTTCTTGGGTTCAGTCCTCTCTGATGGGGCATCCTGATTTGGAATGCTACTCTGTGTGTATTCCCAAGCATACCCCGTAAACTCACCGTTTTGTCATTCCTATCGTGCACGCACATTCATTCTATTCAGATTCTCTTTGCCACACTGGGATCAGTGTGACAAAGGAAATCTGAATGGAGTGACCTCTGCTGGCTGCATCCGCACTGCCAACTCCAGCTGTGGGCTTGCCCGCACCAGCTGTTCAGAAAGGCCTGGCATGGGTACATGCTTAGCTAGAGGAATGCAGGGAATGTGGCTGCAGCCCAGAGATGCAGCATGAGCTACTGGAAGAGGTGAGTGGATCGGACGATCTGGGGGGTTTCATAGAGCAGGACATCCCAGTTTGGGATTCCAAGAGGTATACCCCCCCCCCGTCCGAGAGACTTATAAACTTAAGTTGCTCCTCCTTAACTTTGTTTTATTGACATAATGAAAAAAAATGTAATTTTTTTTACCAAAAAGAATGTAATGCAAATAAACCCGACAATTAAAAAAAATGACTTACTTCTTGCTATTGGATGTGAGACTTGAGCTTTGGGTTTATTCAGTTCTTCAGCAGCATGCGTACAAAACTAAGAGAAATTTAAGATATAAGTTCACTACTTACAGAAGTTAAGACAATTTCAAAAATATTTAAATCCTAATGTATTTAACTTTATTCTGGATCCATGTAAACTTTAATAGACAGTAAACCCAACTACAATAATAAGGCAGCAAGCAGCTCACCTGATGTGCCTCTACTTTATTTCCTGCAGTGCATGGCAGAAGCCATAGCAGGGCTCCAATATTTGCCCTTCTTTTAATTTCATTCATCTAGGACCACTCGGTCCCTTGATCCTTTAATTAATGAACATGGTAAGTCACGGTGGTCACACAGCTGTCGGTGACCACAGCCTAAGTTTATGTCCTCCCCAGCTCAGCCTCAACATAACTTTTGAAGGAAAAAAAGGATTTGCATAGTGTACTTAAGATATTTACATATAATTGAGAAGCTCTGCAATGGCTCATTTTACAAGTTTCCAGGGTTAGATGGGAGGGTGGAGTTAGTGTGTGGACAGGGGCATTTATTAAAAGCTGCTCCTCTTAGTGATCTGTATTTCCTACATTTCTTTCCGTTGGAAGGGTTGAATGCATTCCATTTGGCAGACAACTTCCTGATTCTTGTAGTACCATGGACAGCCTAAGAGTCGTAGCTAAAGTATTGTTGCTGTTTCTTGTATCCCAAATCAGGCCCATGCCCTCAGCAGAATCAAACGGCTGGCATTTGTTACAGTCATTAAACCCACAATGCAAGTTTTATCTCTTTCACTGCTGCCTCTTTGATTTGTTCTGTACAATGTCAAAAGCAGGACTGCATCCCACTGTTACATTGTAACAGGCCTGCAAGGGCCCCAGCTCTTTACGATGTGTGGAATCCCTTTGAAAAATCACAGGCCTGCTCTACAGGATCCCAGTGGATTCAAGATTTGTAGTTTAATTTCTGAAACTAGAGGAGGAGATTGTGCTGCGAATCCGGCTCTGAGGGCACCTTCTCATCAATATATAGCAAACTGCAGTCCATAAGTGCATCAATATTAGGCAAGTAAAAATTAGGTATTAGCAGGAAATAACCTGAGAGGGGAAAAGAGATTGAGGAGAGAAAAAATGAAAGCTGTGACAAGTAAAAGGGAGAAAGGAGCAGTGGGAGAAAAATGAATGAGCAGGAAAAGCAAGAGAAAAAGGAAAAGAGAGGGACATATGGGCCAAAGGCACATCCCAGTGAGAACCCCAAAGAGGGGGAGCATAGCAAGAATGAAAAAAGGAGAATATTACCATTTTTTCCTCCAGGAAAGGAGGGAAAGATGACATAAAAAGAGGCAGCAAACTGGAAGAAAAAAAACAGGGGAAAAAAAAGGAAAAGGGGGAAAAGGGGTTAAAATGAGAATAGAGAGGAGACAGAAGAGAAGACACAGGAAAGACGGGGGAATAAGCAAAAGTTATCAGAGAGTGCATCCAGCCCACTCAATGTCTTTCTAGGAAGCAATGGAATTCAAATGTTGTATTCAGACCCCTAAGTTATACAGTGTCCAATGGATCCAGTACTCTTCCCTTTGCAATAGTCACCTCCTCTCGGAAGTTTCTTCACTTGATCAATAACCATACCCCTGAGATCATGTGTCTGGTGTCTATAGCGTACAAAATGTGCAGCAACCTGTTTTTTATAGTCAATAGATTTGCCTTTACTATGTTTACTGATACTAGTTTTGATATCGCTCTGGTGTTGCTAGAATCTGCTCTTAAAGGGTCTGATCGTTTTCTCTACATATGATATACATGATAGTCAGACCCCCAATTCGCATTCTCTGTCCCGTACATAGGTGGGGTAACTCAGAGCCCAGGAACATTGAATTACAGATGTTAAAGTTATTGCAACGAAAACAGCCTGTTCTGGTTGTAAAGCGGACTGAGGTCTTTATGTACTTCTCGGTCAGATCTGCCTTAACCAAAATGTCTCTTGTGCTCTTGGTCTTGCTTGGTAAACATGGAGGCCGGATATATATATATATATATATATATATATATATATATATATATATATCCATATATATATATATATATATATATATATATATATATATCTTCCAGGAAACCAACAAATAAATTTGCAGAAAAAGGTGCAACCACACTTCCAATAGCATTTCCGACCTTTTGTCTGTAATAGTTCTTTTCAAATTAGAAAAAATTATTTTACAAAACTAGTTTGTTAGAATGAATTTAAATTCAGTGGGGATATCAGTTAGTTCCTGAATCAAGAAGTGTTTCACCACCCTTATCCCATGTTCGTTGGGGATATTGGTGTATAGAGATGAGATGTCCATAGTGGCCATGAGGGGGTCGTCCTCAGCAGGGATTTTAATTAATTTCTGCAGTAAGTCCCCAGAGTCACGTACATAGGATGGTAATTTTTTCACATAGGGCTGCAGATAAAAGTCTAGCCATTGTGCCAATGGTTGTGTGGCAGAATACACCTGCCACGATAGGTCTGTATTTCATGGGGTCTAGTCCCTTATGTATGTTGGGCAAGCCATAAATCACCTGGACAATTGGGAATTCAATGTCAATGAAGCGGGCCATGTCTTCATTGACCCACCCAATATCTAGTCCTAATGTGACGTATTCCTTAATGTTGTTACGGACCCTCATCATTGGATTGCTCTGGACCATCTCATAACTATGCTTATTGGCTAGCATATTCCAAGAGTGGTATCAGAACTAGTATCAGTAAACATAGTAAAGGTGAATCTATTGACGATGAAAAATGAAAAAAAAAAACATTTTGTATGCTATAGACACCAGACTCATGAACTCAGGGGTATGGTTATTGATCAAGTGAAGAAAATTCTGAGAGGAGGTGACCAGAACTTGCACCTATTGCAAAGGGAGGCGTACTGGATCCACAAATTGGACACAACCGAGGGGTCTGAATACAACATTTGGATTCAATCGCTTCCTAGAAAGACATTGAGTTGGCTGGATACACACTGTTATCTTAACTTTTGCTTATTTCCCTGCTCTATCCTGTGTTTTCTCTTCTGTCTCCTCTCTATTCGTGTCCCCCCCCCCCCTTTTCCTCTTATTTTTCCCCTGTTTTCTTTTCTTCCTGTTTGCTGCCTCTTTTCATGTCATCTTTCCCTGCCAGAAAAAAGGTAATATTCTCCTTTTTGCATGCTCTCTATTCTGCCCCTCTTTGGCTTTCTCCCTGGGATCTACTCGTTGCCCATATGTCCCTCTCTTTTCCTTTTTCTCTTGCTTTTCCCGCTCAATTATTAATCATTTTTGTGTAGAGTTTTATGTTCATCTTTGACCCACTGATGCCATTGATGACATCAGGCAGGGGTTTTCTGGAGACCTACAGGTATTTAACCCTTGCTGGATGGCCTATTCTGCTTGCTTGTTGGAGTGAGATGGGGCATCATTCTAGCTTACCAATAAGGAGAGGGCATAAAGCTGACACAAGCCTCAGGCTTTGATTTGTGGTCAGGATTAGGGGGGAGCACTGAAGACAGCACCTGACTATATACCATATTTTTTGCCATATAACACGCACCTGCCCGTAAGAGGCACCTAGGATTTGGAGGAGGAAAATAAATATTCTGAACCAAATGTTGTGCTAAAACACCATCCCCCCAAGAACCAAATAATAGACAAGGTGCAGAATCCCATCATTACATGCAGAGTGGCATTCTCCCCCCCATCCCCCATGGCCAGTGTGGCATTCCCCCCTCACCTTCCCCATAGGCAATGTGACATTCCCATCATCCCATTCCCATAGCCAATGTGTCATTCCCCCCTTTCATTCCCATAGGCAGTGTGGCATCCCCCCTCCCAATCCCCATATAGGCAGTGTGGCATCCTCCCTCTCCCAATCCCCATAGAGGCAGTGTGGCATTCCCTATCCCAATCCCCATAGAGGTAGTGTGGCATTTCCTCTCCCAATCCCCATATAGGCAGTGTGGCATTCCCCCTTCCAATCCCCATAAAGTCAGTGTGGCATTCCCTCTCCCAATCCCCATATAGGCAGTGTGGCATTCCCTCTCCCAATCCCCATAGAGGCAGTGTGGCATTCCCTATCCCAATCCCCATAGAGGCAGTGCGGCATTCCCTCTCCCAATTCCCATATATGCAGTGTGGCATTCCCTCTTCCAATCCCCATAGAGGCAGTGCGGCATTCCCTCTCCCAATTCCCATATATGCAGTGTGGCATTCCCTCTTCCAATCCCCATAGAGGCAGTGTGGCATTCCCCCTTCCAATTCCCATATAGGCAGTGTGGCATTCCCTCTCCCAATCCCCATAGAGGCAGTGTGGCATTCCCTCTCCCAATTCCCATATATGCAGTGTGGCATTCCCTATCCCAATCCCCATAGAGGCAGTGCGGCATTCCCTCTCCCAATTCCCATATATGCAGTGCGGCATTCCCTCTCCCAATCCCCATAGAGGCAGTGTGGCATTCCCTATCCCAATCCCCATAGAGGCAGTGTGGCATTCCCTCTCCCAATCCCCATAGAGGCAGTGTGGCATTCCCTATCCCAATCCCCATAGAGGCAGTGCGGCATTCCCTCTCCCAATTCCCATATATGCAGTGTGGCATTCCCTCTCCCAATCCCCATAGAGGCAGTGTGGCATTCCCTATCCCAATCCCCATAGAGGCAGTGTGGCATTCCCCCTTCCAATCCCCATAGAGGCAGTGTGGCATTCCCCCTTCCAATCCCCATAAAGGCAGTGTGGCATTCCCCCTTCCAATCTCCATAAAGGCAGTGTGGCATTCCCCCTTCCAATCCCCATATAGGCAGTGTGGCATTCCCACCTCCCATTCCCCATATAAGTGGTGTGGCATTTCCCCCTCCCATTCCCATAGGCAATGTTGCATTCCCCCCTCCCATTCCCCATAGGCAAAAGAAAAAAAAAAGGAAACTCACCTTTATATCCTTACCACTTGCACACACAGACACTCGGCTCAGTACGGTGGAGGGGGTGGTCGCTGCCCATTCTTTGGCCATGCCCACCCCCTGTATGAAGCAGGATGTCTGTTTGTGCTGGCGCAGCAGAGAGGAAGTGACAGGGACAGCGTGAGTGGCAGATAAAACTGCCTCCACCTCTCGCACTGTGCCCACCTCTTCTTCCCCCCCTGCACCAGCGTATACAGACACCCAGCTTCATATAGCTCGAACATCGGCCACATCCACCTGCTGTGCGAAGTTGGATGTCTATGTGTGCAGGCGCTGCGGAGAAGGCGGGAAGGATGGAAAGTGAGATTACTTTTTTCCCCCCACATTCACTCGATAAGGCGCACTGACATTCCCCCCCCCCCTCTTTTGGGAAAAAATAAGCATAAGTATAATACAAGTTTTTCCCCTTATCAAATTGTTCTGGGGTTTTCCATAGATGCTTGCATGTGATATTCTGAAATGTGTGATTTCATAGCTATGTAAAAGAAAAAAAAGTAAACTTAATGTTTAATGTTTTTTATCTATACAGAAAAATCAGCCAAATGGTTTGTAGGACATCTTGGTGATGTCACAGTTTCAGTGGTTAAGGTTATAACATTGTCACTGTGTGTTGCTGTGTGGTTTCATCTTTTGACAGGGAGAATGTAAAAAAAAAGTTCTCTTTGCCGGTATATGTTTCTACATGCCTGTACTTGTGATTGATTACAAGGCAAATTCATTAAAGGTACAGCAATTTAAGCTTCAATGTAATAGCTTAGCTAAAGGTGAGTAACAACATATTTGATTAACTAAATTTTTTATGATGCATCTTTTAGATATATGTTTGTGCTCTACTTTATCACTACCCTTCTTGCATGTGGTTTCACATAAAACAAAGTGCAGATAAAACACAAAACCATATACAAGCAGAAAGGGAAGATTTGATCCTGCAATAGTTTTAACAGTTCACAGATGCCTAACTTCAGGCAAAAGTTAAAAATTGCTTAGATGCCCGAGTAGGGTACCACAAGATATAACTCTCATCAGTGTAACATTAGTTTTTATAGACACTTTATTTGTTTAAAATGTATCACAATTTTTATTTAAACATGGTTAAAAATATTCTAACATGATTAAAATTTCAGTAAACATGACATTAATTACCAGACATAAATTGATATTATGGAGAAATTGATCTTTAGAAAAGTTTTCCATCTATTTCCCCAACATATTTTGGGCTTCCTCAGGTGGCGCATATAATACTTGTGAGATGTTGTCTAAAATATATTCATTAAACATTTTATGTTTGCAAATACATAAGGGTTGATTTATGACCATGAGTAATTCAGTACCATATTTAGTTGTTTAAAAAATTACATCGCTAAATATGGTGCCAAATTGCACTTTGAATATAAAAAATTACTCACGGTCATGAATCAACCCTATTGTGGCCCTGCTGGTACACCATCCCTTATGCCCTTTGCTATGGGTCCACATCCCCCCCAGAAAAGCACTGAAGGGCACCAAACCCACACCAAAGGACCATAGGTTTTATTAATGAAAAAAGCATGTTGGTTAGTGAAGTAGGCCTTTTACTCCTTCTTTTAGAAGGAGTAAATGCTGGTTAGTAAAAGCTCATTTGCACACATTTTTCCCCCTGCAAAACACTCCCTGAATTGCACGCATTACACTTTTGAGTAAATTGGCTGAAAGAAAATGGCACACAAAAGAAAGTTTGCTGAAGGGAAAAATGTGAGTAAATGGGTTTGAAAAAACATGTGTAAATGTCTTTACTCGCAGTGCTGAATTGACCCTATTCTCTTACTAGCATATTAATTTGGATTTTTATTTTTATTTTTTACCATTTTTCAAAATAGCACTTCTTTATTGACCAGTATAGCTCTATATCTGTCACAAGGACCAGAATAGTGGCACTGGCACAGGGAACAGAAATTCTATGCTGGTCATTACTAGAGATGAGCAAACTTTTTTTAAAAGTTCAGTTTGGGCGATTTGACGAATTTCACCAAGAAATAACAAAAATAAATTTATCTTTATCCCCGTTGCACGAGGGGTGATGTCCTCATCGTTTAGCACTGTCCTGCACTGATCTCTGCAGTATCCAGTGGCCCAGCTGGGCTTCCGGCATCTCTGCTCCCCACTGCAGGGAGGGGCTTTTATACTGGGAGCAAGCTTTCAGAACTCCGAGAGATTGTTGGAAAACAGGCACTTCCGCCAATCTCTCCGGCTTCCAGTGACAGCAGCAGAATGGGAAACAGTGGCTTGGATTTCTGCGGAGACCACTGATGGATTAAAGGTAGGTATGGGGAGAAAAATAATAAAAGATTTTTTATTTGTGTGCCTGTGTGTTTTTTTACATTTAACCATTTGTGAACTGTTAAAGGGTCCTTGAGACCCCTATACTATTTCACATTGCAGAAGGTGCTGGCAAGTCATCTGCTAACAAGCTGGTGACTTTCCATAACCCCCCACCACTTTACTTACATCCCCAAAGCCCAGGGGGGTGGAGAAGAGCATGGTACCTGTGGGGGTTTTGCAGGCTGGTAGCCCTCAGGGCTGGGAGGCAACCCCTCAGCCTCCACACCATAGTTGGTGCCCCGGCTTGTTTTGCTGGATAGGGGGTCCTCATGCTATTTAAAAAAAAAAAAATTCAAGGGTTTAACCCTTAAAAATGTAAAAAAAAAGGTATGGTGTTAACCCCTCCTGAACAGGGTGAACCTATGTCATTTTTTTAAATTTTAAGTGTTCAACACTTTACTATTAAAATAAACTAGAAAGAAACAACACATGGCCCCCTCTCCAGGTCCCCAGTAATAAAAACTAAACAATGGCGTTACATTAATAAAATATTTTATGTGTGGTATTTTATAAAACAAATCTTCTATATCTTGTATATCTTTTATATGGTACTGCAACAGCAAAACAGCAGATATAAATAATCTTAGATACAATGAAAGTGCTTATTCTTACCGTCCGAAAGCTTAGTGAAAGCACCAGTGTTGTGGTTGTGCAGACTAGACAAAGTGCACAGACAGTGCTACTGATATAGCACAATCTTTTTTTGATGGCACGTAGCTCGCGGCTGGTTAGATCTTGTGATTCCATTGCTTCTGAAACCTTTTCTGAGTTTTGCAGCATGTATAGCTATTCTAGCTGCATGGCATAAACTCCCACACTGTTATCTGCTTAGATCTTTTCTTTGCTAGGGAGAAATCTAAGCATGCTCCCCTCGCTCAGTTTCTGTCCTTTCTCAGTATGTGTAAAAGCTACAGAATGAAAACTGGAACCTACTTTCCCTAACCTATGGATTTAGTGACTAAACATACCACAAAGGGTGTATTTTTGTTGTATTGCATTATATCTATTTGGTGACTAAACAAACCACAAATGATGTGTTTTCCCTATTTTTTATTTCTTTTTTATTGAGATATTTTCTAAAATATTTCAACCAGAAGCCATCAGCTTTTCAAGTGACCTGTTAGTCAGCTTTGAGAGGGGGAAAATCTTCTGGGCTGTGTGTTAAAGTGCATCTCCATCTATCTCATATGATGCTCTTAAAGCAGACCTCCAGTCAAGAAAATAATTTTTTGTAATTTGCTCCCCCAAAGCCCCGCTTTGACGATCAGTGGTGTATGTTGCTTGAGAGGGCTTAACCCCTTGCAGATGTTGTCGAATAGCTTCTCTCCTAGAATTACATGGGAGCCGCCATCTTGGATCACCTGAGAGCCCTGATTACAGTGGGGGGTGAAGGAAAGATTTTGCTAGCACACACATTGCAGTTGATCTGGAAGCTTCCTTATGATCAGCCCAACCAGAGAGTGATTTTATCTTCTTCCACACAGAATGTTAGAAGGAGATAATGCTGGATGTATTGAAGAACAACATGGATGCAATATGTTTGTGTGATATTGTCTGTTCACACAGGTCAGGCTGGAGCAGCATTGGGTAGCAGCATTGATCTGGGCAGTATGTGCGCACATAATGTGCACCGGTAGGCTGTGTGGTCCTTCAGTGTGTTTAGCATTGGCCATTTAGGTGCTAGACCTGGCAGCTGCTTGCAGAAGGAGCAGTTGAGGGTCTCTATGGCAATGGATGGCATTCGCTGATTAGTGTGAATAAAAATGATACAATAACAAACAGACTGTTGGGGAGCCAGAAAGAAGGCAGGCGTGAAAAGCAAGAAGAGCTGGCAATCTAGAAAGCTATGGAGAAATAAATACACCAGAATTAATAAAAGAAGAGTCCAAAGATAAGAGGTGAATCATAGAGTGTCAGTGTGTACAGAAAGTGGGCTGAGACTGATGGTGCATGTGATAAGAGGAGTGGGGCCCTTGAAAAAACAACCCCTAAGCTTGACTTCCTTGTTTCTCTACCTGAGTGAGTGGTTATACTGTTTGACACACTAACTTCCTCCCACCTTATCCACCTTGGAAACCGGGTAAAATAAACAAAGTTTAGTCTATTTCTTCATCTGTGGTCAATCTGATATGATGTAATACAACTGTGCCCAGCCTCATAGCGCCACTTAAAGCGGTCCTTCACTCTGAATAAGAGTCTATTATATATGTTTCCCACACCCTGTACATACAGATTGCTCACATTAAAAATCATCCTACCTGCATCTACTGCATGTTATGAGCCTTTAAACATCCAAGATGGGGGCTCATGGAACATCAGGCAGCCTGCAAATGGGCAGTGCCCTCTGACTGTGTAGCTCTGCATTCTAGGACTGCTGACCTTTTCCTGACCCCCAGCTCTGCTCTGTCTGAGCAAAGCACAGCCATAACCTGCCCCCTGTATTTTATCCAACTCTCCTTTCCCCAGTATATGTGATGCTTCTGTGCTTGAGTCAAGATGGCGGCGCCCGTATCCTAAAGTCCTTAACAGAGTTGCAGCCCAGTGGGGGAAAGAGTAATAAGTAAGTGATTAAAAACTTAAAATATAGTAATTTTAGATGCTGGGGAATTGTTTTTTTAAGGGTTTGGGCTTTTCAATAAATCATGCTGAAGGTCCGGTTTGAGCATCTGCCGAGAGATGCCATAAGCGCCTCAACCGAAACACCGGCGACAGGCAGATGGCGCTGCTAATGTTCATCGATGAAGGCTTGTTAGGGCGAGCGCTGCGTTTTCCCCGCGCAGCGCTCCCCGCCGTGCCTCTCCTCGGGCGAGCGCTGCGTCCCCTTCCTGCAGCGCTTCCCGCTGTACTACCATCAGGGCGAGCGCTGCTGGCCCCCCAGGCTGCGCTTCCCTCTTACCTGGTCCCCGCGCTTCCTCCTCTGGCCGGCATGGCCGCCGGCTTCCTCATGCAGCTGCATTTCCGCCCTCCCTGCGCGCACGTCCCCGGCCTCTAGGGGGCGCGCGCGTCAACATTCACAAATTTAAAGGGCCAAGGCACTGATAATTGGTGTCTGGCCATCCAATCTCCTTTCGGCTCTTCCCATAAATTGGACCCTGCCTTACTTCCTGTACCGGATCTTCGGTGTTCTTCCGTGAATGACAGTCGCTGTATTGCTTGTTTCCACGTGTATGACCTCGGCTTGTTTCTCCGCTATTGAACCTGCGCTGCCAGCCCTGACCCCGGCCTTCTTCTTCGACCACTGTTTGTCTCTGCTGCACGTCACCTCAGCTGATTGTGGAACTGTGCCGCTGTTGGGGGGTAGCGACCTGGGAGTCACCTGCCGCACAAGTCCATCCCGCCTTGCGGTGGGCTCTGGTGAAAACCAGTGGCTCCTTAGACCCCGCTCCCCTGACGCGGTATCTGCCAAACAGTTCTGCAGATCCAGCGGGTCCACTTCTTCGCACATTCAACCCGGTGCGTAACAAGGCTATGTGTCGCTGTACCTTTGCTTAATAATTTTTCAATAGAGATTGCGACAGGTAGCGCCTTTGGAGCTCCACCGATTCATGACGTATTTAACATGTACCACAGTGCCAGTGCTGGCGCTCTAAAGCCATGACACTCAGACATGCACCAGGTGCATTGGCAAAAAGGCTTTTAGAAAGGATGGCTGTACAGTGAAAAGCAAAAACACATGGAATGACATCAGGGGACACACAAATGACATGACACATTATTGGCAGGTTTGAAAACACAATTTTGCCATGGATAATCTAAGTACAATAAATGAAGAAAAAACATTTAGAACAGGCCAGGGAACCAGGTTTCAGCTAAATAGACACAACATTTAAAAAAAAAAAACGCTAACCAGAAGTCACCCAATTGAATTGTACTCAGTGGGCATGTAATACATCTGACCTACAACCAATAGAATTCTGCTTAGTGAGCATTTAATCAGTTAATCATTTGATCAGTGCCCAATTTAATGGTATTAAGTGGGCATTCAATACAACATCTGACCTGCACCCCATTGACTTCTACGGGCAGGCTGATTCATTACTAGTGCCAGATAATAGCAGATGAGCATCTGTACTGTGGCACTAAGAGCGACCGCTAGTGGTCGCTCTGATCGGCCGTCAGTCACTATTGCAGAGCGCCTCAGTCGCTATAGTAACCTGGCCGCCATTGATGAATCTGATGTTTGTCAGTCGCTATAAAGCCACTGTACAGTCGCTCACCCAAATCTAATGGTGTCTGGACGTTTTTATGCTCCTTTTTGCTAAAATTTGATTTAATGTTATATTGTCAATGATCACATTGGCAATATAGGTTTAAATATTTTTTTGTTTAGTTTTTTTTTGTGTGTGTGTTGATTGAATTTTACATTAATGGAATAAAAAACAGACACAAATGTGTAAGAAAAAATACAAGTTTTAAAAATATGCCCAACATGAGCATGGGCAGAAAACTATGCCGCACAGCGGCAACCCTAATTCCCCCCACCCTAAGGCTTTTTCTTCTTCTCCAACAGCATTCGTCTGTTTTTTCTGACATACTGCGACAGTCTGCAATGTTCCATTGTGCAAGCTGTAGGGTTAAAAAAATATAAATAATTTCCCAGTTCAAAATATACAGTATATACCTATGAAAGGGGAAAATTAGTTATTGTAAATAATATGAATGCACACTATTTTAACCCTTAAACAAGAGGCAAGTTTGGCTTAATAATAGATGCCAAAATAATCAAACCCGGCCCACCATTCTATATTATCCACCCTAGTCTCACATCAGAAACTACCTTAACTAACCAAATAAGGCCTACTTAACCAGTGGAAGACTGTACTTCATGTCTTGCTCAATTACTCCTGTCCCTTTTTAATTTAAAATCCTTGACCTATAAAATTTATAGATTGTGAAGTTACAATAGTAGGAGGATTAGAAATCCACCACATAATCACCGGCTGCCTGTATCATGTTTTGTCAAGTAACATTAGCAGGGCCACCAAACTAGCATGCTTACATGCAATTATGAATGATGATTGAAAATCTAGCATCTCCATGTCTGATAGTAAACAGCAGAGTGTCACTAACATTTGTACATGGTCATGGACACAGACATATTCGTGTAATCAATGTATGAATTAGAATTTAGGGTACTCACCATCGCAGCTGTGGCTTGGGGCCCTGCTGCTGGAGGTTCCCGGAGCTGGGGTGGGGAGAATTAGAACCAGGTCCATCTGTGTGGAAACATCTGTTATGATAAAAAACAAAACAGAAACAATCATAAGAACTATGTATTTGATGTTGTTAATAGGCCTCAACATGTATTAGTTTGAATGATAACATAAACATACTTGTGGGTATATACTTGGCCATGTGTTTGTTTAAACAAACCAACTTTGGCTAACACATGTTCTAGCCACATTAGATTAGGATTTGGGGGTACAACAGTAGAGTAGCTACTGTGAAATAGGCCGCATGGTCCCTTCCCAACCATATAAAGTATTTGGGCCTTAAAAATTGTATATATATCTAAAAAGAAATTTGCATATACATTAATTTTATACTTAAAACAACTCTTACCACGATTATGCCCGAGTGCCTCATCTGCAGCATAGCTGGTGGAGGTGCCGGCTCTATGATGTCCTGAAAAACATATATAGGTAGATAGGAATATTTTAGTAACAACAAGGTCCCAATGGAAATAATAAGCCACAAAAATACGTCCACTCACCAGGGGATGAGCAGCTGCTGGTATCCCAGGGAGGGATATGAGGTGGAGCCTCCACTCCTCACAATGGGCCCAGCAGATCCCAAACCCGATGGGTCACCTGTCAGAGAACCAGGACTGTTCCTCCTGTTGACCAGCAGAGGCCGCCTGTGAGTCCTCTCTACTGAGCATGTGCAGGGGCCTATAAAAACAGACAAAGCCTGTCCTCAATTGCCAGTTGGTCTTTTTCCTGCATGCTCTTGAGTTCCTGTGATTCCTTCCTGTGTACCGACCCGGCTTGCTTCTGACTACGATCCTGCTTTCCTGAAGACTTCGGCTTTGTTTTGTGACCACAATCCTGTTCTGCCTGCCCACGACCTCTGCTTGTTTCTCGACTTTTGATCCAGATCTGCCAGCCCACGACTTCAGCCTGCCTCACACTCCCAGATCAGCTCTGGTCTGTCTCCTACCCGGAATTCTGCAAAACCCACTCCTAGGTTGCCTGACCTGGGGCCTTCCTGCAGCCCAGCCTATCCTCACCATCAGAGGCTCTAGTGAATACCAGGTTGGTCCTTAGACTCCAGGCTTCCCGGTCGAGAGGTGAGCAGAGTTGCAGTCTCCGCAATCAGGGTTCACACCCGGTGTTCTGACACCACCCTCCTCCCTCTCACCCCCTGATCCTTCAGGGAGTGTGGTGGAGTCCCTTGCTTCCTCCCCACTGGGACTCCCCACTTGAGAGTGGCCACAGGGGGTTTGGGACGCTGCTGAGCCCAATTGAGAGGAACTGAGGCTCCATACTGCCCTCACCCCAGCAGCTCTCTCCACTGGGGCATCATCCCCTTCCTCCCCTGGGTCCTCAATATGGGAGATGCGAGAGGGACCCTCCCCCATAGACTCATCTGACCCCACCACACATCTGCGGGGACGATACCCTTCCCGTGTTTACCCAGGGGAGCACACTTATCTGTGGAGAGGAAACAAAAAAAAAAAAATTAGATTACACCCAAAGAGATTACTTTGAACACATGAAAGTAATTTGGACATGCATGTGCGTTGGCCTTATCAAATGCGTAGGCATCATAGAGCTGGTAGACGCCCTCAAGTCTGACCATTTTTGCATTATTGATCTTGCTGACAATTTGGTGTTGAAGTGCCGGGACACGGTGGCACGCACCTCCCCCACTATGCTGCTCTTGGCATTCAGGGCATAGTCGTACTCCTGAATGCAAAAATACATAAAAATCAGATTGTTCAATTTCAATTCTTTTGTCAAATGCAATACAAGATTTAAACAATGTTAGTCAAAGTCACTATATATATTTTTCAAAACACTAAAATACAATATTGATCTATAGAGAATGTATATGGAAATAGTTTTAAATGTAATCAACCAAAAAAACTATAAAGAATTAAAAAAATATTTCTAAATTTTGGGGGAAATTAAAAAAAAAAATATTAAAAATATTAATTAATAATAAAAAAATGAGTTGATTACATAAAAACTAAAACTTTGCCCTGTACATACAACAAAGCTTTACATATTTTAACATATTACAAACACGGTATAGAATACATAACACACTATTCACATGTACACTTACTTTGACCACTTGGCCATTGACCCAAGGATCCACCCGCTGTCTCTTCTTTTTTGGGGTGGCAGGGGGAGCTGAAGGGGCAGGGGGGTATCGGAGTCAGAGGATGAGCTGGGGAGGCATCTGGCAGGCCTTCTGGGTTGCATGGTGTATCCTAGTAGGTGTAAAATCGGCAGTGCACAAAACGAAAGCAAAAGCAAAACCTTTGACCCTCCTCGCAAGCTAACAACGCAATGAAATGGCAAATATTAAGCTACAATACGCAAATTTTACACAGTGTACACATAACAATGTTCGGCGCTATAGCCCCACACCCAATACCACATTTAACAACGGTAGAGCGCAGCATGATGCGAACTACAGCGACTGCTCAGTGTGAACGAATCTCAGGGACTCACACCATATTCATTAAAATTTGACAATGAGAGAACGCAGGCGCTCTAGATTGTGTGGCTGGAGCCCATAGCGCCGGACGCTGTGTGATTAAAGTGCATTTTTAAAGACATTAACATCAGTAAGCAAGCGAAAAAGTATGGAATGACATTGTTGGAGAAGTGTGACATTAGCACTTTAGTGGCATACATGTATATATAAGAAAGATTTGAGTTACAAAAAAAAAATTGGGATCAGGAAAGGGATTCTAAGGAACGTCCATTGAAATGTATGGGAGAGTGGCAGGTGGTGACAAGTAAGACATGGCGCTCTGCAAGCCTGAATGCCGGCGCTGTACGCTGAGCCTTGGATAATGATAATTCTTACGCTACATGGTGTTGTTCCAGTCGCTCACCAGATTCGGCTTCATAAATGTGGAATTGCGTGCCGTGGCCGGTGTGCACCTGCCGCTACCTGTCGCATACAAGGCACTACCTGTCACTATCCCTTCATGAATAAAGCCCTTAGTAAGCATTTAATACAACATCTATATTCTGATTCCAGTTAAGCCTTAACATTTTTTGACCAATTTTTTGTTTTAGATTAATAATAATAATTATTTTTAAAATTTTTGTATTGTTTTTGCTAAACTTTGAGGCACAATATCCACATTTTTGTGTTTTTTGAAAACTCTTTTTTTTACCAAGAGCCCAAAACAAAAAAGGGTTCAACCCTAAAAAGAACTTGTGGCTGGCACTTTCATTGTTCATAAACATGCAGGACACTGCTGGCATGTGTTTTTGGAATGAAATAAGCCTGTTACACATTGGAATCGGTAGTTTCTTCCACCTATTGGCTGGAGGAAATTCACTCTTCAAATTGCCACATTTGCACTTTTCTACCCTCTAAATATAGCATAAATCAGATGCCAGAGACAGTTTGGTTTGCAAAAAGGACGCAAGTGGAAAATTCCAGGCACAATTGTGAACACTAGTGTGCAAATTGACGCTAAAATGAAAGCGCATCCCATTCTGATGACCATGAATCAGACGGAAGCCCGAGCATGACTTGATGCTCCAAATAGCATGTGCAAACTCACTGGTGTTCCGACCATGAATCTACCCTATTGAGGGGGAATGGTAGTTACTCTCCTAAAGAGCAGTAGAGTTTTGTCACCTGGCACTGACTAGACCCTTTTAACTCCCAGTTTGGTGATTGGATGAATAATCTGTCTCACACATAAACAAGAAAAATCCCTCCACCTTGCGTTAGGGAATAGTTCACCTAAATGGAGTATTGCAATCATTTTGTCTGTTTGTCAATCTGGTGTAGCCCGGCGCATCTTCATTAAATCAGGCTCCTGATATAAAGATTTCTTTTTAGCAAGCTGGACTTCCAGTTGAAAAGTAATTCATGCCCCTCACATTAATTCAAACCCTTGGTGACCAGACCAGATGGTGGAGATGGTGGAGAGGTACAAAGCAGCTGAGGAACTGATGAGTCTGCCACAGCGCCCCCTAGCCCCACAGCGGAGATCTCCAGGACTTCCTGGTAAGACTGTTCTAAGGGAAAAGGGGGCTGGTAGATCTGATGGGTTGGTGCATGCAAGTGGAGAGACTGAAGGCCCAGGCTCTAGAAGCTGGCAAGCCATGCCAGGGAAGTTGGGGACCTAGAGACTCAGTAAGGACGTTATAAAGTGTTTTCGATGTCAAATGCCCGGTCATATTATTGCCAATTGCCCAATGTATGATGATGCCATGCAATGTGATGTCTCCTACATAAACTACCGCTTATCACTGTATGCTCAGCTTGCGTGTGTAGCGTTACCAAATGCTGGCGATGAGAAACACATGTGTCCTATTACGGTCGAAGGTAAGGTTGTAAATGCACTGTTAGACTCAGGTAGTCTAGTGACCCTGGTAAACGCAGATTTGGTACCTCCAATAACCCATCTGGTTAAAACTATTGGGGTTACTTGTATTCACAGGGACACTCGACATTACCCCACGGCTGTAGTGGACATACATACACAGTTTGGTGAGGTAAAATTCATGGTGGGGATAGTGCCATTATTAATGCATGATGTCATCATGGGGTGGGACTTCCCACAATTATGGAAGATGTGGGAACACAGAGTCTCAAATACACTGCCAGTAAGTGGGGCTCTAAATGAGGAGGAAACTTTCCCCTTTTCGGTCATGGCCGGGGAAGAAGCTGAACCCCACAATGTGGTGTCCCCAGAGGGTCATAACAGTCTAGAGCCCCCTAGTGACAGTATGCCTGATCTTGAGGTGCGGAAAGATCAGTTTGGTGCTGAACAATTGAAAGATCCCACTCTTACCAGAGCCCGGGAAAATGTTAAAATGATTGATGGTAACCTGTTGGAGCCTGACACCAGACGGTCCTATCCATACATGGCGGTAAAACATGACTTGCTGTACCAAGTGGTAAAAAGAGGAGAGGATCTGGTGGAGCAGTTAGTGGTCCCTAAGGCATATAGAAGGATTGTGCTTCAACGGTTCTTCTGGCCTGGGGTTCACAAAGACGTGAAAGATTATTGTGACTCCTGCCCAGAGTGCTAAGTTTCAGCTCCTCGGCCACACTACCATAGTCCCCTGGTTCCTCTGCCAATTATTGAAGTGCCGTTTGAGAGAATAGCGATGGATTTGGTGGGGCCCGTTGTAAGACCTGCTCGCGGCCACCAGCATATTCTTGTAATTATGGATTATGCCACATGTTACCCGGAAGCTATACCCCTACGCAATGCATCATCCAAGGCTATAGCTAAAGAGTTGGTGCACGTGTTTAGCCGGGTAGGACTACCAAAAGAGATCCTTACAGATCAGGGTACCCCCTTTATGTCCCAGGTCATGAAAGAGCTGTGTAAATTATTCCAGGTGAAACAGCTGCGTACTTCTGTCTACCATCTGCAGACCGATGGGCTGGTAGAGAGATTCAATAAAACCCTAAAAGCCATGTTAAGGAAGGTGGTGGACAAAGATGGGAAAAATTGGGACTTCCTTCTCCCTTACCTCATGTTTTCCATCCGTGAAGTCCCTCAGTCATCGACAGGGTATTCTCCATTTGAGTTACTATATGGCCATCACCCGAGGGGCCTTCTAGATATAGCAAAAGAAACCTGGGAACAAGAAGCTACCCCCTATAGGAGTTTCATTGAACACGTGGCCCAAATGCAGGATCAAATCTCGGCAGTATTGCCTATTGTGCGAGAACATACGGCCCAGGCTCAGGAGGCACAACAAAGAGTATATAACCGCAGTGCCAGAATACGTACCTTTTAGTGCTGATTCCTATAGTAGAAAGTACATTTCTGGCTAAATGGCAAGGGCCCTTTGAGGTATTAGAAAGAATAAATGACGTGAACTATAAAATCCGCCAGCCAGGTAAACGGAAGCCAGAGCAAGTGTACCACGTCAATCTTATAAAACCGTGGAAAGAACGACAGTCACTTGCTGCAGTCACCTCATCCCAACCAGGGCAGCTGGCCTCTGCGAAGCCCTTGTTGCCAGAAGTAACAGTACCCGACTCCCTTGCAGATACACAGAAATTAGAAGTGCAGGGGTTCCTCTTTAAGAACAGGGTTTTTTTCTCTGATACCCCAGGTCGTACCTCTCTCATTAAACATGACATTCTGACTGAACCAGGAGAAAAGGTTAAGCTGAGGCCCTACAGAATACCAAAGGCCAGGAGAGAGATTATCTCTGTAGAGGTGAGGAAAATGTTAGAACTTGGGGTAATAGAAGAGTCCCATAGCCAATGGTCCAGCCCCATAGTTCTGATCCCCAAGCCAGACGGCAGCTGGATGTTTTGCAATGACTTCCGTAAGCTTAATTCTCTATCTAAATTTGATGCTTACCCAATGCCACGTGTGGATGAGCTCATTGATAGGCTTGGAAATGCCGTTATATAACAACCCTAGATCTAACCAAAGGGTACTGGCAGATACCATTAACAGATGAGGCCAAAGAGAAAACTGCCTTTGCCACTCCAGACGGGTTGTTTCATTATGTTGTTTTGCCGTTTGGGTTGCATGGGGCACCTGCCACCTTCCAGAGGGTTATGGATAGGATTTTGAGACCTCACAGACAGTATGCAGCAGCCTATCTGGATGATATAATCATCAAAAGTCCAGATTGGGAGTCCCATTTACCTAGAGTACAGGCTGTTATCAATTCTCTGCGTGAGGCAGGATTTTCAGCCAATCCAAAAAAATGTGCCATGGGACTGGAGGAGGCCAAGTACCTGGGTTACAACATAGGCCATTGCTTGGTAACTAAATAAGATTGAAGCCATACAAAGATGGCCTCAGCCTGTTAACACGAAGCAAGTCCGTGCTTTCTTGGGAATTACAGGCTATTATAGAAGGTTTATACCTAATTTTGCCTCCTTTGCGGCCCCTTTGACTGACCTGACGAAAGGCAAAGACTCTGTCATGGTTAAGTGGACGACACAGGTGGAAAAATCATTTCAGACCCTTAAAAGCCTACTGTGTGCTCAGCCGGTGCTGATAACGCCAGACTTTAGGAGAGAGTTTGTCCTTCAAACGGATGCATCTGATGTGGGACTGGGGGCAGTACTATCACAGGTGCGGAATGGTGAGGAACACCCGGTGCTGTACTTAAGTAGAAAATTAAATGATCAGGAGACAAAGTATGCGGTTGTAGAAAAAGAATACCTAGCCATTAAATGGGCCCTAGAAGCCCTCCGTTATTACCTGCTTGGCCGTCAGTTTGAATTGGTTACAGACCACGCTCCCCTCAAGTGGATGTGTGAAAATAAGGAAAAGAATAGGAGGGTTACAAGATGGTTCTTAGCCTTACAGGAATACAGGTTTACAGTAAAACACAGGCCAGGGACCCAAATGAAAAATGCTGATGCCTTATCTCGGGTAGATTGTATGATGTCCAGTTGTGTTCCAGCCCCGGGTCTGAAACAGGGGGGGAGGATGTGTGACAGAGTGTCTGGACAAGTCATAGAGGGTGTGTATATCTGCCCAAGATTTCTTGTATCTGTCAGGTAAAGCAACCAGGAAGTTAGAAACTAGGGATCTAGGATCTCTTGTTTAGGGTTTGGTTAAAAACCCGTTTACAGGGCCTGTGTTGCTGGAGTGGGGAAGAGAGGGTGGGCCCCACTCCACCCGGACAGTCCGGGTCTTGGGCTGTCTGATTAGTGCAAGGTTTTCTTGCCTGATAGAAGGAGGGAGTTCACACACATTCTGGCCCTCTCATCCTGGGAGCAGGACATCTGCTAGGAGCCTGTGGGAGCATTGCCGGTGGTATGTTATAATCTGTTATGTTATGGTGCCTGGTACTAGGCCGGCACTGGGTTAGTCCGGAGCACCTAAAGTTTAGTTAGAGCCGGACAGGCATAGGACTTATTTTGTTTAGTTTTGTTTTACTTTATACCACAATCTGGCAATAAAACTGGCTGAGGTCAGTTAAACGATCCTTTCTTGTTCTGTGGACTTTGTGCCTGCTGAAAGTGTGCCCGTCTACCCAGGAGACAACTAATCCGCTACCTAACCCCTTACACCCTTTAATTTGGACCTGCTGAGGTGTGAGTAAGGTTGCCACCTGGTCGGTATTTTTTTTATTTTACTGGCCACTTGACTGGCGGGGCTGGTATTTGTTTTTTACTGGTAATTTAGGATGGGAAAAGTATACCCACAATTAAAATTACCGGTAAAAAACAAATACCAGCACCACCAGGCCAGGTGGCAATCCTAGGTGAGAGGGTTGGTGGAGGGGTGCATATGGGGCACATAAAGCAGTCTGGAGGTCCGCTTAAAAGAGACCAAAACCTTTGGTCTGCACTGTGGGAACTCCAGCGAGGTATGCATGGGAACACCAGTGAGGTATGTATAACGACTGACCCCTCTATGATACACCCCGCTTGTTGGCCGCTATACATACCTCACTGGCGCTCCCATGGTGCAAATGCGGCTCTCCTCTAATCAGATTTCTGGACTGCTTATTAATGGCCATTCAACTTTGTTGTGGGATCATTGGCGAGGTAAGAATAGATTATGAGGTGACTGACAGGGCATCACAAATCTTATAGACACTAGTTCCAGTTTAGGTCCCCTTTAAAAAAACAAAACAAAAGAAAAAAAAAAAAAAAACAGACATGTGCCTTTTCTTTGAACGTAGCACTGAGAGGAACGCAATGTTTTATTGCCAAGAATTGGTCCCCAATTGCCTTGTACATATTTAATATACATTGTTAATATGGGTCCCGTGTTAGTCATATTATTTATTTGCAGGCCAGTAATTCATTTGCAGAATTGTATTACAGAAATTTTTTGAAGATGCAGCAGACCATCCTTACTTGCACATGCAGATGCCCGTGTTATCCTGAGATTTAATTTGGACTAAAGTCTAAAAGTTCTAATTTTACCACATGCCTGCAGGCATCCTAAAGCAGACTAAAACCCTGGTAGCCTAGATCTAGAGCATAGTTGCTCAACCCTCCTCCTCAAGGGCCACTAACAGGCCAGGATTTGCAGATCTCCATACTAATGCAACAGTGAGGTAATTTGTGCTAAATTTAAACTGAGCAAAGGGGGTGGGAGCAGCTCCATCACTATTATTTATACAAAATTATTATTATTATTCAGGGTCTGGGAACCAATTTACCGCCCAGTTTAACCCTCTCATCATCTAAGTATTAAGCACCAAACATGTCTAGCTATGTGAAAAATCTGCAGATACATGTGGAAGCCACACTGCCCCGACAAGGCACTCTGTGTTTAGTTTGGTCGCTACTCTTATTTTTGAGTCCCCAAAGTTGGGACATGCAATGCAGCCAGAGCTAGATTTAACACAGCTCTGTCTGAGCACTAATTACCCCAACTGTGTATCTGCAAAACCTGACCTGTTAGTGGCTTTTGAAGAGGAAGGTTGGGCACATGTGCTCTAGAGCAGTGTTCCCCAACTCTGTCCTCAAGGCCCAACAGGTTATGTTTTGTAGATCTTCACATAGAACACTCTATAGCTCTGTTTGAGCACTAATTACCTCACCTGTGTGGACCCTAGGTATGGGTTACAGCTTGACCCCGTGGGTGATCCGCGGAGATCACCTGCATGTTCACCATAGCAATTGTTCCCATAGCGCATATGTGGGCCTCTGTCGATATAGCTGATGTCTGTACCTGCCACCAGAGGGGAACAACAAATGGGAAGAACCCCACAAGTTGTTCATTCATATACACCGAAATCTTTTCTGGATGAGAGTCTTTACATGGATATAGGTTAGCAAACAGCCAATCCCAGGGGATTCACACACAGGGGCATCCCAAATCAGGATGACAAAACCTAGGCAAGAGAATATCCTGGGTAATGGTCTGCTTTAAACGTTATACTTTATACTGCTTTATACTTCCCATAACATTTAGCCCACTACCATATTTTTGGATACAGAAGCAGTGGAGTTTAACTAATATGGATATCCTTTATTATGCTCTTTCACAGTAATTCCATAATTCAAGGAAGCACCCATTAACTACATTACGTACCGATAAGTGAATGGAAACCTATTTCTCAGTCCACCGCTCATCTTTCAGACTTCCCCCACCCGAGCAGCCGGACTACTGGTTCGACGGGGGTCAAGTTTTTTAAGAAAACCTGCCTTTTGCATGGCCAAAGCCACATCCTGCGCCACTTTTTAAGAGAGCCTATCAGCTCTCTCAAAATTGCTGCTGTGTCGAGGTGCAGCTGGCTGCATCCTCGTCACACGGTTCAGGCACATGCTCCCACACCCAGCCACTGAGATCAGGTGAGATCACTGGCACCCAGGGGGTTTTCCACAGCCAGGCATCCAATGTAGGATGCCCCGGAGGCAGGCTAGCTGCCGGGCCTGAAAACTTTTTGATTGCAGGACCCGGCGGCGAGGGTTTTGACCCACTTTGCACCGCTATTGAGTGAGTGGGACCCGTGTATGAATTCTCTGGTCTGAGTTGGATGAATACCGGATTACACATATGCCAGGAACACTGTGCACACACATTGTTTAGCACACCACACCGCACAAGCACACATGGCTGTGAATTTTGTTATTTGCCCCATCAGCAGGAGGGAGTTCTGTGCTACTATTACTGTGTGTACCAATAGGTCCCTTGTTATCACAACATGTCTAGTACACCCCCACTTCACATTCTGTGTACACCTTGTACTCCATATGGTCCATAACATTCAGACTATGTACCATACAGCTATTGTGTATTGCATTGTGGCATACAGCCTTGTGCACATTGCATGTACTTGTCACTTTTTCACTACAGATGTGTCATGTGTACAGTGATGCTAGCACGGCACCTTTACATACTGCACTGCTGCACTGTGCACCCCTGTTTTTTTTTGTCGCTGGAGTTGTGTAACACACCCAGTTTCCCTACACCGACCACAAAGCTAAAGCGCAGGGTATCTATTTATAGCAATTAGTAATGGTGGTGTGTACATGCAGAAATACTGATACTGCAGATTAGCAGAGGACTGCTGGAATAATTTTCCTATTACAAATGTTTACACGCTGCCTGAGAGAGAAAAGGTACAGTTGGCTGTAGCAATGGTATTTAAATATATTTTACTACCTGTTAGCCACCAGTCTTGGCAAGGAAGAGGGAGTACATTCTAGACCACATATGTCAAACTCAAGGCCCGAGGGTAGGATGCTGTCATGCAAGCCTTTTTATGTGGCCCCATGACAGATGCCAGGTGGCTGTGACTTGGCAGCACCCCTTCTAGCCGGCCCCATCACTCCAAGGCTTCTGTGGGTGGTGCTGCTGAGTGAAGCATTCCACTGTGGAACACAGTACCACCTCTAATTCTGTCCCAGATGCAGTGCCTATAAAATCAGCTAGTGCACGCTTTTTCACTGTCCGGGAGGAGGAGAGTGTAATGCCTGCAACTAGCCTACTTAACCCACCCAAATTACTGCCACAGCCAGTGGCGGACTGGGGCCAAAAATCAGCCCTGGATTTTTCCCCTGGCCCGGCCTGAGACATCCCTGCTGTGGCCCCCAACCTTGATGCTGGGGCTATAGTATTGGGGGCTGGGGTTCCTTGGTTTGTGGGTACAGTGGGGCTGGGTAGGGAGACTAAGGAGGGCAGGAATTGAATGTGGGTGTTATAAGCAGCAGCCCAACTGGCCCCAAAGCAGTGCGGCCCACCGGGCATTGTCCCGGGTCTCCCTATGGCCAGTCCGCCCCTGGCCACAGCAAAGGGCACTACATCTGCAGCAGGTGATTGCTAGCTATTGCCAGGTGGTGTGTAAAAAAAATATTGTAGGGCTGTCCTGGGCAAAGTAATGATGTGGCTGCATCCTGGGATAAACAATTCAGCATATGCATCTGTCCTGGGCAAAATAGTCCAGCATCTGCATCTGTCCTGGGCAAAATAATCCAGCATCTGCATCTGTCCTGGGCAAAATAATCCAGCATCTGCATCTGTCCTGGGCAAAATAATCCAG
Organism: Gastrophryne carolinensis; assembly: GCA_027917425.1. NCBI lineage: Eukaryota > Metazoa > Chordata > Amphibia > Anura > Microhylidae > Gastrophryne > Gastrophryne carolinensis. The sequence continues at coordinate 147,451,085 of CM051235.1, read as the reverse complement.
CGTCTACATCTGTCCTGGGCAAAATAATTCAGCATATGCATCTGTCTGTATGTGACCATAATATTGTTTTAACCAGATATTTTTATGAACCAGGGGTTGGACATGTCGCACCCTGGGCTTGACTTTATTTTTCATTCTTTATGATTCTCTGTGGATTATTGACATTGTAAAAATTTGGAAAATATTTTGAGGTGACTCAATTCTAGAACATTCACCATCTATTCAGGTATGGCAAAACTGTTTTAATGGCCCAAATATGCGTTTCTGAGGTTTGGGATGTTATTATAGCGTACATTCAAGTTACCAACAGTTCCCTTATTGTCCTGTTGAGTTAGATTACCCACTCTTTTATACATAATCAGCAGAATGCACAAACCAGGGGATGCCAGTAGTACTGCTTGGAATGACCACAGGGGCCATGGAAGTGACCATTGCCAATAAACCCTAAGCCAGGTCACTCACACCCAAGCTAACTTAGGGGGACTGCATTGGGACATGCCAAAGCTACTGTACCTTGCTTGTTCTGCACTTTTCTCTATCACTTCTGGCAAAGTTGCAGCAAGGAAAGAAAGAAAAGTCACTGGGGACTCACCAGCCATTTGATTTTCCCACCTCTTGAAAAGTAACCGGGACAAGGTGTGGTTTGTCCTGTCCCAGTGGTATGTACCACAGTATCTCCAACTATGAATGGCATTTCATAATGCACTCCTCAGTTATAATTTCTGGGGGGCCTTAGACACACTCTTACATGTTGCATTTACCTAGGGACCAGGGCTGAGGCTGTGCCTGACCATAGCCCCCTGCTGTGGATAAAACAAGGTTATGTAATATACATTCTCCCTTATCAGTTCTTTCCCAACTGGTTGTCAGAGTCCTTCAGCAACTATGCCTGTTTCAAAGGTGGTTAGGAAGTTACGGAGGAGGATGTGATATCTTTCTTCCAGGTTAGTTGCCAATAGGTCGTTTGCAAGGACTGAGTAAGATGTCCCTACCTATCTCATGCCACACTCTGCACCCAAGTTTAGGTGCACACAGGTCATTAGGATTACTGTCCCTGATACCTGTAACTCTCATGGTCTTACAAAGAATGAGTTTCTTTTGGATGAGGGTTACAGGCTGCGGGTTGTCAGCGTTTCACTGGCCTTTGGCCTACACCCACAGGACTGCATGGAATGCAGCGGTTGTGGGGCTTGAGCTTCTTTTTCTTTGGTTAGGAGGCACTCATATGATCAGTCTGATTGCAGAAATAACAGGGCGGGGTGTTGGGTGACACAGGCTTCCCTTATCAGAGTGGCCACCGGTAGGTATATTTCTATCCAGGAGAAGGTGCATGCCTGGAGCCCCTTGGTTTCCCAATTGTACTGTTATATCAAGGAAATCCGGCCAGTTTTAGTACGGGCTAAGGCCTACTTCAGAGCTTCTGCATCATGAGGATAAAGGTGTGTATGCTTGGAGGGGTGTGGCTAGCACATGCCAAAAGCAAACTAAGCAATCGTATGTCCCCATACATATGTGTCGGCTTCCAAATTTCTTTCCAGCTAGGTCTCTATAATGTTGTTTTGTGCTGAGCTAAGTTAATTAAAAGAGTTTTAAAAGTGGTGAAAGTGGTTCAAATTGGCATTTGGCTGTGACTGCAGCTATGGGCAATGCCCATTTAATGTTGCTGTTTATATAATCACTACAGTAATTGTGTTGTTTAACCTTTTTACCACCAATTACAAGTTTTGTATACCCTTCCTGCATCCTGTCCTGGCTAGTGTAGCCATTGGTGCTATAACCAATTGCGATGGTATACATGGTTTAAAAATAAATGGATAGCCTCTTCTATAAGAAAGTTCATCTTTTAGACTAGCTAGCAATAAGTTTGCCAGTAAAAGTCTTAGAAAGAGTATCCCAGAGGAAAGAAACAGAAAAAAAGCAAAAAGTGTAATCAGTAACAAGCTGCAGCCAATACAATACACAGTGGGATCATTTTTGAGGCTTCTGCTGTTCTATGTAAAGCATAAACACACATACATAAAAATTATACTTTAAATTGTTTACAAAACATCTAAAATACAAAACACTGTAGTCACACAGACTAAGACCCTCATAAACCCAAATATATTTAAGACCACCTACCAGTCACAGGACATATGCATAAACTCTGCAGGCGAAAAGTCTTCTGTGCAACCCTTTGACCTACCATCATGTCCCCGATGTATATTTGTTTACTAAGAAAGTAGGAAACGTCTTTTTCCGCCTCTTTTTGATTCCAAAAAATCTTGCACATAGGTGGAGCAAAGGTGGGCCCCATAGAGGGGAGTGAATTGCCGCCAGATTGCTTGTGCAGCCAGGCTAATGGCGACGTGAGTAACCGCATGAATACTTTAAACAAAGCTGTGCGAAAACAGGTATAGATCCAGACCCCGATTTTTGCTGTACAAATGTAAATTCCCCTTTGCCTAAGAAAATGCCCAAAAACAAACACAACAGAAATTTCAGAACGATAATAACAGCAAAAGGCAGCTCGATTTAAAAATAGTAAGTAAGATGCTCGTCATAAAGAGGTTAAATAATTCTGAAATATCATTCCTTTTAGTCCCTTCGTGTACCATTTGGAGAAAAACACTTGTTTAGTATTGTTTTGGGACTTCATGGGAAGACCACTTGACTTTATTTTAAACAGCTGGAAATTTGTAAATTCTGCAAACCTAATTTGCAATTAGGGTAGGTCAGATTTATCTGATAGTATATCAGGTGCTCTTTAAAGCTGAGGTCATAGTATTGCAGGCATGTTCATGGAAAGGGGTGAAAGGAATGCCCTGGCTGCCAGGTCCCTTTAAAACATTTCCATTTGTTATAAGCATTTAAACTTGCATCAAGTACCCCAAGAATTATCCACATACAATGACACATTTTGGGGGGCACCCCCCATTAGGAAATCCCAGCAACGCTTCATTATATTGGAAAATCATTGGCCTGCTGGATGCAAGTTCTAATGCTTATAATAAACAGAGATGTTTTAAAGGGGCCCTGCAGCCTGAGCAATCCTTTTTACTTATATTAATTGGAGCACGGCCAGCTCCCTCCTGGCACGGGACCCCGAAACTCAGTCGGATGTGGTAAGCCGCCTTTTCTTGTTTTATTTCCATGAATAAGGATGGTTATGGTCAACTCAAAATTAGTGAAACTTTAGTTTCCTGGTGGAAGATGAGGTGGCAGGAGTGGGTATGGCCCCCTACAGCCATGAATCTGAGGCTATAGCATTAAGAGCAGAATATGGGCTCGGGTTCCTGGCACTGGTTACAGTGGGCTACAAGGGTTCTGGAAAGGAGACTAGAGAGGGAGGTTTTGGACAGGGTTGTAATAAACAGCAGCCCAATTGGCCCCAAAGCAGTGCAGCGCACCAGAGATTTCCCCAAGTCATTACACCCCTGCTTGTTTCAGGTATTTACTAATTTAGAGATTTCTTGTCACTTTTCTTGAGGTACTGTACATATTGTAATTTTTTTCGCCCTATATGATTTACTTATTTTTCCCCAAAAGTGGGGGAAAAATGTCTGTGCATCTTAACGGGCAAATGTCAAAAAAACGTACATTCCGTGGATCCCCCACAGCCTCGGTAGTTGCCGCTGCCTGCCTCCTTCTTCATCTGGTTCCCACCCCTGGGTAGGGCGTGGCCTGTGACGCTGGCAGGAGTCACAGGCCAAGCCCACCTAGAAGCTGGAACCGGCTCGCCATGAACTTGCGGCTAACTTCGGCTTCCGTAGCTGCAGCTCCCTGCCACCTCCTATAGAGATGGTGGGGAGCGGCGGCGGGGAGCGGCAGTTAGCCACAAGTTCACAGCGAGCCAATATTGGCATGGGGTGGGCGTGGCCTGTGACTGCCGCTCCTCGCAGCCGCACCCCACTGCCTCTTACACTCTTACAGAGGTGGTGGGGAGCATCTGCCTGTATTGGGGATGCCCGCACACTGCCTGTATTGGGGATGCCCGCACACTGCCTGTATTGGAGATGCCCGCACACTGCCTGTATTGGGGATGCCCGCACACTGCCTGTATTGGGGATGCCCGCACACTGCCTGTATTGGGGATGCCCGCACACTGCCTGTATTGGAGATGCCCGCACACTGCCTGTATTGGAGATGCCCGCACACTGCCTGTATTGGGGATGCCCGCACACTGCCTGTATTGGGGATGCCCGTACACTGCCTGTATTGGGGATGCCAGCACACTGCCTGTATTTGGGCTGCCAGCACACTGCCTGTATTGGTGATGCCAGCACACTGCCTGTATTGGTGATGCCAGCACACTGCCTGTATTGGTGATGCCAGCACACTGCCTGTATTTGGGCTGCCAGCACACTGCCTGTATTTGGGCTGCCAGCACACTGCCTGTATTGGGGATGGCAGCACACTGCCTGTATTGGGGATGGCAGCACACTGCCTGTATTGGGGATGGCAGCACACTGCCTGTATTGGGGATGGCAGCACACTGCCTGTATTGGGGATGGCAGCACACTTCCTGTATTGGGGATGCCAGCACACTGCCTGTATTGGGGATGCCAGCACACTGCCTGTATTGGGGATGGCAGCACACTGCCTGTATTGGGGATGGCAGCACACTGCCTGTATTGGGGATGGCAGCACACTGCCTGTATTGGGGATGGCAGCACACTGCCTGTATTGGGGATGCCAGAACAATGTCTGTATTGGGGATGCCACCACACTGCCTGTATTGGGGATGCCAGCACACTGTCTGTATTGGGGATGCCAGCACACTGCCTGTATTGGGGATGCCAGCACACTGCCTGTATTGGGGATGGCAGCACACTGCCTGTATTGGGGATGGCAGCACACTGCCTGTATTGGGGATGCCAGCACACTGCCTGTATTGGGGATGCCCGCATACTGCCTATATTGGGGATGCCTGCACACTGCCTGTATTGGGGATGCCAGCACACTGCCTGTATTGGGGATGCCAGCACACTGCCTGTATTGGGGATGCCAGCACACTGCCTGTATTGGGGATGCCAGCACACTGCCTGTTTTGGGGATGCCAGCACACTGCCTGTTTTGGGGATGCCAGCACACTGCCTGTATTGGGGATGCCAGCACACTGCCTGTATTGGGGATGCCCGCACACTGCCTGTATTGGGGATGCCACCACACTGCCTGTATTGGGGATGCCAGCACACTGCCTGTTTTGGGGATGCCTGCACACTGCCTGTATTGGGGATGCCAGCACACTGTCTGTATTGGGGATGCCAGCACACTGTCTGTATTGGGGATGCCACCACACTGCCTGTATTGGGGATGCCAGCACACTGTCTGTATTGGGGATACCAGCACACTGCCTGTATTGGGGATGCCACCACACTGCCTGTATTGGGGATGCCACCACACTGCCTGTATTGGGGATGCCCGCACACTGCCTGTATTGGGGATGCCCGCACACTGCCTGTATTGGGGATGCCCGCACACTGCCTGTATTGGGGATGCCCGCACACTGCCTGTATTGGGGATGCCAGCACACTGCCTGTATTGGGGATGCCACCACACTGTCTGTATTGGGGATGCCAGCACACTGTCTGTATTGGGGATGCCAGGACACTGCCTGTATTGGGGATGCCAGCACACTGCCTGTATTGGGGATGCCCGCACACTGCCTGTATTGGGGATGCCAGCACACTGCCTGTATTGGGGATGCCAGCAACTGCCTGTTTTGGGGATGCCAGCACACTGCCTGTTTTGGGGATGCCAGCACACTGCCTGTATTGGGGATGCCAGCACACTGCCTGTATTGGGGATGCCACCACACTGCCTGTATTGGGGATGCCAGCACACTGTCTGTATTGAGGATGCCAGCACACTGCCTGTATTGAGGATGCCAGCACACTGCCTGTATTGGGGATGCCAGCACACTGCCTGTATTGGGGATGCCAGCACACTGTCTGTATTGGGGATGCCACCACACTGCCTGTATTGGGGATGCCAGCACACTGTCTGTATTGGGGATGACAGCACACTGCCTGTATTGGGGATGCCAGCACACTGCCTGTATTGGGGATGCCAGCACACTACCTGTATTGGGGATGCCCACACACTGCCTGTATTGGGGATGCCAGCACACTGCCTGTATTGGGGATTCCTGCACACTGCCTTTATTTGGGATGCCTGTACACTGCCTGTATTTGGGATGCCTGCACACTGCCTGTAATGTAGGATGCCCCTCACTGTCTGTAATGTGGGATGCCCCTCACTGTCTGTAATGTGGGATGCCCCTCACTGCCTGAAATGTGGGATACTTATCACTGCCTGTAATGTAAGATACCGCTCACTGTCTGTAATGTGGGATGCCCCTCACTGCATTTAATGTAGAATACTGCTTACTCCCTGTTATGTGGGGTCTGTAATGGTGTGATCGGGGGGAATTCTGCACACTGTCTATAATGGGGTGGTTGTTAGGGGGTAATTTAGCACACCGTTTGGTTCAGAATATTATTTTCTAATTTTTCTTTTCCAAATCCAGGGTGCGTCTTATAGGCAGGTGCGTCTTATATTGTGAACAATACAGTGATTGGGGTATGACCTAAATATTGCTTGTTTGCACGTATTTCTGGTGGGGATATTGTGCCTTAGATGGTTAATCATCTTGAATATATTATTTTCATGTAATGGCAGTCTTTTCTACCTTATTTCAGAAACAGGGCTCCTGGACAATTGATAGCCACTACCTGGCCATGCACCTTCAGGATGGACAAGAATTTAAAGCCTTACTACAACTGGTGGAACCATAGTAAGACATCCTTATTTTACACCTATGCCCTTATTCATCAAGCAATAGCGCCAGGTAGTGTCTGACGAGCGCCAGGTAGCGGCAGCTAACGGCGCCTACCGACTCAAGTACGCCCGGCGGCGGTCACAATGACGCATTTATCAAGCTAAATGAGGCTAGCGCCGGCGAGAGCGACGGCTAGCGCGGCATTCATCATGAAGCCGGCTGGACCGAACAGCGCCGCTGCAAATTCCTTCACAACGACACGTATTACCTGGCGCTACCTGCCGCTCTCCCATACATTTCAATGGCAGACGCTGCAATGATTGTTTTTAGTGGTTTTGGGGTTTTTTGCTTTGGGCCAAAATTCAACACATGTTTATATTGATATGTTTTATGAATCTAGCTGGTTATTTATCATTTTTTTTTTTTTTTTTTTTTTCACAATGTAATGTTGTGAGTGACATGGGAATTGCATCTCCTCCACCCAAACTCATTGGCATCAAAAGCGCTGGTTTTCCACACAAACGGGGCTTGTAAAGCTATTTTGTAGCCTGTCAGGTTGGGCGGTCACGTTCGCTCTTCGAAATTGTCAGCGCCCAAGCTATTCGGCAGCCCTGTCCTTGATGAATCTGTGTTGGTCAGTGTTTGTGCAGTCGCTGTTTTAATTCGCTATGTGGCGGCGCGAGCGTCGCTGTGCCTCGCTGCGCTGCGTTGTGCGGCGCTGTGCTGTTCATACATGTGCCCTTCTGCCATTTGCAAGGAATTCACTTCCCGCGACCCCAGTCGTTGTTAATGAATACACTGTAGTTGTGAGCGTGCCTGGCCACATATTGCAGGATTAACATTCAGTCGTACCAGCTCATAACAACCCGTTATGCATTCTCATGTGTGCCACATTTTCAGGTAGTTGTCTAGTTTGATTGTGTGATGACTTTGTGAAGGAATAAGATTTGTATATTTAAGCACAACGGTGTATGCTTTAGAAGGACCTATGCATTACAGTATGTAGAACCCCCTGCTAAATCAAGCTAATAATTTGTGGCGCCGTGGGCCCTAGCTTTTTTTTCAGCGTCATTTTAATGTTTTTCCGCCACTTAGCTTGCACATAGCTGCTATTAGCTTGTCCCTGCTGCGCGCATGTTTTTTTTTTGAATTTGGAAGCACAGTTGCTTGCGTCATATCCGGTTCCGGGATCCTCCTTTGCGTTTCAACGCCACCTTAAGGTAAAACTGTCTTGCGCTTATGCCAATAGCTTGTTTTTCAGCGTCATTTTAATGTTTTTCCGCCACTTAGCTTGCACATAGCTGATATTAGCTTGTCCCTGCTGCGCGCATGTTTTTTTTTTGAATTTGGAAGCACAGTTGCTTGCGTCATATCCGGTTCCGGGATCCTCCTTTGCGTTTCAACGCCACCTTAAGGTAAAACTGTCTTGCGCTTATGCCAATAGCTTGTTTTTCAGCGTCATTTTAATGTTTTTCCGCCACTTAGCTTGCACATAGCTGCTATTAGCTTGTCCCTGCTGCGCGCATGTTTTTTTTTTGAATTTGGAAGCACAGTTGCTTGCGTCATATCCGGTTCCGGGATCCTCCTTTGCGTTTCAACGCCACCTTAAGGTAAAACTGTCTTGCGCTTATGCCAATAGCTTGTTTTTCAGCGTCATTTTAATGTTTTTCCGCCACTTAGCTTGCACATAGCTGATATTAGCTTGTTGCTGGGGCGCGGTGCGTATTTTTGTTTTGTTTTGTTTTTTATGTCTCATGTCGCTAGCGTCATTTCCGGTTCCTGTTTCCTCCTTAGCGTTTCCAATATGGCTCCCAAACGGCGAGTAATGCGCCTCCCCAGCTCCTCGTCAGATTCCGGCCCCACCACCCCTCCCCCACATCCCCCACCTACCTCACCTTCCCCAAATACCACCCCTCCCACCCATTCCCCTCCTGGGCCCCAAAAACAAAGGCGCACCCGGGTGGATAGCCGGGTCAATGGCCAGGTTGTGAAAGTGAGTATTTTAGTTATGTATTTTTAGCTTAAAAATGTATAAACACACAGGGTGGATAGGGGCTGAATTTTTATTGTTTTTAGTCCAAAATTTTACACTCCACATGGGGCATCCCCATTGTGGATGTCCTGCTTGGATGGCCCCCCCCCCCCCTGGAGGGCCCAAAAAATTACCTCTGGCCCGTCCCATCTGTGCATGCGTGAGTTGCGGATGCCTATTGCGCTTACCTCTAGCAGGGTGTACCCCTGCGCCATACATATTTTCATTTGGTGTGCAGGCGCACTCCCTGTTAGAGTCAAACGCCACATGCGTACTTTGCCGTGCAGACACAGCTGAGCTGGTATGCACCTCCCACGGCCCTTGGATGCGCATACCACACCGGCGTGGACCGCTGTGTTTGGCTTGCGGAGTGACGTGGGAGTGTCCTCAGCGGTGTATTTGGGCCCTTCAAAGGGGGTTGCAGACAGTGGGCCACCCACAATAGTTGTGGCCCAAAAAAGTGCACACAAACCCAGACTAATGTAAATCCTGGGTGTGGTTCCACTTTGATCTTGTCTCTGTATAACTGTTTATGACATTGTTCTGAGGTCATGTTTTGATTTTTTTTTTTTTTCCTTTTTTCCTAGGACTTCTGCCTGGCCGAATACGACTATGCCCGAGGAGCGAAAAAACGCCTTGCCATGGAGGTGAAGGCCACTGTGTCCCGGCGCTTCAAGACCGACCTGACCATCCGGGCGATCCAACAGAAATGGTCAGATTTTAAGCGCCGGGACCCAGAAGGCGTGTACCGCCTATATGATGCCTACGCATCAGGTAAGTTAAAGCTTATGTTCTTTTTTGCCTTTGTGCAGAATCATCTGCTAAGCTGTGTCCTTTTTTGCTCTTTATATTAATTATTTGCTTTCACCCCCTCCACACAGATAAGCGTCCTCCCCTGGGGAAACGTGGGAAGGGATTCCTCCCCCGAACCAGGCAGGCGGACTCGGGGGAGTCATCGGGGGAGGGTCCCTCCCGCGGGTCCTATTTAGAGGACCCAGGGGAGGAAGGGGATGACGCCCCAGAGGAGTGTGCTGCTGGGGGGCAGGCTGGATCAAGCCTCAGCTCCTCACACTCTGAGGCTGAGGACTCTCACCAGGCAAGGGGCCACTCTCAAGCAGGGAGTGAGAGGGAGGAGGGTGGCCCTTTGCCTGGTGGATCTTCTGAGCAGAGTGTGAGGAGCCGAGGCTCCCCGCCTCCTCCTCAGAGCCCTCCCTGGGCTTCAAGTGGCGCTTCATCCCCTGGTGAGTTTACATGTTTTAATTGTTAGTCTGTGCCAGGTTTCATCTGACCATTTGTGCTTAGCCCTTGCAATTCCTCTCTAATTTGCAGGGCATCATATAGGCGGCACCTCCATGGATTTTTGGCGTCAAATCCTCCTCGGGCATAGTCGTGGTAAGTGTATGTTTTAAGCTAGTTCATTTTGGACTTTATGTCATTCCTTAAAGTGGACCCACAAACATTGCTGATATTGCTTGGATTATGGCGCCTTGCCTGCCAAATCACATCCCTCACCCAGGGCCCCCCCCCAACCAAACACCACAAACTACTTCCCTCTTTGGGGGTGGCAGAAGCCATTGTCCCTGCCTCCTGTGTGGCACTCGAGATGTGTGTGCGCCTGCGCTCTGTTTCATACTGGCATGCGTGTGCGCACACACTGGCGGAGTGATGTGCGGAAGGCAGGGGCGGTGGCGGACTAAAATTGTGTTGCTCTGCCAAAGTAGACTACTACACTGAATAATCACAATCCTGTGTCTTGGTACACTTTTAACAGACACGTTTCCTGGTCCATTGTCTAAGCTGGTTTGCTAATGTACATTAACATCACAAACCACACTACAGTGCTAGCCAACTGGAAACCACCCCTATGTTTCTGGCCACACCATGATGTGTGCTAGCAAAAGTTAATTTACGTGAAGTAGTTAGGGCAAACACATGTTGCACACTGGTAACATTATCCATTAAATTGGTAATGAGTCATTTACATTGCAATGTAAAGGTTAGTGCCAGATTTGCAAAATGGATACATGTGGCAACCATAAACACTTCACATTAACTAATGGGCCAGGAATATAGCAAATATCGTTTAACATGTATGTAAAGAAGTGTTTGTTTTTGGAGCTAAGACTCAATAACCAGATTGATGTCCAAACTTCGGGTGTCATAGCTCCACTAAATGTTGTTTGGTATTTTGTTTTTTTATGGACAGATGTTGCTACGCAGACGGAGGCAGAATTCCTCCTCCCCACACCAGCTCCAGGGACGGCCAGCAGCATGGGCCACCGCCACAGCTGCGATGGTGAGTACATCCAAATTATTATGGGTAAATACTTTGTAAACATTTCTCTTCTAGTTACATTTGTAGAAATGTGAAATTGACCAATGTGTGAATATCACACACATCTAGGTTAAATGTGTTTGGTGAATAATCCAACATGCCAGTCACCATCCTTGATAGTTGCCTCACATTCTTGTTACGGACACATACGGACTATTTGTGGCGTATAGACAACCAAATGGGGCTGATTAGGTGTTTACCAATAACATTATAGGGCAAACTTCCATCTTCCTTAGGCACTGATGTTTGGCTTGGACTAAAGACATAAATGTCCTTACTTGGCCATAAACATTATTACCTTTGCAAGAGTGAACCTGGCCCAACACCAAGGCTGTTTAATGTGCATTAAACATTTAATTTGCCAACAACTAACAACTAACACCCCGCGGAATATACGATAAGTGCAGGTACCACGGGTCCACCCCACCAAGCAAACCCCTAATTATGGGAACTTATCTTCCGCTGGCTCCTGCGCAACACTCCAGACGTGCATTTTTCCCCCCTGGGCCTCTGTGAATGGCCGCCGGGTCCCCATGAGCAGCCAGAGAGTGACATGCGTGAAGAGGGGGTGGAAGAGGAGTGTACATTCCTGTTCCCTGCATAGACGTTAGCGTGCCTTCTTTGTGCCAAGCACGTTGGAGCATGGAGAGGTGAGTGGCTATGGATTACTGTGTGTAGACACACATCAGGGGAAATACAGATCTGTGAGAAACAACAAAGTGGGCCAAAACCCAGGATAAACTATATTGTGGGTGTTGGTCCACTTTAAGAGTAAAGGTATGTGGTCCTAACATGTTTTCAAGTCAATATTAAAACTTTATTTTAAAATGTTAGGGGCACATTGTTCACCAATGTTAATGTGAGTGTTAGCAAGTTAGAAACACTGACATTACATTGCTACATCTGTGTATGTTGAGTTCCCAATCAAATTCTAATATATTATTTTTTATCACATCTCTACAGCTTGTATACGCCAGCATCGCAGACTGTGGCGGGCCTTCCGACAGATGAAAGGGATGCTGCTGGCCATGAAGAGGCGTCGGAGACGTTAGGGTGGGGGGGATGGCTGCCCTGGCCATGTTTTCTTGCCTTTGTTGGCCTATGTTGGCCGTGTTGGGCCAATTTCTTTAAATACATTTATATTTACCAAGAACTGTGTTGTTCCTTGACCAGCATAGGTTTAGATTCCCAAAAACCATTATGTCTAAAATTAGGCTGCCATTTTGAGCCAGTACATGTTTACACCATAGTAAGCAATGTTAACTAATGTGGCACATAAATGGTGGCATAATATTAGAGATGATTGAGCAAATCAGCCCTGACTGTGTATTTAGCTTTCACATGTATGGATAAACACAAATTAGAGGTGGTTTTCCAAAATATATTTACATAAATCATAAGAAAAAGGTATACAAATTAATATTCTTGGCTGGGTGGCCGGGGAGGTTGGGAGTCATTGCTAGGGGCGGTGTTGGGGGACAACAGTGCAGTAAAAAATATAGACTGCTGTTGTATGAGCTGTTGGATCAACAACAAAGTTTGGTCCTGCCGCTGTATTGCCTCTGCCTGGCGCTGTATTGCTTCTTCCTGGCGCTGTACAGATTGCTCGATAACATTGGCAAGGCGACCAAGGTCCTGGTTCTGTTGTAGGTTTTGCCTTAACTGGTCCACCTGGCGCTGCAGGCCCTCATTTTGTTGCTGACACATCAGCACCTGATTTTCCAACGCCGCAATGCGCTCATTAGTTCCATCACGCGGCTGTTGGCGACTGTAGTCCTCCAGCATCCGGACCCCTAGTTGGTAGAATTCGGCACTGGTTGGTGCCACAACTCCTCTTGCTGTGGTTGGAGGCTAAACAAATAGTAAACCACATTTTAGTGAAACGGAACAAATGCAGTTATGCCCCTCCCAAAAGTTACCATAAACACTCACTAGACAACTTACCCTTGTCTGAGCCTCTGAAGCTTGGCCACATGGGACTTGGGAAGAGGTCCCAGCTTGGGGTTCTGGTTCCGCCTCCTGCCAAAACAACAATGAAATGAAATGTTACATGTTGCTTCTTCCACTACCCACGAATATGCCAATGGGTTTAGAGGTCGTCTACATCAGCCATGTTACCTGCGTGTCCTCCGGCCCAGGTAGGCTCGAGGTATCGCTGCCAGAGAGTCGCGAATCAACATCAGAGATGTCGGGCAAGTTGGCAAATGCTAAACAGGAAAATCAGGTTAGTAGGTCTGTGGGCCAAACTCTAATGTAACCTGGTTAGGCTATCGAGGCCATACCTCTAAAAAGTTTAAAAATACACACTAGACCAAAGGTCTCGGTTAAACTCAGATTGTTAACATGTATGTTACAGGACTAAGACGCACTAATTTCTGCAAATCTCATCATAAACATTGCTTAAATTAAACATACCCGCAATATCCCAGATGTCTGGAGTGGGGTCCTCACTCGAGATTGGACCTTGAAAATAGATGTGGACACACAAGTTGCCAGAAGCAAGTGGCACAACATTATAGCCAAAATACAGACTAGAGCAAGGCAAAACCACTTACCCTCATCTCTGGCAGCTGGAACTTGAGGGGCCCTTTCTGGACAGCCACTTCCGATATTCGGGTCAACTAAAAAAAAATAAAAATGTGTCTAAATATTCAGCAAACTACTACAGGGAATGTTTGGCTAAAAATATGTCCGCAAATATACATTGCTATCACTAAAAAAACTAAGAGACTGACCCTGGGGAGGCAACCAGCACTCCCAAGAGGCATCTTCAAGTTTACCAAGCAAACATGTAGCTTAGTAGACTAACAAAATTGAACCAGTGTAACCTAAACAGCAGAAAGGATACATTATGTATTGCTCTACACACCAACAGGGTCCTGTTGACCGGCAACATCGGAAGTGGGGTCCAAAGATGAACCAGTCACTTGGCCTACCAAGAAAAAAGACAAATGAGACACATGCACTTGAGTCAAAGTGGATCAAGCAAGGTGAACACATGCACTTACCGACATCCAAAGAGTAGGTGGGATCCGGAGGAGATGCTGGGGCCAAGGGCATGGGAGCTAGGCCAAAATAAAACCAACATTGAGCCATAGCTAATGTGCGTGCCAAAATACAACATGCATTAAGGTGTGTGAGCAGCTCTTTCACTAATATTGACTAATCAAGCCAAGTGTGGCTCACACATTGATATGCCGATATATGGCTACACATCTCTGGCATCCTACATATCTACACATGTTAGGGCCTTGTTAGTTACTGCCTGTGAGTGTTACAGTGGGCGTGCAATTAGGGCGCACGCACATATTATTAATAGTCAACAGGGCAAACCTTTATTGCTTGAGCTGCTCCCACACCCATTTGTTTAGAAAAAAACCAGCAAACAAATAATGGGTAAATACCTTCAATGGCAGACTGGGGTAGCCTTGAGGTTGCTGGAAGGGCAGGAGCTTGGTTGTCCGGAGCCACATCCCGGACAGCAGCATGTGCACCTATGCATAAAGCAACAGACAGAAAAGTTACAAATGTTTTAGCTATAATGTAATACTTCACAGGTCCTACAGTTAGTTGGTCAGAATGTAAAAATGCTAATCACAGACATTAACATTAGGTTATTGTAAAAGCCAGAAAATATGTACCTTCAGCCCAACCGGTGGTGTCATCCCCAGGATCCACACCCTGCAGCCGAGCCAGTGGGATTTTGGCCTTCAGCATCTCCTCATACGGCCTGTAGGTACTCTTTGGAGCCTGGATGAACCCACTGTCCACATCAAGATCGTGATTCATCTTTTTCATAAGGGCCCCTCGCAAAGTGTAGAAGCGTTTCCTGCAGGATGGGCCACTACGTGGGTGTTGAGCTGTGCTACTAAGCTCCACACCAATGGCATCCCACAGTTTGCTTCTTTCTTGTTTGCCTATGGACTTGCTTTGGGAGCCAAAGAGCAGCTCCCATTTCGCAAGTGTCAGGCGCACAAGATGATTATTCTCAGCCAAATTAAATTCAGGCTCCCTCTTGGCACCTGGGCGCTTAGCCTGGGGTGCTGCCCCACCTTCAGGCTGTGCCCTTTTCCGTAAGGGAGGTCTGCGCACAGCACCCACCAAACTCCTACTCGGGCCTGCTGTGGCCGGCAGATGTCCTGTATTTGGCTCCATCCTGTAGCTGCACACACACACAAATCAACACCCCACAAACACGCATGCACACTACAGAATGGCATCGCAATCTCTTAGGCTTGGGCAGGTTTTATGTGCTCTAACAGCCAATCCAAAAGCAGCCCACTTAATTGATTCACACATACAGCCCAGTTCCTTCTAGGCACACCTCCACTGCACTGACAGAAGCATGTGTGTTAGCCAATTAACTCATTACAGACCTCATTAAACAAACAACACACACCCAAATCCAACAATGGACTGATGTATCTGCAACCCTTGTGACATGTGCTTAGCCTAACGGCTATATAAAAAAACAACAGCTTCACTTTCATTGGTCCCCACCTGATTTTTGGCCCATGTCCGTTAATGCACGCACGTTACGGCTCAAGTACGCTAGTAGCGCTACTAGCGTGCGCGTGCGCACTCTGTTTTACGCACACCTGGGTCGGCTAATTGGCGCCCGGAAATAGCAGAGCGACGCAAAAGGCGGCAAAGCGGACCTGTCACTTTTGAAAATGAAGTATAAAAGGAAGGAATGAACTAGGTTCTGCTATTCTTACACTGTGGCAAAGGCTGTGGTGTGGTGCTGTGCTCGCTTCCCTTAGCTCATTTGAGCCTCTGTCTGGTTTCTGTCCTCACTCTCTGTGGCTTGTTGGGTGATTTCTGACATCAGTGCTGTTTCTTTAGGAGCTTGGTTTGGGTGGCATCTGCAAATATTGTGTAGCATACAGCAAGTGAGGCTTGATTTTGGGGCCTTTTGTGGGCTGTGCAGCAACTCCCCTCTTGGTTGTGCTTAACTTAGAAAGCTGGTTTTCAGCAGGCTGGTGGTTTGGACCACTATAGTTCTGGTTTTGTGGTGAGCTGCATTGTAGCGGGTGTGTGTGTAGTGTGATTGTTTGTGTGTGTGTTGTGTGTTAGTGTTTTTTTTTGTTTATTTTTGTTTTTGTATATATCTTTAGTGTGTGTGATGGATAAGAGGGTGATGTATGGTGTCTGGGTGGATGGATGTATGTGTATGCTGAAAGAGCAGGAGGAAAGGGAGCGGGGTGTTGTGAGGCTTAGGGCACCCCGCTCCTTTGCAATCCGCCTTTCAGTATGGGACTTAAGTGACGAGCAGATCAGGAGCCGCTTCCGTCTGAATCGTGCTGCACTACAGTCCCTATATGATCAGATTAAGACCAAAATCGAGCCATCCACCAAACGCACTCACTCCATTCCAGGCATAGTACGCCTGTGTGCCACTCTTAATGTGTTGGCACGAGGGACCTTCCAGGCAACCTCAGCCCTCCTCAGCGGGATAAGCCAGGCTACTATGAGCCGCATCCTAATCCAGGTAGTTCTGGCAATTTGTGATTTAATCCCAATTTACATCAAGTTTCCTGAGGATGAGGAAGAGGTTGCCAAAATAAAACATGCTTTCTATCGGATGGGAGGGATCCCGAATGTGCTAGGGTGCGTTGATGGTACACATATCCCTTTCCGCCCTCCCCGTGCACAGGAGCTGTCCTACAGAAACAGGAAGCAGTTCCATTCATTTAATATCATGGTGGTCTGTGACCATGAGATGAAGCTGCGGGCGGTGAGATCGGGGTTCCCCGGCTCATGCCACGATTCTTACGTCTTGCAGCGGACAGTCCTGTGCCGGAAGTTTGATAACAACGAAATGCCAGCTGGCTGGCTACTGGGTAATAAATTAACCATGTCTATGTATTTTGCTAATATGTGGCCTAGTAAGGCAATTTTAAAAAAACTACCACCCAAAAACATGTACTAGTACTAATTGCTGTCTCTCTCCTTGTGTTTTTTCTACAGCGGACAAGGGATATGGGCAGAGAACGTGGGTCATGACTCCGGTCAGGAACCCACGGACCTCTGCCCATGAACGCTACAATGCAGCGCATCGCAAGACCAGAAGCATTGTGGAAAGAACCATCGGCCTGCTGAAAGCACGCTTTCTCTGTTTGGCACGGCCAGGAGGAGAGATGCTCTACAGCCCACAGAAGGTTTCCAAAATCATCCTTGCCTGCTGTGTGTTACACAATATCTGTATATGTCACCGAATCCAAGCCCCCGAGGAGACAGCACTGGTGCCAGAAATCCCCAACCTGCCCGCAGATAGAAGTGAGGACACCCAGACTGGCGATGAGCTAAGGGAAAGGCTGATCACTTCTTATTTTGCGGTAAGCTAACTACCCTTCACTCTAATGCAAGTACTGCACTCCTGTTTAAATGTCTTTGACCTCCCATCCAAAAGAGCAAACAAACGCACTAAGGGGGGGTGTAAGATGACCCAAACCACTCTAAGGGGGGGTGTAAGATGACCCAAACCACTCTAAGGGGGGTTTAAGATGACCCAAACCACTCTAAGGGGGGTGTAAGATGACCCAAACCACTCTAAGGGGGGTGTAAGATGACCCAAACCACTCTAAGGGGGGTTTAAGATGACCCAAACCACTCTAAGGGGGGTGTAAGATGACCCAAACCACTCTAAGGGGGGTGTAAGATGACCCAAACCACTCTAAGGGGGGGTGTAAGATGACCCAAACCACTCTAAGGGGGGTTTAAGATGACCCAAACCACTCTAAGGGGGGTGTAAGATGACCCAAACCACTCTAAGGGGGGGTGTAAGATGACCAAAACCACTCTAAGGGGGGTGTAAGATGACCAAAACCACTCTAAGGGGGGGTGTAAGATGACCCAAACCACTCTAAGGGGGGTTTAAGATGACCCAAACCACTCTAAGGGGGGTGTAAGATGACCCAAACCACTCTAAGGGGGGTGTAAGATGACCCAAACCACTCTAAGGGGGGTGTAAGATGACCCAAACCACTCTAAGGGGGGTTTAAGATGACCCAAACCACTCTAAGGGGGGTGTAAGATGACCCAAACCACTCTAAGGGGGGGTGTAAGATGACCCAAACCACTCTAAGGGGGGGTGTAAGATGACCCAAACCACTCTAAGGGGGGTTTAAGATGACCCAAACCACTCTAAGGGGGGTTTAAGATGACCCAAACCACTCTAAGGGGGGTGTAAGATGACCCAAACCACTCTAAGGGGGGTGTAAGACGCCAATGTTGGTTATCAAGTTATGCATTTTTTTAAAAGAAAACACAAAATAACTATAAAGATATATACTAACTGCACTTTTCTTAATTTTTCAGGCACAAAGAGATGCACCATGATCTCGACATTCCTTTTACAACCCTTTCCTGGACTTTACTTTTCTTTTGCATTTCTGCTGGACTTTTCATTTTCTATTTCATTTATGTTTTATTATTAATTTTTTGTTAGAGAAAAAAATAAAAAAAATTTAGATATATACATGTGGCTATGTGTTTAATTCTGTTGTAAGTTTCCTTTTCATTCTAATTCCTATTTTCATTTTCCTTTTCTTTCTCTGTCCTGTTTTTATTTTCCTTTTCTTTCTCTGTTCTGTTTTTATTTTCCTTTTCTTTCTCTGTTCTGTTTTTATTTTCCTTTTCTTTCTCTGTTCTGTTTTTATTTTCCTTTTCTTTCTCTGTTCTGTTTTTATTTTCCTTTTCTATTTTCCTTTTCTTTCTCTGTTCTGTTTTTATTTTCCTTTTCTTTCTCTGTTCTGTTTTTATTTTCCTTTTCTATTTTCCTTTTCTTTCTCTGTTCTGTTTTTATTTTCCTTTTCTTTCTCTGTTCTGTTTTTATTTTCCTTTTCTATTTTCCTTTTCTTTCTCTGTTCTGTTTTTATTTTCCTTTTCTTTCTCATTGGTGATTTAATTGTATTTCCTTTTTAGGTAACAAATAAAAAAAAAAAAAATTGTGGCTATGTGTTTAATTATGTTTTATTTTCCATTTATATTCGAAGATCTGGTAGAATTTAATTTCCTTTTACACCAAATAAAAAAATTTTTACATTTCAAAACAAATGTGGCAATGTGTTTTATTCAGAAGGTACTGGATGGCCAGGACACAGCAAAGCTAACAGGCGCTGTGTAGAATAGCGTGGTCACACTGACTGACAGCGCCAACAAAGCTGAGGGCCAACATCATATTCAGCAATGTAGGCGTTGTTCGCAACAACGCCAGGTAGCGACTGAGGAGGCCTGCTATAGCGAATCGCTAACGCCCGCGGCTGACGCTAGCGGCGCTCATAGCGCCATACTTCAGTCGCTCATCTGTCGCTACCTGGCGCTATTGATGAATCGGCCTCCTATTTAAGTCTGCGTGACCATGTGACTTCATTACACGCAGAATAAACAAATAGTAATAACAATAAACAACCATAAAACATTTCTTTACATACTGCATAATTGCTACTGATACGGTATGTGTAATCTGGCTATTTCTAATTGCCATTAAACTAGGAATAATGAAATTATTTACTGTTCTCTGTACTCTTTTCCACACTATTTAAAAACAATGCCCTTGAAGAATTTGGTTTGTATACCTCCCCAAACCGTTAAACTCCAGGTATAATAAATCAAGCTTCAGGCATTGCCTCAGGCTGATGAATTTTTACTGATTTAATCTATCAAGAGAGACCAGTTGTCAATCATGAAGGCAAATATAGCCCTCGTGGTCCCATGGATAGCACAGCTGTCACATTGATTCACATCAGTAAGGTAACTGTGCCTTCTAAATCATAGTAGCTTTTGCAGATAACTGTTTTCTTTCCACACAGTCCATTATTACCTGAAGCTCCAAAAGTTCTTACATGATCAGTGACTCTTTTAAAAGCAAATAAGTAGACTTAAGTTTTAAAGGGGAGCTTTAATTACGTATTTTGCTTTAAGTCAAACTACTGGCATCTTTCATTGGGCGGAATATATTCTCCTTAATATATTTTTTTCAGTTTATTATATTAAACTTACAAATCAACATCATGCTAAGCAAAGTTAATTTACTAAGATATACCTAATATGATAGATATCTCATATTTTTTACAAACTGAATGCTAACCATCTGCCTACCTCTTCAAAACCCCCCGATGAAAATTCATGTCAGTAATTCAGCCATTTTACAATTTCATTCCAATCATTCATTTGGAAAAGTGCCCCTTATTAGACACACTTTTTCTAGTGCAGAAGATTTACATTTTACACTTTCATGTCTGTTTTCAGTTATAGCGTGAATGCCGACATTCATAGGGACAGAAACCATTTCTCTTAAAATGACATTTCTTGCTGCTGCAAGGACCATTAAATGTGAGAGCTGTAGGTTATTTCCACATATATTACTTTAACACCCAAATACCACTGAAAAGTTACTGTTAATAAGCAGTTAGCCTTAAAGTGGACCAACAGTCAAAAATGACTTAAACCAGACCAGCACAACAAACAGTGCTCATATGCATCCCTCCCAAGGGCAATTTAGATTGCAGCACATAGAAATTCATTTACCTTTTTCTAACTCCTGCTGGGGTCAACTTTAAAAACAAGATGGCGGTTCATGCATTTGCAGGCCATCTGCAAACTGGAAGTGCAGCTGGGCTTCCTGTTACTGTGCACTGTAAGTTATGTCACTTGGGAGTGGAAGCTCTAAAATGGCCTTTACCTTTCTTTTCCAACTGAGCCAGGCTGTTGGTCCAGTTTAGGTAACTAGATGTTTTCACAACATAGAAACTTCAAAGGCACAAGCCAGGGCCGGCGTCAGCACTTGGCAAGCCCTGTCAGCTGCCGAGGGCCCCCAACCCACAGGGGGGCCCACTGACAGCTGGCACAATGTGGGTAACCCTTATAGTGCCATCTTCATGAGTCTCGCATAGTAGCCTCTCCTACTGTTAAGTACTATGTGAGACTCACTAAAAAATGGCTCCAATAGGGATTGGAGGGCAAGCAGCCCTTCTTAGTTTTGACCCCTGACCCGCAACCCTCCACCGCAAAGGGGCCCTCTGAGACAATGCCGCCCAAGGGCCTACATAAACTTGGAGCCGGCCCTGGCACAAGCCCATGGCAGGCCACATTGGGGCGCATTTCATAGTTTCATCAATAATTGCTGGCCTCCAGAACTGCCGGTATACAAGCCCTGATGCTCAGTGTGATGGGCACAGGCTCTTTATGAACCCATCTGGCAGGTGGGGGATAATTGGGTGAGGGTATCCGAAAACCATCTATCAGAATTGGACCCCTTAGTAAGTTTGTAAGTAGTGAAAATAAAAAGCACCCACACATATAATGGGAATGAAGGTAATCTCCTCCATATCTTCTGGTCATGCCCTAAGTTGACTGCTGGGCCAAGGTCAGAGTTGCAATGCAGCACATGACAGATTGTGAGGTCCCCGAGGACCCGGCCTTTTTTCTTCTCCACCACTCAGAGCTGCCCACTAAAAGGTACCAGAGATCTGTGCTTAGCCAGATGGTAAACGCTGCAAAGGCCTGCATCCCTTCGCTCTGGAAAAGTATTTTTTTGTGGCTGAGTAAAGTGGCTAAAAGATTGAGAGGTTCGAGGGCCTGATTGCCGCACAGAATGAAACCTCTGAAGATCACCACCTTAAGTGGACTAATTGGGTTATCTTCACTACCTCACAGGATTTTCAGACGCTATTAGAGGATAGTCAATAGTAGGTGCGGACATGCACTCTTCCTTTCCCACTCTCACTTGCCTCTGTCCCCCCCCCCTCCACTCCGCTGTCTACTTATTTCTGTATATCCCCCTCCCCCGTTCTAGTCCCTTTGGTTCTCAGCAGAGGTGTCTGCGCCAGGCCTCCCAAAAATATTGATTGATGTTGGGATGCCCTGTTCTGCCGGAGGGAGGAGTCGGCACTGGAGTCTCCCCGGCAACCGGATGGAGACGAGCAGGCCGATCGTCCCCGGGATTTCACTTTAGAGTCGTCAGTAAGCTGGGCATGGAGATCGCCGCTCCTCTCTCGGGTAGAATATAACAAATGCTCGGGAGGAGATGGCCTGGCTGCGACGATGCCTTTTTGAACTACGTGATAGTTTGATTTTACACATGCCTGACTTTGCTGTATATTTGTTGCTTGTGGAATGTCTTCCTTTTCTTTTACGTATGTTGTAAATACGTGAAAATGGTAAATAAAGAATAAAAAAAAAAGCACCCACACATTTTAAAATTGACTTTTGATAATAAATCTAAATAAACTATACTCACCTCGACTGTCTTCTACATCCAGAGCATGGAAATGTCCTTGCTACTGACTGAGATTCTTTTTTGTGACAGGTGGCTGCATTCAGGCTTCAGGAGGACCAAGGTACCCCTGCTTCTTAACTGCGGTACTGCCAGGGGAATCACTTTGCCATGCAAGAAGCGGTGAGTTGCGCAATCTGGGGGGTTTCAGACAGAGATCGGGGTGCCCCGGGGGAAAGGACCAAAACCAATGATAGTCAAAATCCTGGGTTTTGGTGCAGTTTAAAGATAGTGTTGGGCAAACCCCCCCAAAGTTCAGGTTTGGCAAGTTCAGCCGAACTTTGAATAAAAGGTTGGGTTTGGGGAGTGTGCAACAGCAGTTGCTGTCCAACTTACCTGAGCCCTGACTCAGTCACTGGATGAGGTCAGGGTTCCTATCAAATAGGAACTCGCTCGAGATAGTCCTATCACCGTTAACAGGGGAGAGTAGTCCGAGATGCCTCTCGGGAGGTAGTTGCAAGACACCACCCTGGCTAATAACTCAGGTGACGAGAAGGCAAGATCGATCCTGGACAGGGATCTGTGAGTGGCTGAGTGGCAAGAGTATGCTCTGTCAGTGGGGTGTTTCCACCTCCATAACTCCTGCAGACCTAGTGCCTCGGCCCAAGACGCCAATTGTCCAGCCAATCCAGCGCAGATTCCAGAACCATACTGAAATCCCCCATTATTAATATCGGGGAAGGGGGATAGCTGACCACTTTTTCCATAACCTGTTGCAACACCTGAATACAAAAATGAACTTAATGAACTGAAGAACCGTAGCTCGCTTGATTTTATCATTGAGCCCTCGGACGTTCCAAGAAAGAAATTTACATTCACCCATTATCATAGCTTTGAGTATAAACCATAGGATCAGGGCAGTCAGTGCCCGTGTACTCCATTCTCTCCATCAATAATCTTCCCGCACCTGGGGTCCTAATACCATACAACATACACAACCCAACACAAAGACAGACTAAACAAATAACACTATACGGTAAACAATACACACATTTCCCAATCCCAACCACCCCCACCCCACTCCACCACCCCCAAACTTTGGCGAGCATCATACCCTCCCAAACAAAACAATACAACACAGGTGTAACTAGTTGTAACCGGGGTGCAGGGACCCACCGCCTAAGGGACCTGCAATGTGAACACACCAATATAATTTACAGGTCAGCAAACTAGCTGCCTTGAGTTCCCAGGGTCGCATGAAGGTATCAGGTAAAAGGGGGTGGAGAAAGGAGGGAAGAGAGAAAGGCACGGTGGGGGGGGAGGGCCAGCAGGAGTAAAGGGTAGGAGGAAAGTTTAAGGGGGAGAGGCAGGAGTACCATCCCACCATGGGTACTAGAGCCGCAGCTCCCTGTAGCATTCAAATCAGGATACATTGGTAACTTCGGTAGCAAAGTCAAAGCACAGCGGCTTCGCTAACTTTTAAACAAACAAAACTAATCGAACAACCCCCCTTCTGGGCGGCATCAGGATGCCCAGCGGCAGCGGCACTCGATCCACAGAGAAGGGGAGAGCGCCCCCTCAGGCACACAAACAACAGGGCAGATGCCTATGTATTCAGAGGCCGGTTCTCTCCGACCGGGGCCCAGTCCGCCAGGCTCCAGGCAGAGAGTAAAGCCAGGCACTGGCTTCCTCTGCAGAGGTGAAAAATCTGGTGGTTTCTCCATCTTGCACCCGCAGATGTGCCGGGAACATCATAGAATATTTAATTCTCTTCTTTCTGAGCCTCTCTCTGATTCCATTAAAGGATCGCCGCATCTTTTGATGTGAAGTCCGGGAAAAAAGATATCCGGGAGTTATCAAAGGTCACCATACCCTTCATTCTAGCTGCAGCCAGGATAGCGTCCCTGTCCTTATAGTGAAGGACCTTGAGTATGAAGGGTCTTGGCGGAGCCCCGGGGGGAAGTGGCCTCATGGGGATTCTATGCGCTCTTTCCACCGTGAAGAGCTTTGTCAGGTTCACCGGCGCTAAAGTCTCCCTTATAAGATTCTATGCAAATTGCTTTGGGGAGGACCCCTCCACTTTTTCGGGCAGACCCAGTATTCTGACGTTATTTTCCGGTTCCTATTTTCAGCGTCCTCGGCCCTTCCCATCAGAGCGGCCGATTCTCGGTCCCGGATTTTATCCAAATCATGGCGGACATAGTTAAATTGCCCTTGGAGAGTGTCAAATTTAGCAGTGAGAGCGCTTTGACACGAGGCAATGGCGGCCATGATAACTGCAGTATCAGGGTTAGAGGGCTCCTGCCCCATCCCGTGTGGAGACTCCATGGTTTGCGTGCTACAGGTGATCAGCGCCAATTTACGCTTCTTGTTGCCTTTCATATGTGGGGAGGGGACACTAGGCAAAATATATTCCAGAGCTGTCTCCTATGGTGCAGAGTACTGGAAGAGGGCTTGACTCCACGCTTTGGGGGACTGCGGCCCCTAAATGATTGATGGAGTACTGAGGGGGTATCCCAAACAGGGCCAGAACCGACACTGCTGACTGGGGGGGTTTATTACACCCGGGGGCTCTTGTGCCCTGCTTTGTGAGACAGTATCTGCCTGGTCAGAAGTGTAGTGAGCAACAGAAAACACTGGGCACACCACGAGGGAAGGGCTTCCCCCCTTGCTTAGCTGCTATTATTGATGCTTGAAGAGTTGTGGCTTTGCAACTGCTAGTAATGGCAGGTTCCTTTCAGCATCTGCTGCTCTTTACTGGGAAGCTCCCCCCCACACAGTCTCAGCCAGTCTCAGTAGAGAGGCTGTCTCCTTATGTACTGCCTGGATGTTACGAGACTGCAGGGGGCTGCCCCCCCTCACCTTCAGAGCTGATATGGCGTCTGGATGCTCTCCTCTCCCCTCCTCACACTGTCCAGTGTCTCTCACTCTGCAGGGATGTGCCGATTGATCTCCAGGCACCTCTCCCCCTCACCACCGCAGCATCCCGGACAGATCAAAAGACGGTGCCTCTCCTCTCTTCCCACACAAGCAGCACGTGGTCGGAGATAAGCTTCTGTCTCCTCAGCCCCTCTGGCTCCGCACACTGCCTCCTACAAGGTTCACTGCCGCCACTCAGTATACTCGATCTCTCCCTCGGACAGGGAGAGCCACAGAAGGGGGATTTCTGGCTACCCAAGCACCATACAAGGAGGTAAGTCAGGATGTTATCTCAGAGCCCCAATCAGGCACATCCACCTAGGTCGCCATCTTGGCCACGCCCCCCGCCAAAATATTTTTTAATAAAACTTAAAAATGTATAAAATCTATAAAAATAAAAAACTATTTACATAAAAAAAACACAGTGGCAGGACCCAGAACACAATTCTTCTTCTTTTGTCCCCAACGAGTCAACCAGCTGCTGCATATCGGTCACCAACTCAAGGACCCTTCTATTCATTTCTTCAACTCTTGCCCGTGTGGTCCCTGTATAAAATTAAAAAAAATACATTATTTTGCCACAAATACATGTTTCTCACCTGTGGATAGAATGTTTGTTAGTTGCCAACCTAAATCATGACGACATATGTCAGTCTGCTAAGTCATTAATCTAAGAAAGTGGGCAGAGGTCATTCTGCTAATGCCATTGACTATGGCTTGATGTATCTGGGTGATCATGTCAAAAACCACATACTGCAAAGAGTGACATTACAACTTACTTGGTTGGTGGCCGACGGATGCCTCATTGGGGACAACACTACGTCCTGGGCCCTGCCACTGCTGTGAAGTAGAGGCTGTAGAGACAAGGCAAATAGGGTCACTTATAATGTCTTAGTCAACAGTAATCAAATGTCTATTTCAATGTGTGTGTCACATCACTCACCTTCTCCCTGTGCCTCCTGGGCGAGATCTGCTGCATCCTCCACATCTTCACTCGCTCCAGAAGCATCTAGAAAAGCAGATTAAGGGAATCAGCTTTGGTGGAAATAGCATGTATATGTGCGGTTACATGAATAGTCACATACTAGAGGCTCCCGCCTGCGTCGCTGGGTACGACTGCCTGCCCACGTCGTGCCGCCCCTCCTCTGTGGAAAGGTCCAGGGGCTGGTCGGAGCACCCAACAGAGGAGGGGGAGGACCGTCGCCCTGGAGATCCACCACCTTCACTTCCAGCTGCAGATTCATGCAGCACTGGTCGGCCTGTGCGCCTCCGGGTGTGACGGATTCGGTAATCCATTTCCAACACTAGAAAAGAAAAGCAATTATAAATAAATGTCTACCTTCTGGATTAGTTACATCTGGCATGCAATCGCTAGGTACTTACTAGGGAAATGGAGTCCGAAAAACCGCTGCACCCGGGGCATGTGCAGCCGTTTCAGGTCCGACAAATGCTGCATGATCTGAGTGTGGGTGAAGGTGGTGTCCGTCTGATGTTGGATTTGCCGAATGATCTCCAGGGCGACGGTGCGCTTCTCAAAAGAGTTGGGCAGGTAGTCGTACCTGTGCTCCAGCATCATCTACAAAACACAAAATAAACATAGGATTTAGTTAAAACTGCATACAAATATCTGTCAACAATCAATCATTTGACTAAATGACATTAACAGACACATTTCTAGCCTAATCCAATCCTTGAAGCTGTTGGTTCGCACGTGTGGGCCCTCACGTCAGTTTTGCACGGACTTTTAGACACTTTGTAAACAAAGTGCTTCTTCCTTAAGGGCTAGGCATGCATTTAGATGGCAAATCAAAGGCATTAAAAGACACTTACAAGCATGATGATCTCTTCTTGTTGGCGGGTGAAGATTGTGGGCGCCATCTTGCCTCTTGTCTGCAGCAGATAAGTAATGCCCCTGCGGTTTCCGGGTTCCGCACTGCCGGACGAACATCCGTAAGCACGCGTACGTGAGCGCATAAGTGTCAGACCCCACCAATGGACCCACAGGTCATTCTCTTTGAGAGTCTCAACATTATGGCACCGAAAAAAGAATATGCCAAAAGCAGCAAAGTATGCCAGCAGCAGCAGCAGCCATCAAAGCGGCAGGAGCCTTGTGCAGGGCTAACAACTCGCTCCCAGATGCCAAAAAGTAAGCTGCAGGCAACCAGCAGTTCTCAGCCGAAGCCTACTAAAAAAACCATATCAAAAAAGGAGCCAGCGGCCAAGAGGAAGTCACAGGTCAGCAAGGCAAAAAGGGGCGCAAAAAAAGGTACCAAGAGGGTGCGAAGCCCCAGCCCCCCCAGGTCCCCATCACCCCACCCACGTGTCTCCCAAGCCAAGGCTAAAAAAGAACACACCGGGAAAGAAGCCCCAGCAGCTCTAGCTCGCCATCACCACCACCCGCACGTGGTGAAAAATATTGCAAGAGCCAAAGGCACCGGCAAAGAAGGCCAAGAAGCCCCAGCAGCCTGAGCTCGGCATCACCACCACCCACACGTGGCCACAAGTCTCATGGCAAGAGGGCAAGGCACCGCCCAAGAAGCCCAAGGTCGCCATCCCCACCGACACAGGTCTCCAAATCCTCGGCCAAGAGAGCAAGGCCCCGGCCAAGAAGCCAAAGCTCTGGCTCACCCCTGGACCGGCCTACTACCTCCAAGGGGCATGCTTCTTCTAAGGGCCCACAGAGTTTCAACCAAACCCTCTCCTCCTCAGCCACATTCTCCACCGGCACAGGTGTCAAGGCACTCACCATATGCCACATCTACACCTGCGACTTCAGTGGCCACCCAGCCATGAACACCCAATCCCTTTCCAATTCCTGTTCAATCTGCAGCCAGCCAGCAGTCCGTAATTTCACCCCAACATAGCCAGGCCAGAATGTCCCCTGATTTTCCCCCAAACACTGAGGAGCCAGAACTGCAACCAACAGGGCGCACATTGCGCAGAGGCCAGTTGAGTGGCAGGTTTGGGGAGGCCCAAACTCTGGCATAGGCTAGTGGCCTCACCTTGTATTATGATGATCTATATGGGTGCAGATCCAAAGCTACAAGCAAACAGCGCAAGGCTGAAATTTTGGAGGAGCTCACCAGACAGGTCAATGCAGCGGGGGAAGAGCTAAAAGATATGGAGCAGATTCAAAGGAAAATATCGGACCTCAAGTATGCAGCACGGAAGAAAGAAAATAAACGGCGTCATTACAGGTACATATATACTTTGTGAATTTGTCTTCTTCTTGTATTGGCATCATTTTGCTAAATGTGTCCAACTATCTTTTTCAGCTTACAAACTGGTGGAGGATTCCCCACTAAACTGCAATTTACCCGAGCTGAGGAGATGGTGCTGGGCCTGCTACATCCTGTGGCCTTAGAGGGACACTCGGCCCGACAGGCCACGACATTCCGACCTGCAGGTTAGTTATGTTAGTGTGTATGTGAAATGTGAGCTACGTGTAAAATGAGGCTCCAAGCCATATATTAACACATGCCCCTAGGGTGTGCCTTGTAGTGGAGGTAACAATTTAAACAGGGTGTGTTATCTGTGTGGACTCATCATTTGCTAATTTGCTTGCCCATACATGAGCTGCAGGTTAGTTATGTTAGTGTGTATGTGAAATGTGAGCTACGTGTAAAATGATGCTCCAAGCCATATATTAACACATGCCCCTAGGGTGTGCCTTGTAGTGGAGGTAACAATTTAAACAGGGTGTGTTATCTGTGTGGACTTATCGTTTGCTAATTTTCTTGCCCATACATGAGCTTTGAGAGTCTTGAGGAACACTATTGAGATTAGCAAAGGACTGCCTGTTATGTATTTAGAGTCAATTACATCCAACACTTCCATCTTTATCTGTAGGCCACTTGGGTTGGAGCGGTGCTTTGGTCTGAAAGACTTGATCTGGGGTGCTTGAAAGGTTGACCTAGAAAGAATGGCAACCAGCATAATCTGATGCCAAATGCTATTTGCAAGCTGAGTGTGGTCCCCTAATGGGCTTTTAGGGATGTGTGAAGCCTCAGAACAGCCAGTACATGCATGTTTAGTTGGCTTAAGGTGACCAATGTGTATGTACTTGTTGAATAATACATCTAACAGATAATGGCATTCATAGTCAACATCAACTTGGTCCATTGGGGTAGTTGCCATTCATGCTTGGCCACGTGTTTTAGTGAAGCATATGTTTTACACATCAGCAATGCCTAGTTGTGTGTTAACATGCCTTTTTTCCAACAATGCAGCCCAGCATCATCCCTCAGCTAGTGGGGAATCCTCAGCCAGTTTGACCATGCCGTCAACTTCCGTGCTGCCTCGGACCCAGGATCCAATATATACGGTAAGTGTCTTTTTCTGATTTTGCTTATGCATGTGACTTGCCATGTTTCTTTTTGCGGAATTACATATGTATTGCCCAAACTGAACCTTTTTTATTTACATGTCCCAACAGACCCACACACTGATGGTGGAAATCCAGGAGTTGGAGGAGGATAGAACCTTCATGGGACCTTCTGTACAGCCCCCCTGGGACAGAATCTGCAAATGTTCCAACAGTTTCTCCAACAAAGCCTCAGCAGCAGAGTGAAGCTGGCTGCATGCTGCCAGCCCATCGTGGGCAGCATGCAGAGACTGAGCCTACAGTCCCCAGTGTTAGCTCTGCTGCTGAGGATTTGCCAAGCAGACCTGTGGCTGTTGGTGGACCTAGAGGCCCATCGTCTGCACGCCCCACAACCCGGGGAATTGGGAGGCGTAGTAAGCTATGTCGGTCAGTTTCCCAGGGGAGGGGCGCACTGATGATGGAGTCAGCATGGCACCATGAGAGGCGGTTATTTCGCCTACAAAATCAAAGAAACCACGAGCATCTTCATGGCCAATTAAAGACATTAAATAACACCTTAAATTCCATGCTGACTGAATTTAGGTACAACAACAGCCACATGGCCACCTTATCGAATCATTACAGTAACATGCTTGAGGAAGTTAGAAATAGCAACAGCCACATGGCCACCTTATCTAACAATCTCAGTGCCACGATGGCTGAATTTCGAACTTCAAATAGAAACATGTTGGAACAGTTGCAGATTCTGAATGCCACACAGGCCCAGGTGAGGGCCCACCTCCAAGGGCCCCAAACTGGATTTTATGGGCATCCCCCATTTTAAGGCCTATTTGGCCTGTAACTGCTCCACATCTTTGCTCTACATCCCCACTGTATTGACCTGTCTGGTGAGCCCTACCAATATACCCTTTTGGTATGGCTTTGCTTGTATGCTTTGGATTTGCGCCCATATAGCTCATTAGAGTGCTGAGGTAGCCCACTAGCCAATGCCGGAGTTTAAGCCTCACTGAACCTGCCACTCAAGCTGTTGTGCTGCAGGCTTGGCCCTAATACATTGGTTCTGGCTTCTCCTGTTTGTAGGCATGATTGGGGGACATTCTGGCCTGGCAAAATACTACCTTGAACAGGACTTGGATTGGGACTGGGGGTTCTTGTTTGGGTGGGCCACCGAGTAACAGGTGTAGATGTGGCATAGGTATGGCTGCTTTACACCTGTGCCTGTGGCAAATGTGTCCAAGCAGGAGAGGGTCTGTGGTGGTGGGCTGAGGTGTCTGTGGGAGTATTTGTTTTGTTAAAAATCTGGACATGCCAATGCTTGTCACATATGTGTATGTTTTGAAATTTTGTATTAAACTTTGGCCTGGAGTGCCTTACTTTGAAACTCCTGCCTGTGGCCAATTGCTATGTGACATGATTTGCCAAAAATGACATTTGTAGTTTGACCATGTATTTACATGAACTATGGGAGTGACCATCAACTCCAATGTTTGCTTTTCAAATAAACCCCCAAAATTTTTACTTAACCTGTTGTTGACTAAGTTGATGCCTTTAGGTTTTTTGGAAATAAAGATAAAGATGTTAGTTGCACTAACAACTTGGGCACAAAAAAAGACATGAGTTTCAAATCAGGTGTGAGGTTTTTAGTAATTAATTCCTTACTCTTTTGTACATAAAAAAATAAACAAACCAACACAAAGGGCAACAAACTAAATTAACAATCAATAAAGTGATAAAACAAACAAAGGGACAACAAATTAGGAAAAATGTGTGGCTATCAAATTTGACTGCACGGCTTGGCCAGATGCACTAGGTGGCCCACGGTAGTCCTCCTCTGGATCATCGGTAGGTGGAGAGGGGGGCAAATCCACATACCGGGGGACACGCTGCAATATGGCAAAATTATGCAACACTGCACACGCCATGATAATATCTATGACCTTTTTGGGGTCATACTGAAGGGCTCCCACGGTATGGTCCAAGCATCTGAAGCGGGTCTTTAATAGGCCAAACGCCCTCTCCACCACGGCCCTGGTCTTCCGGTGTGCCCTATTATATGCATCCTGGGCGGCATTCTGGGGCCGGAGGACGAGCGTCAGCAGTCACAGAAGGAGTGCATAGCCGGAATAACCTGCAAATATTGTAAGCAAAACACATAAATTACACATTACTCCCTAAATTGAATCCCAAAAACGGCCCATCAACATGACTAAGAGCCTAGGTCACATTTGCTAAACAGCATGAGCATACATATTGATTGCACAGGCAAAAAAAGCCTAAAAACATCTAATAGATGTGTGAACAATTTAAACATCAAAGATGGCGGATGATGGCCAATCAGCCAGACTGCTAACAGCATTCTTGGATGTCTTAACTTTTTAGGCCCGCGTATCTGCTTTGTGTGAGCTAAAAACAGCTCTAACCCGGCCCCTGCAATTTATCTCGCTCTCCTCTACTCAGTAAGTGTAATGCATCTAAGCAAAGATGGCGCAGACCCTATCATAAAGTCAAGAACATAATTTCAGCCGAGTGTGGGGAAGACTAATGATTAATTTACTATAAATTAAAATTTAAAATTTTGCAAATGCAGGACAAACATTTGGCAAGGCTTTGTTGTTTGAAAAAATGTAATGGTTAAGGTCATGTTTCACATGGAAACAAGGTGTACAAATAGGCATAGTTTCATACATGGAACACAAACTAAATTCATAGGCATACATTTTTAAAAAAATGACGTTATTGGCGTCAACTTACCAAGGAGCCATCCACCGGAAAATTCCCCAGACTCAAACCGACCGTACAATCCAGAGCTTCTAAGAATGTAGGCATTATGGGATGAGCCTGGGAACCTGGCGAGCAGACTAAGGAACCACATGTCCGGGGCCACCACTGCTTGGACACTCAGTGAGTGGCCGATTTTGCGGTTCCTGGGAAAAAATAAAAACATTAGCAAGGCAAGGAAAACTAGTGAAAAACTAACTAATCACACCCTAAGCCAAACCGGTGGGCCAATACAAATAATACTGACTAAGTACATAAGTATTTTGTACACAAAAAAAAGCATATGTATGTTTGAAAAAGTAAAGATTAACTTTGAAGTTTCTATTTCAGGTACACCTTAAAATGTTTCCCTTTTGACCACATGTGAAATTTTGGAGAAACTAAATACAGTTCATTGTTTCACAGGGACTCTTTACAAGGAGGAAATAATTACAAGGAGGGAATAATTTCAAGGAGGGAATAATTTCAAGGAGGGAATAATTACAAGGAGGGAATAATTACAAGGAGGGACTTTTTACAAGGAGGGAATAATTACAAGGAGGGACTTTTTACAAGTTGGGTTTTTAAAAAATGTAAAATAAAATAAGGTAAAGTAATTGTAAAAATGACAGATTGTACTTGCCTGTAGATATACTCGTCGGCTGCTGGAGGCACCAGGGCAACGTGGGTGCAGTCAATGGCACCCATGACGTTGGGCATGTCGACGATGTTATAAAATGCCAGCTTAATTGCGCTTATGGCTACCATGTCCTCAGAAAAACAAATATATTTCCGAGTAATGGTAGCCATGCCTTCCAAAAACTTGGATAGCGCGCGGCTCAGTGTAGGCTGGGAGATCCCCACGGAGAGGGCACCCAGCCTCTGGAATGAGCCGTTCGCCAAAAATTGCAGGCAGCCAAGCATTTTGGTCATACCTAAAATTGCTTGCCCTTCCTTGTGGTGCGGGCTAACCATGGCCGCAGCTCACTATACAACTTATGGAGGGAAGCGCGATTAAGTCTGGTGAGCTCGAACAGCTCAACGTCATGCATGCCATCGATGTGCATGCATCGCCGGTGCAATCTGGTCTCAGCCCTACAGACAATTTCTATGCCCATGAGCTGCAGATCCTCATGCTCCTCAAATGCACTAGAGTCATCCATAGCTGCTAGTCTCGAGGTCAAAATGGTCCCGTAAGGGGATCGCAAAGGAAATGGGTTTATCGGGTGGTGGTCCGTCGGCAATCAGCTCTCTGAATAAGACACAAGCCCATACCCATAATGTAAGTTATCTGAACAAACGAAAAAATATCAGATTTTGTTGGGAAAATGATCCTAACTAACACAAATGATCCGATTTGCTTTCGTTCATCGAAAGCGCATATACGCATTTGCCCGAATGTTCGTACGAATGAAAAATGAATGAAAAAAAGCAAAAAAAAGACAAACACACACAAAAACTTTCACAGACAGCTACAGAAGTCCAGACGAATGTGCCTCTGAATCGAGCCTAATGTACCAATAGACAGTTTGACCTTCGTGACTTTTTAAAATATTCTCCGGTTTCAGGTGCAACAAAGCCACCCATGGGTCTCTGCTGATGATGATTTTAAAAAGAGTATGTAGTTAGCCAAAGGCTCTGGACCAGAGTCTTCTGATTTTGGGGCATTCCCACCACATATGCAGGACTGTGCCATTTGAAGAACAACCTTGAAAGCAAGTCGATGGGTAAACAGGAATTGCTTTTGCTATGACTGATGACTTTAAATTCCCCCTTGTGGTATATTATTTGCTGACTCCAGGGTGGTGGTATTATTAGAGCATTTATCAATGGTTAGATATTAGTTCAGTCTTCTCTATATTTTACTATGAGGGTTATTTAAGAGGGGATAGTGCCAGGTAGCGGCACGTAGCGGCATGTAGTGCCTGGTGAACACCGGGCGCTGTACGCCACATAATATTTAAACCCGACCTTCACCCTGATTTAATGAAAAGCCCAAACTCTTAAAAAACAATTCCTCAGCATCTAAAATTAATATATTTTACATGTTTAGTCACTAATTTATTATACTTTCCCCCACTGGGCTGCAACTCTGTTCGGGAATTTAGGATACGGGCGCCGCCATCTTGACTCAGAAGCATCACACTTACTGAGGAGAGGAGAGTGGGATAAGGTACAGGGGGGCGGGTTATAGCTGTGCTTTGCTCAGACAGAGCAGAGCTGGGGTCAGGGAAAGGTCAGCAGTCCCAGAATGCAGAGCAGCACAGTCACTTCCTGTTTGCAGGCACTTCCTGTTTGCAGGCTGCCTGCAAAAATGGCAGCTTCCATAAGCCGCCATCTAGGATGTTTAAAGGCTTATAAAATGCAGTAGATGCAGGTAGGATGATTTTTAATGTGAGCAATCTGTATGTACAGGGTGTGGGAAACATATAAGATAGACTCTTATTTAGAGTGAAGGTCCGCTTTAAGAAAGCAAATCTGGTGAGCGACTCTAAAAGTGCCATGTAGTATCCAATGTATTATTACAGGTGGCTCAGCCTATAGTACCGGCGCTCTGTCTTCCAGAGCCCCAGGTTTTACCTTTCGCTCACTAGAGTTGATTCAGAGAGACATAAAATTAATTTCGTTTTTGTGTCGATCTGTTTTTTTTTGGTTTTGTTCCCGCTTGCGTATGAGTGTACGAGTGATTCTAAGCATGCATCGCAAGCCTTCAGTAAAGTGTTCGTCCTTTCGTACGCCAACAAGTATGCCATTTTTCAGCTTTCGTTTTTCGTTTTGGTTACTTAGGAAACAACGTAGGCTTCCGTTTTTTGCCTTTTTCCAACTTCGCCTCGAACAAATGATTTACGATTCCATTAGATTCTGAATTCCTTTTTCTATAAATAAACGTCCATATGGAAATCTTTCCGACCTTACGCCTGCGCACAACAAAATTAAGTTATTCATGTGCTCGTCTCAATATTTTGATCACTCACTTCTGTTACAATGCTTACCTCAATTCCATTGTCTGTATATTCTTCCATTTGCGCACCTAATGCTTACCTCAATTCCCTCGCGGTCTGTATATTCTTCATGTAGCGCCCTTAATGCTTACCTCAATTTCATTGCGGCCTGAGTATTTTCTTTATGTAGCGCCCTTAATGCTTACCTCAATTCCATCACGGTTTCTAGACTCTTCTTTTTTTTTAGTTCTTCCTACGTTTTGCTGTAACCAACCCTTTTTTTTAAACATACATGTTTTTTTTAACATAAAATGACACAGAAACCAGTTTTTGTTTTATTTTAATTAAGAACTGGCAAATTATTTTGCCTATTTTTTTTGGTTGTCTTAAAATTTTTTAGACTTTTCAACATTTTTATAAATTTTGGGTAAAAATGTACAAAATACTTTAAAATTTTAATAAAATTATTAAAATGTTTTAAACGTTTTACATTAAAAAACTATCTACAAAGGCATGGTAGGCCCCAGATAATTAATCTTCATCTGTGGTCCCCAACGAATCTCGCAGCTCCTGCATATTGCCCACCAGCCGAAACACTTCTAATGTCTGATTCAACAGTAACTAAATGACACTTAGAATGTGTGTGTGACATCACCCACCTTCTCCATGTTCCTCCTGGGCATAATCTGCTGCAGTCTCTGCTCCAGATCCTTCACCCGCTACATATTCATCTATAAAAAGAGATTAAGGAAATCAGCTTTGCTTTTAATAGCATGTATGTGTGTGGGGTTACATTAAG
The DNA here is from genome assembly GCA_027917425.1 of Gastrophryne carolinensis. Classification (NCBI taxonomy): domain Eukaryota; kingdom Metazoa; phylum Chordata; class Amphibia; order Anura; family Microhylidae; genus Gastrophryne; species Gastrophryne carolinensis. The sequence continues at coordinate 147,414,996 of CM051235.1, read as the reverse complement.
AGTCACATACCAGAGGCTAATGGCTGAGTCGTTTCGTACGACTGCCTGCCCACGCTGTGACGCGAGGAGGGCCTCTGTGGATAGGACAGAGGAGGGGTAGGGACTTGGCCCTGGAGATCCACCACCTTCACTTGGTGGTGCAGATGCATGCCGCTCTGGCCGGACTGCGCGCCTCTGGGTGGGTCTAATGCGATAGTCCATTTCCAACACTAGAAAAGAAAAGCATTTATAAATAAAGGCCTACCTTCTGTATTAGTTACATCTAGCATGCGATCGGTATGTACTTACTTGGGAAATGGTTCGCCAAAAATCGCTGCATCCGGGGCATGTGTAGTCGCGTCAGGTCCGACCAGTGCTGCATGATCTGCGTATGAGTGAAGGTGGTGTCCGTTTCCTGGTGGATCCGGACCACGATCTCCAGGGCCAGATTCCTCTTCTCAAAGGCGTTGGGCAGGTAGTCATACCTGCGCTCAAGCATAGTCTAAAAAACACAAAAAACAAAATAGCTGTTAGATCAAACAGCATACAAATATCATTTACAATTAGATCAGTTGCCTAAATGACATCCCACAACACATTTCTAGCCTTAAACTATCCTTCTAGATGCAAGTGAGTTGGTTCGCACATGTGCGCACTAACTTCTGTTTGGCACGGAGTTTAAATCACTTTTAAAAACAGCTGTTTCTTCCTGCGCTTCCTTAAGGCCTATGCATGCATTTAGATGTCAAATCAACGTCCTTACAATACACTTATGAGCATAATGAGCTCTTGTTGTTGGCGGGTGAAGATCGTGAGCGCCATCTTTCTTCTTGTCCGCAGAAGATAGGTAATGCCCCAGTGGTTTCCCGGTTCCGCACAGCCGGACGCCGCGTACGCGAACGAGTGAGCGTCATACCTAGTCATTTAAATTTAAAGGGTAATAGACACACAGCCCATTCTCTTTGTGATTGTCATCATGGTACCCAAAAAAGCTAGCGGAAAGCAACCAGCAGCAAAGGAGGCCAAGACCAAAAGGCCAGAGTGGCATGAGGACACTTCATCCTCCAGACCGAGCACTCGGTCGCACAAATCTACTTCAAAAGTGCCTGCAACCCGGAGCAAAAGTGGCCACCACAAGCCTACATTGGTCACAACTCCAGGTCCAGCAAAAACATCAAGCACCCACAAGGAAGGATCCTCCAAAAAGAAGGCTCCCCGCGCAACCACATCCAAACAGCAAGGTGGCACAACATCCAAAGGGAAAAATAAGCAGAGGGCGAGAAGTCCGAGCCCCCAAAGAACACCCTCTCCTACTCCCCACGCAACCACATCCAAAGAGAAAGGAAGCACAACGTCCAAGGGGCAATAGAAGAAGAGGGCGGGTAGCCCCAGCCCCCAAAACACACCCTCTCCTGCTCCCCGGCCTACCACATCCAAAGAGAAAGGAAGCACAAGTTCCAAGGGAAAAAGTAAGCAGAGGGCGAGAAGCCTAAGCCCACCAAGCACACCCTCTCCTGCTCCCCGGCCTACCACATCCAAAGAGAAAGGGAGCACAAGTTCCAAGGGGAAAGGTAAGCAGAGGGCGAGAAGCCCAAGCCCACCAAGCACACCCTCTCCTGCTCCCCGGCCTACCACATCCAAAGAGAAAGGGAGCACAAGTTCCAAGTGGAAAAGTAAGCAGAGGGTGAGAAGCCCAAGCCCACCAAGCACACCCTCTCCTGCTCCCCGGCCTATCACATCCAAAGAGAAAGGGAGCACAAGTTCCAAGGGGCAAAGTAAGCAGAGGGCGAGAAGCCCCAGCCCACCAAGCACACCCTCTCCTGCTCCCCGGCCTACCACATCCAAAGAGAAAGGGAGCACAAGTTCCAAGGGGAAAAGTAAGCAGAGGGCGAGAAGCCCAAGCCCACCAAGCACACTCTCTCCTGCTCTCCGGCCTACCACATCCAAAGAGAAAGGGAGCACAAGTTCCAAGGGGCAAAGTAAGCAGAGGGCGAGAAGTCCGAGCACACCAAGCACACCCTCTCCTGCTCTGCCACATTTGCCACCAGCACACATGGAAACCATTGAGACCTATGTCACATCCACGCCTGCTAGTTCTGTGGCCACCCGGCCAATGACCCCCAGTCCTAATGCGAGCCCAGTCCATTCTTTTTCCAGCGTTGTGACGGCCTATTCTTCACCACACACCCAGCCAAGAATGTCCCCTGAATTGCCACCAACCAGAGAAGAGCCAGAAGAACAACCAGTAGGCCGAACCTTGTGGCGAGGCCAGTTGAGCGGCCGGTTTGGGGAGCACAAACCCTAGCCTTGGCAAGTGGCCTTACAATGCATTTTGATGAGCTCTTTGGGCGCAATTCAAAAGCAACCAGCAAAATGCGCAAAAACCAAATCTGGGAAGAGCTCACCAGACAGGTGAATGCAGCGGGGGACGAGAGGAAAGATGTGGAGCAGATCCAGAGAAAAATATCTGACCTCAAATATGCAGTAAGGAAGAAGCAGAATAAACGGCGCAATCACAGGTACATATTTGATGTTTGCATTTAGCAGCTTGTTGTACTGACCGCAATGGCAAATAATTTTGATACTCTTATTTTCAGCTTTCAAACAGGCGGAGGCTTCCCCACCAAATTGCAACACACCAGAGCTGAAGAAATGGTTCTGGCTTTGATCCACCCCGTAGCATTACAGGGCCTCTCTGGCAGACACGACACGGACACCCAGGACATTTCTGCAGGTTAGTAAGGATTGTTTCAATGTGACCTATTGAAAACTTTGGAAATGAGGCTCACAGGCAGATATGAACACAGGCCCCTAGGGAGTGACTTTGAGGGGAGGTTACTGTTATAGGCGGGTGTTTAATGGCTGAGGAATGGCCTTAATGATGGACACTCTCCCAGGGTGCAGTAGTTTATGGTCCTTAAAAAGGTTTACATTGATTTAAATTTATCTTACCAAAGCACTGCATGTGATGTGAATATTGATCAAATTAGTGAACACTTACTTCTTGGGCCCTTATTTATGAAGGAATAGCGACAGGTAGCGACTGGTGAGCGACTGGTAATGACGGGCACCGCCACGAGAATGCCGGCTCCCCACCACAATCACACATTTATCAAGCCGATCCTGCTTAGCGACTGAGATAGCGCCAGATAGCCACTCATTCATCATTATTCCAGCCTCAGCCCACAGTGCCAGCGTCCGACCTTGAACAGCGACAGGTATGACCTCTCGCTACCTGGCGCTATTAATGAATCCTAGTCCTAGTCTTTCTACCACTGGGGTTCTAGCTGTGGTTCTAGCTGTGCTTTGGTTAGACAAACTTGAGCTGGGGTCAGGGAAAGGTCAACATTGCAAGAATGCACAGCAGCATACTCCGAAGCCAAATGCTATTTGCAAGTTGACTGTTGGCCCCTAAGGCGCCATTTTGGATGTGTAAAGCCTCCTAACATGCAGTGCATGCATGTTTTTATTCTTTAAGGTGACCAATCTGTAGGTACAGGGTGAGTCATAAATAACATAGACTCGGAATCATTGTGAAGGTCAACTTTAACCAAAAACAAAATAAAACACTAACTCCTAGCACCCAAAAAAACATGTTCTACAATCCCCCAAAAAATCACAAAGTACATAAGTAGTTTAAAAAACAAATATTATATGGATGTGTTAGAAAATAAAGTTTAACATACTAATGACTAATTAAGGTCAGCATTAAAATGCTTTTATAAGGCCTACATGAAAAAAATTGATGAAGGTATGCATTTTAAACTGGTTCAAAGGGACACTTGAGAAGGAGGGATTAATGTATGCATTGTAAAGTGGTTCAAAGGGACACTTGAGAAGGAGGGATTAAGGTATGTTCAGATATCAACACAGAGCTCCCTTAGTTTTAAAAAGTTCTTAAAATGTCCCAGAGCACATGCACCAAACACTGCAGGGTATATTTGAAAGGTATCCCAAGAAGTGTAGAAACGCCTAGCCACAGTACTAATCCCAATCCTTCACCACAGTGTGAATCTTCTTACCAGATCCATGTAATCAACAGGGCCTTATTTGATTCCAATATGCAATTCACATTCCGGTCACTCCTTTTAAGCAGACATCAGTGGCTCAATGAAGGTTGAATACATTCAGCCAATACAGCTTTAAATAATCCCAGTCTGTAGTTCTCAATCAAGTAGTCTCTTTTAAACAGACCTCAATGGCTCCAATTGATTAAGGTTTGCATTGTAAAGTGGTTCAAAGGGACACTTGAGAAGGAGGGATTAAGGTATGCATTGTAAAGTGGTTCAAAGGGACACTTGAGAAGGAGGGATTAAGGTATGCATTGTAAAGTGGTTCAAAGGGACACTTGAGAAGGAGGGATTTAGGTATGCATTGTAAAGTGGTTCAAAGGATACTTGAGAAGGAGGGATTAAGGTATGTATTGTAAAGTGCTTCACAGGGACACTTGAGAAGGAGGGATTTAGGTATGCATTGTAAAGTGGTTCAAAGGGACACTTGAGAAGGAGGGATTAAGGTATGCATTGTAAAGTGGTTCAAAGGGACACTTGAGAAGGAGGGATTAAGATATGCATTCTAAACTGGTTCAAATGGACCCTTGAGAAGCAGGGATTAATAGATAGTTACAGTAAAGTTTGGCTAAACAATAGAAAAAAATAACATAATTAACTTATCTATAGATGTACTCTTCAGCTGCGGGAGGGACCAATGCAACGTGGGTGCAATCGATCGCACCCATGATGTTGGGCATGTCGGCGATATTATAAAAACCCAACTTAAGTGCGTTCCAGGCTACTATGTCGTCCGGAAAGGAAATATATTTGGGACTAATGGTAGCCATGTCATCCAGAAACTTGGATAGCGCGTGGCTCAGCGTAGGCTGGGACATCCCCACGGAGAGGGCACCCAGCCTCTGGAAGGAGCCGTTCGCCAAAAATTGCAGGCAGCCAAGCATCTTGGTCATACCTGAAATTGCTTGCCCCTTCCTTGTGGTGCGTGATAACCATAGCCGCAGCTCGCTATACAATTTCCCCTCGATTCAAAGAGCAAAAGTTAAGTGATTTCGTATCGAGAATCGTAAGTTTGGGTGGGTGTTTGTCATTTTTTCTGGTTTTTTTGGCCATTTCGTATTCGTACGATCGTTCGCGCATAGACGTATATGAACATACGCATTTCGTACGAGAATCGTATAATTTGCGTTAGTTCGTGTGTTTTTCCCGTCCAAATCGTATTATTTGCGTTAGTTCGTGTGTTTTTCCCGTCCAAATCGTATTATTTGCGTCCGATCCTATTTTTTACGTCCTTCACATGGGCTTGCGCCCAATTCAGAGAGGTGATTGCTAATTGTTTTGAAGCCCATTAAAGAGCTGCTTTACGAAATGTTTGCCGGCAGCTATTTGGCCTCGGGAGTAGGATGGAGCGGAGCGAGTTTGTGGCACATCAAGGGCTTATGCTTTTTGGCATTGAGTTGATCGAGATGTCTGAGAGCAGATTGCCCCTGCGTCGTCGCATGAACATCGATAGCATGAATGATGTTGAGCTGTTCGAGCTGACCAGGCTTAATCGCGCTTCCCTCCATAAATTATATAGTGAGCTGCGGCCATGGTTAGCCCGCACCACAAGGAAGGGGCATGCAATTTCAGGTATGACCAAGATGCTTGGCTGCCTGCAATTTTTGGCGAACGGCTCGTTCCAGAGGCTGGGTGCCCTCTCCGTGGGGATGTCACAGCCTACGCTGAGCCGCGCACTATCTAAATTTTTGGAAGGCATGGCTGCCATAACTCAAAAATATATTTATTTTCCTGATGATATGGCAGCCAGAAACGCCATTAAGCTTGGGTTTTATAATGTGGCCGACATGCCCAACGTTATTGGTGCAATTGACTGCACACATGTGGCACTCGTACCTAGGGCAGCCGACGAGTATATATATAGGTATTGAGATTGGTTATTATGTTGCCCAACGTGTCATGTCACCTGTTTTCCTTTGCGGCAGCATATTTGTTTATCCCTCATTTGTGTAGCTGCTTTATCTCGGCTTTTCATTAGTATTTCCCTATAGAGTGCAGACATGTTTTGTGTTTAATTTATTATTTTGGGTCAAATATCAATTACCCTTTTTGTATGTTTTTGCCTTAAGGAATCGTAAAATGGGACACTCACTTAATGTCCAGGCCGTGGTTGGTCCGGATATGCGGTTTATGAGTGTCCTTGCCGGCTACCCCGGATCGTCCCACGACTCCTATATCCTCCGGCGATCTGGGTTGTTTCGGAGATTTGAGGCAGGTGAATTTTCGGGGGCATGGCTGCTTGGTAAGTGTGTCCTATTTGTGTGTTATTAAATGTGGCATTAATCTTGTATTTGTTGATATGTTTGTTTTGGAAAACTTGACAGAAGCGTCCAACTGCCTTTTTCTTGGCTCATATATTAGGAACTTACCCAAAAAATCCTTGTCTCGCTTTGGCCTTCAGAATGTTTTCCCTTTAGTTAGGATGTCTGTAAGTTCCTTGTGCCTAAATATATTGGTTTGGAGTTTATACCCAAGGATCTTTGACATTTGGCTCCTTTTGTACTATTGGTCGTTAAATGTCAAAGTGGACTTAAACTGCATACATTGTAGTTTCCAGTGAAATGTGGCTAGGGATCTTTGACATTTGGCTCCTTTTGTACTATTGGTCGTTAAATGTCAAAGTGGACTTAAACTGCATACATTGTAGTTTCCAGTGAAATGTGGCTAGGGATCTTTGACATTTGGCTCCTTTTGTACTATTGGTCGTTAAATGTCAAAGTGGACTTAAACTGCATACATTGTAGTTTCCAGTGAAATGTGGCTAGGGATCTTTGACATTTGGCTCCTTTTGTACTATTGGTCGTTAAATGTCAAAGTGGACTTAAACTGCATACATTGTAGTTTCCAGTGAAATGTGGATAGGCCCTCAGCAGCATCCTAATTGTAACATGTCTGAAAACTACAAATATATGTAAAATACAAATACCCTTGGCCGTGCAGATGTTTGTTAATTAATTGGTATATAGAAGTGCCATTTTTATTTAGGTTATACCTTAGTGCAATATTTGGGGGCCCTAATGTGCCCTGTTTTTTTTTGGGAACACTTTACCTTACATCATTATGATATCTGTGAATTTTTGGGTGTTGGTTGTGTTGCCTTTTTATTTTTGATTACATTTAATTCTCTGTTTAAGGTGATTCCGGGTACCCACTTCTACCCTGGCTCATGACGCCTGTGCTGCGGCCCCAGGATGCCTCTCAGGAAGCGTATAACCGTGCGCATCGCAAGACCCGGGCTGTTGTGGAGAGGGCCTTTGGTCTGCTGAAGACACGTTTTCGTTGCCTTGACCATACTGGGGGGGCCCTGCAATATGATCCCAAGAAAGTGATCGACATTATAATGGCATGTGCTGTTTTGCACAATTTTGCCATCCTGGAACGTGTCCCACGTTATGTGGACAGCCTGCCCTCTTCAGCCGTCGAGGATGAAGCCGAGAATTTTGAGGGGCCCCCCAGTGAGTCTGGCCAATCTGTTAGAGCCAACCTGATCAGCCAGCATTTTAGTTAAGTTTTTTCCCTGTCTCACCATTCTGTATGTCTGTGTTATCCTTTTGGAAACATATGTTGTTTTGCCCTAATGTGGCATTACCTCTAAGTAAAACATTTCGACCTTAATTGTTGCCTAATGTATTTCATGTAGTTTCCTTAGCTTTCGCTGTGCATTGTTACACCTCTTCCAACCAAAATTATCTGGTTTAGGCCAAGCTGTTACAAAAGTCTTCCCACTAAAAACGCCACAAGTATTGGAAGTTAAATTTGTGTTTTACTTAGCAAATGACAAATTATAGTGGTTAACAGAAATCAGTCCACATACATCTGTGGTAACAAATGGATAACATTAAAAAAAACATCGAGCACATCTACACCTGGAAGTGAGTGGCACAACCAAACAAGGACACCCAGTCCAAAGGCCAGCCTAGTCCAGTCATTAATATTGCCTGTGCCCAGGGATATTTGGGCATGGCCATAATGTCACACAAACATGTCTGCAAACAGGAGGAGCACCAACCAAATACATAGGTAAAGCCATAAGTGGCCAGATAAACTCCACATAGACCTATGGCATTGGCTAGTGGCCTTAAGCATTACTCTAAGGAGCTATATGGGAGCAAATACAAAACACAACCTGCCAGAGCAACACAAAATGGATTGTTTGAAACCTCAAAGGACAAGTAAATACAGTGGGGGTTAAGAGAAAAGATGTCCCACACACCCATGGCTTAATAGGGTGGCTGCCCATAATACCCAGGTGGAGGTCCAGGTGGAGGACCATGGGAATGGGACCTAGCCTGGGCCATGGCAGCATTGTGAATTTGAAACTGCTCCACAATGTTTCTCTGCATATTGGTCATCTCAGCCATGGCTGACTGGATGCCATTACTTGAATTGGCCACGTTGCTGTTGAGGGTACGCAACTCCGCGAGGATGCCCTGTAGACTGGTATGGATGTTCACCATGTCTGCATGCCTTTGCTCACGCTCTGTAACGAGCTGGGCGTCATAAGAGTCCCTTTGTTGGGTCCATAATTGAAGCAGGGCACTCTGCCTCCCCTGGGAAATTGTGGGGCGGCGTAATGGCGTCCGCCGCACAATTACCCTGGCTCTTGGGCGTGCCCTGCCGCGTGGTGTCGTACCCTCAACAGCAACCGGCCTGCTTTGCAAATCCTCAGCAGCAGAGTGAACACTGGGGACTGTAGTGTCAGTCTCCCCATGTGCAAGCACAATGGATGGAGATTCACTCTGCTGCTGAGGATTGGCCAGAGAAACATTATCGAGCAGTTCCAAATTGGGACCCAGGGGGAGTTCATCCGACGTGCCCTGTACGGAGACATCATCATCTTCCTCCATGTCCTGGATCTCTTCCATGAGTGTGCGGGTCTGTAGGGACATATCAAAAAAAAAAAGGCTAAGTTTGCGTCCCAATGTAGGATTTCAACAGTTTAACACATTCTTAAGCACTTGTTATTATTTATGCTACTAAATAAACTTACCGAAAATCTCTGATCTGGGCTCCGATGCTGTACGGACCTGGTAGGCATAACCAAACTGGGGGGTGAGTTTACCCTTGCTGAGGGATCATGCTGGGCTGAAGAAGAGAAAAAAATACCACGTAAACACACACACATAACCTTTTTTTGGATAGGTAATCAAATATTGCTCTATTTGTAATATTATTCAACTCTAGAGCAATGGTGACCTTTGTTCAAACCCACGCAAGTTTACAGAGGTGCAATGGCTCGGACAAACTGCTAAGTGACCTCAGTTCTAAGTCATGAAGTGTACCCATTCAGCATCCAACTTTCAGGGCACATTTTTGGATTTAGCCTACCATTCGCTAGGTCCGGGGTACTCAAACAATTGTTTGAAACGCCCATTTAAAGGTATGTGGTGAGAGGTGAATGTCTGGCCATGGTGCTGACGCAGGGGGTGTCTAGTTAAAAATAAAGACACTGGTGGAGGGGCTGGAGCTTTCAAAGTGCCAACTAATAAAGGCTGCTTGCCCTTGCTGGGCTGGATGGGCCAGAGCTGAGGGGACAGGGATTGGATGTCTAAAGGGGGGAGTTAACGTATTGATGGTGATGTGATGGATGGAGCCAATCTGTTACAAATGTATGGGGCTTATGTGGGGGGGGGGGCATGGGGGGACTGTGGCACATGGGCCAGAGCAGGGGCAGCGGGACACGATTGTGGCCAGTGAAAATTTAAATAAGTTACTGTGTACCTTGCAATGCCACTTCCTGGGCAGTACTTCATATTGCAATGCTATGTTTCACGGAGCCATGACATTGGGCAGGAGACCAACCACTACATGGCCGATCAAGGGGGCAGCTCTGAGCACGTCAACACAGAAGTAACTGAGTGCAGGGCTGTCTGGGCAGGGGTCCTTGAATGTGGTGCCAAGGTCCGCATTGGGACCCCGGGCCGCCAGTTGAGTCTCGCTGCTCTTGGTCACATATGTTTGTGGGTGGCTAATTAAATAGTTAACTCAAACACAACTCACACAACCAAAAGGCAACCCATACATAATGATGTGTGTTTTGTGATTGATTCTAAATATCTCACTTATCTTGCGAAACTTCATGACTTTAACAATACAATTGGACATTTGATCTTTGCCATAATGGCTGTGGGCCTAAATGTGTGATTCACAGGGACCAAAAGAGGACACAAACAGCCACAGTAGTGCGAGGCCAAGCAAGGCAAACCATAGGGGCATCCCGTTATCTTGTTACTAGTGAACTGTAGATTATTTAGCAAACAGGCAAACATGCAGATTTAATAGTACTCACCGTGGGTACGGGTCGGGGAGTCTGTGTCCCTTAGACCAGCATGTCCACCGACCGCGACCGGATGGAGAAGTCCAAGCACAATCTCCTCAGCAGGGGTAAACTCCAATTTAGATGGAAAGCCACCTCCAGTTTTCATGCTGAAAAGAGAAAATCGTTTGGTATTCAGAAAAGGGGCATACAGCACATCCCAAACATTATATTTAGCGAAAACATTTATTTACCTGTAATTATGCCTTTTAATTTCTTTTTGCCGTACAGCATACTTCAGATCAGAGATTTTCTTCTGAATTTGGGACACATCTTTCCTCTCTTCCCCCGCTGCATTTACTTGTCGGAGGATGGTTTCAAACAATGCCATCTTGCGCTGCTTGGTGGTGTGTTTGGATTTGCTCCCATATAGCTCGTCATAGTATAATGTAAGGCCACTAGCCAATGCCATATTTTGGTCATGGGAGAATCTCCCACTCAACTGGCCGCGGCGCAATGTGCGGCCAGATGGTTGGCTTGGCTGCTCCTCCATGTGTGCAGACACATGTGGTGACATTATGGCCTGGGGCTGGGTAGGGGAATGGCCGGATTGGTGGCTTCCCAATGACTGGACTGGACTGGCCAAGGGACTGGGTGTTCTGGCGTGGCTGGCCACCGAACTTCCAGGTGTAGATGTGGTCATGGTTGCAATTCGGGGCCCTCTTGGGGGGCTAGGTTCCCGGCTGGTGCCAGGTCGGGGGCTCTGTTCCCGGCTGGTGCCAGGTCGGGGGCTTCTGGCCCTGGATGGGGTTCGGGCCCTGTAGGGGCTTCTGGCCCTGGATGGGGTTCTTCTGGCCCTGGATGGGGTTCGGGCCCTGTAGGGGCTTCTGGCCCTGGCTGGGCTTCTGGCCCTGGATGGGGTTCTTCTGGCCCTGGATGGGGTTCGGGCCCTGTAGGGGCTTCTGGCCCTGGCTGGGCTTCTGGCCCTGGATGGGGTTCTTCTGGCCCTGGATGGGGTTCGGGCCCTGTAGGGGCTTCTGGCCCTGGATGGGCTTCTGGCCCTGGATGGGGTTCTTCTGGCCCTGGATGGGGTTCGGGCCCTGTAGGGGCTTCTGGCCCTGGCTGGGCTTCTGGCCCTGGATGGGGTTCTTCTGGCCCTGGATCGGGTTCGGGCCCTGTAGGGGCTTCTGGCCCTGGCTGGGCTTCTGGCCCTGGATGGGGTTCTTCTGGCCCTGGATGGGGTTCGGGCCCTGTAGGGGCTTCTGGCCCTGGCTGGGCTTCTGGCCCTGGATGGGGTTCTTCTGGCCCTGGATGGGGTTCGGGCCCTGTAGGGGCTTCTGGCCCTGGCTGGGCTTCTGGCCCTGGATGGGGTTCTTCTGGCCCTGGATCGGGTTCGGGCCCTGTAGGGGCTTCTGGCCCTGGATGGGCTTCGGGCCCTTCTGCGCGGCCTGGAGGGGCTTCGGGCCCTTCTGTGCGGGCTGGAGGGGCTTCGGGCCCTTCTGTGCGGGCTGGAGGGGCTTCGGGCCCTTCTGTGTGGGCTGGATGTGCTTCGGGCACTGCTGTGGGGCCTGGGTTGGCTAAGTGCCCGGCTTGAAAGCATGGGTGGTGTGGGCTCCCTTGGGCGGCCTCTTCTGGGGGCAGAGGTGGTGGTGGCTGCTGTGGCCTGTTTTTTGGCCGCAGGGGCACGTGCCTTTGGGGCCCTTTTTTGGGAAAGGGAGGGTCCAGTGTCCCTTGGTGGGGCCGAGGTGGTACTTGCCTTCTGGGCCTTCTGGGACCTTAGCTTCTTCGGTCGTTGCTGGGACCTGGTTGTTGGGCCCTCAGAGGTCTGGCTTTGCTGGCCGCGTTTAGCTGCTGCCTTTTTTGGTGCCATTTTGTCCAAAAGCTCAAAGAGAATGAGCTTTGGGTGCAGGGACCTTTAAATCATGCGCCCAGCGTCTGACGCCTATGCGCACGACTACGCGCTCGTACGGACGTACGTTCGTGCGGAACCAGGAAACCGCTGGGGTTTCACTTATCTGCTGCCTGGAAGAAGACTAAAGATGGCGCCCACTATCTTCACCCGTCAACAGGAAGAGATCCTCATGCTGGTAAGTGGCTGCCTGTGCATTTTAATAGAATAGTCAATGATGGCCTAAATGTAAATGATGCGTTGGGAACTAGTTTGGGGTCTCTTAATGTTTAATCACTGGCTCCTCACACTTCATCCTCAAGGGCCGAGCCTGGCCACGTTTTCACCTGTCTATGCTGATGTCCTAATTCGGCCAATTGCTCCGGCTTAGCAACAGTTAATTAACCTGTGGAGTAGCGGGGCGAGCTGTCAAACCTGGCCTGTCTCGGACCTTGATGCGGATGTTTGCGGAACACTGTTTTCCTAAGCCATAAAAACACAACGGGAAGCCACACACGTGGGCCAAAAGCCTAAGCATTAGGCTACATCTTGGATCTTTAAAACATCCTAAAATGCCATAGATGCAGGTGGCCTGATTGTTGATGTTGGCTATTATCTGTATGTACATGGTGTGTGATACATATAACATAAGACCAGACTGTCAATCACAGTCAACGTCCTCTTTAAGCCACTCCCCAAAAATGGCGGCCATTCGAAATGTGTGTGTTAATGACATTAAATACTCAACTTGTGATGCAACACATATGGGTCTGTGTGTAAAAGTACAAGCTCTGTGTCCATTATGTTTTTCAGATCATGCTTCAGCGCCGGTATGACTTCGCGCCCAATGTGTGCGAGAAAAGGGACATCGCCCGGGAGATCATCGCGGAGATACACCGTGTGACCAGCACCACCTTCACTCACACCCAGATAATGCAGCATTGGTCGGACCTGAAGCGTCTGCACATGCCCCGGGTGCGGAGGTTTTTTGGGATCCATTTCCCAAGTAAGTACTAAGCAATTGCATGGTATATGTTCCAAATGTCTAAGTTATGCCTTTATTTATAATGACTTTTCTTTGGTAGTGTTGGAAATGGATTTCAGAATTCGCCGCACCCGGAGACGTACAGGCCGACCAGTGCTGCATGACTCTGCATCTGTGAGTGAAGGTGGTGGATCTCCCGGGCGACGGACCTACCCCTCCTCTGTGGCCTCCTCAGACCAGCCCCTGGACCTTACCACAGAGGAGGGGCCAAGGCGCGTGGGCGTGGAGTCATACCTGGCCACGCATGGGGAAGGCTCTGGTATGTCACTCTTCATGTATAGGCACAAAGATATACATGGCAGGCCAAAAACTAAGTTATCCTTTATTATGTATTTGTAGAAGCTTCAGGAGCGGGTGAGATAGTGGAGGAGGAGGCAGCAGAGATGCTTGAAGTCGATCCTGGCGAAGGTGAGTGATGTCAGCCAGACTGGGAGCCAGATATGTTGGGGATAGTGACTATCTACAAATACTAACCAAATGTCACATGTTTCTCCAGGGACTTCTTCACAGCCGAGCCAGGACCAAGGGCAGCCTGTTGGCCCCAACCAGCCATCTGTCGGCCACCAACTCCGTAAGTCCCCATGCCATTATTCATATTAATGTTTGCTTAGCTAATAACACACACATAACTAAAGGCGTAGCCAAAGTGTAGTTCACACTTTCATGTGGGCACTTCGTTAGCTTAAAGAGGACCCAAACTAGTATTAAGAACCAAAGACTTAGCCATCACACTGTACCTACAGATTAGAAACATGGAAAAACACCCTTCACCCATCTAATGCATGTTATTAGACAGAACAAAACCAATATTGGGGAATATGGAATGCACAATATTTACAGGCAGCATGGGATCCAGATTGAAAAAAGGAAGGTGCTGCCATGCATTGTGTGAGTGATGACCTTTCCCTCAACCCAGCTATGCTCTGGATTCCCAACGCACCACTGTAACCTACTCCCCTGTACTTTATCCAACTCTCCACTCCTCATTAAGTGTTATGCTTCAGAGTCCAGATGGCGGCGCTGTAATCCCCAAAAAAGCCTAACTAACTTTGAGGTGGGGCAGAATCATTTGTGAATAGTTTTTGTTTTTCATTAAATAATGTTGAAGGTCCGGTTTAAGGAGTTTAAACACTTACCTGTGGGAAATGCATTAACTGTATCCCTTTGAAGAAGGACATATGTCATGCATTTACATGTATTTGATTAACCCTAAATCTATTTCCAGCATACAAACCGGTCTGGGACTCCTATTTATGTTTCTTTCTCTATTGGTTACAGGGATGATCCCCAAAACCTTGGCGGGAAAAAAAAAACGAATGAAGGAGTTGGTGGCCGAGCTGCTGGCCATACAGGCGACGTTGGGGCCAACAGATGAAGAAGAGGATGATGAATAGTGCCCTTGGTCCTGGCTCCTTTGTTTAACTTGTTTTTAAAGTTGTTAAAATTTTAGAAAGTTTTTTATTGTTTTAAAAAAAAAAATATATATTTTTTTAACAAAAAAACCCACAAAATAAACAAAAAGTGTTTTACTGTTAAAAACAAATAAAAAAATTATATATGTTTTACCGAGGCCAAAAAAAAAAAAAGGTTTAAAAAAAAAAACCAAAACTATAAAAAAAAATTTGGAATTTTATTCCAAAACAAACAAAGACAAAATTTTAAATAAATTATATTTGAAGCCTTCCTAAATGTGTCTTTTCTAATATGCACACACCCAAAAAATTACACAAACCAGAAACAACACACTTAGAAACATATAGACATATGTAAATTATGTGATTTTCTTACGTTTTATGGACCGAGAAATGAAGTGGGATGCAGCCGCTACGGGGTTTAGGTAAGTTTGAGGGAGCGAGAAATGAAGTTGGATGCAAGCGCTAAAGGGTTTAGGTAAGTTTGAGGGAGCGAGAAATGAAGTTGGATGCAGCCGCTAAGGGGTTTAGGTAAGTTTGAGGGAGCGAGAAATGAAGTGGGATGCAGCCGCTAAGGGGTTTAGGTAAGTTTGAGGGAGCGAGAAATGAAGTTGGATGCAGCCGCTAAGGGGTTTAGGTAAGTTTGAGGGAGCGAGAAATGAAGTTGGATGCAGCCGCTAAGGGGTTTAGGTAAGTTTGAGGGAGCGAGAAATGAAGTTGGATGCAGCCGCTAAGGGGTTTAGGTAAGTTTGAGGGAGCGAGAAATGAAGTTGGATGCAGCCGCTAAGGGGTTTAGGTAAGTTTGAGGGAGCGAGAAATGAAGTGGGATGCAGCCGCTAAGGGGTTTAGGTAAGTTTGAGGGAGCGAGAAATGAAGTTGGATGCAGCCGCTAAGGGGTTTAGGTAAGTTTGAGGGACCGAGAAATGAAGTTGGATGCAGCCGCTAAGGGGTTTAGGTAAGTTTGAGGGAGCGAGAAATGAAGTTGGATGCAGCCGCTAAGGGGTTTAGGTAAGTTTGAGGGAGCGAGAAATGAAGTTGGATGCAAGCGCTAAGGGGTTTAGGTAAGTTTGAGGGACCGAGAAATGAAGTTGGATGCAGCCGCTAAGGGGTTTAGGTAAGTTTGAGGGAGCGAGAAATGAAGTTGGATGCAAGCGCTAAGGGGTTTAGGTAAGTTTGAGGGACCGAGAAATGAAGTTGGATGCAAGCGCTAAAGGGTTTAGGTAAGTTTGAGGGAGCGAGAAATGAAGTTGGATGCAGCCGCTAAGGGGTTTAGGTAAGTTTGAGGGAGCGAGAAATGAAGTGGGATGCAGCCGCTACGGGGTTTAGGTAAGTTTGAGGGAGCGAGAAATGAAGTTGGATGCAAGCGCTAAAGGGTTTAGGTAAGTTTGAGGGAGCGAGAAATGAAGTTGGATGCAGCCGCTAAGGGGTTTAGGTAAGTTTGAGGGAGCGAGAAATGAAGTGGGATGCAGCCGCTAAGGGGTTTAGGTAAGTTTGAGGGAGCGAGAAATGAAGTTGGATGCAAGCGCTAAAGGGTTTAGGTAAGTTTGAGGGACCGAGAAATGAAGTTGGATGCAGCCGCTAAGGGGTTTAGGTAAGTTTGAGGGAGCGAGAAATGAAGTGGGATGCAGCCGCTACGGGGTTTAGGTAAGTTTGAGGGAGCGAGAAATGAAGTTGGATGCAAGCGCTAAAGGGTTTAGGTAAGTTTGAGGGAGCGAGAAATGAAGTTGGATGCAGCCGCTAAGGGGTTTATGTAAGTTTCTGGTTGAGGGTGCGCATGCGCAAGATCTTATAAACATAAGAACGCACGAATCTAAGAGGCCAAAAACCAATGAAAACCAGAGGCAAACGCAAGTAATTGGAAGAGCTGGACGATGGAAGCCGCCGACAAAACAGGCTGCCGCCGCAACAGGTGAGCACATGAACGTGATTTTTACGATTGGCAACTGACTGAGGCAAGTTCGGGAGATATCATACGAACGGACGTATCTTTTAGGATAGAAACGTATTTGCTTATTGAATCACTCGCAAGTTCATACGAACGCACGAGCGGACGTGAAAAATAGGATGATCGTGAGCCAAATCCAAGCTGTTACATGTTTCTTTGAATCAACCCATTTATGGAGGAAAACGCGATTAAGTCGGGTCAGCTTGAAAAGCTCAACGTCATGCATGCATGCGTCGCTGGTGCCATCTGGCCTCGGCCATGCTGATACATGCAATGCCATGGAGCTGAAGGTGCTCATACTCCTCCACATAGCCTCAAAGCATGTTCAACAAAAGTAATCTGAGTCAAAAATGGTCCCGTAAGTGGAGCGGAAATGAAACCGTTTTATAAGGAGGTGGTCCATCGGCAATCAGGTCTCAGAATCAGATGCAAGCCCATCCCTATAACGTAACTTATCTGAACTAACGCAAATGATCAGATTTAGATCTGTAACTTATCCGAACTAACGCAAATGATCAGATTTAGATCTGCACATCGAAAGCGCATTTATACGCGTTGAACGAACATACGCATGGAAAAAGTAACTTAAAAAGCAAAAAACAAGGCAAACATTAAAAAAAAATACACAGACACATGCGAAAGTCCATACGTATCTGTCTCTGAATCAACCCTATTGTCTCTCTCCCATACATTTCAATGGCCATTCATTTGCTTGTGTTTAAACAGCGTGTTTGACATTTTTTTTTTTGCTCAAATCATTGTGTGACCTCTCCTGGCTGCAAACAAATACTTTTAGAAACTTTTTTGTTTTTTATATTTTTATGCAGAATTGTCATTACAGGTCTGGCACTAAAGTGTTACTGTCACAGTGTTAAAACAATGACATTCCATGTGTTTTCGCTTTGTTACAGGTGTATATGTGTTCAAAAACAGACTTTAATCACACAGCGGCTGAAGCACTATGCCATAGTGACCAGATTTAGAGCGCCGACGCTGTGTGTGTGTCCTTTTTTGATAAATATGGTGTGAAGTGCCGAGAGTCGGTCGCACTGAGTTGTCGCTACCTTTCGCTCCCTGCAGCGCTGTACTGGTGTTAGGGTGCCCAACACACATCGCATTCATCAATGCCAGACAGGTTACAACAGCGACTGAGGCTCTCTGTTACAGTGCCCGATACCTGCTTACAGCGTCTACTAGTGGTCACTCCGCTATACAGGTGCTCATCTGCCGATACCTGGTGTTAGTAGTGAATCAGCTTCTAAGAGGCCGATTCATTAATAGCGGCAGGTAGCGACAGTTGAGCGACTGTAGCAGCATTTTCAGAGCGCCCGCTAGTAGTCGCTGTGCTTGGCCGTTGTTCGGTAGTTGATAGCGACCCAGTCGGTTTGCCGTAATGTTGAATATTGGGTAAGGAGTCGCTAATTGACAGGTTCCGTGCTGTATGGGAGCGCATGATAGCGACTGGCCCTAGCGACCGGCTCCCACCATATTCATTAAAAAATCACGCTCAAAAAATTCTCGCGCTGTAAAATACATGTTTAAACCCCAGCACTGGCGGCGATGGGTTAAAAGTAGTTTTTTAACCCCCAAACAACCATATATTCTTTGTGTGTCACACACACCCCGCTTCCTGTAGTAATAAGGTTCGGGTAAACCATCTCCAGATGTCATTGCAGAGAGAGAGATCTTGAAAACTGGCCCCTCCCAGTCTATATATACCTGGGACCTCCCACTTAATCCCTAGTGTTCTCTCTCTGCAAGATGCGTCAAGACAGAAGAAAGAGGTCTCCTGCTTGCAGGTAGCCGGGGTGTAACCCCCTGGTCTATTTCTGCCCAGTTCATTTTTACTAGTATTTTGTAACTATCGGAAGCCTCCCAGCTTCGGCTGCTGACTGGGTAATGGTAGACGGCAACTGGTGGTGCCTAGGAGTTTATCTCCTCCACTAGTCCCCATTATTGGGGCAGAGTGGTTATCCGGTTGGTGACCCGGATTTGGGATGCCCCGTCCCGTTGTCCCCATATCTCTTCTCTCCTTCTCATGGCCTCCCCTTTTTGGTGGGGAAGTCCGTTAGGGGGGTCTTTTCTGGCATATGCTGGTCTTTTTATCCTGAGGTAATTTTTCAGTACTTTTATGTGTGGGCGTCGGTGCGCGCGTGTCTGTTTGTGTGTGCGTCTTTTATTTTGTGTGTGTGTGACTGTGTGTGGCGTTCCCCTCTCAGACCGGGTCCGGTTTTTACTTTCATCAATGGCGCTGCCGCCATTTTTACCTCTCTGAGGCAATCCGTGCTTAGGGGGCGGGGCCGCGCTCGTCGCGGCCCGTGCTGTGCGGTGATTGGCGGGCGGGGCAGGGTCAGAGCGCTTCGCGCGCACTCTCTGGCCCACCCATCTTCTCTCAGCTGTGGGAACGCTCGCACCGGCCTGTGAGGTAAAATCTATGCTCTGGTCCCGCTGTCTCTTTCTGCTGCGGCCAGTTAAAACGGTCCCCCATTAGGGGACTTTATGCTTAGGTCCATATAGGTATATAATGGAGGTTTTTTGTCAGTTATAACCAAGCCTTAGTGTTTTTTTCATTATGCATTGTATCTCATGCTTGATCCTTTAGTTAGGCATCAGCATGCTTCAAGTGTATGTGACCATATTTATTTTAATTTTTATATATATATATATATATATATATATTTATATATATATATAGTGTTTTTATTGGACCTCCTGTTTTTCTGGTTAATATTGTGTATTTTTCTGTGTGCATGTGCGGTTTATTCATGAATTTCACATTGTTTTTCTGTCTTTCCAGATTTGGGATACCCCTGCTGCATGGGTCTCCCAGTCTGATATACCTGGCTATTTTGGGGTACAAAAATCCTCCCACTCCCGGAACTTTAATTAATGAATAAGGGGCATCTCGGGTTGCTTATAGCATAAATCCTTGGGTTCTGCGAATTCCAAAAAGTTTCACCGAATGGAGGCTTCCAATGATACCGGAAATGGCTCTTCGGGGCAATCTAGGCAGTGTGGGGGTTGTGGGGTTCCACTCCCAGGTGATGATGTCATATTGTGCGTTCCTTGCGCCCAGCAGAATATTGCGCGCCAGTCTGGTACTCCGGCTCATGGCTCTTCGCAACCTCAGTCGTCTCCTGCCCCTCCACTTTTATTCCGGACCCAGGGTGACGTTGTCACAGCTGGGGATTCGCAATTTGAGTAGTGCGCTCGAGTGGCCACCCTTCCGCCTAAGGGTGAGCTCTTTGAGATGCCTAAGCCACGTTTAGCATTCCCTGGTCAGCTACATTTTGAAAGGGTTGTGCTTAAGGAATGGGAACAGCTGACCCGCCTGGTTGGCTCCCCGGCTAATTGGGACAGGCGGTATCCCTTTTCGGAGGAATTGGTCAAACTTTGGACGGTACCCCCAGACGTTGATGCTCCGGTTTTGGGGCTCTCTAACTCTTCAGTGCTGCATTCACCAGACACTACTACAATTAAGGATGTAGAGGATCGTAGAATCGATCAACTGGCTCGTCATGGTTTCATCAGCGCCGGTTCGACCTTGCGTCCGGTATGCGCTTCTTCCATTGTCCTATTGGCTCTTAAAGCCATGATCAAAAATGTGTACGCGGATCTTGATCCAAAATGTGAGGAGTTTACCTCTCTTCAATTGTGTGAGTCTTTTGCTTCTTTTGTTCTGGCCGCCCAGGATGATGCTATGGCCATGTGTGGCAGGACATCTGCTCTTTTGGTTGCTATTCGGCGGTCAGTGTGGCTCCGTCAATGGATGGCGGACGTTGGTGCTAAAAGATCACTTACAGCCCTTCCTTTTCTGGGTTTACGCCTGTTTGGTGACAAGTTGGATTCAGTCACCAAGGGAGGCAAGTTGCCTCAGCGCAGGAAGCCGCGGCGTCTTTTTCGAGGAACCTCTCCTTTCAATCCTTCCTTTCGGGGAGCCAGGGCAGGCAGAGGGGCCTCCCTTCCCGCTACCAGGGGCACGAGCTGGAACCGGGGGCGAGGCCGCGGCCGTTCCGGTCATTCGTGGGGCTCTAAGCCTAAGTCCACGCCCAAGCCTGCTCAGCAATGAGGGGGCGCCCTCACCCATGAGGGTGGGGGGACGGTTGCGACACTACTCCCAGACTTGAGGACGGCGGTTGCCTACATCAATCATCAGGGAGGGACTCGCAGTCTGGGAGCTCTCAGAGAGGTTTCCCTGATTCTGACCTGGGCGGAGGCTCATGTTCCTTGCCTGTCGGCAGTTTACATTCTGGGGGTGGAAAACACAGAAGCGGACCTTCTAAGCAGATGCTCCTCCCGTCTGGGGGAATGGTCTCTCCATCCTCAGGTTTTTCAGGCTCTGTGTCTTCGGTGGGGAACACCGGAGGTGGACCTGTTTGCTTCTCGTCACAACTACAAACTTCCGACCTTTGTATCAATGTCTCAGGATCCTCTGGCTCTGGCGGTGGATGCCATGTCTCTGAGCTGGGGGAAACTGGGGTTCCTGTATCTGTTCCCTCCGATTCCCTTGCTAGGAAGAGTGTTAAGAAAGTTGATTCTGGAAGAGGTCCCCGCCATTCTCGTGGCTCCAAGGTGGCCAAGAAGAATGTGGTTCGCGGACATCGTTCGGATGGCAGTGGATCAGTTCGAGCTTCCTCTGCAGCCGGATCTTCTCACTCAGGGTCGGCTGCGTTACCCCAATTTACCAACGCTGGCTTTGACGGCTTGGCTGCTGAAACCTCCATCTTAAAGGAGGAGGGTCTTTCTGATTCAGTTATTAAGACTCTTATCTGTGCTCGAAAGAGGTCTTCCTCTGCTATCTATTACAGAACCTGGCGTTCTTACATCGATTGGTGTGAGGCTAGATCTTTGCCCTGCAGAGTCTTTTCTGTTTCCAGAGTTCTGGATTTTCTTCAATCTGGACTGGATGCTGGTCTGCAGCTTAGTACCTTGAAGGGGCAGGTTTCTGCCTTGTCTATTTTCTTTCAGAAGGCTTTTGTGCTTCATCCGTTGGTCAAGACTTTTTTCCAGGCGGTTACGCATCTGCGGCCTCCTAGGAAGGCGTTGCTACCTGTTTGGGATCTGAATTTGGTTTTGTCTGCTCTTCAGGCTCCTCCTTTTGAGCCTTTGTCGGATATTGCTCTTTCCACTTTGACTCAGAAGGTAGTCTTTCTTGTGGCTATCACTTCGGTTCGGCGTGTCTCTGAGTTGGTGGCCTTGTCCATTCAGGTGCCCTACCTTGAGAAACATCAAGATAAGGTCGTATTTCGGTTCAAATCGGATTTTCTTCCTAAGGTTGTTTCTGCATTCCATCTAAATCAGGACATTGTTCTTCCCTCCTTGTGTCCTAACCCCAAGAATGACAAGGAGAGGGTTTTGCACTGTTTGGATGTTGTTCGCTGTGTTCATTTTTATTTGCGTGCTACGTCTTCCTTCCGTAAGACTGATGCCTTTTTCGTTGTGCCTTGTGGGCCTAGGAAGGGTTTGGCCCCGGCTAAATCTTCCATTAGTAAATGGATTCGTCAAGCCATTATCGGCGCCTATACGGCTAAGGGAAAAGTTCCTCCCTTCCGTATCACTGCTCATTCTACTCGTGCTATTGGTGCGTCCTGGGCTTTTCAGCACCAGGCTTCTGTTGAACAAGTTTGTAAGGCGGCTACTTGGTCTTCGGTTCATACCTTTTCAAAGTTTTATAAGGTTGATGTGCCAGCCTCAGCGGATGCTGTGTTTGGCCGCAAAGTTCTGCAAACTGCAGTGGTTTGAGTTATGCTTCATCTTCCTGCTGGATACACACCCTTTAGGGACACTGCTTTTGGATGTCCCGAACGTTATTACTACAGGAAGCGGGGTGTGTGTGACACACAAAGAATTATACCATTTTGTGAATACTCACCAGTAAAATGGATATTATTGGTGTGTCACACACACCCCGCTTCACCCGAGCTTTTTAGTGTCCTGGTTTTCTCTATTTGGTGAAGCTATAATTTTGTTGAGGGTTAATTTCCTGGTAGCTTGTCTTACTGCTTTTCAATTACACTGGGGATTAAGTGGGAGGTCCCAGGTATATATAGACTGGGAGGGGCCAGTTTTCAAGATCTCTCTCTCTGCAATGACATCTGGAGATGGTTTACCCGAACGTTATTACTACAGGAAGCGGGGTGTGTGTGACACACCAATAATATCCATTTTACTGGTGAGTATTCACAAAATTGTATTTTTTGGAACCCAAAAAAACAAGTTTTTTAAATAATTTTGTAATATGAATACATTAATATCAGACCTGTAATATCAATTCTGCACATTTTTTTTTTTACCTTAAAAAATGGCAGAAGTGGTCACAGAATTTTTCACATTTAAAAAAAAAAAAAAAAAAATTAATAACAATTAATTATGAATATTTAAAGATTGTTCCATTGAAATGCATTGGAGAGCGCCAGGTAGCGAGAGGTCATACCTGTCGCTGTTCAAGGTCGGACGCTGGCGCTGTGGGCTGAGGCTGGAATAATGATGAATGAGGATTGGCTTGATAAATGTGTGATTGTGATGGGGAGCCGGCGTTCTCGTGGCGGGGCCCGTCATTACCGGCCGCTCACCAGTCGCTACCTGTCGCTATTCCTTCATAAATAAGGGCCTAAGTGTTAACGATGTGCACAGTTAGGAAAGGTGAGTCACGAGTGATGAACCCGCAGGACTCTGTCCTGGGCCCCATTTTTTTTATTTTTGCCCTTATTCATCAAGCGATAGCGCCAGGTAGTGTCTGACGAGCGCCAGGTAGCGGCAGCTAACGGCGACTACCGACTCAAGTACGCCCGCGGCGGTCACAATGACGCATTTATCAAGCAAAATGAGGCTAGCGCCGGCGAGAGCGACGGCTAGCGCGGCATTCATCATGAAGCCGCCTGGACCGAACAGCGCCGCTGCAAATTCCCTCACAGCGCCAGGTATGAGCTGTCGCTCCCTGGCGATGTCCAATGCATTTCAATGGAGCAAGCTATAATTAATCATAATTAATTGGTATTATTTTTTTAATTTTTTTTTTTTATGTCAAAAAATCGGAGACCACCTCTGCAATGTTAGGATTTATTTTTAAGTCAAAAAAAAAAAAAAAAAAAATATGTGCAGAATTGATCTAACAGGTCTGAGATTAATGTATTCATATAACAAAATGATTCTAAAAACATGTATAATGTTACATTAAAAAAATATGGTTGTTTAGGGGTTAAAAACTAGTTAATACAGATCGCCGCCAGCGCTCTGGGGTTTAAACAAGGAATGGACAGCGACAGCACATTCGGAGCGTGATTTTTTGATGAATATGAAGCTAGCCGTTCGCTCTGGCCATTCGTTGTCAGGCGCTCACATACAACGCTGGACCTGTGAAACAGCGACCCCCCAGCCCGTATTCAACATTACCGCACACCGACTGAGTCGCTGTCATCAAGCTAACGCCGGCCAAGCACAGCGAATACTGGCTGGCGCTGAAAAAATCACGCTACAGTCGCTCATCTGTCGCTACCTGGCGCTATTGATGAATCGGCCTCCCCGTTTGTAAGTAACATAAGGAGAAGGCCTGGAAAGCAACATTTGCCTGTTTACCAATGACACAACGTTTTGAAATAGGGTGTATATTCCTGGAGGTGTCTACAACATGAAAATGAATGGAAAATGAAGCTGTGTCTTTACATTTAAAATATCTGAGTATTGTATGGCAAGTACTGTGTTAGCCACAACTTATGGTACTCATTTCTGACAGCATCAAAATGAGTGTCTAGGCAGTAGGAAAAACAAATAGGATGCTCAGCTGCATAACTCAAGGCATCACCAGTACTGTAGGTGGAGGAAGGTTGTGATGTCATTGGCTCTAGAGACTTAGTGGGAAGGAAAGACTTAATAACATATTTTTGTACATTATGGAGGAAAGAAAGAAAGAAGAGGCATAACTGAAACTCTAAAGTATATAAAAGTTTTGAAAATGGTATAGGAGTGTTTTTAAAGATAAAACAAGGGGGCGTGATATAAATCTTTAAGTTGGAGGGTCAGAGATTGGGAGCAATTTCAAAACGTTTTATTTTACTGAATGTGTAGATCTGTGAAAGAACATCACCCTATTTATGTTGCAAAATGAGGATAATTCTCCATTACAGTGCACCAGGCTTTGATGGCTACACTGGTACGCAATAAGTACTTGCAGACTGCACCCAGCAATAGCCCCCAGGATAATTAAGGGGGTTATTTAAGAAAGGCTAAGGCCACGTAGTGCCAGATGAGTGTCAGGTGAGTGTCACCTCCCAGTGTAAAGGGTGTATTTATCAAGTCAAAAATCCAGAGTGCCTGTGATAGTGCCAGGTAGTGTCCCATCTATCATCAGCACTGGCAATGGGATGATTGCTGGTGCTGAGTTCCCTACAGTGCCAGATAGGACCAGGTGTTCACCTATCACTGTGTGGCCTGATCCCATACATTTCAATGAGCTGGGATGGGTACAATTATTTAAGCATTTTAGTAGAATTTTTTCAACATTTTCTTGGGCTGGTGTATGTGCCACAGGATCCCTGGGCTGGTTGGGATTATTTTTTATGCATTTTTAAAAGCTTTCTATGTGCTGCAAACTTGTGATTTGGGCTGTGAGAAAGCTGTGTCATGTTAGTCTAATGTCCCTAATGCAATTCCAATTTTTAATTAAAAAAATAACCCCTAAAAAATAGGTAATCCAACAGCCGCTGTGTGCCTGAATTCCTTTTTTTGAGCGCCTGATATTTTTTTTATAAATTTTGTCATCTTGCGGCGATCTCGGCTGGTGCTAGGTGTCGCTAGCGCATAGGCTTACATAAGCCATGTGCTGCAAACGCTGCCTGGCCGGGAGTGTCACCAGCCAGAAGCCGACGCTGTGGAGCGGGCGCTGCTGTCCATCTCTGACAAGGCACTCAAGTTGTGCCCGCACAAATAATAATAAATTAGCCTTCCCATCTAAGAGAGATTCAATAGGCTGCAAGAAGTGCAGTCCAAATAGGGGGGCTCAGTTGCCTGTGAGCAGTGTTCAGACTAATGGATTGACAGTGGGCACTGTACTCATTATTAGGGGTAAGTCAAAACACTTAGAAAGGATAACAGATAAATCACAAACTTCTACTTGCGTGTATTCGTTTAGTATGTAGAGAGGAATAAAGCAGTGGGGTAGGGCCCTGCTAGTCTGTTTTATTTTCAATAGCTGGAAGTCAAAATATGATGAAGCTAGATATTAAAGCTGCATTTTGTTTTGCACAAGCTTCCCAGATGAATTTGTGGCACCAGCACCTTCAATCTCATGCAATACAGGTACTAATTGATTAAACGGTTTTAATGGCTGCATAGCACAAGTTGTGTGATCTTGAAATGCAGCTTGATTATGCTAACGGGCAAGTTCAATATATAGAGACAAATGAGTCGATTCAAAGAAACATGTAACAGCTTTGATTTTGGTGCCGATCATCCTATTTTTCACGTCCGCTCGTGCGTTCGTATGAACTTGCGAGTGATTCTATAAGCAAATACGTGTCTATCCTAAAATATACGTCCGTTCGTATGGCAGTTCGGGAATCAGACCTATGTCAGTTTCCATCCTGATTTTTCCGTTTCATTTCTCAGGTTGCAACATTGGTTTTGCCCTTTTTCCTTTTTTGTCTGGACGTAAATCCTTCTGATCTTGCGGCTCCGCACTACAAACTTACCTCATTAAAGTGCATTCTAAATATTTGGTCTTTTATTTTTCTTTATTTCATTCATTTTGTAGTAACCAACCATTAATGAATGCATTTGCATAAGTAAATCTTACTTTGTTTAATTTTTACTTAACTTGCATTTTTTACTTGTGGATTTAATTTTAATATTTTGGCTTCAAATGGTACAACTTTAAATTTTTGGTGTGGTTACCCACACCCTCTACATACAGATTGCTCTCAAATATTAAAAAACACCCAGCAACTTCTGCATGTTATGAGCCTAGAAACAGCCAAGATGGCGGCTCAGGTATTATCGGGCAGCCTGCAAACAGAAAGGGCCTTGTGACTGTGTTGCTCTGGATTCTTTGATTTCTGACCTTTCCGTGCCCCCAGCTCTGCTGTGTCTGTGCAAAATACAGCAGTAACCCACATCCTGCACTTTATCCCGCTCTCCTCTCCTCAGTAAGTGTGATGCATCTGACCAAAGATGTGCTTAAATAATTAAACAAAGCAAAGGTAAACAACTACACCAATAAATGCAATCTAAAAATATTATTCTAGTACATCAATTTAAAAATAAATAACAAAGGACATAAGTTTCTTTAATTAACGCAAATATATTGCCAAATAAAGGTTTACATGCAAAGGACTAATTAAGGTCCACATTAAAATGCTTTTATAAGGCATACATGAATCAGGTATGCATTGCAATACAATTTATGGGCTCGGCCATGCTGATATATGCAGTTCATTGCAGCTCAAGACGCGCAGACTCCTCCACATAGCCAAAAAACCTGTTCAAGAACAGCAATCCGACTGCTAAAAGGTGTCGGCAGTGGCTTTCTTTTAAAACGTATTTAGAGGTTTGAAAACTGTTCTCTGAATCACACCGAAACACATCCAATTATCCTAAGTTTTACGTTTTCATCCTAAGTTTTAGGATTTGATCCTAAGTTTTACGTTTTGATCCTAAAATTTAGGAACGAACTTGCGATGATCGTAAGAGCATATACGCATTCGAACGTAGGCTCGTGCGAGTCGTAAATGGCCAAAAAAACAGGAAAAAATGACTAACACCCACCCAAACTTACGATTCTCGATCCGAAATCAATTAACTTTTGCTCTTTGAATCGAGGGGAAAATGAACCCTGCAACTAGCACCTTGTAAATGCCATTTAGTACAGCGAGTGATGCAACTGGAAAAGATTTGCAAGATAATTTGTTTTCTGTGCAAAAAATGTGTTCCCGTTAAATGGGCCAGATAGATAATACAATTGAAAAAGTAAGAATTATGGGATGTGAAGGAGAAAGTGGTGAAACATGTGTCTGACAAATAAAGAAGGATTGTATTGAGCTTCAGAGCAACAATCATAGTATGAGAGTTTGCAAAACGTTTTACATTGGAAAACATAGTTCAAACTCTGCAAACTGAAAATATAATTGAGTGTTGCTAAGTAGTCTCAATGTATAACTCAAATGAAGGAGGCACTACAGAGACAGCTGGTTGTTTGTAAATCAGAGAAAGTCATTTGTGAAAGTTGTCTCAAAGAGCACAGTGACACAATGCAGAAACTCATTACAGCTATAGGAAAATCTTTAATAAACTGAACAGAAATAATAGTTTTTAAATACCCATAAAGAGGAGCTACAGTATGAGATCTGTCTTCAGAGATCAGAAAAAGAACAATTGCTGAGATAGAAGGAAATTATTGCTGAGAAAATACAGCAGCTGAATAATGAAAACTAAACTATCAAAAAACAGTGAATGTACTTATGTAGGAACACTGCTTGGAATTTAAAGGAATCTGGTTGAAACTACAGGAAGTGCTGAAAAGCAATCAGGAGTATGCTAAAAAGGAAAAGTCCACTCCTGTGATTCCAGGGCTACTGTATTCAATGGGAACCAGCTGTAAACAGACCACACCCACCCACCAGCTGGAACCAGGAAGTGCAGCTCCCGCCTTTACAACCCCGGAGCTGCGGAAGACCAATTGGTGGCATGGGAACGGCGATCGACATTGTTCTCAAAAAGAAAATGCCTGTTTCCAATGCGCGTTTACCAAAGTAATTGAAATGTCCAACCGGGAGGGGGAGCAGCTTCTAAAGGAAAAGGGTCAGATCTTTTTTTTACAGCATCAGATGCAAAATGTTAAGAAAAATAACAATTCTCAAACTGCATGGTTTAATATGGAATACAATGTGTCTGATTAGGGATGAGCGAATCGGTTCTAACGAACCTGAATTCGCTCCGAATTTCAGGGAAAATTCTATTCAGCACAAACCCGAATTTTTAGTGGTCGGCTGCGCTGTCAGCTGTCATCAGAGGAGCCGGCTTCCTCTGATGATGCGTCCTCTGATGACAGCTGACAGCGCAGCCGGCCTCCTCGCTCCCACCATGCCGGTAAGTGTTTGCTGAAAAAAAAAAATGCCGGCATGGTGGGAGCTGGGAGGCCGGCTGCGCTGTCAGCGGGTGGCGGAAGCCGGCTTCCACCGCTCGCTAACAGCGCAGCCGGCCTCCCCGCTCCCACCATGCCGGCATTTTTTTTTCCATTTCAGGGCTTGGTGGGAGCGGGGAGGCCGGCAGTGCTGTCAGCGGCGGTGGAAGCCGGCTTCCGCCGCCCGCTGACAGCTCCCCCGGCCTCCCCGCTCCCACCAGAGATGAGCGATTAGTTAAAGTTCGATTCGGACGAACCGGAAATTCTTTGAGAAATTCGGCGAATCGCCTGAATCGAATTTTTGAGAAGTTTGCTCATCTCTATGTCTGATGTTCCAGCTGAACATATGTGGAGTGTTCCTTGTCTGCTTTTGAAAGGAATGGTCATAATGCAGAGGGTATTACTATGACAGAAAGAAAAAATGAGTGCAGTTTGTTCACAGGTGCTGTACAAAGATATGTAACTATTATAGAAGAGGTTACACCCTCAGTGAAGCAAACAGGGGTAACTGATGGCCAGTCTGTGATTTCAGTGGAAAAGCCACCTGGAAACAACACGTGTTAAAGTTTGCATGAGATCCATGTTGCAATAAAAAACAAGAAGGTAACTGAGAGCCCGATTTAAGCAGTGCACCTTTCTGTGGCATTTTGCATCATTTTGTTTACATTCACGTTTCGTCTGCATCTTTTTTCTTTTCGTCACTTTTATCTTTCTGTAAGCATGCATTGAATGGTGCTGCAAGTCAGAACACCTGTTCTTAAATATTTATTTTTGAATTTGTGCCTGTTTATGTACCTATGGGGCCTTGTGCTGGAATTAACAGCACCAATGTGCGCTATTCTGTTATGCCAACTTCTGGATGCTGCATGCCATATTTGCAACGTCTCTCCTTTATTACTCTTCTTGCAACCTCTCATCCTTTCTGAGCCTCTATTTATCTACCTTTACATGCCAGTTCTATTTACCCCTCCCACTTACCCCAAAGCAGGTCAGGGGCCACATTCGATGACTCAGAGGGCCACAGGTTGAGCATATGTGCTTTAGATGGTAGTTGCCATTATATAATTACATTTATATTAAAACACTGGTAAAAGCTTTGCAGTGCATTTAGGGTCATTTTAAGTTGTTGAGCTCAAAGGGACACATTGGTAGGACCAAACAAGAGTGAAAACAGTTTTCTAAAGAATTTAATAAAAATGATGATTGCCTGCATCTAAGTCATGCATTTACATTCATGACAAGTCACCAAAGCAAGACCAAATGTCCCCATGTAATGACCATTTCTTAGTAACCAAATAATACTATCTATCTGTAAAAAAACAAATATTTTGCACGTATGCAAGGTGGAAACTTTTACTGTTTAGCTTTTCCAATATGCATTGTTTGGTTAATTAACATTCATGTTTCCTGTTTCTTCTGAGATAATATATTACTGAGTAAACAGTGGAAAACCTATTCCTTTCAGCAAAGAAATTTCATGTAGTTCTAAGAAAAGGCTTGTTTGTTTTATTTGTTCTGCTACCTACACAAAACAATGACATTGGCAGGTCTGTTTCCTCTTAATAGTTTCATTGTTTTGTCAGTAACTCTCTCACTTTCACACAATGTCTCTAGTGAGCTTTATGCATTTTTCTGTTTTATTTGTAAAACATTTGTGGTTTTAAAGATTGAAAATTCATACATCCGGTAGGCATCCGAAAATGAATAAGAAACGGAGAATAAAAAGTCATTTGAGGTTTTTATTGTTAGTGGGCTTTCTTCACTAAGTTTGGTGGGCTTTAAATAAATATCACACAGACTCTGAGTTAAAGCATTTGAAACAATGGCAGAACTGTACAAAATGTTTCCCCTTGTGTGCCTGGTAATCATTTCATTGGCTGATACAAACTTGACAGGTACACATAAATGAACTCCTTTGGAATCTGAGAAGGGGTTTTCTGCAGCCCCCCTTAGTAGTAAAAGACAGAGACTGACACTAGGGTCCGCTTTAAAAGCTGTTGTGTCATAAGAAGATATTTTATCTACTCCATACATGCTGCCCTTACTTGCCCTCAGCCCTTCCCCCCACAACACAACACTACTCAATGTTCCAGACCCACTCCCCAAAAAATGTCAAGCACCTCCCTAAAAAACATAACTATCCATAACTATCCGAAAATGAATAAGAAACGGAGAATAAAAAGTCATTTGAGGTTTTTATTGTTAGTGGGCTTTCTTCACTAAGTTTGGTGGGCTTTAAATAAATATCACACAGACTCTGAGTTAAAGCATTTGAAACAATGGCAGAACTGTACAAAATGTTTCCCCTTGTGTGCCTGGTAATCATTTCATTGGCTGATACAAACTTGACAGGTACACATAAATGAACTCCTTTGGAATCTGAGAAGGGGTTTTCTGCAGCCCCCCTTAGTAGTAAAAGACAGAGACTGACATTAGGGTCCGCTTTAAAAGCTGTTGTGTCATAAGAAGATATTTTATCTACTCCATACATGCTGCCCTTACTTGCCCTCAGCCCTTCCCCCCACTACACAACACTACTCAATGTTCCAGACCCACTCCCCAAAAAATGTCAAGCACCTCCCTAAAAAAACATAACTATCTACAACATTATATTTAGTATATCCATAAGTGATCAAAAATGTCAATGTTACAACCCATTACCCATGATGGACCCTAGCTTCTGTCAGATCTCTTGATAAAACATTCTGTAAATTGGGTATTCTCAGACTCAGCAGCATCAAGAAAGAGCATAAATCTGGCTAAAAGTAATATGGCTTAGTAAACTACAAGCAACATCTATATGCCAAAGGGCAGCAAGATAGTCTCTCTCTCTCCAGTTTCTTCAATCTCAGTCTCCTTAAAAGCAAGATGGCAAACCACATCACATGGATGCCATTTTTACATGTCGTCTTCAGCTCATGGTTCCCAGGTATGCTGTCTCCAGTCTGTGTCTTCTTCAATTATGGGCCAAGCAGCCCGCTGTTCAGTTCAGATTTTGTTCAGCCTATGCCGATGGGCACCAGGTTCTTTCACACACCTGTGCCTGGTGAGGGGGGCGAACTTAATCTATACTGAGCACACCCCTTCTGCAGCCTGGAACACAGAAGGGAAGATCTCGTCTTCAGATACTAGGGCTACAAGGGAGCAATCAGCACTGCAAGACCAGATTAAGGTAAATAGGGAGTCTGGTGCCCCTTATGGCACCCCTGATCTGGGGTCTGTTGGGTAAACTCCAGAAAAGTTGTTATCACACAGACAAGTTTGCTTAGAGCTTGGGACAGATTTTTATGACCTGTGAATAATGAGAGGATCATGGCCTCCAGATGAGTTCCTCACATTCCCCCCCCCCCGAGGAGGGGACCCTCCACCCTGGGTTTAAGGGGATTTTCCCTATGGAATTTCCTGATTAACTTTTCCGCATGCACATCTCTAGCAGGAATCCAACTCCTCTCTTCAGGAGAGATATCCCTTCCAATCTATCAGATATTGAAAGGAGTTACAGAGAAAACGGGAATCTAGAGTTTGGGCGATCTCGAATTCTTGCTGACCATCAACTATAATGACAGGAGGGGATGTATCGGCCTCCACTCCTTTTGCGGACTTAAGAAGGGAGACATGAAAGGGGTTGCACAGGGGGTTCTGATTAGTAGCCCGGGCTAATTTTGTTGAATCTTGGCCCAAAGGTAATTGGAACAACCAGTCTTCAAGAGAGGGAACATTAAAGGGTGAGTCTGATAATGAAGAAAACTTAAAGTGGACCGAAACCCAGGATTTTGACTATCCTGGGTTTTGGTCCACTTTGGTGGGGCACCCCGATCGGGGGTTCCCCGCTGTCTGAAACCCCCCCGAAAGCCCATAAACACTCACCTCACCACGCTCCCACGTGACCGCTACAGCCAATCACAGCGCTCAGAGCCGCTGTGGTATGCGCGTCCAAGGCCGCTTGGACGCGCATAGCAGCTCAGCGGCTCTGAGCGCTGGAGGCCGCGCCTCGCGCTTCCCTCTATCAGGGAGTGCGCCTGCGCCGGCCATTCACAAACGGGTGCTCGCCCTGCTAGAGGGAAGCGCGAGACGCGGCCGCAGCTCGCGCATGCGCCGATTGAATGGGGCTGCGGTAAGGTTTGTGGGCCTCCTGGGGGGTTTCTCCCCGCAGGACGTCCCGATTTCGGATGCCCCGCGGGGAGGGATCTGATCGGTCCGGTAATCTTATAGATTTCCGGGCCGATCCCCCCTGGGTTTCAAGCCACTTTAAGACACCCCAGTAGACGTATGAATAGCATTGTTAAAGGCAAATTCTGCAAATGGGAGATATTGCGACCATTCAGATTGAATATCAGAAACAAAACAGCAGTGATATCGTTCCAAAGATTGATTGGTCCTCTCTGTCTGCCCATTGGACTGAGGATGAAAGACTGAGGACAAGGAGACAGAGAACCCCAATCGAGTACAGAATGCTCTCCAAAATTGCAGAATAAATTGTACTCCCTGGTCTGAAACTATGTCTTCAGGAATTCTGTGGAGACGAAATACATGGACTAAAAATTGCTGTACTAATTCTTGGGCTGTGGGCAACTTCTTTAATGAAACAAAATGCGCCATCTTGCTAAACCGATCCATCACAACCCAAATGACTGTAAATATCTGGGATTGTCATAGATCGGTAATAAAATCCATAGCAAGATGTGTCCAAGGCCTTGTTGGAATGGAGAGGGGTACCAACAATCCAACAGGGGAGCGCCTAGGAGTCTTATTGCAGGCGCAAATTTTACAGGCTTGAACGAAAGACTGTGCATCTTTTCTCAAGGAAGGCCACCATACATTGCGAGATATGCTAGTGCTATTGTTTTCTTAACTCCTGGATGGCCCACCGCCTTGGATTCATGAAATTGCTGTACAAACTGGACATGATCGGGTTTACCCAGAGGAGAATGAGCTTGAAACTGGCTCAATTCAGACAGATCAGGTTGAATAATGGCTACCACCTTGCTCTGTGGAAGGATAGGCAAATTACTCCTTTCAGGAGGATTTGGAGTGGAAAAACTCCACGATAGAGCATCTGCCTTAACGTGTTTAGTTCCTGGTTTATAAGTGATGGTAAAATTAAACTGAGAGAAAAAAGAGACCACAGAGCCTGGCGGGGAGTTAACCTTTTAGCAGACTCTATGTATTCTAGATTTTTATGGTCCATATAGACCGTAACTGGAAACTGTGCCCCCTTCAACCAATGTCTCCATTCCTGGAAGGCTAACTTAATTTCTAAGAGTTCCCAGTTACCAATATTGTAGTTCCACTCGGTGGAACGAAACTTTCTAGAAAAGAATGTGCAAGGATGTAACCGTTCTGGGGTGCCACTATATTGAGAGAGAACCTCCCCTACGCCAGGCTCGGAGGCATCAACCTCGACAATGAAAGCCAGTTGACAATTGGGGTGAAGCAATACTGGGGCTCAACTAAAGGCCACTTTGAGATTCTCGAAAACCTGACTGGATCGATCTGGTCAGGTAGGGGGAAATGCCCCTTTTTTAGTGAGGTCCATGGAGAAGTTTTTGATGAATCGTCTAACTCTCGCATACAAAGCTCTCTCCAACCAGGCCCCTCCTTACATTTAATCTCTAATCCAACAATATCAACTTAGATGCAGTCTTGGCTCTGCTGCCATCCTTCTCCTGTCCTCCACCCTGGTCACCTCCTCTCATGCCTACCTCCAAGACTTCTCATGTGCAATCTTCTGGAATGCCCTCCCCGCCCAATCCGCCTCCACAACTCTCAAAACCTTCAAAGGTGCCCTTAAAACGCACTTATTCAGATAAGGGCATATGCCACAAAGCTCAATACTGACTGTTTGTGATCCTTCCCCCTCGTCTTCACCCCTTTTCCTTTAGAATGTAAGCTCACAAGGGCAAGACTCTCTCCCCTAATGTATCTTGTATTCAGAATATCCAGTGTTAGATTGTGAAATAGTATATGTACTGGGGGGGCATGGCCGACCACCGTGAAAGATGGCAGCTTTCTAAGTGCAGCTCTGCTCCTGGAAGACAAAGAGGCTGTCCTTGCCCAGCGCAGCCGAGCAGCAAACGCTTCCCCCGCACCACAGACAGCATGAGATCCCCCTCCAGCGATATGGGGAGAGTTGGGGGAAAAACGAAGGGTCACGAACCCGCAAAAGCTGGCGGGACCCCGGCACGCCCGCAGCAGCATAGGCGCAACATGGCGGCGGCTGGTGGAGGGGAGGAGGGGCCCGCTCTCCTCACACAACAAGAGCAGCAGCACGTGGAGGACCGAGCGGAGGATCGGAGGGGAGAGGTAGGGGAAGCGGCGGCCCTCCACAGCCCACAGGGAGGACGGCTGCACAGCGCAACGTGCCCCACCTCCCATTCCCCCCAGGCGACCTCCAGCATAATGGTGGCGTCCTCGTGGCGCCCTCCCAGCCCACAGCAGACATACTGGCCGGGCAAGACATCTAACATCTATCGCCCCCCCCCCCCATTCTGCCCTCTGGAAGAAGGAACAGTCTCAAAAGGGGGACCCCTGCCACAGCGACTATGGGGGCACACAGACACCGGGAACAATGCTCACCACATGGCTGGCTGTTCTGATGTGGAACCTGGTGAGGGAAAATGCCCTGGCCCCTTCTTAGCTTCTTCAAGCGGCTTTCACTGCCTGCAAGACAGCTTACTCCTGTCACTCTCTAATGAGGATTTACTGCTCTCGGGAGTACCACTTTCGCCGAAGGGCAGCGACTTCTCCCAATTACCGCGGGCGCCCTGATGCGGAGGCCCTGGACCCAATAATACGGGATGCCAATCTACTTGCTAAATTTAAAGTTTTACTCCAGCAGGAGCTGGCAGCTGCTGTGACCCAGCTCTCAACCAGTTACTTCAACGAAATTAAAGAATTGGGCAACAGAACCAGCACGTTGGAAGAGAAGATGGACGACGTTGCCGTGGCCCTGGAGCACAGGGGGTCTGAGTCGGCGGACCTCAAGGAAGATATGACCTGATTGCAGCAGACCTAGAGAACAGGTCCAGAAGGGTGAACATCCGCATTTGGGGCCTCCCAGAATCAATAGAGGACGTTCCAGCCACCATTAAAGCCAAGAATTGATCCTCTCCATGCCCATCGACCACCTGGAACTGGATCACGCCCACAGGGCTTTGGGCCCTAAAAGATCTGATGTTCTCCCCAGGGACATTGTCGTCAAACCATTCTACCGCATGTAGGAAACGATCCTGATGGCCACCATAGAAAAAGAGGACCTGTGCTTCCAGAATCACCGCTACCAGATTTTTACGGATGTCGCCCCACAAACCCTGCAGAGGAGAAGAGCTATGAAGCCCAGCCTGGAAATTCTTAGGAGCCACAACATAAAATTCCGTTGGGGCTTTCCCTTCAAGCTCGCATTCACCCACGCAGGCCGTCAGCACGCAGCCGACTCTCCGAAGGAATTACTGAGTATCCTGAGGGACTTAGGCCGGCCTGATCCCCGCCGATTCCCCGACTCACGCGGCCGGGGCAGCTGCCCAGCAGCCTCCCAGAAGACCAACACTCCAGCCCCTGTGGGAAAAGGAGCGTGCCTGCAGGAAGAAAGATCGAGTTGCCGGGCGTCCCTCGGGATCTGGTCCGGCTCCGGGATGAGGACCCCGCCCGTCGGAGCGGTAACTTAATTAATTATGAGTGACTCCCCTCTCTTGGGCTTAGTCCTGAAAGTTTATCAAAAGTTTTTTTGATTGTTTTTACTATTCTGAATTTCCAAAGTGGCTGCCGGGCCTGTGTCCTGGTCCTGTCCTCTCCCTCCTGGGGGTTGAATACCTCGGGGGCGCCTGGTTGCCCCCCCATTTGTCCTCGGCCTCTCCCCCCTCCCCACCCTCGGTTGGCCGGGTTCTCTGATATGGACCCTCTGTGGTGCTGGCCCGGGGGGGGGGGGGCGGGGGAGGGCCATGCCATAGCGGCTCTGACGTTCTGGACGGATTGGGTCGGGCTCCTTGGCGATGGCTCGCCTGCGTCAAGGATGGGCCGATTCAGTTCTAAAGGTTGGGCCCTTGCCCGAGTTTTGGTATTCAATGTGGCCTCAGACCCCGCGCCGGCCCGCTGGGTTGGGCAGTGGCACCTGTTGACGGCTGCGTGGGCCCGCCGGTGCCCGCGTTGTCTCTGGGGCTTCACTCTGCACTGCGAGCTAGAATCGTAAATTGAGCTGTGCTTTTTTTTTTGCGGTGCTGGCGTTGTCTCCCGGGCTTCACTCTGCACTGCGAGCTAGAATCGTAAATTGAGCTGTGCTGTTTTATGCTGTTTCTTTATGCTGTTTCGCATTACATTAATTAGTTTTGTTATATGCTGGGTTATTTTCGCTAAAAGATGGATGTTATTTTACAGTCCTGCCCTGTGTCTCCAGGGTGAACCCCCCCGACAGACA
Source organism: Gastrophryne carolinensis (assembly GCA_027917425.1). Lineage (NCBI taxonomy): Eukaryota > Metazoa > Chordata > Amphibia > Anura > Microhylidae > Gastrophryne > Gastrophryne carolinensis. Next base: position 147,377,879 of record CM051235.1, on the reverse strand, counting down.
AGTTGCCAAATGGTCCAAAAGAGGTCACATGTGACCTCGGCCTATGGACCTCTTTCTGCTACGGCAGAACCTAGAGGGACCCTATGCAGTACTTCACTGCATATTGGTCCACAGTGTTTTAGTTTGGTCTTATTCATGTTATTTTTGTTATTCATGTCTCTCATGTTATCCCTGTTATTCCTGTTTCCCCACCCCCACCTCAGCCCTCCATTTACACCTTGTTTGCCCCTGCTCCCCCTCCCCTCCCACATGGGCCTCCTGTGCTCCGCTAGGTCGATTGTTACTAAGCCTCACCGTCTGGGTCACCATGGTCGGGTTAAATATTAAGGTTATATCACACAATGTTCAGGGCTTTAACGTCCCCGCTAAGCGCAATTAGGCCTTCCATTATTATTACAAATCCTGCAAAGCTGAAATTTTTTTACAGGAAACTAGGTTTTTCATCGGTTCCAAACCTAACTACCTGAGTGGTCATTTCCCTTTATCTTATCTAGCCTGTGCTAGAGAAAAAAAAAGGGGAGTACTGATTGCCTTCTGCAAGGATCTCCCTTTTATTTGTTCCAAAGAGATTTCAGACCCTACGGGCAGATATCTCATATTGCAGGGCACCCTCTATGACGTGGAGTTCACCCTGGTCACATATTACGCCCCTAACACCTTCCAGACTCGGTTCTTCAGACATCTACTGTCAGTTGTTCAGAACAATACCACTGGGACCTTGCTCGTGGGATTCCAACATGACAATCCACCCTGGGCTGGACAGACGGCGCACTGGACAGCTGGGGGCAACCATATCGACCCTAGATGCTCAATCCCAGACTTTCCGCGATCTCCTTAACCATTAAAGCCTATGTGATGTATTGCGGGAAAAGAACCCCAAAACCCATGACTTCACATTCTATTCCAACCCGCATGGCACATTGTGTAGGATAGATCACATATTGGTCCCTCAATCAGTGCTATCTGCCACTATTGATTCCAAGATTTACATTACAGCTTGGTCTGACCACAATCCAGTAATGGCTGTATTGGACCTCCTGATCACCACTAAGCACTCCTACAACTGGCGGCTCAATGACTCCCTTTTATTAAATGGTTCCACCTGCTCTAAAATTCAAGTTGCTCTACAGGAATACTTTATGCACAACACGAATTCGGTCTCCTCCCCAATATCTCTATGGGAAGCCCAAAAGGCCACCATGAGAGGGAACATTATCTCCATAGCCTCTGCTGAAAAACGGGAAAGGCAACGGAGAATAAGAGACCTGACTCTGAAGTTTGAGCAGGCGGAGCTTCAGTGGAGGGGGAACCCGAGTGCCAGGAATAAGAGGGCTGTAGATAAGCAGCGCACAGAGCTTACCATGCCCTTCGATGACCGAGCTGAGAAAAGACTCAGATGGCCGAAACAGAAATTTTATGCTAGGGGCAACAAGCCGGACACAATGCTAGCCCGAAAGCTAAGAGCTGCCAATCTCGATAAAACTGAAGCTCGATTCAGGTGCTGTCACGGCCGACCCTAATAAGGTTGTTTCCGCCTTTGGGGACTTTCTGTCAGCCCTTTATGTGGCCCCAGCAAGCAGAAATCCAACTAAGATGGAAGAATTCTTTGAGGGCGTTGAGCTACCCAATATTAAACAGAGGTGTGTGGACAGGATGGAGGCACCCATAACTGCTGCTGGCTATTAAGTCCTTGCGGACTTCCAAGACCCCAGGCCCAGATGGGTTTAGCGGCCTGTACTACAAAAAGTTTGCCCCTATCTTGGCCCCACACTTATCCAATCTGTTCAATGCTCTGTGCGCAGAAACCTCGCTTAGTCCAAGTTCGCTCCTAGCGGACATATGCATGATCCTCAAACCAGATAAAGACAGCCTACTTATCCCCAACTACAGACCAATATCTTTGATAAATATCGACGTGAAGCTATTGGCCAAGGTCCTAGCGGCCAGACTGAACACTTTTGTGGCTGACCTCATACACGGGGACCAGGTGGACTTTGTTCCAGCTAGACAGGCTGGGGACAGTGTTTGGAGGGTCGCACATCTGGTCCACCACGCCCACTCCAGGGGCATCCCGGCCTTTCTTCTTTCACTTGATATACAGAAAGAATTTGATTCCCTATCTTGGGACTACCTAATGTGGGTGCTCCGTAAGTGGGGATTTGGGCAACGATTTCTTGAGTGGATAGAAGCCCTCTATACGGTCCCTGCTGCTCGAGTGAGATACTTGGGTTTCATCTCTGGACCATTCGCTATTTATAGGGGAACCCGGCAGGGATGTCCTTTATCCCCGCTTCTTTTTATTCTGGCCATGGAGCTGCTGGGTCTAGCAATTAGGAACTCCATTAACATAAAGGGACTGGAGGTGGCGGGTGTCCATCACAAGGCCATGTTTTTCGCGGATGATGCCCTGATCGACATCACCCAACCGACCACCTCACTCCCCAACTTATATAAAATTCTGGACCAGTTCGCTCGAATCTCGGGCCTAACGATTAATAATGAAAAATCGCTGGGCGATTGAGCCGCTTCCGTATTTGGGGGTGCACATCTCTGCTAAGTACTCCGACCTATATGAGGCCAATTATCCTCCTTTGTTCAAATCCTTAACCCGCCTAATGAAGACCTGGAAAATGTACCCGATCTCTTGGATAGGCCGCATTAACGCGGTCAAGATGACCATACTCCCGAAACTGCTCTATTTCTTCAGCGTACTACCTGTAAAGATCCTGATACACATGCTTCGGGTGATGCAGAGGAGGATCCTGGCCTTCATATGGTCTACGGGGCGCCAGAGGCTGTCCAGGCGCACTATGCAACCCCTCAAAACGCAAGGGGGACTGGGGGTGTCTGACGTACATAAGTACTATAAAGCCGCTCAGATTGCTCAATTGGTCCCTATGCACTCCCCTCTCAGGCCCCCAATGTGGATTTTCCTGGAACTTCCCAACTGTGCACCAATACCTATCAATAGCTTGCTCTGGATGGATCAGGGATATAGACCCAAGACGCTCAGCCCGTTAATGAAGCATTCTCTTGCCATATGGGACTCGTGAGGTATTCAGCCTCTCTGATGTCCCCTCATACCACCCTGGTTCATTTGTGGGATAACCCAAACTTCCCTACGGGAGAACAGACTAGACTAGCCTTTAAAGTGGACCAACACCCAGGATTTTGACTATCCTGGGTTTTGGTCCACTTCGGTGGGGCACCCCGATCGGGGGTGCCCCGCTGTCTGAAACCCCCCAGAAAGCCCCAAAAAACTCACCTCTCCCCGCTCCCACGTGACCGCGCCAGCCAATCACAGCGCTCAAAGCCGCTGTGGTATGCGCGTCCAAGGCCGCCTGGATGCACATACCAGCTCAGCTGGCTCTGAGCGCTGGAGGCCGCGTCTCGCGCTTCCCTCTAACAGGGAGCGCGCCTGCACCGGCCATTCACAAACGGCCGGCGCGGGTGCGCGCCCTGCTAGAGGGAAGCGCGAGACGTGGACGCGGCTCGCGCATGCGCCGATGGAACGGGGCTGAGGTAAGGTTTGTGGGCCTCCTGGGGGGTTCCTCCCCGCGGGACATCCCGATTTTGGATGCCCCGCGGGGAGGGATCTGATCGGTCCGTGAATCTTATAGATTTCCGGGCTGACCCCCCCTGGGTGTTGGTCCACTTTAAGTGGTGGCAGGACCGGGGCATATACAAGATAGCGGACCTACTCACGGTGAGGGGCTTCGGGTCTTTTCATGACCTGCAGGAGAAGTATAGTATGCCCGGCAGGGAATTCTTTCGCTACATCCAGTTAAGACACTGGATCCTGCCTCTGACAAAACTACACCCCCCATTCCGGATGAGGACCCCTTTCGAGGAATTATGTGCTAATAACCAGTTCCAGCGAGGGACAATCGCCTTACTATACTCGGCATTAAATGTAGCCAGACAGGAGACGCATGGATACATAGGTAGCTGGGAGAAAGACCTGGGTCCATGCCAGAGAGAGAGGGGATAGTCGGAGATATGGTCCAGCATCTCTAAATGCTCAATCAACGTCCTGATGGTCGAAACGGCCTACAAGGTAATGCTGCGCTGGTACCTGGTGCTGGGCCGCCTGAGCAGGATGTTCCCGGGACAAACCAAATTTGCTTTAGGGGCTGCAATGCGGAAGGAGACTTCTTGCATACGTGGTGGACTTGTCCCATGTTAGCCCATTTCTGGAACCAGGTATATAGGCTGGCTAATGGAATTTTCCAAATCAGCATGAGAAAAGACCCCTGGGTTGCCCTTTTGCACTGCAAGCCCCAGGAGCTCACCAGCAAACAGCACAGACTTTTTGTCTACCTCCTCCTAGCAGCTAAGCAGACTATAGCTAAAGCCTGGAAAAAACAATTCACCCCAATCTCTGAGGTGTCGGCCAGAATGAATGGGTTCCTCATCAACGAAAGATTATCCAGCATACTGACCGACTCCCACGATAAATTCCTCTCAATATGGGAGCCCTGGGTAAGATTCACCTGGCCTGGCCTGGCGAGCCCCTGCGGAGGCTGTAGTGACCATACGCGTTGGCTGGCGGAGTATGGGAGCACCTGATCCATAGTTAGACCTGTACTAGAGATTAGGTCAAAATTCCTGGTAAGGGGCACTACTTGAGTCTAAAAACCTAAATCCAGTCTTGCTTGGGTGCTCCCTGAATTCCACAACATGCGTTTATTGGACCCAAAAAGAAAAAAGGAAAATGGAATTCAGAAAAATGGGCACACCAGCAGAAGTATCAAAATAATGGTATTATTTATTAGTGGCATATAAAGTTAAAAACATACAAAAGACAAGACAAGATGAAATAAAAACACATGGTCTCCTGGAAATATATTGTAAGTGCCAGCTCAGCATACAAAAAATTCCTTTAGTGCTGAACTATATCCCTATTATACCAATGAGGTGATCTCTAATTTTTTATATATAGTAATCCATATATACATAATGCATAATTAATAATTAATAATACCAGGTAAGGGCGGTAAACCGTTATGTGTATATGTCTATTGAAATTATAAACCTGAAATGGTGAATACCAAAATCATCTACACTAATACACACAATAATATAAGAAGAAAAATAGTTCTACCAACTACTAACACATCTATACAATAATTAAATCAAAACTATATATACCAAGTGAAAAAAAAAACAAAAAAAAAAAACCTTGTGCTGAGAGATAGTGCTGCAGGCAGTGATAAACACATCTCTGTCTGCAGACTATGTGAATAAAAAATCTACATTAGCAATATAATGAACCCAATCTATAAAGAACATACAATACTAAGAACTTCAGTGATACAATTGTAATAGTCAGGCTCCCCAGACGGAGCCCAGCTCATAGAGAGTGTGCAAGTACAAGTGTTGCAAAGTACAATGTAATTAGATATCAACATTGATCCTAGATAAAGATAAATAAATACTGCCCAAACATGGAAGTAAGCAACAGGAGACCGAGCTACCCCGCGCGCTCCGCCGTCGGACTCACGGCTTCTGATAGGGGTGCCAAGACAGCTGTGAACCGCTCCTTTGTACTCCGGCGCGCGGGCCGCAAAGTGCGCCACTCCCTCTCATCACCCGGGAGACAGGTGAGAGATCACCATCCACACACCCCACATGTGAAATGACATCTGGGTGCAAGCCTGACATGGGGGCCTGGCACCATATATGTCACAGAATCAATAGAGGCCTTCATAGGAGCTACCAGTGACTACGGACTGCATCTCCAGTCTGGAAGGGACACGAGCCGACATATAGTAGGGCTCAAAGATAGAACTTGCCATTAACCCCTGACCACCCAAATTACCTGCCTCCCCAAAGCCCAGGGGGGGGCAGAAGAGCCGTGGCCCTAGGCTATGACGGCTTGTAGCCGGCAGGGCCAGGGGCCACTAAAGCTGGCCCCTGCTCCCTGTTCTACAAGCCCCCATAGCTGGTCACAGGCTGGTTACGCTGGGTAGGGGGGACCTCACGCCATTTTTTTAAATTATTTTTAAGGGTTTTAACCCTTAAAAATCAAAAAAAAAATGGGGTCCCTATGTCATTTTTTTTTTTAAATTAACCATATGTTACCTGTAACCCAGTAGGTATAAAAGGCCTCCAGCAGCAGCAGGAGAGCAGAAGCCTAAGTGATCAGCGTGGGACACAGGGATGGATGGGAGGTAAGTATTAAAAAAAATAATTAAAAAAAATATATTTTTTTTAATAAAGTAATTTTGAAAAAGTGTGTCTGTGTGTTTTTTTTACTTTTAACCCTTTGTGAACTGGTAAGGGGTCCATGTGACCCCTATACCAGTTCACAAGGGTCGGGGGTCTGGCAAGTCACCTGCGGCTAGTGGGTGACTTGCCATTAACCCCGAGACCCCCATTACCTGCCTCCCAAAAAACCCTTATATTCCCCCAAGAAATGGTGCCCCCCCCCCTGTGAAGGGGGACCCCACACCAATTTTTAATTTAACCCTTAATTATGTGGATAGTAGTTGTATTTTATTTGTAAATGTTATAAAGTGCTCTTCTAAGTTTAGGGGATCTCCTGGACAGGAACGGGGGGCTACCGATACATATGTGGTATCCTTGTAATCGGGAGAAATGGGGCTTTCACGTGCAATATGGTTTTCTTTAATAAAATAAATGTTTTTGCTAAAATAAAGGAGACAATTTAAAAAATATATATATTTTTTTATTTTTTTTTACTTATTTACTTAAAAATATATAAAAAAAGTAGAAAAAATATATATAAAAAAGTAAAAAAAATACAAACAAGACATTTCATGTTAAAGTCTAAACTCTACCACAAAAAGAAAATATGCCATTTTCTTGGAAATTCCTGCAAAAATCACACTTAAACATGGCACAAAACGGTGAAAAATTACCTGTCAGCAGAGGGTGACAAAATCTCAAGTAGGCTGGCAGTTAAAAGGTTACAGGTAACTATGCATGTTGGGTATTGTTCTGCTCGGTGGACCTTGCGCTTTCAGATTTAGCTTGTTTTTTCTTATTTGCATATTGATATTTTAGGAAAAGGTGTTTTTATTCTGCTTTTTTATACAATTTTTTGTGAAACCCTGTGCAACCTAAGAATTCTTCGAGATATTACTCCCAGAAAGATGAGCCCACTACAACAAGCTGGGTACGCTTAGAAAGCTTAACATGTGTACTTTCAGGAAATATATGGTTTATCAGGGATATTCCAAATGTAAAGGGTTGTTTTGGTAGAAAAAGCACAAGGTGCGCACTTTGTCTGCAGAGGTAAGTAAAGTAAAATTACCGTTATGCGCATGCTTTACTTTGGGGTGTTTGGCAACTCTCTCCTTGACAGAACCTATGCATGCTGTATACTTCTAGGGAATATATAGTTTATTGGGGGTATTTCAAGTGTGAAGGGTTGTTTTTCTTGAAAAACTGCAAGGTGCGCATATTGCATAGCATAGTTGTATTTTATCTCAAAATCTCCTAAAGCGTTGTTTCAGTTTGGGGGAGTCTCCTGGGCAGGAAAGGGTGTCTACCTATACATATGTGGTACCGCTGTAACCGGGAGAAATTGGGGTTTCACACAAAATAAGATTTTATTGACAAACTTACATTTTTTATTACAAAAAAACACTACAAATTGTAAAAAATATTTTTTTTTTAATTTTTTTTTGCACAATTTTCACCCCAAAATATTGGGAATACACTTAGAAAATGACAAACAAGACATTTCATGTTAAAGCCCAGGCTCTGCTGAAAAAAACAATATATCATTTTCCTGGGAAATCCCTGGAAATCCCTTCAAAAATCACAGTTGAACATGTGGAGCGCAAAATAGTGCAAAATGGTCTGGCAACAAAGGGTGACAAAATCTCCAGGAACTCTGGCACTTAAAGGGTTAAAGTCAAGTGAGTGGCATGTATGGGTAACTCAAGACACTACTGAAAACATTGTGGCCCCCACTTGATAATCTGTCCACAGACCCATTAAATTTGAGGATCACGTTTGGACAACCTAACACCAAAGGGGTGCGGGGCATTTTAATAAGGAGAAAACTTAAGCCCTCAGTGTGACCAGCCCCAACTCTAATGAACACTGGTGGGTTTGCGCTAGATCTAGATCCAGAAAATTCCCTGCAGCCCCACAATCAAGCAGACCAAGATTCGGTCTTAATCTCTACAGGCAAAGTAAATTGAGCACAATTAAGAGGAGATACCTTGCAGCCTAGGTGGGTTTCCTCGACCCCACCTAGGCTCTGAAGTTTTCTGATGGCTGTTTATTAGGACAGGCACCCACCAGGTGACCGGCTCCTCTGCAATAAAGGCATAGCCCTTCCTATCGACACCTTTGTCTTTCAGCCTCAGAAAGCTTGGTAGCCCCAAGCTGCATTGGTTCTTCAGAGGGAGAGGGGGCTGAGGCTTCAGCCTTTATGTTGACTTCAGGATGAGCCCCTTTCTCCGGGTGTCTTTCCTGAATGTGTCGATCGATGCGGATGACCAATTGCATGGTTTCATCCAAGGTGTTGGGTACAGGATGGTTCACCATGACATCTTTTATGACCTCTGACAGACCCAATAGAAATTGCCCACACAATGCAGGATCATTCCAATGAGAATCCACTGCCCAACGTCGGAATTCAGAGCAATACTCCTCAGCCTGCCGAAAACTTTTCTGGAATGGTATCTTAGGTTCTGTCGGAAAAGCGACTGCTGCCCCCTGGGGTATGGGGTTGCAGGAGCTGGATGGTTCTCCTGAGCGGCCACTTGAAGCGCTATGTGCCCCAGGGCCTGGACCTGTTCCAAAATTTGTATGGCCCTTTATAATATGATGCCCAGCGGGACACCTGCTTCTGTAAGCTGACAACCCCTAATTCCGCTGCCGCTTCCGCCTATAGACAAGCCCCCGCGTTATGCCTCGCCGGACACGGTTGCCCCCAGGACTTAAAAGGCGCAAAGGATGTCAGCTTACGGTGAAGGCCGATGTACCACAAGAGGTATCCTAAAGATCTTTCCGCTGTCCTTTTCCAGTCTTTCGCTTACCCAGAGTTAAGCTCATCCTCTTCCCGGACAAAAAAAGCCTTCTCAGAAACGTTTCTCAGAAACTCAGAATATCTTTCCTAGGCATTTCAGGTAAGGCTGAGTTTGTGAAAAGACAACATAAGCTCCTGATTAATTGTATGGAGAGTTCCTTTTTTGTAACTATACCATCATTCACTGCATCACTTTCATTATTTTCTGCTTGATATATATATATATATATATATATATATATATATATATATATATATATATTCCAGCCACCTTTTATCATTTTTACTCTCTTTCTGGAAATGCTCCTGGCATCTGCAACCCAAAGAGCACAAAAGGCAGAGCTTGGGAAATCTGAATAAATGGCCCTAAAGATCATAACCAAACACAAGTCGAATAAATAGTAAGAAGACAAAATGGACAATCAGGCGCAAAGACAAAAGAGTCTAAATTAGCCAAAAGACAAGTTAAGCTAAAATGTTTATCCATATCATATAGCAATAATGCAGAGAGTCTTGGCTTGCATAAAGCCTTCTATGTAACCAAGGGATGTCCGCCACACACACACTTGTTTGTGCATGTACAGTACAGGACATTGTAATTTATAACCATGCATACAGAATTTGTGTGAACGCATGTGCGCACAGATAGGGTTGATAATTTTGTCCCTTTTGTGCAGGGTGTGGAAGGGGGAGCTGGAGATTCCCCATATTAGTGATATCATGTATTGGAGAAGGAAGTGGATCTACAATACTAAGAAGAGAAATCTCCATTGCAACTAAGCTATAATATACTTTGCACCAATGGCATAACTATATTGCTATGGGCCTCAGTGCAATCTCTGTGTGCCAGCACACACTCGCACACACACACACACACACACACACACACACACACACACACACACAAAACTTCAAAAGAAAATTAATACAATTCAATACAAAGGGCCTCTGTGGTGCCTGCAGGGGTGGCAAGAGGTCCTGGTGTTGGCTGCGGGGGGCAGGGAAACTGATGGTGGCTGTAGGGGGACAGGGCGCCGGGCCCCCAAACTGCACATGGGCATTTGTTCTATTTTGCTGACAGACCCGTGAGGCACATTCGCATAATGACAATGGTAAGGGTTGCACTGAAGTCGACCGGGCCCCCACATGACCATTGTCACTGGGCCCTGGGACTGCCACAACCCCTGTGCCTGGTCATTACGCCATGGCTTTTCACATAATTTAATATTTGGGATGGAGAAGACTGCAAACTAAAAAAGCTCTTTAAGGGAGTTCAATAATTAAGCAGCCCAAAATCCAAGTAATTTGGCTCTAGAGTCTAGAAAAACTGCAGGGTTACAACTTGCTCCAGGAGCATCCCTATTTGGGATGCTCTGCTGTGTAAAACCCCACAGCTTTGCCAGATCTTTGCCACAGCGCATAACTTGAACTGTGTTAAAGAGGAGCAACCCCCCCATCAAAAAGTTAAATCCTAAAAAGAAAAGCACCTTTTAAATTAGCCTACTGGGTAGATGATTGGCAAGGGCTGACATTCCCCCTTCATTGTAGAGAATGGGGAGGGTGTGGTAGCGCTACAGTGATCGATGGCTGGGGCACGAGCCAGGCACAGAAGCTCTATTGTTTTGTTATATGGGTGGTCAATTCCATGCCTGGTGTGCTGGAGTACCCTGGTGTATGTAAACAATTATAAAGACAAATTTGAGATGTTGTTGATTTATTATGACTAGATAACTGGAACAAACAATTAGAGAAGCTGCCCTAAGAAATCAATCACTTTCCTCGCTTTAATTAAAAAGATGAAATTATTAAATCATGTTCCCTTGGCAGCTGATTTAGTTTGTTTTTTTCCAATCTGGGTAAACACACCCCAGATAATACATTGTATGCATAGTCATTTTTGGTGGATAGATTTTAATGTTTATCAGACTGTAATGTTTATCAGAACTCTTTTCTTTAGTTACTGTGAAAAATACTGATTACGTGGACTGTTAGAAATGTAAAGAAAATCTGAAAATTTGTAAAGCTGAATATTTCCTTTGGAATGAGGATCATGTGATTGGAAACAATGTTCATATGTGACTTTTTTGCCTACTTGCTAAAACTCCACATTTGTAGCTACTCATCTTACTTCCTGTAAGTTTATATTTTTGCTGTAAGTTTACTTCCTGTAAGTTTTTCATTTTTACTGATGAGTACATCTTTGCATTCCAGAACCGCTTGCTGTATTCCATAACCGCACAGCCTGTTTCTAATATTCTTTTTCCTTTTCCACTACTATGTGGAATTATAAAATAATGTAGCCAATGTTTTTAGAATTCTAAATATAAATGCTTCAGTTGAATATGTATGTGTGCGTCTAACTTATAAACCACTGGCCCCAATTACCTGATGTGCTGATGTTTTCTGTATAGGCATACGAGGCCGGGGAGCCCCTAATAAGTACCCATTGTTACATTTGTCAGGAAAAAGAGCAGGATCCACAGTTCAACTTTATTTTACATTTAGTTTTTTTCTAGAATACTTTAAATTGTTTGCTGTTATTTTCAGTTGTTTGATTGAATAGCAATCTTTAATGTTCTTCTAAATTGGTATTAGTATTTACAGGCTCAGACCGCCCCACACGGGTACCAGGGAAACCCCCAGTTGAGGGATCCTATATAGCGTCTTCCACCACAAACAATTTAACTTTGTGTAGCTTATTTGTGGAATCCCAAGTGCACTCAGAGGGTCATGCTAATTATTTGATGAAGCCAGTGTGACTTATACCGGTACCTGTAATGGAGCATTTGTACAGGTGAGGTACTTAATTTTTCCTATGATATAAAAGATTTTTTTAGCATTTGAAAACAACAGCACCCTATAAGCTATGCAAAAAACATGGCAAATTCCTTAGCATAGCTCATAGGCTGCTGTTACTTTCAATTATTAAAATAAAATATCCTCACCTTATTGGATATATGATATACCTCATCTGCAGTGGCATAACTAAAGGTCGCGGGTATTGTTGAGTGAACCAGTAGAAGTTTGGTTTTTTTTTGGGTATGCAAACTTAACCTGGACCCGAAACCCACTGAAATCAATGAGGACCTGAACTCGGTAACCCAAAAAATGGCTGTAAAATGGGGATAATAAGGGGTAGAGGGCTGCAAAATGGGAGTAATAACAGGGCAATTGGTCGCTGGTTTTTGGACATTTTTTCCCAATAAAAGGCCCTCCTGAATCACACAAAAATATATTTTTGAGCGATTTTTCATTTGGAGGCAAATGAACAAAAAATCACCATAAAACTGAGAATCTCACCAAAACAATTTGGCAGACAAAAATGGTCCGCCAATCAGGCGAGGGGGAAAATGGCAAGAACAGATTTTAACCGAAAAACCCAAATCAACCCCATAGTCTTGAGTTTAGTCTTCAATATCACCTGATACTTTACTGAAGACAATCAGAGGTACTGGGGACTGGAGGGGCTGTATCTGTCTGTTCCTAACATTATTGTTATTTCTCTTTTCTTCACTTGACACCTATGTTATGAAAATTAAAAAAACACAAAAAAAAAAAACAAATAGAAATTATTAAACAATTACAGATACGCTCTGCCCCTTGAGGACATCCTTTTGGCACACAGTAATGGACATTTTCAAAAATGCAGTGGAATTACCCTTTAAACTTCATATCAAAACTGTTCATCCTTCCAAGGGATCCATGCTGGTACCAGGGGAGAACAACAGACATGGTATGTAGAAGATTTAACATAGCAAACACATATACACAAGACTTGGCATTGATGGACATGAAATGCAGTACACTTGGGAGGACACAGGACGCAGGAAACTGGACACAGCAGGATAGATGGTGCAGGTTACTTACAGGAATAAGGATACAGATAATATAGTGGAAGCACCATGGACAGGCCATTTCTATTGCACATCAAGTTGATCAGATCACTGCAGAGCAGAAAAGGTCACAGTAGGCAGAGCAGGTTGGGGTGAATGCATTGATGGAATTGCATCAATAATTAGGTTTAGTATTTAGTATTTAGGATATGACTATGCAATTAATCTCTACAAAGATGTGGAAAAAGGTCAAATATCATAATTTAAAGTCGTTCCAGAAAATGACAGGTGTTGTATTTGCATAACCAGATAAAAATGTATTGCCTGGGTAAAATACCGCAAGAATGACAGGTTGCTAAATAGATGTCTAGATTTTCAGTTGATAGTGTGAAGTTTAAAGGTGTTCTCATGGTTCTGCCACGTTTGCCCCTGTTGGCGCCAGGGTAGATGTGGGATGATAGACACTGGGTGCCCTTTGTCCATTTTAGCCTGTCAATGAGCTGTGTTACTTTATAATTAACTGAGTGTTTATGGAATGTAATTAAATTTTTATTTCTGTGCAACCTTTAATGTCAGAGATGTGATTTTGTGATTTGAGATACTGTACACGTTGTTGATGTAGGAATTAATTATAGAACATTGTGTATTAAATAAGTCCAAGCATTTTGAAACACTTCACCCCCCCCCCCCATGCTAGTAAGCTCAATATGGGTAATAACATGAAAAACAAATCACCAGGGGTGGGAAATATGTATGAAAGCAGAAGCTGGCATGAGGAGTGACAGGCCAATCAAACAATTCCGTGCAGGAATGTGACAAGCTCACAGCTGGCATGCACAGCCCACCCCTGCTGGCATCAGGATGGAGAGGTAAGCACAGCAGGAGGTAGGGGTGACTGGGGGGGTTGCAAAAACCGGACCATCACCCTGAATAAGAACCTATCTTGTATGCTTCCCCCACCCTGTACATACAGATTACCCACAATAAAAAATTTTCTACCTGCACCTACTGCATTTTCTGAGCCTTTAAACATCCAATGGCAGCTCATGGAGCATCAGGCAGTCTGCAGACAGGAAGTGTCTTCTGTCTGTGCCGCTCTGCATTCTGGGACTGCTGCGCTTTTCTTGACCCTAGCTCTGCTTCACCTGTGAAAAGCACAGATATAACCTGCTCCTCTGTACGTTTCCTTGCTCTCTTCAGTATGTGATGCTTCTGATGCAAGATGGCGGCGCCCATATCCTAGAGTCCTGAACAGAGTTGCAGCCCAGCGGAGAAAATAATAAAACATAAGCGACTAAAAACTTAAAATATATTCATTTTACATGCTGGGGTATAGTCTTTTAAGGGTTTGGGCTTTTCAATGTGTACTGGTATAGACAGCATATTTTTCTGTTAATTTGTATTTTAATCAACTTTTTTTTTTTTTAAAAAGCAAGGTTTATTAAGTGCAGAGGTTAAATGGCACAGCAGATTTAAAAGGACCAGATTACTGTAGATCAGTTCGGCATGGTCTACAAAGCATCCAATTGGTCACACACTGTTAGCTACCACAAAAATATAAAGCTTACAGTCCCCAAAAGCCTATAGATTTAAAGCAGACTTACACTTAAAATCACTACAGTGGTCTTTGGGTCTCTGCATCCCAATTTCAACTGTGTTTGCTAAAATGCTAAAGAAAATGCTTGGCATTAATACTCACTTCCTCTGCACTTCTATGGTGCTTTATTGTCCTATGTGAGCATACATGGCACTATGCACGGCATCATACACACCTGTCCTGGTGATGCCCACTGGCTGCTAGTCAGCATTTTGCTCACACAGTGCTTGGAATGATGAGTTATTTGCCTATTATTCATTCATTTATTGGGCTTTCACACAAACAGGCAGTTATAATCAGAGTACCTGGGAGCCGGGGACACCAAAAACTGCTGTTGGGTTTAGGTTTACGTTGGGTTATTTTATGATTATGCACCACAACTACACAACATACAGGCCTTATTCTTTGCTATGTTCAGTTGCTGTTTACCAATAGAACAGTAAGGGTTTACATGAGAAAAATCAAAACCTCTTGTTAAAGTGGACCTACATACTCCCTTGAAACTTTGTACTGGAGGGGTCATGGCTCCAAAGTGCATTACATTGACCTAACTTACCTCTTGTCATCAATGAGCCCTGCATTAGTGGGATACTCTCTTATTCATTGCTGAGCTCCATCTGATGACAGACAGGTAAAAGACATACTGACATATACAGCCACAGCTCCTCCTAGGCATGTTCCCTTGGAGGTCGCAGCTATTTCCTATTCACCCCCATAAAGAGCTCCATGTTCAATTGTATCTTACTAAGGATCTGAAGATGCCCTGGGGGAAATTGTTAAAAGGGACCCAAAGTTTTGTTTTCACAATCTGCCTCCCCTGGCTGGCAGCACCTGTGACCTAAAAGCAAATCACTGTTGACTGCCCAGGACTACTTCTTATACATCAAGAGGATGGTAGTTCCGATCTGACAACTTCTCATCTGGTGCCCACCTCTGTCCACTCATAGCCCATCATCTGGCAACACCAGAAGGGGCAACCTCAACATATCCCACACACCTAGGACTGGAAGACCCCAGGCATTTGGGGGGAGGGGCACGCCTAGCCCAGATGTTTCTGACTGCATGTGACCAATTACCTAGGGCCTTTGACTACTGCTGTGGGCTGTGTCGTAGTTGCAGGGCTCAGAGAGGGTGCTGTTACTAACAGGAAAGCATGTAGGGGAACACTATCACTGAAGGGAGACCATCTGGTTTCTCTTAGAGAAAGTATTTAATTCCCTGGGGACCTATGTATAGTGTTAGACAAACCTGAACTGCAAACTTTTTTTTGCCAGAAGTCCGTGTTCAGCCCAACCCAGCAGCGGCAGAACGCTGTTGTACAACTTACCTGAGCATCAGTCCGGTCCCTGGTCAGCAGCAGCATTCCTTTCAAATGGTCTATGGAGTGTCCCTACTCATGGGAGTGGTGTCCATCTTTCTGTGGCCTGGCCCTGGACCATTTGAAAGGAGCACCACTGCTGACCAGGGAACAGATCGGGGCTCAGGTAAGTTGTACAGCAGTGCTTCCTGCTGCACACGGTTAAGTGTGCCCCCCATCACACCCACTATCACAATTTATTTATATCAGCCCCGATATTGCCTCTGGGGCAGAATCACCGCCCCTCCCCAAAGTTCGGGCTCCTATATTATTCAAATTTTGGACAAACATGCCGAACAGGAGGAACCTTGGGGGTTCACCCAACACTGCCTATATACAGACCTGGCCGAAAAAAAAGTTTTTACCCAGGCTCTTACCTCCCCACATGAAAGCATATTTTTAAAATATGCCTGTTTGTATCAAAAAATGATAATGATATTGTTTTATGTGTGCTAGTATGTCTAGGTACAGGAGCAATATTGACAGTATAATAATGGAAAAACATCCAATAGCTATAGGTTTTTTACCAAACATTTTTCAGGAAACAAGGAAGTAAGTTGTAATACATGTTCATGTGGCAGGCTGGTATTTTTTCTGTCTGGTTACTGTCTCCTCGTAGTATTGATTTCATGGCCCAGAAATGTAATAAAGTGGCTAAATGCCCTGATGAAGATGCATAATTAGGGCTATTTATCAGGATAGAAAAGTGGCTGTGCATAAGCAAAAGTAACAGGCTAGTATAGAGTTTAACTGCCTCATAATACTGTACGATTCTGAGTTTACAGTTCTACATTAAAATCTAATAGTTCGGCTTCAGAATATAATTTTCAGAGTATATCACATCATGATCTGCATTTTGAACTAAATTACAAAATTAGCAAGCTGTCGCTTACTTGGTTTAGTGGTAACTAATTGATCTTAGATTGTTTTTATGTTTTTTTCAGCAATAAAGATGAAAAAATGATGTTTATTTTAGTTTATATTCCTGCCTCTTACGGATTGAGGAACATTTTCATATTTTGTTTTTGAAAATATAGGGCAACGAAGATTTCTGTTTCTTCGGTTTCTGTAGAACTGAATACATTTAGGATGCAAGTATTTATTACTTTGATTTTAGGGAGGGACTTTAGGGAGAATTGAAATGTATGTCCCTCCAAAATTAACAGGTTTAGAGGTACTTGTAAGGGTCATATTTCAAGAGAAGTATTACCTTCCAAGGCAGCAGCCAGGGAGTTTTCATTACTGCTTATTGTGAAGGCAGATATATGTTTATTATTAAAGTGGACCAACACCCAGGATTTTGACTATCGGGGTGCCCCGCTGTGTGAAACCCCCCCGAACCCCAAGAAAAACTCACCTCTCCCCGCTCCCAGCGCCGACGGACAAGCCGCGGACAAGCGGCTCCTCCGCCGCCACCTCCCACGCGTCACTCTTGACGCGCGCGTGCCCGCGCCGGCCATTCACAGACGGCCGGCGCGGGCGCGCACACGTCTAGAGGGGCGCGAGGGAGGCGGCGGCGGCTGAAGATAAGGTAAGGAGTTATCGGATCGAGATCGGGATGTCCCACAGGGAGGGAGGTGATCGGCCCGGGAATCTTATAGATTCCCGGGCCGATCACCCGTGGGTGTTGGTCCACTTTAAGAAGCTTTACTAAGCTTTACATGATTCTATTGTATTTGCTACATAATCCATTTAGAAGTAGGTGTGTACTGTATTTTTTGCTCCATAAGACACACTTTTCCCCCAAAAGTGGGGGCCACTGCACAAGAATAGCAACAAAAGCAGGTGACATGACAGTGGGCATCCGTTCCAGGAAGTCTTTTCTCTCCTTCCCACTCCCCAGCAATCCCCAAAGAAAACCCCCAAGATTTACCTGAGTGCAGGCAATCAGGTAGGAGAAGTGACTGTACAAGGATGGAACATGCTTGTTATTGAGTTCTGGGAGGGGGAATTTGCTGGAATTGAATTTTTTGGGTTCTGCACACTGGCTGTTATGGGGTTCTTGGAGGGGGGGTTCAGCACACTGTCAGGTTTGTGGGGTGGGGGGTGGTTGTGCCACATTGCCTATTATTGGTTTCTAGGGGGTTCTGCCACACTACCTGTATTACGTTCCAGGAGGGAAGGTTCTACCCGTTATGGGGGTTCTTGGGGGGTGCCATGCTGCTTATTATTTGGCTCTGGTAGAGGAGGTTCTGTAAACTACCTATTATTGTTTTCTTGGGGGGGGGGGAGGGTTCTGCCACACTGCTGGCTATTGTGTTCTCGGAGGGGCTATTTTAGCACAATGATTTTGTTCCAAATATTTTTTTTTAACTCTACATAGTTATTAGATCTTTTAGGCACCTTTTTTCCAAACAAAATTTAGAATAGATATGATATGATATATAAAATATAGCATAGTTTGGAACTCCTTTTTAATCTCAGCTCAGCCTCACCCAGAAATGACAGAAAAGAAAGTGGCTTTGTTTAGAATACATACCATATTTACATATAAGCCGAAACTGTTTCCTTGAGGGAAAGTTGAAAGAAAGTTAACATGTGCTTGGACAGGTGTGTTAAAGTGGACCAAAACCCGTGATTCTCACTTTTTGGGATGTCCAGCTTTGAAAATCGCCCCTGGTTCACCCCAGGAATGTGCAGGATCTCTTCTACTCAGTGTTTAAGCACAGAGCCCGTCATAAGGACAGGAGTAGGCATGTTAAAGGGGATGGGAATAAGTATATTTATTGTATTACTGTAGCAGAGCCAGTTTAGCAGACAGTTGACAGGATTTCAGATGTGTTTCAGAATGTGCGAGCCATATTAAGAAAATGGTATTATCTGGCCTGAGACTAAATTTTCAGCCATAAAACATTTCCTGCATCCTTTAACAGGACATAACCCGTTTCCCTGTTGTGTGTTGCACACTCCTGCACCCAGCCTATCTGAATGGCTGTGCACAGGAGTGTATCTCAGCTACAGGGAGGCCTGGGATGCAGTCACTGCTGCCTAAAAATGTATCTTCCCCATCTCTTAAACAAATTGTTACTTTTCATGATAACATGTTACATTTTTGGTCAGGGGAGTAGAGGATGCTAGTTATTATGGATTCCTATAATTGTAATTAGAGCAAAGAAAGTGACTAGTAGAATACATAGGGTATTTACATATAATCAAAGATTTGAGATTAGAAATGGGCGACCCACCCAAATTGTGGGTTCGGCAAGTTCGGCCAAAGTTTGAATAAATATATTTTAAATCAATGGGGAGGGGGGGGGGTCTGTGGTGGGGGTAGGGGTGCAGAGTGTGCAACAGAAGCACTGCTGCAACTTACCTGTCTCCAGATCCTCTCGTGCTGATCTGGAACTCGCCCAGCTATGCCGGAGCTACAAAAAGAGTGAGGACACTTCTAGTGCCAGCACCTGGAGTGTCTGCACTCGTGGAAGCCGGTGGCCATTATTTTGAAGCCCCAGCTGGGGTCAGTCTGGAACACCACTGCTGCCACCCTTCTGCCGCCGTTGGAAGAAGAGAATTGTGGTCCAGGTAAAGCTGGTTGTTGGGCTGCTCAGCAGCCCATCAATTAGCTTTTCCGTGTTCGGCCAGGCGCCAAACTTGAACATGGACTTGTGACTGAATTTCGAATTTGGGTTCACCCGTCTCTATTTGAGATGCTTGCAAATGGTTACTTGAGGGTTAAGGTGGGAGGTTAAGGTGGGAGGAAGTTAGCATGTGCATGAAAGGGACTTTAAAATGGACCAAAACTATTTTGTAGTTTTGTGTATAAATGTGTACCCATAAGTTACAGATTTGTATTATACCTAAAGAAGAAGCTTAAGGTGCTTCAAAAGCTTGCCTTTTTAGTTTAATGAGTTAACCTCTAAATGGCATTACTTTAACATGCAGGATTTCCTGCTTACATGGATGGCTAATATGATACAGCAAGTTACTAACACTATAATTGCAACTTGCCGTTAACCCCCAACCTGCCTCCCCAAAGCTTGGGGGGGGGGGGCAAAGAGCCTGGGGCTGTGAAGGCTACATGGGCTTGTAGCTTTCAGGGTTGAAGGCCAGCAAACAGGCCTCTGCGCTCTGTTCTACAAGCCCTGCGTAGCTGGTGGCCGGGCTGGTTATGATGGAAAGATGGACCGCACAACAATTTTTTTAAATTTTGTGGAAAGTAGTTGTATTTAATTTCTAAATGTTATAAAGTGCTCTTGGGGGGGTCCTGGACAGGAATAGGGTGCTACCGAAACATATGTGGTACCGCTGTAATCGGGAGAAATGGGGCTTTCACGTACAAAATGGTTTTCTTTAATTAAATAAATGTCTTTTTCTGGAAAGATCACAGTTACACATAGGGCAAAATGGTGAAAAATTACCTGTCAACAGAGGGTGACAATTTCTCAAGTAGGCTGGCAGCTAAAAGGTTTAAAAGTACCTATGCGTGTTGGGTATTGTTTTGTTCAGAGGACCTTGCGCTTTCAGATTTTGCTTGTTTTTTCTTGTTTGCATATACAATTTTTGGGAAAATGTGTTTTATATTCTGCATTTTTTAAATATTTTTTTAGGGAAACCCTGTGCAACCAAATAATTTTTCAAGGTATTACTTCTAGAAAGATGAGCCCACTACAACAAGCTAGGTACGCCTAGAAAGCTTTACTTTGGGGTGTTTGGCAACACTTTTCTTGCTTTTTCAGATTTAACTTTTTTTGTCTGCATATTGATGGCTTTAATTCTACTGTTTTATTCTTTGTTTTAGGGAAACCCTGTGCAACCAAAGAATTAATTGAGGGATTACTTCCAGAAAACTGTGCCCACGTCAATATTAGTTTATGAGGAGTATTTCAAATGTAAAGGGTGGTTTTGCTTGAAAAACTGCAAGGTGTGCATAGTAGTTTTATTTTCTCTGAAAATCTCTTAAAGCGCTGTTTAAGTTTGGGAGAGTCTGCTGGGCAGAAAAGGGTGGTAAAGCCCAGACTCCACTGAAAAAAAAAATATATATACGATTCCTGAAAAATCTCTTTAAAAATCACAGTTGAACATATGTAGCACAAAATAGTGAAAAATGGTCTGGCAACAGAGGGTGGCAAAAACTCTAGATAGGCTGGCACTGAAAGGATTAAGATAACAAGAGTTTGTGTGCTCTATTTTGCCCTGCCATTGCCATTATTTAATGAAATAGAACTTCTGCATACAAACAATAATCTCTCAAAATATTTGTTACTGTCCCTAAAACAAATTCTAAGTCAGGTCAGGTTCAGGCCCCAAATTGGTTTCATGGTTCATTAAAAGCTCAAAGTTGTACAAATCATAAATTAACATATCTTGCACATTAAAAATCAAATCTTTTCTGCATGCAATTGGCTCGCCTTTTTTAATAAGTTCATAAAATTGTGTTCTAGAGTTTACTTTTGTTATAGTTATTTTACATTTTGTAATTTACTGTCTTCAGTATCAGCAATGACCTTTTTATGACACTATAAAAACTAAGTTTGGTTAGGGCAGGCAAACAAATCTAGTCATATCCAATAATAAGAAGCGGTGTCATTCACGTTAATTTGTGAAGTTGCAGTGGTGTGCAAAATACTTCATCATCAGGGAAAGTGATCATTATCACAGCACATATAAATGTAATTTAAATGACAGATACTCATTCAAAGGCCCTGTCTTCTTGGTTCATTGAGCTATAAAAATGATTCTAGATAAAATGGATCATAATAATGCTGCCTGTCTGTTACCCGTGATAGAGTCAAGCACTATGAATGAGTAGCGGACATCATAACTTAGAAAAAAAAATAACTGCCTGACATGTTCATAGACTTAGATGTCATGGCTTTTGATTTTTTATGGGTTCCTTGTAACACCCCCATTTCAGCAGCTTGCTTGATCATTTATAACCTATTGTCTGTGTAAGTGCTTGAAATACTGTTTCATCAAAAGAAGAAGTAAACCCATTGCTAACATAATATCCATGAAGTGACTGAAACCTGCCTGAGTGCGTAGTCACAGTCACGCAGGGGGCAAGGCAGCAGTCCCTGGCTGGTCATTTTTAACTTGTGGTCTGCTTTAATATTTGCAGGAACTAGGACTATTGTCTTACAAATGTAATAAAAAAAGCTTGAACACCCAACTTACCCATGCGGAGGGTCTAATCACTGTCACAGTGGGTTTCCTGACACACTGCATAAGTTTAAGAGGGATCAAAGTTAAAGGCCAGTGTGTATATATATATATATATATATATATATATATATATATATATATATATATATCACATTTTTTGCTACATAAGACAGTAAGACGCACCCAGGTTTTAGAGGAGAAGAAAAAAACCATTACCATTACCGGTCTCTGTGTGGCCGCTGCATACCCCGGGTCCGTGTGCGCTCCAGCAACGGGGAGGCCGATTCATTAATAGCGCCAGGTAGCGACAGATGAGCCACTGAAGTATGGCGCTATGAGCGCCGCTAGCGTACGCCGCGGGCGGTAGCGATTCGCTATAGCAGGCCTCCTCAGTCGCTACCTGGCGTTGTTGGGAACAACGCCTACATTGCTGAATATGATGTTTCAGATCAGCTTTGTAGGCGCTGTCATTTTGACCACGCTATTCAACACAGCGCCTGCGCTTTGCTTTGCTGTGGGCTTGAAATCAATGTTAGTACCTTCAGAAGTAAACACATTGCAACATGTTTCTTTTTATTCTTTTTATTTTGGTTTTAAATGTTTTGGTAAATAAAGTAAAATGATCAAAATAAATTTAGGATTTTTCATGTAGTTTCTCGGGGTGCCTGAAAAAGAATAAAAAGTGCAGTTAGTATTTATATTTAATGTGGCTTTTTCGCTGTAAAAAAATAATGCATTAATTTGTTAAAAACATTTTTGTCCAACTTGCACAACAACCCTAATTGTTATGTTGGTCAACTTCCACCCCCCCTGATAGTGGTTTAGGTCATCTTACACCCCCCTTATAGTGGTTTAGGTAATCTTACACCCCCCTTATAGTGGTTTAGGTCATCTTACACCCCCCTTATAGTGGTTTAGGTCATCTTACACCCCCCTTATAGTGGTTTAGGTCATCTTACACCCCCCTGATAGTGGTTTAGGTCATCTTACACCCCCCTTATAGTGGTTTAGGTCATCTTACACCCCCCTTATAGAGGTTTAGGTCATCTTACACCCCCCTTATAGTGGTTTAGGTCATCTTACATCCCCCTTATAGTGGTTTTGGTCATCTTACACCCCCCCTTATAGTGGTTTTGGTCATCTTACACCCCCCTTATGGTGGTTTTGGTCATCTTACACCCCCCTTATAGTGGTTTAGGTCATCTTACACCCCCCTTATAGTGGTTTAGGTCATCTTACACCCCCCTTATAGTGGTTTTGGTCATCTTACACCCCCCCTTATAGTGGTTTTGGTCATCTTACACCCCCCTTATGGTGGTTTTGGTCATCTTACACCCCCCTTATAGTGGTTTAGGTCATCTTACACCCCCCCCTATAGTGGTTTTGGTCATCTTACACCCCCCTTATAGTGGTTTTGGTCATCTTACACCCCCCTTATAGTGGTTTTGGTCATCTTACACCCCCTTATAGTGGTTTTGGTCATCTTACACCCCCCCCCCCCTTATAGTGGTTTTGGTCATCTTACACCCCCCCTTATAGTAGTTTTGGTCATCTTACACCCCCCTTATAGTGGTTTAGGTCATCTTACACCCCCCTTATAGTGGTTTTGGTCATCTTACACCCCCCTTATAGTGGTTTAGGTCATCTTACACCCCCCCTTATAGTGGTTTAGGTCATCTTACACCCCCCTTATAGTGGTTTTGGTCATCTTACACCCCCCTTATAGTGGTTTTGGTCATCTTACACCCCCCCTTATAGTGGTTTTGGTCATCTTACACCCCCCTTATAGTGGTTTAGGTCATCTTACACCCCCCCTTATAGTGGTTTTGGTCATCTTACACCCCCCCTTATAGTGGTTTTGGTCATCTTACACCCCCCTTATAGTGGTTTTGGTCATCTTACACCCCCCCTTATAGTGGTTTTGGTCATCTTACACCCCCCCTTATAGTAGTTTTGGTCATCTTACACCCCCCTTATAGTGGTTTAGGTCATCTTACACCCCTCTTATAGTGGTTTAGGTCATCTTACACCCCCCCTTATAGTGGTTTAGGTCATCTTACACCCCCCTTATAGTGGTTTCTGACAAATTATGATTGGAGCCAAAAAATATTTTCCCTGTAGTGCAGTACTTGGATTAGAGTAAAGGGTAGTTAGCTTACCGCAAAAAATGAAGTGATCATGCTTTCCCTTAGCTCATAGCCAGTCTGGGTGTCCTCACTTCTTTCTGCGGCCAAGTTGGGGATTTCGGGCACCAGTGCTGTTTCTTCAGGTGATTGGATTCTGTGGCATATGCAAATGTTGTGGAGCACACAGCAGGCGAGGATGATCTTGGAGACCTTTTGTGGACTGTACAGCATCTTTCCTCCTGGGCGTGCCAAACAGAGAAAGCGTGCTTTCAGCAGGCCGATGGTTCGTTCCACAATGCTTCGGGTTTTGCGGTGTGCTGCATTGTAGCGTTCATGGGCAGAGGTCTGTGGGCTTCTGACCGGAGTCATCACCCACGTTCTCTGCCCATATCCCTTGTCCGCTGTGGAAAAAACACAAGGAGAGAGACAGCAATTAGTACTAGTACATGTTTTTGTTTTCATTTTTACAAATTTCGCATACTAGGCCACATATTTTATGCCAAATACTTTGACATGGTTAATTATTTACCCAGTAGCCAGCCAGCTGGCATTTTGTTGTTCTCGAACTTCTGGCACAGGACTGTCCGCTGCAGGACGTAAGAATCATGGCATGAGCCGGGGAACCCCGATCTCACGGCCCGCAGCTTCATTTCGTGGTCACAGACCACCATGATGTTCATAGAATGGTTCCGGAAATACAGCTCCTGTGCACGGGGAGGGCGGAAAGGGATATGTGTACCATCAACGCACCCTAGCACATTCGGGATCCCTCCCATTAGATAGAAGGCATGTTTTATTTTGGCAACCTCATCCTCATCCTCAGGAAACTTGATGTAAATAGGGATCAAATCACAAATCGCCAGAACTACCTGGATTAATATGCGGCTCATTGTAGCCTGGCTGATCCCGCTGAGGAGGGCAGAGGTTGCCTGGAAGGTCCCTTGTGCCAAAATGTTCAAAGTCGCACACAGGCGTACTATGCCTGGAATGGAACGAGTGCGTTTGGTGGATGGCTCGATTTTGTGCTTAATCTGATCATATAGGGACTGTAGTGCAGCACGATTCAGACGGAAGCGGCTCCTGATCTGCTCGTCACTTAAGTCCCATACTGAAAGGCGGATTCCAAAGGAGCGGGGTGCCCTAAGCCTCACAGCACCCCCCTCCCTGTCCTCCTGCTCTTCCAGCATTCGCATACATCCATCCACCCATAACCCATACATCACCCTCTTATCCATCACACACTCAACAGATATACCAAATCAGCCAAAGAAAACAAAAAACCCCAAGCACACCACACACACAAACAATCACACTCCTCACACACTCACTACAATGCAGCTCACCACAAAACCAGAAGTATAGTGGTCCAAACCACCAGACTGCTGAAAAACAGCTTTCTAAGTTAGGCACAACCAAGAGGGGAGTTGCTGCACAGCCCACAAAAGGCCCCAAAATCAAGCCTCACTTGCTGTATGCTCCACAATATTTGCATATGCCAACAAAATCAATCTCCTAAAGAAACAGCACTGAAGTCAGAAATCACCCAACAAGCCACAGAGAGTGAGGACCAAACCCAGCCAGACACTCAAATGAGCTAAGGGAAACAAGCACCACACCACAGCCTTTGCCACAGTGTAACAATGCCAGAAGCTTGCCAAATCCAGCCATTTATACTTCACTTTCAAAAAGGACAGGTCCGCTTTGCCGCCTTTTGCGTTGCTCTGCTATTTGCGGGCTCCAATTAGCTGACCCAGGTGTGCGTGAAACGGAGTGCGCACGCGCACGCTAGTAGCGCTACTACGTGAGCCTAAACTTGCGTGCATTAACGGACATGGCAGAAAATTCTGTGGTGGGCCAATGAAAGGTAAGCTGCTGTTTCTTTAAATAGCCGTTAGTATAGCCACATGTCACAAGTGTTTAATATACATGAGTACATTGTTGTCTTGGGTTGTGTGTTGTTTGTTTAATGAGGTCTGTAATTAGTTAATTGCCTACCACACATGGTTCAGTCAGTGCAGTGGAGGGGTTGCTACAAGCACCTGGCCAGTATGTCTGAATCTATTAAGTGGACCTGTTTGTGATTGGCTGTTAGAGCACATAAAACCTGCCCAACCCAAAAACAGGGCGATGCCATTCTGTAGTCTGCATGCGTGCTTGTTGGTTGTGTATTGGTGTGTGTGTGCAGCTACAGGATGGAGCCAAATTCAGGACATCTGCCGGCCACAGCAGGCCCAAGTAGGAGTGTGGTGGGTGCTGTGCGCAGACCTCCCTTACGGAAAAGGGCCCAGCCTGAAGGTGGTGCAGCACCCCAGGCTAAGCGCCCAGGTGCCAAGAGGGAGCCTGAATTTAATTTGGCGGAGAATAATAATCTTGTGCGCCTTACCCTTGCTAAATGGGAGCTGCTCTTTGGCTCCCAAAGCAAGTCAATAGGCAAACAAGAAAGAAGCAAACTGTGGGATGCCATTGGTGAGGATCTTACTAGCAGTGCTCAACACCCACGTAGTGGCCCATCCTGCAGGAAACGCTTCTACACTTTGAGAGGGGCCCTTATAAAAAAGATGAATCACGATCTTGATGTCGAGAGTGGGACCATCCAGGCTCCAAAGAGTACCTACAGGCCGTATGAGGAGATGCTGAAGGGCAAAATTCCACTTGCTCGGCTGCAGGGTGTGGATCCTGGGGATGACACCACAGGTTGGACTGAAGGTACATATTTTCGGTCTATTTTGTGATGGTAATGTTAATGTATGTGATTTGCTTTGTCTCTTTCTGGCCAACTAACAGTAGGACCTGTGAAGTAGTACATTATACCTCATAAATGTTTTACTTTCCTGTGTGTTGCTTTCTGCATAGGTGCACATGGTGCTGTCCATGAGTCGGGGGAGGAGGAGGACACCCCAAATCCTGCCCTTCAACCAACCTCCAGCCTAACCCAGTCTGCCATTGAAGGTATTTAACACTAATTTAGGGGCTGGTTGTTTTTGGTCAAAATGGGTGTGGGAGCACCTCAAACAATAGCTTGTACCACTGTTGAAGATTACTAATATGGACCTGCGGCCTAATTTCACGTCCACTTTAACCCTCACAGCAACTAACTAACAAGGCCCTAACCTGTGTAGCTATGTGGGAAGCCAGAGATGTGTGGCCATATATCTGCATATACATGTGGAAGCCACACTGGCCTGGATTAGGGAATATTATTGATTGAGCTGCTCACACACACCTAAATGCATGTTTTATTTTGTGCCGCACATTACCAATGGCTAAATGTTTGCTTTGCTTTTGCCTAGCTGCCCCGCCATTGGCACCAACATCTCCTCAGGAGCCAAGCTACTCTTTGGATGCCGGTAAGTGCATGTGTCAACCTTGCTTTATCCGCTTTACCACAAGTGCATGTCTATCATTCCTCTTTTTGATTTGTAGGCCAAGTGACTGGTTCATCTTTGGACCCCACTTCCGATGTTGCAGGTCAACAGGACCCTGTTGGTGTGTATTGCAATAAATAATGTATCCTTTATGCTGTTTATGTTACACTGGTTCAATTTGGTTAGTCTAATAATCTACATGTTTGCTCTGTCAACTTGAAGATGCCTATTTTGAGTGCTTTTTCCATCCCCAGGGTCAGTCTAATAGTTTTGGAGTGATTGCAATGCATTTTTTGGGTATATTTAAAGACAAACATTCACCCAAGTAGTTTGAGGAATATTTAGAGACATTAATTGTGTATTTTAGTTGGCCAGAATATCGGAAGTGGCTGTCCGGAAAGGGCCCTTCACGTTGAGGCTGCCAGAGATGAGGGTAAGTTGTTTTGGCTTGATTATCTAGTATGGATTTTTGCTATACTTTTGTTGTTCTTTATTCGGCCAACTTGTGTTTAAACATGTATTTTCAAGGCCAAAGCTCGAGTGAGGGCCCCACTCCAGACATCTGGGAGATGGCGGGTATGTTTAATTTTAGCAATGTGTCTGATCTTATTTGGCCCAATTATTGCCTCATATTCCTCTTACATACATGTTAGCAATCTGAGTTTCCAAGATACCTTTTGGCTAGTGTGTAATCTGGCACTTTGTGGAGGTATGGCCTCGATAGTCTATCCATGTTACATTTGAGTTTGGTTCACTGACCTACTAACCTGACTTTCCTGTTTAGCATATGGCAACTTGCCGGAGCTCTCTGATGTGGATTTGCCCCTCTCTGGCAGCGAGACCCCGCTCCTACCTGTGTCGGACGTCACGGAGGTAACATGGCTGATTTTGAGGACCAATAACCAAATTGGCATGTTCGTGGGTAGGCAATGAACCAACATGTCACATTTCCTTTCTTGGTTGTTTTGGTAGGAGGCGGGACCAGAACCCCAAGCTGGGACCTCTTCCCAAGTGCCATGTGGCCAAGCTTCAGAGCTCAAACAAGGGTAAGTTGTATTGTTCCAGTTTGGCCAAATGATTTGGAGGGGCATAGCTGCATTGGTTCTGTTTGACTAAAATGTTGTTTTCTATTTTGTTAGGCTCAAACCAGAGCAAGAGGAGGTGTGGCACCAACCAGTGCTGATTTTTATGAGCTAGAGGTCCGGATGCTGGAGGACTACAGTCGCCAACAGCCGCGTGATGTAACTAATGAGCGCATTGCGGCGTTGGAACATCAGGTGCGGATGTGTCAGCAACAAAATGAGGCCCAGCAGCGCCAGATAGACCAGTTGCGACAAGCCCAACAACAACAAAATAACCAGGAACTTGTTCGCCTCTCCAATCTCTCCAGAGCCAGAAAGAATCTCTCCAGCGCCAGGAACAAAGTTTGTTGTTGACACAACAGCTCATACAACAGCAGTCTATTTTTTTTACTGCACTGTTGGCCCCCAACACCGCCCCTAGCAATGACTCCCAACCTCCCCGGCCACCAAGCCAAGAATATTAATTTGTTTGTGGTTGTATTTTTTTTTTTTGCAAATATATTTGATTACCCCACCTCTAAATTGTGTTTTGCCTAAGACATAGCTAAGAACACAGTCAGGGATGAGTATCTTGATCTACATATGTAAATGTAGGCAAAAATTAATGCCACACATTGGTGACCATAGCTTACTATGGTATACACATTAAATGGCTACAAAGGTATGGCAAAATTTGCACACGAATGGGTTTGTAGACACTTAAACTATGCTTGACAAGGCACAACACACTGTAATTAGCAAAATACAAAGGTGGGCAACAGGCCCAACATTTGGCCACAAAGTGGCTAAAACCAGGGGCCAGTCATCACCCCACCCTAACGATGCCTCTTCTTGGCCAGCAGCATAAGGCGAAGACGCCGGATCGACCGCCACAGTCTGCGATGCTGGTTTTCACAAGCTGTAGAGAGTAGGAAAAAAACAGATGTTAAAAATTGAATGTGACCTCAACAGACACAGATGTAGCAATGTAATGTCAGTGGGTCCAATTAGCTGACGCTCACATTAACATTGTTGCCCACTGTGCCCTTAGGTGTTAACATTATATGAGTACTAGTGGCTGGCTTAAATGTGGCCACCACATCCCAAGCATACATTTACTCTTAACTCTTGGGAATAAAAGAAGGTAGAAGTCCCAGTGTGGACATTTATGTGTTTAGTCACAGCCAAACATCAGGGCCTAAGTCCTAACGAGTAAACTAGTTTGTCCAAGAATCTTAGAGGTCACGACCTAAGCAGGCCCATTTGGTTGGGTAGAAACCACAAATTGTCTCTATGTGGCAAACTCAAGAATGTGAGGCAACAATCAAGCATGCAGACAGGCATGTAGGATTGTTGGCCAAACACATGTAACCTAGATGTGTGTTGATTAAACACATAGGTACATTGTAAATGTCTGCAGATTTGACTATAAGACATAGGGTTCACAAGTCTTTAGGCATATGAAGTGGGATGTACTCACCATCGCAGCTGTGGCGGGGGCCCATGCTGCTGGCCGTCCCGGGAGGTGTGGTGGGGAGGATGGTCACCGGCTCCGTCTGCGTGGCAACATCTGTCATGAGAAAGCAAAAGAGAAAAGCAAAATTAGTGGGACATGACACATGACTATTTGACATCCATCTGTTTAGGGAGTCTGCAAAAACAAATGCTTGCATGGTTACACACATGTTGTCCGACATTAGCATATTTCCTGGTCCATGAGTTCATGTAAATTATTTATGGTTGCAACATGGACACATAAAGATAATGTGCCAATAACCTTGACAGTGCAATGGTAAGGACTAATTTGCATTTTATTGTAGAATCTTACTAGTGGGCAACATGTGTTAGCCGGAACAACTTAACCAAATAACACATTTGCTAGCCCACATCATGGTGTGTTCAGAAACATAGGGGTGGTTGCCAGTTGGATTGCACTGTAGTGGGGTTTGTGATGTTAATGTACATTATCAAACCAGCTTGTACTATGGACCAGGAAACATGTGTCTGTTAAAAGTGGGCCAAGACCCAGGATTGTTACTCTTCTGTGTTTTGGTCCACTTTGGCAGAGCACAACAATTTGAGTGAGACACCGTCTGCCGCCGCTGCCTTCCGCGCATCACTCCTCCAGTGTGTGCGCACGCGCAGGCCATTATGAAACAGAGAGCGCAGGCGCACACACATCTAGAGGGGCACGCAGGAGGCTGCGGCGGTGGCTTCTGCCACCCCCAATGAGGTAAGGAGTTTGTGGGCTTTTTGGGGGGGGTGCCCTGGGTGAGGGAGGTGATTGGGCATGGAAGCTTAGAGATTCCAAGCACAATCAACAATGGGTGTTGGTCCACTTTAAGGAATGTCATAACATATGGAATGTGAGGGAAACAACAAACACTTACCACGACTATGCCCGTGGAGAAGGCGTTGCCAAAAGGCCATGGAGGTGCCGCCTATATGATGCCCTGCAAATTAGAGAGGAATGGCAAATGGCCAGATGAAACCTGTCACAGACTAACAATGACAAAATGTGCACTCACCAGGGGATGATCCGCCACTTGAAGCCCAGGGAGGGCTCTGAGGAGGAGGCGGGGAGCCTCGGCTCCTCACACTCTGCTCGGAAGATCCCCCAGCCGAAGGGCCACCCTCCTCCCTCTCACTCCCTGCTCCTTCAGGGAGTGTGGGAGAGTCCATTCCTTCCACCCCACTTGGACTCCCCACTTGAGAGTGGCCCCTTGTCTGGTGAGACTCCTCAGAGTCAGAGTGTGAGGAGCTGAGGCTTGATCCTGCCAGCCCCCCGGCAGCACACTCCTCTGGGGCATCATCCCCTTCCTCCCCTGGGTCCTCTAAATAGGAGCCGCAAGAGGGACCCTCCCTTCCCACGTTTCCCCAGGGGAGGACACTTATCTGTGTTGAGGGGGTGAATGAAAATAATTAATATTAATACCCAAAATGGACACAGCTTAGCAGATTATTTACCCAAAAGTATAAACATAGCATAAGCTTAAACTTACCTGATGCGTAGGCATCATATAGGCGGTACACGCCTTCAGGGTCCCGGCGCTTGAAGTCCGACCACTTCTGCGTAATTGATCAGACACTGAGGTGGGTGTCGAAGCGCCGGGACACTGTGGCCTTCACCTCCATGGCAATTCGCTTCTTGCCCCCACGGGCATAGTCGTATTGGTGGATGCAGAAATCCTATGAGCAATGAAAAACAAACACAAATCAATACATGACATCAGAACAATGGCATAAACAGTTATACTGAGAACAGATTAAAGTGGACCAACACCCAGGATTTTGAC
This sequence comes from Gastrophryne carolinensis, assembly GCA_027917425.1. Lineage (NCBI taxonomy): Eukaryota > Metazoa > Chordata > Amphibia > Anura > Microhylidae > Gastrophryne > Gastrophryne carolinensis. The sequence continues at coordinate 147,346,132 of CM051235.1, read as the reverse complement.
TATTGTGGGTTTGGGTCCACTTTGGTGGGGCACACCAATCGGGGGTGGGCCGCTGTCTGAAACCGAAATACTCAACTGACCACGCTCCCACGTGACTGCGCCAGGCTATCACAGTGCTCGACGCCGCTGTGGTATGCGCGTCCAAGGCCGCTTGGACGTGCATACCAGCTCAGCTGCCTTTGAGCGCTGTAGGACGCGTGTGGCGTTTCACTCTAACAGGGAGTGCGCCTGCGCAGGCCATTAACAAATGTCTGGCGCAGGGGCGCACCCTGCTAGAGGAAAGCGCAAGACGCATCCGCGGCTCACGCATGCAGAGATGGGACGGGGCTGAGGTAAGGTTTTTGGGCCTCCAGGGGGGTTCATCCCCGCAGGACATCCCGATTTGGGATGCCCCGCGGGGAGTGATCAGATTGGTCCTGAAAACTAAGATTTCAGGGCCAATCCCCCCTGTGTGTTGGTCCACTTTAAACATAAAATCCAAGATAAACATACCCACTTTGACCACCTGGCCGTTTACGCGGCTATCCACCCTTTTGCGCTTGGCTTTCACTGGCCCAGGAGGGGAAGGGGTGGGAGGGGGGTTAGGTGGGGGAGGTGAGGTAGGTGGGGGAGGGGTGATGGGGAGGCGCAGAATCCGTCTCCTGGGCAGCATGGTGGAAACGCAAAGGAGGAAACAGGAACCGGATATGACCAAAGCGACAGGGGAAAAAAAAAAAAAAAAACGCTCCGCGCACAAGGAACTAGCTAATATCCGCTATGTGCAAGCTAAGTGGCGGAAATAGTCGATTTACGCATTCCAAAAAGCTATTGGACTAAGCGCTAGTAATTTTTAGCTTTATGTGGCTTTGAAACGCAAAGGAGGAAACCGGAACCGGATATGACCAAAGCAACTGGGAAAAAAATAAAAAAACAAACGCTCCGCGCACCAGGAACAAGCTAATATCAGCTATGTGCAAGCTAAGTGGCGGAAAAACAAATTTACACATTAACACAAGCTATTGGAGAAAGCGCAAGAAAGTTAAAGCTTGATGTGGATTTGAAATGCAAAGGAGGAAACCGGAACCGGATATGACCAAAGCAACTGGGAAAAAAATAAAAAAACAAACGCTCCGCGCACCAGGAACAAGCTAATATCAGCTATGTGCAAGCTAAGTGGCGGAAAAACAAATTTACACATTAACACAAGCTATTGGAGAAAGCGCGAGAAAGTTAAAGCTTGATGTGGATTTGAAATGCAAAGGAGGAAACCGGAACCGGATATGACCAAAGCAACTGGGAAAAAAATAAAAAAACAAACGCTCCGCGCACCAGGAACAAGCTAATATCAGCTATGTGCAAGCTAAGTGGCGGAAAAACAAAATTTACACATTAACACAAGCTATTGGAGAAAGCACCAGAAAGTTAAAGCTTGATGTGGATTTGAAACGCAAAGGAGGAAACCGGAACCGGATATGACCAAAGCAACTGGGAAAAAAAAAAAAAAAAAAAAAAAACCTCCGCACACCAGGAACAAGCTAATATCAGCTATGTGCAAGCTAAGTGGCGGAAAAAGTAAATTTACACATTACAACAAGCTATTGGCAAAGACGCCATTAATTATTAGCTTGATTTAGCAGGGTGTTCAAGATCCTGTAATGCATAGGTCCTTGAAAACCAAAAAGCTTGTTGCTTAAAAATAACAATCTTATTCCTTCATAAAATAATAACACAATAAAACTATCCAACTACATGATAATGTGGCACACAGGAGAATGCATAATGGGTTGTTATGAGCTTGTACGCCTGAAGAAATCCTGCAGAATGTGGACATGCACGCTCACAACTACAGTGTATTCATTAAGAACAACTGGGGTCGCGGGAAGTGAATTCCGGGAAAATGGCAGAAGGGCACATGTATGAACAGCACAGCGCAGCACAGCGACGCTCGCGCCACCACATAGCGAATCAAAACAGCGACTGCACAAACTCTGACCACCACAGATTCATCAAGGACAGGGCTGCCGAATAGCTTGGGCGCTGACAATTTCTATGAGCGAACGTGAGCGCCAAACATGACTGACTAAAAAGTAGCTTTACAAGCCCCGTGTGTTGTGAAAACAAGCTATTTTGAGCCGAATGAGTTTGGTGGGAGGAGATGCATTTTAGATGTCACTCACAACATTACAGTGTAAAAATTACAACTTTCATCTAAAAATCAAAAATAACAAGACAGATTAATAAAACGTATCCCAAAAAACATGTGTTGAATTTTGTGCAAAAGACAAGAACACAAAAACCACTTAAAACAATCATTGCAGTGTCTGCCATTGAAATGTATGGGAGAGCGGCAGGTAGCGACAGGTCAGACCTGGCGCTGTGATGGGATTAGCAGCGGCGCTGTTCGTTGCAGTCGGCTACATGATGAATCCCGCGCTAGCCTCATTTAGCGTGATAAATGCGTCATTGTGGCCGCCGCCGGGCGTACTGGAGTCGGTAGCCGCTGTTAGCTGGCGGTACCTGGCGCTCGTCAGACACTACCTGGCGCTATCGCTTGATGAATAAGGGCCCAAGTCACATTAATAGGTGGGCAGGAGCGTGCACGGAACCGGGGGAACCGGCTGAACTAGGCTTTGATCTCAGCTTCCATCTATGCTCAACCTTGCAAAAGCAGTGTTGTCTCGATCTCAAACCCTTTTCGGTTTCAGCACTTCCCAGACCCTGAAACGTATGCTTCAATGTACATACTGAGCCATGGGAGAATGTCTTTCCAGAGAATCTGATTAAGGAGACAGAACTGCTTACAACTTGCTTACACTGTTTTTCTTCTCTGAACTTTAAACTCATGTTTCAATAAAGATTCTACTTATAATAATCATTTCTATTGTTCATTAATTCTTTCCAGAATTTTTCTTTTATTATTAATCAGGACCGTGTAACGTTTAAATCATTTGTAAACTGGTAAGCATAAGGGTCAAATGATAAAAGTCCAGCTCTTGGCATGCCTCCTCCATTGAGAGAATGGAGCAGGTGTGGCCAGTCCTCGTGACTGATGGCAGGAAGAATCGATGAGGCAGGAATGTGACCATTGGTCCTGGTAGGGCACGGAGATGTCGCAGTGTGGATCTCTAGTAGAGGTAGAGAGTTTCTAACCCCCAGAATATTGCCGGTGAGATGTGAGGTCCATAAAGCTATCCACTTCACTAGCATGTTCAGATTAAAGAGGCCTAATAGCTGATGTAGAGCTGAGAAAGTTTCCACAAGGTAATCAAGGGTAGCAACTGATTATAAAAAAAAGTCAAAATCTGTCCATCATCTGGAGGAACTACCATATTTTTGCTCCATAAGACACACTCTTTCCACTAAAAGAGTTACTGCTTGTAATGGGTGTGTGCCACATACTGCCTGTAATGGAGGGATGTCGCACACTGCCTGTAATGGCGGGATGCTATACACACGATGGGAGGAATATGGGGATGCTGAACACTGCCTGTAATGGGAGATGCTGCACTCTGCCTGTAATGAGGGGATGCTGCACACTGCAATTAATGGGGGGATGCGGTGCACTGCCTGTAATGGAGAAATTCTGCACACTGCCTGTAATGAGGGATGGCGCACACTGCATTTAATGGGGGGATGCCATACACTGCCTGTAATAGTGGGGGTGCCACACTATGCCTGCAGTAAGGGATGCTGCAGACTTCATGTAAAGGGGGAAGCCGCATAATGCCTGTAAAAGGGGGATGCTGCACACTGCCTGTAATGGAGGAATGCAGCAGACTTTCTATAATGAGGCATGCCATACACTACCTGCAGTGGGAATGTGCTGCACAATGCCTGTAATGGGGGGTGCCGCACACTGTCTGTAATGGGGGAATGCCATGCACTGTCTGCAATAGGGGGGACTGGCAAGGAGCTAACTGCTTACTGCCCTCCAGTCCTCTCTTGCACTACCTCACCACACATACGATGGGGGGAATTGGGGTATGTCGCACACTACCTGTAATGGGGGGATGCTGCACAATGCCTGTAATCTGTAATGGAGGGATGCTGCACAATGCCTGTAATGGGGGAATGCCATACACTACCTGTAATAGAGGGAAGCCACACAATGCCTGTAATAGGGGAATGTCATACACTGCCTGTAATAGGGGAAGCCACACAATGCATGTGATGGAGGAATGCTGCACACTGCCTGTAATGAGAGATGCCATACATTGCATGTAATAGGGGGAAGCCGCACATTGCCTGTAATGGGGGAATGCCATACACTGCCTGTAATAAGGGAAAGCCACACAATGCCTGCAATGGGGGAAAGCTATACACTGCCTGTAATAGAGTGAAGCCACCCAATGCTTGTGATAGAGAAATGCTGCACACTGCCTGTAATGAGGGATGCCATACACTGTCTGTTATGGGGGGAAGCTGCACAATGCCTGTAATGGGGATACCGCACACTGCCTGTAATAGGGGGGGTGCCATACACCCCCTGTAATAGGGGGGACTGGCAGGGAGTAAGTGTAAGTTTAACTGTCTCCTGCCCCCTGGGTCCTTCATTGCACTCCCTCTTCACACAAATGTAATGGGGGATGCCGCATGCCAACTGTAATTGGGGATGCTGTCCTCTCCCTGTAATGCCCCTCACTGTCTGTAAAGGGGAGATGCCGCACACTGCCTGTAATAGAGGAATGCTGCACACTGCCTATAATTAGGGATGCCGCACACTGTCTGTAATGGGGGATGCCACACACTGCCTGTAATTGGGGGGAAGCCACACACTGTCTGTAATGGGGGTATGTTGTACCCTGCCTGTAATTGGGGGATGCTGCACACTGCCTGTAATGGAAGCCTGTTGCACCCTGCCTGTAATAGGGGGATGCTGAACAATGCCTGTAATGGAGGAACGTTGCAGAACTCCTGTATTGGGGCTGCCGTACTCTGTCTGTAATGGGGGATGCCGCACACTGCCTGTAATTGGGGGGAAGCCGCACACTGCATGTAATAGGGGACTGTTGCTTGTCTGAATGGCTAGGGGCCAAAGTGCGCCTCCGCCCAGAGATGCTGGACATGCCTCTGAAGGCTGTAAATCCACCACACCACTGGAGAGGTAAGCTTTTGGGGTGATTCCAGGGTGTTACACACAGTGGGAAATTGAAAATCAGATGCCTAAGGAACAGCTGAATCAGTTGACCCTGGAATCCAGGGGTGGACTGGAGTTAAAAAATGGCCCAGGACTTTTCTAGTCACACCGGCCCTTCTGCACTGTGGCCCAATATTTACGCCCCCCTCCCTATAACAGACAGTGTGCAGAACCTGTCCATGTCAGAGGCTAAGTGGCAGAATCCCCCATAATAGGCTTTGAGCAGAGGCAGACTGGAGCCAAAAATTGGCCCAGGACTTTACCGGCCCCGATGTGCTGGGCCCAGTGCAGGCTGATGAAGTGAAAACGCCCAGCGCCATGCATTTTGGCACACATGTTGTCTGAGACACACACACTACTATGCCAGGAACTACTAGGAGTCAAAATAAGCTGCATCCTACCATGTGTTGCTAAGCTGTGCTCTTCTGCTGAACTGCAGCACATGCACTTGTCACAGGAATATTGCACCCATGGGTATAACTTGAGGGGGCGCTGGGGGTGCGACCACACTGGGGCCCAGAAAGTCAGGGGGGGGGGGGCACCATTGCTCATCCGCCTTAATTCTCATATTTGTGCTCATTTGGCATGATTGGTTTTAGTCTTTAGTTGTCTAGCTGCATCCAATTAAGTTAAAAGGATATTGTATGAGAACTCTCTGTAGATCCCAAAATAATATGCAGAGTAAAAGTCCCCCCAAAACTCAGCATATCCCTCCCCCAAGCATGAATATTCAGAACAAATATAGATTCCGCCTGCAGACCCAAAAATTATTATGCAGTGTCAGCAGACCCCCAGACCCAGTAATTAAAGAGGACCAGTCATAATTGACTTGAGACACAATACAGTAACTTCAACCAGTCCGGGAGTCTGTTCCTCTAAGTTTCTTTCCCGACCAACGGTCACATGACACATGTGCAGGCTCTCCACCAATCAACATGGCTGTACCTTCATTTATGTTTTCTAAGCAGTGTGGCAGTGCACTGGCAGAAGAGCATGTGTATGTGCCATGAGACTGCAGTTCAGATAATTGCAGGCGATCCCCGGGGTTTCATGTGGTGGAGCATCCCAAATCAGAAACAGACAACAGGTCTGCCTGATATAGGAGTGAGGAACAAAACCCAAACTAGTAAGAAAACTGAGTTTTGTTCCTACAATCCACCCTCACTCCATGTGTGCTGTGGTGAGGGCACAGTGAGGGAAAGAGAGCTCTGGCCACTTCAACCTGCCAACATATTCCTAAGAGGACTGTAAAATGAAAAGCATCCAGCTACCCCTCCGTGTGTGCAGGCCAGAAGAGGGGGCGCTTTCCTGTGGGCAGCGCTGTGTGTGAGCAGTAAAAAAAGTCATTACACTCACATGCTGTCGGCTTCTGTTCTCTCCTCCGCGCTCTGGAAAAGCCTGGTGTCACGCGACAGCTTAGCTGATGTCATCTGCCTGAGCCGCACAGAGGGGACTCTGGCAGCATGAAAGTGATTACAGATCACCTCAGTGCTCGCCCTCTGCATCGGGGAACAGTGCGCCACCACCGCCCACACGTCGTACACAGGGGGATAATAGAGAGGCTTTAAAGTGTCCGGCATTTCTTGTCCTAATGTGGGCTGACCCAACTCTCTTCCTCGCATCGTGTCCTGGCCAATGACCCAGTGTGGGGCAATTGCGGCCCACTATGAAAATCCCCTGCTGGAATCTAAAAAATTTCAGGGCTGGCCAATAAGGGTTATGGTTCTCCTTAATAGTTCTTTTTGTTTTTTTTTTCCTATTTTGCTTTGTAAGGTATTAGATTTTTAAGTATTTTTAGCTATTCTCTTGGCCTCTGTCTGCTTGCCTTTTAAAATCATGTTGATCTTAACCACTGAACATTTAGCCCCAATATTAAAGTAAAAAAAACCAAATAAATAAACCTCACCTGCTGCGGATGATCATTCTGGTGTTCTCTCAGGGGTGTAAATCAAGTTTCTACTTGATTCTGTTCATCATCCATCCATCCGTCAAGAATGGGATTGTGAACTCGATCTAGGGCGAAGAGGCTGAAGCTAAATGGTATTGTATATGTATCTGAATAGAAAAGAATGACATTGAAGAAGGAATTCAGTGACAAAGACAGAACAATAATGCCCATGGTCGGGGCAGACTGGTCATAAGGAGAGTTTCCAGTGGACCATACTGTTTTGGGAGCAACTGGGCAGGGAATAGCCAGTGGGTATCTTTTCTCATTCAGAGCCTGTGCCAGGATTCCACTCCCCTTCCACTTCTGCTTTCCAAGTCTTCCCCCATACTCGGCCTAGTGTACAGTACTCTCCAAGGCAAGGCACCCCAGTCTATGTTCTAAATGCTATGGCTTCAGCATCAGGGCTATGGTGATGGGGTCATACCCATCATTTCCACTATATCTGCCCCTACAATACTGAAGGTTCAATACCATGACTTTAGGAGTGGCAATATCCACCCTAATCCATGATCTGCCCCTACAATGAAGCCTCAGCTGACAAGCTTACTCATGGACCAGTTGGGGAGCACGTTGGGGATGGGGATCAGCAACGGTGATGACCTGCTGGGCACCAGTAATTTCCCGGGACTATGTTTGTCTCCAGTCCACTGCTGTCCATGGTGATTCTCTTTCATTATCTAGGTAGTCATATTTAATATAGTATTTAAGTCATGGCAAATAGACTTGCTTGTCCTATTTTAACGCCCCCCCACCCCACCACTTAAGCGCCGGGGAAAGGAGCCTGGGAAGACAACTTGCCTTTAATGTCTCTTTAGGGTTAAATGCAGCTGGCTCATAAAAGGGTTAATAAGCATTTCTAAAATGCGACTTTATTTATTATTTTGAAGAGGATATTTTCTCTCCATTTTACTGTGCCCATTAGGGGGTTAACAAGAAGAGTAAGAGCCAACTAACATTGTTTTTGTGCATTTGCCATTAACACAATTACTCATGTGCTTGTAAGAATAAAAACAGAAAGCACCATTTCTTTTCAATATATTTAAGCTGTAAAAAAAAAAAACTCAATTATCTTGTCAAAGGTTCTGCTTTCAATATTAATATTAGGCTGCCACCTACTGACCATATTTTTAGTAGCAGCCTTGAACACATCACTGCACCCGCTACAGACAGAGCGCATTCATTTTTAATTAAACAACGTGAAATATGAACTCAGCCTTTCTTTTCTGTCCTCTGCAGATAACGTATGAGCTACACATTCTAAATACATCAGCCTGGACATTTGTGATGGAAATTAACACGATCATCTTAATGCAGAATGAGTTTACAAGGAGGTAGATGGGTTAGGTTATATTGTTTTCTGCAAGAAAGTTCCGATTAGTACAGTACCTGTAAATCTAAAAAAAATATGACCTGCTATAAATTATCCACTGTGGACCATCAAATATACGCTACACAAATCACAAAACCAAAGCTACACGAATAAATCAATATTTTATTAATGCCGCAAAATATAAAATCCATTAAAATAAAAAATTTCCTAAAAGATCAGAAAATGCATCCATTACCGCTAGCGGACATAATGGATAATCTAGCAAGGGAGCTGAATACATTAATTACCACTAATAATATTATCGAGGGTGATTAATGACATATAAGTGTCCCTTTAGAAGTCACTTCATTTTGGAGACCCAGCAAACGGAAGCTAGTTCTATAGGGTTTATCAAGTAATGATAAAGTGCTGCGGAATGAAAGATGCCGCCCATGACAGTCACCATGGGGCAAGCCAAAATCAGTCTAGTTTAACCCTTTACCTGGAATGTTCCTTTGATGATTCAACCAGGAGAGGGCGGCACAATGGAAAATATTTTATTAATTTGATTAGGCAAAATCAAATAGTACACACAAAGTTTGGTTTAAACAAAAACTTTACCTACAAAAAGACTGTGTACCCACCACTCCAGAACCCACAATGGAAATATGTCCCTACAAGGCTTCCTTACCAATGGCAACCCAAGGACCCACTTATACCTCCTGACCTGCTGAGCTTTCGACTTCCTTATCTGTTTTTGCTGGGTAACTGAAAGATGCTTCACAATCCCACTCCCCCCCCCCACTAAGGGGACACTAGTCACCGAAGGGGGCACTAAGGGGTCACTATCAAAATAAACAGGCAATAATATATTCAACTATAGATAGGACAGGTTAGGTGAGCAACCATGTGAACCAAGACCCTTCCTGGCCCATTTGCTAGGACGGTGTAGATCCGCTTTTAGTATTTAGCTTGAAATAGCTTAAGGATTTGTATTCAAGTCAAGTTAGCTTGTGACTTCAGAGATCCTAGACCAAACACACATTACCAAACTGCTTATACATCATACTGGGCTTGTGAGGTAGTGTAAGTTAGGAGCTGTTAGTTACAAAAATTCCCTTAGCCATCATTTTTTAAAGAGATAGCAGTCCTGTATCTGCCTTGGCGCATCAAAGTGAGAAACTTCGGTAGAGTGCACTACACCTTGCCCCACACCTCAGACACAGCGGCAGGGTGGCCCATGGTTCAAAGGATCCTCTTGCTCCTCTGACACTACCACTGGCCAGGTGTATGTCCTTACAAAAGTGCAGAAATATGAGCATCCCTGACACAGAAATGAGGAGCCAGATTCTCCCACCTGAGCTGTGGACCTCTGCAGCTCTTAAAGACTAGCCCTGTGCTTTTTGGCTGCTCCTCTAATTTGTACTTTCCTTGCTAGATCTGTTAGTTTAGGTGGACGAGCATGTCTTGATAGGTTTCCAGTTGTTCCATACTCCTATGAAAATGGATTGAGCAGTGCTCAGTGACATGTTTCAGAACTTTTATAACCTAACCCTGCAATACACTATGCCACAACTTTATCCCTGAGATGTCTGGTGTGTTCCTTGGTTTTCATGATGCTGCTTGTTCACTTATGTTCGTTAATTAACCTCTGAGGCCTTCACAGCTGTAGTTATTCTGTGAATAAACCTTTTACAGATGGGCTCTATTTACTAATTAGGTGACTTCTAAAGGCAATTAGTCAAAATTAATACAGGGTTTGATTACATATGCACATCGCACTTTTTAGTTTTTTTGTTAATTTTATTATTTCATTTTTTTATTTGGAAAAGAATGTATCATTTTCTTTACACTTCACAAATACTTATATAAACATTTACATTTAAATTTGTGACTGTATGGATATTTAAGGGGATTGTAAACCCCATGACAATAATAAGTCAACAAGCGACCCGCATGATACCCGTCTTTTCTATTTCCTGCAGCATTGAGTAGAAGCTGTAGCAGGGCTCTAAACTTTGCCCTCTTTTCATATTCAGTCCTCCAAGACCATGCAAGAAAGTGGTCTGACAGCCACTGCCTATTGTTGCTCTCCGTGTGAGCAAGAACAACAAGTCACAGTGATCCTGCAGGTGCCTTTGACCACAGCAGAGCATATGCTTGACCCATACATATAAACTGAGATTTGGCGAATCATTGAGATGGCTGTTCCCAAGGTGGGACGAAGTGAGTGTGTTCCTGGACAGGAAAACATTAAGGTGTATGAATACCTTTCCAAGGCATTGTACATATATCTTATTGTGATGCATTATAGCTTTAAACTTATTTGAAGAGAAAGACGTCATTTTTGAAACATTTATATAACTGCGTATGTATTATTTATGGTTTTTAATCAAAACAGCGATATCTCTTAAACTGCTCAATAGCGCACATAATAAAAGTACTTGAACTGTGTGATTACTGATCTACTGAGATTATTGATTCAAGGGGGTTTTATATTAAATTATATTCACTGGCACTTTTTTGAAAAGGAGATCGCATTGATTCTTGCGAGCAAATTATCTGCCATGTGCCTTGTTCTACTTAGAGGTAACAGCAATTCTATTACTTCAAGTAGACTGATCTGTTAGAAAATGATGACATTAAAACTTCAGATACAATAAAGTCTGAAAGTAGCTTGACATGATTACATCATAATCCATTATAATTTGGAGGAGAAGCAATGTCATTATTTACTATTAAAGTTAGAAGGTAGACCCTGAGAAATGAATTACTAATAAAAAATAGGTAATAAGATAAAGACAACTTTTTCATGTGGTTGAAATGAGGTCTTGCGCGGAATCTTTACTGTGAGTGCGAGAGCTTTTCCTTTTGCTTATATGTTTGCATACTGGCTCATTCATTTATACTCACTTTTACGCCCAAGCACATGTTGAATGTAATAAAAAAAAATATTATGGAGACGTTACTGGCTATTGTGCAATAATAGGGACAAGCTCCTCTCCAATGAAAGACGTCTAATAGCAATTTTGTTAAGCAAACGAATTGAAAGAACTCTTTTTTCCATATTCTTTATTAACATTTTTGCAGTGAATGCAAAGACAAGCTTAAAATAACAGAAAAACAATACAGATACATATCCTCCAAATAAACAATCAGCTTTACCTTTGCAGAAATACTTCCAAAAATTACAGACAAGCATAAAGGCAAAAATTCATGTGATTGTTTCTAGGCCTAAAAAACTATACCAATTTTTCCCAAATACACATTAACAGCGCAGAACGGGAGAAACCTTACCCTTCTGTCTCATCCCTCAGAGAAATCCAGTGCTCTGATTCGCCGGCGCAGTCATGTGGCTGTCGGCACTCGGCCATCCAGCAGCCATGTGACTGTGCCAACCGATCAGAGCAGTGAAATACTCTGGGGCACTGAGGAGAAAGGTTAGATTTCTCTCATTCTGCACCGTTGATGCGTAGGGGACCTCTTTTCCAGATACAACACCCATTTTGTTCCTGTTTAAGTGTAATATATTCTTAAAAAGCCAAGGGGTTGGTCTGTCTGGACAGTGTGGGAGAGAATGTGGCAGGCCTAAAGAAAGAAAAGAGCGAAGCAACAGATTCGAAGTGGAGGGTGAAAAACTGGACAAGGATTGAAAGAACGAGAGGAAAGGAAAAAAGGTGGTGGCATTCAGGATGACTGTCTTATGGGTTCCAAGGATGTCTATAAAAGGCAAAGGAGGTAAGTAGACCTGAAATGTTGTTGATCTGGTAGGCAGCCGATAGCTTAGAAGAAGGTAAGGAGAGGCAGTATACAGCAAAGCCAAAATAAGAATAGGAAGGCAATTCAATTCAATATTACCAAGGATGAAGAAACGTCTTCTTTGCAGGGAAGGTTTAAGGTCCTCAAATATCATCACTCATAAGTCCAGGCAAATTGTGAGATAACAAAAAAGAGGTATACAAGGTTATTAAAGAAAGCTAAAGGCTGGATTGTTAGGGACCTGGATGTCATTCAGCTAATGGGAGACTCACCCCTCCTCAAGGGTCACCAACAGGCCAGGATTTCCAGATTTCCCCACAGAGGCACAGGTGAAGTAATAAGTGCTCAGACAGATCTGCAAAATCTGGCCTGTTGGTTTGGAGGATTGAGCACCTATTCCATATACCATAAGTTACCCAAAAGAAGACATGACCAGAGCATGTGGATTTTTATTTTTTACTTAAAGGGGATTCATATCATTTGTTTTACAAAAATATACTATATACTTTTGTTTGCTTAAGGGAACTTCCATCATTTAAAAATGAATTACTGCCATTAAACGTGTTTTATTTCCAAAAAACAGAAATGGTGATGACATATTTCATAAAATAATAGAGCCATGGTCTAGACTTTAACCTGTAGATTGTGCCTCCAACATGAAATAGCATGTCAGTGGATCCTTCCACTGGGCGGAGCGCGCGGGGTAGCACTGATCTCCAGGAGTCAGGTTCCAAGCACTGGGTGGTAATTATCTTTTTCATTGTTATTGATTGGTTACATGTTGCTACTTTGCACATTGCAAACCTGATCCACACTGTGGAGCTGACTCAGAGAGCTCCATATAAACAAATGTAAATAAATATTCACTCTAGCAGTTAGCACCTGTCACTTCACTATCTGGTTGTTATATTAGAAATGATTTGTTTTTGTTACACATTTGCTTGATATTTTTCCACATTTGTAGATTTAATGGTCAGTTTAATTAGCACTAGTTTGTTAGTAGTGAGAAATATATATATATTTTTCTTTCCTTTTTGTTATTAGTATATGTGTGCTGTTTGCACCTTTTGTATATACATATTTGTAGTCACATTAAGCTATTTATATGCTAATAGTATATCTTGAGGTTAGGTTTTGCATAGTGCATTCTTATGTATATCTCCACTCTTGCATTAGTCTTAACATAGATTTAACTATCTTAGAGGCATACATTTATTCAGTTCAGCATCTACATACAGTAGTGCTGTATAACATGATTATAATCTTTATTATACACACTGGAGATCAAGTGATGGTTTGTTTTTAATATGTCTTGTGTATATTTGTGTTTTTAAAACCCTTGTTGCAATCAATAAAGTAATATTTTTCTACTTTTATGACTCCTGCTGGTGTGCCAATGTGTAATACAGGAATTCCCCAGGTTTTTTGGTTTTGTGGTCTTTAACAATTGATAGTGTGGAATTCTGGGAAGCACCCATGCAGGGTACATTATTCTAAGTAGTGCCCCCTATTGGCATATGTTCCTAAATTGATCCTTCCACAAACACATTGACCAGTGGTTTGGGGTTTCAGGTTTCAGACAATGAAAATTGTATACTTATCTGACCCGTTTTTTTGCTTTCCTGGCACATTCTTCATGGTGACAGAGACTTCTATCATCATTGATGCACTCCGCATTCCTCCCTGCTTGTGGATGTAGGTACATGCCATCCTGTTGTCCATTCTTAGCATAACCTTTCTAACCTCTAGCTGAAAAGCTAATAGGGTTAATCTGGCAGCCTTTATCTCTAGAATTGTCAGACAATCCTCTTAAGTTTCACTTGCCTTTCTTTGCTTTTCACCTTGCAGAATGCTTTCCAACACAGAGAGCTGACATCTGGAAAAGTTAGATAATTGGACAGAATTGTTGAATAGGGCTACCATTTCAGTATTTATTCATCCTGTCAACTATCCATATCTGCTGATTCAGAGAATATTTGTTCCACTGTCTGAGAAACCCCCGGTGTAATGCTCTTATTCACCAATGAGCACTTCACCATGGGAATGGTTGATGTCAATACCTCCAAGAGCATCATCTACCTCCTGGTGGCTCATCCAACATAAATCTCCACACACTGATCTGACACTCGCTTCTGAGACTTACTGAGTCTGATTTATCAACCAACCATGCACCTTGAGAGATATTAACAAGAGTGCCTTGTTATGGTTCAGTAGTACCTCTCATTCTGCTATTAACATGACGAAATTGAAATAGTAAAACCATCTTAATCCTTGTTCCCTCAGAACTGCTACAAAGGACACCTCGGATCTTGGTGAGGGGGAAAGCCCAAACAACAGTCACTGGAAGTTAAAATAGTTGGTACCTGCTACGAATCTCAGGTAAATTTGATTTTTAGATGGATGGATAGAAGCCCTTTGCCTTGTTGAATAGCCTACAGTGAGGAGAGCCCCTATCCTGAATTTAGACATATTTATGTATTGGTTTAGCCCTCTTAGGTTTATGAATGACCTGATATTTTTGAAACTAAAATAAGCTTTGAATACCTTGGATTCCTGGAATCATTTGGCAGGTTCCACCTCTACATGGCTCCTTGAACCAGTAATGTCAACTATGGTTTTTTCCAGGATGGTGTTAAAGGTTGACTTGTCAAGTGTTTTACACTTAGTATCCAGTGATCCTCTATTGATCTCTCGCCCTCTGGGTCTTTGAGGAGTGAAGAGTCAATAGTAGATTAAGTCAATAGTAGATTTGTCTACTGTTACTATTGAAAAGCAAAGTCAGTTGGTCAGAGAGAAATAAAACCTATGCAATATCATACCATCTATGGAGCAATTCTTCACCAAAAAATTATTTGAATGGTGGTAAGTGCCACCATCTAGAATAAAGGACACATTTAAATCACAGTCAATACCGTAAGCGTAATATATAAAAAAATAACTAATAAGTACCATATGTCAGACAGACCAGCCTTTATAATATTTTAAAATGACTAATCAGCCCGAGGATCATGAACTTGTCTGTGCTGTTTTTCCTACATTCCATTTTTTTCTGCCAAATTGCCGATCCACAGAAAGCACACAGACATTATTAAGAAATCATAATCATCCCATCTGGCCAAGATAGAGATTTCATAAATATGAAATAAGCGCCACTGTAAGATGTTTTTCCTGTTTTCCTGCAAATCTATGACTACATTGGCGTAGCAATTGTGCTTCTGTTTAGCTGGATGGTCTGAGATCAATCTAACAGTATTTTACAAAATGCTCTTCTGATTGAAATACTTATGATGCATTGTATTTATTATAAGGGGTGGGCAAACCCAGACACTAAAGTTTGGGGTTCGAACCAAACAGCAGGTGTACGGGTACCTGAATATGATCTCCTGGAGGTCCGGGGGAACTGTTTGGGAATTTGGAAGACGAATCAGAGATAGTCAGGGACCACAGCGGCAGATGCGACCTATGGCGGGGGAGAGGGAGTGGGAGATCCCTCCCGGAGCCTGAGCCAGCCTAGGTGGGTCGGCCTAGGTGGGTCAGGAATGATTTCCTCACATAATTGTCCTGCTCAATACTGTCCTTGCTTTCCCTTGTCTCTTGCTCTTTCTCTGAACATCCAGCTTCATAATATGAGTGTGACACCTGGCCCTGGTTTCTCCCTGCTGAACCTCTTTCATACCCATGTCCCAAGCTGCCTGACTATAGGAGTAGCTCTGGCCCCCTCTGTCTCTGTCATGAAGGATCCGGGGATGAAGAAGATGATGATGCCTAGCTCTGCTGAGCATCCAGCACCAGCAAAAGAGATCACACCCAGGGTCCATGGGTCCACACTGATACAGAGGAGGACCCTGGACCTATATCACCATTAGAACCTATGTGCACTTGCACTTCAAGGCCTACCGCCAAGAGGCCTACCCCTGAGCAATGGACGGCCAAGGAGACAGGAAGGTGGTTACAGGGGACTGAGGTAAGTGTCCTACTCTTTCTTCCCCTTCTCTGCCTATATTTGTTCCTATGCAGTGCCTCCCCCATGTATGTTGTCCCCTTCCTTCCAAATTATGGCCGATACTGAGTTTACCCACTACATAACCAGTGGCCCCATTCTTCCCTAGAGAAAACGTGGAATAAGTAATCCAGGCAAGGAGGGACTGCATCAGCTGTTTTCCCTTTATTTCATGTACTTCTCCTAATCTAGGTCTTCCTAGACAGATTAGAAGTACATGCCTACAATGTCCATCCTGAAGATGCACCTTAAGATGATCTGCTGCTCTGCCTCCACACCCCTCACCTCTTCACCAATCCCACTCTGTCCCTCCACCACCACCCCTCCTCTTTTCCCGCACACTGCCCTTACTCTTGTTTTAGTCTTAAGTAAGTAGTAAGTTGGTGTCTTCCATTCTTCCAAGGATAAATTAGGGGTGGCCCTGTACACTGGCCCCCAGGCTGTTTGTCTGGAATTTTTACATAGAGAATGGTTCCTCGCCCTCTTATAAATTGCTGGCAAACAGCCTGTTTACCATTTAGGATCAGGGACAGCTATCAGGGCAGGAGAGGCAAGACTCCAGTATGGGGCAAAAGGGGCCCAACTTTAAGAGAGGAACCCCTGGCCAGGTGGCCCTAGTGACCACCCTGACCTGAGACCTGCTGGCTGCCACACTATTGCTGCTGACGTTGATGATAAATGAGAATGTCAGTCCCCCCCCTTCGCCCAGGCTGGTTTGACTTGGGGCCCAGCCACCACAATTTAGGTTATGGGTGGGCAGACACAATATAGTTTCAGTTTACTTTATGGCAGGAATAATAAGGTAAGCCTGGATTCCTTTGGGGCAGGTTAAATCACATTATAGGTTAAAGAGGGACCCAGTGTATATACAGCCTTTTTAAACCACCATATTCCGGGTCCCCATTGCGTCAGGTTCTGGTCCTGAACCAAACATTTTTTTATGTTCCACCGAACCCAGTGAACCCAATCATATTTATTATGACTTCAGCGTCTTGGAAGGAAAATAAGCCTTTACTAAAGGTCAGACTCAGCATCAGTTGGTCCATTATTTTCGAAGGCAAGGAAATCAGTTAGTCTTCTGTGAGCTGACATTGCCTCAATGACATCATGCCCCCCTGTGTTTCCCCGAATGTGCCTTTTTAGGCCTATTCTCCTGTTTCATTTAATTCTATTGAAAATCATTAAGCATAGCAATTTAATCCATCAAATCCTTTTAACATTTTGTTTTTATGACAGGTAGGTATAACAAAAGAAAACTGATATTCCTTTGACATTTATAAAGGGTTCCAGAGCCATAGACAGCAATATAAAGTACTACAGAGCGGGGCTTATATACTAAAAACATAAAATGACGGTGCACCTCTAAATCAGTGACTGGATGTACAGTATGATTTTTGTATCAGTCAGTAAAGCAGAGCACGAACATTCATTGTCACGTTTCACTGCAGAAAAATTGCTTTCAGATTTATTCAGCTGAGATCATATGCATTTGCACAGTAAGTTGTATAATGTTAACCATCGATGTAAGCAGGAAATCCAAGGTTAAGGTAATACTATTTATTGGCTAACTCAATAGATTAATAATGCAAGCATTCAAAGCAATTAAAGCTTCTTCTTCATGTATAATACAGATATGTAACTTAGACATGCATTTATACACAAAACTACAAATGAGGCACTTTTTTTTCTTTTGACGCATGTGAATAATAGCAAAGTCGTAAAATCGTAAGCTGTGAGATAAGAATCGGGGGGGAGCGAGAGGATTTTTTTTAGGGCTGATGTGACTAAAGAGTCTGTTTAAAGTGGACCAAAATCCCCCAAAACAACTTAGGTTCTTATTTATGAACGTATAGCGCCAGGTAGCGACTATTTAGCGACAGGCAACGCAAGGTATCACCACGAGAACGCCGGCTCAAATACACAATTACACATTTATGAAGCCGATCCTGTTTAGCGACTGGGAGAGCGCCATGTAGCATAATATTCAACATGTTCCCAGCCTCAGCGAACAGCGCCTGCTTTTTTTTTTGTTTTTTGTTTTTTTTCCAAATGTTAATGTTCGAAAGTTTATTTATGAAGTGTGTTTAATGTTTCCATGTTTTTTTTTTGAAAAAGTTAAATTGTAATGTGTCACTTTGACGTTAAACTCAGAGCCCTACCCCAATGTCATTTCTGTTATATTTAGCGTTTTGTAATGTTTCAAACCACACAAATAATCATTTTTTTGTAACCGTGACTGGCGCTCTATGCCGCAGTCAGCCAAAAACAGCGCCCACGCTGTTTCCTGGATATTCCCTTATTGAATCTGGGTTCTTGCGGCGAGGGCCAGTCGCTATGCCGAGTCGCTACGTGTCGCAGGCAGCGGCGCTGTGCTGTTCATACATGTTTTGTATTTTTTTGTCAATGAATTAACTTTGAACGCCCAGAGTCGGTGTTGTTGAATACGCAGCAGACATTTGCGCGCATCTGACTGCACTACCATGACCTTGAAACCATAGTTAAAAGCAAAGCAAATATGAACCAAAGCAAATATGAACCCATTAGGCATCACATTGTGAAACACATTTTTAAACCTTACACTATTTAAGCATTCCAATGTTTGTCAAGCTAGATCTGGAGTCTGGTTTTGTACACATTCACACATCTATCTAGCTGCTATTACGTTGTTCAAAATAATTACGCAGCATCCAACAATTCCAAACCATTTGAGTGTGTGTGCATGTAGCGGATGCGTTTTTACGCTATTTTACTTTGCGTATCCTAGCGTTTTTCTAAGCGTAGTTTTGCGTATTAAGGCGAGGCGTGTCAGATTTTTTGCTTTCCATTTCGTTTTTCCACTTACGGTTTACACCTACGAGGATTCATGATGAAGCCTAGACGCCCAGCCCGACGTCTCCCCAGCTACTCCTCAGAGTCCTCCCTGGGATACCAGCGGCAGTTCATCCCCTGGTGAGTGCCTTTCAAAATTGGTGTTTGTCTGTTCCAGGTTGATTCTTTGCATTTTAAATAATCCTGTGCCCTTGTTATATGTTTGGCAGGGCATCATAGAGCCGGCACCTCCAGCAGCTATGCGCCAGACCTTCCCCTCGGGCATAGTCATGGTGTAAGAAATAGAGAATTCCCATTAAATATAAAATATTAGATATATAAGTTTTGAATGTCTAAAATTGCTCTCCAAGTAGCTTCCCTGGCTACGATGGTAATTGAGTCTCTTAGATGCTAATTTGGTATCATCTCAGACATCTTGGCTGCGGTCGGGTGGACACAATAGATTTGGGTGTACAAAGGATTCCTATGTAATGTAAATTAAGTCAATACCTGCCCTTGGAATCCCTTTGTGAGCAGATGTGCTTTCTAAAGGGAGGGGCTAGTCCTTTCCAACAGGAAGTGAGGTGGCCTAGAATGAGAGGGAGTAATTTTTGGGGCAGTTGAGAGGGGACGAAGGAAGAGCAAGGACGTGTGGCATGAGGTCCCTGTATTGGTAATTATGAGCAAGCAACTTTAGGCCTAGTTGGCAATTGTAACAGTACATGTTAGAAATTGTTTTATTTGTTTAGTCCCTGTGATACCTATACTGTCTAGGTGGTTAATTTAACAGTTTAGGCCCTTATTTTTATATATATTTTGTATTATTTTTACATATGTACTGCTGTCCTGTATCATAAGTCTGTGCACAATACAATCTTTTATACATTGTCATTGGTGTGATTCCTTACGTCATCCACAACCTAGAACCTACAGTGGGCATTTATTGTTATATTAATCATTGATATTTTTATTGAGGTTTTTATAATAATAATTGTTTACAATGGTAAGTGTTTTTTGAGCTAACTCCCATGGTGTATGTACTGAGATTCCTAACTACATACACATGTTTGATGCTACCTAGCATTATATTGTTTAGTAAAGTTAACAAACTTCAGTAACACCACTCCAGTTCAATCCAAATGCAAGCAACTCCAAAGTTACCAAGTCCAGCATGATGCTGCATGTCAACTGTTTTTTTTTTTTGCTTGCTAACACATGTGCCAGACTCTACTCTTAATCTGCTCTGCTCAACTTAAATGACTGCATTTGCATTGCACTGTAAATGTGTTTGGCACATTATATTGCTGTGTCCATGTGGCAAAAATATATTAGTCACCTGACCTCAAGGACCACTAAATATGCTAATGTCTTTCAAACATGTGTGTAAACATGGTAGCATGATTTACAAGAGTCCCTAAACAGGTGGATGTTGAATATTAATTTGTAAACGCAAAGCTTATGATGGTTTTTTGTTGTTTTTCTAAAAACAGATGTTTCCACACAGACGGACCCTGTGACCATACTCCCCACCCCAGCTCCAGGGACACCCAGCAGCATGGGCCATAGCCACAGCTGCGATGGTGAGTACAAAAACTGGTTATGAAAACATACTTTTCCCACCTATGTCTTCCCCTAAAATCAATCATAATAGTCAATGTCCCTATGTGTTTAATTAGCACACAGGTAGCTGACATTTGCGTCACCAACAATCATAAATGCATGTCTGCATGCTAGATTGTTGGCTCCCCTTTGTTTCCTTGAAAAGCCATAATACATTTGGGTTACCAAAGACTTAAAGGAGCCACAGCACTCAACCCTGTTAGCTTGCAGACCAACCTATAATCTGTCTCTAAATCTGGTAAAAACAGAGGCTCGGTCACACACATCTGCAGAAGTATGCTTAAGCTGCACCACCACGCCCCATTTGGGACATACAATGCAATAGATACAATGGGAGCAGCTTACCTGAGGTTGCCCTAAACCTCAAGTGCAAGCCATGGGGTGGAAGGGTCAAGGCCTTGCAATACAGCCTAGACCCCACACCCCATGTGCTTGCACAAATTCAAAAGGAACAAAGGAGGGGTGGCAGCTGCTCAGACCATTTTATAACTAACCTGGGAGGTGCAAGCCAGCAGGGCAATTAGGTTACCAAAGACTTGCACCTCCCAGGTTAGTTATAAAATGGTCTGAGCAGCTGCCACCCCTCCTTTGTTCCTTCATAATACATTTGGCCTGTGTTTTTTTTTTTTTTGGCCGAAAATAAACTCATTTGCCAAGAATGTTGGGAACTAGAATAGGAATAGCATAAGGTTTTTAGTCTTTACTACTTTGGGCACGATGTTTGTAGCCAAACAACGCCAACAATGTCCACAATCTTACTTAGGCCTTCATTAACTACAAACGGTTAATTAAATATGTAGGATATTGCTGATAACTGCCCATGTAAGCCACAACTACTCATATAATGGAACAACATAAGGGCCCAGTTAGCACAAATGTTAATCATGTGGTCACATAATGAGTACCAACTATTTAGGAGTAAATAATCTGTTGACGTTTGTATCCATTTCAATACAATAATGAAGTTTGTTTCTCCCTACAGCTTGCATTAATGAGCATCGCAGACTGTGGCAGTATGTCCGGCGGATGCGATTTATGCTGCTGGGAAAGAAGAAACAGCTGTAGGGTGGGGGGTATGGGTGTTTCCACTGTGCAGAGTCATATTTTGGCCATGTTGGCCCCTTTTTAAACAATTAAAAATTGTTTATGTTTATACTTTCAGTGTGTTATGACTTTTAAACCATAGTTAAAGTGTATAACAACCCATTAGTTCTTTCACTATTTAACACATTGTTAGGCCTTACATACTGTAAGCATAATAATGTATGCCAAACAATGTCTGTAGTAAGTTTGTGTAAACATTAACATATCTAGATATAGAGATCTATCACTGACTGGGTTTGTAGGTATGTATTTAGTTATCCCACACAATTTAGTTCATTTGGCAATACATTTATTAAAGTAAGTCATTACAAATTCCAGCATTTGAAATATCAACCAACTGGACCAATTAGTCCCTGGGTGGCCTGGGAGTTTCTGACTCATTGCTAGGGGCGGTGTTGGGGGACAACAGTGCAGTAAAAAAAATAGACTGCTGCTGTATTAGCTGATGTACCAACAACAAAGTTTCGTCCTGGCGCTGTATAGATTGTTGTATGTCATGCATCATTTCTTGCATGGCATGCATGAGTTCAGACTGTTGTTGATTCCGCACTTCATGAAGTTCTTGCCTCAGGTCACTAAGTTGGTCCAAAAGCGATTGGTTTTCCAACTCCGCAATGCACTCCAGAGTTCCATCACGCGGCTGTTGGCGACTGTAGGCCTCCAGCATCCGGCCCCCTAGCTCATAAAGGTCTGCACTTCTGGGTGCCGGTCGGCCAGTTGGTTGTTGAGCAGCCTAAAACAGAAAGCACAATATTGTAGTCAAGCTTCAATTCTGAAGGTAAGCACCAAAAAAAATACATTGATGGTCCCAATATCATGTACCGTTGGTTCATCCTCTGTAGCCTGGGCACATGGCACTTGGCGGAGGGCACATCCTGGGTTTCAAGGAAGGATTCATGCTAAGAACAAAGTATGTTGTATGTTACATGGTGGAACATGATTTACCCAAAAACACATAAACGTCATTAATCTCAAAACAATTCATCCATGGTACCTGAGTGTGCTCCTCCACAAATAGTTCTGGCGTCTGGCTGCCAGAAAGGGGCAAATCCTCATCTGAGAGATGTGGCAACATCACATATGCTAAACAGGAAAGTCGTGTTATTGGGTCAGTTGATATTGTGTGACTATTTGTTTTAAACATTATCCAGGCCATACCTCTCCAAAGTAACTGATTGGCCAAGACACACAACCTTTTAATTTCTAACATATTATGAACATGTATAGAAGACCAAGAGGATGCAATCCTTGTCCCAAACAATAACATACACACATAGCTAAAATTACACAGACCCGCCATATCAGAGATGTCAAGACTTAGGCCCTCACTAGAGCTTTGCCCTAAAATCACATGTTTAAAATCAAATGTCAAGAGACAACAACAATTTCTGGCCAAACCAGATCCCTACTAGAAACAAACCAAAAACATTCTTACCCTCATCCCTAGCAGCCGTGCGGTGACGGGCCCTTTCAGGACCCCCACTTCCTGTATTCAGGCCTTCAAAAAACCACAAAAAGGAGATCAATATTAACAACAATAGTAGTGAGAATTTAAATGGTTAAAATTAGCAGCCTAATAGAAAAACATGTATATTGCATTGACATAATTGGAACTTAAAACAATATGATCGGTTGATGGCAAAACCTAAATAGCTATGCCGTTTGGAAGGTGAAGTATCATGATTGTGACAAATTACATTTGAAAATATACACATTCCCAAGAAAAATACACAAAGGATACAGTGTGCTTAGCAATACACACCAACAGGGTCCTGTAGGGCTGCAACACAGGAAGTGGGGTCCAAAGATGAAGCAGGGACTTGGCATACAATGAAATACCATGATTGTGATACATTCACACATTTATAATCCATTTACAAAAGGCAGGTTGGCACATGCACTTACTGGCATCCAAAGAGTAGGTAGCCTCAGGAGGAGATGCTGGTGCAATTCTGAGGGCAGCTATGAGAAAACGAAGAACAAAATTGTGCATTGGTAATGTGTTGCAAACACCAAAACTAAAAACAAATAAATCCCCCAAAAATTACCTTCAATAGCAGACTGGGTTAAGGTTGAGGCTGGGGGAAGGGCAGGATTCTGGGTCGCATCATCAGCCGACTCCTGCGAGTCCTCATGTGCCACTATGCATAAAGCAAGAGAAAGGCAATTAAAACATGACATAGCTATAATCTGCTACTTACCGTGGCCTACTGTTAGTATGAGAAAGAGTTTGTTGCAATAAATGGAACCACATTATTAACAACAATCATTTTCCAGGTTTAAAAAATGTACCTTCACCCCAACCTGTGGTGTCATCCCCAGCATCCACACCCTGCAGCCGACAGAGTGGAGTCTTGCACTTCAGCATCTACTCATGTGGCCTGTATTTACTCTTTGGACACTGCTTCGTCCCACTGTCTACAAGTAGATCATTCTTCATCTTTTGCATAAGGGCCCTTTGCAAAGTGTAGAAGCGTTTCTTGCAGGCTGTGCCACTACGTGGGTATTGAGCAGTGCTAGTAAGCTGCTCACCAATGGCATCCCGCAATTTGCTCCTTGTTTGCCTAAAGACTGACTTTGGGAGCCAAATAATAACTCCCATTTAGCCAGTGTCAGACGCACAAGAGTATTATTATCCGCCAAATTAAATTCTGGCTCCCTCTTGGCAAATGGACGCTTGGCCTTGGGTGGAGCTTTACCTTCAACCTGTGCCCTTTTCCTTAAGGAGGGTCTGCCGGCACGACGCACACCACTGGTACTGGGCCCAGCAGATGTCCAGAATTTGGCTCCATCCTGTAGCTACACACACCACAAACCAACTGTAAGGTGGCGCCGGACACCCTTCTCTCTTAAGCCAGGTAATCCCCAATCTCCGCCGCCTCTTCTGCCTATAGACAAGTCCCCGCTCGCAGGAGATGCGGATTGTGCCTCTCCAGACTCGGTTACCCCCAGGACTTAGTTGGCGCAAAGATTACTAGCTTAAGGTGGAGACGGATGAACGGCAGGGTATCCCGAATATGGATGCCGGGATGAAGATTGGTTTAAAGGTGGGAAAGGTGCCTTGGAGCGGCGCAGAGGAGCAGCAGGAGGACGGGGCCGCGACTCGCCGGAGGACGCGCCGCGGGACCGAGGACGGGAGGCAGGTAAGATTCTTACATTACCCCCCCCTGAGGAGGGGCCACCGGACCCTCCAAGCTGGGTTTCTGAGGGTTCTCTCTATGAAATTTTCTCACCAACTTCCGCGCATGAACCTCCCTAGCCGGAACCCATGACCTTTCTTCGGGACCGTAACCCTTCCAATCAATCAAATACTGAAGGGAATTTCGAAAAAAGCGAGAATCCAGAACCCGAGCAACCTCAAATTCCTGTTGCCCGTCAACTAGTATGGGATCCGGAAGGTCATCAGGTTCAAAGTTTCTAGAAGGTTTCAAAAGGGAAATGTGAAATGAGTTACAAATCCTCATAGAGGGCGGGAGATCCAGACGATAGGTAACCCGATTGATTCTCTGCAGTATGGGAAAGGGACCAATATATCTCGGACCCAACTTGGCAGAAGGTTGGCGTAAGGCCAGATTTTTTGTCGAAAGCCAAACAAAATCGCCAACCATATAATCAGGATTATTATATCGCCTACGATCAAAAAAATTTTTTGTTGGAGAACAGCCTTAGACAGGTGTTGCTGAATCCTATTCCATAACTCCGGCCACTGGGACATCCATTCATCAAGAGAAGGCACTCTAGAAGGCCGATCCAACAAGGCCGAAAATTTCAAATCTCTTCCGTAAACACAACGAAACGGAGACACCCCAGTGGAGGTATGTGTGGCATTATTAAGGGCAAATTCAGCAAACGGAAGAAATAACACCCAATCCGTCTGGACATCAGAAATGAAACAACGTAAATATTGCTCCAGGGATTGGTTCGTTCTTTCCGTTTGCCCATTGGACTGGGGATGAAATGCAGATGATAGGGAGACAGTGAACCCCAACTTGGCACAAAAAGCCCTCCAAAAACGAGAAACAAACTGGACCCCCCTATCCGACAAAACATCCTCCGGGATACCATGGATCTTAAATATGTGTGTCACAAAAAGTTGGGCAAGGACCTGAGCAGTGGGTAGCTTCATTAATGGAATAAAGTGAGCCATCTTACTAAACCGATCTACCACCACCCAGATGACAGTGCACCCTTGGGAAGGTGGAAGATCGGTGATAAAATCCATGGCCAAATGGGTCCAGGGGCGGGAGGGGATGGGCAATGGTAGTAAGGAACCCTCAGGAGAGTGTCTTAATGATTTACTCCGGACACAAACTTTACAGGCTCGAACGTACTCTTGTGCGTCTTTTCTAAAAGACGGCCACCAAACCTGGCGAGACAGCAAAGAGATGGTTTTTTTGATACCAGGATGACCCGCCGTCTTAGAGTCATGAAATTGATGTAAAATAGCAGCCCGATAGGCAGAGGGCACAAACTGGGCATAAGTAGGTTTTTCGGGCGGGGCTTCAGACTGAAACTGGGTTAAATCTGAGAGCTCTGGTTGGATAGCAGCTACCACCAGGGACCGGGGCAAAATGGGCAAATTTTTCCCTTCGGGTGAAGTGGAAGAAGAAAAACTCAGTGATAAAGCATCAGCTTTCACATTCTTGGACCCCGGTTTGTAAGTTATGGAAAAATTGAACCGAGAGAAGAATAAAGACCAGCGAGCCTGTCTAAGAGTCAATCTTTTAGCAGACTGAATATATTCTAAATTTTTATGATCAGTAAAGACGGTAACGGGAAATTGAGCCCCTTCCAGCCAATGTCTCCACTCTTGAAACGCCAATTTAATTGCCAATAATTCTCGGTTACCAATATCGTAATTTCTCTCGGCAGCAGTAAATTTTTTGAAGAAGAAGGCACAGGGATGAAGGCGCTCAGGAGAACCACTGTATTGTGAAAGCACTGCTCCTACACCAAGTTCGGAGGCATCAACTTCCACGATAAAGGGTAGTTGGCAGTCCGGGTGCACTAGCACAGGGGCAGAACTAAAAACTGCCTTTAATTCCCTGAAGGCCAAGACGGACTGTTCTGGCCAGACAGCAGGATACCCCCATTTCTTAGTGAGATTAGTGAGGGGGGCTACCAGAGTGGAAAAGTTTCTAATAAATCTTCTATAGAAGTTGGCGAAGCCCAAAAACCTCTGTAAACCCTTGAGATCTTTGGGTTGTTCCCACTCTAGTACTGCCTTAACTTTGGATTGATCCATGGAAAGACCAGTATTAGAAATGATGTAACCCAAAAAGGGGACTTCTGTAACTTCAAATTGACATTTTTTCAGTTTGGCAAACAAATGATTCTCCCTGAGCTTCTGTAAAACCAGACGAACATGTTTGCGATGTTCTGATAGTGAGGAGGAAAAAATCAGAATATCATCCAAGTAAACCACAACAAAACGACCCAAGTATTCCCTAAAGATCTCGTTCACAAAATCCTGAAAGACTGCGGGGGCGTTACACAGGCCAAATGGCATTACCAGGTACTCATAATGCCCCTCATGGGTATTAAAAGCCGTTTTCCATTCATCCCCCTGCCGAATCCTAATAAGATTATAGGCTCCACGGAGATCTAATTTGGAAAACACTTGGGCCCCAACCACCTGTGTAAACAGCCCATCAATTAGAGGCAGGGGATACTTGTTTTTGACCGTTATTTTGTTCAAACCCCGGTAATCGATACAGGGACGGAGTCCCCCATCTTTTTTCTCGACAAAGAAAAAAACAGCTCCTGCCGGGGAAGAGGAAGCCCGTATAAAACCTTTCTTTAGGTTTTCTGCGATATATTCCCGCATGGCAAGGTTTTCGGCTCGTGTTAAATTAAAGATTTTCCCCCTAGGTGGCATAGTACCCGGAAGGAGTTCTATGGGGCAATCCCAAGGTCTATGAGGGGGAAGTTTATCAGCCGCTTTTTCAGAAAATACATCGGAAAAATCAAGATATGGGCTAGGCACATTCTCAGGGGATAATTGAGTGTCTCGCACTGGAAGTTCCAGACAGGAATGAAAGCACTGAGGGCCCCATTTGACTATTTGCCTAGTTACCCAATCGATTCGGGGATTGTGTTTCTGTAGCCAAGGTAACCCAAGAACTAATGGGGTAGTAGGCATTTTTAGAACTAGAAGGGAAATTAATTCAGAATGCCCTGCTCCCACCCTAAGTAAGATTGGTGGAGTTTTATATTGAACGAGCCCCCCCGCAATTGGTGTGTCATCAATGGCGGAGACCCGAATGGCTACAGGAAGGGATTGGAGCGGGATTCCTAGACTTTGAGCTAAATCGGAGTCAAAGAAGTTCCCTGCTGCCCCACAATCTAAGAGAGCTTCCCGATTTAAACATTCTAGGTCAACTTTTACCTGGACCGGAATCATAAATGGAGACAATGCATGAGGAGATACCTTACAGCCTAGGTGGGTCCCCTCGATCCCCCCTAGGCTCTGAAGTTTCCCGACGGCTTCTTGGGGCAGACTCTGACCATGTGACCTGTTCCGCCACAGTAAAGGCATAGACCCTCTGACAAGCGCCGACGTCTCTCAGCTTCAGTGAGCCTGGTAGCTCCCAGCTGTATGGGCTCCTCAGTGGAAGGCAGGGCTGGGGGTTCGGCTCTCAAGCTGGAGTCGGGATGTGACCCTTTTTCCAGGCGTCTCTCCCGCAGACGTCGGTCAATGCGGATGGCCAAATGCATAGTTTCGTCCAAGGTCTGGGGAACTGGATAGTTCACTAGAATGTCTTTGATGGAGTCAGACAAGCCTAGCCGAAACTGACCGCATAACGCCAGATCGTTCCAACGTGAATCCACCGCCCATCGGCGAGACTCAGAACAATATTCCTCGGCTGGCCGACGACCTTGGCGTAAGGTGCGAAGCTTTGCGTCCGCCGTGGCCCCTCTATCAGGATCATCATATAAAACCTCCATAGCGGAGAAGAAATTATCCACGGAAAGACGTGCAGGATCTTGGGGCGACAGACTGAAGGCCCAGGATTGTGGATCTCCTTGGAGGGGGGAAATGACCAGACCCACGCGCTGCTCCTGAGACCCGGAAGAGACTGGTCGGAGTTGAAAGTAGAGCTTACACGAATCCCGGAAATTGGCAAATTTGGCTCTGTCTCCAGAAAACTTATCTGGAAGTGGAATTTTGGGTTCCACTGGCGATGCGGCCGAAGCCCCATGAGGGCTGGTGTTGATAGGAGCTGGACGGTTCTCCTGGGCCGCCACGCGATGGGCTAGGTGCTCCACAGCCGCGGTTAAGGCCTGCACCTGCTCTAATATCTGATCCATTCTTTTTGGCCCGTTATACTGTAAGGTGGCGCCGGACACCCTTCTCTCTTAAGCCAGGTAATCCCCAATCTCCGCCGCCTCTTCTGCCTATAGACAAGTCCCCGCTCGCAGGAGACGCAGATTGTGCCTCTCCAGACTCGGTTACCCCCAGGACTTAGTTGGCGCAAAGATTACTAGCTTAAGGTGGAGACGGATGAACGGCAGGGTATCCCGAATATGGATGCCGGGATGAAGATTGGTTTAAAGGTGGGAAACCAATCAGGAAGGTCCAAAGACAAGCCGAGGTCAAGCCACAGAGCGCGGTCAAGTCACAGAGCGCGGTATCCAAGGGGTCAAGCGAAGAATTGTCAAAACGAGCCGAGGTCAAACCAGGTGAGCACCAAAACGCAGTATCAGAGGGATCAGGCAAAAACGTAGTCAGGACAGGCAAAGGGTCAGGGCGGGCAGCAGACAAGGATGGTCAGAGACGAAGCCGAGTAGTAACTATCAAAGCAGACTAGAAAGCACACCCTATTAACCAATGGCTATAACGGGCACTGGACAATGGGGCAGCATAGTAATAAAGGAAAGACTGGCCAATGGGAAGGGGGAAATGGAGAAGGAGAGGGAAGTGTGGTGATTGGTGCGACTTAAACCTATCCAATGGGAGCGGTCCCAGGAACTGGACCTGCCCAGGCCAGACGGGCTATCCAGTCCCTGGGCCCGTCTCCCACCAGGACAGCAGATCTAATTAGGTTTACACTCACCCCCGGCGGATGCGCTGGGAGCAGCGCCGCCGGGGGGCATATACTGAGCGTGCTCACATGCGCGCGCGAGCACGTGAATGGCCGGGCGCGCTCCCGGCCGGGAGAGACACAGCCGCGCCGGCAGGGGACACCACTGGGCCGCCTGCCCCCGCCACACAGCCCGCAGCGAGGCCGCCGCGCCCCGCCGCCGCCACGCCCAGTGCCTCGGAGCGGCGCAGAGGAGCAGCAGGAGGACGGGGCCACGACTCGCCGGAGGACGCGCCGCGGGACCGAGGACGGGAGGCAGGTAAGATTCTTACACCAACACACGCACGCATGCAGACTACAGAATGTCAACAACAGCTGTCTGTGTGTGGCAGAATTTATGTGCTCTAGTAACCAATCACAAACAGGTCCAGTTAATTGCTTCACACATCCTGGCCAGGTGTTTGTAGCTACATCTTGACTCCCATGACTGATGGTTCTGGCAAACGTGTGTCAGGCAATGAACTAATTAATTACCTACTTAACAAGGCACACAGACATTATGAAGAAATGTGAACCATGTCTCTTAACAACATTGGAAATGTGGTGCCAAAAATGGCTATTTGAATTTTGAGCACCATAACTTTCATTGGCCAAAAGATGTCTGAGCAACCAGATCCGCAAAAGTACGCTATTATGCTTGCGCTAGCCGTTTCCAACACACCTGTGGTAAGCTAATTACAGATCGGAAACAGCTAACAAACGCAAGAGGCGGCTAAGCGGACCAGTCCTTTGGATAAGTTAAGTATAAATACCTCTTTTTGTAAGCATTGTTTTCTTGATACACTGTGGCAAAGGCTGTGGTGTTTGGGTTTACTTAGCCCTAGCTTGCAATAAGTGTCTGGCTGTGTTTCTTGCTTACTGTCTGTGGCTTTGTTGAGGTTTTCTGGCATCAGTGCTGTTTCTTTGGGAGTTTATTTTTGGTGGCATATGCAAATATTGTGTGGAATACAGCAAGTGAGGATTGTTTTGGGGACCTTTTGTGGATTGTGCAGCAACTCCCCTCTTGGTTGTGCCAAACTTTGAAAGCATACTTGCAGCAGGCTGCTGGTTCTAACCACTATGCATCTGGTTTTGTGGTGAGCTGCATTTGTGTGATTGTGTGAGGATTGTGATTGTGTATGTTGAGTGGTTGGTCTGTGTGTTGATATTGTTTTTGTTTTTTTGTGCAGTGCCTGAGCTCTAGCCAGTGATTGTGAGATGGATGAGAGGGTGATGTTTGGGTTATGGATGTATTGTTGTGGCAGCATACAGGAAGGTCAGGAGACAAGGGAGGAGGGTGCTGTGAGGCTTAGGGCTATATTGTATGCCGCCGCACACCAATCGAGCGTAGGAGAGGGGGTGCACGGTTAGCGGTGACACCGCAAATCCAGAAATCGAAAGAAAACCAGCACTCCAGCAGTAAGCACAAATAGAACTATATTAGTGAGTTTCAATCCAATCCAACGTTTCGGGGGTTACAGCAGGACCCCTTCATCAGGGTCAACACAAAACAAGTGGCACACAGACACAGCACATTATATATACATGAGTAACCAATAGCAGAGTCAGAAAAGCCCACCTGACATCAGAATGACGTCACAGCGTTGCCGCTGTCAGGACCGACAGTGGCATCTTATAATAAACGCATCAAACAGATAATAATCATAAATACTCACTGGCAGAGCCCCCCCAGGCCGAAACCGCTGTGCTGCACTACTTGTATGGCAGCAACAGCTGGTAACACACTAGTGCTGGCCGGCCGGTTGCTAGGGAACCAGCCTGGCCAGGCCTCCAATGAGAGGAGGCGGAAGTGACGTCACAGTGAGGGCAGTGAAGCCCTCACGTTGTGACGTCCGCCCAAAGGAGCCTAACAGGCTCTGGGCGCAGCTTCTGTCACTAAGGACAGACAAAGTGTGTGCCTGCAGGGGAACCCTGACCAGGAGAAACTAAGAACAAAGCAGTTATAAGAATACATATGTAACCATGAAAATACACAAAGCCCCCGGATTGGCCCGTAAAAATAGAGACAACACAACTAAGCACAGAGCCCACATAAACGATCACACTCAGCGTGACAGGAAACCTATCCACTGTGTGTGACATTATAGTGCAATGTGGCCCCCTAAAAAACGGGGGTGTTAAAAGAAGGTACTAAGGGCCAAGTCGTCAGGGGCAACGGCTGTGATACTGTGGATCGAGGCCAAAGAGTGAAGAAACAAGTGGAGAAAAGTCAGAAAAACACAGCTGGGATGTGTGAGAGAGAAAAGCGAAAAACAGAAGGGCAAAACAAGGGGCCATAGTAAGGAAAAACTAGCTGGAGTGGTTAGTGTAAGGGAACAGAGAAAGAAAGAAAAAAGAAAAAAGCAGGAGAATAAAGAGGAACTAAACCCGGATAACAGTAAGTAGGACAATTTATCACTGTCATCAATTCGATTTTTCCCTCCATACAATTTAACCCGGAGATCTCGACCGAGCGTGTCACCTTTTTGGATGTGGCATTAACAAGGACAGATCATGGTCCTATTTCCACTAATTTGTTCAGTAAACCGACTGACAGGAATACCCTATTGAGGTATGAGAGTGCACATCCCAAGCACCTTCTTGACAATATTCCCATCTTTAAAGAGAAACCCACCAAGAAGTCTAAGATGGGCTGTGTACCATTTACCCAGACTTTCAATGTGGTTTCACCTAAGATTGAAAAAATCTGTCGCAGACACCATAATATACTCATGGCTGGCCCGAGTCTGTCACCAGCCCTGAAGAAGCCACCCCTCAGGGTATATCAAAGAAGTCGGAACCTGAGAGACCTGTTGGTACGGGCTGACCCCATAGAGAAATACAGAAGTGCACCGCGGCCACTGTCTACCAAACGAGGCTGTTACAGATGTTTCAACTGTAACATCTGTAACTCCCTGATTACAGGAGAATCCTTCACACACCCACATACGGGCTACCGCTTTAAGATTCGGGACTACTTTAACTGTAACACCGATTTTTGCATATATATTCTGAAGTGTCCCTGCGGGCTGGTATATGTCGGTAAGACAGTGGGCCCCTTTAAACGTCGTTTCCAAAAACATAGGAGCGACATCAAGGTTCTGAAAGAAAAAGCTGAGCGTAATGAAACCACTGAATCAGATAAACCTGTGGCGGTACACTTTCTACTCAAGAAACATCAGGTCCATGAACTTAGGGGAATGGTAATTGATCAAATCCCCAAACCTCAATGCGGTGGTGATCGCGAACAACTCCTTTTACAGAAAGAGACATTTCACAAAATGGATACTGTGACTCCACGCGGACTGAATACTTCATTTGGCTTTCACAGCTTCTTAGAAATGAGATAACTATCTGTCTTATCTGCTGCCTCACCTCTCACTGCTATTCAGTCCCTCTTTATCCTCTTGTTTCTGTCGTTTTTCCCTACTGTTCCTTCACGTCTATTCAGGTCCTCTTTATTCTTCTCTTGTTTTGCTTTTTCACTTTTTTCCTCTTCACATCTGTTCTGGTTTAGTTCCTCTTTATTCTCCTTTCTCTTTGCCTTCCCTTTTCTGCCTTTTCCTGCCCCCACATACTAATCATCAATCACGCTAGTTAGTTCTTCCTTATCACGGTCTCTTTGGATTCTGACTGTCTTTTATATTTCTTTTCTGGTTCATTTTCTTCTTGCCCCCCTTTTTGCTTAATGGTCTTATCTGCTGCCTTACTCCTTCACTTCTATTTAGTCCCTCTTTTTCCTCCTCTTTTCTCTATTCTGCCTTTTTTCCTCACTATTATCTTGGTTTAGTTACTCTTTATTTTCCGCACTTCTAATGGTCTTATTTGCTGTCTCACTCTTTCATTTCAATTCGGTCTTTCTTTATTCTCTTCTTGCTTCATTCTGTTTTCCTACTTACTGTTATCCGGGTTTAGTTCCTCTTTATTCTCCTGCTTTTTTCTTTCTTTCTCTGTTCCCTTACACTAACCACTCCAGCTAGTTTTTCCTTACTATGGCCCCTTGTTTTGCCCTTCTGTTTTTCGCTTTTCTCTCTCACACATCCCAGCTGTGTTTTTCTGACTTTTCTCCACTTGTTTCTTCACTCTTTGGCCTCAATCCACAGTATCACAGCCGTTGCCCCTGACGACTTGGCCCTTAGTACCTTCTTTTAACACCCCCGTTTTTTAGGGGGCCACATTGCACTATAATGTCACACACAGTGGATAGGTTTCCTGTCACGCTGAGTGTGATCGTTTATGTGGGCTCTGTGCTTAGTTGTGTTGTCTCTATTTTTACGGGCCAATCCGGGGGCTCTGTGTATTTTCATGGTTACATATGTATTCTTATAACTGCTTTGTTCTTAGTTTCTCCTGGTCAGGGTTCCCCTGCAGGCACACACTTTGTCTGTCCTTAGTGACAGAAGCTGCGCCCAGAGCCTGTTAGGCTCCTTTGGGCGGACGTCACAACGTGAGGGCTTCACTGCCCTCACTGTGAAGTCACTTCCGCCTCCTCTCATTGGAGGCCTGGCCAGGCTGGTTCCCTAGCAACCGGCCGGCCAGCACTAGTGTGTTACCAGCTGTTGCTGCCATACAAGTAGTGCAGCACAGCGGTTTCAGCCTGGGGGGGCTCTGCCAGTGAGTATTTATGATTATTATCTGTTTGATGCGTTTATTATAAGATGCCACTGTCGGTCCTGACAGCGGCACCGCTGTGAGGTCATTCTGACGTCAGGTGGGCTTTTCTGACTCTGCTATTGGTTACTCATGTATATATAATGTGCTGTGTCTGTGTGCCACTTGTTGTGTGTTGACCCTGATGAAGGGGGCCTGCTGTAACCCCCGAAACGTTGGATTGGATTGAAACTCACTAATATAGTTCTATTTGTGCTTACTACTGGAGTGCTGGTTTTCTTTCGATTTCTGTGAGGCTTAGGGCACCCCGATCCTTTGCCATCCGCCTCTCTGTAAGGGATTTAAGTGACGAGCAGATCAGAAGCAGATTTCGTCTGAATCGTGCAGCACTACAGTCCCTATATGATCAGATTAAGACCAAAATTGATCCATCCACCAGACGCACCCAATCCATCCCTGGCATAGTTCGCCTATGTGCCATGCTTGATATTGTTGCATGGGGGAATTACCAGGCAACCTCTGCCCTCCTCAGCGGGATCAGCCAGACTACAATGAGCCGCATATTTTACCAGGTAGTCCTGACTATTTGTGACCTTATCCCTGTTTATATTAAATTTCCTGAGGATGAGGAGGAGGTTGCCAAAATCAAACGTGCATTCTACCGCATGGGAGGGATCCCTAATGTGCTAGGGTGCGTGGATGGTACACATATCCCTTACCGCCCTCCCCGTGCACAGGAGCTGCATTACCGGAATCGGAAACAGTTCCATTCCATGAATGTCATGGTAGTATGTGACCATGACATGAAGCTGTGGGCCGTGAGAACTGGCTTCCCCGGCTCATGCCATGATTCTTACGCGCTCCAGCAATCAGTCCTGTGTCGGAAGTTTGAGAACAATGAAATGCCACCTGGCTGGCTACTGGGTAATTAATAATCCATGACATCTATTTACAAGTTTAATATGTGGAATAGTAACTGAACCAAATATATAACCAAACCTATAATGTTTACATTATGTTGAATGAACTTTACTAATTGCTCGCTCTCTCAATCTGTTTATTCAACAGCGGACAAGGGATATGGGCAGAAAACGTGGCTAATGACTCCGGTCAGAAATCCACAGACCTCTGCCCAAGTACGCTACAATGCAGCACATCGCAAAACCAGATGCATTGTGGAAAGAACCACAATCAACTCCTCTTAGTGTCCTGGCAATAAATTGGATACAACTTCTCACAAAGGATTTGGCTTCAAAGGAAAAAAGGGGGAAAATTAAGGGAAAATAAATCATCTTTTGGCTCTTATCCACGTTTAGTGCTATTTTCAAATGGCTATAAATATTCCCAGCATAAGATTGCCAGGGGGGTGCTTAAACAGCTATAACAGGAATACCATGCAGCATTGAGGGCAGAAAATAGGCAGGTCAGACGTGAACTGAATAGACTGGGCTCACCACAAGGCCTGATATTAAAAAGACTGTCTGGGCTTATGTGATTAAAGAGAGCAATAAAAAGTCCACACACTCTCTTTCCCCCATCCCATTTTTATCAACCCACCAGTAATTGTTATAATTTCCTGAGTCTTACATGTACCAGTAAAAAAACAAATGTGATGCCTTTGTAGTTTTCTGTATAAATGTTTGTTTAAGTTACTGTATTATGCCTGAAGAAGAAGCTTGAATTGCTTCGAAAGCTTGCATTTTCAATCCATTGAGTTAGCCAATACATGGTGTTACCTTAAAGGAGCACTATTGCGAAATTGTGTAATATTAAAAATCCATATAAACATATTGGCTAATGAGGGGAGGGATTATTTATACACGCAAACTGAATGACAAGTTTAGTCTATAAGGGGTGACAGAGTCTGTCACCCAATTTCCACTTCCTTCCATCAAAATAAAAAAAAAAACAAGTCTGGCTGGATATTTCCTGATGCCGGGTGTATAAGTGACCCCTCTTCCCACCATCCAGCATATTTATATGGATTTTTAATATTGGGCCATTTTTTGCGATAGTGTTCCTTTAACCTGGGATTTCCTGCATGCATTTGCACAATAATCCTCAACAGCTAATCCGAAATTGCATAGCATCCAGCAACAGAAAATCTGCATGGGGCTAGGGATTATTTCCCCCCCCCCCAAGATTTATTTATGGATTTTCATCTTTGCCAGGCAAAAGTAGCAGCTGTGGTACTGAAATATAAGGGGCAAAGCTGCTGCTAACTTTTGAAATCATTAGGAAATTTTGGGGAGGACACACTATTTGTAGAGGATGAAACAAGTGAATAAATGGCTGGGTAACTGTTAAAATAATTACTCTGGATACTTACATGACCAAAAAAATGTAAACTTACTGCAGCCGTCTTTTTCGGGCATCAACCAGCTTAGGCTCCCGCCAGTGTCTTTGTCTGGTGGCCCTGACTAAAGATGAGCAAACTGGTTTATCAGAATCCAAGTCTGTCCCGAATTTCAGGAAAAATTCGATTCGGCATGAATCTAAACTTTTTTGCTGTCCGAAATTTCCCTGAATTTCACTGACACCTTGGGTGGTCGGCAAAAAAAAATCACCACCATTCTCGCGCCACACTAGGATCCATTGTGCACGGTGCACGACTTGCACAGTTGACAGTGCAGCTGGTTCCCCACTCCTCCCTTGCACGAGAGAGGAGGGAGCCAGCTTCACTGACAGCTGTGCAAGTCAGCTTCCGTCACCCGCTGACAGTGTGGACGGCCTCGCCCGCTCCCATCGTGCTGTGTGACATACTGGCTTACCTGTCGCTCTGGCCCAGCGGCTGGCTGCAGGCGCAAGTTGGCTTGCAAGCCGCTGGACCAGAACAACGGAAAAGCCAGGCATGTAGGTAAGTGTCTGTGCGATACATACAGACGGTGGGAGCGGGGGGAGGCCGGCCGCACTGTCAGCTGTGCAAGTCGGCTTCCGCAGTGCGACATATGAAAATGTGTTTTTATTCAAAGTGATTTGATTTATTTCTATTAGATAAAATGAAATGTTGTTTTTATCCATTTGTTATCCTATTATTTTAATCATTTATATCAATGGAAATATAAATGTAATTTATTAAGATGCAAGGCCATGTGTGGGGAGTGAAAAGCAGAACAGCAAAAAAACAAAATGTGACCAAAAAATGTAATTGAATGACTGAATGATCCATGGAAGAAAACTGAAACATACGTGTCACCAGCATTAGCACAGTGAATCATCAGACTAAGCTATGCTCACAGGAGAAGTGGGAGGATGTGCAACAACTAAATGAGATAAACATATGTAGGCGCAGGAGAGGTAAGCACAAGTGTTTTGGATGTTTAACCCCCTGAGGTCCTGGTCAGCCTTTGGAGGAGTTGTAGGGAGAGCTATGTATTTGAAACTTTTTGGATATTTTTGTTTAAATCTGTCTATGCAGACTAATTCACTGCTAGCAGTAGACACGTCCAGGGACAGTCTAAGGAGAAGTGAAACTGCACTCGGGCAGGCTGATTCATTACTAGCGCCAGCTAACGACAGATGAGCATTTGTACAGAGGCGTTAGAGTGACCGTTAGATCGTCTACCAGGCGCTGTAACATAGCACCTCATTCGCTGTAGTAACCTGGCCGGCATTGATGAATGAGATGTATGATCGGCGTTCTAACACCAGTTCAGCGCTGCAGCGAGCGTAAGGTAGCTCCAGCTCATTGCGACCGACTCTCAGTGACTCACACCATATTCAACAAAAAAAACGACTCACAGAGTTTAGGCGCTCTGGATCTGGTCGCTATAGCATAGAGCGGCAGACACTGTGTGATTAAAGTCTGTTTTTGAACACAATTCCACCAGTAACAAAGAGAAAACGCATGGAATGACATTTTTGTAACATTGTGACATTATTACTTTAATGGCAGACCTGTAATGACAATTCTGCATAAAAATATAAAAAATCAAAAAAGTTTTTTAAAAATGACTCTTTCTAGGCCCAGAGAGTTGACACAATTTTTTGAGAGAAAAAAATAAATAAAAACAAAAAACCCTGTTTAAACAGATGAAAAGGAATGTCCATTGAAATGTACGGGAGAGCGACAGGTAGCGACAGGTAATACCTGGCGCTCTGGAAGCTACAGCTACAGTGCTAAACGGTGAGCCGCCTGTAATGATGAATCATACGCTACATGGCGCTTCACCAGATGCTGCCTGCCTCTACGAGGCACTACCTGGTGCTAACCCTTCATGAATAAACCCCTAGGTCTCATAGGCCAGACTTACCAACCCACTTGCAGAAACCCAAAGATCTGCATGTTCAGATACAGAACAATTGTATCTAGCACATGCAGGACAGTTTTTAGGCTACCTCTCAGTATGGTAGAAATAAATTCACAAGTCCTAAAGGCTGCTTCCATATATATGCCACCAGGGCCAGCCACTTCCTGCACCCCCCCTCCCCCCAGCCCAGTTTCTCAGCTTTAAAGTGAGACTTTTGGTCCACTCTAAAGAAATATTAAAGTCAAAAGTCGCTCTCTGCACCCCTCCCCCAGCATTTCGCCATGTTAGCGGGCTAAAATAGTAGTTAGCTCATTCCCACAGTAGTTCCAGTGGGCACAGGGAGGCTACACAGGTTTGGCATCCCTACTCACTTCCCTCTGCTCCATGATGTTGCTAGACGCAGGTCTAGTGCACAGGGAACAGAGGGAATGCCTTCACCTTCCCTGAGACATAGCAGCAAGGTCACTGTCAGCACCAAGTTTTTTTACCCCATAATATTACTGAGCAGCAGGAGAGGGAGGCAGAGAGGGACTTCATGTTTTTCATTTTCGGGTCTCTTTAAAGCTGCTTATCCTGTCTGCTATTTAAAGTGGACCAAAACCCAAAGTCCTCTCTAGGTTTTTGAAATTCCCCAATTCATGAGGCCACTCCCTCTGTCTACTTGCAAACACTGCCAGCCTTTCAGGGGTGCAAAGGAGGTCTGCTCAGGAGATGTAGGATCATCAGTTTGGCATGCTAAATAGGAGTGCCCCTGAGGAGCCCTATCCTGCAGCCTTGGAGGCTTTTTGAATCTAGTGCCAGGTTGAAACCACAAAGGATGATCCCTAGGGGCCATCCAAATTTAGGATGTTCTGCAGCGTGCCCTTCTACTAAAATACCCCAACCCATGCTACATACTAACCCACTTTCAAAATCCCATGGTGTTGACTGATAGCAGTTAGCAGAGCACTTTTCACTGCAGTGGCACCCCCTCCACTCTCTGCAACCCTGTAGAGTTATTTTCTGATCGCCACAGGTCACTGTCATAGAATCCCTGAGTGGTACACTGTGGGGCATCCTGAAAGTGGCTGTCCCTTTGGGATCATGCTATATGGATCAATACCTTAGAGTTTTGGTCCACAAATAAGCAATCCTCCAGCCTGCCATTGGTGAAGAAGTTTTTGCCCTAATAAGGGAGGCCTGTACCCTCCCCCCCCCCCCGAGTACAGAGCAAACGTACTAATCTGCATGTGCCATCCACCACCTGGGGACACAGAACACCACTGCACATTGCAGTGACACACCACTGATTGGTGGGGCCGTTGCTGCCACGCGTGTGCACAAAAGGGGCGAATTTGCTATGCAAAATAAATTTGAGCAAAGACAGAAAATGCTTTACTATTATTACATCTATGCAGGAAGATTCCTGGCCAGGACCTAGAGCTGTTCCGATTCCTGAAGTGACTAAAGATACTAAGGATCAATTAACTCTAACAGCTGGACTATGAGTCATATTTAGAGATGAGCGAACTTTTGAAAAATTAGTTTCGACTGATTCGCCGAATTTTCCGACAAAAATCGTTTCGACCCGAATAAATTCGCGACGAATCGCTATTAAAAACGGCTATTTCTGAGCCTCCTAGAGCCTCAATAGGGTTGTAAACCATTCTGCCTTGCTGTAACATGCACAGGATGCGTGCTGGGTTAGTTAAATAATACTTTGAATAAATATCACATGCAGATCAGAGGCATTGCTAATAGAATCGCAGAGCGGCACAATTGAATTCAAGAGAGTTGAAGTGGCATCACAATGAGGGGCAGGAGCCCAAACATTGCTTTAAAGAGACACTGGAGTTGGCAGCAGCAGGAGCCCAAAAATTGGATGAATCACACCCTGGAGTTGGCAGCAGCAGCAGGAGCCCAAACATTACTTTAAAGAGACCCTGGGGTTGGCTTCAGGAGCCCAAAAATTGGATGAATCACACCCTGGAGTTGGCAGGAGTTGACAGCAGCAGCAGCAGGAGCCCAAATATTACTTTAAAGAGACCCTGGGGTTGGCTTCAGGAGCTCAAAAATTGGATGAATCACACCCTGGAGTTGGCAGCAGCAGCAGCAGGAGCCCAAATATACACTGGAGTTGGCTTCAGGAGCCCAAAAATTGGATGAATCACACCCTGGAGTTGGCAGCAGCAGGAGCCCAAATATTACTTTAAAGAGACCCTGGGGTTGGCTTCAGGAGCCCAAAAGTTGGATGAATCACACCCTGGAGTTGGCAGCAGCAGCAGCAGGAGCCCAAATATTACTTTAAAGAGACACTGGGGTTGGCTTCAGGAGCCCAAAAATTGGATGATTCACACCCTGGAGTGGGCAGCAGCAGCAGCAGGAGCCCAAATATACACTGGAGTTGGCTTCAGGAGCCCAAAAATTGGATGAATCACACCCTGGAGTTGGCAGCAGCAGGAGCCCAAACATTACTTTAAAGAGACACTGGGGTTGGCTTCAGGAGCCCAAAAATTGGATGAATCACACCCTGGAGCTGGCAGCAGCAGGAGCCCAAATATTACTTTAAAGAGACCCTGGGGTTGGCTTCAGGAGCCCAAAAATTGGAGGAATCACACCCTGGAGTTGGCAGAAGTTGGCAGTAGCAGCAGCAGGAGCCCAAATATTACTTTAAAGAGACCCTGGGGTCGGCTTCAGGAGCCCAAAAATTGGATAAATCACACCATGGAGTTGGCAGCAGCAGCAGCAGGAGCCCAAATATTACCTTAAAGAGACACTGGGGTTGGCTTCAGGAGCCAAAAAATTGGATGATTCACACCCTGGAGTTGGCAGCAGCAGCAGCAGGAGCCCAAATATACACTGGAGTTGGCTTCAGGAGCCCAAAAATTGGATGAATCACACCCTGGAGTTGGCAGCAGCAGCAGCAGGAGCCCAAATATTACTTTAAAGAGACCCTGGGGTTGGTTTCAGGAGCCCAAAAATTGGATGAATTACACCCTGGAGTTGGCAGCAGCAGCAGCAGGAGCCCAAACATTACTTCAAAGAGACCCTGGGGTTGGCTTCAGGAGCCCAAAAATTGGATGAATCACACCCTGGAGTTGGCAGGAGTTGACAGCAGCAGCAGCAGGAGCCCAAATATTACTTTAAAGAGACCCTGGGGTTGGCTTCAGGAGCCCAAAAATTGGATGAATCACACCCTGGAGTTGGCAGCAGCAGCAGCAGGAGCCCAAATATTACTTTAAAGAGACACTGGGGTTGGCTTCAGGAGCCCAAAAATTGGATGATTCACACCCTGGAGTTGGCAGCAGCAGCAGCAGGAGCCCAAATATACACTGGAGTTGGCTTCAGGAGCCCAAAAATTGGATGAATCACACCCTGGAGTTGGCAGCAGCAGGAGCCCAAATATTACTTTAAAGAGACACTGGGGTTGGCTTCAGGAGCCCAAAAATTGGATGATTCACACCCTGGAGTTGGCAGCAGCAGCAGCAGGAGCCCAAATATACACTGGAGTTGGCTTCAGGAGCCCAAAAATTGGATGAATCACACCCTGGAGTTGGCAGCAGCAGGAGCCCAAATATTACTTTAAAGAGACCCTGGGGTTGGCTTCAGGAGCCCAAAAATTGGATGAATCACACCCTGGAGTTGGCAGCAGCAGCAGCAGGAGCCCAACTATACACTGGAGTTGGCTTCAGGAGCCCAAAAATTGGATGAATCACACCCTGGAGTTGGCAGAAGTTGGCAGCAGCAGCAGCAGGAGCCCAAAAATGGCCTCAAGACATAAATATGTTTTGCACCATTTGGAAAGTGTAAAACGTGGCACCATGCTGAATCTAGTCGCATGCATCAGGCATTGGTGGGTGGAAATCCTGGCTGATCCATCCCTGATTCATTTTGACAAAGGTGAGTCTCTCCACATTTTTAGTTGACAGACGAGTTCTCCTCGCCGTAACTATGGCCCCCGCCGCACTAAACACCCGCTCAGATGGCACGCTACTTGCCGGGCAGGACAGCTTTTCCAGGGCAAACTCTGCTAGTTGCGGCCACAAATCAAGTTTGGCTGCCCAGAAGTCCAGCGGATCCTCAAGGTGTGTTGGCATGGTCATGTCAAAGTATGACATGACCTGCTGGTTGAGGTCCTGCTCCAGGTCTTCCTGCTGCTCATGAGTAGCCTCACTATGCGGGTGTAGAAAGCTACTCATTAGCGACTTAAGACTAAGGCTGCTGCTGCTGATGGAGCTGCTGCTGCTGCTCCTGCCAACCCCCCCAGCGGCCATGGCAGTGGAAGGTGAGCGCAGAGGTCCCCTCGAGTCAGACCTGCGAGAGTATGGACCATGGCGCAGATAGGCATCGGCCAACTGCCTACGTAGAATGTCTTTGTAGTAGTTGAGTTTGTCCTCCCTCTCGGTGGGTTTAAAAAATGCCCCCATTTTGTGCCGGAAGCGAGGGTCCAATAAGGTGGACAGCCAGAAGTCATCCCGCCGACAGATGGAAACAATTCTGGGGTCACTATGCAAGCACGTGAGCATGCTTCGTGCCATTTGCGCAAGTGACTCGGATGGACTACCTGTCTCCATCTCCACTGCATACTGCCATGGTGTGCCCGGGTCCTCTGTCTCGCCTTCCTCAAAAACCTCTAGCTCCTCTGGCTGCTCCTGCTCCTCCTCTCCTGTCCGATGACTAGATAAACCAGCCATTTCGCCAAGCCTAAACTGTGTTTCGCTGGGCAACTCCTCCTCCTCCTCTTCCTCCTCCTCCTCCAGTTCAGCTCCAATGGGGTTCATGTGGCCGTAAGATGTAAACGCCATGTCTCCAGTGCCCTGACCAGCCATGGTTTCCAACATGTGCTGTAGTACATGAAGCAGTGGAATCACGTCGTTCATCCCGTAATCCTGCCGACTGACAAATAAAGTGGCTTCCTCAAAGGGCCTGAGCAAACGGCAGGTGTCACGTATGAGCTGCCACTGGTTGACATTGAAGTTACACAGGGGAGTCCCCCTATCTGCTTGGATCATCAGGAAATCCGTGATGGCTTTTCTCTGTTCATATAATCGGTCCAACATGTGAAGGGTGGAATTCCAACGGGTGGAAACATCGCAAATCAGACTATGTTGGGGGATACCATTCTGACGCTGTAGCTCAAGAAGGGTGTGTTTGGCGGTGTAGGAGTGGCTGAAGTGCATGCAAAGTTTCCTTGAAGTTGTTAGGATGTCTTGCAGATGGGGGGAACACTTCAGAAACCGCTTGACAACCAGATTGAAGACGTGAGCCATGCAGGGGGCATGGGTCAGGCTTC
This sequence comes from Gastrophryne carolinensis, assembly GCA_027917425.1. Taxonomy (NCBI): domain Eukaryota; kingdom Metazoa; phylum Chordata; class Amphibia; order Anura; family Microhylidae; genus Gastrophryne; species Gastrophryne carolinensis. Next base: position 147,302,272 of record CM051235.1, on the reverse strand, counting down.
CTTGGCGCAGCGCAGACAAAATGTTCTTCCCATTGTCGGTAACCATGATTCCCATTTTAAGTTTTCTCGGAGTAAGCCATGTTTGGATTTCCTGATGAATACATTTAAGCAGTTCCTCCCCTGTGTGACTCCGTTCGCCAAGACAAACCATGTGAAGCACTGCGTGACACCTCCGTGCCCTGCACACATGGTAGACTGGAGGGGCACTGAGACTTGAGCCTACAGTGGAGGGTGAGGAGATGGCGGAGGATGAGGAGGCCGAGTCGCACGGTGTCACAGGCCCAACGGGCAGGGAGCGCGGAGGCCGAAGCGGCGTGACCTGTCCAAGTTGCTGCTGCTGCTGCAAAGGGACCACATTCACCCAGTGGGCCGTAAACGACATGTACTGTCCCTGACCGTAGTTACAGCTCCAGATGTCGGCGCTGCCATGCACTTTGCTACACACCGACAGGCTCAAGGACTGGCCCACCTTCTGTTCAACAAAAGTGTGCAGCACTGGTACTGCCTTCTTGGCAAAGAAATGACGGCTTGGGACTCTCCACCTCGGCTCGGCACAAGCCATCAGTTCTCTGAAAGGTGCAGATTCCACCACCTGAAAAGGGAGCGACTGCAGCACCAGCAACTTGGACAGGAGCACATTCAGCTTCTGCGCCGTAGGATGAGTGGGCGCATACTGCTGTCTCTTGGACATGGCTTCGCTGATGGATTGCTGGCGGGATGCATGACTTGGAGGAGGAGGAGGAGGAGCAGGAGCGACAGAGGATGGGTATGACGCACAGCTGCCTTCGGCTGAGGTGCTGGAGCCTTGGCTGGCAGAAATTGGGAGCTCACTTGGTGAGGAAGCAGACTGGACCACCCCTTGGGAGCCTCGGTTCTCCCAGGTCGCTTTATGGTGACGCATCATATGTTGACGCAGGGCCGTGGTGCCAACATTTGGACCCTGGCCACGCTTCACCTTTTGCCTACATATCTTGCATGTGGCCATGTTACCCTCCTGCGAATGCTTCAGGAAAAACTGCCACACTGCCGAGTAGCTACTTTTCCCACCCCCTGGCCTCACTGATTCACTGCTGCTGTTGCCAACTCCAGGAACCCCTGCTCCACTACCTCCCGATAAGGTAGACTGCCGCACAGCAGGTGCTCTACCCCGGCCCCGGCCCCGGCCGGCTCCAGCCTTTGGAATTGTGCCCCCATGCTGACTGCTACCACCTTGCTGCCTCAGCTGCTGACTCCGGGGCAACCTGCGCCCCTCTTCTCCTGATGATGACGATGAAGCCCCTTCATCACCCGGCTCCCAAGTGCGATCGGCTTCATCGTCATCATCATCATCACCAAGTTGTGGCTGTACGTCACTGATGTTCGTGGATTCGTCAACAGTGTCTGGCGCAGGAGCTGGAACGCTCGCAGCACCCACGACACTGTCCACATCACTATTTGTCTGCCTAGCTAAAGAAGCCACCTCCATTTCTTGGCTTGGCAGTAGCTGCTGACTGTACTCCTGTATCTGATCGTCCTCCTCACTAAAGAGTGGAGCTGAACCCAAAGCATAGGATACGTCGCTGGGGGAGGGAAAGGCGTAGGACAGAGGCAATGGGAGGACAGGGACTGCTCTCGGGGCATGCCAACTCAGGGTTGTGTCAGAGGAACCTACCGACCCTAGACTGGGGGTCTCAGACGTAAGTTGTGATGATGTTGTTGATGAGCGCATCAACCAATCTACCACGGCAGATGCGTTACTGGTGGAGACCCGACCGCTAGCAGATACTGGCAGATTAGGTCTCTCAGCGTGACTCCTGCTGCTACTGGCCCCCAGTCTGATGCGAGCTCTGCCTGCGGAATCTTGGCCTCTGCCACTCCTCTTTTCACTTCCAGGCACTTGTCTGCCCGACATAGTCTAACTGGTGTGGTAGTAGGTGATATTTTAAGATCCCCCGGGCAGCGGTGGGTCTATATGAAACAGAATATAATGCACACCAAAAGTGAGCAGTAACACTCAGCCTCCAACAGGCCTGCTTAGTGTATATAAGAGAGCTGCTTAGTGTAAATAAAGAGGGGTATGCTATGTTACAGAATGGGATGCCCCAACAGAAGTGCACCTGGCAGGCAGCAGTAAGTCTATGCACAGCTAAAGTGTCTTTATCAGGGCTAATTTCAATTATAATAAGTGCAAATGGTTATATGGTCTTAAACAGAGGCTGCTGTAGTCACAGAATGGGATGCCCCAAAAAAGATCCAGTAGTGCTATGCCCAGCAAAAGTGTCTTTATCAGGGCTAATTTCAATTATAATAAGTGCAAATGGTTATATGGTCTTAAACAGAGGCTGCTGTAGTCACAGAATGGGATGCCCCAAAAAAGATCCAGTAGTGCTATGCCCAGCAAAAGTGTCTTTATCAGGGCTAATTTCAATTATAATAAGTGCAAATGGTTATATGGTCTTAAACAGAGGCTGCTGTAGTCACAGAATGGGATTCCCCAAAAAAGATCCAGTAGTGCTATGCCCAGCAAAAGTGTCTTTATCAGGGCTAATTTCAATTATAATAAGTGCAAATGGTTATATGGTCTTAAACAGAGGCTGCTGTAGTCACAGAATGGGATGCCCCAAAAAAGATCCAGTAGTGCTATGCCCAGCAAAAATGTCTTTATCAGGCCTAATTTCAATTATAATAAGTGCAAATGGTTATATGGCCTTAAACAGAGGCTGCTGTAGTCACAGAATGGGATGCCCCAAAAAAGATCCAGTAGTGCTATGCCCAGCAAAAGTGTCTTTATCAGGGCTAATTTCAATTATAATAAGTGCAAATGGTTATATGGTCTTAAACAGAGGCTGCTGTAGTCACAGAATGGATGCCCCAAAAAATAAGTGGACCTGGCAGGGTCCAGTAGCGCTATGCCCAGCAAAAGTGTCTTTATCAGGGCTAATTTCAATTATAATAAGTGCAAATGGTTATATGGTCTTAAACAGAGTCTGCTGTAGTCACAGAATGGGATGCCCCAAAAAAGATCTAGTAGTGCTATGCCCAGCAAAAGTGTCTTTATCAGGGCTAATTTCAATTATAATAAGTGCAAATGGTTATATGGTCTTAAACAGAGGCTGCTGTAGTCACAGAATGGGATGCCCCAAAAAAGATCCAGTAGTGCTATGCCCAGCAAAAGTGTCTTTATCAGGGCTAATTTCAATTATAATAAGTGCAAATGGTTATATGGTCTTAAACAGAGGCTGCTGTAGTCACAGAATGGGATGCCCCAAAAAAGATCCAGTAGTGCTATGCCCAGCAAAAGTGTCTTTATCAGGGCTAATTTCAATTATAATAAGTGCAAATGGTTATATGGTCTTAAACAGAGGCTGCTGTAGTCACAGAATGGGATGCCCCAAAAAAGATCCAGTAGTGCTATGCCCAGCAAAAGTGTCTTTATCAGGGCTAATTTCAATTATAATAAGTGCAAATGGTTATATGGTCTTAAACAGAGGCTGCTGTAGTCACAGAATGGGATGCCCCAAAAAAGATCCAGTAGTGCTATGCCCAGCAAAAGTGTCTTTATCAGGGCTAATTTCAATTATAATAAGTGCAAATGGTTATATGGTCTTAAACAGAGGCTGCTGTAGTCACAGAATGGGATGCCCCAAAAAAGATCCAGTAGTGCTATGCCCAGCAAAAGTGTCTTTATCAGGCCTAATTTCAATTATAATAAGTGCAAATGGTTATATGGTCTTAAACAGAGGCTGCTGTAGTCACAGAATGGGATGCCCCAAAAAAGAAGTGGACCTGGCAGGGTCCAGTAGCGCTATGCCCAGCTAAAGTGTCTTTATCAGGGCTAATTTCAATTATAATAAGTGCAAATGGTTATATGGTCTTAAACAGAGGCTGCTGTAGTCACAGAATGGGATGCCCCAAAAAAGATCCAGTAGTGCTATGCCCAGCAAAAGTGTCTTTATCAGGGCTAATTTCAATTATAATAAGTGCAAATGGTTATATGGTCTAAAACAGAGGCTGCTGTAGTCACAGAATGGGATGCCCCAAAAAAGATCCAGTAGTGCTATGCCCAGCAAAAGTGTCTTTATCAGGGCTAATTTCAATTATAATAAGTGCAAATGGTTATATGGTCTTAAACAGAGGCTGCTGTAGTCACAGAATGGGATGCCCCAAAAAAGATCCAGTAGTGCTATGCCCAGCAAAAGTGTCTTTATCAGGGCTAATTTCAATTATAATAAGTGCAAATGGTTATATGGTCTTAAACAGAGGCTGCTGTAGTCACAGAATGGGATGCCCCAAAAAAGATCCAGTAGTGCTATGCCCAGCAAAAGTGTCTTTATCAGGGCTAATTTCAATTATAATAAGTGCAAATGGTTATATGGTCTTAAACAGAGGCTGCTGTAGTCACAGAATGGGATGCCCCAAAAAAGATCCAGTAGTGCTATGCCCAGCAAAAGTGTCTTTATCAGGGCTAATTTCAATTATAATAAGTGCAAATGGTTATATGGTCTTAAACAGAGGCTGCTGTAGTCACAGAATGGGATGCCCCAAAAAAGAAGTGGACCTGGCAGGGTCCAGTAGCGCTATGCCCAGCAAAAGTGTCTTTATCAGGGCTAATTTCAATTATAATAAGTGCAAATGGTTATATGGTCTTAAACAGAGGCTGCTGTAGTCACAGAATGGGATGCCCCAAAAAAGATCCAGTAGTGCTATGCCCAGCAAAAGTGTCTTTATCAGGGCTAATTTCAATTATAATAAGTGCAAATGGTTATATGGTCTTAAACAGAGGCTGCTGTAGTCACAGAATGGGATGCCCCAAAAAAGATCCAGTAGTGCTATGCCCAGCAAAAGTGTCTTTATCAGGGCTAATTTCAATTATAATAAGTGCAAATGGTTATATGGTCTTAAACAGAGGCTGCTGTAGTCACAGAATGGGATGCCCCAAAAAAGATCCAGTAGTGCTATGCCCAGCAAAAGTGTCTTTATCAGGGCTAATTTCAATTATAATAAGTGCAAATGGTTATATGGTCTTAAACAGAGGCTGCTGTAGTCACAGAATGGGATGCCCCAAAAAAGATCCAGTAGTGCTATGCCCAGCAAAAGTGTCTTTATCAGGGCAAATTTCAATTATAATAAGTGCAAATGGTTATATGGTCTTAAACAGAGGCTGCTGTAGTCACAGAATGGGATGCCCCAAAAAAGATCCAGTAGTGCTATGCCCAGCAAAAGTGTCTTTATCAGGGATAATTTCAATTATAATAAGTGCAAATGGTTATATGGTCTTAAACAGAGGCTGCTGTAGTCACAGAATGGGATGCCCCAAAAAAGATCCAGTAGTGCTACGCCCAGCAAAAGTGTCTTTATCAGGGCTAATTTCAATTATAATAAGTGCAAATGGTTATATGGTATTAAACAGAGGCTGCTGTAGTCACAGAATGGGATGCCTCACAGCAGACTTAAGATCAGTTCAGTATATATGCACAGTTAGTTAGTATAAGCAGCCTGAAAACGCTAACAAAGCCTGTCAGGCTGGATGAAAAAAAAAAAAATCTCCCTGTGACAGCCTCCGATTTTTCCTTCCTTTCCCTGTTTTTCGCTGACTTTCTGTCTGTCTCCTGTCTGTCTCCTGCCTGTCTCCAGCCTGTCCCTGTCTGTCCCTGCCTGTCTAACTGTCTCTCCCTCAGCTACACAGCGTTCTGTCTCTCACGAATGCAATAGAGAAATGAGGAAGGAAAAGCAAGATGGCCGACTTAAATAGCGCTGTGACGTCACCGGGCTTGCTGGCTGCTGATAGGCTGCATGTGACTGCCCCAGCTTGCACTGGCGCGGGATAGATGTCCAGACATGTCCCGTCCGCCATCTTAGAATGCCTGTAAATGTAAATGAATGGATGTTAAAGGAAAACTTCGAGCGATCGAATCGCGGGGAAATTCGGATTCGATCCGAATCAAATTTTTCCTGAAATTCGGATCGAATCCGGGTTCGTCCGGATCGATTCGCTCATCCCTAGTCATATTGTCTTGTTTTCCTGCTGTTTCCTCACACATAGGCCTCGATTCACAAAGAGTTGAAAAAAACTCTCATGTTAGTAAAAAGAAAAATGCCTGAGAATGTCACTGTTAGTGAATCACCAGATAGGAATTCAATGAAAGTCAATGGCACTTTTTACTACAGGGAAAAAGGGGTAAAAAGTTCAGTACTTTTTTCAGGAGTAAAAAAGTGTCATTGACTTACATTGTCTTCCTATCTAGTGATTCACTATCGGTGACATTCTCAGGCTTTTTTCTCATGAATTAAATATTTTACTACCATCAGATTTTTTTTCAACTCTTAGTAAATCAAGGCCATAGAACCCATATGCTGGTACCAACATTTAGCTCGTAATTTTTTTGATCAAATAAAATGACTTTTCATTACTAATATTTTAGATGATGTGAGAGATATATTGCATTCACTTTGCACTCAGTACTATAGGGGTCATGGAAAGAGACTGAAGACAGGTTTCCGATACCCTATTGTTTTTGGGATTGGAGGGGACCTTCTTTGTTTGTTCCCCTATTGGTTAGAACATTTTATCTGAACTCCAAACAAAGCGATTTGACCTGCAAGTAATACTGATTTAACAAAGCAACATCCTCCCTGCAGTTACTTATTTCAGCATTGTTAAATGAAACATCATCATCATATCCTTGCACCGCTATGAAATCTTGCTTTATATACTTACGTACACATCCGTCCTTTCTTTACAGCACCTTTGAATTTAGTGGGGATTGAGTTGCATGATAGATCCCACAAAGGTTCCTAAAAACCACCTCTTAATGTTGTGAAATGACTACTGCCAGCAAGGAAAGAGGCACCTTAGTTGGGTTTTAAAGTGGACCATAACCGTGTGTTCCTCCTGCATGCCAAATGGCAACTCTTATCTGAGCAATGGGTTTTAGTTGATCCAGTCTGTGACATTTCCATCCAGCTTGTTTGAGACAAAGGTGCAGGACAGTTTGTTTTTAATACATTTCCCCCCTGCCCCAATGGGCCACATAGCATACAGCAAAGGGGGTTATTCAATAAGGGATAGCGCCAGGTAGTGCCTCATATCGGCAGGTTGCGTCTGGTGAACGCCAGGCACTGTACACAATACCACATTTATGAAAGCGACTCTGGTGAGTGACTCTAACAGCGCCATGTAGCGTCACATGTATTACCAGAGGCGGCTCAGAGTTTAGCACCAGTGCTCTAGCTTCCACAGCGCCAGGTATTACCATTCGCTCAGTGTCGCACTCCCATACATTTCGGAAGCTGCCAGCCTCCCTTTAGAACACTTCACAGGGAGAAATCCATATTGACTGAATTCCTCCCTGCTTGTGCTCATGGCAATTCAAATGAATAAAGGGGGGTGGGAGCAGCTCAATCACTATTATTTATACAAAATTATTATTATTATTCAGGGCCTGGGAACTAATTTACCGCCCAGTTTAACCCTCTCATCAACTAAATATCAAACAACAAACATGTCTAGCTATGTTGAAAGACAGAGATTTGGTTGCATATATCTGCAGATACATGTGGAAGCCACACTGCCCCGACAAATGTGGTCCCTACTCTTAAGTCTGACTCCCATACATTTCAATAGGCACTCATTTGCTTGTGTTTAAACAGCGTGTTTGACATTTTTTTACAACAACACTTTTAGAAACTTTTTGGACTTTTTAGATTTTTATGCAGAATTGTCATTACAGGTCTGGCACTAAAGTGTTAATCTCACATTGTTCAAACAATGTAATTCCATGTGTTTTCGCTTTGTTACTGTTGGATATGTGTTTAAAAACAGACTTTAATCACACAGCTTTTGGCGCTCTATGCTATAGTGACCAGATTTAGAGCGCCCACGCTGTGTGTGTGTGTCCATTTTTGATAAGTCGTCGCACTGAGCTGGCGCTACCTTTCGCTCGCTCAAGCGCTGTACTGGTGTTAGAGCGCCCAACATACATCACATTCATCAATGCAGGCCAGGTTACTACAGCGACTGAGGAGCTCTGTTACAGCACCCGATACTTGCTTACAGCGTCTACTAGCAGTCGCTCTAAGCTCCGCTATACAGACGCTCATCTGCCGATACGTTAGTAGTGAATCAGCCTCAAAGTCTCATCCCAGGCCAGCCTGAGAAAGTAGATATCCTGCATAGGAAATATTCCAAGGGCACACATGCCTTTTTAACAAAGTAGGAACAGAAGTCATATTAAATATGACTCTAAGCTTATTCCTACTGCTAGGCGGTATAATGGGATGCTGGACATTTTAATTTAACCTTGACATTGTAAATGTATTGTAGCCGCATACTAATATTTCACTCATTCTTTAAACAGGTCATTTTAGCTACTGCTATTCTGTCTGTAAAACTTTGCTGCTTCTGTGAGCCGATAGTAATTCACACATTCAGATCTCATTTTGTATGGATGGATGCCACATTATAAAATGTATAAAAATATATCATGTGTACTTTAGATTGGGTGAATTATTGAATGTGCTATTCATCTCATTTCTGTTGTACACATTAAAGGCCTGATTTACAATATTTTCTGCTAATTCCCGCTACCTTTAGTGTTCAGATGATGTGTGTTGTTGCTCTGTTGCAGTGTCAGTTCCATGCTGTCTCTTTCCTCTCATCACAGAATGGAAGGGGAATTTATTCTTCCTCTTTGCTGCCTCCCACGCCCCGGCCCCCCTAATGCTGACCACAAAACCTGAGACTTGTGTCAAGTTGGCACCCCCTCTGTTAGTTATAGGCTAGAGCAGAGCTCCCACACGGTCAGTAAATCCTAGATCACTCCAAGACAATGCACACAGTGTGCTTTCATCCAGGGTCAGATTATGAGGGGGGGGGGCAGGGGCATGCGCCCCGGGGCCTCCACCACTTGCCCTGCAAGGGGGGGCTATACCAGCCTTTGGTCCATGGTCTGGTCCAGGAGGCTTTTCAGTCTTTGGTCTGATGGCCTGTGGGGCCAGCAACAAAGCAATCGGTGGCAGTGGGGGCCCCCTTGCCCGGGAAAGCCTGTTTTTGTTTCTGCAAACCTGCGGCCAAAGCCACCGCAGGGCAGGACAGAGAGTCTACAGCAGTTAAGCTGCAACGCTACAGTGATGGGTGGGTGCAGAGCTGTCAATCGGCGGCCGCTCACTGCACATAAGCCACCAAGCACAGCCGCTGGCAGCTCAATGCAGGGAACTGCTTTCTGCTGGACCAACTGGGTGACTACACCCCCCACCCCCCCACCCAGGATGGCAAAGCAGGAATTCCCGAGCAGCAGGCACCCGCACAAGGGTGGCACATCGCACAAGGGTGGCACATGGGACTCAATCTGATGTTCCCTGTACTATTTGTTTTATGTTTCCCAGTCTCACCGCCCTCCCCTCTTTAGCACCACAATCTCTGTAAATAATCTTACAATAAGTGCAACTCCACAAGCTCGGTGCCTGGGCATCATTCTGGACTCCTCTCTCTCATTCACACTTCACATTCACTCCCCCTAGCCACCTCCTGTCGTCTCCAGCTCAAAAATATCTCCCATATCCATCCCTTCCTCTCACTTGACACCACTAAAATGCTAGTACACGCCCTGGCCATATCCCGACTGGACTACTGCAACACCCTCCTCTGTGGTTTGCCAACAGACTAGCTCCCCTCCAATCTATTCTAAACTCGGCTGCTCGCCTCATCCATCTCTCCTCTCGCTCCTCCAGTGCTACCCCCCTCTGTCAATCCCTCCATTGGTTACCTGTCTTCCATAGAGTTCAGTTCAAACTTCTAACACTTACCTACAAAGCTCTGTCTAACCAGGCCCCTCCCTACATTTCATCTCTGATCCAGCATTACCAATCCAAGCGCAACCTCCGCTCTGCTTCTGACATTCTCCTGTCCTCCTCCTTGATCACCCCCTCGCACTCCCGCCTTCAAGACTTCTCCTGCACCTCCCCACTTCTCTGGAATGCACTCCCCGCTCAATACGCCACTCTCCATCACACCAAGCTTTTAAAAGTGCCCTCAAAACTCACTTCTTCAGACAAGCATATAATCTGGCATAAGCAACTCCTATATCCTTCAAGCGGCACATGCCGCCAAACTCAAGCTCTACCACTTGTGATCCCTACTTTTTGTCTCCACCTCCATCCTTTAGACTGTAAGCTTGCAAGGGAAGGGCTCTCCTTCCTATTGTCTCCTGTGCTCACAACACCTGGTTTGAACCTCGTGGCATCTAGTTTTGTATTGCTCCCTGTACTATTTGTTTGATCTTGTCATACCTTGTAAAGAGCTACGGAAGATGATGGCGCTATATAAATAAACAATGATAATAATAATGTTCCAGTAAGTAGCCGGGTGCCAGACAGCCACTGATCAGTTACTTGGCTGGGCTGTTATTTTAAAGGAAAAAAATACTGTATCTGGGGCCTCCACCAGATTTTGTGCCCAGGGGCCTCCACCACACTTAATCCGGCCCTGCTTGCATCACCCAGCTCCGCCACTCTCCTCTCACAGGAAAGCACAACATGAAATGAAACATTTTATAATTTTTCTGGCATAATAGCTTTGTTTTCAAAAAGGAAAAATAGAACATTGCCATGTGTAGCTCTGCACTATGAGGATACTCCTGAGTGTGCCTTGACAAGGACTTACTGTATCGGCAACATTAATGGCCCCCAATAATTTATGTATGGTAGTGGAGTCTAGTTTTATTCCAATAACTATTTTGTAAATGACAATGCAGTTCCCCTTAGGCCCCACCGATATACTTGCAGAGGACACTGGGATTTCTAATTTGCCCATAATTTGCAATCAAATGTTAGGTGAATGTTGGTAAAATTGCAGATTTACATTTTCCCCAACTAATTTATACCCAGTTGTCGGTACCATCCCTATTCTCACTGTTACCCTCTTCATTCTTGAGACAGCCATTCTAAAACGCCATGAGAAATTAACAAGGAATTTATAAGCTTTGTCCGATAAAGGGGTTTTGTGTGTGATGTGTTTCTTTTTTTATGCTCCATGAGGTCTGTCTGAAGATCAATGGTTTTGCCGATCTATAAGATTTAATCTGACAGTTGATTACATTTAATAGTGATTGATGTGGTTTCATCCAACGAGCGATGGGGTTTAATGTAATGTATTATCTAAAGATTGATGATTCATTTGGCCTGAGACAGATCATGAATAAACAGGTCCTGCAGACGTGTAATATCTTGTAATGGTCTGTAAAGAGAACAATAAAAATAATAAATACCTACAGGTACCGCTTCTCTCCCTCAGCGTCTTCGCTGAGGTCCCATAGTTAGTTATTTGCCTGTTCCCAAAACATTTTTTCCTTGGTAGCTTATCTACTACTTGCAAACAAATAAGTGTACAAGGCTCGGCCCCCACGTCTGTCATGGTGACTGGAGTAAGTAGGCTTCATCCAACGCAGTAAATGGGCATGGCTGGCACAGTCCAGTACCAGTCCATAAAGCTGACTATGGATAGCTGCTGGTTAAAGTTACTATAAGGACCCTGTAGGACAAACTTCCTATCTACAATATAAACACCCTCTCCCACTGGCTCCCAGCACCATAGTTAGGGGTACTCTCCACTTCCAGCTGCAGGCCTCTATTAACTGAGGGTCAGAACCACAGCACAACCTCTCGGTGGCCTGGGCCCCTTTCAATAGAAGGCAGAGTATACTGTGAAATGGAGGAAGCGTGCTGAGGCATGACACAGCCTGTCAATTGCAATGAATGGAGCTGTTGTGCTCCAAACATTGTGACTGATGTATGTTGGCTGCTTGTCCCCTATACCATGAGTAAAGGAAGGATGGCCATGCGCATTGTAGAACTTGATCACAGGGATAGTTAAGCTTTATTCAATTGGAGTAGAACAGAATTGTGGAGGACAAAATATGAGTAAAGGCTATTCATTTGCTGCTTGAGATTGAGGTTGCCTAAAAAGGTTCCCTCCAAAATGTGCGTGACCCTTTAATCCTAATTTGTCATAATGCCTATATGAGGCGTTGGTACATAATCATGCTCTTACAAATCTCTACTGATTCCGGGTCAAGCCCACCCCAGGTTCGTTCACCGAGCATTTGATTGGGACCACACTGATTTTTGGTTAAAAGAAGTTATACTTCACTTTTATTTCATAATTTCATATTACAAACAATTTCAGAGCAACAAGTATACTTCATTGATTCATGATCTGGGATACTGTGTACATCGCTCAGAGTGCTCCTCAATCATACGTTTTCTCCTATGTTATGTACACAAAACACCCTGTTAAGCACAACCCCAAGATTACACAGGGAAATAAGAGTGTGCCAATACCGGCATCCCAAATTGATAGAACAATGCACCAAAGAACTCTACGGTTCCAGCAATCCGCAGAAAGGGGACTAATACCAAGAAGGCACCACTCTCATCCTAATAATAATTCAATAACACCAATAGAACTTGATATCCATCTATTTAATTCATCCAAATTTTTTTTTTTAAAACACATTAAGGACAATACAACATTGCTACAAACATTCAAGAATTATTAAAGTGCCAATGTGCAAAGTGTTCTCCTATGTTATGTTTAACAAAGTTCCTCCTTGGACTATCTTAATGATGGGCAGACATGTTTCGCCACTATTTTTGGCTTTCTCAATGCCCTTATGATGAGAGGAAAAAAGATCAAATATGTGTGTTAAACTCCCATTAGTTATTATCTCCATAATCATTTTGAACACATTGCATTTCTTGTTTAAAGCCAAACTATGCTGACAATATATGATTTTTCTTGGAAAAACTGCAAAAATAACAGTTAAACATATATAGCACACTGGCAACAGAGGGTGACAAAATCTCTAGGTAGGCTGGCCCTAAAAGGGTGAAATAGATTTTCAAGGCTAAGGCTCTTATTCATGGGATAGCGTCAGGTAGTGCCTTGTAAATGAGAGGTAGCGACAGGTAGCGACAGGTTAACGCCGAACATGGCAAGCAATTACACATTTATCAAGCAGAATCTGTTAAGCGACTGGGATAATGCCATGTAGCGTCTGATTCATCATTATCCCAGCCTCAGCGAACAGCGCCGGCGCTCAGCCTTGCAGAGCGCCAGCTATGACCTCTCGCTACCTGTCTCTCCCCCATACATTTCAATGGACGTTCTTTTATTTCTTTTTAAACAGGGTTTTTGTTATTCTTTTTTTTTTTTTTTTAAATCTCAAATAATGTTGTGACCTCTTCTGGCCTAGAAAAAACAATTTTTTCTAATATTTTTCATGTTTTATATATTTATGCAGAATTGACATTACAGGTCTGGCATTAATGTGTTCATGTTACAATGTTATTACAATGTAATTTCATATGTTTTCCCTTTGTTACTGGTGGATACATGTTAAAAAACTGATTTTAACCCTTTCGCTGCCAGCTTTTGTCACCCTCTGTTGCCAGACCATGTTTCACTATCTTGCGCTACACATGTTCAACTGTGATTTTTGAAAGGATTTCCAGGGATTTCCCAGGCAAATTCTATATTGTTTTTTTCAACAGAGTCTGGGCTTGACATGAAATGTCTTGTTTGGCCTTTTTTAGTGTATTCTCAATACTTTTTGGTGAAATATGTGCAAAGAAAATCTATTTTTGCCAATTTGTAGTGTTTTTTGTAATAAAAAATGTAAGTTTTTCTATAACATTTTATTGCGTGCAAAACCCCAATTTCTCCCGGTCACAGCGGTACCACATATGTATTGGTAGACACCCTTTCCTGCCCAGGAGACTTCCCCAAACTGAAACAGAGCTTTAGGAGATTTTCAGATAAAATACAACTGCGCTATGCGCTATGCGCACCTTTCAGAAAAACAACCCTTTACATTTGAAATACCCCCCACAAACTATATATTCTCTGGAAGAACACGCCTCAAGCTTTCTAGGCATACCAAGCTTGTTTATGTGGGCTTACTTTTTTGGAAGTAATCCCTCAATGTATTCTTTGGTTGCACAAAGTTTCCCTAAAAAAGAATAAAAAGGAAGAATCAAGCCACATTTTCCTAAAAAAAAACTATATGCAAACAAGAAAAAACAAGGAAAATCTCAAAAAGCAACATGCCCCGAACAGAACAATACCCAACATGCATAGGTACTGTCAAGGGAAGAGTTGGCAAACACCACAAAGTAAAGCGTGCGCATAACAGTAATTTTACTTTCAGCTCTGCAGACAAAGTGCACACCTTGCAATTTTTCAACCAAAACAACCCTTTACATTTGGAATATCCCCGATAAACCATATATTCCCTGAAAGTACACATGTTAAGCTTTCTAAGAGTACCCAGCTTGTTGTAGTAGGCTCACCTTTCTGAAAGTAATCCCTCGAAGAATTCTTAGGTTGCACAGGGTTTCCCTAATAAAATGTATAAAAAAAGCTAAATCTGAAAGCGCAAGGTCCGCCGAGCAGAACAATACCCAACATGCATAGGTACTATTAACCCTTTTAATTGCCAGCCTACTTGAAATTTTGTCACCCTCTGTTGACAGGTCATTTTTCCCCATTTTGCGCCATGTTTAACCGTGATTTTTGCTGGAATTTTCAGGAAAATATATATATATTTTTTTGCAGCAGAGTTTAGGCTTTAACATGAAATGTCTTGTTTGTAATTTTTCTCCTGTTTTTTAAATATTTTTGCGTAAAAAAACAAAAAAATAAATAAAATATTATTTTTTAGACAATTGTCTCCTTTATTTTAAATAAAACATTTGTTTTATTAATGAAAACCATATTGCATGTGAAAGCCCCAAAAAGCCCCAAAGCCGACGCTACCACATATGGATCGGTAGCCCCCCCCATTCTTTCCCAGGAGACCCCCCAAACTGAAAAGAGCACGTAGATTCTACGTGCTTGGCACCTAAGTGGAGTAGAAGCGAGTACGTAGAATCTACGTGCTTGGCACTGAAAGGGTTAATCAAACAGCCTCCGGCGCTCTGGACTTCAGATAAGCATGTTTGAGCGCCGTGTTGTGTGAGGCTGTTATTTTAATGAATATGTTGTGAGTCGGTCGCACTGACCATTCGCTAACACGCGCTCCCATACAGTGCTGTACTGGTCATATAGCGACTCCCCACAATGTATTCATCATTGCTGCACAGCGACTGAGTCACTATGAACTAGCGACCCACGGCCGAGCACAGTGACTACAGGCGCTCATCTGTCGCTACCTGGCGTTAGTGATGAATCAGCCTGCCCGTAACAAATCAGTTGCTGAAACTTAGCTTCAGCCTCTTTTTGGTAACCCAGTCCCCAGATTTGATTTATGTATGATCACCCTTTTTTCATCCTGAGATGCGGAAATACAGAGTCTCTGCTCCTCCTGCTTCAGAATGAATGGGGCACGCCATGTCTACAGCACGGGGGGGGGGTAGCTTTTGAGCTCCATGAAAATGTTACTAGCAACAAAAATAGTGAATCATGTTCTTATGCTTGTGAGAGAGTGAAAGAGAGAGAGAGATACACAGACACGCAAGCAGTTGGAACCTCACCACTGCTTTTACAATTCTTCATTCTCAGCTTTTCT
This sequence comes from Gastrophryne carolinensis, assembly GCA_027917425.1. Taxonomy (NCBI): domain Eukaryota; kingdom Metazoa; phylum Chordata; class Amphibia; order Anura; family Microhylidae; genus Gastrophryne; species Gastrophryne carolinensis. Next base: position 147,286,730 of record CM051235.1, on the reverse strand, counting down.
CACATCAAGATGCAAAAAATCATCCCAACAATTCGGAACAAATTAAGCTCAGTTTTTTTACCTTGTCTGGACTGGGGGGAGCAAAAACTAAAAGTTGTATGTTTATTATCCCCTTTTATTATCCTTTTTACAGACTATACCACTGGCCTTATATGATTTGCTGAGCCTTGGAAACACTATACTACCTACCTCTCATATACATTGAGTTCTGGTGTCAGGTTTGTAATATGGAATCAGGGGTCTGATTTATGAAGCACTATCTGCCACATTATGCTGCAATGGTGCAATACAGAGTGGAATATCATTTAGAATTTTTTATTACACTGCCACATGTTGCTCACCTTTACTAAATCATTAGTGACGCAGCAACATACTAAAAGAAATATAATTTATACTTTTCACTACTCTAATTTGCCCTGATGTGATATAGTCTGGCAGCTAGTGCTCAATATATTAAGCCCCATATGTCATGTACTCTGCTTCCAGCAAATCCCACCCAGGCTGAGGAAATATGCAAAGAAGTGGTTGTATGGACATATACCACTATAAAATGTTTTATATATGCTGAAGGCAATAAATATCTATAGTAAAAAGTCAGCTGCCATCGCCTGCCACATGCCTCTACTACTGGGACGGATTAGACTGTCAAACTGGTCCCAGCTCTTTGCCCAGTCATATGTCAGGTGCTGAGCACTGCAGCCCCATCTTATGGGTCTTAAGAGCATCCGAGAATCGTGAGTTTCCAGTTTTGTCACCCAATGTAGTGATTGGGATTTCACTTCTTATCCCCAAGCTACCCCCCACCCTAAAGAAAAATGAATTGAATAAGTTATGGCCTTATTTTAGTGATTGTTTTGCTAATTCAGGCGGTGTGCTTTCTTTTTTGAACGATGCAACATTTTAATGGCTTAAACAAAGAAATTATCCTTATTTCATTAGTTGTAAAAAAAAGTTTATTGTATGAAGGCAAGTGACCTAGATCTGAAACCCAGACTGTTAGCCAAACCCTATCACCTTACATTAGTACTGGACTTTACTGATATTTTTGTCCCCCAGTGGAAGCAAATTCCTGTATACTTTTTCCAAAATCGAGAGAATGACATTTCCAGAGAAGTGAAGACTAATAGCAGAAATACAGAGACCAAATATATTTAAAAATATTTGATCATGGAAAAAAGCTTCAGAAAAAGTATACATTATTTTCACCACTTCTGCATAATTGAGGCGTTAGAAGTAATAATCAATCAATCCTCATCAGCAGCACCTATTCGGCCATTCAGGTTTTTTTAAACCTGAATAAGAATATCGTTAAACTGGGGAAAAATCAGCCAAATTATTTAGTATTTGTTAAAGAATAAGCTTAAATGCTGACTGTCTAGCCTCTGGAGTTGGGCATATCAGCTCCTGTGTCCTTCAGAGCAGGACTGGTATATTTGGGCACCTGCTGATGGCCATCAGGCTCTTCGACAGTCCCATACCATTTAAACTCTTTTGAGGGACCTTGGGACACCTTACCATTTACAAAATAGTGTAACAGTTAAAAAAGGCTACTCCCTTGATCCCAATAAAACATAATTTATTGAAAATAATTTTTGATTCCCTATCACCACCATCTTCTTTTTGCTTCAAGCGGATCAAAACCCTTGTGGCCGCTCCCTGGAACCTAAATTTTCCAGGGCTGGCTGCTAGCCTGTCCTGCTGCATGAAACCCCCTGGATTGCAGTTAAATTCACCTTTGTCGGATGGCTGATGCAATGCTGTGATCTCAGTGCCACATCCCCGAGATCCCTGTAGCACCAATCAGAGCCAATCATCAATGTCAAAACTGCTGCTTTGGCAGTGGAAAAACATGGTTTTATTTGAATACCGGGTCATTGCCGAGCCAACAGCAGAACCTGAGATACTGGGACAGGGGTGCTGGGGGTGGAAAAATGGGTCTTGCTTTGCTTTGTAGGTTTCTGCCATGGACTTGCTGGCAGAAAACCATCCCCTAGTGTTGGTCTGTGTTGTTCACCGCTGCACCCCATCTCTCTGCCCTACTCTCCTCTGCATCGCCATCTCTGCTCTCTCTTGCAGCCCCATCTCTCCTTTGCTGCCCACTTTACACCATCTCTACCTTGCTGCCACTTCATTCCCATTTCTTTCCTGCTTCCTTCTGCAACCCCATCTCCACCCCCAATGACTGACTGGGGCCAAAAATCGGCCCCAGATTTTACCAGTAGAAGTGCCTCAGTGGCTTTTCTGCTTCTTCCTGTAAAGTCAACCAATGTGCTCCAAGATTGAGTCTATATCCTTAGGATGAGGACATGGGATGGGGTTGTTTGGGTGAGGGGATAGAGTGATGAAGGGGATGGGGGCTGGGATTAGTGGAAATGGAAGTAAAGGTAGTGACCCAGACTGCCCCAAAGCAGTGTGGCTCACCGGGCAATTGCCCGGGTCTGGCTATGGCCAGTCTACCCCTATCTTCCCTGCTCTCTGCGGCACCCCATCTCTGCCCCATAATGTGATGCACCCCATCTCTAAATGCACCACACTGCACCCCCATTTCTTCCCATCTTCTGGAGGCACCCCCTTTTACTGTCATGCTTCCCACTCTTGTCTCTACTCCCCACTACACTCACAACTTGCCCCCTACTGTGCCCCCATCTCTGCCAAGCTCCACCATCTCTGCCCTGTTCTTCACTGCAACCGCCATTTTTTGTTGCTTTATAAGCAGACAGGACTGATGGGCAGTTCTGCCAGGTTCCTTCCACACCAACAGCAAGTTTCCCAGAGCAACCTGCAATATTCATTAATCTCCTAATGGGTTCAATCTTTAAACCATTAAATGCTGGGTTTTAATCATACATATATTTGAAGTAAAAAATACTATCCTTTAGCACCAACCCAATTTACATTTGGGACAACTCTCAGTTTAATCATCCCTAGGAAACACAATGATTCGGTGACTAATCAGTCAATTACGGTCTGCCATGAATTCTGGCATGGGCTGTGGGGAGGGAGTTGGGGGGGGGCAGGTTCCTCTTGTAGTCCTAGTCCTTTTTTTACCTAAACCCCAAATTTTGCTTAGCACTTTCAGGAGGAGTAGGAGTAGGGTGTCTTTTTTCATCCAAACTGCCTGTTTGATGCCTGATTTGGGGCAGCCAGTGCACCCTAACTTGGGGAATATCTCGAATTGTAATGCCCCAGGGGTCACTTAAAGTTTTTGCAGGTGCTGGAAGTTGGACTTAATAATGTAAGTTTGACCCAATAAACCATTTTTTGTGGATCAGAAAATCACATAACATTCTATTACTTCCTAAATATAATTTGCATCATCCCCAGTCCCACATCTTGTCTGGGGACATACCTTAATGCACTGTCCTATCATATGTTGTTTACAAATGTTGATATTAAGCCGGATTTTTCAAGCACTTCTGCCAGACTGCGCCACGTCAGTGCAAATTAGGGTAGTGCTAAATATACTATATATTTTTCTTAGCACCACTAATGTATTGGTGAATGTGTTTCTTAACGTGTTTCTTATAGTGCAGCATATTATACTTCTTATACTCTTATGCAGCAACAAGCTCCAGTGTAAAAAAAATGATATTTTGCACCACTCTAATTGGCACCGATGTGGCATAGACTAGCAGAGGTGCTTGATAAATCAGACCCTATGTTTTAACTGTAATGCTGTAATGTTTTAATGTGCATTTGGAATGCCTGTTTTCAGTTACTGGGAGTCTTAGGTTCACAAAAGTGAACTAACTATGAAGGAGCAATGTTATCAGTGGCAAATTTGGGCCAAAATAAACCCTGGCCAGCTCACAAGCTACTGAACACAGCCAATGTGTTTTCCAGGAGGTCAATGGATGCATTGGTCAGCTGAGCTATAACATTGCAGGAACAGATCATGGTCATGGCTAGATATGGCCACTCCTAAAGCATTGTTACTGAAGTCTTAGTATTGTAGGGGCAGAACCTAAGATGGTATATTGGATGTGGATTAAAGTGGAGTGTGCAACAGGAATAAGGATTGTGGGGGAGAGTTTTGAGTCAGGAAGTGGAGGAGGGCATTAGAAGAGAAAAGGGTGAATCCAAAATGTGATACCATGAAAAGATATATCCCAGGCCTGAAACAATGTATTAAGCCCCTGGAGTGACCTAATCTTTTATTCTGTATGAGTTTAAATGGGCAAAGCTCATTCAAAGTCAACATGCTTATTAGTTAAAGCGGATTAACCGTTTTATGAAAGGTTACATTTAAAAAAGAAAAACCCATGCATCAACTCCCTTTAGTGTTCTGGTAATGAACTGGATAAAAATAATCAAAAACGATTTTGGTTTCAAAGGAAAAAATAACTAGTTTAGAACAATAGTATCTTGTCAGAAACCAATGGCATACAATCGCATAGCTGGGGAAAACAAAAATTAAAATCACTATAACAGGAACACCAAGCAGCATTGAGGGCAGAAAACTAATCTAAATAGTAATTTACCTGGGGTGGGGGAGCAAAATAGATTGAGTTGCTTTGGGGGGTTTGGTCTGCTTTTAGGGATACATATGGTTAGAAGCATGTGACTGATCTGACATTCCTATCACCTAGACAAATGTGAAAATTGAATTCAATGTACTTGTATTCAGCCATGAGGCTCATGTTACTTTCTATGCTAAAAATAAGATACCAGATTTACAATAGATTTTAGCTTGTTTATTATTGTCAACAATTAAGCAGTACTGTATCTTACAACGTGCACAGACATGTTCGGTATTTTCTCACAAGGGTTTACCTTATGCTGTTTACTAGCTAGCATCGTGTACATGGCACTTGTGGTCTTTACTATTAAATTAATTGTGAACCCACAGGACTTTATAAACCCAAAAATAAAGGCCTGAAAGCCTTCTGGATGGTCGTAAAATAAAGCTTGCTAACTTCCTTTCAACAAGTCACAATTGTACGTTAATTTACTTCAAAATTCTAAAACCATTTAAATAAGTAAAATATGATCATGCAACCCTGCTGCAGAGATTTTTATATCATTTTGACATGTTCATTAAAGTCAGAAAAACATTCATATAGTTCATGTAAACAGAGATAATAAAAACTGGATTGGAAGGCAATATAAAAATTGCTTTACAATTCTTTCTTACTTTTTATACAATAGATATTATAATTAGCTTATCCACCTTTCGGAAACCCTTATGTTATATTCACTTTAATAGCACATTAAAGCTGGACAGGTCACTTTTTGTTGCATATAACAGAGTGTGTGGGTCATAAAAACATTTACAGGAAGAGGTGTATGTAGGTTACACAGGGCCCCATAATGCCGCCCCCCCCCCCCACACACACACATAAAAGTATACTGTATCTACTAATATTGCAGAGTGCTGTTGGGCCTGGGTCAGCAGCTTTGGAGCCCGAGTTTGTGGCTGAGGGTTAACCCTACAGGGCCAACAACAGGCCAGGTTTTGCAGTTTTCCACACCAAGTGGTAGAATTCCCATGTACAAAATTAAGATTGCAGTTTCTATTTGCATAACTAGTTTTCTTCACACTTTTCATATGACTACCTTAAAAGAAGCAATTTATGATTTGCTTAACCACGTGAGCTCCACCCTCCTCCTAAAGGGCCACCAACATGCCAGGTTTTGCTGATATCCACACAGTAGTGTTCAGACAGAGCTATAGCTATATGGAAATCCACAAAATATTGCCTGTTGGTGGTCCTTGAAGAGAAGGTTGGGCACCTATGTGCTAAACTGGTCCCTTCCCCCTTAAACTACTATATACACTGAACGTTGACATTTACCATCCTCTAAACTGTAATCTTTAATCTATTATTCTAAATCAATTACAACTGTACCCCACTTGTCAGACAGGTTAGACTCTAGTTCTACCAGAACCTGGAATAAAACATCTATTAACATGAATACTCCACAAATACAACTAGCCATACATGTAGTTTCCCTCTCTACATTCCTAATGTTGTACACATGGCTTTGCGTTTGCTGGAAAGGAGTACATAGGTAAAAAGCAGTTGCTGCTTGGTATTTTAATTATAAAGTATACATTAGACTTAGCCAGTTGTTGTAGCCTTTGACTGATCTTTTCATGACATAAACCGAACTATTAAACTTCCTTTCCCTTACAGGGAATACTGTCAATCAGTATTATGCTAACATACTTTACCTGTTTACATGCTATCATTAATTATATATATAATATGAAATAACTTCATATTAATTAAACTAAAATATAGTTTATTGCTTTCTAATAAGTGTTCATAAATCTTGCTAGAGTATAAAACCACATAGTTGAAATTATGTTTATCAAACAGATGCATGAAAAATAATTCAGATTACTCCTTTGACTTTCCTAATGTGTAAGTAAATCAGCACCATAAGACCAGCATAGGTGTGTGAGAGCTAAGTTAGAAAGTATATACTTACCAAATCCTATCCTGCATTGTTGGAAAAAAAACCCCTATGTATATATTTTAGCAGTAATAACTTGTCATAAATCAAATATCACCGAAATGGCATTCTAATACATTCTTTAGTCTGTAGCTTAGTGCATCAAAATGAAATTCCAATTCCAGAAGGAGACCCATTCTTGGTTTCTCAGTGCCAGCAAAAGTGCTGTGAGTACCACGGACATTCTTAATTGTACTATATGCATGTTTGTGCAGCCATTTCTAGTAAGTAAAAGATAACTGTGGAGCACATGCTTGACAAAAGGGGAGAGTTCCTTTATCACAGTGCTCTCTGTGGCTCAGGTTTGCCAGGGATGCTTTAATTCTGCCTAAAGAAAGTGTCTAAATTGATGTTTCTTCTGGAATATGTGGAGGACACAGCTCTGTAGTAGTCATTACATCTGAGTTGTAAGGGTAGGTAGGAGATGTGGACACTTTGTAAGTAATGTTGCCTCAATGTGGGTATATCCCAGCAACCCCCCAGCACCACTAATCAGTTCTTTAGAAAGTCCTGAGTAGAATTGGACACAAGCAGAGATCTCTCACTTTTATTATTTTATTTTTACACATTATCCACCTGGTTATAAATATAACCAAGAGTGATGGTTCACTGACAATCCCCTCCCCCCTCAATTGGTCCTTGAGGACCAATGTGTGAGACTCCTAGCTGAGGGAAAATTAAATGGCCAGTAAGAACACGTTTGAAAAAAAACATGTTAATAGGGCAGCGCACCTTTAAATGGGACCAGCCTCTTGACAGATTTCACCATAACATGGGTACTCCATCTAAGCTCCCTTCACATTCATTTGGGATGAGAATTTTTTTTGATGAATTTTAAGACTGACACTGTGGCTTTGGCTGGCTATGCAGTTTTCTGGAAAATTCTGAGAATGTTGAGTTTTATATGGATTACTAGTTGCCATATTTCTTAGTTGTTGGCATTTGGTAAGCTTTCGGCAGTCAAGCGGAAATTATTTTGCTGCCAGTTCTCCTTGATTATTACTGCTTGGAACATCCCAGATGTAATAGCTACTACAAGGCTGCATCCTCCACATATCCCAGAAGTTTTAGTACTCATCATAAGGATATGTGGAGGACTCGGCATCCTCCCATCTTTGTTCTTGACTGCCTAAGAACACATTTCATTAATTTTCAATTAGTTCTATGTTAATACTCTTGTTTCCACAGTATTACACAGTATTACTATAGTTAATGCTGTTTACGAATTGGAATCTAAAGAAACTTTATTTACGAAGTCTCCTAGAAATACCCATAAAACCCAGATGTAATGACTACTACAGAGCTGCGTCCTTCACTTATACCTTTATGGTGAGTACTAAAACTCAGACAGGTGCACAGACATGGCAAGGGTGGATAAGGGGGTAAGGTAGATAAAGGTCCTCTTTAAAGTTACCCTTAGTCAAAAATGACTAGATGATCAACCAGCTAGGCAACAGTGGACTTCCCATTAAGGCATGCCCCACCATGCTTAATGCCACTGGTACCTGAAACCAGGCATCACCCTAACCCACTGCTGTTCCCAAGAAGCTTTGTGGCTCCACATGGCTGCTGGTAGTCCCAAGAAGCTATGTGGCTCCACATGGCCGCTGGTAGTCAATCTCATGGGATTAGCTTGCACAGTGGTATGCCCCTATGGTTGGCTGCAGTCACATGGGATGGCGATCTTACAGCCAAAATGAGGGATTGCAGAATTAAGTGGGCTGGTATATATTGGGCTTCCAGTATATAGAGTAGGGTGGTGCTCAGTGGGATGCCCTCCCAGGTTGATAACTTGAGGGTTACTTTAAATAGGAAATAAAGGAGACTGAGGTATCTGCCACTGAAGGGATCATTCAACCACTCTGTGCCACTGCAGCACACTTGCACACCCTTTTTCCAGTCCCCACAATCAGAGAAGCCAAGTTGTGATATACTGGCTTTTTTGGACTTTTCTCTGGGGTATAGAGCAAATGGGTGCATGCCTAATAGAGACACTCAGGGTGGTGGCGGACACAGCAGCCATCAGGCTATAGTGGCCTTATTTAAGTGGGGATAAAATAAAAGGCCAGTAAATGTATTCTTACTCAAAAAAGCCTAAACATTATGTGTGTTTTGGAGTTTTTAAGTCACCAAAATCTTCTTCATGATAAGCAATTACCTAAATGTGCAATCTTGCCTAAAGAGATACTTATCTTTTCTCTGGAAATTGAATAACATTTATTCCAAATACTAATAGTATGAATAAGTTCCAATGGAAGTCCTGACAACCCTTTTTTATAGTGTAATGTCTTTATTTTTATATAAAATCCACTTAGTCCACCAAATAAAACATTCTTAAAACAAAATATTAAACAACAACTTTGTTTGAAATAGGACAATATCTAAAACGAATACTGTACACTTCATATTTATCCATTGTTCCTGTCAATGTTCAAACCCATTCTCCCCCTCCCCCCGCCTCACTTGTAGAGGATGCCATAAGCATGATTAGCTGCATCAGAAAGTCTTTGGCGCTGTTTGGGGCTACATAATATTAGTAATGCCTTCAGATAATGGCATACATAAGACACAGTGGTTTCAATAAGACACTTTTGGGGATGGGTTATGTGGCATGAGGCTGTTGTATTGTACCAGCACCTTCACGCTTTCTTCAATATTGTTGTCATTATATAGTCACTATGCTCTCTTTCGTCTTCCTTCAAGGTTTCGGAAGCTGACTGGTCTGACCTTCATTTCGGCAAATTGAATGGAGTATTCATGTCCCTTCCAATGGAACCAGTTGACACCCTGTGGGTAAATATGAACGTGATTAACTAATGACCAAAGGTACAAGAAAGGAAAAAGTTGCTATGTATTCAATAAGGCAAGACACAGGGAAATATACTGAGAACTGTGTCTTCTGTTTCCATGCTAAAAAAAAAAAAAGAAGAATTACTTACCTGCCAACGTGCTACAACAATCCAATCAATGCTGTTTGCTCGGGGACAGACAGTGCAGTTCCTATTCATTCCTATTGCTCCTCCTTGCTGCCAGTCATGAGGGAGTAGGCTCCTTTATTGATTAGCAACAAGGGGCTCATCACATCTGCCTGGTGGAACCTCAGATGCATACCAAGAGCCAGTCGGAAGCATATAGTGCTGCAAGTGATTGTTTTTCTAATAAACCTTGACTGCATTTACAGTTCACATTTTTTATAGAAGGTGGAACTGAAACACTGAGCAGAGAATAATGCTTTCCAAAGCAAAACTGGCTAGAACACCATGGGGGAGGGAGTGGAGTGGAGTGGAAACTGAATAAGATTTGGAGAAGATTTGGAGAACCTCTTTAATCTTAAACTTGGACATCCATCCAAAACTTACTTTACCTGTCTATGGCCTGCTCTATAGCAACGTTGAAGCACAAATTACTGTGCACCAGTGTGGAAAACAAAACATGGCCTGTTCAAGACAGATATGAAAAACACTGTACTAAACTAAACTAATATTCCAGCTCCAGGAAGTCCAAGGGATAACTCGGAGATCCACTACCCTTTCTATTGCTTCTGCACCACCAATTGCCGGCTCCCATTGAAAGCAATGGGTGCTTCAGTTCACAGCCTCGCCCACCCGGTGGACTTTTTCAAATATTCCAGTACCTGGAAGTCCAATGGGTAACACTGAGATCTACTTACCTTACTGTCGCTCTAGTGTCATCAGTCATTCTCTAGGTTGTGAACCCGTTAGTTGCATGTCATGTGTGCTTTTGTTCAGCCGGCTCCCATTGAAAACATTGGGTGCCTTCATACACGGCCTCACCCACTGGCCAGAGGAAACCTTGAAGTCCAGTTCCCAGCTTCCCAAACTGGGGCTATGCGGGAGACTGGTCGGCAGTGCAGGCGGTTCAGTAAGTTAAGATGATCTCCAAGTTACTTCTTGGACTGCACAGCACTGGAATATTAATACTTACCCAATCCACACAGCCCATTCCCCATACTCTCTCTATTCCCTTCCCCCCAGCCATGCTGCTCATCTACATCATCAGCAAAGATACCTTTGCTTCCTCTGGTAAGGCATGGTGTGCTTTTAGACAATTGTCAGTGGAGGGCCTGGCCATGTGGAAAATGAAAATAATGGCCCCTGGAACTTGTTCTTCTACAAGTGGCTCTATAGGCAGCTGTTTTTTATGAAAACAATTTTTAACCCTCATATGTTTGTACTGAGTTTAGGTTAACAAATGTTCTAATTTCTGTTCTTCTATAAACATTAATAGGGATGTGGTAGCATTTAGAGCTTTTCTTTACATTGTTGTCTGTATTTTCTTACCTGACTGTGGCTGTTGTCACCATATCTGCCCATTAGATTTACTCTGTGACAATTCTTGTACCAAAAAGCTCCTTTATAAGACAGAGCACAGTTGGTAATAGCAGAATCGTTGTCCTTGTCAAAAGTTGAAAATGGACGGCCGTTATGATAGGTCATTGAATCTCCTGCAAAGGTAGAAAATAGCATGGGTTGATTTGAAGATGAACATACAGTAACAGCCAAAAGGCAGCAACAGCTTTATTAGAATGAAATACATTTAATATGAATTTTGAAATCGGTCCTTTTTTAAGGACATATTGGTTTTACATAATACCCAGTGTATTTGTTTTTAGTATTATTTTAACTATCTGATATCTGGTAAAATGATATTGGGAGCAATCTAATGTTATTGCCTACTGGGTAAGAAACTGGCAATACTTCTTAGCTAAAGCATATTGGCAAACTGGGGTTGTTGTATAAGTCCACCTAAAAAAGGTGCTAAAAAAGGTGGCCATGAATAATGAAAATTCAGGAGCAGGGATACAGAAACATATTTTTTCAGAAGTCCACCAGGGGGATCTTCTGCATGGCAGGTGCATAAACTATGATTTGTTTTTACACTTAGCCTCTAAAATCTCTGTAAGTATGCCTGGAATTGTCCAACAATAGCAAACACATGTACCCATGCATTATTTTATCTGTGCTTTACTACATGAAAAATACCCACCTGCTGTACCACTGTATCCATCAACCTTGAGTCTGTATCGACTTTTTGAATCCCCAACACTGAACTTATCATAAATGGCATAAGCAGTTTCCCCTTGATCTCTAAGGTCCACTCGCAACTCGTATTGTCCCTGAGAGGTGATTTTGTGCAAGTCTTCCAGACCTGAAAATGAAAATAAAAATACTGTACATTTTCTATGCAAAATGTTGCAGTTATTTTAACAATTTTTCAGTCTATCTCTACCATTCTGCTGTTATGTTTCCCAACAAGGTGTTACGCACCGGGTGCGAAGAAGTGGACCCGCAGGGTCTGCAGAACTGTTTTGGCAGATACCGCGTCAGGGGAGCGGAGTCTAAGGAGCCACTGGTTTTCACCAGAGCCCACCGCAAGGCGGGATGGTCTTGTGCGGCAGGTGACTCCCAGGTCGCTACCCCCCAACAGCGGCACAGTTCCACAAACTGCTGAAGTGACGTGCAGCAGAGACAAACAGTGGTCGGAGGAGAAGACCGAGGTCAGGACTGGCAGCGCGGGTTCAGTAGCGGTGAGACAAGCCGAGGTCGGGACTGGCAGCGCGGGTTCAATAGCGGTGAGACAAGCCGAGGTCGGGACGGGCAGCACAGGTTCAAAGGTCAATAGGAGAGCCGAGGTCATACACGAGGAATCAAGCAATACAGCGATAATCATTCAGGGAACAACACCGAAGATCCGGCACAGGAAGTAAGGCAGGGTTTAATTTATAGGAAGCGCCAAAAAGGGATTGGACGGCAGAGACCAATTAACAGGGCCTTGGCCCTTTAAATCTGAGGAGGTTGACGCGCGCGCCCCCTAGTGGCCGGGGACGTGCGCGCAGGGAAGACGGAACAGACACAGAAGGAGGAAGCCGGCGGCCATGCCGGTCAGAGGAGGAAGCGCGGGGACCAGGTAAGGGGGAACCGCAGCCAGGGGGGCCAGCAGCAGACGCCCGGACGCCGGTGAAGCGGGGAGCGCTGCAGGAAGGGGACGCAGCGCTCGCCCGAGGAGAGGCACGGAGGGGGGCGCTGCGCGGGGAAGACGCAGCGCTCGCCCTAACAGTACCCCCCCCCTTAGGTCTCCCCCTCTTTTTGGGACCGAGGAAGTTTGAAATAAGGCTCCGATCGAGGATATTCTCCTCAGGCTCCCAGGACCTCTCTTCAGGACCGCAATTCTCCCAATCCACTAGAAAGTATCGTCTCCCTCTGGATGTTTTGGAAGCCAGAATCTCTCTCACCGAGAAGGCATCTTCGGTACCCGCGACCGGAAGTGGCTCCAACGTTTTAGAAGAGAATCGATTAGTCGTCAGAGGTTTTAATAATGAAACATGAAAAGAGTTGGGAATACGTAAGGAGGCTGGCAAATGAAGTTTGTAACAGACCGGATTAATTTGTTGCTTGATCCTGTACGGCCCTAAATAGCGAGGGCCCAATTTATAACTGGGTATCTTGAAACGAATGTACTTGGCTGAAAGCCAAACTTTATCTCCAGGAGAGAAAACAGGAGCGATTCTCCTTTTTTTATTAGCGCTGCTCTTCATGCGGGTAGAGGCTAGAACAAGAGAATGTCGTGTCTCACGCCAGATAGAGGAAAAAAACTGTGTTAAGTCATCCACGGCGGGTACCCCCGACTGTGTAGGTAAGGGTAGAGGAGGCAAAGGTTGGCGGCCATAAACAATGAAGAATGGAGATTTCTTAGTGGCTTCAGAATCTTTGAAATTATAAGAGAACTCCGCCCATGGCAAGAGATCGACCCAGTCGTCTTGTCGGGCCGAAACAAAATGACGTAGATATTGTCCTAGAACCTGATTGACCCTCTCCACTTGGCCGTTGGACTGGGGGTGGTAAGCCGAAGAAAAATCTAATTTCACCTTTAACTGAGTACAGAGAGCCCTCCAGAATTTTGAAACAAACTGAACTCCCCTGTCGGAGACAATGTGGGAAGGAAGTCCATGGAGCCGAAAAATATGTTTAAAAAAGTTCTTAGCCAACTGAGGAGCGGATGGGAGTCCTGGAAGCGGAACGAAGTGCGCCATTTTTGAAAAACGATCCACAACAACCCAGATCACTGTATTGCCTTGAGATGGAGGAAGATCCGTGATAAAGTCCATAGCGATGTGAGACCAAGGGATTTCAGGAATAGGAAGAGGATGAAGAAGACCCGCCGGTCTTTGGCGAGGCGTTTTATTACGTGCACAGGTGGTACAAGCTTGCACGAATTCTGCCACATCCTTCTCAATGGAGGGCCACCAATAATATCTGGCAATAATTGCGTTAGACTTTTTGATACCAGCATGCCCGGCAATACGGGAAGCATGACCCCATTTTAATATTTGGAGGCGTCGGCGAACCGGGACAAAGGTTTTCCCAGGCGGAGCTTGCACTAGGGAGGCAGGAGCGGAATGAACCAAATGATCAGGAGATATAATGAACTGAGGAGCAGCATCCACGTCTGTGATGTCCGAGGAGCGAGATAGAGCATCTGCCCTGATGTTCTTAGAGGCAGGTCGAAAATGAATGCGGAAATTAAACCGCGCGAAGAATAGTGACCAACGAGCTTGGCGAGGATTCAAGCGTTGAGCAGTTTGAAGATACAAAAGGTTCTTATGGTCGGTAAAAATAGATATGGGGTGAAGCGACCCTTCTAGAAGATGTCTCCACTCTTCAAGAGCTAATTTGATAGCCAGGAGTTCACGATCCCCAATAGAATAATTTCGCTCCGCGGAAGAAAAAGTCCTAGAAAAGAACCCACAAGTATGATTTTTCCCTGAAGGAGACCTCTGTGAGAGAACAGCTCCTGCTCCGATGGAAGAAGCGTCAACCTCTAGAGAAAAAGGACAAGAAGGGTCTGGTCTGGTGAGCACCGGGGCCATAGAGAAGGTCTTTTTCAAAGTTAAAAAGGCTGCCTCCGCCTGTGGGGGCCATGACTTGGGGTTGGCTCCCTTTTTGGTGAGAGCCACAATGGGGGCCACGATAGTGGAAAAATGGGGTATGAATTGACGGTAATAGTTGGCGAAGCCCAGAAATCGTTGAATGGAACGCAGACCAACAGGCCGAGGCTGAAACAGTATAACCCAAAAAGGGCAGAGCGGTTTGGTGAAAGAGACATTTTTCTAATTTGGCATAAAGATGATGCTGCCGAAGGCGGGATAGTACCAGACGAACGTGCCGGTGATGCTCTTCGAGGGAAGAAGAGAAGATGAGGATATCATCTAAATAGACCACGACACAGGAGTACAACAAGTCCCGGAAGATGTCATTGACGAACTCTTGAAATACGGCAGGGGCATTACAAAGCCCGAAGGGCATCACCAAATACTCGAAATGACCGTCACGGGTATTAAAGGCAGTGTTCCATTCGTCTCCCTTGCGGATGCGGATCAGATTGTAGGCTCCTCGGAGATCCAGTTTGGAAAAGATCCTGGAGCCACGAAGACGGTCGAAGAGTTCTGGAATTAAGGGTAAGGGGTATCGGTTCTTTACCGTGATCTTGTTAAGACCCCGATAGTCGATACAGGGTCGGAGAGAACCGTCTTTTTTCTGTACAAAAAAAAAGCCAGCCCCAGCGGGAGAAGAGGACTTCCGAATGAAGCCCCTCTGCAGATTTTCTTGTATGTAAGTAGCCATTGCTTGAGTTTCGGGGACGGATAGTGGGTAGATACGGCCACGAGGGGGAGTGGTCCCAGGCAGGAGGTCGATCGGGCAGTCATAAGGGCGATGAGGCGGAAGAGTCTCAGCTTGCTTCTTACAGAAGACATCAGCGTAAGCCCGGTAAACTTCGGGTAGACCCGGTAGAGATGTGGTAGGATGATCGGTTCGAACTGGTAAAGCTTTCAAGCAATTCTTGAAGCAGGTTGTACCCCACGCCTTGATGTCCCCAGTGACCCAGTCTAGGGTAGGATTATGAAGCTGAAGCCAAGGAAGACCCAATAGGATTGGGGAAGTACAATGGGGTAACACAAAGAATTCCAAGTATTCCTGGTGAAAGAGGCCAATCTTAAGGAGCAAAGGCTTGGTACGGTACTGTACCATACAATTCAGTCTATCTCCATTAACTGAGGCGATGAATAACGGTTTGGCCAAGCGGTTAACTGCTATGTCGTGTTTCTTGACCAGGGAGGCCTCTATGAAATTGCCCGCCGAACCAGAATCCAGGAAGACCGGCAAATTAAGCACAGAGGTAGATGAGAGACAAAGCTGTGCAGGTACGGTAAATCTTGGAGAGGAAGCACACACACCCAGAGACGCCTCTCCCACCGAGTCTAGGTGCGCCCGTTTCCCAGTCGAGAAGGACGAATGGGGCAATCTCTTAGAAAATGATCAGGACTGGCGCAATACAGACAGAGATTTTCATTTCTCCTGCGAGACCTCTCCACGGGGGTTAGGCGAGAGCGGCCGACCTGCATGGCTTCCACCTCTGGAGAAGATGGTGCAGACAAAGGTTTCTGAAAGGTGGGAGCCAAACGGAACATCCTCCTGTCACGTTGGGAATCTCTCTCCAGGCGAAGTTCCTCACGCCTCTCAGCAAAGCGTATGTCAATGCGAGTGACGAGATGAATGAGTTCAGAAAGGGAGTCAGGTATCTCTCGAGCCGCTAGAACATCTTTGATCTTGCTAGAAAGACCTTTCTTAAAACAAGCGCAGAGGGCCTCATTATTCCATGCTAACTCGGAGGCCAAAGTACGGAATCGAATAGCATATTCACCAACAGAGAGATCGCCTTGCGTTAAATTCAATAGAGCGGACTCGGCAGATGAGGCCCGAGCGGGTTCTTCAAAAACCTGACGGAATTCAGTAACAAAGGCCTGGACGGTGAAGGTGAGAGGATCATTACGGTCCCACAAGGGAGTGGCCCAAGCCAAGGCTTTTCCGGAGAGCAGACTAATGATGAAGGCCACTTTAGAGCGTTCGGTGGGAAATTGATCAAACAATAATTCCAGGTGCATAGAGCACTGGGCTAGAAAGCCTCTGCACAACTTCGCGTCCCCCTCATATTTTGCTGGTAAGGAGAGGCGGATTCTGGATGGGGAAACTGCTGGAGACTGCGGTGGCGGCACCGGTGGCGGTGGAGAAGGCGACAGCTGCTGGGTCAAGAGTTGCTGCATCATAGCGGTAAGCTGATTAATCTGCCGAGACTGCAAAGCCACCAGCGCTGGGAGTTCGGAAGTCTCCGGCAAGGGCACCTCAGCGGGATCCATGGCCGGATCTTACTGTTATGCACCGGGTGCGAAGAAGTGGACCCGCAGGGTCTGCAGAACTGTTTTGGCAGATACCGCGTCAGGGGAGCGGAGTCTAAGGAGCCACTGGTTTTCACCAGAGCCCACCGCAAGGCGGGATGGTCTTGTGCGGCAGGTGACTCCCAGGTCGCTACCCCCCAACAGCGGCACAGTTCCACAAACTGCTGAAGTGACGTGCAGCAGAGACAAACAGTGGTCGGAGGAGAAGACCGAGGTCAGGACTGGCAGCGCGGGTTCAGTAGCGGTGAGACAAGCCGAGGTCGGGACTGGCAGCGCGGGTTCAATAGCGGTGAGACAAGCCGAGGTCGGGACGGGCAGCACAGGTTCAAAGGTCAATAGGAGAGCCGAGGTCATACACGAGGAATCAAGCAATACAGCGATAATCATTCAGGGAACAACACCGAAGATCCGGCACAGGAAGTAAGGCAGGGTTTAATTTATAGGAAGCGCCAAAAAGGGATTGGACGGCAGAGACCAATTAACAGGGCCTTGGCCCTTTAAATCTGAGGAGGTTGACGCGCGCGCCCCCTAGTGGCCGGGGACGTGCGCGCAGGGAAGACGGAACAGACACAGAAGGAGGAAGCCGGCGGCCATGCCGGTCAGAGGAGGAAGCGCGGGGACCAGGTAAGGGGGAACCGCAGCCAGGGGGGCCAGCAGCAGACGCCCGGACGCCGGTGAAGCGGGGAGCGCTGCAGGAAGGGGACGCAGCGCTCGCCCGAGGAGAGGCACGGAGGGGGGCGCTGCGCGGGGAAGACGCAGCGCTCGCCCTAACACAAGGGCTGAGGACAAGCAAAACAACATGGCAATATTTGTTGTGCCTTTGTAAAACATATTCATTTTTACGAATTACATGTTAGACTTTTTTGTAAACACATTTTTATTCTTTTGTGGACTTGTAATATGCTGTTAAACAAATAGAATGAATGCATTAAACTGAATAATGTTGCATTGTTGCTGGTTTCTGCAATATTGACTGTACATGATTTGCTTTACATTTTTTACATCATTTGCGGCTATGTTGATTGTTTGTCCTAGATGTGTTACACTAAATAAACCATTCGAAATTGCAAAAAATCTATACTAAATTATACTGTTAGTTTGTTCAGCTTTTGTTCTAAGGTTTGTGTAAACATGGATTCCTATGGCACGGAGTAAAAACATGATGAACAATGAACACAGCTGCTAATAAGCATCAATTTAAAAGAGTTCTGTTTCTTTCCAGCTTAGAATGGAGAGGCCTGGAAACACTTGCCCCATAGGGTATTGTTATTTACTAACTTGAAAAAAAAACCTAGTTAGGAAGTTTCTGAACCGATTCAATGGAATTCCTTTGCTGCAAAACCCAACTAGTGGTGATAGATTTTAGTTGCTTTTGTTGTACTTTATGTTGGGTTAATACTAGTGATGAGCCAGAGCAGGGACAATCCAGTTTGGAAGTCCTCCACCTGGATAGTCTCCATTATCCAGCATTTGGGAGTACGATATCTTTGTCCACCGTAGCATGTTAGCTGTTCACAAACATTAAAAAATCAAAAATATAGTTTAAAATAAAAAAGAACTCACCCCCGGGCAGCGTTCTCTTTGCAGGTCCACTGAGGGAGCCATTACTGCAGCTGGCATCTGAAGTGAAGGGGAACACAGTTCCCCTTCTGCTTTTTTTGGCATCCCATCAAGCTGATGCCAGGCCGCTGGGCAGTCACTGGAGGAGAGGGACATGGAGGGAGATTCTCCAGTGCAGCAAGTTATCTTTTTATCTTTTTTCTTTTTTAACTGATTGTGAACTGGTTAGGGTTCCAGTGGACTCCTATACCAGTTCACAGGATAGTGACGCCTGCATGCCATCTTCCAGTCTTGGCGGGTGGCATGCCAGATAATTTGACCCAGTTCTTGCCAGTATCCAGGATGGTGTGAAATAGAGCAAATCGTCAAGGTCTGGGTCAAATGTAGCTTTGGCCCTGATACGTAGCCCATCACTAGTTAAGATACCACAGATCACAGGAAATACAGTTTGCAGCAACATAAAAACAACAGATTTCAAAGGGGGGCATATCTAAACAGGAAGATTTTATTTCTGCATCACAAAGGGCTGCAGTGGGCCTAATGTAACAGAATAATTAAGCTGTGTGAAGTTGGGTATGTAAATGCACACATTATTCAAATAGCAAGTCAAGGAGAACTACTAGTGGGGACGCACATGAAGCGGTTTACAGAGATAGAGTGGGGAGCATCATTCCACCTAAGGCCAGCTCCATGTTAATGTGGGCCCTTTGACAAGAGCGTCTCAGTTGACTGCAATGTGTCACTTCACATGTCAGGTCATGCCATATCACCCATCAGCTACTATGCCACTAATGGATCCTCCTGTACCATCGATCACCCTCCAGTCCTCGCTGCTTTCTCCATGGTCACCAGTTCTCTGGTCTTTGCTGCATTCTCACCATTTGCTGAAGAGTTCTCCATTCCTGCCAACTGCTCTCCACCTTCTGAGCTGCCATCAAGAGACATTAGTAATGTCATGACGATCCACTCAACCACTCCCCGGTACCATGACGTCCTTGGCCGCCTGCTCGAGCAGCACCGGCCTGGACGGTGTACTGTCACATAGTCTCGGCCCTCCTCCTTGCTTTGCATCCCCGGCCCCTGGTGCAGTTTATGGTAGTTTAAGTGGGCCATTGAGCCCCAGCACTTAGCGTGCCCCTGGTTATTGTGGGCTAATCAGCTCTCAAGTTGCTTCATGGGCCAAAGAGCTGACCAATACCCAGCAGCCTAGCCCTATTTAAGCATCCCAAGTTCACTGTCTTATTGCCTGTGATAGTGTTCTGCTGGGTGTTATAGTTCCTCTGCTGTGTATTGTTATCCATTGCCAGCTTTGCTTGCCTGACCATTCCTTTTGATCTCTGCCTGGACTGATGCCTACCTGCCCGACCTCGAACCCGCCTCATCCTCTGTACTGCAAACTCTCTGATCACCCGGCATATCCCGCATCCAGGCGAACGGGGGCTTGTCTATAGGCAGAAGCAGCAGTGGAGATTGGGGGGGTGCTACGGGGTCTGACAGGCACCATGTGTGGGTCGCACACCACAAAGGCAAGCCATGACTATAGCAGCCACCCCTTTTCATGACATTTCATACATGCAGAATTGTACAGAATTATAACAAGAAAAGTTATTTGTTTTAGCGATTTCCCTGGGACACAAAAAGGGGTTAATGGTCTCCTCTAGGACTTGAAAACCTACTTTGCACTTTGTGGGTTGCTGTGCTCTTGACATATTTTTAAGAGGCACATAGTCCATACTTTTTTATCTTACCCATAAAAAATTCATTAGATGGGTTTCCAAATCCTGCAGCATATGTCCTCCAATTTCTATAGAAATCTTCAGAACCATCACTTCTTCTTAAAAACACCTGAAGGAGAAAACAGCTGATTAGAAATTTCTTAACCCAGTATCGACATATACTTTAGGCCCTTATTAACTATAGGTCATAAACCATAAGCAATGTTTTTGTAATGATATTGTGAGACATAACAGAATTTGCTGTAAAAACATAAACATGACAGGACAGGAGAGGCTCATCCACGCTATAATGAATGCTCTTGGGGGGGGGGGGTTGTTTAATAATGTCTCATTTGTAGAACATCTTTATAATAAATCTGAAGTGCATGTGTTTTAAAATATTATTTGTTCAGAGAAGCATTTTTTTTAATATGAGTCAACTGAGGTGAAGTGGCTCTCATATAAAGTGTGAAAATTCTCTAAACATGATACTGACTAAGTCTTGACTTCACAACCACTTACTGGTGAGTTTGTACATAGCTTAATAAATTACACTAGGGATAAGCGAACTGGTTTGCCAGAACCCAAGTTTGTTCCAAATTTCAGTAAAAACTCCATTCAGCAGGAAACTGAATTTTTGGGGGTTCGTGGTGACCAAATTTTTCCTGTAATGCACTGGGCGGAAGGTAGAAAAAAAACTCACCACCATCCTCGTTCCAGCAACACGCTTGGGTCAAGTGTGCGTGGTGGAAGCCGGATTGCACAACTGACAGTGCAGCCGGCACCCCACTCCTCCTCAGCTGTGCAAGCCGGCTTCCACCACCCACTGAGAGTGCGGCCGGCCTCCTCCGCTCCCACCGTGCGGCGTGTAGCTTACCTAAATGCCGACACGTGGGAGTGGAGGAGGCTGGGTGGGCTGTCAGCTGTGAAAGCCGACTTCCACCGTTCGCAGAGATTGCGGCCGGCCTCCTCCGCTCCCACCTTGCGGCGTGTAGCTTACCTACATGCTGGCACAGTGGAATCAGAGGAGGTCGGCTGTGCTGTCAGCTGTGCAGCCGGCCTCCCCCGCTCCCACCATGCGGTGTATTTTCCATAGGTGAGCGATTCTCAAAGATTCTATTTGGATGAACCCGAATTTCATGAAGAAATTCGACGAATCGCCTGAATGGAATTTTTAGGAAGTTTGCTCATCTCTAAATTACATATCAGGACAAACATTTTTAATGGCTATATTTCCTCTGAACTATATGCTTTCAGGGATCTCCTTTTTTTCAGTCAGAACCTGAAGGATAAACAAACTAACCTTTTGGAGATGTAATGTAATAAATAAAATCCGATTCATACTGTGTTTTGCTCATGTAATTAAAATCTCTATCCTCATATAAGTAAAATCTCTATGGTCTCTGAATGGGTCTTGACTTTTGTTTTAATAAACATGGGCCAGCTGAGGCCCCTCAATATTATAATGCATGTCTGTGTATCTACCTGAGCCGCTAATAATCAATATTAAGTGGGGGGCGTGGCTATGTAGCTGAGCTGACCAGACGTGCAGCACGAGGGCTCCTGAAAAAATCCTGATTTTCCATTGAGATCCAGAGTTAATCCTCCGGGAACTCGCCGGACATCTACTCTATACATCCCCCTGGACCCTCCTGTTAACCTCTGCGGGGACAGGAACCACCTGTCGGTCCCCCTGGGAGACTTGGAGGCCTCACACGTGGCGACCCCCCCGCCATCTTGGCCGAGCAAGCACCTTACCCTGGAGTGCTGGCTTACTGCTGTATAGCGCTGCCGACGTCCGGAGCGGTGGGGTGTCGCGCTCCCTGCCCGGCGGAGGTGGCTTGCGGGTGGATGTGGAGCCGCCACGGTCACGCACTGTAGCAACGCCTGCTGCTCTTACCTGCCACCATTGCTCTCCTGGAACCTGGCGCGCCCTCTACCCGGGCCTCTCTGCAGCCGGCTCTGCTCCCGTCTTCGCTGCGGCTGTGTCTCTGCGTGGAGTACCGCCTGCTAGCCGGTTGGATTCCTCCCCTCGCTACCGACTGCTGTTGCCACCGAGAAGGAGCCTCCTTCCCACCCGTCGGCGCTGACCGCGGCCGCTGCTGAAGTGCCCCCAGCTGGTCGACTGCCTTCCTCCCTCCGCCGTCGACTGCCGACATTGGTGAGTGGCCTCCGGCCCACCCGCTGCTGATCATTGCTATCCCCGCTGGGAGACCCCCCCCAGCCCCTGCATGCCGCCCGGTCTCCTCTTTACATCTGTCACTGACAGAGGGGGCCCTCCTGCCCGCTGACAAGCTCCTTCCCTCCGCCGCGGGATTTCGCCACCATTAAAGGGTCTCCTGCGCACCCCCGTGCTGACTGACACCACCGCTGAAAGGTACTCACCAGTCAACGATTCCCTCCTCCCTCCTCTGACCGCCAGTGCCAGTGAGTGCCCCCCTGCTGGTCCGTCTGATAGCACCCTGGGAGCCTCCTGCCCTCTGACCAGCCCTCTACACCGCCGGCTGCTATCATTGGTGAAGGTTCCTGTATCAGCTAGGCGGCTGCTTCTATCTACTGCTGGCTGCTGCTGCCAGTGAAACTCCCTTGCCTACTAGCTGGCCCCCTCCCCGTCGCTGGCACTGCTCGCGGAGCTCTGACGACGGCTGCGGCCACCCCCCACTGTAACGGCTTGAACTGCTGCCACAGAGTGAGCTTCCCCTGACTGGCCCAGGCTGGGGACAGCTAAATCCCACCATAAGCTTGACGGCCCTCTGATCCCCCCCCCCTGAGTAGTACGGAGGAGGGCAAAAGGAATTTGAAGGGAGCCCCGCTACCTACCCTCACCATATATACCTCTCTGAATTCTGTGAGGGGGCACGGGTCTCTCCGAGAACAAGGAGTCTGTGTCGGCACACCCTACATCTCCTGAGCAAGTCCTGCATCTGTAAGCCCCAGGCAGCAAAAGGGGTCAGTATATTATCCCAGGCAACTATCACCCCTATATGAAAGGGGGCAAGAAGAGGCGCCCGGTGCTCCTAAACAGTGGCACACAAACCATGGCAGAATTACAGGCTGAACGTCCTGATTCTCCTGTCTCAGGTCCTAATAATGCTGCAATAATGGCAGCTATCACTAATTGTCAAAGTGTCCTGACGGCTAAATTTGATAATCTACAAGAACAGCTCAACTATTTTAAGCACGACCTAGACAAGATGAAGGATAGAGCGCAGGAGTCAGAGAGAAGAATTGGGGAGACTGAGGATGGGTTATCGGCTGTGACTGTTGCGGTGGAGTCTCTGAAGCGTCAAGTGAAGACACTTACGGAGCGGGCGGAGGACGCGGAGAACCGCTGCCGACGTAACAATATCAGAATAATTGGGATACCGGAGAGGGCGGAGGGAGACTCTCCTGAAAGCTTTGCGGAAAACCTCATTAAAAACGTGCTGGCGCCGGAGGGCCTCTCCCCCTTCTTCGTGGTTGAACGGGCGCACCGGATCCCATTCAGGCCCCCACCACCAGGGGCCCCTCCCCGTCCCTTTATCTTAAAGCTGCTGAACTTTAGGGATAGAGACACTGTATTGACGGCGGCGCGGAAGCGGAGGGATGTTCTACTGGAGGGTGCAAGATTATCCTTTTTTCCGGACTTTACGGCGGAGGTGCAGAAGCAGCGCCGATCCTTCAACGAGGTGAGGGCGCGACTCCGGGTGAAAAATATCAGATATGCCATGCTATTTCCCGCTAAGCTACGAGTCCAGGATGGAGCTACTACTAGATTCTTCCTCACATCGGAAGAGGCCAACGACTGGATTGACTCACTCCCTGCGGCCTGAGGGCGGGGTGGCCGCTGATGGTCTAGCGGGGACAACGCTGTGTGGGATGCGGATGAGCCTAATTTAGACACTCACGAGACTCCGGGCTCGTGATACACTTTCCACCAGAGTGTTGGCTATCAGTGTTGTTGTTGTCCGCGGGGGACCCGACATGAAGAGACCGGGACTTCCTCGTGGAGGTGGCACAGTGTTTGGGTTCCTGGTTCCCCCCCCCTCCCTTCACTTTAGCACCCCCCAGCCTTTATATATTATTTTTACCTTTGCTATCCCTGCCCCCCCCCCTTTTTTATTTTTCTCCTTCTTTCTCTGGAATGTGATGACCGGATCTCGTGGGACCCGCTATCCTACTGTAACCCTCTATGTGACTGCCTTCAGAGACTACGTCCCTTGGCACCACAGTTAACCGGTGCTGATTGTTTACAAGTTACGGGATCAAGCTCACCACAGTTGGGATTAGGTAGAGCCGGGTGGGTTGGGAATTGTTATGCTAAGTAGATGCAATGTTACTAGGTTCTAAGGTTTGGGTAATGTTACTGTTAATGTTTTTTCTTTATTTTCTCATTCTCACTGTTTTAGATTGTGACTTATGTGTGTGTATATGCTGCGTATGGTGTGTATGTTGGTATGATTGGTGTGGCCTGCTACCACGGGGTCCTGGGGGAGGCTGTGGAGCATTGGGATGCCCGATGCTACCTCGGCATGAATATTCACCACATATGGTTATATGGAGTGTAAGGTAATCTCATGGAATGTGAGAGGTCTCAATGATCGTATAAAGAGATCCTCAGTGCTTCAATTCTTGAAGCGCCATAACCCTAATATTATAATTCTTCAAGAGACCCACCTGTTAGGCCAGAAATCGCTATCAATCAAAAGACCCTGGATTGCACATCTATTTCACTCTCACTACTCTAGCTATGCCAGGGGGGTGTCGGTTCTGGTGGCTAAGCATCTTCCTTTTGCTCTCATATCGGTATGTTCCGACCCCAAAGGCAGATTTGTTATTGTGCATGCAAAGATATATGATGTCAGTGTTTTAATAGTAGGTCTATATATCCCACCCCCCTTTGATGTAAGAGTCCCTCAGGAGGTCATGGACAGACTAGCCGCCTTCCCACCTGACCCCTTAATGATATTGGGCGATTTTAATATGATACTGGACAGATCTCTGGACAGGTTGACCCCGGGAGTGGGGCCGACCACCCCGCTGGTGATGTGGGCGGCTGCACTGGGCTTGACTGAACTGTGGAGATGGAAGCATCCCAATGATAAAGCATTTTCCTGCCACTCTATCCCCCATAAATCGCTCTCCCGCATTGACCTAGCTTTTGCATCTGGATGTCTTCTGTCAAGGGTGGTGGCTTGTGAATATTTGCCGCGGGGGATATCGGACCATTCGCCTCTGATGGTAACGATACGCATGTCTAAGGACCAATTGGGCCTGCGGAGATGGGCTCTCAATCCCCTGTGGCTGGAGGATCAGGAGGTTTGCAGTGCTCTTGAAAGGGACCAGGAGGGATACTGGCGGTGTAATGGGGGAGAGACCTCGATTGGCACACGTTGGGATGCATTCAAGGCTGTTGTTAGGGGCAGTGCTATTAGCGCCATTAAAGCGGCTAGGGTGAAAAGGGGGAGATCGATTAGAGAATTGGAAGAGAGAATGGCTAAGGCTGAGGAGGAATTTGTATTAACACAGACCTCTGCTGACCATGACCTGGTCAAATCGCTCCAAAGGGAATATAGTCTGGCATTAACTGACTCCACGAGGAAGATATTACTATTGAAACAGCAGACCGTATTTGAAAAAGGGGACAAGAATGGGAGAACCCTGGCATATCTTTCAAGAGCAGAGTTTCCACAAACACACATAGCTGGTATCACGAGTCAGACCCAATTTGTGGCGGACTCGGAGGGGATCTCCAAGCAGTTCCTTGACTACTATGGCCGCTTGTACTCCTCTGGAGCGCGGTATGATCCGGCGGACTTGACGGCCTTTCTCGATACTATAACTCTCCCATCCCTCTCTGAGGCAGATAGCGCAATGCTAGCTGGCCCTATAACATGCGCTGAGATCGAAAAGGCAATTGCCCTAATGTCCAACCGGAAGGCCCCCGGACCTGATGGTCTGCCTTCGGAGTGGTATAAAAAGAACGGTTCGGCTTTGGCGTCGAGGCTGCTGGAGGTTTTCTCTGAGGCCCTGCACTCGGAGACCCTGCCTGAGACCTTTGCACAGGCAACTATCACCCTAATATACAAAGAGGGAAAACCCAGAGACTCCTGTACCTCGTACAGGCCAATCTCCCTGCTAAACCAGGATGCTAAGATCCTCGCTAAGGTCCTGGCAAACCGGTTAAATGCAGTGATCCTGTCTCTCATAGGAGCGGACCAGTCGGGCTTTATGCCAGGTCGGACTACAGGTATTAATTTGAGGAGATTATTTAGTAACTTGCAAATCCGGCATGACAATGCTGGGAGCAGGGTGGTTATCTCGCTAGATAACGAAAAGGCCTTTGACTCTGTGGAGTGGCCCTATCTGTGGAGTGTTCTAGGTAAATTTGGCTTTCCCCCTACGTACATTAAATACATACAGATGCTTTATAAGGACCCTAGGGCAAGGGTGAGAGTAAATGGGGTCACTACAGCTGAATTCTCATTACACCGGGGTACGCGCCAGGGGTGTCCCCTCTCTCCCCTGTTGTTTGCACTTGCGATTGAACCCCTGGCAACGCTGATTAGAGACTCCCCAGAGATTCAGGGGTGGCGACTGGGAGACACTGTTGAAAAAGTCTCTTTATACGCAGATGATACCCTGGTCTATTTGGCGGATGCCAACGGTTCATTGGAGGCCCTACTGCGCATAATAACCAGATTTGGCCTGTTCTCCGGCCTTAGGGTCAATTGGGAAAAGTCCAGCCTATACCTGGTGGATAGGCCGGAGGACACTCTGATCTCCCCGAGCTCATCGCTTCGGGTAGTAGACCGGTCTAAATATCTGGGAGTAGTAATACATAAGGACCCGTCTAAATGTATTGACTTAAATATATGTCCCGTGATCAGTGCTCTCCGGGGGAAGGTGGCTCAGTGGGCGACTCTTCCCCTTTCTGTGATTGGTCGAATCAACATGTTTAAAATGGTCTTCCTCCCTAAATTCTTATATATGTACCAATCGTCACCTATTGTATTGCCGGCCTCCCACTTTCGGCTCCTAGATTCTATCCTATTTAAGTTTATCTGGGGAGTTTCCCCCCCAAGATGAACAGAGCTATTCTTAGAGCACCCCTGCAATCTGGAGGCCTGGCGGTACCGCATATGTTATTATACTTTTATGCTGCCCAGCTAGCATACGTTACCTGGTGGATGAACCCGTCTGCAGTTAATCCAGTAACCTCCCTGGAGATCTCCTTGTTGGGCCCAGGGGTTCCCCTGCGGACCCTGGTGCACAGGGGGGCGAGGGGTCTTCCGCGTGCCACCGCGTGTATAAGAACCACTCTCCACATATGGCAGCGGGCGCACGATACACTGGGCCCCCTGCGCCCTCCCCTAGAATGGTCCCCTAATATGCCTCTGTGGGATAATCCTAGACTACCTGAATTGATGTCCCTCCCAGATACAACTTTCTGGAGGAGGAGAGGAATTACACTGTTATCGCATGTATTCTCGGGGGGAACGCTGATGTCATATGAACAGTTGTGCCAGGTGTTTGCGCTGCCCCCAAGGGAATTCTTTCGATACTTGCAACTTCGACATGCTCTGAGGTGCCAGATTCCCTTGGGGGGACTGCAATTAGTGGAATCGACAATTGAAACTCTGGTAATGACTGTTAACTTAAGCAAGCCCACCTCAACACTGTACCGTACCCTCCTCTCTGGGCTTCCCTCCCCCCTGGACAGAGCGCTGGAGAAATGGAGAGCACTGATCCCAGACCTGGAGCAAACTGACTGGGAGGAAGCGGTAGACAATCTGTACTCCTCGGTCATAGACCCGAGCGACAGATTGATTCAGGCTAAGTGGCTCCACCAGGCCTATCTGACCCCGGTTAGACTCAAGAGGATGGGCCTGCTGGAGTCAGACATCTGCCCCAGGTGCAATACCGGGCCAGGCACTTTGATACACATGATCTGGGAATGTCGGGTGATCTCGTCGTTTTGGGAGGAGTTATTTAATTTTGTAACCACGTCCGTGGACTTGCCAATCATAAAAGCGGCTGCCCTCGGTCTGTTGAGCATTGTTGAGCCGGTGTTGGATGACGGCCCGCAGAAGGTTCTATTGCGACTGCTAATGTTCTACGCAAGGAAATGTATCCTACTTAATTGGAAACACCCGAGTGCTCCGACCTTATCAGGTTGGAAAAGCCTAGTAAACGGAAGGTTAATCCTTTATAAGATGACTTACGAAGCCAGGGGATGCCCAAATAAATTTGAACGGGTATGGGGAGCATGGCTTAATACCTCTAACTCCATCAATGACTAGAAACGAATTAGTTTCCTGACATCTATCTGCCTCTAGCCCTCGGACCCTATAATATCCACCGGTCACTAGGAAATGATGTCAATAGCAGGCGGGTGTGAATGCCGGAGTGAGTGTGCGTGTGTGTGTGTGACAATGTATATAGTTAATTTAGTAAGTTGTTATGAGTCTGGTCCTTAGTGCAAGTAAGGCTCTGTTTTTGTGCTAAGAACTGTCCCATGTAGAGATGGTTGCTTTTGTCCGTATATGTATGTTGTTATGACTTTAAACGCATAAATAAAAATGTATAAAAAAAAAAAAAAAAAATCAATATTAAGTACAATTTACAATGCGTTCTGATTATGTTTTAGGAATTAAACACTTGGATATTTGGTTTGTGCTAAGTGAAAAATTCTGTCACTGCTCCAAACTCAGCACTCAGCAAAAATGATATATCTGAATAAACCCCCATAGTTAACAAGGACCAAATGGGTGTTGGCCCCTGCACGTGGGAGTGACTGTTGGTGGTCAATCACAGGGTGTACTTTTGTACATTTGTAGCTATTTGTAAGGTAAAGCCACATTTCCATACAAGCAATCATTATTTAAAGAGGACTTGTGATGCTAATTTTAATGCATGCTTAAGATATCAACCTATGCAATTTACACATTGCATTTCTTTGGAGGATCCGTCAAGTCTAATGGATGACTGTCATGAATACACATTCTGGAGGCATATTATGATTATGCTAATGTATTTTTTAAGCCAGCAATCCAGATGGTTATTTTTTATGTTATCGTTTATGGTAGCTTAGCAATCTGGAGGCTGCAAGCATAAGATTACTTATGGATGGATGTCTGCATATGTACATTATGCCACTGGTGCCTTCCACAAAGATGGATGTGTGAATATTTAGCTAGTATTTCCACATACATTACTACAACCCATTTACAAGTTATCATAAAAACCACTTGACATACTAAATTTATATTAATGATCTACTTAATGCTAGAAATGGTATAAACCTAGCCCTCAATTTCATTCTTGTATTCACATGGCTATATGGCAATGGAGCACCCCTAGATGGCTTTTAAGTGGTCCACATCTCTTCTATTAAACCCCTCTCTTCTCTCCTCCCTCCCCCAAGCGCTAAATCTGATTTTGTAGGAAAAAGGAAACTCACTTGCCTGCCTCTGTTTGTTTAAGAGCCCCGCTTCTGCTTTGGGACAGGGAGAATAGTGGCAGACATGTCAATTATTTGCACTCACAAATTTAGTTTAGCAGAAGATATGAATGGGGGGTGGATGGGTTTTGAGACACACACGCAGTTATGAGGTCCCAGGTTATTCTAAGCAGTTATTCTAGTTTAAAAGGAAGAAATATTCCTAAGGTGAAGGAATGCACATATTAATGCTGCAATGCATATACACGAAGAGATGAAAACATCAGGCAGGGAAATGAGGCAGCAGAAAAGCATGTGTGCGCTCTTTTTGTGGAAAGCTTCCTTCAGTACATTCATGAATAGGCTACATTAGGTCCTGTTTATTAAAGGGCCAGACTGACAGTTTTTTTTAATTAGGGGGTTACATAAATAAAAAACACTTACCTGGGGCACACTCCCACGCCGATCATAGGGCAATTGCGGCACTGACTGACGTTTTCTTTGCCTTAGTCAGCATGGATTGTTGGGTGCTAAAGGGAATGCACGCTTCCACCACCCATATACTCTAAGAGTGTCAAATTGGAAAATATTGTGACAAATAAACCATACTAGTAAACTGGTACCTGGCTCACCTCCTGATAGGGCTCCAGACATTTTAATTGTTCAAAAAGTAACTGAGTAACAGTACAAAAGCATCCAAGGGTGGTTCTGCAACTTGCAGAAACTAAAAGTTAAATGCAACCTTAAAATCATCCTAGAACATTCCTTCAAACATGCAAAACAGGGGCCATGGACGTGTTTTACATGTCGGGAGGCATGACTTTATTGCCTTGTCATTAAAGGTTACATTTTACTATTATGTTCTGCATACCCTAGAATTAGATGTCAGTACCTTCAACACTATACACTATGTGATTTATATGGGAACCCTACTCACAACCTTGGTGTTTGATGCCCACCCTGAAATGCATATGACATGTGAGAACCCGAACCTATTGGCACTACATGTCCTCAGTTCAACAAAGGTGAAACATGGGGCAAAACGAAATGAGGTTTTCGGTTATAATATAGAAAATGTGTTAATGTAAATAGGTTTTAAT
This sequence comes from Gastrophryne carolinensis, assembly GCA_027917425.1. Taxonomy (NCBI): domain Eukaryota; kingdom Metazoa; phylum Chordata; class Amphibia; order Anura; family Microhylidae; genus Gastrophryne; species Gastrophryne carolinensis. Next base: position 147,256,223 of record CM051235.1, on the reverse strand, counting down.
GGTAAACTGTGCATAAAAATTGTCCCGGACCTGAAAGATGCTTTGCATAATAAAGAACAAAAAAGTGTTTTGACAAAAAAACCTGTAAATGACTTGTCAGCACTGAATGTCTTATAGTTTACCACTGCCGAGCCATTCTCTAAAGGACACCATGCTACATTTCTCCCAACTGCAAGTAAGAGTACAAGATGTGCATAACCTTTCAACAAGTATACTTTAGTGTTGAGCGGAAAAATTCTTTACTCGAATGTGTGACTCTCATCCCAGATAAATCTGGTGTTGGAATGCAGGCATATGACAAAATGTTACAATAGAACAGATCATGTTTAGTTAGGAACCATTTTAGCTAAGTAACATTTCACTGCATTACATAGAAAGCTTGATACTTACAATCCATCCTCCACCATCAACCTGCATGTCACAGTAGACTTCCATGGGTTTAGACTGATCACCATTGGCATAGATGGTATAGATTCCTGACTCTGTCTCTCCATTCAAAAGGGCTTGTGAACAATCCTTAGGCAAGGGATACAGGAGGCCAGCTAAAGCAAAAGAAACAGAAGCATCAGCACATATTCTTACAAGAGCTTTATGACAATTCAACAGATAAATTATTCTTTATAATACAGTATGTGCATTCCTTTCTTTAGCTCACCTCAGATCAATATGCATTGCATATATCACTATTATTATTAAAGTTTATTTAGAAAGTGCCATTGTATTCCATGGCGCTGTATAAAGTGAATACAGCAAGTTAAAAGAGCCCATTAGTTATATATTGCACCACAATTATCGGATGTACAGGAAGCTTTCTTGCTTTCCCCCCATGCTAGCAAGGATAATACTGTAGAACCATTGTGTTGTACAGTGAGATGTCAGAATGAAGATTTATATAAGAAACAACATTAGAAAGAATTGAAAGGCAAAGGAGGGATTTGCATGAACAATGAAGTGTGGGGAAGATATTTTTGGTGATTACAATAAGCACATGGATCTCCAAGTGTTTGGAAAAGGAGTTTACAGATAGAGCCCTTTATTCAGCAGGTTACCGACTTATAGGCCACTTAGTAAGACAGGTAGGGAAAGAAGATACTCAGATGAAGGACCACATGCGGGTCAACATGAATCATAGGCTACATAAGCTGGTTGAAACCCACCGTGCATGAAATCTCTATAACAAATTCTTCAAGCTTACCAAAATAACCTTTCAACCTTCTGATTTTCTCACAATAGGAGAGAAGGTCATCACTATGAGGGCAGTCCTTTTTCAGGAGAAAAAATTGCCATTCACTGTCATTGTCTACCTTGGGGCTGATTCAGAGCCAGGTGAAAATTTTCACCAGGTAGACAATGAAAGTGAATGACGGTATGAAAGTAAATGGCGGTTTTCTCTCCTAAAAAAGTGAGAATTTTTCCCTGATTCTGAATCGACCCCATAGTGATGGCCTTCTACCTTTTCTTCTATGGTGAGAAAATCAGAAGATTGAAAGCTTCTTATGGTACATTTTAAGAATTTGTTTATTCTAGATTAATAGATAGCCCTACCTTGTCCTCTTTAGTGGTTAAAGCTAAACTTTCATGCACTGTGGATTTCAACCAGCTTATGTAGCCTTTGGAGTTGATTCAGAGCCTGGGGAGAAAACTCACTTCCTTTTTAGGAGAGAAAATTGCCATTCATTTTCATTGTCTATCTTGGGGTTGATTCAGAGCCAGGTGAAAACTTGCACCTAGTAGACAATGAAAGTGAATAGCACTTTTCACTCCGAATCGACCCCTATATGTTGGTCTACATGGATAATTTCTATAATCATAGCAATTTTGAAACATGGGGAAATAGGTTTGCAGAACAGTTCAGCTGTATTGAATAAAGTAAATTAAGGCCACCTCTTCACCTTTTACAGGAAAATAAAGTATGTGAAAGAGTCAAAATAGACATATTGTAACTGATACATTGCACTTAAAGAACAAATGATGTCCAAATTATGAAGCCAACTTTCTGAAGATATCAATTCACACAAAAGCTTTTCTTACTACACATCATTTATCTACAGTTTGAGAGAAGTGGGCGTAGTTGGTTTATCTTTACCCTTTTTCCTACTGCTTTTTTCTTTGTATTTTTCCCAGTGTGGACCTAATAGTTATATTGCCTTAGCATCTGAGTGCTTGATAGGATATGATACATATAATTATCTCTGCATATCTATCTATGGGAATAGAGTGATTTTTACATTATTGAGAATTTTATGTCACTCCTGTATTATACGATATCAGTAATGTCACAATTTTCTTTTTTTAGCTGTCTACTATATTATTTGTAATGTTAAATTAAAATTAATACAAATGATTGGAAAAAAAATCAATATTGTTGCAATCCAGTATATTTTCCTTGCTATATTTTATATTTTCCAAGCTAGACAGACCTAAAATCAAATGAACTAGAGCTTCTGTTTGTTACCAGTAATACTATCGAGCCAAAAAGATTTAGCATGGGAAGTGAATTATCTCCTAGTATTCCAATCCACACACAAATAATATTTCTACATTTTCCATGCTCCCCATCTAACATGCTGTGCCAGTATCTTTTTTCAATTCAAAATGGCTTGACAGCTTAACTTTTTTTCCCCTACGGGGATTAACTAAAAAATGTGTCTGCTTTAAATTTCTGTACAACAAAGCCATCTGAACTGGGAGCACATTGTGATCATTTAAAAGAGGGCCAACGGAAGGTAAGTAGCTCAAAACAAATTCCTTCCATGCTCCTTAGTGCTTTGTATTGCGTCTAGCTTTCAGCAGTAAGTACTCTGGCTTCAGTCAATGCACCCTGGCCCTTCCAAGCACATGTGTTCTTTCAAATATTGTGTCTTTCCATTCGATTTGTTGAGGAATGAGATACTTTTAGGTCATAATTGGGTCATACTGTACAAAAAATATGATGTACAAAGCCAACTATGTAAACAATGGATTACAAGGTAGAATTCATTGTGCAAAGCTGATCACGTATTTGTGACAAATGAACCTAACATTAGTATGACACGTGAAATGTGCATTCTGCAAAGTGCTGCATAACTGAGTAGCTGTAAGTGACTGATAATTCACAAATGTTATCGTAGCAAACATTTTCTCTGGAGGAAAGGTTTAATTTTCTGCTAGCAGGCTATGTGGAGAGATTTTAAAGCAGGCTTGACATTTAAAAAGCCAGAAGCCTGGAGAACATATGCAGAATGTTTCCGTCGGTGCATTTTAAAAGCATAATCAAATACCAGCCATTTTGGATATGATGGAAAAATGAGACAAAAACGTCTATTACATTTTATATGTATCTGCCTCTCTGATACAAAATATGAAGTGCTGTAAAACTGGGAATAAAACTGATAATGGAAGAGTGCATTACTGATTTGTGAAGATGGCCTTACCTGTTCTTGAAGGGATCATTGAAGCTGTGAATTCTAATCATAGCTCAAAAGATTCTTTATTTCAGTTCTACATAAAATGTATGCAACTATTCTATAGGCCTAGTTTTGTTCATTTGCTCAATAGTGTTCCACTTGGGTATACTATGACACGTTATAAGAAATTGTCAAATATGTCACATCCTTGCTATAACATACACAGCTTTATATAATACAGTAAATAGATCTTTGGAAAAATATAATAAACAACCTTGTACCTATTTTCTAAGGTTTTCTAGAACATGCGTGTCTGGAATTTGTATTCTGTTACAGCACCTACTCCATCTCATTGCAAAGCTTAAAGTGGATTCCTAGTCATATTCCTGCTCTGCTTCCCTCCTCCGGCACTAAGGCAGGACAGAGGGGTTACAACAAAAAATCTCCTTACCTCGCCCAAAATCAAGCACTGTCACAGAGTACTGGCAGCAGCCGCACAAGAGGGTGTGCGTCCAGCGGCATGCTCAGCCAATCAGCCCGCTCACTAACACTCGGCTCCCTTCATCGCTGCTAACGGCTAAGCCGTCTGGATGGTTAAAGGAGCAGTATCATGAATTTTTCTTGGTGACTTATATTTAAATGGTACTTTGAATGTAGGTAAGTGTTGGAGTAAGGATTACAAATTAAAAAAAAAATGATGTCTGTGTTGAGAAGCTGGAGACTAATAGCTCATGTTTATGTCTTCTGAGTGTCGGAGCCCGGCACTCTGGCCTGTTCCATGCTGAGGAGAGGGGGAAACAATGTATCAAAGTATCAGCTGTTCAGTGCTGGCAGCCGTCCAGCATAAGAGAACAACATTGCAACATTGCCTGGCCAGAACTCATATATCTAAAACAGAGAGAAAAGCTCTAGAAGTCATTTAGCTGATTTTGACAGTTTTCCCTTCATGTTGGCTCTGCTGCAGAATCTTTCAGTTTACCATTTTCTCTCTCTTTTCTCAACACATTTTTCCATATGATCTTTCTTTCAGCTTTGTGTGTTTAGAGCAAAGCCCAACCCAGCATTTTCACTATCTGGAGTGTTGCTTTGTGCCCCTAGGGGCATCCCGACATGGGATGCCCTGATATGTGAAATCCCCAAGTTCGCCTGTGAAAACGTACCTTTCCCTGTCCCACAGCGCATGCGCGGGCTCTCATCCAATCAGCTCTGTTTGCACGCAGATGGGGAGCCTGAGCAGTAACCTTCCTGGCCGCCCGGCCTGTCTAAATGACTATCTGCGTGAGTGCGCCAGAAAAATGGGGGGATCTGTGGTTATCCAGGGGTTGTTTCTCACAGTGGGCATCCTGATTTAGAATGCCCAAGGGGCAAGGTCAATGGCCCGGTCTTATAGACTTCAGGGTCGGCAACTCAGGGTTTTGTTCCACTTTAATACCATTTTCCTGCACAGTTATTCAAAGAAGAATTTCAGTCATTTTCAGTCAGTTTAGTTTATTTTGTATAGATTTTACACATTTGAGTCACCTGGTCTCATAACAAAAGCAGCACCTCACACACACACAGCCGTTACCACTAATTACAGTGTCAGCCTCTGAGGTAAAGTGTTGCTAGGAGACCAGTGGGCTAAATGAAGCAGCTCACTAAATACAACCCAGCAGATCTCCCTATTCAGCAAATGGACTGAGCCATTGTAATTATACTTTAATTTAAAAGAAAGGCAGATTTTTTTCCTTTTTCTATCGCCAGATTATTTATACACATGTTAGAAGGTATTGTGTGGCTATTTAATTATTTATCTTTTTTAATGCAAATTTTGTGATATTGCTCCTTTAAGCGCCCATAAATGCGCCACCAGCTGGATCTCCCGCTCACCTTGCAGCCATGGCGTGTCTGCGCCAGTCAGAAAGGTTGGGTGAGGGTGCACGCATGGCTACAGGTGAGTAGGGATGCACTGCAGACTCGGGAGAGGGTGAGTGTATCTGGGCATCTGGGGGATTTCACAATGTGGGGCATCCCAATTTCAGGAAGCCCCAAAGACGGGAACTCGGGTGGCCCAGGAGTGTTTGGTGCCACCCAAACACACATGCACACACACATACTGACACAAACATATCGTAGGCAGAATGGAGCTAAAAATCAGCCTGACGGGCCAGGATTAGTCCATTAACCTCTTAGCCCCTTTCCCATTGTTCTTTCCAGCCAATGCATTCATCAGCTCTAGTCTATAGCATTGCAGCAACAGATCATTGGCATAAAGGGTATAAAGGAAAAAAACACTTTTAAAAATACTGTATAGTACCAAAACTTTAGTATTGTAGGGATAGGAGGTAATGTGGCAGGGTTGGGTATGGCAGATAATGTGACAGTGGTGGGCAGGTGGACAGCAGGAAGACACCGTCCACCGGGGGAAAATGGCAGAGGATAGTAGAGATGAGCGAACCGGTTCGGACGAACCGGAATTCGCTCCGAATTTCAGGAAATATTCGATTCGGCACGAACCCGAATATTTTGTGGTTCGTGCCGATCGAATTTTTCCTGAAATTAAAAAAAAAAAAATGCTGGCATGGTGGGAGCGGGCCGCTCCCACCATGCCGGCATTTAAAAAACAAAGAAAAAAAAAAAAAAGAAAAATGCCGGTATGGTGGGAGCGGGCCGGCCGGTTCCGCGCTGACAGCGCCCGCTCCCACCATGCCGGCATTTAAAAAAAAAAAAAAAGCATTTTTGCCGGCATGGTGGGAGCGTCATGACGCGCCCTCAGATGACAGCTGAGAGCGGCGCCGGCCTCCACGCTCCGGACCTGCAGGTAAGTGTTTGCCTTTTTTCTCAAATGCCGGCATGGTGGGAGCGGGCCGGCAGGTTTATCGGGGGCCCAGCCACCACCTCCCACGCTGCCCGGGGCCTGAAACTCTATTCTCTGACACTTCTGTACCAGACCCTGCCTTCACTATCAGTGATGGCGGGTGGCAACGCCCCCTCTATTTACTATAATGGAGAGGGGGGTGTTTAAGGTCTCACCCACCACCTCCATTGCAATGAATGGTGAGGGCATGCCCACACCCCAGTGACTGATCGCCAATCATGATTCCATCCTGCCATCAATTCCATCTGCGGGGTCTGGACCCAGAAGGTCCAGAAGGCGACAGCTCTGGTGGGGGCCTGATAAAGTGATCAGGTGAGAACTGGAGAGCTGCACATGCAGGGACCAGTGGAACAGGACAGAAGGTAAGTAACCTTTTGATTTTTTTCCCTGCTGTATTACTTTAATTCATGTCTGGTAAATGCACTGCTTCTCACAGGAGCTATCAGCGCTCAGCGATTACAGGCAGCGATACACTGTATGAGGGCAACACTGAATAAGGGGGCAGCAGTCCTGGCATAGACAAGGGTTCTAACTGGCAGTCGTTTTTTTTTTTTTGGGGGGGGGGGGCAGCCAGCAGAGGCAGGGGAAATCAATCCAGTTCCTGGTGCGACGCAGGTCAAAAAAGAATACACAGAGCTAATGTGCATAGAATGCATAGTGCATAATGCATTCATACATAGAAATATCCATACAAATATGTTTCATTGCTTACTTGTTGTAAATACAGTTTGGATGAATTTGCTCTTTATGTTTCCATTTAATGATTGCAGTCTTACAGTATATTGAGCAGATGGGCTGAGGTCCAGCAATCTGTATGATGTGGAATCAGGTCCAAGAGCTACTTCCTGTGAAAAAGCAAATATAAATGTTTCAGTGGAAGAAAAAAAAATCAATTACTTCCTATTGATATTCTCCACAGACAAAATTAACAACGGTAAAGGTGTGCTAACAAAGATAAATGACATACAACTTCAAGAGAAGTGCATATATATATATATATATATATATATATGTTATTGATATGTGTGTGTAGGTATAATATAGATAGTATAAGCTTTCAACAACAGAAAATTTTCATTCCAGCCAGGCCAGTCACATTCTGATAAGAGCAGAAATGGGCCTAAATCTCCCTGCTCATGAGAGCATTTCTATTTCTGTGTGCAGGAGGTGCCTTTCCGATTGCCTACTTGCTGAACAACAAGCAAAAGCCTTGTTGTTACATGTAAGAGTTTTTGGCAGCCAAGTTCTGAAAGCTGGAGTAAGCAGGCAGGTGGCTGGAGTTGGACCTACACACTGTAATGGAGCTGAACCAACTGTGATGCAGACTGGGGGTATGATTTAGGCAACATTTCTGGTTTTAGCAGAAGGATAGAAATAATCAAATTAGGTCTGTAAATAACTAGGTAACAGATAACATGCCAAGAGGAATCAGCTGTGTGGGAAATATGGAACAGTACGTATGCTTTGATTGATTGATTGATTGATTGATTGATTGATTGATTGATTTCAATTCCTTATTTACAGATGTCCAGAGAGTAGAAACAGGACTTATTTATATGAAGATTTTAATATTTGCCAACAGTTTAAATATGATAATCATTTGATAAGTAAATTATATTAAGTATTAATTAAGTATGTGACATGATGAACACTCTTTTTTCAGTGGCTTTCTTATTGGCTGTTGCTGGGACTTATCCACCTCTATTATGGACTTTCCCACTGACTTAAGATCAGAATGTACCCTCTGGTACAAGACTCTTCTGCTTACCTGCCTGCTTCTCCCATAATGCCCTTCCACAAAGTTGCTCTGAGAACCTTGGCCGTTGGTTACATATTGCCTGTGTATGGAGAACTACAATTGAGACCATCTGATGTCTCCATGCACGGGGAACCTTCCAAGGTGCTCATTCTTCTCGAAGGTAGCCTATTATGGTTTCTCAGAGGAGCACTGCAGGTAAGCAATCAGCAATACAGGAGCATCTTGCAGGAAAGCTGGGGAGTCATGCGAGAGGTTACATTTTTTGGTACGAGGTCTATGTCTATTATTTCTGTCTGTAAGCCTCCTGGCAGGAATATAGCTTTAGGGTCCTGAGTCCTACTGTAATAACTGAGACCCCCCTTGCTTCCCCAATGTCCTAAGAAAGAAGAATTCTGACTGTTATTTGAAGTTCCATATTAGTTTCAAGGTTGTGATCCTAAAAGCAGTACAGCCAAACTTAAACTGACCTAAATTGTCCTAAATTGTTAGGGACCTGGCCCTTTGATTCATTAAGAGATAAAAAAAAGTTAGTAAAATACTCAGTTCATGAGAAAAAAAACATAAGAATGTCACTTTTAGTGAATCACCAGATAAGAAGACAGCGAAAGCCAATGGCACTTTTTAGTACAGACTAAAAAGATCACAACTTTTCTCAGGAGTAAAAAAGCACCATTGACTTTCACTGTCTTCCTACTGTATCTGGTTATTCACTAAAAGTAAATTCTCAGGCTTTTTTCTCATGAATAGAATTTTTTACTACCATGGGATTTTTTTTTCAGCTCTTAGTGAATCAAGGCCCTGTGTGAGTTTTGGACTTTGTGATATTAAGTTTGCCTTTTTTTAGCTGTATTGCTTACAGAATGACTACCCTTGAACCATCACGCAGCATGTAATGTCTAACAACAGGTCAATTGTTCATCAAGTTATGAAGACAGAGGGACAATAAGAAGGCCATTCCACTAGCTGTTGTATGAACTCAGCAATGACAGTTTCCATGGTTACTGTACTATGGATTTCAATTACATTCTTATATTGTAGAAAAACAAATACCTTGACTGTTCCATCCACAGACTCATAGATAAGCAAGAAACCAGTGATGATTGATCTTGGGGGTCTCCATGTGACCAGGGCTGAGTCAGCCTGGATTTCACTGGCTATAAGGTCTCTTGGGCCATCCAGTTCTGTAAAAAATGCAAGCAATAAAATACAATTTAAATGACAGGGTTAATGCTTGATACATAAAGCAGACCATGACCAGGCCAGTTTTAAAAGTATTACACAATATGTCCTATTAAGAAGTAAAAAGAGGAATATTTTTTGCAAAAGTTCACTAACAAAATATTGAAAACAGAGCGAACAGTTCGGGAGATCGGGAGAAGGAATATGCTGTGTTCTTCAAGTGGACCTGTGCTAAAGTACACAGGGGTTAGAATTTCACCATGGCCAAAGGTCAGCCCTGATGCCTGGTCCAGGAGAAGAGGCCAAGCTACTTAAAAAAAGACAAAAGATAAATAGAGGAGAGTGGGAAAGGAACAAAGTGGGAAGGGGAAGAAGGAAAGAACAGGAGATCATGTATAGAAAAACACTACTGGTCCAAAATGAAGACTATGGGAGTTATTTAAGAACGAATAGCGCCAGGTAGTGCCTCGTAGCTGCAGGCAGCGCCTGGGAAACGCTGGGCACTGTATGCAAAACCACATTTAAGAAAGCAAATCTGGTGAGCGACTCTAACAGTGCCATGTAGCGTCACATGTATTAATACAGGTGGTTCAGCATATAGCACTGGCGTTCTAGGCTCAGGAGTGCCATGAAGTACCTGTCGCTCTGTAGAGTTCTCTAATACATTTTAATGGGGCTTCATTAGTTGTGTATAAATAGCGTATTTGGCAATTTAATTTTTTTTTTTCGCTCAAATCATTGTGTGAAACTTTTTTGACTTTTTATATTTTTATGCAGAATTGTCATTACAGGTCTGGCACTAAAGTGTTATTGTCCCAGTGTTAAAACAATGTCATTCCATGTGTTTTCGCTTTGTTACTGGTGTATATGTGTTCAAAAACAGACTTTAATCACAGTTTCTGGAGCGCTAAGTTACAGCACCGACGCTGTGTAGTTTTCTGTTAAATATGGCGTGGAGCGCCGAGTGCCGGACTCACTGAGCTGTCTCTACCTGTCGTTCACTGCAGCTCTGTACTGTTGGTAGAGCACCCAACACACATCACATTCATCAATGCAGGACAGGTTACTAGAGCGACCGCAACGCTAGGTAACAGCGCCCAATACCCGCTTACAGCGTCTACTAGCGGTCGCTCTAAGCGCCCTATACAGACGCTCATCTGGCAATAGTGAATCTGTCTCCACGTCTTAAAGTGTAACAACACACAAGAAATTGACTTCCTTGAATTTTATCTTCTGGACACCTCTAGCCCAGCACCCATAAGCAACGGTACCAAAAATCTTTGGTGTCACCGCTTGGTTCAGTTGGTCTTGATCCACATGTCATTGTCCTTGTTGCACTCACGAGCAACAGTACCAAGATTTGCAGTACCTCTGTTTGGTCCACATGTCCTTGCAGTAGTGTATCAGGGCCAGCCACCACACCAACTTTTTTCTAGGATATGTTGTCATGTGTTCTTATTTGTCTGTGCCTATTTTTCCCTATATTTTGCATCTCATCTAACAAAGAGGCTTGCTTAGAGAGTGTGAGTGTGTGTATGTGTGTGAGTGTGTGTGTGTGTGTGGGGGGGGGGGGGGTTAGGAATCTCAAAACTGGTGTTAGGGGCACATAACTTCTAGTATTTATATGTTGTTGTACCCATATTAGAAGGATTGGCTATGGGGTTTCCAACTTTAAGGAGTTTCCAACCTTACTGTATGGAGTACCTCGTCCAGTTTTGCAGTTAGCTCAAGTATCACCCATACCACCAATAATTCATAAACACTACTAATAATAACTTTACAGGGGGTTAGAGGTCCTATACTGGCCCAACAATACAAGCTCTTTTTCCAGCAATGCAGTAATTCATAAAGGCTCCATTCCTGCACTCTTGCAAATTGTTGACTTGACCACCTGGCCTATACTGTTGTACTGTTGGAGCATTCATTTGTCTGCAGTGACTCCAACTTTACCTACCAATGGTATCACTGGTTGGAAACCCTAGTCCTACCCAAAGGTCATTTATTTGATTTTGGCTCTGATTTGCTAAAGCTATGCTCAGCATAGGTGAACATAGTCCATAGTCCAACATAGTCCATAGTCAACATAGGCCATAGTATTCACTAAGGAATGAGAGTATTCTTTACATGGCATAAATCTTGTGTTTATTATGTCCTCCCTACACTGTATTGTTGTGATCAACATTATAATTAATATTTAAGTGCACCATTTAACATCTTTCTGGTTGCTATAGTGCCAGTTTTGGAGCTCCAGCATCTTTGTCTTTTCTGGCGCTGCAATTTTAACTACAATGGTGCTAGTAGTCACAGCGCCCGATGCTAACAAATTAGCTTTGATTGTTGCACTAGGTATTGGCTGTGTCAGCGCCTGTTTGACCCGACTCCCGATTACACCACTTTGTACCCCCATCTTTTCGGTGCTGCACAGCGTATTTATGAATCTTTTCCACCCTGAAAAGATTGCCGCTGTATTTTTCTGGTGCTGGTCAGCGTGTCATCATTACAGTTACAAGAAATCACTGCTGGGGACAAAGAGGACACACTTTACAGTGCGTTTAGGCTTTAGCTAATGTTCTGTACAAAATGTGTGTAATATTAATTATAAGCATAGAGCACTATAAAACAGTTCTGCCCATTGTGCTCTATGAAATCTTGACCTACAGCGCCATTATAAACTGGTGCAGCTTCAACCAGAGCACCTGGCAATGCAACCTTTTTGCTGCTTGTGTTAAACTAGATGCAGGCTGGCGGCGGGGGCATCGGCACAGCGTGTTTTTGGTTTCTTAAATCGTTTTGCCGCTGAGGCAAAAAAAGTGGTGCTGAGTGATATTAGCAGGTGCTGACGCTTCATAAATGAGGCTCAAAGTGCTTGTAGACTGGTATAGGTTTGAAAACTATAAAAGAAAATTCAACTTTACTTACCTGTGGTGAACGTCGTAGTAAGTTCCTTGCTTCTAAGTGCTCCTCTGACAGCATAGATTTTTAATATGTATTCAGTAGCTGGTTGAAGTCCAATAATATCATTTTCCACAGTGTTTCCAGATACTGTAACTTCAACAGCCGGTGCTGCAAAGAAAATAAATGTTGTTAAACCTGCCAAATGTAATGCAATTTTCAGCAATTTCCGCCCTATCATTGCTACTAGAGACAGTATTTTTATACATACTTTAAGGAAATTTCCAGTTAAACATTATATATTATATATGCATTTCTATACCCAGCAGGTGTGTGTGTCCATTTTTTAAAGAGCCCTCTTTTCTATTAAAAAAGAAAATCATCCGATCAACGCGATTCTCCTATGAAATGGGCAAGAGGGTAGTTATTCTCTTACAGTAGCTTTAAGCTGGAAAGTGAGGGACAGGTCACTCCTCCAATCCCTGAAGCAGCATGGCAATTGCTGCTGCTGGGATTGGATGACTGACCCGTCAAGGTCTAGTCATGGACGCCATGGAGCGCATCCATGGATCACTGCAAATGGGTTAGTATTTTTTGGTATCAATGCCCAAATCATGCTTAGCATTGACCAGGATGGGGTGGGGATACCTTAAATAAGGTCTGTCCAAAACTACCAAATTTTGTGTTACCTCGCAGCTGGCAGACTCTTTGATTTCCAAATCAGGATGCCCTCGAGCTGTATGGCTAAGTCTCTTTTCTCAGCCCCTTTAATACTTACTTAACATTTTAAATTTTTAATATTTTTATAATTTGATAAAAAGGTAAAGGTAAGAGTTTGTAATAATACGAAACGTACCATTCTTTGCAGAATATAAAATAACATAGTTGTCCACGGATGCCAGGGATGGTTTCCACAATGCTAAAGCCTCAGATTCAGTGACATTAATAGCTCTAAGTCCTGATGGGCTGTCAAGGGCTGAAACATAAATTAGATGTAATTTAAAAACATAACTACAGTTAATATGTGTATAAATCATCCTGATATAACCAGCTGCCATTTTGTATCTTAATGCAAACCCTCATATCAGGTTCTCTGATCAAAGGAAACCATTTAAAACCTGTGAGCTGAGAAATTATTTTAAATATCCCTTTTTAAAATAACATGTATTCCATTAATTTTTTACTAGCGTTAAAGCAGGTAGGTATCCAACGTAGTAAGTTGTCATTTGAATATCTTCTCATCTTTTCTTATTTCTACATGCTTGATTGGGCATTTGAAATCGAGAAGCCTTTTAAGTTGCAATTGATTTAAAAATGAATTAATTAAAAAATAATGCCCATGTAGCTATAGCTCCGAAGATACTTTAATAGCGGTGAAACTCTAGAGTAAATCTATAGCTGCACATCTGTTTCTATCATTGCTGAACAGGATATTATGTATGTTAAATGACACTTTAATGTGTTTTTTAACAGAATTTAAACAGTTTTATTTATCTTAATACAAAATACATTTATTTGTTAAAAAATTATGGTTTTGATGAAAAAGGCATTTTAAATTGGTCCTGGTATACCTTCTATTTTCCATTCTTAACATCCTAATACAGTTAGATTCCAAATGCCCCTGCAGCCTTGAAATGAATACCTGTGTTTGGAGAGCCTTTTCAGGTCCAAGTTTTTATGAAGACCAAGTCAAAGGATTGGTGAGCTGACTAAAGGCCACAAGGCTCTGTTCACACCTCTCTGTTGCGTTAAGAGCAAGAGTAATATGCCAGAGGGGCATTGTATCAAAACAAACACTGTGCTTTTCATGTGTTGGAAATGCATTTGCGTTACGCTGCATTTTTTTTAAAGAAAAACATTTTCTGCATAATAAGTAAATGGTAAAGTCTATGGCAACACAAATGCAAAGCACAAATAATACAGTGTGCTTTGCGTTTGTGTTGCCATAGACTTTACCATTAACTTATTATGTAGAAAATGTTTTTCGGCCATAAACTTCTATTGACCTTTGCTGTTACAACCTTGCACTGAGAAAGGTGTCTGCAATGCTTTTTTAATGTGTGGCGCAACACAGCGCTTATATGTGAACTATCCCATCTAAAATAATGTACAATGTCTCCTCCGCAGTGTAACTGTTTTGCAACGCAGTGCAACAATGCAGAGAAAGCATGGAAATTTCATTATAATTGTAATAATTACCCGCCTACACTAACTGGAAGGCAGAAGCTCTGCTCTGCCATTCAAACACTCGCTGCTTTGCCTCCGGCATTGTTTCCCTTGTACCCATTGTTTTTCTTACTTTGCTCCAAAGTGAGTCCTCAGCAGCGGTCTTCCTTAAGAGAGCTGCTATGTGCACCACTGGCCAAACCCTTGGTGTTCAGGAGGCACACACAGCGGCCCTCTCATGAAGGTTGATTCAGCACCGTATATTCTTACTCACTTTTTTTTTAGAGAAAATGCTTTTTCTCATGATTTTTTTCTCTTGGTGTAGTTCAGCACCATATTTAACTGTGCAATTAAAAAAATACTGAATGATACCAAGGAAAATAATCATAATAAAAAGTATGGAGCAGAATCAACCTCTTCAGTGAGAATGGTGAACAAGCTCTGGTCGGTATCTCGTAATATATATTTAGCACATGATTTTGTTACGTACTTTCTTGCATCCTTTGCTGCTCTATAGTGATTCATCAGCAGTGGTCTTCACTGAGAGAGCTGCTATGTACTCAACTGGCTGATGTTGAGGAGGCAAACACAGCAGGTCTCTGAGTAAGGACTACTAACAAGATCTAGCCTCTACCTCTCACTGCTTTATAGTGAGACATCAGCAGTAGTCTTCATTGAGAGAGCTACTATGTACACCTCAAGCCAAACCTCTAATATTAAGGAGTCACAGTGGCTCTCTCAGTGATGGCCGCTTAAAAACTCTAGCCACCGTCTCACAAAATCTCATTTGCTTTTTCCTTTGTTCCCTTCTTTCTGGCATCCCTTACCACTCTATAGTGAATCATTTGCAGTGGTCTTCACTGAGACAGGTTCTATGTATGGCCCTGCCAAGTCTTTAGAAGCTCGCTCTGCAGTCCTTGTCATTCACTAAACCACCTACCACATTTACCGCCAGATGGACACCTTAACAATCCTCTTCACACCAATCTACAAAGGTATACCTCCCCAACATCTGCTGATCACTACCTGCACTGCTAAACCAGGGTACCCATACCATACCCTCTGAAGAAGCAAATATGTGAAACACATCAGGAATTTACTTACAATCTTCGAGCAGCCAAAACTGTGACCTTATATACACCAGCATACAGTACACCAAAGTACCTTTGATGCACATGTATTAATATTAAATATTGTCTATGATGTAAATATGTATGTCCATAAATACATGTTATGATGTAACAAGCGCTGACAAATTAAACTGATGTAGTGCTATACCTTAAAGGTCTATACTCCTAATAATTACACCCACACCCAAGGGACCAAATACCATTTAGCTAACAGCTTAACTTTCTTTTCATTGCATTTTATGAGTGCGCAATTCTGTGGTCAGAGCCAGTTGCGTGACCACTGTGGCTTTCTTTTCTCACTTGCACTGAGAAATATAAGGGGAAAAGTGGCAGTTAGATCACTTTCATGCATGGTCCTGGACGAATGAAATTAAAAGGAGGGCAAACACTGAAGTTCAGCTTCTACCCATGGCTCCAGGAAATGGAGGAGAAGCAAATGGGACAAGAATCAGGTGAGCTGCTTGCTGCCTTATTATTGCCATTGTTTGGACTGTGACACAAACTCTTCTATGGTATTTGCAACACTATACCAGTATAAATAATAATTTCAGTGATATCATAAAAACAAGAACTTTCTACCTGTGGTAAGGGTACCAGACGCTGGTTTGCTTTCTTCATTTCCTTTGACAGATACAAGGCTTACAACATATTCTACACCTGGAAGAAGGTTGATTAAAATAGTTTGTGCCTTTGATCCATCAACTTCAACTGTGTTACTGGGGCCTGAAAAACATACGTTAATTGTTATTATTAACATTTTTAATTAGAAAATGCCTTCCATTTCTTATCTATAATGACTGGTTAAGTAATCAATTTAATTAATTAATTGGCACATTCACACATTTGCTTCAGAGATTAGAAAGATGACAGCTGTAATAGTTTAAGGACCAGCTTAGCTTTTTATTTTCAAATGAACTGCCACTCACAGGTATTATTATAAACACTGGCTCTAAAATAATGTATATATTTTATGTGGAAAGACAATAAAATAAGCCTTGTCACATTAAACATTATGAGTTTATATATGAAAGAATATAACAAGCGGCTGCCCTGATGTGTTACATTGTAAATCAGGCATGTGCAAGCTGTTACAATGTAATCAGCTTACAGCTGACTCACAGCTTTCTGCAATGCCACATGTAAGTGGTGTTTTTTCAGAAAGTCAGATTTTATGAGAGAGCTACTTTAACTCAGCCTTGGATCCAGCCTGAGCATCCCAAAGCATTCCATTACATTTTAAGTGTCATATACTTGTTTTTGATAAAATGTACTGGTATTTAAGATCGAGACTCCTATCATTCCCGCTCACTGGCAACCTCTGGGACTAATGGCTGGCCTATTTGCAGCACAGTGACTGTAGCAGGCCCCTCTATTCATTCCTACAGGCAAGGCTAAACACACCTTTTCCATTGCAGTGAGTGGAATAAGTATGCTTAAGGTATTGTGATCTGATGCGAAGGAGTTTGGTCTACTTTAAAGTGGGCCTCTCTTTACTATTAACCAGTCATCATGGCTGCCACATCTCTCACCCTTAGGTTGCATCCTGAACCCCTTGAGCACCCCAATTTGGCAAGTCCGTCCACGTCAATATCCCAAGGAAATCAAAAAGACATGCTCCAGTCCCACACATGCATGCCATGTGACTGTCAGAGGACAATATGGTTTGCTTGTCGTATTTGTATGGCACCCCAAATAGGATGTTTACAAACTGAATGTACAAACCCACCCTAAGGTCAGTGACAAAAGAGCAGATGTGGCTGCAGCAATGGCGAGGATGCAGGAGGGTATAACTTTTGTCAGTCTCTCTGGTGGGGGATCCAAGTGGGGATAACTCAGAATGAGGGTGAGGAATCTGGCTTTAAAGCTGCACTAACTCAAGTAACCACTCGTTAATAGTGTATAGCACCAAATGCGCGACCATTCAGGTGACCAGTGGAAACCATTCAGGTTTGATGTGCAAGCTTTGGTCATAATTGCCATCCACTCTTGAATGAGGAAGTGGTTAACATATGGGTATAGGATCGCTTTAAGCCTTCCGTTAGTTATATATGTGATCTTCTTTAAATGCATTTTCGGTTCCTATAACCTTCACATTGTTGCTTCTATCTGAGCATATTATTTACCTCCAGCCGCTGGAACATATGTGATGAGGAATTTGTTCACTGCAATCCTTGGAGGAAGCCAAAGAACTTTAGCTGAGTTTTCGTTGATATCAGAGAATGAAAGGCCTTGTGGAGATCCCAAAGCTGGAGACAAATAAGATATAAACATTTAGAAATAGATAAATAGAACAGCTCAAGGGCATTTTGAAATGTTCTTGTAGCATCATTGGACTTACATAATTCATAAATAACGGACTAACTGATGGTAATTAACCTAATGGACTTTAAAAAATGAACTAGATGACCTTACATGATTATTTCATAATTTACTAGTAATCTTCATAATTTCATGTAATGTAATGAGTTCAAATGTGACTTGTGAAGGCAAGATCAATTACTTTTGGTTAATTTATGTTTTGAACTGCATATTCAGTGAAAACATTCAGAATGCGACAAAATGGCAACTTGTGCCCTGCTAATGGAAAGGTTCAGAGGATCTAAATGTGTTTTAAAGAGAAAATCTGGGTAATTATATTTGAAAATGACAGGGGGAGATAGAAGGGTTGTGCTCATTATTTGATCAAGTAAGTTTAACTTTGGGTGTAATTTGAAACCTGCTTGTCTACTTAAACACGCAAGAAAGTGCCAAAAAATGTCTAATGTTTCCTGAAAAGTCCCCTGCACCAGTAATTGGTAGAGAGGAATCTTAGAGCTAAGATACGTAGGTATATGTACGTATGTTTCCAGCAAGCTAAAGATATTTTTTCTCATTTGGAATTAACAGTCCCATTGGCTCTGCAGAAAACCTCTCCAATTTTTTTTCCAACTTCATAAGGTGCTGAAGTTTTTTTTTAATAATCTCATTGGAAAAAATAAGTACATTATCTGTAATAATGCCACATCGTAGCTGCATGTGAATATTTTGTTTTCTCTAATGTTTTCTCAACATTAGTGTGTTAAAGTAAAACTCCCCACCCAAACTTTCCTCATCACATATTTAGCATGACCCTCATATTTCCCTTTTAGTTACCTTTTTTGGTAGTGAGGATTTTCTAATATTGAAAACCTGCATTTTGTTCTAAATTTGAATTAATGCCCCCACCCTGGGAGCCAGTGAGTGGTCAATGAAAAACTAGGATCAACTGAATACATACATCACATCACTGCTTGAGTTCCTTAAGCCACATGCTCTACATTAGTACTCGCTGCAGATTGTATTTACGATGAGTTTTCATCTTGTTTATTGAAAATCAACACAAATGTTTTTCACTTATAACTAAATTTTCAAAGTGCTCTTAACATTTAAGCTAACTACTTGGAATTATGAGAATCTTCCCAATTCCTGTAAATAAAAACCTAAAAAGCCATGCTTAGTCTGTGTTTTAGTTAGCAAAACCCAAAACACTTTTCCAATTTAAAAGCAGCCTAAACTAAATATGTTTGTTTATTATGTGTCCTAAACAATTTGTTCTCAGTTCAGTAGATTTAATTCAGCCTTCAATAATCTGCCTTTTGAATAAAAGAGAAAAGCAGACTTTTTTTTTGCTTTTTGCAAACCTAATTGAAGAGGCCTACACAAGTGAAGTCCATTAGTTATAGGAAACTAACCCAAACAAGCCACATTAAAAGGTTTGATGGAGGGCTGCCAGTATTGCAGAAGAGCATAGGGTAAAATTGATTTAGAAAGAAGCATGACACTTGAAGGCTTCAAATACAAGTTAAAGCCAGGATCTGAACAGAAAAGAGAACTAAGGCAAGCGAGACACAAATTGAATAAAGTCCTTCAACTCATCAAGCAGAACAATTCCCAGTAAACAGATAGAGGTATAAATCAGTAACGGTTCCCAGTTAATATATTTAAAAGGGAATATTCTGCTTTGACATCAAAGCCAAAGAAACCGAAATGAGTAAACCTAATGCCAAGTTTCTCAGTGCAAGAGATTGCTACCCTCCCTGCCAATGTATGAATGTGAAAAAATAAATCAGTGGTGAAAACCAGGCTTTATTAGTAAACTCTGTCTGAGCAGTGGCTCTTTTGAAGTTTCTGCATAAATGATTGGTCTGGTGTAATTTAATGCTTAAGTCCCAAATTGAGAGCAGTAATTATCCAACGTATTGTTAAGGGTGCCTATATATCTTAAAGCCCCATATAATCGATGTGTCAGATCAGGTTTCCACAATTAGTCCACTTAAAAATGTTGTGGTTGGTGATGCCACATTCATCCTTTATGTTAAGCAGTCATGTGTATTCTGAATACAAAATAGGGGATGCTTCAGACACATGCTTTTGAGGATTATAGAGGTGTGAACTATAAGAGGCAAGGAAACTTTTGATTATGAGCTTATTTTCTCCAGCAAGAGATATTTGGTTATTTGATAGTGGATGGCAAAGGCTAAAAATAAGAAAGCCTCACTAATGCTCGTTAATCACATGGTTATTTTGGTAAGCAATCACAGGACAATTACTCGGCCTTCTGCATAATTAAATACAGTGTTTACTGTAGGAAGTAAGGGGTGGCAGTAAAAAATAACTAAATGCTACAGAATGTAGCCTTAAAAAAACACAACAAGTGATGACATGGTCCCTAAGGGCTGAACTACTGATAAAATAAAAAAGCTTTATTCAATGTATACCATAAAACTTATGTAGACCTTCCCCCACCTCATATAATAAGAATCAACAATGTTGAATAAAGAAAAACAGTGTCCCCACTACACACCTCACAAGCACACATCAGCCTACATCAAAAAGCCAGCTAAAATATTTATGTCTGGGTAACTTCGAAGAGGGGACCATGCTCCATTGATGATGGGTGCTTCAAATTACTTACATTGGTTGTCTATGCTTATAATGTTAAGTCCTTTTAATTCCAGAGTCTCAGGACAATTCATAGATGTCTTGCGGCCTTATTTATCAAGGGCTAGCGCCAGGTAGTGTCTGACGAGCGCCAGGTACCGCCAGCTATCGGCGGCTACCGAATCAAGTACGCCCGGCGGCAGTCACAATGACTCATTTATCACGCTAAATGAGGCTAGCGCTGGCGAGAGCGTCAGCTAGCGCGGGATTCATCATGTAGCCGACTGCAACGAACAGCACCGCTGCTAATCCCATCACAGCGACAGGTATGACCTGGCGCTCCCTGGCGTGGTCCAATGCATTTCAATGGAGCAATCTTTAAATAATCATAATTAATTGCTATTACTGTTTTTTTTTTTTTTTTTTTTAATGTCAAAAATTCTGTGACCACTTCTGCAATGTTAGGATTTTTTTTAAAGTAAAAAAAAAAAAAAAAATGTGCAGAATAGAAATTACAGGTCTGATATTAATGTATTCATATTACAAAATGTTTAGAAAAACTTGTATAATTTTTACATAGAAAAAAAAAGGTTGTTTGGGGGTTAAAAACTACTTTACACACATCGCCGCCAGCGCTCTGGGGTTTAAACAAGGAATTCACAGCGCGAGAAATTTTTGAGCGTGATTTTTTAATGAATCTGCAGCAAGCCGTTCGCTCTGGCCATTCGCTGTCAGGCGCACCCATACAACGCGGAACCTGTGAAACAGCGACCTCTAACCCCGTATTCAACATTACCGCACACCGACTGAGTCGCTGACAACAAGCAAACCCCGGCCAAGCACAGCGAATACTAGCTGGCGCTGTGAAAATCACGCTACTGGCGCTCATCTGTCGCTACCTGGCGCTATTAATGAATCGGCCTCCCAGTCCCTCTAAGAATCCCATGTTGGAAATGGGAAACTGTACACAAGAGGATACAGACTGCCTTGCTGGAGTGACCCCATGTCATCCGTATTGGCAGCACCACTATTATACAGTCTAAAACAACTGCACATAACGAAGCCCTCCTTTTGCTATGATCATAATGTAAGGAAGTCCAATTAGCCCTCAGTATGGGGAATAGAGTGGAGAGCAAAGCAGCAGATCATGGTCAGATGGATGTAGATTAAGAAACCCTTCGTCTATGGGACATGGCACCCCTTTTCTGTGCTACAGAGACTCAAAAATGATTTAGGCTTTGCGTGGTTTGTGCTTGTGAGGTTTTTGGTGGGGGCCCTGTGAATTTGTTTTCAAACTCATTATTGATTTTAATTATAATAGAGGTGGTTAGTAATTTATGTAGTCTGAATTTAATAGGGCTTTTCAAATTTCTCCACATTTTAGCCCCTAAGAAATGTGGCAGTGGCAGTCTGGAGATGTAATCGATAGAGACCTAGGTGTGGAAACTATACACATGAGCCCCTCACCACCAGGTCTTAATTCTTGTTAATAGCAGCATCTAGAAGGATGTTTTGGAATATTTTCTTGCATGCTTTTTGTGAGAATATTGGGATGCATGCTGATATCAATGAGTTTATATGTGATAGTGAAGATGTTGGGAAATTGCTGTTTATACTACGGTCTTTTAAGGAGTGGACTTGGGCTGATTTTAAAACTGTGAATTTGACTAATTTGTTTCTTAGATATAATATTAATATATATGCATGTTTTATCATTTTAACCAATTTGCGCTGGCTTTCTAAACTTTAACAGTATTATTAGTTTCAGACAAGCCTGACACACTTTTTTTCTAAATTAAATAAGCTGATTCGCCTGGATTCAGAATTCCATCAAATCAGCAGGAAAGGAATCTTAGAACATTTGCTCATCTCTAATATGTAGTTCTTTTTTATTCTAAATTTTAAAATAGCTCAATTAAGGTTTGCATACAGAAGTTAAAGGTTTGCAACAGTTCTGGAAAGTCATGCAGGCGCTGTACAAAGTTAAACTGTCACTTGTAGCAGACATGGGTCTGACAGCACTCAACCTTACAGTTTCATGCACAGAATGAAATAATTCCAGTTATTATATTGTATTGCTGTTATTGAACCAACAGGATTCACAGTATTGACTTTCAGAAAAGCCAGCGAGATAGAAAGGAGAAAGAGATTTAATTATATGTATCTCGTGCCCAGCTGCAGGGAAATGATAGTGATACAGAACCTGTGGCAGAAAATTGTATGTTATGCGGACTATAGAATCAGCAACAGCGAAGTGGACAGCTTGCAAAGATCTCCATAATGTGCCATATACACAATAAAGTGACATTGATGCAAAATATATATGTGTGCAACATACTGTAAGCAAACAGATAAAAAGAAAATAAATACATGTGCAGTGCAAAGCCATGTGCAACATATAATCAGTATATTGCAAATGTACAAAAACTACTTTGAAGCACACCAAAGCAAGTATGAAATGAAGACAAAGAACCTAAGAGCAGTCTGACATTTTTGTATTATTTAAGCATTAGTAATACTTTATTAAACATGGAAAGCTCTAAAAGCCAGTGAATACTAAACACATCAATAGAATTATCCTTACACCAATGATGAAATATTGGCAAATATCCCCCACAAATTAAATCCCACATTTACCTAGTATAGAGAAACAGTGATAATAAGAGAGTTAATGCTCACCTATCAACATTCTTGGGCTGCCCTAACCGCACCCTCATGTCTCCGTCTATGGTGGCAATGGCAAGGGTAAATGGCACAGAGCACACATTTCCAGCAGTCACACAGGACACACAGGCGCCATGAAAACCTGACTTTAGGCTTATTATTTTTTTTTTTTTGTCTGAACAGGCAACTAAAAAATAAGAATGCCACTGCGGTGGGTGATTAAAGGAACCTAAAGTCATTTGTAGCGCAATGGGAATGAGAAAGCTATTTTGGTCACATCAAGTTAACTTGCAAAGTTGTGTTAAATCCAGCTGTTATACTGTAGGTCACCAAGCCAAAGGGACGTTTAGGAGTGTGTCTGTGTGTGTGTGTGTGTGTGTGTGTGTGTGTGTGTGTGTGTGTGTGTGTGTGTATATATATATATATATATATATATATATGCTTCCTATAGACCTGTAGGCAGCCTATAATGAGAAGACATGGCCTCTGATCCCAGTTGCCAGGTCTTTAAGTGTTCCAAAAGTCTAAATAGAGTTATGGTCCACTGTCTAAAGTTTGCATAGAGCATCCCAATTCGACCATGTGATCTCAGGCTTAACTAAATCACCACACTGCAGGTAATACCTAAAGAAAGCCCTCTTGGAACCTTAGTCAGTCTATTTAGGCTTTTGATACACTTCAAAATCCAATCAATTTTAATTCAAGCCCATTTTGATAATGACATATCAAATAGAGTCACCCCACAGTCAATTCTAAAAAGTAACCCAAAAGGAACACATCAGTGTGTCCTTCTGCTGAAGAGGTTCCTATTTGCCTCCCTAATGGCTGTCTGTGATGATCTGGGGGTCGGCTGATGCACTGCTAATGGCTTGCTCCTTCTTTACTACCATGCTCGCAGTTTGGACAGGCACCAGTGGGTGTCAGGAGAGCTCCTGGATGTTAAACTGCCCCTTATCTTGTTTGATTATATCTGCCAGTAGGGTCGATTTGCACCCATTTTTTGTAGTGTCAAGTCGCGCTCCAGTTTCTGCCTGATTCATGGTCATCTAAATGGGATGCAAATTTGATTTTGCGCCAAAATGTGCACTTGCGTTCACCAGTTCATCAATTTGCACCTGAAATTTTCCATTAGCACCATTTTGGTGCACCAAACTGTCTCTGGCTCTTGATTTATGGTATGCTTAGAGGGCATTCATAAGCATTCATAAATGTGTCAATTTGAAGAGTGAATTTCCTTCAGCAAAAAGGTGGAGGTATTTCAATTCCAATGAGTTTATTATTCCAAAATCACATGCTTTGGTTTAAAAAGAAAAAACAAAATGATAAAAAGTTGTAAAAAATCACAAAAGTCCAAACAACAAAAACAATAAAAAAAATAGTTACATGATTAGGCATTACTATGGATACCAAACAGGGGAGGGACGTTTAAAGAGAACATCTGGGACAAAACATAGGGCAAAAAAATGTGAAGGATTAACTGGAATCAGAATATCCCCCAAAAAACACCCCCCAAAAATTAAATGTTAAATGTTTAGACGACCAATTGTGCCATTCGCGCTTCAAAACAGCAGATTTTCCTTGTGAAAAGTGCAAGTAGAGGCAATTTGCGCTTCTCCTGTGTGCTTGCCATTTGGTGCGCACCGACCATGAATCAACCCTAAGGTGAGTGTTACCTCTGGTGTTCATAGTTGGCTACCTATAGTTCCTGACTCTCAATGCAGCAGACCTCCTGTTGGCTCCTAGAGGCTGCTAGCTCCTGTTTTGTGCCCCTGGGTGATTCACCAGCACCTTGGGGTACCTCTGTTCTTGGTCTGTGTTTTCCCCGTACTCTATGCTTGTATTAGATCGTTTTTGTTTCTTATGCCCTGTATTATTTTGTTACCTGATGTCAAAGTCTTCTTGTTTTATTTCAGCCTAAATCAAAGGTTATCATTTGTTTGCCTTTTCCTAATATATTCGGCCAAAATCCGATCCAGGGTGGAGACTTTGATATGGGGAGTGCTTTGGCCTGACACTGTCTTTCTGTATTTAATTCTATAACTTCAGTTTTACTCATTTTCTCAATTTTAAATGGTTTGTCTTTGAAGTATAAACAAAGTAGAACATTTGAAAGTACAACCTATACAGTTAATCTAAGGGCAGTGGTGATCAGAGACCGGAGGTTTTTGCAGTTTGATTACCAGATGGAACATGACTGAAGTGCACTTGAGCAAGGCACCCAACTGTTCCTCAGGTGCTGCGGTAAGGACAGCTTACCACTCCAGGCATGTGTGGACTCTGATTGATTGTGTTTGTCTCACTGCACAGATGAATTAAATGTGGAGGAAAAATGGCCGTACAATGGGTGTAAAAATATTTTATTGTCCTTAATTCAAAAAGCTTTCCTAATTATGGACCATTTTAATAAAAAATAAGGCATCAGTTAAAATAAGACATGATTAAAAAAGAAAGGGCATTAAAGCTGTGTTTGATGCCTAAAACTTTCAGTGGAGCAATGTAACAAAACATCTCAAAGGATTTAAAGTCAATCCCAAATAAAAGTGCCCTTAGTGAAGGTTTTATATGTTATTAACTGGCATATTACCACATGAACTACTAGAATGTACTTTTTAAGTCACACCTTATTTCAACTCATACTCATTTTAAAACAAAGCATAAATAGTTTTTATTTTCATAATATATTTTAAGGAAAGTTTTGTATATCAAGGTCACTTTAGAAACAAAGAATACCCAAGATACCTAGAACTAGCATCAAGCCTAGTGCTATAAGTGGTTAACGTGCTGTGACTCTAAATCTTGTGCAGTTTATACTTTGTATAAAGCTAAAGCTGCCCACGCCACATTAAACGTAATTGGACGTCCAAGTGTTGCTTTCATTGATTTATTAACAAAGAGCTCCCCGCTATTTAAGCTGTTCTCTTGCCTTGACTACTTTATATTAGGTTTGATGTGCGTACCTTTTAAATGCAATGCCCATTCTAAAATTAACTCTAAAGAGGGAAAATTTACGAAAAATGGAGAGAACTTGTTTTCACTTGAGACATCCAATAATATGCAGGGTAATCAATATGCACTTCCTACATGTTTTATATATATTGGGTCAGCGGAGGTTGTTTTCAATTCCCTGCAAGTTGTCCCAATGCCATTCTTTTGGTAAATATCGCCCTGTGCAAGATTTCAGGATTGTGAACACATATACACACATTTAAATCTGTCCAAAATCCATTTTTTCTCCCCTTCCCAATAGTTTTTAAAGGACTTGTAGCCATGTCCACCTGGAAAATTTAAGATTGCTGACCAGCCAAACTGAAAAATGATGACATATGCACACCACTGATGGCATATCCCATTTCCCTGTGGTGTGCGCCTTCCCCCAGCCTATCTGAATGAGTACTGGGCACTGGAGGACGGCTCAGTCCAGAGATGCTGGGGATGTGCCTGTCGCTTGTGGAACCGTAGCAAAATCCCCAGCATGATGATTATACCAGCAATATAAGGGGGCTTCACACAGTGAGGCATTGCAAAATGGGTTGCCCCAAGAAATAGCAATCGTCCGACCCTGATGTTTTTTAGGCTCCAAGGTGGAGGAATTGCAGAAAACAGAGAGAGACAGAAAAAGAGGAAACAGAACACAAAAAATGTAAAGACTGAGATGGGTACAGCAAGAAAAATAGAGTTGAAAAAAATAGGGAGAAAAAGAGGAGGAAATGAGTGAGAAAAGGATGGAATGTGGAAATGTGAGAGAGTATAGAAGGTCAAACGAGAAGGAACTAAAAGTAGGGTGATATCTATGGCAGGAATGTGAAAAACAGAATAAGGAGCAAAGAGGAGAAGGGAATGAATAAATGGATGTGAGACGGGGGAATGTGGAAAAGATATGAAAAGGGGGATACAGAGGAAAAGATGGAGTGATCATGCAAAAAAGAGGAAGACTGAAACTGGGGAAGGCACGAAAAATCAAAGATGATAGGGTAAAATGTTAGAGATTGAGAGACATAAGGATAAATATATTAGATGTAAAGTAATCAAGATCCTATGAGGGTCATGCTAAATATTTGGTGAAGCCAGTGTGCAAAAAAAAAAATTGTCCTACATTTTCCTCCCAAAAATCATCTAAACATGCGAAGGCACATTTTTACAGCCAGCATTAATTTTCTAGTGAGGTAAGGATATGGAAATAACATCACCCTGTGGGGCTACCCTAAAGATTTTACCATTTTGTTTCTGCAAAGCCCATAAGGTTCTGTTATTTCCAAACTTTCTTAAAACAAATACCCTTACCTCATTTGTAAGATGATGTACCAAACCTGTAAAAATGCCCCATCACATGTTCAGTTAAAGAAAAGTTCAGCTAAAAAAGCTCAGACAGATACAGGTTGCAACCACACTGCAATGCACACTGTATGTTACACTTGCTTCACCAAATATTTAGCATGCGGCATAACATCATGAGGCTGCAGGCTGGTTTCTACCCCAACCAAATCTGCAGCCATATATAACTTAAAGTAAGTCCTCTTGTTGTGGGTGAGAGATGTGCACTGCGGAAGTGGGTGGGAGGTAATTGCGGCATCTCTTGCCCAAGGACACCCCTGACTGTGAGGGTCAATTTTCCAAAAGCTGGAAAAAAATGTTTGTGCATTGTTGTGTGTTGCACATTTATAATTGTTTTATGTTTTTACATACATTTTTGGTACTTTGGTACTAATTAATTGGAAAATAGTAAAAAATAGGGGGTTGGGATATATATATATATATATATATATATATATATATATATATATATTAAATTAATTAATAAACATTATATATAAGGGATGTATTAGCTCCAGGAATGGTGATGTGGAGTAACAGTAACTCATTCCAATCAGCTCTTTGATATTGCTCGTTTTCTCTTCCATTTCCATTCCTACATCATTTTTCTCTCTCTAGCAGTAGGCAGCTGTTTATATCTAGGTAACTAAGTGTGTTTACTTCACATTGTGTCTTACTGCCTTTTGCCATTTATAGCAAAGAAAGCCTCTGTGACATCTGTAGCTTCTCTTGGTGAGAAATTCTCTGGCCAGTTGCACCAATTACATAAACGCTAAGCACTTGCTAATACAGCTCCATGTTCAGCCCATTTATCATTTTCTATGATGTTCCCATAAACCTCTGGTTAGTGTAACTGTATTAGGTTTTATTCTTCCAAACTGGAGGCTGGTCATTTTTTTCAGAAGGATGATACACGGTATTATTATGAAAGAGCATTTCATAATGTTTTACATGATTTAAAATAAATAAATGGTCCATTGAAAAGCCATACTTTATGCACTTTAGGGGATTGGAAAATTTAGTTTAGCGTATACTCAGCCAGATGTTGTAATTGGTTATGTATATATACTACACCTGGAGGTGTCTCTGTTATTTAAGCACAACAAATGTAAGCCATTTTTTTTAATTCCAGGAAAACTGGAAAATACGAGTCACATAATATTGCTGATGACTATGTGGTCCCATAATTATATCATAATATTGAATATTTCCATCTCTAGGCCCTGTTTTTGGAGTTAGAAATTCCTGCACAGCCAATTACTATATATCTTTATGCTGCTTGTAGGAAAATATATTTTTGAAACCAATATCTTGTTGGATATCAACTATGGACAATTTTTTACAGTGCTGTGCCCCCAGTTTTAGGGCGATGATCGGAGAATGCAGCATAAAATTCAGTTGAAGGACCCAAAAAGAGAAAATGGTTGATTTCTTTTTCTGGCTAAATTGTAACCCCCCTTTTTGGTCTTCTATTCCCAGGCTTTTACCAAATTAGTTTGCATCACAGAACAAGCCCTAAGTTTAATCCTGAGAGGCTATCTATTTCCTCCTCCATTCTTTCCCTGTGTTTAAATCCCGAGTGCTCCTGATGCAACCTGGCAATCACTGGTCCTGCCATTCCAACCCCCAGCAACCTACTGGGTGAGCAGGACTTCAAGGGCATTGCAAGATGTATTGCTGGGAAAGGGGAAAAGACAGGATGGAAAAACCATCCTAAATGTATTGGGTGTAGGGTGAGGGATGCAGGGGGTATTGGTCAAAAATATGAGGTTTGATCCACTTTAAACCCTTAGCAGCCTCATTGCTGATGTTTCTACCACCTATCTGGTATCTCAGTAAATCAAATGAATTCATCCTTTATGGGGGCATTTGTTTCAGACAAAGCCCACTGGTCAAATGGAAGCATGAAGGGCTAAGGACATAGTTTGGGACTCTTTCAGGAGCTTTTAGGTGGATGTAAACCCTACAATGTTCCTGAGGACTAGAGATGAGCGAACTTTTGAAAAGTTCGATTCGGCCGATTCGCCGAATTTCACAAAGAAATTCGGGTTCGGCCGAATCGAACTTTTACGAAGTTCCCCATCATAAATGCCGGCATGGTGGGAGCGGGCCGGCCGGTTCCGCTGTCAGCGGGCCGGCAAAGCCGGCCCGCTGACAGCGGAGCCGGCCGGCGGGCCGGTAAAGCCGGCCGGCCCGCTCCCACCATGCCGGCATTTAAAAAACAAAAAAAAAAAAAAAAAGCATTTTTGCCGGCATGGTGGGAGCGGGCCGGCCGGCTCCGCTGTCAGCGGAACCGGCCGGCCCGCTCCCACCATGCCGGCATTTCAAAAAAAAGCAAACACTTACCTGCAGGTCCGGAGCGTGGAGGCCGGCGCCGCTCTCAGCTGTCATCTGAGGGCGCGTCATCAGAGCGCCCTCTGATGACGCGCCCTCAGATGACAGCTGAGAGCGGCGCCGGCCTCCACGCTCCGGACCTGCAGGTAAGTGTTTGCTTTTTTTTTAAATGCCGGCATGGTGGGAGCGGGCCGGCCGGTTCCGCTGACAGCGGAGCGGGCCGGCCGGTTCCGCTGACAGCGGAGCCGGCCGGCCCGCTCCCACCATGCCGGCAAAAATGCTTTTTTTTTTTGGTTTTTTAAATGCCGGCATGGTGGGAGCGGGCCGGCCGGCTTTACCGGCCCGCCGGCCGGCTCCGCTGTCAGCGGAACCGGCCGGCCCGCTCCCACCATGCCGGCAT
This sequence comes from Gastrophryne carolinensis, assembly GCA_027917425.1. Taxonomy (NCBI): domain Eukaryota; kingdom Metazoa; phylum Chordata; class Amphibia; order Anura; family Microhylidae; genus Gastrophryne; species Gastrophryne carolinensis. Next base: position 147,226,246 of record CM051235.1, on the reverse strand, counting down.
TTTTTTTTTTTAATTTCAGGAAAAATTCGATCGGCACGAACCACAAAATATTTGGGTTTGTGCCGAATCGAATATTTCCTGAAATTCGGAGCGAATTCCGGTTCGTCCGAACCGGTTCGCTCATCTCTACTGAGGACCTACAATACGGAAAAGGTCTGCTTTAAAGCGGGCATCCCTCACCCCACATGCAATGATATTTGGATGACCTCCCTGTCTTCTTATATTTCCCAGAAATAGATCTGTCAATTATCCAGAAGCCCAGCCCACCCAGCAGATTGCTGAGGGTTTCAGTGGCAGGAACAGGATCAGACCGTTGATCCCTTTAAGCAAGAGCAAGGGCTCTCTAATCTCTGAATACCACCTAACATGGATCTCTCCCTAACCTGTCTCTAGACTATATTAGAGCTGTGAACTGTAATCGCAGAAAGATTTTTTCTTAGTATCCTTGGATCCCAGCCCAGATACAACAATCACCATAATACCTGTAGTAAATGGAAAATAATGCAGCACATTATGTAAATTAAAAGCAACCAATCACAACAGGTCTATATTGTGTTTTGTTGCCCCTGGTGCATTTTTGATAATCAATACCTGTTGTTGCCTCTGCTTTTACTGCAGGAGATCGCTGCCCGCTAGCACCACCTTGCAGCTCAATCTCATATTCAGTGGCACTTTGCAGTCCTGTCACAAAAGCTGTGCGCTCACTGCCTGGCACTGTTAGAATAACTGGCTCAGATTGGCGTTTGGAATCCTGTATCTTAATAACAAAGTTGTCAAAACCACTCTCATCAGCAGTCCAAGACAGATGGAAGCCTTCAGGGGCTACATTAAAAACTTGGAGGTTTCCAACTTCAGGTTCTGATTCTGCAATGAATTCCCGGAAAGGAAAAAAAAAAGGAAATCAAGAAGCATTGTTAGTGTGATACTTCTCCCGTCTTGAGAAAGTAAAGTTATACAGCTGGAAGAGAAAAGGAGCCATGTGTCAGTTATAGAAGGAAAGGTTTAAAAATGTGACTCAGTACCTGCAACAGAAAATCCTGAAAAAGAGAACCGTTAGAAAACGCTAGACAGACATTACAGGGGATCGACTCCCATGAAAAGAAACTGGACCTCATGCTGGATTTTTTAAGTAAATGTATCAATTAGAGTTGACACCCAGTACCTTGAATTAGCCATGCCAATAATGCAATCAATTATATACTAATAAATAATTGCTTTATACTTTTGGTTCACTTGTATTATGTATTTTCCAGTTTATTTCCATGTGCTTAGTTCCCTAATAGAAATAGACAGAACATTCACCATACACACACATTCAAAGAAACTCTAAAATAAAAGGACAGATACTTTATTTACACTAATAGTCTATTAAATACTAATTAAAAAGAGAAGACCAGAAATATTTTCCAATTTTTCTATTTTTTGACTTGCTCTCTATGCGCTTTAACGGGACATTATACTAAATAACTCACTAAACAGACTATTACTAAAGTATTCTGTACTGTTGGGGGGTTATAAAAGTTCTTCAGCGAGGTTAAGAGGTTCTCAACAACTTATTAAATGCCACCTTCAGCGTCCAGTTTTAAGGAAAGAAATTAAAGCAGACCTATACCCTCCTTGGCAACTTTGTCCCATGGAGGATGTTGATCTGCAGCCATTTCAACCCACCATCTTCCATAAAGCGGACCTACAGCCTCCCTTGCAACTATGAGTTAGAGTGGGTTCTGGTCTACAGGAACATTAAGCTAACTTAACCTACCCACTCACACCACCAGTGAGCCATAGAAACATATGGCTAGCAGAGCAGTGTCTGGACAGTTAATAGCTACACATTTGTGTGGAATCCACAGCTCATCCAACAGGCGTTATGGTTCACTGAAGTGCACATCTACTTTCTGTCCCCATCTAAAGGGCTTAATGATTTTGGCTTCCTAAGGATCTTTAGCCATAGAGACATCCAAAATGGAGATGACAAAGGGAAGAATATTAAAAGAGTCATAATGTAATATGGTCCTCTTTAAGCAACTAACTGCCCACAGGGAGCTAATTGCCCTACATTGGTGAGATATTCACCCTTTCCTTGTGCAGATCACTTTAGGGACTGAAATTAGCTGCCTACATTGTCAGCAACCATCTAATAGTAGGTTTGGTTTCTACAGGTATTTCCTGCCCTCCTTCTCATAGTGTAGAGTAAAAGTGATGAAGATCATGCTGGGGGGGGGGGGGGGGGGCATTTGCACAATATATTCATTTATTGTAAATAATGTGATCAAATGCAACAGTTGCAGATGGCCTCCACCATCACCCACCAGAAGGAGGGTTATTTTATGATTGGAGAATATATCTCTGCTGCTCTGGAAAATATTTGCATCTCTTTTCATCTCAAAAGCTAATCAGGTGGGAGGGCCTGAAGAGGCAATGGCAATAATAAGGTAGCACAAAGCTCACCTGAAGCCTGTCCTATGTCTCTCTCCTTCATTTTCTGCAGCATTCCGTAGATGCACTAGCTGGTCTCCGATGCTTGCCCTTTCCTTCTATTCATTCAACCATGGCCATACACAAATGTGGTTGCGTGGGTCCCCCAGTCTTTCAGTGCTCATACCAGCATGAGCAAGCTAGGCAAGCCACAGCAGTTGCATTCTGGCTCTCTCATGCTGGAAACGCTGAGGGAAAGGGGCCGTGCAACCACATTTTTGTTTGGCAATGGATAAATGATGTCCTTTTAAATTAATATTTTCTTTGCCCCTCATTCATACGCAGAAAAAAAAACTAAGGTATACTCATCTCCAAAGATGATGCCTCTAGGTCTGTGAGTGTAAATATTTTATGAGCTCAGGTCCTGCAAACGCACATGTCTAGAAATCCCTTGGGCACATGTCCACCCATATGCTTCCACACTGCTCTATTTACTGTAATAGAGAGATAAGCCAGGCACTGTCTTGATGCACTCAGTCTGTGGGGGAATGCCAGTCCATCCCACATCTCAGAGTTTAGCAGTTTTAAACTACTAAACCCAGAGGGACCAGGTTCAGAAGAGAGCATGCCTTTGGTTTTGTCCAGACAGGCCCTTTAAATATCAGCCAACCAATGTTCTCCAAACTTTTGTATATCACCTACTTAGAGTTGGTAATAATAGTTCTGGCATAGATAGTTCTCAGCATTTATGGCTCGCATTTAGGAAGGCCCCAGGCAACTTTGAGAAACACGTAGTAATGGTTCCCAATTTTGTTCTGAAATAAACTAGTTCCTTTTGTATAAAAAATGTCATTTTAAATGCATGTATTGAGATGATTGACTGTTCTAATGGGTTGCATGCTGCTTAATACTGTTAAAATCAGCTGGATTTGCTCAAGCTGTGCCCGGATATGCGCAATTTTCTATTTTTGAAGCTTGCGAGATGGCGGCCCAGAATGCACAAGATTTTAAATATAATGTGTATATTATCTTCATCTGTCCATGGTGCAGCACAATAGAAGAAATAGGTATTGACGAATTAAACTTTAAACTTACTTCGTTTTTACTTAAAATACAAACTATATTTAAACTATGAGGGTTATACAAATAATTTACTCAATTTTGGAAAGGCTAAATTTTGAAAGCTTTTGATAGACCAAAAATATCGGCCTTTAAAATTATGTACCCCCCCTGTAGAACTGTCTCATTACAGTTTTTAGTGGAAAAGTCTCTTGAAGGCTCTCAAAACTCACCCTCTACTGAGGCTCTAAAATCATTTGAATAAACCTCAATATTCAAAACCTTATGTGCAGTATTCTATTCAAAGCAATTGTTTTTTCATAATTTTGCCCCATCTGGTTCCATATAATATTCATATTAAAGTACAGGGCATTATACACTAAAATACATTGTTTGCCCATCAATCTAATAATGAATCACTTTAGCTTACCACTTTTCCGTTTTATAAATGGATTGATTGATTTCTTGTGAAGCTAAAAAACCTTAGAAAAATGTGTGTCTCCCTCGCTAATGGGCAAGGACATATGTAATACCTAAATATCTAAAATAAAGGGGCTACTGGTCATACCTAACCATTTTACTAGCAAAGTGCATCTGTAGGCCAAACAAAAACAGGCTATTGACCTTACCTCCACTCATTTGAGTTAGCTTTTTCAAAATGTACCTATTTAAAGTAGACAAAAACCCAGGATTTTGACTATCCTGGGTTTTGGTCCACTCCCCCGGGGCACCCCTTATAAATTCCTGAGCCGATCCAGCTGAGTTTTGGTCCACTTTAAGAGAGTCAGGTCCCATCTTTCTTTTTCCTGCCTGTTCTGCAAGTTTAGCCAGGGGCATCCTGGGATTTTACTGCCACCTGGTGGCCATCCTCCAACATCCCCACTGTATGCTGCTTCCAAACTGCACATAGAGCTCTATAGCTGAGGCTATAGCATTGCAAGGCCAGATTGGACAGGTATGGGTAGGGCTGATCTTAAATTGATTATACTAAAGCTTTAGTGTTGTAGGAGCGCATGCTGTTGAAAAGTTATAACCTCTCAAACATGATGATGAAGCTACAGTATTGAAATGGCTGAACATGGAGTTGTGTGATTTAGTTGGGGGGTATACTGGGGCTGAGTTGAGGAGAAGGGACTGTGGTCAGAATTTGGAGGCAGGCTCCAGCCAGGGATGGGGGGGGGGGCTAAAAGTAGTAGTACACAAGCAGGAGAGAGAAAATTATGCCAATGGCTCTGTTTGTGCTGGCCTTCATCCCGAGTGCTACGCATTTCCCTGACTTTCCTTATGGTCAGTGCAACTCTGAGTCTAGCTGTGGTCTACTTAGAGCAGGGCCCCTATTTCCTATATTTCCTGCTGTCATTACAGCTCCATTCACATAAAGATTGGCACGGCGGCCAGTCCCAATGAACAGATACATAAAGAAGCAGATTTGGAGAATAAAGCAAGAATATGCCAGCCAACCCACAATCAATTTCAATAATTTTCACAGAAATAATGCAGTTAGCTGCTCTACTTTACTTTCATGCTCTACATCCTTTGTTTATAAAGATATTACGGTAAGAATGCCAATAAAAGTTGTAAGACGTTATCAAGCTAAATGAGGGTCATAAGCATACACAATACACTCACACACACATATACAAGAATCGGCAGAGATGCCTACAGAGCTAGAAAATCAGCCTCCAAGGATAAAGAAAAGCTTTGTAAACCCAATACCTGTGGTAGCTGTAATATCAATTGGTTGAGTTAGTTGACCGAGAACAATACCATAGAGGTAGATGGTGTAATCAGTGTTGGGTAATAACCCTGAAATAACCGTATTCCTGAGATTGCCAGAGACATTAAATTTCACTGGATCCAATGATCTGTCATCATCAATAACTTCAACAACAAATCCATCAAAGGAATCTTGTGTTGCTGTCCAGGACAACTCAAAACTCAGGGGAGTTATATTGGAGACAGCAAGGTTGTCAACTTCTGGCTTGTTTTCTGAACAAGGAAAAATGTCATAGAATCAAATATTTGCTCGACCACCAACACCCGCGTGGATGTCTTATTAGCAGCCCGCCAACCTTGCCAGAAGATGAAAGCAATTGCCTGATGCGCATTTAGTGAAGCAGCATAAAGCTATGATGATCAAGCTTAGGTTGCCGTGAGACTTTCATATACTAAGTAGTTTTAACTCCAATTTTTCTACAAGCCTGAACATACATGCGTTTTAAAGCCGAGAATGTAAAGAAAGAAAGCTGATGAAAGATGCAGCAATTGCTTTTAGCATGACCTCTCTTTTGTTTAGATTGAGGAGATGTGCAAAATGTGAGGATTCTTTTGTAAAATGTATTTGTGTATTAGCATAATTCTTTGCCTTTACAAAATGTATCTTACTTTTTCTGTGTACTAACCACATGCCTGTAAAGTTCTCATTCACCCAGGTCATAGTATGTCTACTATATATCTACTGCATGTCTACTTGCTGCTTCTTATAGTTTTATTACCCTAAATTTGAATAGGTTTCCTCAATCTAGGGACAGGGGGCATATGATTCCCAAAACTCAGTTCACCAGCATTCATTAAAAGCCTCGTCAAATAGACTACCTTAAATTAATTGTCACCTATATGTAACCATATAATCCATTTCCCATAATCAGCATGGCATCTAGGACCTCATGGACATCTAAAGCTCAGTGTTGCAGTCCTAGCTTTTGTGCTTCAGTGCCACTGGAGATCTTGAGTGACAGTCTCATCGCCCAATCATAGTGGCAATAGTGGCAGCAAAGTACCTGCAATAAATGGGTTACAGGACTGGTGCTCACAATCTCTAAGAGCGACAGACCTCATGAGAGCTCCCATAGGGCCACATGTGGGAACAAGTACATTTATTTTTGGTATTAATGCCCAAATAGCACTGGGCAGCGTGGTTACGGCCTGGATTTAGATGTCCATAAAGTTAAAGTTTGTTAAAGTGAGCAAGTCTACTATAAACCACATTTATGTTTTTTGAGCCAAAAGTATGTCTTCAAGGTGCTGGCCTGATCTTGTATTTTTTTATGTTAGAAAATGTGTGTTTTATGAAAGCAGTTTTCACTGTCTGCAATTTGTTTCTATTGACAACCATACACCAAGAGTGTACACTTAGATCTACAAGAAGAGAGCAGTAATTGCTGTGCACACACTGCTGCTTTGGCCGCTGCCGCTGAGGTAAAGGGGGCTCCCTCAACCCTACACATGACCAGAAGCAATGTTCTGTGGGTGCAGTACTTATTGCTCTCTTCTTAGTTTATAGGGTTGGTGTACGGTTGCTAATAGCAACCGATTGTGGAGGACATAATTGTGGCACTCAAAAAATCCTTTGATTTCAGTAAAGAATGACTTCTACTGATGGAGGTCCCCCATCAGATGGGTATCTTTCTAACACAGGAGACACACTTATTGTGTCAATGAGTAAAATAGGTTAGTTTAATTATCCCATGGACCAGGATCCACAGATGTGCCAGAGAGGGTTAAAGTACACTTAAAAAAATTAGTAATAGGAGAGAGTTATTCAGCTCAAACAAGCTTCAAGACATCCCATTCATAAAATGTGTTACTAAGATCCCATTGGGGCCTATTCTCACTTCAGGAATGATTCAGCTCACCCTCAGTCCTGAAACATTAATCTGTCACTGATCTTGAATAAAATTGCATTATGCCTCAAGGCATTCCTAAAATGTCTACTTTGCCGAAATATGTAACCCTTTCTACTCATTTTTGGTGCTGTAAAATGCAGTGATTTGTGATCATCCTTTCCTATGTACTCACATTTTCTGTACTACAGTTGTCTATTGCAAAGTGCCATAAAAATGTTGCTAGTGATACAGTATCAACATGTTCCTAGAAAGAGAAGGTCAACTCAAGTGTAAAAAGAGATGCATATGATGTGCAAGCCAGCAAGCCAGCATAGGAACTCTGCTTTATGGAAAAGCTAGTTCATTTCAAGCTGTATGACAGTTGCATAGGTGTTGAGCAGCAGACCAAGCAATGTCTGCAGGGCAACTGTAAGGAATTCAAGAATTAAGTACCTGTAACAGCTTCTTGAAGGATAATTTTAGTGTCTGCTCCCTGAATCACACCATGTAATGTAATGTTATATTTTGTGGCTGGCCTTAGTCCTGGTACTTCCAAAAATCGATGTTCTCCTGGAACCACAAAGGTTTGTGGTTCTTCCTCATCCTTTAAGTCATGGACCTGAATTACAAATTTCTCATAGTTGTTGTCAGGAGCTATCCAAGTGAGTCTGAAGGATTCCCAGCCAATTCGGGACACCACCAAGTCACCCAGCTCACGCAGAACTTCTAAATGTGAGAATATGTGCTTTTACTTTTAATGCAATTGTTAGACATTTACATGAAAGCTGAAGTTATAATGTTAGCGAGAAAAGACTAAAACATCAGAGAAAATGAGGGAATCAGTATAAAACTTAAGATTACAGTCTCTGAGTTCTGGATAAAACCTAGAAAGATTAAATAAAAGTTACCAAGGTTAAGCTTAACATTCACCAGAAATGACAAACTGGTACTCAACCATAAATGCAATAAAGATATACTTACCTTTTCTCAAGGCCCTGTCCAAAATGGGCCACACATACAGCATGTGGTGCTGCAGTGTGTACGTGTTTCCGGGTGAACAGTCCTGAGAGGTTACTAATAGAGATGGGCGAACAGTTCGGGTTTGCATTGAAATTTGTGAGTTTGGGTTTACAAATTCGAACACAGACTTCAGCCTGTGTTCAAGCTTGGCGTGCGACCTGAGCGGGAATTGACTAAGAAGCCAATCAATCTGCTTCACCTATCATTGCAGGTACTGTGACTTGCCTCTGGCAGATCCTCTTTTGTTAGTGGCTGTGGAGCGGCAGCAGAATTTGAATCTGGCACCAGCTGGGGCTACAAAAAGATGTCCGCCAGCTCCCATCAGTTGAGGACACCCCTAGTGTCCGCCGGCTCCCATGGGTGAGGACACTTCTAGTGACACTTGGCGTGTCCTAACTCATGGGAGCCGGCGGTCATCTTTGTAGCCCTGGCTGGGGCCAGATTCAAGTGCTGCTGCCTCTGCCACTGACTGAAGATGATCACAGGCAGGGGTAAGTCACAGCAGTGCACTTTTTCTCTGCACACTTTGTACCCCCGACAGCCCCCCACCACAGCCACACCCCAAAGTTCGGGTCCTCATTGATTTCAGTGGGGACCGGGTTCTGGTCTCCGAATCCGGACGTTATTTCAAAGTTCGAGTAAACTCGTGGAACTTGAACTTTGAGGGGGTTCACCAATCCCTAGTTACTAACATTATAGCTGTTATTTACTAAACCTATATTAGACTTTCTAGTCCATCACAGATCAACACAGCCTGGCATAGCATGCACGGCTAAAGAAAGTAGAATTCACCAAGCTACTTTTGCCTTAATGCCCTGAAGGGGATCTATATCAACTACTTAGAGGAATTGTCTCCTTTGTACTGGCATAGTGAGTCTCACTCCCATGGAACACAATGGGGCGGCATTATTGCAAGCAGAGTTCTGAGAGCGCCCAATGCTGAGGTGGATTTGGGCATTAAAAATAAAAAAAAAAAGTTTTACCTTCCCAGGGATGGCTGCAGTCTCACCAACCAGTGGGAGACTGCCGACCCTGTGCTTATCCAACCAGTACAGTATCAGGCTCCCTGGTGCACTCTGATTAGCTGAATAGGTTCTCAGTCTGGGGGAGAGTGAAATACAGTAACCCTGCTCCGAGTGCCCTTAAGATAAGCTTTATATTTTTTTTTATTGGAAACTGGACTGGACCCTTTAACGTCAGTTGGTAAGAGTAAGAGCTAATTTCAGCTTCATATATCATGCATTCCAAAATCCTTTTCACACTTAGATGGACATGTATTTTAAATTGCTGGTTTAAAATCTATTGTTAATTACATATTTTTGTGAGGGATGGCAAATCCAGGTTTTATTTCAAGTCTGAAGCTTTAACGACTGTCTGTTGGGGTTAAATCTTCATCAAATAACGTGTTTCATCAAATTTAAAGGACATTAAAGGAGTATTAATTTCAAATGCCATGGTTCTTTCTTATTTAACTAGCCAGAAGCATATATATTGTGCATTTTTACACTTACAGTAGCATCATGAAATAAGAAGGTAAAGTAGATATAACAGTTGGCTCATAAGCGTGTTTAAATTTGGTCGTCAGAAAATTATTCTTATACGGGAAGCACATTTTTTTTGAGAAATTGGACTTGAGCTATGCAGAAGTAGGCTAATATTCAAGCCCCAAAGGCTGCCTAAAATGAATCTTGCTTCACTAAATAATTAGCATGACCATCATTGTCTTGTACTGTTTCAACTTTCTCATACATTTAACTGTTAATGGCAAAATGTTTAATTCAAGATTTGAATAATGTGATTAATTCTCAATAATAACGTAATTTTCCCTTACTTCGATTTCAGTAGCGCTTTGCTATAAGAAACTCCTCTTTTCAAAGGGTACTTAAGGTGTCCTATTTACAATATACTACTGAGCTAGTATGGCAACTCGGGGATGTGCTAAAAAATGAATCAGTTAGGAAAAAATGGAGAATACATTTGTACAGCATGCAAAGCAAACATAAATTAATTCAGATTTATACAGAGTTTGTTATTGTTTCCAGCTTCTCTCTGTCTCTGACTCACTCACATACGGAAGAATGGAATTAACTTATGAATAAATAAACCTACACTTATTCTGATTTCAGCATCATCGTGAATGGCGGCATTGTATTAAAATTGCTCAGCTGGGATTCCCATGGCAGAGAAAAATTTATGATGGTTCTCTTAATACAAGGGTCTGCTTCAGACGTATTAAGATTGTTAATAAATCTTTAGCCTTTTTCTTTTTTTAACTTTTAATGCCATTAGGACCTGCACCCGAGGGCAAGGTACAGGAAAACGGATATTCCGCTGATCAGCTCTATTTGATTTAAGCAGCCTATGGCTGTCTTATATGATAAATGCATAAGAAGCAGATGAAAGCTGATAAAATCACTAGTAGCTTCTTGGGACCTGTATATAACCTTGAGGGATTACTATGGCATTTCTGTGGCTTGGGCTGAGGAACTTACTAGCTGCTAATGACCTTCTTTATACATACTTAGGAAACACGTTTCCTACATAAACCTAAACATTTATATACAATTCATTATTTTAAAAAAATGGAAAGAAGAATAAAAATTTAAACATTGGATGGATGTCAAAGGAATCAGCATGAACATGTACACTGAAGGAAAGTTCTCAATAGCATGCCAGCTGCTGCCTAGGATAAAACTTGAATATAGTTTTCATGTTTAATTTTTTTTGTTTTGCTTTTATTTAAATGTCTGGTGTGGACAAAGAAAAAAAACTTTCCTTCCCTTCAGCACATTGCACTCAGGGAATATTGCAGTAATGTATGATTCCTATTTATTAGTTATTAACACTTAAAACTTTTACATTTGAGCAGTAAAAAGTTTTTTGGTGCTGCTATTTTGACTAAAATGCTGCTGGAAGTCACAGCACCTGATGTGGACCTATTTGCTTTGATTTTTACATTAGGTACTGGCCGGCCTTTGTCAGAGCCTGTTGGACCTGATTATAAAAGCGCCATTGTTATAATCCCTGAAAAGATTGATGCTGTATTTTTTCAGCGCTGGTTAGCGTTTCATCATTACAGTTACAAGAAATAACTGCTGGGGACAAAGTGGACAAACATTACAGTGTGTTAAAGCAGCTTTCTAGCTGTTGTTATTCAAATTACACATTGGTAAGCAAAAGAAGCCATGAAAAATGATTTTAGCATCAGGCTCTGAGTTCTCACGTTGCTCTACTGAAAGTGTTATGTGCAAATAATGCACCAGCATGCACCTTATTTAATATCATGCTTTGTTTTTATTAAAATAAAGCAAGAAATAGTCCTTATTTTTGTGAGATATTTTAAGGTCAGTTTAATGGCATGCTTAGGCCTTAAACTGACCTTGTTTTTACTTCCTCTTCAAAGACTAAGGCCCTTATTTAAGAAGGGATAGCGTCAGGTAGTGGCTGGTTAATGAGAGGTAGCGACAGGTAGCGACTGGTGAAAGCCGGACACGGCACGCAATTACACATTTTTCAAGCAGAATCTGTTTAGCGACTGGGTTATCGCCATGTAGCGTCTGATTCATCATTTTTACAGCCTCAGTGAACAGCGCCGGCGTTCAGCCTTGCACAGCGCCAGATATGACCTCATGCCATTTGTTTTTTTTTTTTTTTTTTTGCAAAAAATCACAAATAATTCTGTGACCTCTTCTGGCATTGAGAAAGCAGATTTTTTATAATTTTTTTCATTTTTTATATATTTCCTCAGAAATGACATTACAGGTCTGCCATTATAAAGTGTTCATGTTACAATGTACCTACAATGTAATTCCATATGTTTTCGCTTTGTTACTAGTGGATAGATGCTAAAAAACAGGCTTTAAACACACCGCCTCCTGCGCTCTGGGCTTCAAACAAGCATTTTTCAGCACCAGAGATTCGTGAGGCTGTTTTTTTGCTGAATATGGTGTGAGTCGGTCGCTATGAGCAGTCGCTAACACGTGCTCCCATACAGCGCTGTACTGGTCAAATAGCGACTCCTCACAATATATTCAACATTACTGAACAGCGACTGAGTCGCTATAAACTCATGGCCGAGCACTGCAACTACTAACGGGCGCTCTGAAAATGCCTGCTACAGACGCTCATCTGTTGCTACCTGCCGCTAATGATGAATCAGCCTGCCAATGACAATTTTTAAATTCTCCTTATCTGAGTGGGTCAATAAAGTTGAGAAGCCTAGCAAAGAGAACACACTTCTTAATAGAAAACTTCTAAGTGCTGTAGCAATTTCTGATCTGAAATAATCTTCCCTCTAAGGAATCCCGATCACCCAGGCAAGCAATAAAAAGGCACAACATTTCCTCTCTTTCTGGCAGGTTTGAAAACCTCCTAAATGTATTTAATAGTTACAGAAAACACAAAGTGAATATTTCACATAAAGAATGACATTTAAAAACGGAGGCGTTTCTGATAGCTGCCAAAAAAACTAAGTTTGGATTAAAAGTAAAGTCAAGATAAAAAGTTAGAGGAGAAAGGAAAAAGATTATTTAGCTTTTATCTTTACAGACATGATATGACATGTTGATGGCTTCTGAGAGGCTTGTAATAGCTGTAAAAAAAACTCTGTGGGATTAAAATTCAAATGAGATGACTTCTTGGGAGATTATTCTCCTGCTACTTAAAAAGCATACTCAATGCATCTTTTATCAATTACAAGTATGATGAAACATGGGCTCAAGAGATATCACAAGAACTTAATTCACCGTATGTCTATTTTAGCTTCTAAACCCTAGTTGTAATGACATTGTATCAGCTAAGTTTTTAAATCCTGCAGTAGCTTCTTTTTTGCCCTCAAGGGGGAAAGGTTCTTATACAAAATAGAGGCACCCCTGGACAAGTAAAGTAGTGTGAAAACAGAATCTTACAGATGTTTAGACATGCTGCAATGGATCAAAGGTAAAGAGGTTATGTTCCGGCCTACAGACAGGTGTTTTGAATGGTGCTGCATTGCTTACCTGTGCGTCCAATAACAGATGATGGTTTACTCCTATGTCTGCCTTTCTCAGCAGTGAGGGATATGCTGTATTCTTTACCAGGCTCAAGACCAGTCAATACATAGGAACTGGTATCCACTGGAACACGGAGCTCACTTTCTCTGCCACCACTTGGAATATAGATGAGTCGGTAATGATCAAATTTAGCCACTGGTTTTATCCAATTAATATTTATAGTTGTTTCTGTGGCACCTGTGGTCTCCAGATTTTTAGGAGCATCCAAATCTAAAATAAAGCAATTCATTATTTGCACTCTATATTATAGCTTCATAGTTTGCACATCACACGTGATATGTTTATATCTTCTATTAATTTATTCTTACCAGTTGCTGCGTTTATAGTGGCTGGAGCGCTTTCTCTGTCCTGTTTAACTGCAGTAAGCCCTATTCCATATTCTGTTCCAGGCTTTAGACCTAGAATATATTTATAGATACAGTTACAGGATTTAATGTACATTTATCATCTACATTTAATGAGTGCTTTGGCATTGCTGTCTAAGCTGTAACTGCTGACCTGTAAGTGTAGCTTTGGTGGTTTCCTGGCTACTCCTGGGCACAGTTATTTCTTCATGGTCTCCTCCTGAGAGTGGAGCAAACTTTATCCTGTAGAAGTCAATGTTGGCCAGAGTATTCTTCCATTCAAGAGTGATAGTAGTGTCAGTTTGGCCAATCTTCTTTAGGGCCTTTGGAGTGTCTAGATCTATTAAACAAACATAAAAAAAAAGAAATTGAATGGAACAATCAAGTCAGCAAACAAGGTCATTGATGCAAGACTTATATTAAGGAGGATAATAACATGGGTAGATAGAATGCTCTCTGGAGCCAGTCACAGGTGCTATGTCTACTTTGACATTTAAAGCTTTATGTAAAATTAGGTGGTCTGCAGTGTGAAGTTCTGACACTAACTGGATGTCCTAGATATTGCATATAGAGATATGTATGCACTTCCAATTCTGGCTTTCTGTCAGCTGCTGCTTAGCCTTCCCATGTGAGCACCGGTGGCCACTGGGGTTCATCGGACAGGTTGGCACAGTGCACAGTGCCCCCAACATACTCAATTAACCAGCCAAATTCTGCCTACTTGGTCTTGGACATCCTGCTAGTGTCAAGGAAGCGAGTTGACTTTCAGACTTTTTTGAGGTTTGTTTTAAGATATGGCTGGTGTTTTAGGCTGCTGCCCTACAGGACCTCAGGGCTTATCAATAGTTATTTTCCTTTTGTCATCTGATTACTCAATGAGGTCCGAGGGAGGTGTATGCTCTTAAAAGTCAAAGTAAAAAAATAAAATTACTTCCCCCTATTTCCACTATTTCTCCTCTATATCCCCTTCCCACATCCCATAACTGAGAATGTTTGGCTAAGGGGGACAGAGTGGGTCACCCCAAATCAAGATACTTTAAACAGGAACAACACCCCACTCTATAAGACTCTTGGAGGGGGATTCCTCTTTATGGGGCATCTTGAATTCGAATGTCAAGCTGTGTGAAACTCCATGTGTGGCCAATTCACCACATCTGCCTCAGCAGATCTCCATTATATATACCTCTAGCTAGGCATGAACCCACCCCAGGACTTTCTAAATGGCTGGTGCAGGCATACCAAAAGCTAGAGGTGAGTGGGGATGTGGCTGACAGTTGCTGCTCATAATTTAGAGTGGCATGAAATGAATGCTGCTGATTGGCTGAGTGTCCCACACATGCATTGTTTAAACAAAGAAAAGGTGATGAGCAGTGCGGGGGATAAATACAGTAGGGTATCCCAACTTAGGATGCCCGACCAGACCAAATGAAACCCAAGAAGTGTGTCTGATTCTGGAACGGACTGTTGGATGCAAACATCTGACAGTATCAAAAATATTTGGCCCCATATTGCAAATGCAAACCACACAACATCTGGTTGCTCATTCCCACGCTTAAACATAACATGGCCCGTTTACATGGAGCGATTATCGAGCATGAAATCATTAAAGCGAGCAATTTAGCGATAATCACTCAGTGGAAACAGTCGCTACAATCAAGCAATAAACGAGAATTGGTTAGTCGTATCATTTAGGCTGACCAAAAATTTCTCGTTCATCGATTGATGATTGGATTGTTTAAACAGAAGTCACCACGAGCGAATGCTCTAGCGATTGAGTGACCAACAGATCTTCGGAATCTGAACCTAAACCCAAGAGCCTGGAGGCAGCATCATTGTACTTGTGAAGAACAGGAGCAGCCACTGGATACATATTAAATCTGCCTGACTATACTAGTTGTTATTAAAGGCCACCAAACATTTTTTGACCAAGGTTTGCCCTATCACTGAAAAGGCTGAGCTGAGTTCATAGAATCACAAATAATAAGGTTAATGTACTGTAAGTGCTTTTGTGGTTTCGCCTCAAGCTGACCCTGTGTGGTATGTTTTCATAGCCCTAAAGCCAGAACTCCTGGTTTTCAGTTAAAACTACCAAACAATTAATCTCAAACATACTTGAGTGACAGACTGGTTTAACTTTAATCTAGACTAGTCTAGTGGTAAAAATGTTAAGAGTTATGGAACGTGACCTTTTATTTTGTATACAGTCAAAAAAACCCTGAGAGCTAAGTAAAAGATGCTGTTTTGATGATAGACTCATCTCTGGTCTGACAAACATACGTTCAATTTGAATGTTGTTGAATGTCTTTAAAAAAAACAATTTTGGCAAGTCAGTGTTCTTTTGCCTCTGTACTTTCCGCTCCCAATGAGCACTTCATAATGCCTGTTCAGCGTTGATTTAGAGGGCTATAGTGCTTGTGTGGTGGGGGTCATGAGCTGCTCTAATGCTCTGCTTTAGTGGAATGCTCGGGCTACCAGCCTGTGTGTCTTGGCAACAGCATCATTATGGACCCACACTGGCTGGAATGCAATGCAATGATAACCACAAACAAGGTATTTTGCACAAGTCATTGGGTCAAAGATTTCATCTCTAGAAGATACTTTGGCCCCACAAAGCAGATTCCAAGCTGAGCAGCTGATGCTGTTTATTGGTAATTCTATTAAATATGACACAGTCACCACCTCATGAGGGATATTATAGGGGTTATTCATCAAGGGATAGCAGCAGGTAGCACCTCGTAGCAGCAGGCAGCATCTGGTGAATGCTGGGCGCTGTACGCAATATCACATTTATGAAAGCGAATCTGGTGAGCGACTCTAACAGCGACATGTAGCGTAAGATTCATCATTACAGGCAGCTCAGCGTATAGCCCCGGCGCTCTAGCTTCCAGAGTGCCAAGTAAGACCTGTTGCTACTGTTCGCTCTCCCATACATTTCAATGGACGTTCCTTTTCTTCTGTTTAAACAGTGTTTTTTGTTTTTATTTTTTTTTCTCTCAAATAATTGTGTCACCTCTCCTGGCCTAGAAAGAGTCATTACTAGTTACTGGCGGATATGTGTTCAAAAACAGACTTTAATCACACAGCGTCTGGCGCTCTATGCTATAGCAACCAGATCCAGAGCGCCTATGCTCTGTGAGTCTGTTCTTTTGTTGAATATGGTGTGAGTCGCTGAGAGTCGGTCGCAATGAGCTGGCACTACCTTTCACTCCCTGCAACGCTGTACTGGTGTTAGAACGCCAAACATACATCTCATTCATCAATGCCGGCCAGGTTACTAGAGCGACTGAGGCGCTCTGTTACAGCGCCCGATAGGCGATCACAGCGTATACTAGCTGTCACTCTTAGCGCCTCTGTACAGACACTCATCTACCGATAGCTGGTGCTAGTAATGAAACAGCCTGCCCGTTTCCTTATGTGGTGAACTCACCACCTCAGCTTTTAACCTTTTAAAAAAATGTTTAAAATCACCTTTTAAAAATATATGTTCCACACACCTGATTGGGTTTTGTGGTCAAAGTTTTCTGGGTTAGCTGGAAAATACATTTTTTGGTGACCACTGATTAGGAACTCAGTCACATCCAAGGCAGTCAGTCTCCCAGTGGGACCTTCAAGAGAGTGGGTGACCAGTGCGGTAACATAAGCTTCATTTTCTTATTTTTAGTGCCCAATTCCACCTCAGCACCGGCCTAGGGGGCATCAGTAGTGAAATCCAGTGGAGGTTGGACTTTTGCTTTAAAGAGGAATTAAAGTGAAAAAAAAAACTTTACCCTCACCCCGGCACACTGATTTAGGATGTCCCACTGCATCTTCCATCGCCCGTACTGGCCTATAGTTACCACTTCCACATTCCCTATGGACCTAAACCTAACAGGCCCCCGGTGGTCACATGACATGGCAGAATGATTGCCTGCTTCAAATGACCACAAAAGTTGTAAACTGTCCCGTCTTGCGGTGAAATGTCCCTATGCTGCAGGGATCAGGCTGAGTGACGTCTGTTAGAGTTCAGGTTAAATATCTCGTACATGTGAAGAGATATATGTTATATTTTATTAAATTACTCCAACTCGAAAACTAGAATATTTCTACTTTACACAGACTGGGTCGTGTAGGAAAAGGACAGGTAGGTAGCTGGGAGGGAGAAGGGATAAAGGTGAAACATGATGATCAAGCAAAAATATGGTAAAAACTATAGTCGTCTTTTAAACTTAATCATAAATGTTATAGTTCCAAAAACTGGTAAAACAGATTTAAGCACTGCTAGTTCTAACTGAATAGCAAAGAAAGTATTGAGTGTCCACGTGGATGAAGCCCATAAATTGGCATGAATGTTCATATGCTCAACATTTAAAGGTGATCATTTAACAGTTCCCCGTGACCATGAAACATCCATTACATGCTCCAGTTCTTGCAGAATGAATAACAGTTTGTAAATCAAAGGCGTAGTCTGGACAGCCATGTCTGCAAGCCCAAATTATGAACGCAGTTGCTGGGAGGTTTATTTAAAGAAAATTTAAAGGCCCTATTACAAAATTCTCTAATATTAACTTGCACAATAGTGAGGGATACGTATATACCCCAAAGGAAAAATATTCTAATCAACCTATTGGTTTTCTTCTACTGGTAGGAATAAAATCCAGGACACACAGGTTTGGACCATAACATTTAAGTTTTATGTGAGATCTGCTCATCTCTAACTGCTTGTCTCATGGTCTAGCCTGTGGGGAACAGCAGCATTAGCAGCTTTAACATCTGCCTGAAGCAGTGCTTGGTGGCTTAATGTATCTACATGAGAGAATTCAAGAGACCTGGTAATTGGAAAACCCTCTTCTTCCATCCAGTAAATGAATGAAACAGACTTGACTTTTTGATGCAGGAAATATAAGTAAGCTCTCCTCTTACCATCTAAATTTTTGTGGATGTGGATGATTATTTGTGAACTTTTTTTAAGAATAATAAGAATGTTAATTTATTTATAATACATTTTATCACATGTAAATACCTGTAGTGAATGTCTCTGAGACAGGGGAGCTTGTCATTTCGCCTCGACGAGATATTAATATTACTTCATACTCTGTGTCTGGTTGAAGGTTATTTAATGTGTACTGAGTTTCATCTTCAGAAAGTTCTACTGTAGTTCTGGGTTCATTTTCTGTTCCATATGTCAGAGATACTCCATCAATTTCTGCTAATGGTTTTGACCATGTTATTAGTGCTGAAGTGTCTGTAACATCCTTCACATCAACTTCACTGGGAGCATCCAATCCTGAAAAAAATGATTCCCCATTTTAAAAAACTATTTGTATGCAGCTCATCACACAACATGGCAGTTACAAGATGTATTTCACAGGTGGAAAGCTCTCCATCTCAAATGGGAGAGCTATCCATCTCATGTGGCAAGTGTCATGAGGCATTCACCTTCTGTCCAGTCCCGTGTCATCCTCGATCGGCCACTAAGATGGAGCGGGATTGGGCAACGTGCGGGGATCCCCGTCGCACGGCAGATGCGTCAGCAGTGGACGCTGGCTTGGTCAACTCCAGATCCAGCGTTGCCAAGAGCTTTCACTCCCTCTACCAGCTGCGCATGGGAGCATAGCTGACTTATGCCCCCCCGCAGACAGTGCAGCCGCCGGAGGCTAGTTTAAAGGGTCAAGCAGCCCTAACGTTATTAGTGGGTGAAACGCCCTAATTATTAGCACGGCTATCAGCCCTTAGGTTGTTCAGGGGCCAAGGAGCACAAAGCACCCCCGTCAACTATATGCAGGGTGCTATAGTTCTTGTGATTTTCTTGATTGCTTATAATTGCCAACCTAGTTTGCCTGAACACTCCATGGCCGCTACTTGGACTGACGTCTGCCTAAACTCCAACTTCCCTTTTACTGCGAACTTCTGACCTCCCGGGTTGACCCTTGGCTTGACCTTTGACCATTCTCTTGCTTCTCCCTTGGTGCTGCATATCGTGAGGATTGCTAACCTGTGTTTGACCCCGGCTTACCCGACATTGCCCAGTCTTGCCCCTAGTTCATCCGCTTTCACCCCTGTAAGTTCACAACCTTTGTGGTATTAAGTTCTGGGGGCAACCGTGCCTGGTTAGGCGTTTAAAGCGTCCCGGCAAACGGCGGCTTGGCTATAGGTAAAGGTGGCAGCAAAGATTGGAGGTTGTGAACTCGCCAAGAAGGCTGGTGTCCCACACGGCTTTACAGCAAACTCCTCACCTCAGCTGACATTATTGGGTAAAGTATAGGCTGCTTTCTACCTCAACACAAACAAAGTAAACTGAGGTAGAGACATTTTCTGAATGCACAGGTGCATAGGCTTTCCAATGTGGTGAAGATGATTTCCATTAGGCTAATATCAACCCCCTATGGGAGCGCGCCACTCACCTCAGGGATATGTTATGCCGAGGTTTGTGTCTAAACAGGGCTATATGCTGATAATTATTATGAACACCGCTGATTGAATGAGAGCCAATGAATGTGCCGTGGGACTGGGGAAAGGTGAGCTTTTGGGGTACACTGGAGGGGTCCACACAGCAGGGCAAGGACTAAATCCCAGGATAGTGAAAATCCTGGCTTTTGGTTCACATGAGTAAAATATACAAGCATTTTAACAGGATTACAAAACTTGACTGATCTATCCAGTTCATACTGTATACAGGAAAGATGAAAATAATGAAATACTGCCCCACCTCAGACAGAAGTTCTTTTTTTACCTACCATAAAATGCAGATTTCTCACTGGAAATTATACACACTCTCAAGTATAATGTTAATTCTTTCCTCTGGCTCAATTTTCTGACCTTTTTAAGCAGTTACTCCCAAGCTTCCTTGGCTGTCCTGAGAACTTCTGGCATTACATCATACAATTAAACAATGCCAGCCTACTGCTTGCTCTGCAGAAAACCTCAGTAATTTGCAAGTCTAGGGTCTAGCACCCACATTCACACATTACAAACTCATTCTTCCGCACACAAATTCTTCTACATTATCATTCTGACAATAAAGCTAACAATTTACTAAAGGTCAACAATAAAAGTTAAACAAAGATTCCAAACAAAAAAACAGTAAATATATATAATCTGATTATTAAACATTTGCAGCTAATACATCTTTTTACATTCCTGGAAAGCTTTTTCTTCTTGGATGTTTTTGTGTCTAAGGCAATTTTTGACTATTCATCCAGAAGAGCATTTGTGAGATCAGAAACTGATGTTGGAGGAGAGGGTCTGGCTTGCTTTCTAGCACATCCCATAAGTCTTGTGACAGTCTGTGTGGGACTGTCAGTGTCCTCTATTCCAAACTCACTCAACTATAACTTGATAAAGCTTGCTTTCACAGTCATGCTGAACATTAAATAGCATTTCCCAACAGTCACTGCAAGGATGGAAGCCCACAATTGTCTAAAATGTCTTGGTATGTTGGATCCTTGGATTCCCCCCTCACTAGAACTGAGGAGTTGAAAGCAACCCCTTAAAAACAACCCCAAATGGAACTGTTGACACACTGCAGCCAGGCAAGTAAGGTTCTCCTGGCATTTGCAAAACCCAGATTGCTGAATAGAGAAGAATGATTGGTAACTACACTGAACACATCCCACTGCCTCAAAGTTGGTTGAAGAGGAACTTAAGATCATTTATATTTTTTGATATTTTGCTTGATGATATACAGTTTGCATGCAACTGCTTATCCATGGAATCATACTATGAAGCTTCTAGCACACAAACTATGTGAAGATGTTTACATCAGATGAAGTTTGGAACCTTTATAGTTAATGTTTCAGTAGAGCATTGGCGACTTTAATGCTGCATGAGCTTAAACCGGACCTTCACCATGATTTAATGAAAAGCCCAAACTCTTAAAAAACAATTCCTCAGCATCTAAAATTAATATATTTTACATGTTTAGTCACTAATTTATTATACTTTCCCCCACTGGGCTGCAACTCTGTTCGGGAATTTAGGATACGGCGCCGCCATCTTGACTCAGAAGCATCACACTTACTGAGGAGAGGAGAGTGGGATAAGGTACAGGGGGGCGGGTTATAGCTGTGCTTTGCTCAGACAGAGCAGAGCTGGGGTCAGGGAAAGGTCAGCAGTCCCAGAATGCAGAGCAGCACAGTCACTTCCTGTTTGCAGGCACTTCCTGTTTGCAGGCTGCCTGCAAAAATGGCAGCTTCCATAAGCCGCCATCTTGGATGTTTAAAGGCTTATAAAATGCAGTAGATGCAGGTAGGATGATTTTTAATGTGAGCAATCTGTATGTACAGGGTGTGGGAAACATATAAGATAGACTCTTATTTAGAGTGAAGGTCCGCTTTAAGCAGTCCTCAAACCTGCTCTGTAATTTTACATGGAGGTACTGTGGTTCTACTTTTCAGTATTACCAATCACAGTCTGAGAATTTCAAAACACAAAATGACTAGTCACAATGAAGGCATCCTGTTACAGCAGCATCAATTTCATGTGCACTCTTCTTTAGACTCATACTCAGGTCTCAGGACTCATAACCTATTCTTTTACCCATCCGTGAAGGCAGGTTGCATGGCTAGATGCTTGGTTTTAAACACCCAAGATTGTTTCTAGCTTCTGCATATCTTGCTGCTGTCTAAGAAAGCTACATCACCTGCTTGAGTCCTAGAGCACTGTTTCTCAACTTGCAGTACACATACCTTTAAGGGATATGCAGTGATTTTCAGGGATACACCAACATGGAAGATCTAGTTGGTTTGGTAAATAATTTCAACAGTGATACATTATTCATTTTTGCTTTAAAAGTGTTACAAGGTCATTACCTACTTATTTTGGTAACACTTATTAGTGATCTTCTCCTTGGGGATACATGGATGGAATTTCTTGTGGTTATGGGGTACTTGGCATAATACAGTTGAGAAAAACTGTCAGGACTGAGACCAGAATGAGGAGACTTTGTGATCATAGGAGTGTCCATCCCAGTTGCACTCTTTTTTTACGGGCATCTGTTGGCACTTTGCAAATTAATTAGTTGGTCTGGGGGGGGGGTCAGCTCACATTTTGTAAATACATTTTTGTACCATGAGATTTTTCTTGTTCTCTGCATAATTATGGGTCTGGGGCTCCACTGGGGTCTGGGGGGGGGGGGGGGGGGGCTTGCATTCTGTAGATTAATTATTGGGTAAGAGAGCAATATACTTACACTTTAAATATTAATTTTTGAGTTGGGGGGCTGGGTCTATCCGCAATACGTTTTTGAGTGTGGCGGCACAACAGTAGAGGGATAATAGAAAATCCCTGGCAATAGGACTGATGGATTAACCTAGATTTAATAGATAAGAGCCACACACACACACATGCAGGTAGGTGGAGGCATGGTTCCCCTTTTATTATACTGAAAATTTGCATGTAGCAATGGATTTAACTTTATTACACTGATTTAAGAGCAGACTCATTCTTATAGGGAATGTGGTGTCCCTTTTTTTGAGATGACAGTTAAACTCCCCCTGTTCCAATAAAGCATTTTCAGGTTGCAGCAAATTACCATTATCCTATTTTTGTTCTGGGGAAAAAGCTTGGTCCAGCAAAAGGCAACAAAATTGGGCCAGCTGCTGCAATTAGTGCTATAATTTCGAGTCCCATATTGCTCCAAGACCTGGCACTGGACTAACTGAATATGCTAATCTGGGGGTTTGCTGAATTAGAGTTAAGGTGTGGAAGTCTGTTATATGGGGACAGGTGATTTCAGACTGGAGTGTCTCCCCCCGCCCTGTAGCAGAACTGGCCCTGGAAGCCCTGTATGTAAATATTACTGGCTTTTTTAGTGGTCATACATATGTGTCCATTTGAATGCCAAAAGTAAGTGCAAAGGGGATGTCTAAATAATATACTGTTGTACATGACCATGTCACCACAATTTAATATAATTCCCAATGAAAAAGAAAACAACACTCCACCTTCTACTGAGAGTCTGTACACAGTGCACAGTATACAGTACACAGTGCCAAATACAAAGAAACAGCAGTGTTATTCCCAGGATCTCAATAGATAGAGCATGAACTAGGGTGTCAAGGATTTGGGTGTTCTTGGGAAGGGGGAGCCCTGATTTTAGGTTCCCACCAGTGGATCCCCTAGTACCCTGATAAGTGGAGAAAGAGATGATTAACAGCAGGGTCCCATGAAAGGGAGAGCCAACTGCAACTCCCACCCTATGGCCTCCACCACTTGAAGGCTTCCATCCCTTAGTAACAGCAGCAGCGATTGATCTACAGTAGCCTATGACTTTCTCTCCAGGGGCTTTCTCTCCGCCACACTTAATGTGATCCAGAAGAAGAGGGTGATAGTGATTTTTGGGCATTTAGTTTGTGGTTCCAGCATTGCACGTGTATGCTTTAATATATATATATATATATATATATATATATATATATATATATATATGTTTGTTTAGCACCATATTGCCTGAATCGTGAATATTCTTACCTCAAACTTTTATTGTAAATGCTTTTTGACAAGATTTATGTACCAAATTTCTCCAGGGATGCCTTTTAACTGCACGTTGGAAACTGATGCAAGAGTTTAAGAGCACAGTGCTATAAAAGTGATAGATTTTCCAGGCACCATTTATGTGTTTTCCCCCACCTCTGCTCTCAGTAAGGGTCCAGAAGATTGATTGATTTATAGCCTTCGGTTTCATTCACAAGCTGCTCTAACTATAGGGGAGCAGACATGTTCATGTTTAGTCTGCTCATACGGAATGTATCTTAGCATGGGAGATTGGAGAGCAGCAAATTATGACTGATATTTTTACATTGTGTGACAAGGCAGCTGGCTTGACTTAAATATTCACCACCCTCTCTATTAACACTTATAGTCATGTGTTTTCATTTCCATTCATACCCAAGATCTAACACTGTGCTCTTTGTCACCAGAGCAGTGGTCAGACACCATGTGGGAAGAAAGTTTCCTTGGATAAGTTTTAGGCATTTTGGATCATTCTTTTTTGTTTATGAACTAAAGCTATTCCAGTGGGACTAGTCATTTTGTAGCATTTGCACATCCGTGCATCTAGATAAGACATCGCCATTTTTCTCAGTAGCACAAAAGATAAGGCCACTATTAGCTGGCAAAAGCAAATTTTCACTTTTTTAAGCTAATTTAGAGCTTGGCTGTAGCATTACATACTAAGCTATCTGCTTGGATGACCTGGTAGAATAACGTTTCGGTATTAAGCTGTTGACAATTACATTAACAGAAAGTATATATAGTAAAAAAAACATTATAACAATTGTTAGATGATATATATGCTTACTTGTTGTGGTGAGCCTGGTTAAAGGTGGTCCTTGTGTGATATTATTGACTGCGTAGATGGACACTTCATAGGTCTCTCCTGGAGCTAGTCCATATTGCATATAAGAGGTGACAGAGCTTTCCAAGTCTGTACTAATTTCTCCATTTAATTTTTTCTGCAAAAGAAAATGTCACAAACACGTTACAAATGTATTAACATATAAGGAAGAAGTAGGGAACAATTATATATATATATATATATATATATATATATATATATATATATATAGAGAGAGAGAGAGAGAGAGAGAGAGAGAGCACAAAGATATTAAACACTCAGATACAGAGCACCCCCAACCACTGTTAGTAGGGGTGGACAGGGAGCAAAACTTAACCCAAGATTTCAGATTTTACAGGGCCTGGTTCAGCCCATTTCCAGCCCATGAGCTGCTGAACCCCTCCCTCAAAGTTCTGCTGAGGCTAAAACATTGCAGGGACAGATCATGGGCAGAGGGGGTTATGGACATTCCTAAAGCAATGGTACTGAAGCTTTAGTAATGATAGGGCAGACATTGTGGCAGGGGCCCACACAGCCATTATGCTGATATCTATAGAACTGCAGGGACAGAATATGGGCTGGAGGGACAAGGTTGGGGGGTATAGTAGGGTCAGGTAAAGGCAGAGGGGTTGGGGAGACGTGGGAAGCAGGGAGTGTAAGGGGGGTCATTAAAAATGAGTTAATTCTGATGCAGGCTCTGGGTGAGATGGGGGGGGGGAATTTTTGGAGCCTCAGTCAGGTCAGGTGACCCTAGAACAGTGTGGCCTCCCTGGGTTTCATAAGGTCAGTCCACCCCTGCCTGTTAGGTACTAAGTAGAAGCTATTCAACTTCTCCAGCTTATAGAAACATTTGAAAAAAAATTAATTTAAGGGGTAGCTTTGGCCTAGATTCGATTCCCTAGGACTTGACTAAAGTGCTCTTGAGCAAGGCACCTAACCCCCCCCCCACCCACTGCTCCCTGGGCCCTGAAATTGGGGCAGACAATTTCTTTCTCAGGTACAACGAAAGTTGTGGGGATGGGGGGGAGATACTCCTGGAGAAAAGTTGAGCATCTTTTCACAGCAGGTCTGTGGCATTATAAAGAGGAATTAGGCTCATTGACCTACACCCCTCACAGGGACAAATGTGCCAGGGAGGCCATAGATCTGCTAACAAATTCCAGCAGCGTCCGGCCTGGAATCTAAAAGATTCCAGGCCCGGCCACTGGCTTTCCCTGGAGGCATCCCAAATGTGTGAAATCTCCCAGGGCGCCGATAAACGTCTCCGTTTGTTGACAATGGGGAGAGCACCCTTCCGCATCCCCTGCATCCCTGGCTTTGTGCAAGCACTCCCGTTCCTGCCATTTAGATGGGGTTGGGAGCACGTGCCTGTCTGGCATGCGCGGGATGCAGGAGTGCATGCTCCCCATTCATCCCAATCAGAGCCGCTTGCCGAATTACATCATCTCAGCTTGGACGGAAACCTGCACATGCGCCATTGGACCAGGGTGAAATTGAGCAGATTTGGGCGATTTGGGGGGTTTCACACCATAGGGTATCCTGAGTCTGGATGCCCCAGGAAAGCGGAACGAAACTCTGGAAAGTAAACAAACCTGGTTTTTGTTCCACTTAAAGGTGGACCTCCAGTCAAAGATGACGGGATGGCCACTCAAGTCAATAGGGATTCCCTCTGTGCTGTGCTTGCCTCCCGACTTGACTAGTGGCAACCACTGAGGTTCAGGGATAGGATTTCACAGCAATGTTTGCAAGCTGCCCGAACCTGATTGGCCCCTGGCAGTCATGTGGGGCTCCAGACAGTGAGGGAATATGGACGTTAGTATGTAGCTTAACTTGGTCACCTGTTAGTGTTAGACAGGTCATTCTGCATTCCACTGCCTGGTCTGCTGCCATTATTTTGCTGTCAGCTCTGATGCTCTGGTACAGAGGACTGTTCAGGTAAGAAAATCAAATCCATACTCTTTTCTCAGCTGATCTGCCCTACTCCTGCAGTCAGAGAAGAATTTCAGGGGCCGCAAGGTTTAACAGCACTATTCAGTCCTGTTCTCCATTCAGAGATGTGAATGAAGAGGACATTCTGCAATCACTCTGAATAATGAGGGTATGGGGGGGGGGGGGGGGGTAGGTGGTCATCTGTCCAGAATCTTGTCTGTGAATGGAGAATGGATCTGTGACCTGATAATTTCATGACTGCTGGAGTAGAACAAATGAGCTGTGGAGAAGAAAAGGTGAGTATGGCTTTGTTTTTTTTTCTCTTATTAGCCTGTTCAGGCCATTTAAGCATTTACTGCTAATAATCAACTCACAAATGGTTCCATTAAATGGCAGAAACTATCCCCTGGTGTCAAAAGGCACGCTGTTAGCACTAAAGCTGACAGGAGGAGGATATCGAAGGATCAGGCTGCAGAGCTGGCTGGGATTGAACTTTCTCTTGATCAGGTATATGTATAATCTTTTCATGTTTTACCTTGTCATGTACTTCAGGCTTTTGAATTTTTTGTAAACTACTTCCTACTTCCTGTCTGTCATTGCAACACTGATACAACAATTTATCACTTGACGTCTAACCCAAATAACCAGAGTCTTTAACAATGAGCCCAACGGATAATCACCTTTGCTAATCTAGATAAGGAAGTCTATCTATCTATCTATCTATATTGTTCTTTTAATCTATAATATAAACTTAAAAACAGTAAATACAAAACTGTGTATGTGTATACAGTTCCATCAAAACATTATTTTAATGTATACATATTAAATGGCTGTGGTCCTTTGGGGTAAGGCAAATGGCTGCACAGGTATAAAGCTGAGCCATCTATTCCAGATGCAGTATTTAAATGAGGTTCCTTTTACTAAATGGCAGAAATGAGTAAGGAGTTTAGATCAATGCTCTGTTGTTGGCATTAGTCTACAACCATATGGATTTTATTACTCAAACTGGACTTTGAAATGATAAGCCTGTAAACAATCACCTACTGTGCTGTTAGGACATAGTTTTACTTTTTAAAAGCTAGTCTTGGAAATGCATGGATGAATTTTTTCTACCACTCACTGAATTTATAGACATCTGTGTCCCATTCATGAAAGATGCTGGATAAATGGATAATCTATGGTTTTCATCACGTTTCTTATACATTAAAAAGACGACATAGCAAGGACAGCTTATACAATACTTCTTGGATAATGCAGGCAAGTTGCTGTATGAATACTGATACTTGGGGTGAAGTAGAGCTCCAAAGTGCTATAGGAGAATCAACCAAACACTGCTAGATTTGCAGCATTTTCTGCAGAGCTACGGTGCCTCAGCAGGAGGGGTGTTCTGTGCCAGCAAAAGTAACATCTCGGGGCATTAATATACATCTGGCTATTATTTTCCTATGAGCCATGACACTACTTCTTGCTTTTTAGGGTATGGACTCATTTTTGTTCAGCAATCAAAAATTTGCTAGGGCTAGGACTTACCCTTCAGGGCACCGCAGGCCCCGTCAGGTACACTTTAATTTAACAATCTTTTCCTTCTAATTACAGGTACTAAAATGACCAAAGATCAGTCTTTGTGTTACCAACTTTTCTTGTCTATTAATTTAAGTGGAGATCTAGTAAAATTAACTGGGGCTCCGCCATCACCTGACAGGGCTAACTATATAGGAGATGTTTATTTAAGTTTCATGCTCTGTTATCCCCCTTTTGGCTTAAAGGGGAGCTAAACAACTTTGTGCCAGAAGGAGTCCAGGTCCCCGTATGGCCCCAATTAACATATGCCTACTGCCATAAGCTGAACCCCAAGTTTTTTTATATGATCACCTTTCCCTGTGGCGCTTTGAATGATTGGGGGGGGGTCAGGAAACAGCTGTATATTGATATGCCACACACCTCTTATTAAAGAAAGTGCAGCTGTCACTTGTGTTTGCAGCTGTTTCCTGTCATCTCTTAAATGCAGGACTCACATCTGCCCAGCTATTCTCAATTACAAGCTTTCCTGAGCCACAGGACACCAGGACAAACCCTGCACCCCCGACTGCTTATTCAGCCAAAACACCAACACCCTCACTAAATCTAGAATGAAGGGGGTCATTGAAGATGGCAAAGAGGAATACATAAAGGAATGGAGGAGTAAATAAATAATTCCCAGAAACTGTTTACCAGTCCCTGCAGAGAGACTACACCATGGTCCAATACCTGTACATGTAGAGGTTACCCCACCTCAAAAAGAGACAGATCCTCAGCCTTTACAGACTGAAAGCCCACAGCCTGGAGATGGAGACAGAGCAGCACAGACAGACATCCAATCTCTGGAGAGGCCTGTGTGCAGGGGGCCCTGAGGGATAAGGCCCAATTTTTGATATAATGAAGGAAATACTTATCTATGAGAGCTCCTTCACCAGACTGAATGAGGAGAGGAATCTCCACATGCTGCTGGGGGAAGAGGGGTCCACTGGAGATCACTTTCATTTGTCTCCATCTGCCACCGACTGAGATACTATAGACTGTTCACTTTTTCCCTTCTTGCTTTGACAATTCAAAATGAATTTGGATTTGCCAAAAAAGCTTGTTTGAATGTGATGACATAAGTTAAGCTGTTGTGTTCCTTTCTGTCAAGGGGGAGTTAGACTTGCTTTAAAGTATGAGGGAAGTGTAAATCACATATGACGTTGAACAGAAAGACAAAGATTTTTTAAGGCAAAGCAGGTGTGTGAGAGTAGCCTAAGGTGTCCCAGCTGCTTTGTGCTTTCCAGGTGACTTCATGGAAAATCTTCTCATCTTTACTCACAGTGTTCTGGAAGATGAGTTTCCATGTCTCGAATGAAATATTTAGCGGCTCCCACTCCACCTCAACAAAGGTCTCCTTTACAGTTTTAAACCTCAGATCATCTGTTGAAGGCAAGTCTGTAAAACACAATATATTCTTCAGGATTCAAAGGTGCTGTTTACTAATGGTTCAATCATTACATTATTTTAAATATATACATAAGTTCACTTCAGTGACTAAAATGTACAAGGGCTGAAATTATTATTAAATTATTATAATTACATTATGGAATATGATTTCATTACCCTGGATGTCTTTTGTGCATTTAATTCTCATAGCATCTCTTCTATGCAGGTCATGGCATAGCTACATCTCCAAAGCAAGGCAACTAGACCTTTTCTTTGAAGTAGACGTCCAGTAATGGGGTAACCCCTTCTCCGCCCTGCCACCCTCCCCTGTCGCTGAGGCAGAATGTGGA
Organism: Gastrophryne carolinensis; assembly: GCA_027917425.1. Lineage (NCBI taxonomy): Eukaryota > Metazoa > Chordata > Amphibia > Anura > Microhylidae > Gastrophryne > Gastrophryne carolinensis. The sequence goes on along the minus strand of CM051235.1, from coordinate 147,196,216 downwards.
GGTTAGGAAGAAAAATAACGCTTACCTCTCCCATGTTCCAACGCCAGGATACCAGGTCCATGCGGCTGTCGCACAGAAAGTTACAAAGCGGCATCCCCCGCAATGTACGCTTCTGCCTGCCTATTCACTTGAATGGGCAGGTGGGAGCACATACCGAGCAGAGGAAGTCTGCTTTGTGCTTTGTCTTAAGATGCTGGCACCCAGGACCTGGAGCACCCAGAGAACGATGCTGGAACACAGACAAGTGTTTTTTTCTTTGTAACACCCTCTGTCCTGCCTTAGCAACAGGGGGAGTGTGACAGGATGGGGGGTTAACCCAAGACTGGACTTTAGGACATTGTGTTAGTCATTCTATTGGCTTTTGATTATTCACAATGGTCTGTCCAAATTCTCAAGTGATCTGTTCCAATTATCGAAGATGTCCATGGTGAGATAGTGTAGGTAACTCAAATTTTGTTGTAGATTAGACACTCCACCTTTTTCCAAAGTCTTTCTTCTTTAGGACCAGCCCACCAAATGTCATATCACCCACCCTATAATTTTTTTTAAGCTGGGGGCAAGATGTAGACTTTTGCTATCTTTAGTAAAAAAAAAATAGAAACCTGGACTGTGTTTCTTGAAGGCAATTTCCTGCTCTACCATGTTAGCCATTGAAATAGGCAAAAAACTCAATTCAACTTAAAGTAATATAATTCATTGGCTAACTCGATAGATTGAAAATGACTCAATATAATTCATTTAGACTTCTTCTCCAGGCAAAATACCAGCCTTCTCAATCCATTAATTTTGCCAAGTGACATTGTGCCTGGATTTTCTGCCTTAATTCTGAATTAAAAAACTTTTTTTTACTGAAAAAGCCAGTTGGATGACTAGTAAAACATCTTTAAAGTGGACCAACACCCAGGATTTTGACTATCCTGGGTATTGGTCCACTTCCCCTATGTGAAACGCCCCAGATCTCCGAATAAAACTCACCTCACCCCGCTCCTACGGCACATGCGCGGCCGCTCGTCCAATCACCGTGCTTGGAGCCGCTGTGGTATGCGTATCTAAGTGCCGTCATAACTCAACAACTCCTTATAGATTCCCGGGCCGATCCTGCGGGGTGTTGGTTCACTTTAACAACAACATAAGTCCTGTGATTTGCTGCTGGCAGTCATGTATTCCTAAATGAGTAACCGCTTATAGCCTATCGCAGGGCTGCATTTTTCCAGGTGGAAAGAGGAGCAGGTAAGATTATCTTGGGCTGGCAGTGGTGTATGCTTGAGGGGGCATTAACAATTAAGATGCTGCCGACACCATGATATGTGGTGATTAACACCCACATAAAAATGTGTGTTTTTTCACTTTAATACAATTTGGAACTTTTATTTCCACAAGCTGGACCCTCACCTGGTTTTATCTGGATAATTGTCTTGCAAACAATCTGTGCTCTGGAGACAGCAAATCAATACACCACACAGATTGAGTGGGATGTACAGTAGCTGTTTTATTTGGCTAGATCTCATCTTTGTGGTTGCAAATGACAGGAAGAACACAAAATAATTTTTATCTTCTCTCAATGCTAGAATCAAAACCTTCTCCTTGTGTTAGGCTTGCATCTGTTCAGTTATGTATTTCACCAAATATCGTATATAAATATAACAAGTTACATATATATAAAAAATAAAACTCACGTGTTGCTACTCGGGCACTGACAGGGATGCTCCTCTGGTCTTTCAGAATAGCATAAACACGGACAAAATACTCCACGCCAGGTTCAAGCCCTGTAATGGTGGCAGCAGTTTGGTCTCCAGGCACAGTGAAGTCGAGCTCTAGGCCTCCGATACTTGTGGGAATATAAGATATCAGATATCCACTGACTTTGATTTTGTTGGCCCATTCCAGATTCATGGTTTTTGTGGTTACATCTGTCACAACTAAGTCTTCTGGTGGTGATACTGTTGGATAATAGAAAAGACAGCAAAGTAAGTCCAGGAGGATTTTGGCCAATTCAGCACATTTTGCACTCAACCCTTCAGTTTAGCACCAGGTACAAAAAGCTCACTATTTTATTTCTCCTATTATCACACAATTAGCATTTATACCAGAAGTAATTAACGTTTAACTAGAAACATCCACTATTAAAGAGGAACAACACCCAAGAACACTATTCAAAAATGTGAAAAATTCTAATTGGAATGTCCCGTTGTGTGTATCCACATGGATTCCCTAAACCCAGTGTGGCAAGAAAACCTGAATGAACCGACCACCACCAGCCACATCCCTAGCATACCTCTGGCTGCAAACCTGCGCTTCCCATTTAGGAAGGCCTGGTGTGGGTGTACCCATAGCTAGAGGTGTGCCATAGATGCAGCCACAGTGCCGAGATGCAATGGTTGGACTGATGAGTCAACCAGGTGATGTGGGGTGTTTCAAAGTGGAAGATCAACTGCAGCAAGAGTCTTATAGGCTTGAGGGGGTGCTGTGCCTCTTTATTAAACATAATAAACATTAATATGTACGACCATGGCAGCTATTCAGTTATGGTGACTACAGCTGCGCACAGCCTGAGAGATACGACAGATGACTCCATCAGCCACACATGTGCCATGGACTCATTGACGAGTTAAGGATATCGGGTGAATGGAAGGGCTTCACAGGGGTGGATGTCTAACCAGTCCAGGCTAGGTATGGTTTTGTTGGACTTTAAGCTTGTGGGTATGATTTAAAATTGTTACTGGGTGTGTGGGGCTGCAGACTGGAGGTGGGGATATGTCGCTCTTTGAAGCCTCACCAAAATGGCGGTGTCCAATTCTGAGTTTGCCAGGGAACGCACTGGATAGTGGGCAAGGCAAGTATTTATTCTTTTTGTTTATAACCCCTCATGTTACCCCAACACTGGACATCTACTTCAAGAGGAATTTTTCTCTTACTCTATATCTTTTATTTAAAGGGAACATGATACATTTTACTAACACTAAAAGGGTTCACTCTTCTTCTTTACTCAAAAAATATATTTGCTAAAAGGGGGACATTCAGGGATCTCACCCTAATCCATTCCTGTGGGGGGGTGATTTTTCTCCAGTCCCACACGTCACACTGACCATTTTCATGAACACATCTGGACTCAGATAGTTTGAAATCTTATTCAGCTCAGTTATTTGAGTCCAGGTGTGTTCAAGAAAATGTTGATGCTAAGTGTAGGACTAAAGAAAAATCACCCTGCAGGAGTGGATCAAGTTGGCATTAGAGAGGAGCGAACTTCTTGAAAGTTCGATTCGGGCGATTCGTCGAATTTCCCCAAGAAATTCGGGTTCGCCCGAATCGAACTTTCACGAATCGCTCATCTGAAAAAAAAATGCCGGCATGGTGGGAGCGGGCAGACCGGCTACACTGTCAGCGGGCGGCGGAAGCCGGCCCGCTGACAGCGCAGCCGGCCTGCCCGCTCCCACCATGCCGGCATTTTTTTAAAAAGCAAACACTTACCTGCATGGTCGGAGCGCCGAGGCCGGCGCCGCTCTCAGGCGCCCTCTGATGACGCGTCCTCTGATGACACGTCCTCTGATGACAGCTGAGAGCGGCGCCGGCCTCTCAGCTATCATCAGAGGACGCTGACAGCGTAGCCGGCCTGCCCGCTCCCACCATGCCGGGATTTTTTTTTTTTAATTTCAGGGAAAATTCGATCGGCACAAACCAAAAAAAATTTGGGTTCGTGCCGAATCGAATTTTCCCTTAAATTCGGAGCGAATTCCGGCTCGTCCGAACCGGTTCGCTCATCCCTAGTTGGCATCACTAAAAATGTAAAAAAATATCTAAAATTAATTACTGGCAATACTTTTTTAATTAAAAACATAACTAGCTCAATGTTACCCATATTGTTTTAATCTATTCTGATCAAACCAAACTGAATCAGCAAAATTTGGATAGAATATTTTCTTTACTCATATCAACAACCCTACATGTTAGCATAACACCGACACTGTATTGTAAATCTGCATCTATTGTGTAACTTGGTCAAGCTCTGGCAATGGAGTTTCCAGATGTGTGAGTCAGGAACTTCAAATGTAATGAGCCAAAAAGCAAAATACCTGCTACATAAACATGAACCGCAAGGTGTGAAATTGCTGTGTTTCGATTTAGCATGAAGCATTTATAAGTCTAATGAAGTCTAATGAAAGTAACATGATAGGATAGCCACAGCATTTTTAAAGTAGAGACTTGTTAAATGAATGGTAAGAAATTGTGGCATAATTGTATATACCAACTAGTCAGGCTTCATCTTTCCTTTGCTGTGATGAAGAACTATAATGGTGGTTATTGCCTCAATGACACCGAGGGGAAGACTGCAGAGATGCCAGTCTGACCCATTCCTGCAGTGTGAATTTTCTCCAGCTGAACTTCTGATCTAAGTCAAGGTGTGTTGAGGTAAATGGTCATTGTGAAGTGAAGGGCTGGAGAAAAATCACCCTGCAGAAATGGTTCAGATTGGCATCTCTAAGGCTGGTTTCATACTATCCTGATTGGGGGGCACCCAATCGCTGGTGTGCAGCATGCGGAGGGCATCAGCGATTGTACTCTCCACTCACATATTGTGGAATAGCTAGCCCTACACCCTCCAGGCGCTGCTGGCAGGGCTTTTGCAGCGTGCTCACCCCCCAAACCACTTCTAAAAGCGCACATTACTATGCGTATCTTTTCGCAGGCAATTGCCCGAAAGCTAGAGCACCCTACAATCGCACTGGTGTTAAACCAGCCTGAGATTGGGACCAAAATAATCAGACAGGGAAAATGCTGGCACCCAACAGCCTATGATTAGAGAATGCATCTAGGATTAAAAGTTATAGTAAATAAATACTGTTAACTGTTACTTAATGTTAGTAACAGATATAGATATAGCAACTGAGCCCAAAAGCGCTGTTTTTAAATGGTATGTTACATTAGGACTGCTACATCTGTACCTCATATTTATTCAATCTCCTAAATCCTAAAATTTACAGTGAGTAGTAAAACATCTTGTTGCATTTAGTTCATTGTGTTTTTTTTCTGGGACAGGTTTACTGTACCTTTATCGCAGAACTCTCCGATGAATCCCTCATCGCATATACATAGTCCGTTTACGCATCGGCCATGGTTGTGGCAGTTGTTAAAACAGGTTAGCTCAGCACAATTGTCTCCTGTGAAGCCTTCATTGCACACACATTGTCCATCAATACACACTCCTCTGTTGTTGCAGTCATCAGGGCATCGTAGTTCACCACAGTCTTCTCCCATAAACAAGTTATCACAGATACACTGGCCATTAACACAACGACCCCTGTGGTTACAGTCATTGGGGCATCGAAGTTCGGAGCAATCTTCTCCCATGTATGCATTATCACATATACATTGCCCATTAACACAGCGCCCTTTGTCATTACAATCATTGGGGCACCTTAGCTCATTGCAGTCCAGGCCCATAAATCCTTCATCACAGACACACTGCCCATTAACACAACGTCCATTATCGCTACAGTCATTGAGGCACCTTAGCTCACTGCAGTCCAAGCCTATAAAGCCTTCATCACACACACACTGTCCATTAACACAACGTCCCCTATTGTTACAGTCATCAGGGCACCTCAGTTCGCTGCAGTCCAGGCCGATGAATCCTTCTTCACACACACACTGACCATTGACGCATACTCCTTTGTTGCTGCAGTCATTGGGACACCTTAGATCACTGCAGTCAGACCCAATGTACTCCAAGTCGCACACACACTGTCCATTGACACATCGGCCTCTGTTGTTGCAGTCATTAGGACATCTAAGTTCACCACAGTCATCTCCAGTAAATTCTTCTTTACAAATGCACACTCCATTCACACAGCGGCCTCGATCATTGCAGTCATTAGGACATCTTAATTCGCTGCAGTCATCACCAGTGAAGCCCTCATTGCAAACACACACTCCATTCACGCATACACCCTTATTGTTGCAGTTGTCTGGACATGCAAGCTCTCCACAGTCCTCTCCAGTGAATCCCTCCTCACAGAAGCACACGCCATTTATACAGCGACCGCGGTCAAAGCAATCATTAGGACAGATCAATTCACTGCAGTCTTCTCCTGTGTAAGGTTCATCACAGACACATTCATTATCTACACAACGTCCGCGGTTGTTGCAGTTGTTTGGACATTTTGGTTCACTACAGTCTTCCCCAGTGAAATCTTCATCACACACACAGCGGCCATTTACACACTTTCCATGTACACCACAAGGCACTGGACATACTTCCTCACCACAGTCTTCCCCACCATAACCATCAAAGCAAACACACACACCATTGATGCATTTTCCCTGGTCATTACAGTCATTGAGACAGGTTAGTTCACCGCAGTCATCTCCAGTGAAACCTGTATCGCAAACACATTTTCCATCCACACATATGCCTCTGTTGTTGCAGTTTCCTGGACATTCTGCTTCAGTGCAGTTGGGACCCTTCCATCCTGGCTCACAAACACAGCCACAGGTTTCTGTACTGTAGTTTCCATGGCCGTTGCAGTAAGGTTTGGTTTCCAGTACTCCTGCAAAGATGAGAAAAAAGTTATTGAAACAATGTTACAGCTGACATTCACATAAACCAGGTTAGTTACTCCAGAATGATATCTGTGGGGGCCAAAAAAATAATTTCTACCTGGGTAAAGTTAAAAAGCTCACTAAGGGGGGGTCATTCATTAAAATGTGTGATCTCTTCATAACAGTTACTTATTATTCATCCACATTTCAAGAGCTTTCTATCTTATTTTTTAACCCCCACACTTGATTGGGTTTTGATGCAGAATTTAAGTTGCAGAGGCTGACAATAAGGTGGCAAAAATTTCATACTCTGGTACACGGCAACCTTCTAGAGGGTATTTAATAGAGTGTAAAAGGCAACTGTGCACAAATGAAAATCCCAACCCTATCTCTTGATGAAACCTTCTGGTCCCCTGTGAGCATAATAAATCACATACTTACTTATATCACATCTTCCAGAGTTCCTGTATTTCCCTAATCTGTCAAACACTGCTTCTTATTAAAAAAAATACCCCCTTTTTTCCCAAGGGCTTCCAGTCCTACACGCCAGGCCTTGGGTGCTGGTCTCCTTTCAGTCCTGAGGCTCAGTAGCTGACCTCTGGACCAGATAGTATACCAGCCAATAAGCCCTTCACCGCAGGGCCAGTGCTCTTCCAGGAGTAGAGGGGCATGGGCTCTTCTGCAGCTCTGTGTCCTGCAGGGATGCAGGTAGTTCAGAGGGGACACTGGAAAACCACCAGCCACATGTCAGTCAGGCATCTTGCTGATCCCTCTGTACCTGAAATAGGGGCATTGGTAAACTGATATAGGGGTAAATGGGATCCCTTATCAGTAGACTAGTAGTAAAAACAGTAAACAGAACAGGACATCTTCTTCCATGTTTTTTTTTTAAAACTGCAATAATTATACTCACCACTGCCATCTTTCTTCTGACTGGCACTGGTCTGTATGTTCTTCTCCAGAGGTGTGCATTCAGCACTGGCCTGGCTCTAGCAACTGAGTTTGCTCTAACAATAGTGTTGACACCTAAACTTTAGTGGGGCACAGCCCCATTTCTTCATCTCTGAGTCATGCCATAAGACCTCCCCTTTTATTTAGAGGCTTTTATAACTCTGAGACATGGCTTCTGGTGATCTTTCCACAGGGAATTCTTTTGTCTTAAATGTGCATACAGATGTCCTTTAACAAACTCAAAGAACCCAAAGAAATACAAAACATTATTGTAATTTTCCTAAAAGGCAACATTTGCATATTATCAAAATGTGCTGTAAATAAAATTGCATGCAATGTGTATGTCTAGACAGTGATGTAGGGCTCAAGGTAAGTGGTTAGATCAGTTTGGGAGCCCAAGTCTAAATCTGCCAGCAAATGCATGAGGTTGTATCTCATATTTGTTTATAAAAGGTCAAATGAAGAAAGTGTGTGCATGATGTAAAAGAAAGTTAAATGGATAATGCCAGGGGTAATTGAATTAAAGAAAGTCAGATATTATCAATCTGCAAATAAAAAAGCCAAATTCCGTTCACAACACACATCTGCACAAAGAGGTGTTAATGAAGCTCTTTGGAAGCATACCATGGTCAACATCAGATTGGGAACAAAACAAAACATATTTTGGTTCTTTTGGTTAACCAGTTTAGTTAGTTGATAAATGCTTCCCAAACTGAACAGATAATCAGAGGCCCCAACTGAGTCTCAAATGGACAAATCTTTTGAATTACCCCCATAGCCAGCACCTTTTTTGTATTCCTTTATGTCCTGTGGACTCCGAATGCAGATATTACAGTGTCCATTCACTGATTGTTGTTGGCATTACAAAGCTAAGCATGAGTGTAATGTCGAAAAACCCTGTATATAATTGCAATGTTCAGTTGGGAAAAATGAGTTAATAATTTGTGTTGGGAAGGGATGGAAATTCAATATTTTTGGGGAAAGTAGATTATTCTAGGTGAAAGAACTCACCTATTGCCCACCAAGAGCAAGTTAGCCAGACATTTTATGGACACTAACAACACAAGAACAATAGCCTATTGTTTTATAAAACCCTTATAGAGCTGTTTTTGTGCTGTTAATTTCATGTTTGCATTGAAACCAAAAATGTTTCACAATATTACAACTTGCAAGAAATGTTTTAATAACCGCATGGGTAATTTTTGAAATCCTTGGACTGACTCTTTTAATAAACATAAGTTTAATGACATTTTCTCATATTTTAGGAGACAACATTTTTACATGGCATATGGTTTCCCTCTTTGAAGATGCTCTTAGTGTTGTTGGTTTATTAAAAGTAAAACAGCCAGTAACAGGCATATAATTATAAAGCTTTACAAGGTTAATGATAGTATCTCCCCCTTCCCTTTTACAACTCCATGTAAACACATGTTGTATATTAGGCAATCTTCAATTTATAGGGCGTTTTATTAAAATACAAGAAACAGCACAAATGTTTTTCCTTTACTGTGTAAATTTATTAGCACACACTAGCCAAAACACATTCTACTGTACCTCCCCCTCACAGCTGCCCCTTTAACTCTATTGCTTCCCTCTTGGGCCTCTTCCTTTTTGATTATCATGTAGTCCTTGCACATGGCTAAGAGTTTAAAGATAGTGGTAGATGCTTCCTGTGTCGAGGAACAAAGTACCTGGCGACCAGAATTTTTTCATGTGCTGGGTACTCATATCAAATTGTCCACCATGAGCGAAGCAAAGACCACACTTCCAACATTTGCCTAGATATTCTGTGCTAAGTATGGACATGGCTTGTTTTCAGACAGCTTCTAGCGAGTGCTTCTTGAGGATTTTGTGCACACCTAGTTAGGATATATATATCATGGATTGACTATTTGACTTATTTTTGCATATTCTCAGAATTCATATTAGCCATCAGCCAACAGCATGTAATGCCATAGCTGGCTCAGTAATGTACTACATTATTTGACTGTTCAATATAAAAAAATAGAATATTTATTGAGTAAAACCCAACAAGCCGAACAATAGGGCTGCAATAAGGGTAATAATTATTGTAGGGACAACTTGGATACACTAGAGATTATAGACTTAGGGTTCTCAGAAGTGGAATTCATAGGATTGAGGATCATTTGTAAAAATGGGTAGCAGGGCCATTTGGGGTATTCAACATAGGTTTTGAACCAGGAAATACCTGTCCAGACAATAATTTCCAGGTGCCAGGGGAGGGTGGCGGGGCAGGGGAGTTAGGGGGTGACTTTAAGCCTGCTTCATTTCACTTAGGAAAATACCATGTTTGGAGAATTGCTGCATGCTTATGCTCAGATGCCAAGAATATTCTCAAAGGAATTTGACAGCTCAAGGTAAAAGTGAGAAAATTGGATCTCTACTTATTGGCTAGAGGTAACCTTTTGACTCATGCTGGGTGTAACTAAATTAAGTGGTGTTTAACTCTTTTCAAGCTGTTGGAAAAAACAATAATCTTCAGAGTTGAGAGCCCCCGAAATAGGGTCTTTAAAATTGCCTCAGAGTTTTACAGATATGAAAAGGACAATAAGGTTGTCAGTTTGAGAAGATTAAAGTACCCATTCTGTGCCCCCACCCCTATTTATGCCCTGTGAATATGTTTTGAATGTGGGGCAGTTGAAATTCCAGTTGTTCATCCTTCATATTTTCCTACTTTATGTTTCCCTTCTTTATCAACTGGCTGTCCCAGAAGACCCAAGTCCAATGTGCACTATTGTTATGAAGAGTCTTCCAACAAATTACTCAGATAGTTGATAGTTATTAGACATATTATAACTAATCACTTGTCTTGTTGAACTGCAATAATTGCAGTAATAATAGATGGGCATAATTGGAGTCTAGAGGGCCCTAATTAACTTTTTTTTCCTTTCCTGTTTTTTTTCTCATAGGTTAATTTTAAACTCGCCATCTTTTTTAAAGCTTTTTGCCCATTCCCCAAGCACCCTTACAAAGATTTGGAAAAACCTCTGTGGCCAACATTTGCCAGGAAAATGTGGCACAGTAGCTGCACACAGGTTTCAGAACATTAGATTTCTTCTTGATATACAATAGAAGAGTGTTACCTTCTGCTGTCTGTGAACCAGAACAGCATCCAGCCCCAGAAGTGCATTGCTCTCGAAGAGATGACACAAGGCTTTCCAGTTCTTCTAATCTGCTCAGAAGATCTTTAATATCCGGGGCAGCTGCACACCCACATGCCCTTCTTGGAATGTTAATACGATGTGTAAAGACAATCTGATTTTCTCCATTTAAAGTAGTCTCCTGATTGTTTTTGGCAAGATCTGTTTGTGGTTTCACTTCATTTTCAGAAGCACTTTCTGGGTCCAGGTCAACAGAACATAGAGATCCCATTGGGACTTTAATATTATACACATGGTTAAAGATTACTGGCTGGTTGTCTTCAGGTAAGGTGATGTTGACTCCGCTTTCTCTTTTGTGTCTTATGACTTTCCTTATAAGTCCGCTGTTTACCTGATAACTCAACATTAAAATGAGGCAGGCGAACAATTGTATGGGATACCCCATAGTTGTTTCCCTCTAGTAAACTCCTCCCAGTGACTTCTTTGATGTGTCAGTATTCTCTTAATTGCAGGTTTCGTCTTGTCACGATTTGCTAAAGAAAATAAAAATATTTAAAACAGTGTAAAATATACAGCAGGGGTTTGCAAACAAATTGTAACAATATCAAAGGACATTTCAGTGCCATTTCTTTCTGTTACTTAAAATTCAAGATACTACATTTACAGTTTGGTTTTTCAGCATTTATTTTATTAAGAGAGAGTCGAGGGAACAAAGGAAAATGTAAATAATCTTAAATAATTTGTTCAAGACAAGTTCAAAGAAAATATTAATCCCTAAGAAAACCTGCAAATTTTCTACTGATAAAAACATCTGATATGGAATATCACCGTCTGCTAAAATGGAATACTTTGTAATGTAATACAGTTGTGTTACTTGTTTTAGCTGTAGTTTAGATTCATTTGGGTGCTGATTCATGTACAACATGACTCATGGGCCAGATATGTATTTCTAATACCATACTTCAATGAGTTATTCTAAACATTCACCCACCATTCAGACATTTACATTAAAGGCCAAAATCCATATATAGACACCCTAGTAAAGAAAACATGGTTACCTATATTAAGGGGCATCTTTATTAAAAATGACATCCCCCAAAGCACATTACATTCAGTCAAGGTTTGCATCTTCTAAAACAGTAATATTCTGAATCAGAAGTGAAGTTCTTTGGGGCAGGTAAAGTAATCTATTTAATCACATTCCACATCCATCATCACAAGCCAATCATGTTCGCACAATGGGCTTGAACACCTCTGCGACCAATCTATCCAATGATCCCAATTAACAGGTGGTAGTCTTGTGAGGCCAGGACCTGGGGCTGCAATCAGAGTAACATGGAAGTAGATAAGCACCACCCAGTATTGGCCTTGCAGTGGGGTGCATTCACGATTTCTTTTGAAGCCAAAATATGTGGATATTTTTATACAATTCATTACCAAGACACTAAGCGAAGTTGATTCATATTTCTTTTATTTCACTTTCCATAGGACGTGGTTGGTCCACTTTAAATACATAAGTCACTTAAATATCCCAAAAAAAAACTTCTCTGGAGAATAGTTTATTTTTTTAAGCTACCACAAAACTTAGCATAACCCAGAACGAAGAAGGTTGTTTCTTCACAGTCTCAGGTATTTCTTTTCATTAAGTATTATAAGGATACCTGAGCTTAAACCTTGACCTCTGTGTATACATTGTCAATAGGAATGTCTATTCCCAGCAGGTAGAGTGTACTCAGTATTGAATAGTAAACTTCACAGTGTTAGTTAGAAAAAGTCGTAATTACTACAAGATCATTATCTTCTACACATTCTTTTTACAGCTGACAACTTTTTTCAACATCACATTAGGATAAATTTCCGGCATTTTGTGTCTTATATGTCTTGAAGGTAAAATCGTTAAGGACATATTAATTTGTTATAGCGCTAATATGCAAGAGAGTTTGATAAACCATGTCCATCTTAAAGAGGTACACAAATATACTAAAGGAACTTGAGCAATTCTATACTATAACTTTAGAACATTATTTAATTATTTTGGATTGAAGCAAGCCCACAGTCAAAAACGACCAACACAACAAACAGCCCTCGTGGCAAATTAGATTGCACATAAAAATGATTTTACCATTTACTCCTGCTGTAGTAAAATTTAGAAACAATATGGCGGCTCATGCATTTGCAGGCTACCTGCAAACAGGAAGTGCTGCTGGGCTTCCCATTACTGTGGATTGTTAGTTATGTCAGTTGAATCCAGGAAGCAACATGGCTGAGATGCTGGGAGAGGAAGCTTCAAAATGGCCGCTACCTTTCTTTTCCAACTGTGCCAGACTGTTGGTCTGGTTTAAGGTTCATATGCTACTGCTTCTAGAGTAGAGTAACGAAAAAGACTCCAGGAGCCTAAAATCACTGAGGAAGAATATGTGAAAAACCATAACCTTCTTCAGTAACTTCATTCCTCAGAATGTATTGCTCTAGAATTTCTGCTCCACCTTGCGTCAGCCATAGAGAAAGGCCTGGTGCGGGAAAAAACTCCAGATATAGCTATGCTTATAGACTCGATGGGGGTGACTAGGGATGAGCGAACCGGTTCGGACGAACCGGAATTCGCTCCGAATTTCAGGGAAAATTCGATTCAGCGTAGCCGGCCTGCCCGCTCCCACCATGCCGGCATTTTTTTTTCAGATGAGCGATTCGTGAAAGTTCGATTCGGGCGAACCCGAATTTCTTGGGGAAATTCGGCGAATCGCCCGAATCGAACTTTCAAGAAGTTCGCTCATCTCTAGGGGTGGCTGCCCCTCCTTAAGCTTATGCAGTATGTACAGTGGGACCTCCTAGGATCCTGCCATTCCACATGTGCTTAGTCGGGTTTCCCATGGGCTGGCCATTCTCCGCTTTGCCTAGATGCTTCTGCTATACAAAGCTGTTCTGTTCTGATTTGCTCTTCCTTTAAAATAAATTGATAAACCAACACACCTACTAAAAAATGGTGGGATTTACTTGTTTGTGGGACATGCTGTATCTCTGCGCCTAAGATGGTATGTGCAAAGTCTTCCAAGCCCTCCAATCTTTATTCATACCAGGCAACTAATGGAAAGCTTCCTACACTTCAGCAAATCACCCTCTGGGGGTTTTCATAAGTGGGAAAACAGGGGTCCTGGTTTTTTAAATATATCTAATGCTTTATAAAACTTACAATACTACATATCATTTTTGCTCTAAAGCATAGCAACTAGCTCACAGTTTTGGTAATTTTGAATATTGCTTCCCTTAGTCATTTCTACTAATTATCTAGGGACATGGGGTCTAGATGGGGTTTCCTAAAGGAGCAGTGTAAAGTGACACTGATCCAGCCAGACAGTGAGTAACCAAATAAAAAAAAATCTCTTTTTGAGCAGAGATCTCTAATCATCCTCTGCTTTTGGATGCCATTCATTTGGTGTAAAAATCAGTGTTGGTCCACCCTTAAAATGTTATTGTAGGCAATGTATTTCCTGCATTTATCTTTTGCATTAGTGCACTTTTTGATTCTGAATTGCAGTATTTAATTTCTTGCAAATTTCACTGTGTGACACTCTTTTAGGTGAATTTAGGCCACACTATAGAGAAAGAGAGACAGAGAGAGGTGATTTCAACCACTAGAGGGAACATTCATTTAAATTATCAGGAAACAAAATGTTTTGTTTTTTCCAAGCAAAGAATGGAAATTATGTTGTGGCTCATTATTAAGGTTTCTTAAGTTTGCCTACAGTTGTCCTTACAAAGGGGATCAGTAAGAGCATGCAGGAATGGAATAGTGATCATTTGTCTACTAGCCTAGCCACTGGAGTTCTGCTACAAGAAGTTTTATGGTGTGTGATATGCTTTGGTGGAGTTGGGCTTTAAGATTCTGCTACTACCTTAACAGACGTGCGTGTGCAGTGATGCTGTGTATATATTCATCTTTTATACATTCCAGTTTGCAGCCACAACAATAAAAGATTATTACTGAATTGCTATGGATATGGTCTATTGCATTTTGCACATGATTTGAAATATTCAATAAGCAGAGGTAAATACTTTGGGATTTCCCTAAAACGCTTGAGAAGCAAATGCAGCAACTGTAATGGTTCATTTGTATTGTTTAGTCAAGCAATTGAATGTGTCTGGAATTTATTAAACATTTGTCTAGAATAATTTGAAAACGTCACTAATTGTTGAAAACGACAGGAAATTGAATAATATAAAGCAGCAAAAATGAACCTTGTTTCAGACAGTTACTCGCCACAAGCAATGTTCTGGTATTGTTTTAAAGAAAATCAGAACATTCACTGCTAATTTGAACATTTGTACATACTGTACTCACTGTATGTGCGCATTTGCATACTTAAATTTAACACATTAATATAAGCTTTTATACACATTTACATGCATATTGGATGAAAGGATTGGGTAGAAATGAAATATTCAAACTTAAATCAATAGTTCTATTGTACCTGCAGGTTAACATGTCCCAGTCTGCCATGTTTTTATTCCCTATTTAACGAGTTTGTTGTAAGATTCGTTCAGCAGTTCAAACTGGTCTCTGCAGCAAGACTTACTTGCTACCAATGGCAGTAGGTCCAGCATTTGAGGATCACCACCTCACTGGTCTGTGCTATTATGGAGGCACCCAGCAGCTACTGACACTTCTACCACCTGATTGTGTGGGTTTGTTTGACAAGGGAAAGGCACACATACAGTAGCCTGTCTATAAACCTCAGCTCCTCTAGTCATATTGGTGTTGGGCTAAAACAGAGACCAACATTGAATTAGCAATATTTAATATATATATATATATATATATATATATATATATATATATTTGCTTATTATTACAAGAGTAGTTAACTGAATCTTAATACACAACAGATCACATCTGTTGTGTCCATAAACACAAGTGTATGCTACTCTTTGTAGAGATCTGTAGACCCTGATAAACAGGAAGGTAACTTAGGACTTGCTCAGTGTTCACATCTTCCCAGATGGTGGGAACAGCAGGCAGAATCACAGTCTGTCAACCAATCCTAGATCAGGAGGTCAAGGACTTGTTGGTAACCAAGTTGAAATATTTAACAGGCAATGTTCAAATCAAGTAAGATGGTACTGTAGAGTAAGCATTATGGAATATATAAGGGGCAATCAGGTTAAGTAGAAATCTACATTGAGTGTACAAATTATTTCAGATTCCATTGAACAATTTGGAATTGTATATCACCCTATGAGATGCAAAAACCTTCAGGCAATCTAAACCATCAAGAGATGTTTCCATCACTCACAATAAATACGAATTAATGTTCAACTCTTTTAGAAATGTATTTGCTATGGACCATCCCTATTTCATTTGAGACCAAAAATGGTACATATAGCAGGTGACTAAACAGTGGGGTTTGGCAGACAACTTCTTTATTTCATCATCTCAACTAACTTCAGGATTTGCTACTGAAAGGTTACTAAAGGCAGAAACATTTTTAGCTGATCAAACATTTTTCTTACTTCTTCAACGCATTAGGTTGAAGGCAGGCAGAGTGACAGGCTGTCTAATTGTGGTTTCTTGAGTCATCAAGTAACAATGTATGAAGTACATGAAATAAAACTGATTTTCTTTGGTGACATGTAGACAACGGTATACAATGTTTGAATTAAGTGTGTGTGTGAGTAACCTTGGTCTACCCCATTTTTTCTTTGCCAAGTCTGGCGATGGTCTAAAGATGTCCCTTTTCTATTTTGCCTGGGGAGACAGACATTGTTAGTAATTTCTTTTGTTCCTGTGACCTTGTGGGAACCAGGAAGGCAAAAGCGCAGTGCAATCTGATTTCACACAATGTTGTCAAGGAGAACAGAACTCTGGATGGGTGGAATGACCATGACCAAAATGCTAAACAAGTAATCAGCTGGTCCTACTGTATGGTCTGGCTACTGCTTCAGTAATTTAACATTATAATTTTCCCTTGGTATATTTCTTTCAAAACATAACACTATTTTAGAAAAATCACTTTGATTAAAACCATAACTTTTAGCTTTAATTGAACCAATACCTGAATAAAATACTATTATTCTGGAAATGGACCATGATAATAACATATCTGGAGGTGGAGGAGGGAATAACTTATTTTGCAATGCCATGCCATGTTCTAGGACATGATATTAGATTGTAATATTACAAAAATGATTTACAAGAGTAATCTGCCTTTGGGTGAACAGAAGCCCAAGGGGGTAAAGCAAAAATATGTTCCCAATTTACCATACCTCCCGCATTGCATCCCTTTCAGAATAATGACATTTCAAGCTGCAAGCTTTTTCTTGTTTCAATCATTTCCAGCAAGCAAACAGATTTCCTAGGAAGCACCATACCATCTGGATTCTATGGATTCTCTGTTAATCATTTAGCTAGCAATGCACATATATTCTAGCTTCACTCTGGGTGATGTTTTAAAACCACAAAAGCTGTTAACCAGGTTTACTCCTTCAAAAATCATCACATTCAAGAGGAAAAATAACAGTGTGTGGGTACTACACCAGATGCATTGAACTGGAGCAAAAGCAACCTGGAGCAATAAATAATATAATTGTCCTTCGAGGAATATTGATTTAATTTTGCAGCACTTTTCCTTGCATTAGCCTCAATAAATCAGCTTTGTGAAATTATAAATAATATATATATATATATATATATATATATATATATATATATATAAATATATATATAACAATAACAAGCAAGTCTTTTGAGGTGCATCTACATATGGTTTATTTTTTAGTACATTTGTTTCTACTATTTGTAACCCTAAGCTGACCATTTTTTTCAGAGGGGCAGATCTGGGATACTTGAATTGTGACAGCTTAACAAATCTCTAGGTTCATTTTCCATAGCGGCAACATTGGTCACATATAATACAATAGGGTTGATTCATGGTCAGTGTGCAAAAATGCTCAGGTGGAGTACAAAGAATTCCTCATGTGCCTAGGCACATGTTTCATGGCTGCGTGTGCACGTAGGGCGTACGTGCGATCACACCAAATGTCAAGCGCACAGGAGAAAAACAAATAGTATCTTCTTGTGCCAATTGGCACCTTCTGCAAGGAAAATCTGCTGTTTTGAAGCACGAATGACCCTGCCCCATGTGCATTTGGCTGGCGCTTAACTGCTACCGATGGTTCCCCATGTTTGTCCGCTTTCCTTTACTGTTTCTCCATAGCAATTTGATCTCTCCAGCTTTGGTGTTTTCTGCAAAGCTCTATTCGTCATTTCAGGGGGCATCCTCTGGAAAACCTGAGTTCTCGATTTTTGGGGGGGTGTTTTTGGGGGGGCTATTCTGATTTCAGTTAACCCTTAACAATTTTTGGCCCAATATTTTGTCCCAGATGTTCTCTTTAACCTGTTTGGTTTGCATATTAATGCTTAATAATGTAACTATTTTTTATTGTTTTTGTGCTTTTGCTAAACTTTAGAGCTGAATATCCATATTTAAGAAAAAGCCCTAAAAAGAACTTGCGGCTGACATTTTCATTGTTCAAAAACATGCCGCTGGCACGTGTTTTCAGAATGAAAAAGGGATGTTGCTTATTGTAATCTGCAGTTTCCTCCACTTATTTGCTAACTCTAAACATACCATAAATCAGGTGTGAGAGACGGTTTGGTGCACCAAAATGGCACTAGCACAAACTGACATGAATCATGCAAAGTCACCCCTGTACGACCATGAATCGACCCTGATGTTGTTGCTTTCAAATATTAGGCTAGCGATGTGCTAAGCTGTCACAATTTATGTGTCTCTAATTTGTCCTTCTGAAAAAATGGTCCGTTTATGTAGCCTCTAACTGAAATCCCATTTCTAAGAGGGCAGGTATCTCAAATTAGGATGGCCAGAAAGCAAATCTCAAGTCTATTTAGACTATAGACCCACTTATTGACTAGTCGAATGCCCAGACAGCAAACCTATAGTCTTCCTTTACTATAGGTTAACTTTAACTGGTTAATTTGAAAAGGTGACCATCACAAATCAGGATGCCTAGAAAGCTAATTTGTTTTCTCTTTTGACTATAGACACATTTTAACTGGATAATTTGAGAGGGCGGCTATCTCAGCCAGGATTCCCAGAAGGCAAACCTATCTTTTTTAAATACAGGCCAACTTTGACTGGTTAATTTGGCCCACTTTAACTGTTTAATCTGAGTACGCAAGTATCTGAAGTCAGGATGCCCAGAAAGACAACCTATAGTCAGTCTCTTTTGACCATGGGCCCACTTTTGTTGGTTAATGTTTAGAAAATAATGATCATAGGACTAGCATGGGACTATGCTATTACACTTGAACAAAGAAAACACTGTTTTCTATCACTGTCATTTTATAAATGGAATCATCCATGTGCTCTCTTATTTGCAAAAATGATAATATTATCTTTTATATTTGCAGAAAATACTACATTTCAGAAACGGCAAAAATATGCTCAGAATTATGCTCACTCCCAAAAAAAGGTAGGGAGGATCATTTCCTTTTTACCAAACCATTTTCCATCTGTACTGTAAGTTAGCACTGTGTGGTTTACCAAGAAATCCGCCTTTGAATGCAAAACGAAGAAAATTGGCCGAAAAGTCACCACATCAGCAGTACAAATAGATTGTTTTGACATCATATTAAAATGGTTGAAACTTTCCAAATCTTTAAACGTTTAGTTATTCTACTTATTTTATATAGTAAGTAACTACTGTATGTTTATATATCTGCCACAGCATAATAGGAATTAACATTGTATATGTTTTATGGGTGGCTCGCTGTTTATAGCTATTGTAAGTTAAACCGGACCAACACCTGTTTTTCCTTTAACGAGCATTGGTCCCACAGACAGCTAATCAAAACAAGCTTGGAGGGGCTTTCGGAATGCTGGGGTCCTCTCCCCGCACATAACCCCCCACAAGCCAGCGCTTGGAAATTTGCCCGGCGGCCAATTGTGGGACTCCTTTTCTAGCGCCAGCTCATATTGAAGGTTACAGGCTTTCTGGAGGGTTAGATGTGGGGGGGGGGACTTCAGCAGTCTGGATGCCCCCCGAGCTTGTTTTGCTTAGCTGTCTGCGGGACCAACACCCGTTAACAGAAAACGGGTGTTGGTCTGGTTTAAAGATAAGGAATAAAAAATAATCGTGTTCTTAATAAATTATACTCAATGGACTTGTCCAGGCCAAAAAACTAATACCTTTTATTCCCCTCAGCTAATAGAGCCTATTCAGATATTCTATACTCTCTGCAGATCTGATTACAGAAACGAGGCACACACGAATGGATGGATGCCCCCACTGACATCACAGTAAGTGTTGCCTTCAGCTTTGCCTAGGTACCCTCCTTCTGGTGGAAGAGCACGTCTGGAAGAGCACGTCTTCTGAATGAGTAAATATAAATAATCCTGATCCAGGGCCATGCACTGCCGAGAAATGTAGGTGAATGTTGTCATGGTAGCCTATAAACAGTTCATACTGACATATCAGTCATGCAAATCCTTTCACTTTTACAAAAACTCTCTTTATCTTTGACTAGGGGTGTTTCCGTCTCTTTTATTTCTCTTAAAGTGGACTAAAACCCATCGAATTTGCTAAATTAATTTGGTCTTAGCCCCTGTCAATACTTCCTTTTTAGAGTGTGGAACTAGATATGGATATTTTTGGCTACCGAAATGTCCTGTAACACTGATTTTTTTTTGCTGTCCCTCTCTGTGAGATG
The DNA here is from genome assembly GCA_027917425.1 of Gastrophryne carolinensis. Lineage (NCBI taxonomy): Eukaryota > Metazoa > Chordata > Amphibia > Anura > Microhylidae > Gastrophryne > Gastrophryne carolinensis. The sequence continues at coordinate 147,175,879 of CM051235.1, read as the reverse complement.
GCAGGTGATCAGTCATTGCTTAGGTGTGGCAATTACATCACTATCACTCGCAACAGTGGCAGCTGAGGGCTGAGACAAACAGGAGGCAGTAGCTAGGAGCAGATTGAAGCACGAACAATGAGAAATTGCTAAATAGGTACTATGGGGGGGGGGGGGGGGGCAACTCTGCAAATGATAGTTAAGAATTTGGCTTTTGGACCACTTTTAGCCTGATTTGGGTCTCTATGGTGCCTTGCTTTTCTGTTATGGCACTCCTAAACCTCACCTTCCTATACAGCCATTAATCATCAGCTTTGTGCTGATGAAAGTAAATAGCCCAAAACATGAAAACTTGGAGATGAAGGCCATGTAAATATTAATATTTTAAAGCACTGCACATAGAGTGGTTCTAAGCACTTGTCATAGTAATAGGAGGCATAACAAGATTATAAGCATGGTTCTCTCCCCTAGGTGGTTTGCTTCTACAGTATGTAATGATATGTTTAAAACTTCTAAAGCCAAGAGAATTACCACAGCTACAGGAAGGCATTATCACATAGACGTGTATGCCTGATTTATAGACAAATCATTTCAATTTTTCCAAAATAAACACCCCATAAATCTAGGTATGCACTGCAGAGTCTACATAACTTTACGGAGACCTGATAAACTACATTTGGCTTGCATTTAACTGCAGAATGGTGGCAGGTCCAGGCTATGTGCCTTCAGGCCAAACCCTTTATTGTAACTATTTGCATAGACAACCATGAAGGAAACTGTCAACAAGCCAGTCATTCAAAATTCGGGTAAAATTCCAAAACAGTGTAAAAACCTTGTGAAGTTGAAAGGCCCACTTTAGACAAAGTTAGTTTACTAATTATATTGACACATCACAATACTGCAAAAATAATACACAGTACAAAATGTCAATTGCCAGTTAGGCACGTATCAGCTATATGTATTTTAAAAGCACAAAAATATACAGATCGTGACTGCAGTGGAAACTTTCTGTCCAGAAAGTTTGTCTTGTTACAGATTTAATTTATCCTTAAACTCTGACTGGCACAAAAAGAAAGCATTTCCTCGGATCAGTCAATAACATTCTACCAGGAGTTTGAAGTAAATAATTTAATTGGTTGCTGTTAGCAGTAGAGATGAGCGAACTTTTGAAAAATTCGATTCGACTGATTCGCCGAATTTTCCGACAAAAATCGTTTCGACCCGAATAAATTCGCGACGAATCGCTATTAAAAACGGCTATTTCTGAGCCTCCTACAGCCTCAATAGGGTTGTAAACCATTCAGCCTTGCTGTAACACGCACAGGATGCGTGCTGGGTTTGTTAAATAATACTTTGAAGAAATATCACATGCAGATCAGAGGCATCGCTAATAGAATCGCAGAGCGGCACAATTGCAGAGAGTTGAAGTGGCATCACTATGAGGGGCAGAAGGAGCCCAAATATACACTGGAGTTGGCCTCAGGAGCCCAAAAATTGGATGAATCACACCCTGGAGTTGGCAGAAGTTGGCAGCAGCAGCAGGAGCCCAAATATACACTGGAGTTGGCTTCAGGAGCCCAAAAATTGGATGAATCACACCCTGGAGTTGGCAGAAGTTGGCAGCAGCAGGAGCAGGAGCCCAAATATACACTGGAGTTGGCCTCAGGAGCCCAAAAATTGGATGAATCACACCCTGGAGTTGGCAGAAGTTGGCAGCAGCAGCAGCAGGAGCCCAAATATACACTGGAGTTGGCCTCAGGAGCCCAAAAATTGGATGAATCACACCCTGGAGTTGGCAGGAGTTGACAGTAGTAGCAGCAGGAGCCCAAATATACACTGGAGTTGGCTTCAGGAGCCCAAAAATTGGATGAATCACACCCTGGAGTTGGCAGAAGTTGGCAGCAGCAGCAGCAGGAGCCCAAATATACACTGGAGTTGGCCTCAGGAGCCCAAAAATTGGATGAATCACACCCTGGAGTTGGCAGAAGTTGGCAGTAGTAGCAGCAGGAGCCCAAATATACACTGGAGTTGGCTTCAGGAGCCCAAAAATTGGATGAATCACACCCTGGAGTTGGCAGAAGTTGGCAGCAGCAGCAGCAGCAGGAGCCCAAATATACACTGGAGTTGGCTTCAGGAGCCCAAAAATTGGATGAATCACACCCTGGAGTTGGCAGAAGTTGGCAGCAGCAGGAGCAGGAGCCCAAATATACACTGGAGTTGGCCTCAGGAGCCCAAAAATTGGATGAATCACACCCTGGAGTTGGCAGAAGTTGGCAGCAGCAGCAGCAGGAGCCCAAATATACACTGGAGTTGGCCTCAGGAGCCCAAAAATTGGATGAATCACACCCTGGAGTTGGCAGAAGTTGGCAGCAGCAGCAGCAGCAGCAGGAGCCCAAATATACACTGGAGTTGGCTTCAGGAGCCCAAAAATTGGATGAATCACACCCTGGAGTTGGCAGAAGTTGGCAGCAGCAGCAGCAGGAGCCCAAATATACACTGGAGTTGGCTTCAGGAGCCCAAAAATTGGATGAATCACACCCTGGAGTTGGCAGAAGTTGGCAGCAGCAGGAGCAGGAGCCCAAATATACACTGGAGTTGGCCTCAGGAGCCCAAAAATTGGATGAATCACACCCTGGAGTTGGCAGAAGTTGGCAGCAGCAGCAGCAGGAGCCCAAATATACACTGGAGTTGGCTTCAGGAGCCCAAAAATTGGATGAATCACACCCTGGAGTTGGCAGAAGTTGGCAGCAGCAGCAGCAGGAGCCCAAATATACACTGGAGTTGGCCTCAGGAGCCCAAAAATTGGATGAATCACACCCTGGAGTTGGCAGAAGTTGGCAGTAGTAGCAGCAGGAGCCCAAATATACACTGGAGTTGGCTTCAGGAGCCCAAAAATTGGATGAATCACACCCTGGAGTTGGCAGAAGTTGGCAGTAGCAGCAGCAGGAGCCCAAATATACACTGGAGTTGGCTTCAGGAGCCCAAAAATTGGATGAATCACACCCTGGAGTTGGCAGGAGTTGACAGTAGCAGCAGCAGGAGCCCAAATATACACTGGAGTTGGCCTCAGGAGCCCAAAAATTGGATGAATCACACCCTGGAGTTGGCAGGAGTTGACAGTAGCAGCAGCAGGAGCCCAAATATACACTGGAGTTGGCTTCAGGAGCCCAAAAATTGGATGAATCACACCCTGGAGTTGGCAGAAGTTGGCAGCAGCAGCAGCAGCAGGAGCCCAAATATACACTGGAGTTGGCTTCAGGAGCCCAAAAATTGGATGAATCACACCCTGGAGTTGGCAGGAGTTGACAGTAGCAGCAGCAGGAGCCCAAATATACACTGGAGTTGGCCTCAGGAGCCCAAAAATTGGATGAATCACACCCTGGAGTTGGCAGGAGTTGACAGTAGCAGCAGCAGGAGCCCAAATATACACTGGAGTTGGCTTCAGGAGCCCAAAAATTGGATGAATCACACCCTGGAGTTGGCAGAAGTTGGCAGTAGCAGCAGCAGGAGCCCAAATATACACTGGAGTTGGCTTCAGGAGCCCAAAAATTGGATGAATCACACCCTGGAGTTGGCAGAAGTTGGCAGTAGTAGCAGCAGGAGCCCAAATATACACTGGAGTTGGCTTCAGGAGCCCAAAAATTGGATGAATCACACCCTGGAGTTGGCAGAAGTTGGCAGCAGCAGCAGCAGCAGGAGCCCAAATATACACTGGAGTTGGCTTCAGGAGCCCAAAAATTGGATGAATCACACCCTGGAGTTGGCAGGAGTTGACAGTAGCAGCAGCAGGAGCCCAAATATACACTGGAGTTGGCCTCAGGAGCCCAAAAATTGGATGAATCACACCCTGGAGTTGGCAGGAGTTGACAGTAGCAGCAGCAGGAGCCCAAATATACACTGGAGTTGGCTTCAGGAGCCCAAAAATTGGATGAATCACACCCTGGAGTTGGCAGAAGTTGGCAGTAGCAGCAGCAGGAGCCCAAATATACACTGGAGTTGGCTTCAGGAGCCCAAAAATTGGATGAATCACACCCTGGAGTTGGCAGGAGTTGACAGTAGCAGCAGCAGGAGCCCAAATATACACTGGAGTTGGCTTCAGGAGCCCAAAAATTGGATGAATCACACCCTGGAGTTGGCAGAAGTTGGCAGTAGTAGCAGCAGGAGCCCAAATATACACTGGAGTTGGCTTCAGGAGCCCAAAAATTGGATGAATCACACCCTGGAGTTGGCAGAAGTTGGCAGTAGTAGCAGCAGGAGCCCAAATATACACTGGAGTTGGCTTCAGGAGCCCAAAAATTGGATGAATCACACCCTGGAGTTGGCAGAAGTTGGCAGCAGCAGCAGCAGCAGGAGCCCAAATATACACTGGAGTTGGCTTCAGGAGCCCAAAAATTGGATGAATCACACCCTGGAGTTGGCAGGAGTTGACAGTAGCAGCAGCAGGAGCCCAAATATACACTGGAGTTGGCCTCAGGAGCCCAAAAATTGGATGAATCACACCCTGGAGTTGGCAGGAGTTGACAGTAGCAGCAGCAGGAGCCCAAATATACACTGGAGTTGGCTTCAGGAGCCCAAAAATTGGATGAATCACACCCTGGAGTTGGCAGAAGTTGGCAGTAGCAGCAGCAGGAGCCCAAATATACACTGGAGTTGGCTTCAGGAGCCCAAAAATTGGATGAATCACACCCTGGAGTTGGCAGGAGTTGACAGTAGCAGCAGCAGGAGCCCAAATATACACTGGAGTTGGCTTCAGGAGCCCAAAAATTGGATGAATCACACCCTGGAGTTGGCAGAAGTTGGCAGTAGTAGCAGCAGGAGCCCAAATATACACTGGAGTTGGCTTCAGGAGCCCAAAAATTGGATGAATCACACCCTGGAGTTGGCAGAAGTTGGCAGTAGCAGCAGCAGGAGCCCAAATATACACTGGAGTTGGCTTCAGGAGCCCAAAAATTGGATGAATCACACCCTGGAGTTGGCAGAAGTTGGCAGCAGCAGGAGCAGGAGCCCAAATATACACTGGAGTTGGCCTCAGGAGCCCAAAAATTGGATGAATCACACCCTGGAGTTGGCAGAAGTTGGCAGCAGCAGCAGCAGGAGCCCAAATATACACTGGAGTTGGCCTCAGGAGCCCAAAAATTGGATGAATCACACCCTGGAGTTGGCAGGAGTTGACAGTAGTAGCAGCAGGAGCCCAAATATACACTGGAGTTGGCTTCAGGAGCCCAAAAATTGGATGAATCACACCCTGGAGTTGGCAGAAGTTGGCAGCAGCAGCAGCAGCAGGAGCCCAAATATACACTGGAGTTGGCTTCAGGAGCCCAAAAATTGGATGAATCACACCCTGGAGTTGGCAGAAGTTGGCAGCAGCAGCAGCAGCAGGAGCCCAAATATACACTGGAGTTGGCTTCAGGAGCCCAAAAATTGGATGAATCACACCCTGGAGTTGGCAGAAGTTGGCAGTAGCAGCAGCAGGAGCCCAAAAAATGGCCTAAAGACATAAATATGTTTTGCACCATTTGTAAAGTGTAAAACGTGGCACCATGCTGAATCTAGTCGCATGCATCAGGCATTGGTGGGTGGAAATCCTGGCTGATCCATCCCTGATTCATTTTGACAAAGGTGAGTCTCTCCACATTTTTAGTTGACAGACGAGTTCTCCTCGCCGTAACTATGGCCCCCGCCGCACTAAACACCCGCTCAGATGGCACGCTACTTGCCGGGCAGGACAGCTTTTCCAGGGCAAACTCTGCTAGTTGCGGCCACAAATCAAGTTTGGCTGCCCAGAAGTCCAGCGGATCCTCAAGGTGTGTTGGCATGGTCATGTCAAAGTATGACATGACCTGCTGGTTCAGGTCCTGCTCCAGGTCTTCCTGCTGCTCATGAGTAGCCTCACTATGCGGGTGTAGAAAGCTACTCATTAGCGACTGAAGACTGAGGCTGCTGCTGCTGATGGAGCTTCTGCTGCTGCTGCTGCCAACCCCCCCAGCGGCCATGGCAGTGGAAGGTGAGCGCAGAGGTCCCCTCGAGTCAGACCTGCGAGAGTATGGACCATGGCGCAGATAGGCATCGGCCAACTGCCTACGTAGAATGTCTTTGTAGTAGTTGAGTTTGTCCTCCCTCTCGGTGGGTTTAAAAAATGCCCCCATTTTGTGCCGGAAGCGAGGGTCCAATAAGGTGGACAGCCAGAAGTCATCCCGCCGACAGATGGAAACAATTCTGGGGTCACTACGCAAGCATGTGAGCATGCTTCGTGCCATTTGCGCAAGTGACTCGGATGGACTACCTGTCTCCATCTCCACTGCATACTGCCACGGTGTGCCCGGGTCCTCTGTCTCTCCTTCCTCAAAAACCTCTAGCTCCTCTGGCTGCTCCTGCTCCTCCTCTCCTGTCCGCTGACTAGATAAACCAGCCATTTCGCCAAGCCTAAACTGTGTTTCGCTGGGCAACTCCTCCTCCTCCTCTTCCTCCTCCTCCTCCTCCAGTTCAGCTCCAACGGGGTTCATGTGGCCGTAAGATGTAAACGCCATGTCTCCAGTGCCCTGACCAGCCATGGTTTCCAACATGTGCTGTAGTACATGAAGCAGTGGAATCACGTCGTTCATCCCGTAATCCTGCCGACTGACAAATAAAGTGGCTTCCTCAAAGGGCCTGAGCAAACGGCAGGTGTCACGTATGAGCTGCCACTGGTTGACATTGAAGTTACACAGGGGAGTCCCCCTATCTGCTTGGATCATCAGGAAATCCGTGATGGCTTTTCTCTGTTCATATAATCGGTCCAACATGTGAAGGGTGGAATTCCAACGGGTGGAAACATCGCAAATCAGACTATGTTGGGGGATACCATTCTGACGCTGTAGCTCAAGAAGGGTGTGTTTGGCGGTGTAGGAGTGGCTGAAGTGCATGCAAAGTTTCCGTGAAGTTGTTAGGATGTCCTGCAGATGGGGGGAACACTTCAGAAACCGCTTGACAACCAGATTGAAGACGTGAGCCATGCAGGGGGCATGGGTCAGGCTTCCTTGGCGCAGCACAGACAAAATGTTCTTCCCATTGTCGGTAACCATGATTCCCATTTTAAGTTTTCTCGGAGTAAGCCATGTTTGGATTTCCTGATGAATACATTTAAGCAGTTCCTCCCCTGTGTGACTCCGTTCGCCAAGACAAACCATGTGAAGCACTGCGTGACACCTCCGTGCCCTGCACACATGGTAGACTGGAGGGGCACTGAGACTTGAGCCTACAGTGGAGGGTGAGGAGATGGCGGAGGATGAGGAGGCCGAGTCGCACGGTGTCACAGGCCCAATGGGCAGAGAGCGCGGAGGCCGAAGCGGCGTGACCTGTCCAAGTTGCTGCTGCAAAGGGACCACATTCACCCAGTGGGCCGTAAACGACATGTACTGCCCCTGACCGTAGTTACAGCTCCAGATGTCGGCGCTGCCATGTATTTTGCTACACACCGACAGGCTCAAGGACTGGCCCACCTTCTGTTCAACAAAAGTGTGCAGCGCTGGTACTGCCTTCTTGGCAAAGAAATGACGGCTTGGGACTCTCCACCTCGGCTCGGCACAAGCCATCAGTTCTCTGAAAGGTGCAGATTCCACCACCTGAAAAGGGAGCGACTGCAGCACCAGCAACTTGGACAGGAGCACATTCAGCTTCTGCGCCGTAGGATGAGTGGGCGCATACTGCTGTCTCTTGGACATGGCTTCGCTGATGGATTGCTGGCGGGATGCATGACTTGGAGGAGGAGGAGGAGGAGCAGGAGCGACAGAGGATGGGTGTGACGCACAGCTGCCTTCGGCTGAGGTGCTGGAGCCTTGGCTGGCAGAAATTGGGAGCTCACTTGGTGAGGAAGCAGACTGGACCACCCCTTGGGAGCCTCGGTTCTCCCAGGTCGTTTTATGGTGACGCATCATATGTTGACGCAGGGCCGTGGTGCCAACATTTGGACCCTGGCCACGCTTCACCTTTTGCCTACATATCTTGCATGTGGCCATGTTACCCTCCTGCGGATGCCTCAGGAAAAACTGCCACACTGCCGAGTAGCTACTTTTCCCACCCCCTGGCCTCACTGATTCACTGCTGCTGTTGCCAACTCCAGGAACCCCTGCTCCACTACCTCCCGATAAGGTAGACTGCCGCACAGCAGGTGCTCTACCCCGGCCCCGGCCCCGGCCGGCTCCAGCCTTTGGAATTGTGCCCCCATGCTGACTGCTACCACCTTGCTGCCTCAGCTGCTGACTCCGGGGCAACCTGCGCCCCTCTTCTCCTGATGATGACGATGAAGCCCCTTCATCACCCGGCTCCCAAGTGCGATCGGCTTCATCGTCATCATCATCATCATCACCGGGTTGTGGCTGTACGTCACTGATGTTCGTGGATTCGTCAACAGTGTCTGGCGCAGGAGCTGGAACGCTCGCAGCACCCACGACACTGTCCACATCACTATTTGTCTGCCTAGCTAAAGAAGCCACCTCCATTTCTTGGCTGGGCAGTAGCTGCTGACTGTCCTCCTGTATCTGATCGTCCTCCTCACTAAAGAGTGGAGCTGAACCCAAAGCATAGGATACGTCGCTGGGGGAGGGAACGGCGTAGGACAGAGGCAATGGGAGGACAGGGACTGCTCTCGGGGCATGCCAACTCAGGGTTGTGTCAGAGGAACCTACCGACCCTAGACTGGGGGTCTCAGATGTAAGTTGTGATGATGTTGTTGATGAGCGCGTCAGCCAATCTACCACGGCAGATGCGTTACTGGTGGAGACCCGACCGCTAGCAGATACTGGCAGATTAGGTCTCTCAGCGTGACTCCTGCTGCTACTGGCCCCCAGTCTGATGCGAGCTCTGCCTGCGGAATCTTGGCCTCTGCCACTCCTCTTTTCACTTCCAGGCACTTGTCTGCCCGACATAG